>OY728165.1:1329615877-1332115877 GCA_963277665.1 Viscum album | reverse complement strand
CTAAGAGTCATGAATTGATATGGGTGAATGTTGACTGACTCACCAAGTCGGCCCACTTCCTACCGATCAGAGATAAGGGATCAGTAAAGAGCTTGGGAAGCCTCTATATGAAGGAGATTGTTCGTTTTAATGGGGTACCATCTTCTATTATATCCGACCATGACACACGGGTTACTTCCAGGATATGGAAGTGGTTGCAGGATGATTTTGGGAAACAGCTTCGCTTGAGAACCACCTTCCATCGTCAGATACAGGGGTAGACTGAGAAGACCATCTAGACCCTCAAGGACATGCTCCACACATGCGTCCTCGACTTCGGTCGCAACTGGTAGGACCACTTTCCCTTTGTGGAGTTTTCCTACAATAACAACTATCACTCCACCCTAGGGATGTCACCTTTTGAGGCCTTGTATGGATGACCTTGCAGATCGCCACTGTGCTGGACAGACCCAGGGGAGTCAGCACTAGTGGGACTAGAGATAGTTCGGGCTACCACAGAGAAGGAGAAAATCATCTAGGAGTGGATAAAGTCTACACAGATTAGGCATAAGTCGTATAATGACAGGAGATGGAGACCTCGGGAGTTCGAGGATGGCATCCAAATCTTCTTATGGGTCTCATCTAGACAAGGTCTACAGTGATTTGGATGAGGCGGTAAGCTGTCTCTGAGATTCATCAGACCTTTCCATGTTCTCAGTAAAGTAAGCGAGGTGGCTTACTGCCTAGCTCTTCCACCTCAGTTGCACTGGGTGCATGCTTCTTCCACATATGCCTGCTGAGGAGATATGTGCATGACCCTTCCCACATCATCTACCATGGGGAGTTGGACATCAATGACAAGGCGGCATTCATGGAGGTTCCAGTAGAGATTCATGATCGACAGTCTTGGGTCCTACATGGATGGTCGATTCCTCTAGTGTGCCTTCAGTGGTAGCATGGGAACCTCTAGGAGAGCATATTGGAGCGGGAGGCTCAGATGCATGCTCAGTACCCCATTTTGTTCCCTTAGTTCGAGTTGTAGCATATTGGGACGTAGAGCTCTGAGGTGGGGAGAATGTAATGACCCAGAATTCCATGTAATTTTTATTTTAAAATAAATGTTAATTTTACGAGTCCACAGTTTCTAGCGGTGCTAGATTCTGAGGCCCAGTGTGCCCAGAATCTATTTTTGACTTTTTTTTCGGGCATGTTCAGTAAACGTACGAGAGAGTTTTTATAACATTTGAACGGGTGCTCGGAATTGAAATATGAGGGCACCATTGAACCTGTAAAGCAAGTATTCACTTAAGAAGACTTTCACCTCGATGATGGATCATCGTGTATGAGATTTGGTTTTTGGGATTCGCGTGGATTAATAAAATAAAATAAGTGACAAATTATTTTATTTTTGTTGAACCCACACCATGTTGTAAATTTTCTTAAAAGAAAAAAATTTGATTTGGTGGTGGGACCGCCACCCCTTAACCTCCCATGGGAGGATAATTGAGTTGGGGACCACCCGAGCATTATAACCTCCCGCGAGATGTTATGACGTGGGGTCCACATGGGGATTAACCACCCATTTAAGGGGAGGGGAGGAAACCACACAACTCTCCCTCATTAATGAGGGAGAGCCTCTTGGTCTCTGACTCCCCTCTCAATGAAAGAGGATTAATCCTCCTCAAAACCCCCCAATTAAATGAAGGAAACCCCTTGACACTCTTCATGTTTAATTAGGTGGGGACCACCTGGGCCTCTAACCCCCTCAAAACTTCCCGAATTTAATATGCCAACCTCTCGTGAAATTAATTTCGTGGAACCTCTCCTCTCTTTTAGAATTTCGAATAGTTTTTCCAATGACATAGACTTTATTATGTTGGTCCCGCATAATTAACTCATGGAAACTGGCATAATAGATTAAAATCTATTATTTTGGAATGATTATTCTCTCTTTAGTAGAGAGGTTGGGAGAATAGAATCCTCCTACAAAGAACGCGAAGATGCCGGCTACGATTCTTCTTCCTCGGCTTCTTCCTCGGAACCCTCCTTCTGACGTGGGATCTCTTCAACGACCCTTCTTCATTCCTCTTCATCGTCAATGAACCGACACACGAGCATAGATGTGGAAGTGTACGAAGAATGACGACAACATCATCTTCCCCCGTGACGAATGAACTCCTGAAAATAAAAAAGGTAGGGGTGTGTTTTATGTTTTTTTACATTTTATCCTCTCACGTTGAATAAACTTCATGAGCCACTTGATATTTTTCTAACATGGAGGGTTCGGGACTAACGAACATGGACCGACCCCTCTTCAACTTTTATCAATTCAGAACCTTGAGTCGATGACGAAGTAACTATGGAATGACAATGAAGCGATGATGACAAAGGCGACTAATAAAAGTCATGCTACTCGAGGCCTCCACGAACCGTGCCTCCGGTCGTGTGGTGCCTGACAAGCCTACCCGCGAGCTGTCAGGCGCATTCCCCAGCCAAAACCATGGTTGGACCGGCCTGCTGGCCCCCTGCCCACGCGCCCCGCGTGCTGCTTACGCGCCCCGCGCCATGCCATGCCCCCAGTCCGCCGACCCGGCACCCCCCCCCCCCCTCGGCGCCCTGCCGGGAACCCCGACCGCCTGCCCGGCGCCCCCGTCGCCCAGGCCTCCTGCCCGGTGCCCCCCGGTGCCCTGCCCGGTGCCCCCGCGCCAAGGAAACCCTGCTCGGCGCATCCCGGTGCCCATCCCCCACGCCCCGTCTCCCTGCTCGCACGCCCCGGTGCCCCCGCGCCCTACAACGCCCTTCTCGGTGCCCCCGCGCCCTACCATTGGCCTCTCGGGCCGAGCTTCCCATGCCACGCCCCTCACGGCACCGTCCGAACCTTCTAATGGAATTTGGGCCATGTCGCCCACGTGGAGACTTCATTCCGAATTGTTCACGCTGTCCGCTGGGCTGGGCCCAATGGACTGAGCCAAACTGAGCGAACTGAACCACCCAAAGGTTTGAGTTATACCTAGCAAGTCAGTCCGTGTTGACCCAGACCAGGTTGACCCAGACTGGGTTGGGAAAACTCTGTCCGACTGGGTCAGACCGAACCCAATCCCATATCGTTTCCTTTACATTTTTGGGCTATATCTTTGGCACCGAACATCCGTTTGACGAACCGTCATCGGTGCCAGTATTCTTGGAGCATAACCGTCCCTTTGAGTATACCCCACTTATGTTCAGGATATATTTGAGTCATGGTCAGGTTGGTTTGTACATGAATCTAACCAGTCCCTCGGGTCTAAAATGCTAATAACTAACAGATCAGGCATCCTATTGAGGCGTCGTCTATTGCTTTGAGACCCTTATGATGTGGCAGACCTTTGAGTTACTTCTTCGTGGTACTTCATGAAACTTGTAGTATCGGCTTGTAGCTCATGGAGAGGACCCTCCCGGAGACGAGCGAGCAAAGTACAGAGACCAAATAGCTAGCTGAGGCCTGACGACTACTTGACCGATTCGTTTCGAAGTGACTCGACTAGCCCCGTTGGTAGTAGTACTGTGTGAGGCGGCAGACCCATGGCAGAGGAGCACCAATGTGTGATGCAGCAGACCCACAATACTCGATAAGAGATGTACCTATGTAGGATATTAGGGGGAGAAATATTGTGTGAGGCGGCAGACCCCAAGTGGGAAGCTTCTCAGTGTGACATAGGTGTCCCACGATATTTGACAGGATGAGTACCTCAGCTGTCTAAGGTTAGTGAGTCGAGCCTCGGAGTTGTGACATGGCCCCTGTGCTCGATAGAGGAGGAGTTCTCCAGCATCCATTGTTTATTTAATGAAAATCTTGGTTTGATCTGAGTAAATGACCTATGTGTTTTCCTAATTATTGATATGGGTTACTTGATAACTTACGTATATTTATGGGAATATACAAGTAATGGTTATCCATTAAAATCATGCATTGTGGTTTATCCTTGATGGATTTTGTGAGACCTTTAGGGTCTTGGGGTCCCTACAGAGTATCATTATACTCACCCCTGCACGGGCTTTGCCCGCATCTCGTTGTATTGGATGAAGATGACAGACAGTGCTGACAGTGGCTGAGAGAGCTAGGACATGATGGTACCCGGAGGAGGACCGTTCGACGTATCAGTACATGGTGGAGTCTGGCGGACGTGGAGTGTTGTGGAGGCCATCTGTACCTACCCTTCAGGTAGGAACCCCGGAGGACGACCCAGTAGTTTCTTTTCTATTTTTCAGTTATACATGTACTTTACTGTTGGGCTTGTATTTCTGGCCCCTTTTACTTCCCATCACTTCTACTGTATACAGTTTTTCATAGTGTTTGCTTCAGCTTGTACTCTGGTTGTGTGTCCAAATTTTATAAAGGCAATGTCTTCCCAGTTTTAGAGAAATACACCATTGGTGCTAGTCACCAGCCCCTGGCCTAGGGATGTCGTTCTTGGGGTAGTCACTATACGGGCCCTGAGGGACGGGTCGTGATAGTGAGGATCACGAAAAACTAGTGACACCTATCATGGTGAAAATTAATTATAATCCATAATATTCAAGTAATGATAAATTAATCTTTTATAAATAGTGTATACATATTCATCATGTATGATTATTCAAATATAATTAAAATTAAGTAATAAATCACGACAAAGTGATGAAGGAAACAATGGGTTTTTACAAACCAAAATAATTAAATTCTCAAAATAATGTATAGATTCATTTCACTAGAAAGGATAAATATCATACCTCCATGGTAGATACTTGTACATTAATGGACTGACATTTATTTTCTAGAATTTTGGGATTATGTTTCAATGCATGTTATATATCTAGGATAATTTTCTATAAAAAATGTAAATTCAGATATCAAATAGGAATTTCTTATAATTATTTTCATTTTAATGGATACAACATTTATTTTGATGGTTTCAGTCAGAAATGAATCCTTTGGGAATCATGTGTTCTAAAACTGAATCTATAATTTTCCAAAGTGGAATATAGAAAATGTAGGATTCATTATCCAAAATTTTAGAAATGTAAAAAATTATTTTTATTATTATAGGAAGAAGAAAACTTTTTGGAGCTAGATATTGGTGTGACACACTCATCACTAAAATGTGACAATATAGGATTTTCATAAAATAATAATATTTCTAAAATTTTTGTGATGTAAATTTGATTTTTATGTTTATAGATCATGTTTAGTGTATGTACATCAGACATGATTGGAAATAAGGTACTCATTTTGAATATAAATCAAAAAATATATAGTTTGTTTGTAGGACTGATGGAAGTGACATAAATGGAGGAAAAGATCACATGTGAGAATATTTAATTTTAGATTAGGGGACAATTCAAAGTCCTTTTAGTGTTATATAATTATACAGCCTCAATCAAGTAGTGGGATTGAATAGAATGATATGCACTTTTATATCTGAATATTAATCACTTATTTGATATGATAAAAGGGGTAAAGAAAATATATACTATGTTGGAGAGGAATATTTTTCTATTCTTTTCAAGGAGGAGATAACCAGATATTTCGTATGAGAACTATCCATTTTACCCAATTATTATTAGATAATTATATAAATAATGGTTGGGTACATGATATATCCTATCTAAAATATGATCGCAGACACATACGTGATTTTTCTGAAAATGTGAATAACATATGAAAGACTTACATTACAATTAAGGTGAAATAATTATGATTTCTTGAGCTCATCCATGTGGAATCATGTAGAAATTTCTATCCCAAATCCATAGATGAAAAATGATTTTATGTTTAGATGGATGATTATTTTTCAATAATGGAATGAAATATGTCTTTCACATGCAAGACCGAGGTATACAGATGAATAAATAGTTGTTAAGGAGGGGTTTAAAAGATTTATGATATTAAAATTTATAAGTACTCAACTAAAAACAGATTTTAATTTACCAATAATCAAATCATGGAATATTTGGGGATACAAGGAATTTAACCTTAGGTTTTAGTGGTTAGAACATTAAAAAAAATGAGTTAGTGTAAGGAAGAAATCACATAATCAACAACATGGAATGGGAAATTATTTTGGGAAGTACATTTAGAAAATATATTTCAAAGAATTTTTTAATGTATTAGTGAATGTATCTAATCAAGAAATACCCTACTAAATTAAGGGAAAACACCACATGAATTATGATTTTTAAATAATCGTCCATTCAATTCCTTTTCAGTTCTAGGAAGTAAGTGTTTTATCCTCAATGTAGGGAAGAGTAGAATTTATGAGGATTTGGGTGATGAAATCTGTAAAGCCCCGACCCCAGCTACCCAGAGTCGGTGCATTATTACATAACATTGGCATGATCACAAGAAAGATCAAATCCCGAAAGACCGATTGGTTTAGTAGCCTTGGAAACACTAGATATAATCATAAAGTTTTACATTACATTTAAAAGTGAAAAACTACTACAACAACAAAGTCTTCATATCCACACTATTAACCCCTCATAATATCCCTGCAAGTCATTCATAATTTACTTCTTCACTACCTGGGAAAAATAAAACATAGAAAAGGGGTGAGCTCAAATTCCCATTAAGGATAACAATATAGCGGAACATTCAAAATAAGAATAAACATTTAAGGCAATGAATTACTAAAACAAAAGCCTTTTAAAATTGAACTTCAACATAGTATGGAAAAAGTAAAATGAAATAATGCCATTTACTTATTCACATGGATATTATACTAATCGAATAATCACATGCAAAAATCAATAACCATTTTCATAATGTTGGAATGCATAATGTCAGACTGTCATAACCACATAGTCAAGGCCTCGTGCCAAGACTACAAATAAGATTTTGGCAAGGCCTTGTGCCAAGACACTAGTTTCTCTCATGACACCTACCGATGCATCGAGGAGCTATAGCGGGCTCCACCCGTCACTTATTAAGTCCAATGCATTCCCATATGAAAAGGTTTAAACATAACATAAACATTCGTATTAGAACTAGCATACGAAATGTCAATAATTTCACCATAAACTATGAATGGTATAAAAATAGCACATCCACAGTCAAACATATCACAAAACCTTCAATACAATATAGAAGTTTTGTATCATAATAAATCAACTTCAAATAATCTTAAAATCCATCAAAGGATATTGACATAGATGAAATCAAAATTCTTTTTAAAGAAGTATCTCCTTTTATTTTGAAATCATTTAAGATCCATATAAAATGAAACATTTTCTTTGAAAATATTCTTATAAGCTTGTATGGGAAGCTTCGAAGATTTTATAACGGTGGAAAATAACCGCACCCGCCGTATAAGTTAAAAAAAACATTCTTACCTCAATTCTGTCGAAAAGGTTAAAAAGGACCTTGTTTTGAAAACGACGGAAAGATTCCTTTATAAACCTCTTATAAAAAGTCAAACAAGGGTATAAATGACTTTAACCCATATTCTTGTAAATAGTAAAAATGTTTTGAAATACATTTCGAAAAAACATGGATGTGGATGATAAAGAGATCCCAGTAGATTATTACGTATAATACAACCTCGGATAATGAAGAGATTGTGAAATAACCCTTACCTTGTACTTTTCCTTGGTTGGGGTAGGTTAACCTCCTGTATAATAGTGAAATAATTGTTACTAAATTATACAAAATCATATACATTAATATGATATCATATATGATCTTTTAATATTGATTTGATAATAATATCTTAGTATTATCGTCGTTTCGGGTGTTAACTTACTCATTTTCTTTATATGTTTTGTTACATAAGTCATGTTTGTTGTATCTTATTCATATCCAGAATGATATCAAGTCCTTAAACATCATTTTTAAATCATTAAATGATAATTATACTTGAATGGATACGATGGAGAATGAATCTCATCGCGTTCGTGGAGACGGTAGTCCGTACGTACGCACGAACGCTATTTCCATTTAATTTTTATTTTAAAAGAATCGAATCCAAATGATACATAGGTATATTACTATTCCAGTATAATATAATATTTTATATATGTTACTTAATTTCATTAACACCATCCTTTATACGTTCCATGTGTGGTATGAACGATTCATATCATTTTAAGGGGGCGGTAGTCCGCACTTCCTCAGATGAAATTATCGTATGTATATACAACATGAAACGAATAATGGTATGAAATAAAATGGAATTACAGAAGCTTATATATAAAATATATATCATTAATATCATATTTAATTACAGTGCCATCATAATGTCCACCATGAGAGGCGGTAAG
Organism: Viscum album; assembly: GCA_963277665.1. Lineage (NCBI taxonomy): Eukaryota > Viridiplantae > Streptophyta > Magnoliopsida > Santalales > Viscaceae > Viscum > Viscum album. The sequence continues at coordinate 1,332,107,624 of OY728165.1, read as the reverse complement.
ATGTATTTGAACAATCATCGTTTCGTGAGGCGTTAGTTTGCCATCCACAGAAACATTATGTTCATCATCCATTAGATGGAGTTGTGTGTATGTGTAGTTTGAATCCTTCTTATAACAACATCCTAGTATATTGAGGATACTGGTGTTGTTACAAAAGAAAGGAAATAAAAAGAGTTTGGGGGTTGAAGAAGCAAAATAAATGAAAATAATTTAAGAGAAATCGTTACCTTTAATTTAGGTAACTCACTTTGGTTGGAACCAAAGGACTTCTTGAAATGATTTCTGCCTAAGGGGAAACTTCAAGGAGGAGGAGAGGGATGTGGGGAGCTTAGTTGGGCAGAGTTTGGACGAGCCAAGTGGCTTGAGAGGTGTGAGGAATGAGTAGAAGTGGTCTCCTTTTATAAGGGAGAGGAGGGGCTCTTTAGGAAAGAGTGAAAGTATTACTTTATAATATAATTATATTCGGTTTATAATGGTCCAAAAATCATTGCGGTCGAAGATAAGATGACTAATATTCTAAATAACATCAACCAATAAGAATTGGACAGGTTTTAGATAATATTTTAATCATTATAATATTATTTATTTCAATGATTTATTAATGAGGTAAACATTGCATCATTATTGTGTCATTAATAATTTAACTTATTTGATGTCTAAAAATTATAAATAAAATATCATCATGTAGGAAATATTTTTAGATTTCTAATGAATATTTATAATCGAAAATCCAACATGTATAACCCTATGTAAAAATTGTTCTTCTAAAAGATGTAAGCTTATGCCATTTTTATTTTTATTTTAACTTTATTAATATAATGTGTCCCTACCACATACAAGTGGCTCCAAGGGGTCCCCAAATTGACCCAAGGATGCCCATGGTCGGGTATGTGTCCACCAATAAGGTTAGGACACGTTTTAGGGTAATTTTGTATTATTTTAATATTATTTTTTAACCCTTATTTACCGGATTTACCCTTTAACCATGGTAAATAAAATATTTACCACAGTAACTATTCAAAATGTCTAAAAATAAAAGATACCTATTTACACAATTTGAACATCCTGATTCCAAATATGGAATCCATTTTCCTAAATTCAAAACACAGAAGTGGCAGAAATTAATTTAAAATTAATTCCCGCTGTCAAAACAAAAAGCGTGTTTTTAAGAGATAATAACTATCAAAAGATTGACACTTGTTTATGTTCGGTTTAATTGTAAAATTATGTCCAATGACAAACATTAAATTGAATGGTAAAAATATATTCTAAATATACTTTAAAACCACTCAAATTCATAATTTATCAATATTAATTATTTTGATTAAAAAAGTTGTTTTTAATTAAAATTTAGTAATTTTCACTATTCATCAAAATATAAAAGTTATCCGAAAAGTACCAAAATTTCACCCTAGGCTAATTTCGATATTCCGAATCCAAAAATGAAGTCCATTTTGAAATATAAAATATATACGATTTCAAAAAGTAGGTATTACTATTCATGACGGCTAGTTTGATTAGTTATGGTATGTTAGAACTCGGTGTTGCGTACAACACACGCTATCACATTATTCAAAGAGAAGCGTATCGTAGAAGCTTGGGGTGTTACATTCTCCCCTCCTTCAAATAATTGCGTCCTCGCAATTTCTAGGGTATTACTGCATAAAAAGACTCGGGTGGTTCTTCATCATAAGTTTCTCGGGTTCCCACGTTGCCTCTTCCATCTTATGGTTTCTCCACAAAACTTTTACCGGACGCGTCGTCCGGTTTTTCAGCACTTGTTCTCTCGTATCAAGAATCTTGACGGGCTCTTCGCAATAAGACAGATCGGGTTCCAGTTCTAATTCCTCATAGGTGAGTACATGCGTCGGATCAGGCATGTATTTCCTCAATTGAGATACGTGGAACACATCGTGAACTTTGGAGAGACTTGGCGGCATTGCCAATCGGTAAGCTACAACCCCAATTCGTTCTAGAATTTCGAAAGGTCCGATGTACCTGGGACTCAATTTACCTTTCTTACCAAAACGAATGACTCCCTTCCACGGAGATACCTTCAGAAAAACATGATCACCGACTTGAAATTCCAAATCCTTCCTTCGATTATCGGCATAGCTCTTCTGCCTACTTTGAGCTGCTTTGATGTGATTTTGGATTACTTTCACCTTTTCCACCATTTCCTCCACCAGTTCTGGGCCTACAAGTTTTCTTTCACCAACGTCATCCCAACAGGTTGGTGTACGACATCTCTTTCCGTATAACGCTTCATATGGTGCCATCTGAATACTCGAATGGAAGCTATTGTTATAGGAAAATTCTACCAAAGGTAAATATTGATCCCACATACCCTGAAAGTCAAGTGAGCAAGATCTCAACATGTCTTCTAAGGTTTGAATAGTCCGTTCTGATTGTCCGTCTGTCTGAGGGTGGTAAGCAGTGCTCAAATGAAGTTCAGTATCCAGGGATTTCTGAAGACTTTTCCAAAATCTTGAAGTAAAACGGGGATCACGATCAGAAACAATCGATAGGGGTACACCATGAAGTCTCACAACTTCATTAATGTATAGTCTTGCTAGACGTTCCAGGGGTAGATCTTCTCTTATAGCAAGAAAATGTGCTGACTTGGTAAGACGATCAACAATAACCCATATTTCATCGTTCCTTCTATGAGTCTTCGGTAGCCCCATGACAAAGTCCATCGTAACATTGTCCCATTTCCACTCCGGTATGGGAAGAGGTTGCATGACTCCTCCAGGCAGTTGCCTTCCAGCTTTCACTTGTTGACAAACCATACATCTTGACACAAAATCAGCAATCTCTCTCTTCATGTTGTCCCACCAAAAATGTTCCTTCAAATATCTATACATTTTGGTGCTCCCAGGGTGTATAGAGAAATTGGAACTATGAGCATCATCCAGCAATTCCCTTTTTAGATCAGGTATATTGGGAACACAAAGTCTCTTCCCGAATTTCAAAATTCCATCTTCAATACACAAAGTCTCTCAGTCTCCCATCATTCACAGCTTTAATCTTCTTTTGGAATTCTTCATCATCGGTCTGATAACTCTTAATCCTTTCTAGTAAAGATGGTTTGGCAACCATTTGAAAAAGCATTGATGTTTCACCTTCCCTGGTTATTCCCATGTCCATCTTCACTAGATCCATGAAAATTGGATCCCTTTCAATTCTCATCATGTTCAGAACTCCATGGTCTTTTCTGCTCAAAGCATCTGCTACTTTGTTTGCTTTCCCCGGGTGGTAGTGTATCGTGCAATCATAATCCTTGAGTAATTCAAGCCATCTCCTTTGCCTCATGTTGAGTTCTTTTTGTGAGAAAATATACTTCAAACTCTTGTGATCAGTATAAATCTCACATTTTTCACCATAGAGGTAGTGCCTCCATATCTTCAAAGCAAATATTACAGCTGCTAACTCGAGATCATGAGTAGGATAGTTTTGTTCATGAATTTTCAACTGTCGTGATGCATAGGAAATAACTCTATCATTCTGCATAAGGACACAACCATGTCCTTTCTTCGATGCTTCACTATAAATAACGAACCCATCATTCCCCGATGGTAGAGTCAATATAGGAGCATTGACTAATCTTCTCTTCAGTTCTTCGAAACATTCTTCACACTCTTTTGTCCAAACAAATTTAACCCCTTTACGTGTGAGCTTCGTTAATGGGTTAGCCAATCGGGCAAAATTCTGGACGAAACGTCGATAATAACCTGCCAAACCAATAAAACTACGTACCTCAGTTATACTCGTAGGTGCTGGCCATTCTTGGATTGCCTTGGTCTTAGAAGGATCAACAGAGATTCCATCTTTAGAGACAATATGGCCAAGAAAAAAAAATCTCCTGAAGCCAGAATTCACACTTGCTAAACTTCCCATATAATTCATGCCTCCTCAGAGTCTTCAAGATAATGCGCAAGTGATTTTCATGATCTTCGTAGGTTTTGGAGTATACCAAGATATCATCAATAAATACCACCACAAATTCATCGAGATACTCCTTGAAAACTCTATTCATTAGATCCATGAATACAGAGGGTGCATTAGTCAATCCAAACGGCATTACAGTAAACTCGTAATGCCCGTACCTGGTTCGAAATGCTTTTTTCGGAATGTCTTCCTTCTTCACACACAACTGATGGTATCCAGATCGAAGGTCAATCTTTGAAAAGTATTGAGCTCCATGCAGTTGGTCAAATAAATCATCAATACGAGGTAGGGGATACTTGTTCTTTATCGTTATAGCATTTATCTCCCTGTAGTCGATACATAACCTCATAGATCCATCTTTCTTTTCAACAAAAAGAACAGGGGCTCCCCATGGAGAAACACTAGGGCGAATAAATCCCTTATTACTCAATTCCTCTAGTTGTTTCTTTAGTTCGACTAACTCTACAGTGGCCATTCTATAAGGGGTCTTCGATATAGGCCTTGATCCAGGAATCAAATCAATGGAAAACTCAACTTCTCGTTCTGGAGGATGTCCAGGTAAATCTTCCGGAAATACTTCTACAAATTCTTTCACAACAGGTACATCCTCTATTTGAACATTCCTTTACTCACCGATAGTTACTTCATTCCCTTCCTCCCCAATAATTGAATTTAGTTGAGCTACTGGGGGTGGATATAAATAAGAATTAGGTGGTGACGATTCTCCTCTAAAAATAAGGTGCTCCTTATCATTATCATCAAGAATCGTAACCTCTTTCTTCTTACAATAAATCTTCGCATCATAGTCCGAAAGCCAGTCCACACCGAGGATTATATCAAACTCAATCATAGGTATGACGATGAGATCAGCAGATAAAGAAAATTTATGTGCTCTAATGGGGACTGATTCACAAAACTTTGTTGCAATGATACTTCCCTTAGGAGTTTTAACTGACAACTCCCTTATTAAATCAAATTGGAAATATCTAAATTTCTTAGCAAACTGGGAAGATATGAAACAATGCGATGATACAGAATCAAATAATGCATTTTCTAAACTTGAGGAAACCATTAAATTACCTGCCACCACGTCTTTTGGAGCTTCTACCTCTGCAGTAGTGATAGCATAAGCCTGGCCTTGATCCCTTGGCCTTTTCTGAGGTAAGTTCTCCTGACGCTTAGGACATGCATTTGCATAATGCCCCATCTCCCTACAATTGTAGCACTGAACGTTGGTAGCTTCCTTCTTCCCCTTGCAATCATGAGCTTGGTGGCCTTTTTCACCACACTTGTAACAGACTCCCATTCCCTTTAAGCAAGTACCAGGATGTTTCTTCCCGCATTTACCACAAGATGGATATTCAACCTTTCCCTTCTTCCCCTTATTTCCATTCCCAGATTGATCAGAAGGTCTCTTCTTCTCTTTCTTTGCTTTAAAGTCATAAGACTTAGAGAATTCCTTTTCGGTCTTGATAGCACATGAGACAATGTCTTCGTACGATGAAAAGGATTGTGAGACTAATGCTCGACGGATAAATGGTTTTAACCCATCAAAGAAACGATCAATCTTACTTCTTGGGATGCGAATATAATCTCCAGCATACCTCGCTAACCTTGTAAAGTTAGCCTCATACTTTTTGACATTATCATCCTCCTTTTGTCTCAGACTCAGAAATTGCCTTTCCATATCTGCTCGATGGTCGCGAGGAAAGTATTTTTCTAAAAACAGATCTTTGAACTCCCTCCATTCCATATTTGATACTTCATCATCTTCCTTTGTATTTTGAATCAATGACCACCATTGATCAGCATCTCCAGTGAGGCGGTAAACTGCCATGATAACTTTTTCCCTTTCACTGCTCCCCAAAGCCTGAAATATTTTCTCTAGGGAAAATATCCATTGCTCAGCTACTAAGGGATTTGTATTCCCATTGAACGTTGGTGGTTATTGCCTCATGAATCGATCTAACATTGATCCTCCACGCTGCGGATCAGGGTGCTCCGTACGGGTAAGGTTATTATTCATAACCTGAGTAAGTTGTCCCAGTATGGTGATTAGCTGATCAGCACCAGTTGCATCACCATCCCCACTATAATTATCTTGAGCAGGAGGGAAATCCCTACATAGGGTGTGTGCATTGATACGGTTCCCATTTCTTCCACTAGGTGCCATTTCTAAACAATGGCATAAACTAGATCAGTTTATGAATCAAAATACATAATCCCATACTTATAAAACACTTAACATAAATTGAACTATTTATGGATATAATCCATAATCATAAAAATGTTTTCTTTGAGGAAGTATATACTCATAAACCCTTCATAATTATTTGTAAAGATAGTGAGAGTTATCCTAAGCATATCCCCCGGGAGTGTCGTAACCAAGAGTGCAGCAAGGCCCGTTGTCGTGCACCAGTTCCCGTTCGAGTCTAGCTCAAAGCGGTGTTTTCGGGTTTTACCCCTAGGTACATCTGTGCCAGAGCCGCATCTACCTGCTCGTATCCAGACAGGGATGTATTGCTCGGAAAACTCACAAAATCTCTACAATACCAAAATTCTAGGAAGTTCTTCTATACTAATCCTCAAAGTTCATCTTAGGTCTACGTGCTCTAATCAGAGTTTATCTAAATCTAGCTTCCAAGTTTTGTACTAAGCTTCCTCTGATACCAACTGTAACGCCCCGACCCCAGCTACCCAGAGTCGGTGCATTATTACATAACATTGGCATGATCACAAGAAAGATCAAATCCCGAAAGACCGATTGGTTTAGTATCCTTGGAAACACTAGATATAATCATAAAGTTTTACATTACATTTCAAAGTGAAAAACTACTACAACAACAAAGTCTTCATATCCACACTATTAACCCCTCATAATATCCCTGCAAGTCATTCATAATTTACTTCTTCACTACCTGGGAAAAATAAAACATAGAAAAGGGGTGAGCTCAAATGCCCAGTAAGGATAACAATATAGCGGAACATTCAAAATAAGCATAAACATTTAAGGCAATGAATTACTAAAACAAAAGCCTTTTAAAATTGAACTTCAACATAGTATGGCAAAAGTAAAATGAAATAATGCCATTTACTTATTCACATGGATATTCTACTAATCGAATAATCACATGCAAAAATCAATAACCATTTTCATAATGTTGGAATGCATAATGCCAGACTGTCATAACCACATAGTCAAGGCCTCGTGCCAAGACTACAAATAAGATTTTGTCAAGGCCTTGTGCCAAGACACAAGTTTGTCTCATGAGACCTACCGATGCATCGAGGAGCTATAGCGGGCTCCACCCGTCACTTATTAAGTCCAATGCATTCCCATATGAAAAGGTTTAAACATAACATAAACATTCGTATTAGAACTAGCATACGAAATGTCAATAATTTCACCATAAACTATGAATGGTATAAAAATAGCACATCCACAGTCAAACATATCACAAAACCTTCAATACAATATAGAAGTTTTGTATCATAATAAATCAACTTCAAATAACCTTAAAATCCATCAAAGGATGTTGACATAGATGAAATCAAAATTCTTTTTAAAGAAGTATCTCCTTTTATTTTGAAATCATTTAAGATCCATATAAAATAAAACATTTTCTTTGAAAATATTCTTATAAGCTTGTATGGGAAGCTTCGACGATTTTATAACGGCGGAAAATAACCGCACCCGCCGTATAAGTTAAAAAAACATTCTTACCTCAATTCTGTCGAAAAGGTTAAAAAGGACCTTGTTTTGAAAACGACGGAAAGATTCCTTTATAAACCTCTTATAAAAAGTCAAACAAGGGTATAAATGACTTTAACCCATATTCTTGTAAATAGTAAAAATATTTTGAAATACATTTCGAAGAAACATGGATGTGGATGATAAAGAGATCCCAGTAGATTATTACGTATAATATAACCTCGGATAATGAAGAGATTGTGAAATAACCCTTACCTTGTACTTTTCCTTGGTTGGGGTAGGTTAACCTCCTGTATAATAGTGAAATAATTGTTACTAAATTATACAATAATCATATACATTAATATGATATCATATATGATCTTTTAATATTGATTTGATAATAATATCTTAGTATTATCGTCGTTTCGGGTGTTAACTTACTCATTTTCTTTATAAGTTTTGTTACATAAGTCATGTTTGTTGTATCTTATTCATATCCAGAATGATATCAAGTCCTTAAACATCATTTTTAAATCATTAAATGATAATTATACTTGAATGGATACGATGGAGAATGAATCTCATCGCGTTCGTGGAGACGGTAGTCCGTACGTACGCACGAACGCTAATTCCATTTAATGTTTATTTTAAAAGAATCAAATCCAAATGATACATAGGTATATTACTATTCCAGTATAATATAATATTTTATATATGTTACTTAAGTTCATTAACACCATCCTTTATACGTTCCATGTGTGGTATGAACGAGTCATATCATTTTAAGGGGGCGGTAGTCCGCACTTCCTCAGATGAAATTATCGTATGTATATACAACATGAAACGAATAATGGTATGAAATAAAATGGAATTACAGAAGCTTATATATAAAATATATATCATTAATATCATATTTAATTACAGTTCCATCATAATGGCCACCATGAGAGGCGGTAAGATGTATTTGAACAATCATCGTTTCGTGAGGCGTTAGTTTGCCATCCACAGAAACATTATCTTCATCATCCATTAGATGGAGTTGTGTGTATGTGTAGTTTTAATCATTCTTATAAAAACATCCTTGTATACTGAGGATACTGGTGTTGTTACAAAAGAAAGGAAATAAAAAGAGTTTGGGGGTTGAAGAAGCAAAATAAATGAAAATAATTTAAGAGAAATCGTTACCTTTAATTTAGGTAACTCACTTTGGTTGGAACCAAAGGACTTCTTGAAATGATTTCTGACTAAGGGGAAACTTCAAGGAGGAGGAGAGGGATGTGGGGAGCTTAGTTGGGCAGAGTTTGGACGAGCCAAGTGGCTTGAGAGGTGTGAGGAATGAGTAGAAGTGGTCTTCTTTTATAAGGGAGAGGAGGGGCTCTTTAGGAAAGAGTGAAAGTATTACTTTATAATATAATTATATTCGGTTTATAATGGTCCAAAAATCATTGAGGTCGAAGATAAGATGACTAATATTCTAAATAACATCAACCAATAAGAATTGGACAGGTGTTAGATAATATTTTAATCATTATAATATTATTTATTTCAATGATTTATTAATGAGGTAAACATTGCATCATTATTGTGTCATTAATAATTTAACTTATTTGATGTCTAAAAATTATAAATAAAATATCATCATGTAGGAAATCTTTTTAGATTTCTAATGAATATTTATAATCGAAAATCCAACATGTATAACCCTATGTAAAAATTGTTCTTCTAAAAGATGTAATCTTATGCCATTTTTATTTTTATTTTAACTTTATTAATATAATGTGTCCCTACCACATACAAGTGGCTCTAAGGGGTCCCCAAATTGACCCAAGGATGCCCATGGTCGGGTATGTGTCCACCAATAAGGTTAGGACACGTTTTAGGGTAATTTTGTATTATTTTAATATTATTTTTTAACCCTTATTTACCGGATTTACCCTTTAACCATGGTAAATAAAATATTTACCACAGTAACTATTCAAAATGTCTAAAAATAAAAGTTACCTATTTACACAATTTGAACATCCTGATTCCAAATATGGAATCCATTTTCCTAAATTCAAAACACAGAATTGGCAGAAATTAATTTAAAATTAATTCCCGCTGTCAAAACAAAAAGCGTGTTTTTAAGAGATAATAACTATCAAAAGATTGACACTTGTTTATGTTCGGTTTAATTGTAAAATTATGTCCAATGACAAACATTAAATTGAATGGTAAAAATATATTCTAAATATACTTTAAAACCACTCAAATTCATAATTTATCAATATTAATTATTTTGATTAAAAAAGTTGTTTTTAATTAAAATTTAGTAATTTTCACTATTCATCAAAATATAAAAGTTATCCGAAAAGTACCAAAATTTCACCCTAGGCTAATTTCGATATTCCGAATCCAAAAATGAAGTCCATTTGGAAATATAAAATATATACGATTTCAAAAAGTAGGTATTACTATTCATGACGGCTAGTTTGATTAGTTATGGTGTGTTAGAACTCGGTGTTGCGTACAACACACGCTATCACATTATTCAAAGAGAAGCGTACCGTAGAAGCTTGGGGTGTTACAGAATCCTATTCATTAATTATTTGAAAATGATAAATTCTAATAGGTGATAAATTAAAAACATGAAAAAAAATATTAAAGGAAATTATGTGGGGGTTGTTGAATGTGAGAAAATGATATATACATGTGAGTAGATTTCATTTATTAAACAACCTATTTTGAAGCTGATTGTGATGAAGAAACACACATAAAATGGGTAGCTCTAATTCTTAATGAAAATTATGATTAAAACACAGATAGTAATGAAGATTTAATATAAATAACAATTCCAAGAAGATTAATTATTGGGGATTAAATCACTGAAGGGATCATTATTGGAAACTAGATTTCCATAATTCAAACAAGAATAATGAATTCTCACCAACATGTATCATTATTATATTTTTGATAAAAAATCATTAAAATAGGACTATAAATATTGTGGTTGAGTCAAGGCTATGAATCAATTGATTGATAAAATAGATAAGAACATGACAAGGTATGTTGTTCCAATTCCAAGTGATAACATTGTAATCAGAACCAAGTGGGTGTTCTAAAAAAACATAATTAATATGGAACGGTGATTAATAATAAATGATGAATTATTTGAAATGGATGTTCCTAATTTGAATTAATTGACATTGATGATCCATTTTCCCTTGAAGCATGACATGAACCATTTAATTATTCGTAGCCATGGTGGTCCAATTTTGTTTTCAGTGTATATGAAGTGGATGTATAATATTATTTCTTGAATATATTTTATTATGATGAATTAATAGATGAACAAATATATATATTTCTAATGGATGAAGATAAATATAGAGTGTTGTATTTGAATAAATTATTTTTAGAGTCATTATGAAAAACAATGACCATGGAATTCCTGGTTAAATTAATGTCTTTTGAAGATACGTTTTCATAGAGGAGGGGTTGATTAGAAACATTAAATCAAGTAGAAGAATGACAAGCGATTAATGGTCAATATATGTTTTTAGAATATATTTTTTAGAATTATATGAAAACAAATGTAATATGTTATTAGATATCATGAGGACAAAATTCAATATGTCTCTAATTATTGAATTATTATTTTTCATTGGTTGGTAGGTAATTCAAATATTAGATGGGATATGTATCTCAAAAACTAAATATTACAAATTGGTAGAAAGAGGATCTCAAATGGGGGATTTGAGGGCTATACAAACTATAAAAATGGAAACAAATAAATTTTAAAAATATGTAATAGGAAAAAATGTTGATTAAATATCCAATCAAAAAATCATTGGGTGTTTTTTCATTATCTAAATTATACAAGAATATGAATTTTATTTTTTATTTTTTATGACACATTTATTTAGAGTGATCATTGAAAAATCTACATGAAATCATTAAGATGATATCTATGATATATTTATCATATGGTGTCTTATGGGTAGTTCTATTAGAAGAAATAATGATATAATTTATTATAATTTACCGATATATATTGGTCTAGTTTGGTCAATAAGAAAAAAACAACTGTATGTAATGAATTATACATATGGAGTACTTGAAAATCATGTATAATTAAAAATTATAATTGAATTTTCTTGAGCACTGTAGAGGTTTAATATGTTTTTTATCTCCAGTGAGAACTTAGTTTCTATGGATAAAAAAATAACATAATGATTTGGGTAAATATGTGATTTCTCATATTAAAATCATGTGTGAAAATATTAGAGTTATTAATCCTAGAAAAAACCATATTAAACATATAGGGACCAAGAATATTGATATCAAATGGAATTTTATATTGGTTATGTAAGAGTAGGAAACATTAATATTAAAGAATATGTCAACTCAGGATTCTGTAGTAGCCATAATTATTATAGAACAATTGAAAGTGGGTTTTGAGAAGAATTTGTTATATCTTAGTGTCTAACCACATATATCAACTCCATTGTTTCAATGTTGGAACCCCAAATCCCCGGGGTTTTTCTAATGATAAATGAATGTTATCTCATCTTTTAGGTGTTTCATTTATAACAATATCTTGTAAAACATTCTAATAAGTGAACTATTTTGGTTCATTTAAAATGGGGTAGAAATGTCCAAGTGTGTTTTAGTGGAAAAATGGGGATCATAGGTATATTAAGAAATTAGGGTATAGATGTGTGGAATTTGAAATAATTAAATTTAGGTGGTATGTGAACAGGATGTTATTTAAATGAATTATTATTTCCCACACTGATCATGGTTCAAGTGAGATTAGTTTGGGAGATTAGTGGATCACTAAAACAAATTTTAAAAGTGGTGTTTTCAAAGGTATGTGAATCAGTTCATGGGATGTTTAGAGTGTTTTCCAAGAACCCAAAGGTGGATATTGTTAGAAAAATATAATATAAGGCTTCATGGGTTGTGTTTTCTGAAATTACTGAAGAAGTATGCATCAATGGAAGTTAAAGGAATCACTCTCTATGGTTTTGTAATGGAAGAACTAAAAATATATACCACAATTCTATGTTGGCCCATTAGGAAGCTCGACGGTGTTCCTATTAAACATGAAAAAGCACAAAATGGTTTTAGTAATCTACATAGTTTTTCATTTGAAGAATTGGATATGGTGTGCAACACATAAAGTGAAAGATGGAAAAATAAACAAGGTGAATCTATGGTTTATAATAAGTTATTAAAGGTAAAAATACAATCTAAATATGGCTAAGGAAATAACATTATAGTAGTAAAAGTGACAATGTTTTTGCACCTGTCCCTGGAGAAAAAGCTATTGAAAATCATTTATTCTACATCGAAGGCCTGCTGTTGAAGGATGCCAACACAGTTGATACCATTTTGTTTCACATTGTGAGGTAGATATAGCGTCACCATGTGATCTAGGGAGAGTTCTCAACATCCATAGATCTAGAAGTGGGGGTTCAAGAATTCACCAGTGAAAATTAGATATTAGTACAAATCAATGACCACTGATCATGGTGTGTTAATGTGAAAATAACCAATGGTTTCACACCACACCATAGTGTATGTCCTTTATTTATTAGAGTAAGTAGATATAGATATATTCATTTCAATGACATTTGGTCATAAAAGTAGTTTTGACGATAAATTTAGGGAAGATGACCAATTTTTAAAGCGATATTTCATATATTCATGGAATAGAAGAAATGAAAGTTACAAGGATTTTTTGTAAGAGAAAATTACTGAAGGTATTTAAAAGTGAGGTAGATATTAAAAATTTATTGAATAATAAAAATTAATGGGGGAAAATGTTAATAAAATTATTATTCCTTTCCACCCACTATGAAATCATAAAGTGGATCAATCATACTTTTATATGGACTATCGTTTCATCACCACCTAACACAGTTGAATTTGAAAATGATTATAAGGCCAAAACAAGAGGATCATTATGTAGGAGGTTTTGTAACACCCCAAACTTCCACGGTATGTTTCCCTTTGAATAATTCAATGGCGTTCATTGTACGCAACTTTGAGATTCTAACACACCACAACCAATCAAACTAGCCGTTATAAATAGTAATACCTACTTTTTGAAATTTTATAAATTCTATCTCTCAAAACGGACTTCATTTTTGGATTTGAAATATTGTAATTAGTCTATGGTGAAATTTTGGTACTTTTCGGATAATTTTCATATTTTGATGAATAGTGAAAATTACTAAATTTTAATTAAAAACAACTTTTTTAATCGAAATAATTAATATTGATAAATTATGAAAATGAGTGGTTTTAAAGTATATTAAGAATATATTTTTACCATTTAATTCAATGTTTGTCATTGGAAATAATTTCACAATTAAACCAGACATAAACATGTGCCAATATTTTGATAGTTATTATCTCTTAAAAACACGCATTTTGTTTTAACAACGAGAATTAATTTTAAATTAATTTCTGCCACTTCTATGTTTTAAATTTGAAAAAATGCATTCCATATTTGTAATCATGATGTTCAAATTATGTAAATTGGAAACTGTTATTTTTAGACATTTTGAATAATTACTTCGGTAAATATTTTATAAACCATGGTTATAGGGTAAATCAGATAAATAAGGGTTAAAACATAATATTATAATAAAACAAATTACCCTAAAATGTGTCATAACCTTAATGGTTGATACATGTCAGACCATGGTCATCTTTTTGTCAATTTTGAGACCCCATGGAGCCACTTGTAAGTGATAGGGACACTTTATTTTAATTAAGTTAAAATGAATACAAAAATGACACATGCATATATCTTTTAGTAAAACAATTTTTACATAGGGTTATATATGTTGTATTTTCGACTATAAATATTAATTAGAAATCGAACAAGATTTCCTACATAAATATATTTTATTTATAATTTTTAGACATTATATAATTTAATTTATATATGAAACAATGGTGATGCAGTAATTACTAAAATAATGAAAACTTAGAATAATTGATATTATAAATACCAAAATAAATGTAATTTTAGAATTTTTATAAATAAAAATAATTTTATAGGATAATATGACATGTTATTATTTATTTAATTAACGTTTTTTGAAGTAATCATTCTGTTATAATTTTTACAAAAATAAATTATTGAATAGTGTCAAAATTGACATAAAAGAGTTTTTAAAACAAATATTATATTATTAATTGATATTAAATTTCTAAAAATCTATGGTTCGGACAAGACACTTATATCATGATATATGTATAATTAATGGACCACTTGGGGGGTCTCTTGGATGTATATAGTAAGTTTATTAACCAAATAATAGAAAAATACAAAGAGACATTGTAAAAGTGAAACTAATTAACTAAGAGTTAATACTTAAAAATAAGGTTACTATAATGAACCAAAACAGTCTAAATTCTATTGGTTGAGTGTTTTACGACCTATACCAACATTATCATTTAAATAATCCACTTTGGCGCCATTTGAATCCGAATACGAATTTATTATTAATTAATATTTCTAGTTTTTCCAAAGGTGCCCCTTACCCCTCTTATAAAAAGGGAACTCCCCCTTGTCATTACTTCACACCATCAAAGCCTTTTGGTTCGGGAAAACTCTACCCAAATACTCTCTCAACTTCCCTCACTTCATCCTAGAGTCCTTCCTTTAGTCAGAAAGCCAACATAAAGATTCTTTTTGATCAAATCAAAAGGAAGAACCCGAAGAAGAGGTAATGTTTTTACCACCCTTTTTTCAAATTCTTTTCTTCTTCAACTTCTTATTTCTTTGTTATTAACATTATAAATTAATTAATCCAGTGTATCCTATATACTGTAATATTATTATAAATATAGTATAACCATTTTCAGTATTCTATCCATCCTTTGAATGACATGTCACCATACGTGCGTACGTATGGCTTACCGTCTCCACGTCGTGGTGTAATTTTCATTCAATAAATTATTATTTGGATGGGTATAATAATGATGTGTAATTAATTTAAATAACAAATATAACATGATAATTATTCTTTATATATGATATAACATCCAATTATATATTATTTTAACATCAAAAGAATGATATTGTCGCTCGTGCGTACGTATGGACTACCATCTCCACGAACGCGATGAGATTCGTTCTCCATCGTATCCATTCAAGTATAATTATCATTTTAATATTTAAAAATAATGTTTAAGGACTTTATATCATTCTTGATATGAATAGTATACAACCTATCAATGAAAAACATGGCTTACATAACAAAAAATATAAAAGAAAATGAGTAAGTTAACACACGAAACAATGATAATACTAAGATATTATTGACAAATCAATGTTAAAAGATCATATATGATATCATATTAATGTAAATTATTCTTTTATAATTCAATAAAAATTATTTCAACATTATACAGGAGGTTAACCTACTATCGACCAAGGAAAATGTACAAAGAAAGGGGGTTCTTATCTCACTTTTAATTTCGTGATATTTCTATTGTTCACCACTTATTTATTGCACATGGTGTGTGTACTGCTCATGATTGTATTCATTGTGTAATATACATTTATTTATGTATATTTACATCATCATTGTATTATCCTTCTTTCATGGGTTCATGTTTCATAAGTTACAAAATCGATAAGGGATTTTGAAATTTCAATTTCCACTCATTCGACTTTACGCATACTTCATTGATTATTTTACTCCAAGATTATGTGTAGAATCACTATTCATTTGATTATGTCATAAATTTCACTCCCCATTCTGTGGATATACTTTTGATACACTTAATCACTCCATTGATAAATTCTCAAGTGAACGGTATGAACTTGATAAGAGTAATTTTTAACTCAATCTCTATTTGTTGAGTTAAATATCCAATTCATTGGTGTTGTTTTCACAAGAATATGTGTGAATGTCCTCTGATTGATTTACACAGAATATCCAATCATATTAAGTGTATTTATATTTTTCACACATAATTATGTCATTGATTTATCCATAACCTAAGGATATAGTCTATATAATAGAATTCATCTTAATTTACATTCCATTGAGACTTCTTTGTTGTTATACACCAAATCACTTTTATGTGGTGTATATAATGTACTTTGACATATTATATCTTGAATACCTTTATTCTCATGATATTATTAAGTATTTATTACCTCAATTATTTGTATTCATGTTTCTCTCTTTTGGTTGAGAACTCTAAGTAAAATATCAGTTTAAATGTTTTAATGATTTATTATTCTAAATCGTTCTCATTAATGTCCATGTTTTAAAAATATTTTTAAGGATTTATTTATATGGACATTAATTTTTTAAACGTAAAACTTCTTTTAAAAGTTTCAAAGTGGTATGGGACACATTGATTTAAAAATATATTTTAAATTGATTCTTGACAAATAGTGTGACTTTTAAATGGTTTCCAGAAAAGGGGCATATTTCTCTCAAATAGTTTTGATGGTTGTTTTCATCTATGTCAATATCATTCATTATTATCGATTGAGGTTAATAGGATACAATACAATCTTCCATATTGTATCAAATGAGTTATGTTTGACTGTGGATGTGCTATTTTTATACCATTCATGGTTTGTGGTTAAAGTATTGTCATTTTGTATGCTAGTTTTAATACGAATTTTTATGTTATGTTTAAACATGTTCATATGAGGAATGCATTGGACTTAGTAAGTGACGGGTGGAGCCCTCTATAGCTCCTAGATGCATCGGTGGGTCTCATGAGACAAACTAGTGTCTTGGCACAAGGCCTTGGAAAAATCATATTTGTAGTCTTGGCACGAGGCTTTGCCTATGTGGTTATGATAGTCTGGAATTATGCATTCCATAATTATGAAAGTGGTTATTGATATTGCATGTGATTGTTTTACTAGTAGAATATCCATGTGAATATGTAAATGGAATTATTTAATTTTATCTTTTCCATATTATGCTGATGTTCGAGTTTAAAAGGCTTTTGTTTTAGTTATAAATTGCTTTAAGTGTTTATGATTATCTATGAATGCTTCTGCTATATTATTATCCTTACTGAGCATCTGAGCTCACCCGTCTCAGTGTTTTATTTTTCCCAGGATGAGAAGAATTAATTTATGAATGATCTAAAAGGATAGTATGAGGGGATATGAAGACAAAATGTGGTTGTATTTTTTTACCTTATGATGTAATGTAAGACTTATGAATATATCTAGTGTTTCCAAGACTACTAAACTAATCGGTCTTTCGAGACATGATCCTTTATGATCATGCCAATGTTATGTAATAATACACCGGCTCTGGGTATCTAGGGTCGGGGCATTACAGTTGGTATCAGAAGAAGTTTAGTACAAACCTTTGGAGCTAGGTTTAGATAAACTCTTATTAGAGCACGTATACCTAAGATGAACTTTGAGGATTCGTATAGAAGAACTTCCTAGAATTTTGGTATTGTATAGATTTTGTGAGTTTTCCAAGAAATACATCCCTGTCTGGATACGAGAAGGTAGAGGCGGCTCTGGCATAGATGTACCTGGGGGTAAAACCCGAAATCACCGCTTTGGGCTAGACTCGAACGTGAACTGGTGCACGACAACGGGCCTTATTGCACTCTTGGTTAGAACACTCCCGAGCGATATGATTAAGATAATTTATATTTTCCTTACAAACCAATTTTAAGTAATATATATATAAGATGAGAGTAAATGACCTTGGTTAATCCTAATATGTTTCATATTGAGAATATGGTGACATTTCAATCTCTAAATGATTTTATGACTACTGTTACTCACACAATTCTTTCTGGTTTTAGTCAATGGTTGGATTCCAAGGAAGTCATAGTGACTTTGAGAATGATGTAAAAGGTGGGAACATTGGTGGCAATGAGAAAAAAATGGAATGTTGATAGGTGTAAAAGATATCGTCATTATGGAAAATAAATTTTCCAAAAATATGATCAACAATATATATATTAACCAATTTCCGGACTCAACAAATAATAGAAAGGTGATGAATGATAAGACCTCCAATAGTAGAGACCATGGAGAAAAGAATCCTCAATTTCCATCATGTAGGAAATGTGGAAGGAGACACCCAGAAAAGTGTCTCAATGAGACAAAGAAATGATTTACGTGCTGGAAGGGAGGACATAAAGTGAAGAATTGCCGAAGAAAAATGAAGAGTACTATGGAAGAAGATAAAAATGGTCCCAAGAGTCCATTTAAAAGTCATTTTTCATAAATATAGGGGACCTGGACATTACCCGAGTGAATTACCTATTTTATTGGATATTTTCTTGGTCAAATAATAATCTATGTGGAAATAAATGGTTGGAGAAATGTTTAAAAAATTTTAGTGATCCTTGTTGATGGGTTTACATTGGAATAATTTTCTCTTGTATTTGTAACCCTGCAGTTTTCCATGTGAGAATGATATTTGAAGAAATATTATCTTTTCTATTGTGGATATAGTTATAAATAACCATTTGGTTTTATATGATCGTTGGGTTTGAGGCAATTATAAGTTATTATAATTTGGGATGAAAATGAAAGGTATGAGATAAGATTTGTGGTTAAATTATGTTATGGTTATTTTCAGAAATTTATCTCATTTTGGTAATGTTATAAAATATAGTTCTTCAAAAAGGACAACACACCGACCGTGTGACAACCCTCCGCGTCGGACAAAGCTGTGGGAATAGAACCCACAACCAAAGTGCGATTGGGATTTATCGCCTACCACTAGACTACGTGAAGTCCCTGGTTAGTGTGACTATTATTTTTAGTTAAATGATTTTATTTATCAATAATAATTTGATTTGGGATCTTGTGTCTTATCAAATTAATACCCTTAGTTTAGGAAAATGATTTGGTGATTAAGTGATAAATGTTATTTTGGAAGTTGTTTGCTTTGTGGTGAACACTATATGTGAAAAGATAATAGAATATTATGGGATTTTATTTGAGGAGTAATGGTGTATTTTTATCTACGTTTTTATTGTGGATTTATAGTGATTTGGGTTATTTATGGAAATGATTAACCTATAATAGAGAATATGTGATGAGTTTAATTACTTTTAAGTATGTGACTTTAAGAGTATTTGATGTCATTTGGAGATACAATTTAACCTAGGAGACTACATAATCAAATTTGTTTATGTTTTGGGTTTCAATATTAGTTTGGATTATATTGAAGGATTTTATGGACAATTGATTATTGAATGGTATTTATTTAACTTTGTGTTATTATTGGTTTAATTTTAGAAATTAAGATTAGTGTTAATTTTTTCTCAAGAATATCCTTTTGGGGGATCATTAGATCTTATACTAAATATTTTGGTTTTGATTAATCTCTAAAGACAATGTATATATATAGTTTATCCTACATGGATCATTTGATTCTATAGAACTTTATTCTAGCTCTTCCAGTGTGACCAAGTCTTCTTGAATACTCATTGTTCAAAAAAATGAGTTTGTGGTAAAAAGATATTAAATAATGAAACTCTACTTAAAAAGTAAGTATATCTCTTTATGTTCTTAGTCAATATCATAAATTAATTCCTCTCACTTATTTAATGTTACTTAAAACCAAAAAAATGTTGTCCGTTTACTTTTCCTACTTGGAGACTAAGGACCGTTTGTCCCAACACAAGTTTGTGATTTTCTTATTGTTAACTTTCTCCTAATCATGTTTTCTATCCCTCTCCATCAGAACAGAACACATAGTTTATCGTCCATATCCATGTTTTCCTACATGGAATCCTAGTATGGTTTATCTTGGGTGACCCTTATACCTCTCTTCCTTTCTTTTAAAGTGATAGTTTTATTGACTCTTTTTCCGATGTGGGAAATTCCATTATATTCTCATGCCCAATTTTAAAAAACTTGCGAGGACGCAATTTATTGATGTAGGGGATAATGTAACACCCCAAACTTCCATGGTACGTTTCCCTTTGAATAATGCAATGTCGTGCATTGTACGCAACTTTGAGATTCTAACACACCACAACCAATCAAACAAGCTGTTATGAATAGTAATACCTACTTTTGAAATTTTATAAATTTTATCTCTCAAAATGGACTTCATTTTTGGATTTGGAATATCTAAATTAGTCTATGGTGAAATTTTGGTACTTTTTGGATAACTTTCATATTTTGATGAATAGTGAAAATTACTAAATTTTAATTAAAAACAACTTTTTTAATTGAAGTAATTAATATTGATAAATTATGAAATTGAGTGGTTTTAAAGTATATTTAAAATATATTTTTACCATTTAATTCAATGTTTTTCATTGGACATAATTTCACAATTAAACCAAACATAAACAAGTGGAAATCTTTTGATAGTTATTATCTCTTAAAAACAAGCTTTTTGTTTTAACAACGGGAATTAATTTTAAATTAATTTATGCCACTTTTGTGTTTTTAATTTGGAAAAATGGATTCCATATTTGGAATCAGGATGTTCAAATTATGTAAATAGGTAGATTTTATTTTTAGACATTTTGAATAATTACTTCGGTAAATATTTTATTTACCATGGTTAAAGGGAAAATCCGGTAAATAAGGGTTAAAACATAATATTATAATAATAAAAAATTAACCTAAAATGTGTCATAACCTTATTGGTTGATACATTTCCGACCATGGGCATCTTTGGGTCGATTTTGGGACCCCATGGAGCCACTTGTAAGTGATAGGGACACTTTATTTTAATTAAGTTAAAATGAATAAAAAATGAGACAAGCATATATCTTTTAGAAACAAAATTTTACATAGGGTTATATATGTTGTATTTTTGACTATAAATATTCATTAGAAATCTAAAATGGTTTCCTACATAATTATATTATATATATAATTTTTAGACATTATATAAGTTAATTTATTTATGAAACAATGGTTATGAAGTAATTACTAATTTAATGAAAAATTAGAATAATTGATATTATAAATAGCCAAAAAATGTAATTTGAGACTTTTAATAAATACTAATACTTTTATAGGATTATATGACATGTTAGGAATGTTTTAGATAACTTTTTTTGAAGTAATAATTCTGTTATGTTTTTTAAAAAAATCAATTATTGAATAGTGTCATAATTGACATAAAATAGTTTTTAAAACAAATATTATATGATTAATTGATATGAAATTCCTAAAAATATAAGGTTCGGCCGAGATACTTATAGCAAGATAGGTGTATCATTAATGGACCACTTGGGGGTTTATTGAATGTATATAGTATGTTTATTAACCATATAATATAAAAATACAAAGAGACATTGTAAAAGAGAAACTAATTAACTAAGAGTTAATACTTAATGATATGGTTAATAAAATGACCCAAACATGTCTAAATTCTATTGGTTGAGTGGTTTTAGACCTATAACCACATTAAAATTTAAAGATTCCACTTTGGAGCCATTAGAAACCGAATATAAATTTATTATAAATTAGTATTTCTAGCTTTTCCAAAGGTGCCCCTCACCCCTCTTATAAAACGGTCACTCACCCTTCTCATTAATTCACACCATCAAAGCCTTTTGGTTCTGCCAACCTCTACCCAAATACTCTCTAAACATTCCTCAATTCATCCTAGAGTCCTTACTTTAGTCAGAAAGCAATCTCAAGGATCCCTTTTGATCAAATCAAAAGGAAGATCCCGAAGAAGAGGTAATGTTTTTACCACCCTTTTTTCAAATTGTTTTCTTCTTCAACTTCTTCTTTATTTGTTATTCCCATTATAAATTAATTAATCCAGTGTCTCCTATATAATTTTATATTATTATAAATATAGTACAACCATATTCAGTATTCTATCCATCCATTGAATGACATGTCACCATACGTGCGTACGTACGGCTTACCGTCTCCACGTCGTGATGTAATTGTCATTTAATAAATTATTATTTGGATGGGTATAATAATGATGTGTAATTCATGTAAATAGTAAATATTACATGATAATTATTCTGTATATATGATATAACATCCAATTATATATTATTTTAACATCAAAAGAATGATATTGTTGCTCGTGCGTTCGTACGGACTACCCTCTCCACGAACGCGATGAGATTTATTCTCCATCATATCCATTCAAGTATAATTATCATTTTATTATTTAAAAATAATATTTAAGGACTTTATATCATTCTGCATATGAATAATATACAACCTATCAATGAAAAACATGTCTTATGTAACAAAACATATAAAAGAAAATGAGTAAATAACACCCGAAACAATGATAATACTAAGATATTATTAACAAATCAATGTTAAAAGATCATATATGATATCATATTAATGTAAATTATTCTTGTATAATTAAATAAAAATTATTTCACCATTATACAGGAGGTTAACCTACTGTCCACCAAGGAAAAAGTACAATGTAAGCGGTTTCTTATCTCACTTTTAATTCCGTGAGATTTCCATTGTTCGCCACTTATTTATTGCATGTGGTGTGTGTACTGCCCATGATTGTATTCATTGTGTAATATAAATTAATTTATGGATATTTACATCATCATTTTATTATCCTTCTTTCATGGGTTCATGTTTCATAAGTTACCAAATCGATAAGGGAATTTGAAATTTCAATTTCCACTCATTCTGCTTTACGCATACTTCATTGATTATTTTACTCCAAGATTATGTGTAGAATCACTATTCATTGGATTATGTCATAAATTACACTCCCCTTTTTGGGGATATACTTTTGATACACTTAATCACTCCATTGAAAAATTCTCAAGGGAACGGTATGAACTTGATAAGAGTAATTTTTAACTCAATCTCTATTTGTTGAATTAAATATCCAATTCATTGGTGTTGTTTTTACAAGAATATGTGTGAATGTCCTCTGATTGATTTAAACTGAATATCCAATCATATTGAGTGTATTTATATTTTTCACACATAATTATGTCATTTATTTATCCTTAATCTAAGGATATGGTCTATATAATAGAATTCATCTCAATTTACATTCCATTAAGACTTCTTTGTTGTTATACACCAAATCACTTTTATGTGTTGTATATAATGTACATTGACATAGTATATCATGAATCCATTTATTCTCATGATATTATTAAGTATTGATTACCTCAATTATTTGTATTAATGTGTCTCTCTTTTGGTTGAGAACTCTAAGTAAAATATCATTATAAATGTTTTAATGATTTATTATTCTAAATCGTTCTCATTAATGTCCATGTTTTAAAAATATTTTTAAGGATTTATTTATATGGACATTAATTTTTTAAAATTAAAACTCATTTTAAAATTTTCAAAGTGTTATGGGACACTTTGATTCAAAAATCTATTTTTAATGGCTTCTTGAAAAATAGTGTTACTTTTAAATGTTTTCCAGAAATGAGGGATATTTCTCTCAAATAGTTTTGATGGTTATTTTCATCTATGTCAATATCATTCATTATTATCGATTGAGGTTAATATGATACAATTCAATCTTCCAGATTGTATCGAATGAGTTATGTCTGACTGTGGATGTGCTATTTTTATACTATTCATGGTTTGTGGTTAAAGTATTGACATTTTGTATGCTAGTTTTAATATGAATGTTTATGTTATGTTTAAACATGTTCATATGAGGAATGGATTGGACTTAGTAAGTGACGGGTGGAGCCAGTTATAGCTCCTAGATGCATCGGTTGGTCTCATGAGACAAACTCGTGTCTTGGCACAAGGCCTTGGAAAAATCTTATTTGTAGTCTTGGCATGAGGACTTGGCTATGTGGTTATGATAGTCTGGCGTTATGCATTCCTTCATCATGAAAGTGGTTATTGATATTTCATGTGATTGTTCAACTAGTAGAATATCCATGTGAATAAGTAAATGGCATTATTTCATTTTATCTTTGCCATATTATGCCGAAGTTCATGTTTAAAAGGCTTTTGTTTTAGTTATAAATTGTTTTAAGTGTTTATGCTTATCTATGAAAGCTTCTACTATATTGTTATCCTTACTGAGCATCTGAGCTCACCCCTCTCAGTGTTTTATTTTTCCCAGGATGAGAAGAAGTAATTTATGAATGACCTGCAAGGATAGTATGAGGGGATATGAAGACAAGATGTTGTTGTAGTTTTTTTTTACCTTATGATGTAATGTAAGACTTATGAATATATCTAGTGTTTCCAAGACTACTAAACTAATCGGTCTTTCGAGACTTGATCCTTTGTGATCATGGCAATGTTTTGTAATAATGCACCGACTTTGGGTATCTAGGGTCGGGGCGTTACAGGTTTTAACAATAAATTAATATAGTAAACATAATTCTCTATAATAAACATTTCACAGTACTAAACCAAATATATGTTAAATTTAAAAAAACCAATTCAAATTTAAGAATTATATTATTATATAATTTTTTTGATGTTTCCCAAAAAATATATAAATTAAGATGTTATTCTACAACAACTATTACCATGGACCACATACAAAAAAGTTACATTCAAATTATCCTAACCTTTTCATGTAACAAACATAAGAAAAAACTATACAATATAGAAATAGCATATGACAGTGAATGTTACTTAGGAACAGAAATTATATAAATAAGGTTCCAAATAAGGATTTTAGGAATCTATATTTTTGTTCTCATGAAGTTATACAAAATCCTAGTGTGAATTAGGACAAAATAAAGGTATTTAGGTATCTTAATTTTTCATCTATTTAGATATAAACATCCTTATTAAACTCTATTATTATGTCTTTTATTTTTTTTATTACAATTCAACAATTTGAATTTTATTTTATGTTTAAATTCATGATGTATTAAAAATAATCATTATAACCTTATTATCTTATAAATTTGGCCTTAAATTTTATGGATCCTAAAAGGGGTATCATGGCCTCAATTTGAATTTAATGAGACATTCTGGTTATTATGCCCCCAAAAATTTATATATTGTGTAAATGAATCTTATTTTTCATATTATATCATGAATTTTATATCAATCTATTTTAATTTTTGTTTCAATATATTTCCATTAAACGGTTTGGATTTAGGTTATACATAAGATGTATGGTTTACTTTCCCAAGCTTATTTGAATATAGAGATCTATAAAAAGTGATAATCCATAAAAGGAATTTTATGGTATTTATTTTTTAAGTCAAAACAATTTTATTCTGTAATTTATGCCCTTAGTGAACATTTCTCATCTTTATAATTTTTTAAATATTATTTTCTATAGTATTTTTCTAATTGACTGCCTCATTAGTTTATGTAACCTATGGCTAAATTAGAGAATAACAGATAAAACTAATTGGATATGTGGACCTTTTTAATCATTAAACAATACTATCTTCTCTTCCATCATAGATAAATGTGTAATGTTAAATAAAAAAATAACAGAGACACATCAATCTTACTTGGATAAACATTAACTAGGCTAATTTAGTTACATACAAAGGATATGTTCCAATAAACATATTCCACTATTGTACAATGAAATTATAATATTTTCCCCAGACACATGTTCTTTTATGAATTATTACAATTCATTAACTAAAATCCCAATATTATCACTTATGATTTGTACTTTTTTATAATTTAGAATATATATTTCAGTTTCTATAATTTATATTGTTTACAACACATTAGGGTTTTTAGGATTATTCCGCCAAATGATGAAATCATTTTTAACACATAGTTTCCGGGAAATTTCTTCTTATTCATGAAACATTCACTATCTCACATCCTATTAACAAATTTTTTAGAATATCCAATCTTATTTTGGATCTTAGGTAGCTAATGTAAAAATTTATACTTTCAAACAACTTTTCATGTTTTCCATAGCAATTCAGTTATTTTATATTCCCAAACATCATGAATTTCCTAAAATGTTTTATAAATTTTTCATGTTTCATTAAATTCATAACATTAACACAATTTCCAATATTTTAATGAATCTCACATGGTCAGATAAACATGCATCCCTTTTCTCTGAATAATTGATATTCAAATATCTATTTAATTGAAGAAGTAATGTTACACTACTCTTATATAAAATCTGAATCATATTATTCTCTAATGGTTGTATGATTCAGATTTAGGTGGAAACATATTAATATTTGATGATATTTTTATATTTAAATAAATTATATGTTTCTCATATATTATTTGACATGAATAATTGACATTACTTTTTTTTTGATATATGATATCCTGACCAGGAAATTTTTTGTCACCATTTAAATAACCAAATTATTAAAAATATAAAATTTGGTATTATAAATTCCATGTGTGTTTGTAAATTCTTCATAAACAAGAAATAAAGTTTTAGTGACTTTATATTATGATCCAAAAATATATTTTATTCAAAATATTATTAAATTATGTTTTTGGATATTATATTTAATATCAAAAAGTGGGTATAAATTTTATTTGAGGAATTTAATTTCAATTTTCAATCCTTATTTTGATATTGTCTTTGGGTTTTCTGGATTTTATTGAAAATATTTATTTTTTGTTAATTGTGATTAATACAGAATTATGTAAAATAATAATTAGTATTCATTAATTCATGTAATTAAAAAAATTGATTTTATTTAAAATTTAATTATAATGAAACATAATATATATTAATTCTAAATAATCAAATTAATTACCCGGGAATCCCTATTATACTCGAATTTGGTATAATTACATTTTTTGGTATAGAACACCAATTTTATAAACTATTTCATATATTTTTTTAAAAGTTATATTGATTCCGGAAATTTATATAAATGAAATCATGAAAAATGGATTCCATATCTTGATTGTAACACCCCAAACTTCCACGGTATGTTTCCATTTGAATAATTCAATGGCGTGCATTGTACACAACATTGAGATTCTTACACACCACAACCAATCAAACTAGCAGTTATGAATAGTAATACCTAATTTTTGAAATATTTTAAATTCTATATCTCGAAATGGACTTCATTTTTGGATTTGGAATATCTAAATTATCCTAGGGTGAAATTTTGGTACTTTTCGGATAACTTTCATATTTTGATGAATAGTGAAAATTACTAAATTTTAATTAAAAACAACTTTTTTAATCGAAATAATTAATATTGATAAATTATGAATTTGAGTTGTTTTAAAGTATATTTATAATATATTTTTACCATTTAATTCAATGTTTTTCATTGGACATAATTTCACAATTCAACCAGACATAAACAAGTGTCAATCTTTTGATAGTTATTATCTCCTAAAAACACGTTTTTTGTTTTAACAACGGTAATTAATTTTAAATTAATTTCTGCCACTTCTGTGTTTTGAATTTGGAAAAATGGATTCCATATTTGGAATCAGGATGTTCAAATTATTTAAATATTTAACTTTTATTTTTAGACATTTTGAATAATTATTCCGGTAAATATTTTATTTATCATTGTTAAAAGGTAAATTCGTTAAATAAGGGTTAAAACATAAAATTATAATAATAAAAAATTACCATAAAACTTGTACTAAAATTATTGGTTGATACATATCCGACCATGGGCATCTTTGGGTCGATTTTGGGACCCCATGGAGCCACTTGTATGTGATAGGGACACTTTATTTTAATTAAGTTAAAATGAATACAAAAATGACACAAGCATATATCTTATAGAAAAACAATTTTTACATAGGGTTATATATGTTGGATTTTCGACTATAAATATTCATTAGAAATATAACATGATTTAATACATAATTTAATTTAATTTATAATTTTTAGACATTATATAATTTAATTTATTTATGAAACAATGGTGATGTAGTAATTAGTAATTTAATGAAAAATTAGAATATTTGATATTATAAATACACAAATAAATGTAATTTTAGACTTTTTATAAATAACAATAATTTTATAGGATAATATGACATGTTAGGATTGATTTAATTAATGTTTTTTGAAGTAATCATTCTGTTATAATTTTTACAAAAAATCAATTATTGAATAGTGTGAAAATTGACATAAAAGAGTTTTTTAAACAAATATTATATTATTAATTGATATTAAATTCCTAAAAACCTATGATTAGGCCACGGGACTTATATCATCATAGTTGTATCATTAATGGACCACTTGGTGGTCTCTTGGATGTATATAGTAAGTTTATTAACCATATAATATAAAAATACAAAGAGACATTGTAAAAGTGAAACTAATTAACTAAGAGTTAATACTTAAATATAAGGTTAATATAATGACCCAAACCTCTCTAAATTCTATTGTTTGAGTGGTTTTCGAACTATAACCACATTAACATTTAAATAATCCACTTTGGAGACATTAGAAACCGAATATGAATTTATTATAAATTAATATTTCTAGCTTTTCCAAAGGTTCCCCTCACCCCTCTTATAAAAAGGGAACTTACCCTTCTCATTAATTCACACATTCAAAGCCTTTTTATTCAGAAAATCTCTGCCCAAATACTCTCTAAACTTCCCTGACTTCATCCTAGAGTCCTTCCTTTAGTCATAATTCCAACTTAAGGAGCCATTTTGATCAAATCAATAGGAAGAACCTGAAGAAGAGGAAATGTTTTTACCACCATTTTTTTCAAATTATTTTCTTCTTCAACTTCTTATTTCTTTGTTATTACCATTCTAAATTAATTAATCCAGTGTCTCCTATATTCTGTAATATTATTATAAATATTTTACAACCATATTCCATATTCTATCCATCCTTTGAATGACATGTCACCATACCTGCGTACGTACGACTTACCGTCTCCACGTCATGGTGTAATTGTCATTCAATAAATTATTATTTGGATGGGTATAATAATGATATGTAATTCATGTAAATAATAAATATAACATGATAATTATTCTTTCTATCTGATATACCATCCAATTATATGTGATTTTAACATCAAAAGAATGATATTGTCACTCATGCGTACGTACGGACTACCGTCTCCACGAACGCGATGAGATTCATTATCCATCATATCCATTCAAGTATAATTATAATTTTATTATTTAAAAATAATGTTTAAGGACTTGATATCATTCTGGATATGAATAAGATACAACCTATCAATGAAACACATGGCTTACGTAACAAAACATATAAAAGAAAATGAGTAAGTTAACACCCGAAACAACGATAATACTAAGATATTATTAACAAACCAATGTTAAAAGATGATATATGATATAATATTAATGTAAATTATTCCTTTATAATTAAATAAAAATTATTTAACCATTATACAGTAGGTTAACCTACTATCTACCAAGGAAAAAGTACAGAGTAATGGGTTTCTTATCTCACTTTCAATTCTATGAGATTTCCATTGTTCACCACTTATTTATTGCATGTGGTGTGTGTACTGCCCATGATTATATTCACTGTGTAATATAATTTAACTTATGTATATTTACATCATCATTTTATTATGCTTCTTTCATGGGTTCATGTTTCATAAGTTACCAAATCGATAAGGGAATTTAAAATTTCAATTTCCACTCATTCGGCTTTACGCATACTTCATTGATTATTTTACGCCAAGATTATGGGTAGAATCACTATTAATTTGATTATGTCATAAATTCAACTCCCCTTTCCATTTATATACATTTTATACACTTAATCACTCCTTTGATAAATTCTCAAGTGAACGGTATGAACTTGATAAGAGTAAGTTTTAACTCAATCTCTATTTATTGAGTTAAATATCCAATTCATTGGTATTATTTTTACAAGAATATGTGTGAATGTCCTATGATTGATTTAAACTGAATATCCAATCATATTGAGTGTATTTATATTTTTCACACATAATTATGTCGTTGATTTATCCTTAACCTAAGGATATGGTCTATATAATAGAATTCATCTCAATTTACATTCCATTGAGACTTCTTTGTTGTTATACACCAAATCACTTTTATTTGGTGTATATAATGTACATTGACATTGTATATCATGAATCCCTTTATTCTCATGATATTATTAATTATTTATTACCTCAATTATTTGTATTAATGTGTCTCTATTTTGGTTGAGAACTCTAAGTAAAATATCATTTTAAATGTTTTAATGATTTATTATTCTAAATCGTTCTCATTAATGTCCAGGTTTTAAAAATATTTTTAAGGATTTATTTATATGAACATTATTTTTTTAAAATTAAAACTTCTTTTAAAAGGATCAATGTGGTATGGGACACATTGATTCAAAAATCTATTTTAAATGGCTTCTTGGAAAATAGTGTGACTTTTAAATGTTTTCCAGAAAAGGGGGATATTTCTCTCAAATAGTTTTGATGGTTATTTTAATCTATGTCAATATCATTCATTATTATCGATTGAGGTTAATATGATACAATACTATCTTCCATATTGTATCGAATGAGTTACGTATGACTGTGGATGTGATATTTTTATAAAATTCATGGTTTGTGGTTAAAGTATTGACATATTGTATGCTATTTTTAATACGAATGTTTATGTTATGTTTAAACATGTTCATATAAGGAATGAATTGGACTTAGTAAGTGACGGGTGAATCCCGCTATAGCTCCTCGATGTATCGGTAGGTCTCATGAGACAAACTAGTGTCTTGGCATAAGGCCTTGGAAAAATCTTATTTGTATTCGTGGTACGAGGGCTTGGCTATGTGGTTATGATAGTCTGGAATTATGCATTCCATCGTTATGAAAGTGGTTATTGATATTGCATGTGATTGTTTGACTTGTAGAATATTCATGTGAATAAGTAAATGGAATTATTACATTTTATCTTTTCTATATTATGCTGAAGTTCAAGTTTAAATGGCTTTTGTTTTAGTTATAAATTGCTTTAAGTGTTTATGATTATCTATGAAAGATTCTTCTATATTGTTATCCTTACTGAGCATCTGAGCTCACCCCTCTCAGTGTTTTATTTTTCCCAGGATGAGAAGAAGTAATTTATGAATGACCTGCAAGGATAGTATGAGGGGATATGAAGACAAGATGTTGTTGTAGTTTTTTTACATTATGATGTAATGTAAGACTTATGAATATATCTAGTGTTTCCAAGACAACTAAACTAATAGTTCTTTCAAGACTTGATCCTTTGTGATCATTCCAATGTTTTGTAATAATGCACCGACTCTGGGAATCTTGGGGCGGGGTGTTACAGTTTCTATCAGAAGAAGTTTAGTACAAACCTTGGGAGCTGGATTTAGATAAACTCTGATTAGAGCACGTAGACCTAAGATGAAATTTGTGGATTAGTATAGAAGAAATTCTTAGAATTTTGGTATTGTAGAGATTTTGTGAGTTTTCCAAGCAATACATCCCCGTCTGGATACGAGCAGGTAGAGGCGGCTCTAGCACAGATGTACCTAGGGGTAAAACACGAAAACACCGCTATGAGCAAGACTCGAAGGGGAACAGGTGCACGACAATGGGCCTTGCTGCACTCTTGGTTACGATACTCCCAGGGGATATGCTTAGGATAATTTACATTTTCTTTACAAACCAATTTGATGTAATATATATATAAGATGAGATTAAATGACCTTGGTTAATCCTAATATGTTTCAAATTGAGAATATGGTGACATTTCAATCACTAAATTGATTTTGTGACTACTGTTACTCACACAATTCTTTCTGGTTTTAGTCAATGGATAGATTCCAAGGAAGTCATAGTGACTTCAAGAATTATGTACAAGGTGGGAACAGTGGTGGAAATGAGCAAAAAATGGAATGTTGATAGGCGTAAAGGATATCGTATTTATGCCAAATCAATTTTCCAAAAATATGATCAACAAGATATATATTAACCAATTTCCTTACTCAACAAAGAAGAGAAAGGTGATGAATGATAAGAGATCCAGCAGTGGAGACCATGGAGAAAGGAATCCTCAATTTCCATCATGCAGGAAATGTGGAAGGAGACACCCAGGAAAGTGTCTCAATGGGACAATGAAATTCTTTACGTGCAGGAAGGAAGGACATAAAGTGAAGAATTGCCGAAGAAAAATGAAGATTTCTATGGAAGAAGATAAAAATGGTCCGAAGAGTCCATTTACAGTCATTTTCCGTAAATGTAGGGGACCTGGCCATTACTCGAGTGAATGACATATTCTATAGGATATTTTCATTGTCAAAGAAGAAGCTATGTGGAAATAATTGGTTGGAGAAATGTTTAAAATGTATTAGTTCTCCTTGTTGATGGGTTTACTTTGGAATAGTTTTCTCTTGTATTTGTAACCCTGCAGTTTTCAATGTGAGAATGATATTTGAGGAAGAATTATCTTTTGTCTTGCGGATATAGTTATAAATAACCATTTGGTTTTATATGATCGTTGGGTTTGAGGAAATTATAAGTTATTATAATTTGGGATGAAAATGCAAGGTATGAGATATGATTTGTGGTTAAATTATGTTATGGTTATTTTAAGTAATTTATCTAATTTTGGTAATGTTATAAAATAGAGTTTTTGAAAAAGGACAACATGCAGACCAGGTGACAAATCGTCGCGTCGGACAAAGCTGTGGGAATCGAACCGACAACCAAAATGCGATTTGGATTTATCGCCTACCACTGTACTACGTGAAGTCCATTGTTATTGTGACTATTATTTTTATTTAAATGATTTTATTTATCAATAATAATTTGATTTGGGATCTTGTGTCTTATCAAATTAATACCCTTAGTATAGGAAAATGATTTGGTTATTAAGTGATAAATGGTATTTTGGAAGTTGTTCGCTTTGTTGTGAACACTATATAGCCAAGGAAAATAGAATATTATGGGATTTAATTTGAGGAGTAATGGTGGATTTTTATCTACGTTTTTATTGTGGATTTATAGTGATTTGGGTTATTTATGGAAATGATTAACCTATAATAGAGAATATGTGATTAGGTTAATTACTTTTAAGTATGTGACTTTAAGAGTATTTGATGTCATTTGGAGATACAATTTTACATGGGAGACTACATAATCAAATTCTTCTATGTTTTGGGTTTCAATATTAGTTTGGATTATATTGAAGGATTTTAAGGACAATTGATTATTGAATGGTATTTATTTAACTTTGGGGTATTATTGGAATATTTTTAGAAATTAAGATTAGTGTTTATTTCTCTCAAGGAATATCCTTTTGGGGGATCATTAGATCTTGTACTAACCATTTTGGTTTTGATTAATCTCTAAATACAATGTAAATATATAGTTTATCCTGCATGGATCATGTGATTCTATAGAAGTTTATTCTAGCTCTTCCAGTGTGACCAAGTCTTCTTGAATACTCATTGTTCAAAAAATTGAGTTAGTGGTAAAAAGTTATTAAATAATGAAACTCTACATAAAAAGTAACTATATATCTTTATGTTCTTATTCAATATCATAAAATAATTCCTCGTCCTTATGAAATGTAACTTAAAACAAAAAAAAATGTTTTCCATTTACTTTTCCTACTGGGAGACTAAGGACCGTTTGTCCCAACACAAGTTTGTTATTTTATTATTGTTAAATTTCTCCTGATCATGTTTTCTATCCCTCTCCATCATAACTGAACACTTATTTTATCGTCCATATCCATGTTTTCCTACATGGAATCCTAGTATGGTTTATCTTGGGTGACCCTTATACCTCTCTTCCTTTCTTTTAAAGTGATAGTTTTATTGACTCTTTTTCCGATGTGGGACTTTCCATTATATTCTCAAGCCCAATTTTAAAAAAATTGTGAGGAAAAAATTTATTGAAGGAGGGGATAATGCAACACCCCAAACATCCACGATACATTTCCCTTTGAATAATGCAATGGTGTGCATTGTACGCAACTTTGAGATTCTAACACACCACAACCAATCAAACTAGCTGTTATGAATAGTAATACCTATTTTTTAAAATTTTATAAATTCTATCTCTCAAAATGGACTTCATTTTTGGATTTGGAATATCGAAATTATCCTAGGGTGAAATTTCGGTACTTTTCAGATAGCATTCATATTTTGATGAATAGTGAAAGTTACTAAATTTTAATTAAAAACAACTTTTTTAATTGAAATAATTAATATTGATAAATTATGAATTTGAGTGGTTTTAAAGTATATTTAGAATATATTTTTACCATTTAATTCAATTTTTTCATTGGACATAATTTCACAATTAAACAAGACATAAACAAGTGCCAATCATTTGATAGTTATTATCTCCTAAAAACAAGCTTTTTGTTTTAAGAACGGGAATTAATTTTAAATTAATTTCTGCCACTTCTGTTTTTTGAATTTGGAAAAATGGATTCGATATTTGGAATCAGGATGTTCAAATTATGTAAATTGGTAACTTTTATTTTTATACATTTTGAATAATTACTTCGGTAAATATTTTATTTACCATGGTTAAATGGTAAATCCGGTAAATAATGGTTAAAAAATAATATTATAATAATAAAAAATTACCCTAAACAGTGTCCTGACCTTATTGGTTGATACATGTATGACTATGGAAATATTTGGGTCGATTTTGGGACCCCATGGAGCCACTTTTAAGTGATAGGGACACTTTATTTTAATTAAGTTAAAATGAATACAACAATGACACAGGCATATGTCTTTTAGAAAAAAACTTTTTACATAGGGATATATATTTTGGATTTTGGACTATAAATATTAATTAGAAATAGAAAAATATTTTCTACATAATAATATTTTATTTATAATTTTTCTACATTATATAATTTAATTTATTTATGAAACAATTGTGATGCAGTAATTAATAAATTAATGAAAAATTAGAATAATTGATGTTATAAATACACAAATAAATGTAATTTGAGACTTTTTATAAATACCGATAATTTTAAAGGATAATATTATATGTTAGGATTGATTTAAGTAACTTTTTTTGAAGTAATAA
Organism: Viscum album; assembly: GCA_963277665.1. Lineage (NCBI taxonomy): Eukaryota > Viridiplantae > Streptophyta > Magnoliopsida > Santalales > Viscaceae > Viscum > Viscum album. Next base: position 1,332,072,082 of record OY728165.1, on the reverse strand, counting down.
TTCTATTATAATTTTTACAAAAATCAATTATTGAATAGTGTCAAAATTGACATAAAAGAGTTTTTAAAACAAATATTATATTATTAATTGATATTAAATTTTTAAAAATCTAAGGATCGTCCAAGAGACTTATATCATGATATTTTTATCATTAATGGACCACTTGGGGGTATCTTTGATGTATATAGTAAGTTTATTAACCATATAATATAAAAATACAAAGAGACATTGTAAAAGTGAAACTAATTAACTAAGAGTTAATACTTAAAGATAAGGTTAATATAATGACCCAAACCTGTCTAAATTATATTGGTTGAGTGGTTTTCGACCTATAACCGCATTAAAATTTATATAATCCACTTTTGAGCCATTAGAAACCGAATATGGATTTATTATAAATTAATATTTCTAGCTTTTCCAAAGGTGCCCGTCACCCCTCTTATAAAAAGGGCACTCCCCCTTCTCATTTCTTCACACCTTCAAAGCCTTTTGGTTCAGGAAAACTCTACCCAAATACTCTATAAAATTCCCTCACTTCATCCTAGAGTCCATAATTTAGTCAGAAAGCCAACTTAAGGAGCCCTTTTGATCAAATCAAAAGGAAAAACCCGAAGAAGTGGTAATGTTTTTACCACCTTTTTTTCAAATTCTTTTCTTCTTGAACTTCTTCTTTATTTGTTATTACCATTATAAATTAATTAATACAGTGTCTCCTATATAATGTAATATTATTATAAATATAGTACAACCATATTCAGTATTCTATCCATCCTTTGAATGACATGTCACCATATGTGCGTACGTACGACTTACCGTCTCCACGTCGTGGTGTAATTGTCATTCAATAAATTATTTTTTGGATGGGTATAATAATGATGTTTAATTCATGTAAATAATAAATATAACATGATAATTATTCTGTTTATATGATATACCATCCAATTATATATTATTTTAACATCAAAATAATGATATTGTCGCTCGTGCGTACGTACGGAATACCGTCTCCACGAACGCGATGAGATTCATTCTCCATCGTATCCATTAAAGTATAATTATCATTTTATTATTTAAAAATAATGTTTAAGGACATGATATCATTCTGGATATGAATAAGATAAAACCTATCAATGAAAAACATGGCTTACGTAACAAAACATATAAAATAAAATGAGTAAGTTAACACCCGAAACAACGATATTACTATGATATTATTAACAAATCAATGTTAAAAGATCATATATGATATCATATTAATGTAAATTATTCTTGTATAATTCAATAAAATTTATCTCACCATTATACAGGAGGTTAACCTATTTTCGACCAAGGGAAATGTACAAAGTAAGGGGTTTCTTATCTCACTTTTAATTCCGTGAGATTTCCATTGTTCACCACTTATTTATTGCATGTGGTGTGTGTACTTCCCATGGTTCTATTCATTGTGTAATATATATTAATTTATGGATATTTACACCATCATTGTATTATCCTTCTTTCATGGGTTCATGTTTCATAAGTTACCAAATCGATACGGGAATTCGAAATTTCAATTTCCACTCATTCGGCTTTACGCATACTTCATTGATTATTTTACTCCAAGATTATGTGTAGAATGACTATTCATTTGATTATGTCATGAATTCCACTCCCCTTTCTATGGATATACTTTTTATACACTAAATCACTCCATTGATAAATTCTCAAGTGAACGGTATGAACATGATAAGAGTAATTTTTAACTCAATCTCTATTTGTTGAGTTAAATATCTAATTCATTGGTGTTGTTTTTACAAAAATATGTGTGAATGTCCTCTGATTGATTTACACTGAATATCCAATAATATTGTGTGTATTTATATTTGTCATACATAATTATGTCGTTGATTTATCCTTAACCTATGGATATGGTCTATATAATAGAATTCATCTCAATTTACATTCTATTGAGAATTCTTTGTTGTTATACACCAAATCACTTTTATGTGGTCTATATAATGTACTTTGACATAGTATATCATGAATCCCTTTATTCTCATGATATTATTATGTATTTATTACCTCAATTATTTATATTCATGTGTCTCTCTTTTGGTTGAGAACTCTATGTAAAATATCATTTTAAATGTTTTAATGATTTATTATTCTAAATCGTTCTCATTAATGTCCATGTTTTAAAAATAATTATAAGGATTTATTTATATGGACATTAATTTTTTAAAATTAAAACTCCTTTTAAAAGTTTCAAAGAGGTATGGGGCACTTTGATTCAAAAATCTATTTTAAATGGATTCTTGACAAATAGTGTGACTTTTAAATGTTTTCCAGAAAAGGGGGATATTTCTTTCAAATAGTTTTGATGGTTATTTTCTTCTATGTCAATATCATTCATTATTATCGATTGAGGTTAATATGATACAATAGAAACTTTTATATTGTATCGAATGAGTTATGTTTGACTGTGGATGTGCTATTTTTATACCATTCATGGTTTGTGGTTTAAGTATTGACATTTTGTATTCTATTTTTAATACGAATGTTTATGTTATATTTAAACATGTTCATATGAGGAATGCATTGGACTTAGTAAGTGATGGGTGGATCCCGCTATAGATCCTCGATGCATCGGTAGGTGTCATGAGACAAACTAGTGTCTTGGCACAAGGCCTTGGAAAAATCTTATTTGTAATCTTGGCACGAGGCCTTGGCTATTTGGTTATGATAGTCTGGCATTATTCATTCCATCATTATGAAAGTGGTTATTTATATTGCATGTGATTGTTCGACTAGTAGAATATCCATGTGAAAAATAAATGGCATTATTTCGTTTTATCTTTGCCATATTATGCTGAAGTTCAGGTTTAAAAGGCTTTTTTAATTATAAATTGATTTATGTGTTTATGCTTATCTATGAAAGCTTCTACTATATTGTTATCCTTACTGAGCATCTGAGCTCACCCCTCTCAGTGTTGTATTTTTCCCAGGATGAGAAGAAGTAATTTATGAATGACCTACAAGGATAGTATGAGGGGATATGAAGACACGATGTTGTTGTAGTTTTTTTTACCTTATGATGTAATGTAAGAATTATGAATATATCTAGTGTTTCCAAGACTACTAAATTAATCAGTCTTTCGAGACTTGATCCTTTGCGATCATGCCAATGTTATGTAATAATGCACCGACTCTGGGTATCTATGTTCGGGGCGTTACATTGATTTAATAGGTTCAAATTTTTTTAATATGTCACTTTTATGTTCGGTCATTATGATTGGTATCCAAGGAAAATATTATTCACACCGGTAATGGTAAAACATTAAAACATGGTTAAAACAATGAAAACTAATTTTTAATATCTCTAAAACATTTTTATACTATTTTATTTGTGGTTTTAGAAAATAGATATGGGTAAGGAGTAAAATAACATATTTTACAACATTATTTTGAATTTTGGAATCCAATCATAACTTTTTTCTACATAAGTTTTATTATAATCAAATTAAAAAATTGGCCCTTGAATATAATGTCTTTATTAGAAGGATATATTCATTTTTGTAACGATCAAAATTATTAAATACCAAACATATTATTAAATGAAAAATCCATGTAAACTATCTTTTTTACATTATTTTAGTGAAAAATTATTGTTTCACATAAATCAAGTATTTCCCTAAAAATTATATTTTATTTGTCTTTTGTTCATATATTTAAAGTAAATTTCGAAACCAATAAAATTGAATTTGATAAAATTATAAAAATGATATATAATTTCAAAAAAAAATTAAATTCGCCTTTAATTTTAGAATATCTAACCATGTTATCATGGTATAAAAATTATTTATCTTGGTTATGTTGAAATTGGGTTTAATGTTATTTAACATTTCGATAAAGAATAAAATGTGCCCAATAGAATTATCATGTACCTTGATATGTTTTTTAAAATGTATCACATCTTATAATAGAATTTTGGGTTCTATGGTTCCACTTGAAATGATTATGTTATATACAACATTTATATCTTTTAAGAAATTCCAGGTGTTCTTTTTTTCCTTTACTTATAAAATTGAAGCTCATATAATAACTAATTAACAATATTTATGCCTTTTATATCATCCAATACCTACCATAATATCTACATATATTCCCTAAAATATTCCTATAGACTTTTGTAATCACCTATGACATTCCTAATACTGATGACGGTGTAAGACAAATGAGGTATGTCAAGGATGAGGTAATCATCTAACCCGTCACATTGATTGATAATTTCTTCTTCCACTTAAAATAAATTTATTGTATCCACCAAAAAAAATTTATTGTCTCAAAAATATACTTATATTTTATTATGATTTTGGGGATAAAATTTATAATATACTTTCCATCAAATGTGAAATAAATGTATCGCTCATGTGTTTGCGTAAGCTACCACCCCACGATGGAATATAAATAATTTTCCTTCACCATCATTCATTGTTTGTTATTTTAATGGATTTAATATTTATATGAGATATTTAAGAACTAAATATTCAATTTATATTATAATATCAGATCTAACATATTAAATTCCTATCATTCAGAAAATGATAACATCACTCAAGCCTATGTGGGGACAGCTATCTCTATGAGGATATAAAATTGATTTTGAATTTATACTATACAAGGATGATAATATGGATATATTTAATGATAATATAGTATACTTCAGATATAATAAATAGATTATAATGGATAATTATTATTTACCTATATTTTTCCCTCCCCATCGTAATGTAGAAACATTACACATTGACACATGAGGACTAACATCCCCATAAAGTGATGTAATTCATTTTTCACCACTGATTCATATAAGTGGTTATAATAACATATATAATGATTAAACATGAAATCTATGACCTGATTAATATTCTGAGTAAAATAGTACCATGATAAATGTGAAAGGACAGTAATATCCGAACAAAAAAACATTGGAAAAATGAAGATGTTGACACTTGAAATGAATGTAACGATAGAATATTGCTAATGAAAATGTGACATGATGTTATAGGTAAGATATAAAGCCTATTATTTTATTAATTTTATATAATATATTTTTTTATTAATTTTTAATACATATCATAAACTCACTCCTGAAGACCATAATAGTTTAGTGTATTTGGAGACTTCATACATAATATTCTTATTTGGTGAAAGATCTTAAAAATAAACCATAATGATTTTCTAATTTAGTACACTTCATAATCATACCAGACATAAAACAATTATACATAACATATGGAAAAAATGGTAATCTCAGAAGCTCTCTATGGGTAAACATGGGATATATAAAATCATAACATGAACATATGTGTACGAGAAAATGAGAATACCATTTGAAAAACTTACCATGTATATAAAGTATCATAATATAGAGTCTTGTTATAATTATTGGTATTTCATAATATGTGAATCATTAGGAAATAAATGAAAATGAGATATGAGAGAATAACATCGCCATAAGTAACAAAAGTGTGCCATTCACATAATCATATAAAATCAATTCTATAGTATTCATGAATCATTGTCATGGCTATCATTTTTGCATGAGTTCATTACCAAAACCATCATAGTGGTTAGGGTTCACTCCTAAGACTATCATAGCAGAAAAAGTAGCATAATAAATTATGTTGAGTCCCCATTCATGACATTGTTATCTCATGAGATAAAAATATTTAACCAAATCAATGGAGGGAGACATAGGTCCCACCCTTCACATAATGAAAACCATACACATGTGTTCCAATATATAATAAAACATTTATCATACATTAATAAATGAAATGAAATTGGATTTAAAAACATCTCATCATATCATAACCTTTGGAAACGGGTTTTGTTTCGTAATCATTTTATCATTTCACAATATCATATCCAATATGAAATGAATTCGGGTTCATATTAATTTTATCATGGTATAACTCATAGAAGATAAATTTTATTAAATAAATATTTTCATTATCAACATAAACTGTTAAATAATTGATTAATAATGGTATACTTGGATAATATCTTTATTAATGTAAATATAACATCAGAACAGGTCATCTAAAGAGGAAAATTATTTTGAAAGACCTTGGAAAATTACATAAGGGAATAAAATTCATTGAAACTCACTTTTTAAATATAAAAATTCAAAAAATTAATTTGAAACTAATTTGATTGTAAGTAATCATTAATAAATTATAATGGATGATTTAAAAACATTTAAACTATTTCTTGAAGGAAATATTGTTTCAACATTGACAAATAATAATTAAAACATAAAACAAATTAATAATAAATTTCATTGAAAATAACCTTGATAAAATAAAAATTAAATTATAAAAAATTAAATTTTATAGATGGAGGAAAATTCCATTCATGTTGTACACACTTTAAATAATGATTCTATTCACATTTTAGCTAAAATTAAAACTTGATTTCTTTAGAAAATTACATGAAGTATCATTTCAATACTTTTCAAAAATTTCATATGTAAATATACATTTATTTAACAAATCATTTAAAGAATATAATAAAATATTTTTTGAAACATTTTTAGAAATCATGATTTTGGAAATGAAAGGGTTTTCGACCAAATAAAAAAATAAGGTAATATTTTCATAGAAGTATTTATTTTGAACATTATCATACATAGAGAGAGGAAAACTAAAAGAAAAATTTGCATTATAATGACATAAAAATTGTATAAAAAAGTAATTTTTTTTCATTATTTATGGATCATAATATTTCATCATCGGAAACATGATCATTAACAATCCCAATAAAAAATGATAGTGTAAAATAAAATATTTATCACGTTGGTAACATTTAATCATATGTCACATGAAAAAGTAAAATTAAATGAAACATATAATGTTAGTAAAATATGTATGTTCATTATATTTCAGGAAAATTTGATATAATATACACATCATAGAAGATGATAGGTTCACTACATAACTTATGTTTCAGAAAAGGCAATTTGACCCAAAAACCCCCTTATCGCTTTGGTAAATTCTGAACCATAAACCACATAAAATATATTACCTAAATTATATATGGAAATAGAAAAAAAATTAATTATAAAAATAATAAAATATATTAATAGGAAAATATATATACCTCATAATAGAAATAAGTGATGAATATAGAATCTTTCTCATATAAAAATAAATGTGAGCCATAAATCCATTTCCTTATGTCTCGATAAAATCCATACTAGATCTAAACACCTATATAATAAATATGTGTTTATTATAAATATATTATAGATCCATTATTATATACTGTATACCATATATTATAGAATTTTTTCCATTCATTACTCAATTATAAATAATTCGTTGTTAAAATCTTGTTTTTTGTAGTAGCTGCTCGGTTTTTCATCTATTTATTGAATGTATATTTTTTGTCCTATTAGTTGGATCTTGTATTAATAAAACATAGGATAATAATTATAAAATTATTATGAAATTTATAAAATAATTATACATTTAATACCAATCATGAAATATGTTTTTGATAAACGAAGTACGCTACAATCATGGAGATAGTATGCCATAAGTACGCCTAAGTAACATTTCCATTTTTCAATTACTAATCTGGAAAGGGTGTATTTAATATTTTATCATTAAATAATTATAATTATAACATAAATTAAATATTATTTGGTTATATATACTTATACATATCATCCATTTTTTTGTGATGAAAAGAGAGAGTCTGATAGTTTTGTGGAGTGGAAGTCCATATGTACACAAAGAACATTATCATCATTTAGTGAGTGAAATTGTATGGTAATCAAATGATATATTATCTTTAAATAATGATAAATATGTTTTGAATATAAAAATTAATCCATGTATATGACATAAATTCAATATATTTATTCTAATTATTGTCTAGGTAAAACGGTTGTGAAAATGAATCAATCCCTTCATGAGAAGGTAGTCCGTAGTACAAAAGAATTGTGTTGTGATATGCTCTATGTAATCGGAATAAAAAAAGTATAAATATGATATAATTAATTAATAAGTATAATTATATAATAAAAATCATATATATACTTTATATCTCTCATTTTACCAAACTATGAAAGGTGGTAATGGAAAAACAAAAGGTGTTGGTTCCTGAGGTAATAGTCCGCCAAACACATGAATGATCATTTAAAACACATTTGATGGATGTGGAGATTATTTTAGTTCAATAAATTATCATTAAAAAAATATATTTATATTTAATATATATATATTATATTATTTAATCATGTTAAAATGAAAATTGAAGGAGGATGTGGAATAAATAAAATAAAAACGCATGTTGAAGAACATTACCACTTCTTTGGGAAACCACTTGATGATTCACAGAAATATATTATATGATGAATATTTTCCGAAAATATGTATTATAAGAATATATTATATAATTTTTAATGTGGTTATGGATTTTATTGGATGAAAAAATGGGTTTATGGTGTGAAGACGATATGAGAGTGATTGGTCTTTTATAATTGAGGTGAAGGGAACACAAGTACCATTTTGAAAAGAAATGGAGTAACCAAATTATTTATTGTTAAAATTTTAAAAAAAATGAAAAATTATCAATATTAGAAGATATAAGGTCTAAATATGTCGTTAAAATAACTAATTTTCATGTTTTGGGTAATTTTCAACCCTTATCTTTTTTGTATAAACACATTGTACACCATTTACAATGTTTTTATAACAAAAAAAATTATTTTAATGAAATAAATTGGATTAATATCTATATTATTAAAATAATATTAACATAAAAACAACTTAAAATATAATTTAACTTTATAAATAATATATAAAAATAATAATTCAATTGAAATATTATATTTTTCAATATTCATCAAAAAATTAATCTTTTTAGAAAATTATAAAAACCACACCCTAAGATAATATTAAATGATTCATTCCAAAATTAAATTCATATTTTCTTATATTTTTTAATCTATGAAAAATTATTTTTGGAATAAGTTCACATAAAAGAGTAAATTTTTTTAATGCATTGTTTATGGGTAAAATTTGATTTATTATAATCTATTGTCTTGAAAATAAATATGATTGATTTTAAATAGATTATTATATATATATATTATAAAAATTTAATTAAAATAAATCACAAATTTTTAAAATTATTATCGTAGAACAGATTTATTTCCATGAAAAATAGTTTTTCAGAAAATGATATCATTTATTCTCAAATAGTTTTTTATTTTCATTTTATCTAATGTTCCCCCAAATAAATCATCTCATATAAATTTTTAAAACATATATTTAATAATCTAGTTAATAATATTCATACCATAAATTCAAACATCATGGTGAGAACTATCATATTAAATAATAATATCTTAGTAATATGTCAGATTATTCTTAAAAACAGCTCTACGTGTACTAGAGTTTAAAATTAGTGTTGTGAGTAACATATGATAAACCTTATAATTCATGTGACATAATATAAAAAAAGTTTTACATCTATCAATTAATATCTAAATGTTTAAATTAATTTTAAAACATTATTCACAAGATATCCGAGGGTTAAATTCCACCCTCTTTGAAATGAATTTCACCCATGAATTTCATTTCTGTCATAAACGGTTTAATATTTGAAAAGTCATTAATTTATTCCCACCTCATAAAAATGGTTAATAAAATAACCTATTTAAAATGAAAAAGGGATTTATGAATGTTATATATAATAACACGTACTAGGTTTCCAAATTTCAGTTTAGAGATTGGAATTGAAGGAATAAACATGGGAGAAAATAATAAATTATTGTAGAGTAGTAGAGATCATCGATATCATAAAATTGGGTGATCTAGTGAAGTTTACTGTGGACAAGATAGGAATATAATGGGTCATTGATATCATAAAAATTGATAATAATAGGACTACGTCTTCTATTATGAATCTTTTTCTAATATTGGTGAATTTTTTATGAGGATATTATTTTACCTGATTTCATTCCATTTCATCAGCATGATGACTTCCATTGGTTATGTCTTGATCAATTTTAAATTCATATCTTACGATAATTGTTAAAATTTTCATTTCGGAAGCACCAAATGTGATCTATATAATATTCATAAGTCATTTCTTGTATCAATATTTATTATCAAAACAAAAGGTTTAGAAAACATTATGTAGAAATCTTTATATGTAGTGAATTTATATTAATCACTAAACCAAAATATAAAATTAAACATTAACAATTCCATAAATGTTTGAACTTATAAACATACAAAATTCCAAAAAATTAATGAACACTACTAAATTTTCCATATTCAATTTAATAATAATACTCCAAATATTTTAAATCACCTATTAACGTTGATAAGACAAATATGTGAATACCTTGGTCATATATTCTCCATAACCATATTCATTTCCATAATTACAATAAAAACACCATGAATTCTTTCATTCTTCCTCATTCCTGAAATAAAAACATAAATTTTTTATTTTATTCAATAAATCTAATAATAGGATAAATTCATTCAATGGTAACATAAACCACTTAATCAACGAATCCTTTCTCAGTTTTTGGTTCATTAGTAAAATTAAATATAATTTATTTATATCAATCATCCCTTCACTAGAAGTAAACACCATTTTAACAAAATTAGAACCATATTATGTTTTGGCATTGGATAATGAAAGTAACTCATTTCCATTAAACCACATTGGTGGGTTATCATCACCATTCACACTATTTTTGTAAATATTTAATGAAGAAAATATGATGATAATCTTATTGATTAATATAACATAGTTCTTCAATTCTAATACAAAAACACATAAATCATCCCACATCCTTCTCAAACCATCAAATAGTCTTTATCATCTTATTCCATAATTATTATTTTATTTAATATGTCATTTTTTGACTATTAATCACCAATAATTTGACCATTACTCATATAAACATTTTGATTCACTTAATGATAATTCCCCTTTAGATATTTATTTACATTATATCCATACATTCCACATTTAAATCATTCATTTTTTTATGATAATTTTTTATGAAAATAATTTTCATTCATTGTGTTAACTGAACTTTTCATATTCCCATTCCAATAAAGTTCATTGTGTCTATCCTTTCCACACTGAAAATATCTTCTTGTTATTATAAGACATTCCCTTGAGTGATTCTTTCCACATTATCAACATATAGGAAACTGAATCTTCCTTCCTCCATTGTATCCATGACCTGAAATACCAGTGAACTCTATTATCATCTTATATATTATGTCTAATAGTTAGTGTAGGTGCGCATTTTTAATAATTTCTCATGAGAATAATATAGGCATAATTCCAATATCCTTCCCTAAATTCATCGACCCATTTTTCTTCCCGCAAAAAAAAATCCATCATTGAAAATTTTAACATTGTTTCTTTAAGTAACTTCTATTAAATAAAACAAAAAATCATAGTGTCATAAATTATAATCCTAATGGAAAATAGTGTAATCATTTAAATAACAAAATATATATATAAATAATTACACATTATTTTTAATAAATGAAACATTCAGTTTTTCCTAGGTCATTCATAGTCATCAAATATTTAAACCATTCATAATGGGGTGTCAAACTGGTTATGCATCAAAAACTAATGTCAAGAAACAGGGGACGATCCAGTCCATCTCAATGCACCATATTAATAGTAATTACACCTAATAACCATTTTTCCATATCCTTATCCACTTTTAGTATCCATTAATGGATTTAATATACTATAAACTGATTTCTCTATCCTTTACCATATTTTTTTCCCCTCTTCATATACATGTAATGATCACATGAATTGTACATACATATCTCTATATATGTATCCTAACAAATAACTTGATGGATCTCACTAAAAGTTTCTCATACTAGTTTCAAATGTTTAAATCAACAATTCATCTGATACAAACTATAGATACCCAATAATTTCATATAGGGATATTAGGTTTTTAGATGAATATTTAATACATTTCACATACACACTTCGTAGTATTGTAATAGATTTATTTCATCAGAGACTTACTAAAATATTATCTAATTTTGTGAAAGATCTTTAACATCTCCCCAAAGATCTTATCCTTTAGTACTCTTCAAAAGCATAGACAACTTAAATCCTTTATTCTATCTATGGGAAAGTAAATATAAGATAGGTTTTTCTCCAAATCACTAAAAAGATAGACATGGGAGATCTATAAGAATAACACAAACATAAGGTCATGTGAACATTGGAATATAATTTTATATCATACCCTATATATCTAGGATCATAATCTTGAGTAATGTTATAAATATTGGTAGTCCAGAAAACATGAATTATATGAAAATAAAATAAAATGATCAAAAGAGAATATCATTCACATAAAAATAAATATTAATTTTCCTATAAGTCATGGTTCACATTAAATTATATCATAGTGGGATGGGTTAAATACCCAAACCACATAGTAGTAATGGTTTACTCCTAAGACCATCATTTCAGACAAAATCCCTTATAGAACTTGGTTCACTCCACTTCCTAGATCCCAATATATTTTAAGATATAAATATTTACCCAGTGAATTTGATGGATATATAGGTATTAGACAAGACATAATAAAAATAATACAAATGTGTTCAATAATATCATAATGAAATCATCTTTTCATAACCCCTGAAATGAAATTAGATTCAAAAAAAATTGTCTATATACTAATATATGGAAAAGTGGTAGGTTCCATAATAATTTTAATCAATCCCGCATATAATAAATTATGGATAAAGGATAGGGTTTCATAATCATTTTAATATGTTAAAATTTTTGGAAGAGAAATGGTTTCCCTAAAATTCATGTCTTCATAAACACAAATAATTCATATAATGAATTATAATGGTATCCTTGTGACATATCCATAGGTGAAATTATACCATAAAAGGTTTTCATTTCAGATAGAAAGTAATTTTGAAAACACCTTGATCATTTATTGAGGAAAATATTTTTTTTAATATTACTTTTTGAAGCTAAAAGTCAGAAGATAGTTTTGGAATACTTTTCTATGAAAAATACATTGAAAACTTATAATGGATGATTTAAAAATAATTATAAACATATATTGAAAAAAAATAATTGATAATTTTGTTTAAAAAACTTTTAAAAACATAAATATTTCTAAAAATCATTTTGTTTTTAATTTTGTTTAATAAATATTAAATAATATCCATAACATATATTTTTCATGATTGAGGGAAATTTCAGTCACTCCATATATGGTTAAACCAAGGATTCCTTTCATATTTTTTTTAATATCCAAATGAGAAATTTTTGAAAATTCACATAGAGATACCATTTAAAACATTTCGTAAAGATTTTAAACATTGATAAAAAATTCATTAATAAATAATTTTTTTAATTTTATAAATAAAAATTTAAATTTTTTTATAAAAATAATTTTTTGTAAAAAAATAGTTTTCGACTGAAGAGAGAATGATGGTCAGATAATATTTAAGGTTATTATAACTCTTAGGCACATATGGTGAGTAAAATGATTTTGAAACATATAATCTCATCAAAAAACCAAATGAGAAGAAAAATAATGAGTTTATTGGGGTATTTATCATAAAATTTTATCATTAGAAACATGATCATATTCAATCCTGATAAAATATGAGATTGGAACATAAAATCAATACTTCTTTTTTAACATTGAATTGTAATCCCTGTGAAATAAAAATAATAATTGAATGTGATAATATAATTAAAATATTTATTTTCATGATATATCACGTCCAATGGGAGTTATATACACTCATATAATAAGATATATTCAAAAAAATTACTTATACCCCAATAAAGGCAATTTCAGACAAAAAATCCATTACCGCTTTGGTATCTTTTTCACCGTAATCCCCGAGAAAAAGATATACTATAATATATATGAAATGAAAAAAATATTAATGATAATATTCAATAAATTAAATCATTTTGTATTGATAAATCTCATAAAATATACTTCTGCTGAATATAGCATGTGTATCATAGGAAAATCAATGTGAGACATAAATCACTTACCCTAACTGTCGAAATCCTTCATACATATTCAAATTTAAAATATAATAAATAAGAGTTTTTTATACATATATTATAGAAAATTTATAATAGCATAAGACCATATATAATTTAATTATCCCCACTTATTATCTTTTTATTAAAAAAATTTTGTTATAATTTTTTTTGGATAATAATTCTTTTGTTTTTCATATATGTTATTATATTTTATTTTAATTCATCATGCTTTGATCGGGGTTACATATTATCCATAATTAAAATCATAAAATAAATATATTATTTATACATCACTTATAAATTTAATACTAATCGTGAAATTTTATTTTGATAAATGAATTATTTTACGATCATTAAGACGGTAGGCCAAACGTACACATATGTAACATTTCCATTTTTCAATGATAATTATAGAAAATAGGTCCGTAATAGTTAACCATTACATAAAAATAATTATATAATAAATAATTTATTACATCATAAATTTACTAATACATACCATACATTTTTTGTGATGAAAATAAAGAGTCACAATGCTTTGTGAAGGAGGTAGTCCACATGTACACAAACAATGTTATCATCATTTTGTGAGTGAAAGGTAATGAAGAAATGAAATATTATATTCTAAGAATGATTAATATTTTAATAATATGATAATTTTAACATTTATACCATATATATTCACTATATTTATAAAAATTATTTTATATTTAGAGCATTACTGAAAACCAATCATGTCGCTTTGCGAGGCAGTGTCCGCCATATTCACGAATGATGTTACCATCTCAAGTAAATAATGGAAATTTAAAAAGGTATATATTTCATAATTAATAAATTTCAATAGTTATACTAAAAATTTCATATATATACTTTATATCAATCTTTATTCCCAATCGTGAGATGATGTAATATTAACAAAATGACACTAGTTTTCAAGGTGGTAATCCACCTTACAGAGGAATGATATTTTGGTAACAGATTTTTTGAATTTCAAGATGGGTATAGGTAATTAAATGAACTTAGCCACAAATTTTCATATTGAATATAATTATTATTCTATATCATCATGATTCAATAATAATATAAGGAAGTAGAGAATGAAATAAAACAAAAACAGTCGTTGAAGAACATTAACTCTTCATCGAGTAACCCCCATCAATAGGCACTAAAGCTTTCATAAGTAATATTTATTCCCCAAATAAATATTATATGATTATAGGGTGGTGTTTAGGATTTTATATTTGTATTTATTTGATAAAATAATGGTTTTAGGGTGTGAATTATATATTATAGTGGATAACCTTTTATAAGTGAGCTGAGTGGCACATTTTTTGTTTTTTGAAAAGAATAATATATAACCATTTTTTCTTAGTACATAAGTATACAAATATACCATTATAGATAATATAAGAAATAAGGTTCAAAATTTTCTCCCAATTTGTTTTTTTCATGTTTTATGTCTTTTTTAAACCTTATAGTTTTAACATAACCCCCGGTAAATGCTTCTTTACTATAACAATGATGATTAATTTTTAGTATTTTCACTAGTATTTTTGTTCAAAAATTATGTTGATATTATTATATTATATATTTTATTCTTATTAAAAATTAGGAATCAATTTTTTCAAATTAAATTCAAATAATTGGATAATATTTAATTAAAATAAATCTCGTAGAGGTAGCAAGAAAGTAGGCATTCAAAGAGAAAATGTTCAATGATTTAAATTTTTTTTATATAAAAAAATAAACATGATTCAAATAATATAAATTATATTAATAAAAATAAAATTTATCTAATTTAACTTTAAAAAAATTAAAATATAATTCAACATTATAATTAATCTAATCAAAAAAGTAGTATTCAATTAAAAATCATTATTTTCACTATTAATCATAAATAATCTTTTTAGAAAATTCTAAAAAATTCAATATATAATAATCCTGATATTTTTATTTCAAAAATGAATAATTTTTTGAAATAAATTTTATAAATTTTTAAAGAATTGGTTATTAAATAATTTCTTAAAAAATGTGGCAAAATGGTATTTAGAAAAATACAGTTTTATTCGTAAAATTGGATTTCTTATTAAATATTTTTTATAAAAAAATCAGATGAATATTTAACATATTATTGATTATATATGATAAAAATTTCTATAAAATTATACACAAAAAACTTTCTTGATTAATTATTAAATTTGAACATGTTTTTTTAATAAAAATAATTTTTATGGAAAATATTTCCTTTATTTTCAAATAGATTTTATTTTCATTCATAGAAAATTGGTAAAAATATAATTCATCTCATATAAATTTTTAAACCATATATTTTCATAATTTAGTCGTATACTATTGATACATTCCATTCCATCAAGAAGGTGTTAACTATAATTATTTTTAAAAATATTTTAATTATATAATATGATTTCTTTAAACTTGGTGTTATGTGTAATATAGATTAAACCCTATTTTTTATGTAATATAATCCCAACATAGTTTTTCATGAAAATAATCCCAACCCATTGTTATGTGTAAATAAATATCTAAAAGAGTAAATTAAATTGAATAAAATATTTCCCCAAATCACATGGTGTCTCATAAAAAATGTCTTATTGTATATATATTAATAAAGTTCTAGAATATATTTGTAATGAATCCATATTTATACTATATATGTTTTAAGAGAAAGGAATATGGGTAAGACATGATTTAATGGTTTATAATGTAATCTCTTTTTTTCGGGAGCTTCTACACAAAATTTATAGTTAGTGAAATAATATGTATATTATATTATAAGGACCAAATATTTTATTATTGATTGGTTATTCAGATAACATTAATTTAATAGTAATATTTTCCTCTCATTCGTACAAAAAAAATATAATGATTTTTTTTGAAAAAAACCAACCCCATTTCCAGTTTGGTTGGTGGAATTTTTATTCCATGGCCATGGACTCTATAATATTTTAATGAATGTTATTTTAAAGGATCCTGATATTAAAAAAAAGTTACTTTGATAAAAAATTTAATTTAATTACATTTTTTAAAAAGTTCTTCGTATGAAATATTTGAACTTGTTAATTATGATCATATAGAAAATATTTTGATTGAATAATTGTTTAATCATTTACCACACTAAGGTTCTTTCCCACAATCATGAATATTATCTTTAGTGAATTTTCCATCAGCTGTTTCTTGGGATTTTTTAAGATAATATATTTTATATAGTATTTTATATATATTTTTTTTAATTATATCGAAGAAAATTTACATTCCACCTTTTTGCAAGGAAACATTCGAATATTCATTTAATCACAACTTCCATCTATTTTAAAACGCATAAAGGCTTCTTCTGATTATCGAGTGGTATGATATAGTGATTCCATTATATTTATTTATCTATATATATTATAATTATGGGATGATATAATTTTATTAACCACATTTAATTTCAACAAGTAATGTTATGGTTAAATGAGGGAATAGAACCTATTTACTTCCACAGGTTATGAAATGATTATATGATAAACATTTTATGTTCTTATGAAACATATAATCACAGTTTTAAAAATATTATGGATATATTAAGAATAATATATCCATTTAATTAATTATTTATAGAATTATATCCCATGAGACAACGAGGACTAAAAAGGAAGTGAATCCAATTTAGTATAGTGCTCATTCCACTACGAACTTCTTGGGAGTGAACCATAAATAAGGAATATATGAAATGAAGAGTTTACTTAGTCTATTATAATTGAATTTACAAATATCCCTAACCAAGTAAATGATTTTATATCCTTATGGGTATATCAAAATATTATGTATTATGATTATGATATGAACCCATGTCTGATGTTTGATTATTTACGAATCAGTACGATTATGAATTATGTATTTTTTTTATAGAAAATACTTATTATTGGAATTATGGTAAATGATACATAATAGATTGGGTAAGAAATTAATATGTTATGATCAGTTTTTCAAAACCTTATTTATATATTATTCTCATTATGAACATGGATTTATATTTCTTATGATTACCCTTTTTTGTAACACCCTTGGAAAAGTGAGACTTAAAAGGCTAAATATTACTACCCATCTCAACAAGGTGCACCTTTCGTTTTCCGGAGCCTACTTGATTAGAGCTCCACAGTTAAGCATGCTTGTCCTAGAGTAGTAATCAGGATGGGTGACCTTCTGGGATGTTTTCCAAGGTGTGTGTGAGTGAGGAAAAAACACACTGAAATGACATGTGTTGGCCTGTGGGGACAATCATTAGTCTGATAAGAGACCATAGTGAGTAATAGCCTATGGTGTGCTGGGTAGGCCACCAAGGAATTACAAGATACCCATGTGGCCAGATGAGATGGTTCATAGCCTGAGGCGGCAGGTTGTGACAAATGGTATCAAATCCAATACCCACCTCGAAGTGCTTAGGCACTGCCTGGGTTTTAGGCATGGGGTCCAAATTGAGGGAGTTGTGCTTTAAAGGGGTGGATAATGTAACACCCATGGAAAAGTGAGAATTAGAGGGCTAAATGTTACTACCTATGTCTACAAGGTGCACCTTTATTTTCGGGAGCCTACATGATTAGAACTCCACAGTTATGCATGCTTGGCCTCGAGTAGTAATCAGGATGGGTGACCTTCTGGGAAGTTTCCCAGGGTGTGTGTGAGTGAAGAAAAAACACATTGAAATGAAAAGTGTTGGTTTGTGGGGACAATCATTAGTCTGATAAGCGACCCTAGTGATTAATATCCTAGGGTGTGCTGGGAAGGACACCAAGGTATTTCAAGAGATCCATGGGGTCAGATCAGAAGGTTCATGGCCCGGGGAGCCGAGTTGTGAGATTTTTGTTCTTATGAGCTCACCCTTTCTAATTTTTCCTTTACCGGATAATGAATAAAGAATTTAGGTATGGTATATGTGTGAAACAAACTATTTGAGAACAACATTGTAAGATTATTTAAAATCTATCATGAAATAAGATTATTATGTATCTAGTTCCCAAACACACAGAACCATTAAGGTTCATGGTAATATATTGTTATTATATATATTGAATATTCATCTCAAATGATGAAATACTTATGTATAAAATATTTGTTTCATCTCCTTTGATATCATATTAAGGTAATTTATTTTTGGAAAAAAAATGAAAAATAATTAGTGAGAACCCATATGATAAACTTATATATATATATATATATATATATATGATATTATCGTTAGTTATGGAAATTAAATGAGTAAGGTTTTCCATGATAATAATAATTTTTATAGACATAGGAAATTTGTTTCAACTGTGGAATGGATACACATAAGAATAACCACTCTGAAAGGGTTCAATATATTATTAACTCGATTTTCACTAGTTAATGATGGGTGGACCTAAGAAAACTCACATAGTCGGACACTTTGGAAGAACAAGTGTTGTCCCGTGGGGATTGTCATTAGTCTGATAAGAGACCCAAGTGAGTAATAGCCAATGGTGTGTTAGAGAGGACAATAAGGTATTACAAGAGACCCATGGGGTCAGATGATAAGGTTCATAGCCCGAGGAGGCGGGTCATGACATTTTTGGTCATATGATCTACCCCATTCTTATGTTTCCTTCCCCTGGTTATGAATAAATGATTTAGGTATGGTATATGTGTGAAACAAACTATTTGAGAATAACATTGTAAGATAAATTAAAATCTACCATGAAATAAGATTTTTATGTATCCAGTTCCCAAACACACAGAACCATTATGGTCCATGGGAACATATTGTTATTATATATATTGAATATTCATCTCAAATGATGACATATTTATGTATAAAATATTTGTGTCATCTCATTTGATTCATATCAAGGTAATTTATTTTTGGAAACAAATATGAAAAATAATTTGTGAGAACCCATATGATAATCCTATATATATATATATGATATTATCCTTAGTTATGGAAAATAAATTAATGAGGTTTTTAATGAAAATAAAAAAGTTTATAAACACTGGAAATTGGTTTCAACTGTTAAATGGATACACATATGAATAACCACTCTGAAAGGGTTCAATATATTATTAACTCTATTTTCACTAGTTCATGATGGGTGGACCTAAGACAACTCACATATTTAGACACCATCGAGGGATATTCTTATATTAATGAAAATTTCAATTATGGTTCCTTATCATTGATTTGAATAGTTGGTGACCAAGAATAACATAGGATAAACCTAAAGTGTCTTAAATTAAAGTTACTATCATTATTTGGACATTATAGGAATGATTTTTCATTACATCATGATTTATAACTATAATTATTGAGGCTCTCACTATATACATTGGTTTTAGTTAGTATCTCAAACTAGGAGTTATCGTATTAAAATTTAATGTGATGAAAAATGAAATTATTCTCCTCATGATAAAAAAATGAAATGGGTGTTAGAATACAAAACCATATTCCAATTCGTAGCCATATGTCTTGATATATTACTGACTAACTAAACATGGCTGAGTTTCCTTACAAACCTATAAAGTAAAAAATAGTGTCTTGTGGGGGTTATGTTAGTGAGGTCCATAGAGGAAATGAGATTCAACTTACAACATTTTGGGAATGTTGGAATAATCACCAAGGTAAATGAATGAATGAATTAATTAAATGTTTTCCACATTTAGAATTAGGTCCTAGAGAAAATAATTGATGATGGAAAAAAATTTATTTTATATAGAGAAACAATGTGAACTATAATGTTCCATTTATAGTTCAATGTCATATATGTGGGGGACATGGGAATTATCTAGGTTGATACCCTAATCTATGTGATGAATCCATGATTATGGAATATCATATTACATTTCAATCATTTTATTAGATCATGATAGTTAATGAACTCTTATCCTCTTGTAATGAGGTATGCATTTCATGTAAAATATAATAAAAATTACCCTATAATCAAATTATTATTCTTAGTCTAATGGAATTTGATGTGATATCGGGCATGGATATTCTTTCATTATATTGAACTCATATCGATTTCCATGTTAGGAATGTAAAATTTGATATTTTGAAACAACCTATGATTATTAGTGATTTAATAATGAATACAAACTTCTAATGGAAATTAAATCTTTATTATGTTTATTACATCCTATTCATGAGAAATATTTATCTCAAATGGTTTGTAATAACAATAATATAAAATAAATTCTTATTTTTTAGGATTATTTTGTTGTATTTCTTTAAGACCAGCCTATTATTCCCATAAATCATGAAGTTAAATTTTCATTAGAACTCATACATTGTTCTATAACTATTTCTATTATAGATTATAGAATGTACTTCATTTAGGTGCATGAAGTAATGAAGTAACTCATGGAGAATTTTGATATGGGATTCATACACATTAGTGCATCACCATAGGGTGAACATGTTCTTTTTGTTATGAATAAAAATGGGTAAATTCAAATTTTCAATGAATACAAAAAACACAACTAGATTAATATCATGAAAAATAATCCTCTATGCTATATTGAGGGATTATTTGATCAACTATATGTATATCAATACATTTCAATAGTTTACATTCATTCTATATATCATCAATTGTGACTAATAAATGATGATATAGCCTATACAACCTTATGTATGTGGTAAATATATTATGTATTTAATATGATTCCATTTATAATTACAAATTATTCTTATTTCTTCTTATATTTTATTAATATAATCATAAATAATCATAATAAATTATTTATTGTAATATTTATAGAGGATATTCTTGTATATATTCAAAGATAAATGAAGAACATAAGGATCATTTGAATATTTTTATAGAGACCATAGGGAAAGATAAGGTATATTCAAAATTTAAAATTTTTGTTATCATGATATTAAAAGTCACTTTATTTTGTCATAAAATCTCAATAGAGGGTATATTGGTTGTTCATTCAGAGATGGTTGTGATTGATTAACAACCCAAACCAACAACAATGTGTGAGATGCATAGTTTTATTTAGATGAATGAATACTAACATTATATAATAATGTATTTCCCATGGATATCTAATCTAAAAATATATTATTTACTAGGGAACCATGTTCCATTAAATTATTGAATGGGAAGAAAGTTTTATGGATCTAAATTGAAGGATTGTCAGTGAACCTGTACTCACACTACCGTTTAGTGGATAAGCCTTTTTTGATATTTTAAACTATAAAATAAGTGACAGAGATATGGTCTATTAAATAATTAAAAGGTGTTAACATATGAAAAACACCAATTGATAAATAATGAGAAATATTATCTGACTCATGAATTGGAGTTTGCAACATTAGTTTGAAAATTAAAAATATTGAAGCATTATATTTAAATGAATGACTATATATATATATAATAATCATTAATAAATGATTCATATATTGTCAAAAAAATATATGAATATAAAAAAAATGTTATTTTTTTGATTTGATTACAGATTATGACAACTCAATGCCCAAAAATCATATAAAGATGAACTATGGTGATGATGCATTGAGTCTGAATGTCTACTTTTTCTAGGATGATGATTGAAAGGGATATTATATTTTTATATTTATAATTTATGGATTATGAAATATTTTTGAATGAGAACATATCATATAATTGATATATTAATTTTCAACCATACATCCATTAGAGTATTAAGAAGGGAAAAATGGAATATATTGAATTTTAGAAGAATGTGAAAAATGTTGGTAAGTGCAATCTTGATTATTGTGGAATTATAATGTTCATGAATCAGGTATGATTCCCATAAATACTAGACACGAATACGTATATTTTTGATGAATATAATTTTTTATCATTCTATATTCATCCCAAAAGTAAAAATATGTATTCAGAAATGAAAGAGTATTTCATCAAGGATAATATGAAATGGGATATTAGTAAGTATGAATATTGATGCCTCATTTTTTTATAAATTTAAGGCTAAGAGAAATTTGTCTTGGGGGATTTTAAATCCATTTCCAATATAATAATGAAAATAGGAAAACGTTTCCATAAATTTCATAGTCAAGCTCTCTCAAAAAATTAAAGGGAAAAATTATATTTGGGTTGTAGTCAATCACCTTATGAAATAAACTATTTTTATTAAAATTAGATAACATTTCTCGCTTTATTGTATAGATTGGATATACATTATGTATTTTTTATGGATTCATAGAGTATAATATTCTAATGTATTTGATTTATATTCAGGGTTTGCTTCAATGTTATAGAAAAGTATTCAACCTGATTTGAATATCGAGTTAAATTGCATCATAATATACCATCCTAAGATAGATGGGAAATCTATAAGGACCATTAAAACCCCAAAATATATGTTGATATAATGGTCTATAGATTTAAATGGTGGTTGTGTTCAATTAATTTCTCTAGTCATGTTTTCGTACAACAATATATATCTCTCATGCATTTAGATGGATCCATATTAATCCATATATTGTAGGAAGTGTAAAACACCAACATAATGTGATAAAGATGGAGAAAGAAAGTTATCTGGACATGAGATGGCTTAAAATTTTAACAATACATTATATCCATCTTGTATGATATCACGATAGATCAGAGCTAAAAAAACTTATTCTAATAATCATTAATGAGATCTTGAGTTTGAAGTTCATGATAGTGATTTATTGTGAATATATAATCGCAAGAAAATCATGATATTTTGAAATAAGGGAATGTAAGTCCTAGATATATTGGCCTATATGAAATTATTGATCATATTAAGATGGTTTCTCCTCAGTTGGTGCTTCCACTAAATCTCTCTTCTATTCACAATGTGTTCTATATATATATACTAAATAAGTACACAATAGGTCAATAAAATTTAAAAAAAAAAAGAAAAAACCACCTTATAAATCTATCTCATATGGGGAACAATCGACATAGATTCCAGATCGAAGAGAGAATGTGTTGTAGAATATGACTGCTATAATGTTTAATGTTTTTAGTGAAACAATAAATTCGAGGATACAGGGGAAACTAAGGATGTGATGTTTTAGATGTATCTTTACTTTATTATATTTGGGAGTCTTAATTTTTAGGTATAAATTTTTTAATGGGGGTATAATGTAACACCATGGTATTTTATGATTCAATATTCATCAAATAAATTGTATGTGTTTGATAGGTTACATGGCCAACAACCCCAAGATTGAAAATAATTGTTATATATTAAAAACTAATTATTATAATTGATCTAAAAAATACGAGTAAAAAAATTATAAAAATACAAAAAGTATTTTATAAAATTAAAAAATTTTAATCAAGGATTAATAAATAAGTACTTAATTTTTAATAATGGCATTTAATTAATAAAAATAATATGAATTAAAAATGGGGTTTCACATTATTTTACGGAAATTATTTTTAATTTATTTTATTTTATAGAAATTTTATATTATGAAATTAATATAATTTTTGAAATAAAAAATTCAATATTTTTTTGTGTTTTTGTGATTTTTATTTAAATATTCATTTTAAATTAAATAAGGAAAATAATAATTTGGGAAAACCTATCATTAATTTTATATAAATAGGTTAATTTAAAATTACCATTATGTTGTGAATTTTTAATTAAATAATGAATAAATATTTATTAATTATTAATAAGCCTAGTAAATAAATTGGAATTATCATTATACCTGATTTTGGTATATGTTCATTTTTGGACATAAAACTCATATTTCCTAAAACTCTTTATCTTTTCTTTTTATGAAATTAAATTGATTTATTACTGCAATTGAAATATAAAAATGAAAAATGTATTTCATTGTTGGAATTAATAGTTTTAAATTTGGTAAATATGTTCTTCTGATATTTTTTATTATGAATAATGGTCATGGTTAAGATTTTTCACCCCGATTAGGGTAAAATAAGTAAAATATGGTCAAAACTAAGAAAGACTTATTTAAAATATCAATAACACTGTTACCTATCATGTTTTATGACTATTTGCAAAAAAAATTATAGTGATTTTTTTAAGAAAAATTATTTTGAATTTTGGAAACTAGGATTAACTTTTGTGAGCATAAGATATATGTAATTTAATTTAGAAACTATTTTTATATCTTTAAATTTAATGGTATGATTGGATGGTAATATTCGGTTTTTTTATTAATAAAAATACTAAAAGTAATCCATTTATTTTAAATATCTAGAAAAGTCTATTTACTTTATTTTTTATAATTATTACAATACATAAATTATGTATTTTCCTAATAAAATATTTCGTGCACCTTTTTTCTTATCTTAAAATAAATTTATTCCATTGATAGATAATAGAATCCATTAAAATGGATACCAAATTTGGAATCATAATTTCAAAAAAAAGGTATAATGATACTTTTATTTTTATACATATATTTAGTTTATCGTGATAAAATTGTCATGTTATCACAGTTATTGGAAAAATGGGTTTAATGTAAATTAACTAGGAGATCAGGATTAAAAAATTTTAAACAAAGTTCTATAAATTGTATTTTTTGTATTCATTAATATCATATATATCATATATTAATTCCATTGATACCTTTTTTCCACTTTAAATGATTATGATATATATTATATTTCAATAGTTTAAGTAATTTAGTGTGTGTCCCTTCCCTCACTTAGAGAAAGGATCCTCGTACCCTTCATCATTATAAATGATTATCTCTTCCATCTCACCAAATTTATACCTTAATAAATTCATATATTCTATAAAATTATCCTAGATCATATTTTATACTCCTAATATCATCATAAAAAGGCATATGGTGAAAGAAAAAAGTGGTCTATCAAAGAATATACAATCTTCTTTCCTGACACTATCAAATTTAATTTATTCAGCAGCCTCCAATAAATATACTATATCAAAAATAATATGATGTTGCCTATCTCATCAATATAATATAATTTTATTAACATGATTGTACAAACATTATTCACCTCATTTACATCAAATGTTAAATTAATGTATATCTCAGGCATACATGTAAACTACCATTTCCATATGACAATTTGATTAATTTTACAACAACAACTTACATGGTTAGTTATTATGATGTATTTAATATTTATATATTATATTCATGATATAATTCATCTTCATGAATTATAATATCTTATATAACATTGTAAAATACTATTCATTGTAAAACTATAACATCGCTAGTGTGTATATGTGGACTACCACCTCTATAAAGTAATTTGTTTCATTTTTATTTTCTAAATTACATGTATTGTTATAAATATACACTTTATGAATATATAGTATATTAATGAAAAATTAATTTATCCATAATGGTGAATTTTTATTCACCATTCATTCATTATATTCATTTAAATTTTGATAAAATACTCATCTGCATGTAACGAAAAATGTGACCATAGCGTGATGTAATTAATTTTTATCACTTCTTTATGTGAATGGTTATAAAAATGTATATAAAGATTAAATGTGAAAACTATAATATTATTAAAATTTTTTATATTGTAGATCCAGTATCAATTTTAAGGCACCATAACATTTGATATGTAAATAGATATAAAAAAGTATTCAACATTCAAAATTATAATGATAATGAGTGATTGTTAATGAATGGGTGAGAAGATATTATAAAAACACATATTTTATTATAATATTTTATATTGGTATGAAAAATATTAATAGTAAAATTATATTTAGTGTATAATATAATTTGACATGTATGAAGAATGATGTGGCATAATGTAATAGATTATATCACAATCTAATTTCAATTAAGGATTATCTATACTATATTTCTCTTGAGGGAAATTTTATAGATCATATATTTTAAAACCAATATATTTTTTTATAATCTACTGATTCCAATATTTTTTAATTAATAGTAAGCTTTTCCTCTATTTGGTTGTTAAAAATAATAGTAAAACTATTTATTGAAATGTCTACATTATTTCAACATTGGTCAATGATATTTTTATTTCATGTCCATGTTCTCTAAAATGATTTTATGAATGTTCAATTATATAGTCCATTTTTTATTTAAATTCATTTAAATCATATTTTAATTTCATTTTAATGTTTTAAATGTAATTTATTCAATTATTTTTTATCTAGTTATTTTTTTTCTTTTCATAAATTGTGTGAAATAAATGTATTATTTAGAAATTATCAGAGGAAAAAATTTTCCCACAGTCATTAATATCATCTTAATTTAATATTCCATTCAAATTTTCCCTAGATACATTGAAATAAATCCATCTAAAATATAATCAATAATTTTTTTAAAATATTCCAATGGAAAATGTTATTTTACTTTAGTTCCAAACAAATTCTATAATGCTCTTTTAGAGGAAAATTTTTTCTATTTCAACACCATTTTATGATTTTTTTTATTAACCATTGTTATGATCTAATGATACTAGAAAAATTATTTCACTGAATGCATTAACATTATGTAATAATATAATGTTAATGAAACCTGTTTATTTTACATGGGTTGTGTTGTGATGAATTTATTGAATAAAACCATTTTTTACATTAATGGGTTATGATAATATGAACGTTTTATGATCATATGAAACTTGCTTGTATAGTTATAATTATATGATAGGTCGGGAGAAAATTATATATGCATCCAATGCATTGGGAAAATAAATATATCTCATGAGAAAATAAGGATTAGAAAAGGTAATGATCCAAATTTTGTGTGGGAGTCTATCTAATATGATAGTATTGGAATGAACCATAACTATGAAAAAAATTAAAAGCAGAGTAAACCAAATCCACTATGAAAATATTAGAAGTGTTCTTTGACTAATGAAGTTATTTTTGATGTTATGTTAAATTAAAAAATTTCTTATGCATATGATCTTTTCCCATTAGTCATGTTTGACTATTGAAGATTTCCCACAGTTGTGAATTATGAATTTTGTTTTGAAAAATCCGTATACAATGATTATTTTTTACTAATATTCTATTTATTGGGAATGAATTTCAAAAGTTATGAAACATTTCTTACATGATTATGAATATATTCTGATCAGTTATGATAATATATTGATAATTTTTTCAATTGCCCAAACTAATAATCTCATCTCTCTCTTTCTTATGTTCCTTTCCCCATGATATGATGAAACATTTCATGTAGGATATGTCAAAGAAGTTTACTATATGAGAAGACAATTTTCATAGATATTTAAGATTGATTAAAAAATAAAGTGATTACATATATATTATTCAAATACACTAAACCTTTATAGTTATAAAGTGTTTACCTCAATTGTTTTGACAATCCCAATTATTCTTTAATATGTTTTGATAATCTCAAATATGTTTTAGTAAGTGTTTATAGTCTTATATATATGTTAAATTATGTTGACAAAAATATCAAAATAATCATTGGAATATGTTAACCAATGTATATCTATGGTTATACTTGTTTTTAAATAATACAAACTCAATATGGATATGTTTTTCATAGAACAGATTAGAATTCGAGTCACTGATACAGACCTACCAATAGAGTAACTCCACTGGTATGCATAAGTCCACCGGTATGCACAATAGTTACTGATACAGATAGACAGAAAACTACTGATATGAAGTCCACTGATGAAAATACAATGTCGACTAATACAAACAACCACCGATACAAAGGTCCCAGGTACAAAACTACCGATAAGGCTAAGTACACTGGTACAGAAGTATACCGATATGGATAAGGTAACCGGTATGAAGACAGTTACCATTACACCTGAGCTACCAATAGAATAAGTCTACCGGTATGCACAAGTCGAACGATACAGTGTAACCACTACAATTATGATGTCCAACATTATAAGCTCACTGGTATGGGTCACAGATACATACGATCACCGATACAGAAAGGTCACGGATATGCATAACACTACCAATAGAAAGAACTTATTATACATAGAGCTACTGTTATAAAGAGTAATATCTACCAATAGAAAAAAGCTACGGATTCCTGCGAGCTACCATTATAAAGGATAACAGCTACTGATACAGAAGAGCTACTGATACAAGCTCACTGATACTAAGAGCTACCGATACAAGCTCACTGATACTAAGAGATACCGATCGAAATTAGTCACAGTTTATCTAAACACTATTTCTATTTTTTTATTTAGCAACAGTCATATTTGAATTTTTAATGCACCTGCTATTAATTAATGATAGTGGTTGGAATTTCATAAACCGTACCTCATACCTGTAAAAATCTAATCATTCCCATTTCCGGAGCTCAACGTATAAATGGAAGATCAAGCTAATAAAGAAAAAAAGAGGAATACACGTGGAAGTGAGTGACACCTGAACTGAAATTCCATAAATGAAGAACAATGGAGGAACTCAAAGAAAAGTCATACACTTCAAGCAGAAGTTTCAAAGAAGAAGCTCAAGTGTTACAAATAATACTCTCTTAGTCGAGCTGAACAGTTACACTGGAAGTGAAGGAACCAAACTATGACACTATGTTTTCCTCAAAACTTCTAAAGAAGTACTCAGTGCTTCATATACATCAATACGAGGAGTCCATATCTTCACTCACAACACATAGATCATTCTAAACACATATCTATTTGTTTATCTCCACTGTGTTTCTTTTATCTACATATTGTGCATTGTGTGTGCTCTGTATTTTGACACACATACTGTCTCCTGTGCTGAACTGGAGGATATCTAATATCCTTACTCAATCATTCTAATTTTTTTTATTCTTACTGGGGATAGTGGTAGGGGTCAAGTGTGACCTGGATATCCTATGTGTTATTGTTTTTTTCCCACGAAGAACTGTGGTAGAGGTCATAGGACATGGACAGTCTGATTTCTGTAGTTAACCATTATATAGGCTATAGATCAAAGCTTATATAAATTTTTTTAGAGCAATAAGTCTTGGTTTGAGACCAAATCTCTTGGTTAAAACTGTTGTGCTTGTTTATTTTGTTTTAAACTATATTGAATATTCTTCAGCTAATTACTTTGAAATACAAATCTATTTTAAAGTAAATCTGATAGTTAAACTAGAAAGTTTTTATAACATTTTTTAGCTAGTAAATTAGTTTCAAAAGTTAATTAATCTTCATATTGAGTTAACTGAGAATTAATCAATCTCTTGAGAAACCAATTGAAAACTTACAATCATTATAAATTCACTACATTTTAATTTTTATTTAATTTGGGGGATTTTAATAGAAATATTTTTAACAGAAATTTTAATTGGAACTCAATTCACCCCCACACTCTTGTGTGTCCACTCCAACAAAAATTTGGAATCAAAGGGAGGTTATTAATAAAGGATTACTAAATACTATATTTTTCAACTGTGATTTTAGTTGTATCATAAAGATCTTAAATTTTGGATAGTTCTAAATTTTATCTCTGTAAATATATTTTCTAAAATCTAAATTATGGATAATAGATTAGATGGTGTGGCTACCAACATTCTACCTTTCATTAATGGTGTTAATTATTCCCAATTGTAACTGAAAATTTATATTCATTTAGAAAGTATGGGATCTGACATCTGGACTGCTATAGAGACTGAGTATAAGATTCCATAAATTGAAAGAACTACTCGGGATGAACCTATGAAAATAGCTTACAATAATAATTGTAAAGAAATGAATGCACTATATTGTTCTTTAAGAGATGAAGAATTTAATTGAATATCTTCTTGTAAGACTGCTTATAAAATTTGGGATACTTTGGATATTTCCCATGAGGGAACAACCAATGTTAAGCGGAAGAGATTAGACCCGTATACTCTTAAATATGATAATTTTAAAATGAAGTCTGATGAACCTATTTATGACATGTATATCAGGTTCAAAAAAATTGTAAATACAAGGATCTCACTGCTAAGGGTTGTTCCAGCAAAGGAGAAGATTATGATAACACTACGATGTCGGCCAAAAATATGAAGAGGAACATCAGTCTCAATAAGAGAATCGTGTGACATAAGTTCACTACCTGTTAAAGAGATGATTGGTATGTTAATGAAGTATGAATAACAATTGAAGGCAAACAAGGAGGAAGATGATGAACCAAAGAGGAAGTCAGTGGAAATTATGTCTACTACCTCAAAGAGAAAGGACATGGTGAAAGTTCACATACCCACTGAAAACATAACACGTGAAGGTTCATATTCTGATAGTGATAAAGAGATTGCTCAAATATCCAAGAGATTCAAGAAATTCTACCGGAAGAAGAAATTTTTTAGAAAACCAAATTATAATGGTAAGTATGAACAACGAGGTGATTGGACGAAAGATTGGAAGAATGATTGGAAGAAAGCCGATAAGGATGATGAGATAGTGTGTTATGAATGCAAAAGGAAAGGAAACATTAAGGTTGACTATCCAAAATTGAAGTTTAAGATGAAATAAGATTACAAGGACAAAAAATATAAGAAAGCTATGAAAGCAACCTAGAGTGCTTCAGAAGACAGTTTAAGTGATTCTGATTCCACTCAGGATAAAAAATATCAAAAATCTAATATGTGTTTCATGAAAAACACATCTAAGGTATCATTGGATACTCATGCTCTAAATTCTTATTATTCTGGAGATTTTTATGATTCTGAAAACATGTCTACTAAAGAGTTATTTGAATACTATAACATACTAGAGAAAATCTACAATGATCTTAAAGATAAGTATAAAACCATAAAGAAATAGTATGCTTTTACTAGAACTATCAAATCTGCATTATAAGTAAGAAAGGAAAAGAATGCTCAACTATTAAAGGAGAATACTCGATTTAATTTGTCCAATGAGAAACATAGACTAGATTTAGAGAACTTCACAAACGGAAATAATACCCTAACTAAAATGATATTAAAAAAATTACCACCAAAGTACAATACTTGTTTGGGATATCAACCTTGACGGAGACAACTTATAAAGAATAAATTTATTCCTAAATCTGGAAAATATGCTCCTAGTTCCAGTTTTTGGAGATTCCTATGCCTCAACTAGATATTCACATTGTTATAGATCAAACAAAGTTTATCTTTCAAAATATTTTTAATCTATTGATTATATGTGACCCATTAGACAAATCTGGGTACCAAAAGTTTTGCTTGTTAACCTATCTAGTCCCAACAAAATCTTGGTACCAAAAACATTTTCTGTATAAACTTGTTTTGTAAGATAATTTCTTGAAAAGTTATCATAAGAAGATATGGTACTTGGAATGTAACACCCGAGACTTTTATGAGAAATATTTTGTTTTTACATTACATAAATCATAAAAGGAATCTTTCACTACACACAACACTAGCTTGTCTTTCTTTACATGCAACCACGACCTTCCTTGACAGCTTGCGTCGTACGCAATACCGAGTTTCACTAAACAACGATATGCTATTAAATTATTATTAAAACTAGCCTCTATGAATAGTTATAACCAATTTTTGAAATTTTTGAATTTTTTTTTTCGAAATGGACTTCATTTTTGGATTTGGAATATCGAAATTAGCCTAGGGTGAAATTTCGGTATTTTTCAGAAAACTTTCAATTTTTGGTGAATAGTGAAAACAATGGGTTACTATTTAAAAACAGACTTTTTATTTAAATAATTATTTATTTTATTTAAATTTATTTTAGGGCAAAATTGATACATATTACCTATATAAGTTCAATGTAATTCATTGGAGTAATTTTATAATAAATTTAGATATATAAAAAGTTTATTGAACTTGTCACCGTTTTTTACCCACCTCCTAGGAGAATTTACAAATTTAATAAAACTAAATTTTACCGCTTCTGTGAGTGGAATTTCAAAAATCTGAGAGACGCGGTTGATATCAGTAAGTAAAATTTTGTTCAATGAGATCAAAATAATTTTTGGTGAATAGTAACTTTTTACTTTTATTTACCACAGTTTAAAGTAAATAGGGTAATTAAGGATAAAAATGATATTATTATTACCCTAAAACATGTCATAATTCTATTGGATAAGTGTAATTATACCAAAAATAACCTTAGGAATAAAATATGACCATTTAGGCCCACTTGTATTAGATTAGGACATTTATTATTAATTTATTTAAAGAAGGGTTAAAATAGTTAAAATCAAAGTTTAATAAGTAAATAATTTTTAATATAGGGTTATACATAAGATACATTTGACTATAAATATTCATTAGAAAGATAAAACTATTTCATACATAATGGTATTTTATTTATAATTTTTATATTTTAAATAATTTAATTTATTTATGACACAATGATGATGCATTAATTATCTTATTAATGAAATATTGACATAATTAATGTTATAAATACCGAAATAAATGTACATTGAGACTTTTTATAAATTCCAATAATTTTATATGTTAATATGAAATGTTAGTGTTGATTTAATTAAATTTTTTTGATCTAATCATTCTGCTATGATTTTCAAAAAAATCAATTACCAAATAGTGTCAAAATTGACATAAAATTGTTTTTAAAACAAATATTATATTATTATCTGTTATTATATTCCTAAAAATCTAAGGTTCGGCCAAGATACTAATATCATGATAGTTGTATAATTAATTGACCACTTGGGGGTCGCATGGATGTATATGGTAAGTTTATTAACTATATAATATAAATATACAAAGTGACATCGTAAATGTCAATCTAATTAACTAAGAGTTAAAACTAAAAGAGAAGGTTAATATAATGACCTAAACTTGTTTAAATTATATTGTATGAGAGGATTACAACCCATCCCCACATTATCTTCGAAATAAATCAATTTTGAGCTATTAAAAGCCGAATATTACTTTATAATAAAATAATATTTTTTAGTTTTTCCAAAGGTGCCCCTCTCCTCCATTATAAAAGGGCACCTCTTCCCTCTCTTCCTCACACCACTTTGAGCCTTCAATCTAGGCCAAACCATGCCAAATTCTCTTCTCCGATTCTCTAGAAACATCATAGAGGTCCTGGTTTTTTTCAAAGACCAATTTTAGTGCCCTAAGAGGAGGTCTCAAAGAGGCGCTTCAAAGAAGAGGTAATGTCTGTTACCGATTCTTTCAACATTATTTCTTCTTCCACTTCTTCTTCTTTAGTTTTTTAATCATGAAGTAATAACATCAGAATCACTCATATACTGATATGTTATTTTATGTATGAAACAACCCTATTTCACCATCTATCCATCCTATGGAAAACGAAATCACCACGCGTGTGTGCGTACGAAATACCCTCTCCACGCCGTGGTGTAATCTATTTTCCACCACCAGCTTACTTGGATGGGTATAATGGTGTAAATAATGACTATATATTATTATTGTAAAGTTATATTGATTATTAAATAGTATACATACACTCCATTACAATTTCACGATCATGGGAATGATATCATCGCTCGTCCGTACGTACGGAATACCATCTCCACGATGTGATGTGACTCGTTCTACATGATCATCATTGCATAATGATTATATAAATGAAGTGAATGAATTAATATGATATATATTACACTAATAGCATTCTGGAAATGTGGCATCTATAACCTAAAAATAATAATAACAATTTATTCTACAAAACACGCATAAGAACAAAAAGTAATAAACACCCGAATAACAAGATGTAATGAAATATTACTAATAAGAAGCTGATAATATGACCATAAATGATATCATAATTTTTTTTAGGATTCTGGAATAAGTCAATAATATTATTTAAATAACTATATAGGAGGTTCAGAGACTTACGAAGAAAATCGGACCTAAGGTAAGGGAAACTATCACAATCTCATTTTTATCCGAGATTCTTTATACTTTGGTATTTACTGGGGCGTATTTTATCATCAACATCCATGTTTCCTCAATATGTAATATTATTTCCATCCACATACAATTTTTTAAATCCAGTTTTACCCTTCGGTGAGTTTTTAGTTAAAGATATGAAAGGAATATTTTGTCATTTTTTCGTACGAGGTACTTTTTGACTTTTTCGACAAAAGTACGAGAAGAATGTTTTTTAAACTTATACGGCATGAATTTATTTTTTAAATATTATTTCCAATAAGCTTACAAGTTTTCAAGTTTATTTTCAATCATCTTCTTTTAGTTTAAAATTGTATAACATGTTATGAAAGGAAAAGTGTTTTTGAAGTAGAATAGATATTTTCCTCAAGAATGGAGTTCAAGTGTTTTATCAAAATTATTTTCCATATATGATAATATATGTTTATGTTTCTATCCCTATTATTACATTTATTATATTATATTGTGATGTAATTATTTTTATGAATTCCTTTATCATATATGAATTGTTTTATGATGTCACGATGATTAAGAATCCCATTTTTATTACATGGTTTATGCTATGATGTATGGTTTATGACTTTGTGTTACACATAAGAATGGTATCATTATGAGATGTGTGGGACCTATATCTCCCTAAAATGAATTGGGTAAAGATTTTATATCTCATGAGATAGACATGGCTGGAATGACAGGTTAAACCAGTTTAGTGAAACAAAAATGAAACGAGTAATGAACTCGGTTCAGAAATGGACTTTGTCCACTAAGATAGTCTTGGCAATGAGTATTGAAAAATAAGAAATGATTATCTATGATTATGTGTGTATTCCACAAAGATTCATGTTTTATGTTATGATTATTGTGATTATATTTCACTACCATGATTTATCCCATGTTATGAAATTATGATCTCTTTTGCAGGGTAAGATTTCCAAAATGTTATGTTCTTATGAATATGATGTGATTGATATTTATTTTTTTTCCCTTACTGAGAATTTGATCTCACCCTTTTGTATGTTTTTCCCCAGGTCAGGAAGAATGTTTTTAAGTAAGATATGCCAAAAGGGACTATAGATATGATGGAATAAATGGGAGATAATGTAGATGCTTTATGAACCAGTTGTTTATGTTTCCCAGTTCCTAAAGACACTATACCTATAAGGTCCTTTAAAGGTTTTGTTATATGTTGTAATAAGTGTACTCCAATTTTGAAGTACTAATAATATATGTAAAATATGGGTCATTATAGTTGGTATCAGAGGCAAAGGAGGTAGGAATGTATCCGATCCTTGGAAAGTCTCACATGTGAGCGTTGGAAAAAGCATGGATCTCCGCCCAAGGGATTCATGGGGAAATGGTTGCCATTGGGGATGGTGGTGTGTCCCGCCGAGGGGGTGTATCAGCCCATGGAGTGCCATGATAGGTATCAATCATAGTCCACCAAAAGTAATTCCAGACCATTATAATTGGTATCAGAGGAAAGGTATAGTCAACCTTTGGAAACTAGGATGTGAAAGCCTTAGTAAGAACCTTAAGGATAAGTCTAAGCATAAAAAATAATCTTAGTGTTTTAGAAATGGCCATGAATAACCTATGATACGTCCTTAAGTGTGAAATTTTATTCTTGATTATGTGGTTTTCCTATTATAATTAGTGTTGCTGACACTATTCTTCTTGGTTTTAGTCAATGAACGGAACTCGAAAGAACTATGTTAATGCGGAATGTGACGGGCAATGCAGTGATTGTCCCCCTGAGCAACCAGACGTTATGGGAGATGGAATGCAAAATCTTGTACCCATGATCACACAACTTTCTCAAGCTATGAATCATGTAGGACTTCCAAAAGAGAAAAGGAAGGAGCAACAATCTGTTGAATCCTTCATGAGACAGTGTCCACCTTCATTCAGTAGGTCTACTGATCCATTAGTTGCTGAACAATGGATCAGTACTACTAAAAAGTTATTTTCAGTTCTTCATAGTTATGAACATGATAAAGTCATCTTAGTAGTGTATCGTTTGGAAGGTGATGCTGATCAATGGTGGAATCTTATCAAGATTACGAGGCCAAGAGATGAAATTGAGTCCATGTAATGGGATGAATTCAAGAACTATTTTTCAATAAGTACTTCCCTCGTATTCTCTGAACAAAGATGGAGAAGGAGTTTCTTGAATTGAAGGAAATGGATGATGAATCTGTTGGTACCTATGAAGAAAATTTTACAATACTTGAAAGGTACGCTTCTAGTATTATTATCCAACTTGATAGTAAGATCGATCTATTCTTTAGTGGCTTAATACCAAGTCTTTGAAGGGCCTTAGCCACAAGGGACCACAGTAGCTACGAGGAAAACATTCGATGTGGTCTCAAAGTTGAGATGGAGATTGGAGTAACCCATCAGTCATATGGGTTTGATAAGAAGAGAAAAATGGAATTCAAAGGAAAATATAAAGATCACACTGAAAAAAAGATTAGCATTCCCTTATGATCAAAGTGTGGAAAAAACCATGGAGGGGGTTGTCTTAAAGGGACACGTAAATGTTTCAAATGTGGAATGGAAGGTCATCGGGCATTTGAAAGCCGCAATAATGGGAAAAAGATGTCTAGTGATAAAAAAATAAAAAGGCTACACAGAATGAACCTACTACACTTCAATGTTTCAAGTGCAAGGAGATGGGGAATTATGCCAATAAATTCCCAAATCCAAGGGTTGATGATGATGGTCGACATCAACAAACTCTTAAGGCTAAAGACAAAGGAAAGTCACAAGAAATTTCTATAAGCGAGGTGGAGTACGATAACGATGTGGTGAAAGGTACACTTACCATCCACTCTAAAGTAGAAAATGTTTTATTTGATTCTAGATCCACCCAATCTTTTAATTATGAAGAATTTTCTAAGGGCCACACCATATTACCTCAACAATTAGATGTTGAGTTAGCTGTGACAACCCCTAATGGCACAATAGTTGCATCAAAAGTTTATAATTCGTCCCCGATTGAAGTTTGTGGGAAAGTGCTTCTTTCAAATCTTGTGATCCTTCCTATATTGGATTTTGATGTGATTCTTGGCATGGATATGCTTTCTCTATATGGAGCTCATATAAATTTCCAAAGAAGGGAAGTCGCATTTCATATTCCAGATCAATCTATGATCGTCTATCGATGCAAGGATGAACATAACCTTCCAGTGGAAATTTCTTCCATCTTATGGGTCTTGATTCCACTAAATGAGGGTTATTTATCTCAAATGGCTGGAGAGAAACTCACGATTAATAATATTCCCAGTGTATGGGAGTTTGATGATGTCTTTCCAATGGAATTTTCATGTCTTCCACCAAATCGTAAATTTGAGTTTTCAATAGAACTCGTACCGGGTGCTTTATCTATTTCAAAGACACCTTAGAGAATGGCCCCAATTGGGTTGCGGGTATTGAAGAAGCAACTCCAAGATAATCTTGATAAGGGGTTCATACACCCTAGTGTGTCACCTTGGGGAGCACCTGTTCTGTTTGTTAAGAAGAAAGATAGATCAATGAGACTCTTCATTGATTATCGAGAACTTAACAAGATCACTATCAAGAAAAAGTATCATATCCCACGCATTGATGACTTATTTGACCAAATACGGGGAGCTCAATACTTTTACACGATTAATCTTCATTTAGGGTATCACCAATTAAGGGTCAAAAGGGAGGATATTCCAAAGAAGACTTTCCATACAAGGTATGGACACTATAAATTTATAGTTATCCCATTTGGTCTTACAAATGCCCCTTCTCTCTTCATGGATCTAATGAATAGTGTCTTTAGAGACTATCTTGATCAATTTTTGGTAGTCTTTATAGACGATATTCATGTTTATTCAATGGTCAACGAAGAACATGAAGATCACTTGAGAATTATATTGAGGACCCTGATAAAGGATAATCTTTATGAAAAATTTACCAGGTGTGAATTTTGGCTTCAAAAAGTTGCATTTTTGGGTCACATAATCTCAAAAGAGGGGATATCTGTGGATCCATAAAAAACAGTGGTTATCAAAAGATGGTCGGGACCAACAACAGTAACTGAGATCTGGAGTTTTCTTGGTTTGGATGGATATTATCGACGTTTTGTGATATTTTTTTCATGATTATCTAATCCACTCACCAGGTTGACTCGGAAAGGAGTTACGTTTGTTTGGACAGTGGAATGTGAAGAGAATTTCAAGGAGTTGAAAAGAAGGTTATCCAGTGAACCTTTACTCACACTTCCTTGTAGTGGAGAAAGGTTTGTGATCTACAGGGATGCATCCGAGAAGGGGCTGGGGTGTGTTCTTATGCAGAATGATATGGTGATATCTTATGCCTCACGACAGTTGAAAATCCATGAGAAAAATTACCCAACTCACGATTTGGAGTTAGCTGTGGTAATCATTGCATTAAATATTTGGAGGAATTATCTTTATGGAGAAAGGTGTGATATTTATACTGATCATAAAATTTTAAAGTATATTTTCACACAAAAGGAGCTGAATATGGGCCAAAGAAGATGGTTGGAGCTGATTAAGGATTACGACTGCTCAATTCATTACCACCCTATGAAAGAAAACAAGGTGGCAGATGCATTAAGTCGACAAGACCATGCTAACTTATCCATGATGAGGATCAAAAAAGATCCAATATTTATGGATTTACAAAGGAAAGATTTGGAATTATAATGGAAGGGGAAAATCGTATCTTTCTCATATTAATGTTCAACCATCTATACATGTGAAGATTAAAGAGGCGCAGAAAGAAGATATAGAGTTACAAAAGATGGTGAGAAATATTCCTGAATTCAACCTTGATTCTGATGGGATAATAAAGTTTAGGAATTGGGTTTGTGTTCCTCCCATCCCAGAATTAAAGAAGGAGCTGCTGGATGAGGCTCATAGTTCTTCATTCTCTATTCATCATGGAAGCACGAAGATGTATAGGGACCTGAAAGAGTACTTCTTGTGGGATGGAATGAAAAGAGATATTTCTTAATATGTCTCTCGATGCTTGGTTTTTCATCAAGTTAAAGCAGAGAGATAAAAGTATAAGGGGATGTTACAACCATTACCCATACCCAAATGGAAATGGGAAAACATCAGTATGGACTTTGTCACCGGACTTCCTAAAACATCCAAAGGCAATAACGCTATCTAGGTCATAGTTAATCGTCTTACAAATTCTGCACACTTCATTTCTATTAGATAGGATTTATCTCTATATCGTCTTTCCATTATATATGTAAAGGAAGTAATAATATTGAATGAAGTACCACTTTCCATTATATCTTATCGAGATCCGAGATTTACCTCAATGTTCTGGCGAAGTCTTCAACATACTCTGGATACAGAGTTGAGTTTTAGCACTGCTTATCATCCTCAGACAGATGGTTTGTCTGAGAGGATAATTCAAACTATAGAAGATATGTTGAGAGCTTTCTCTATGGATTTCAAAGGTGGTTGGGATCAACACCTACCTTTGGTGGAATTTCCTTATAACAATATCTTTCACTCTACTATTCAGATGGATCCTTATGAATCTCTCTATCGAAAGAAATGCAGGACTCCAACTTGCTGGGATGAAGTTGGGGAAGGAATGCTATTAGGACCTGATCTTGTTGATGAGATGGAAGAAAAGGTCCGATCTATTCAACATCACATAAGAGCAACTCAGAGTCAACAAAAAAGTTATGCCGACAACTGAAGAAAATACATAGAGTTTGAAGTGGGTGATAAAGTGTTCTTATGAATATCTCCTTGGAAGAGAGTAATGAGATTTTGAAAGAAGGGAAATCTGAGCCCTAGGTATATCGGTCCTTTAGAAATACTAGATCGTGTTGGGAAGGTAGCTTACCGATTGGAGCCTCCACCAAATCTTTCTCAAGTTCATGATGTGTTCGATGTATCTCTCCTGAGAAATTACATACGTGATCATTCACATGTACTCAGCTCAGAAGTGGTTCCGCTGGAACAAGATCTTTCTTATGAAGCACAGCCGATAGAGATTCACGATCGTAGTGAAAAAGTCATATGGAACAAGACCACTCTCTTGGTGAAATTTTTATGGAGGAACCACCAATTAGAAGAAGCTACATGGGTGCTTGAGGATATGATGAAGGAGAGGTATCCTCATCTGTTTGTTACAAAGTGATGAATTTCGATGGCGAAATTCATTTTAATGGGGGCAGAATGTAACACCCGAGAATTTTATGAGAAATATTTTGTTTTTATGTTATATAAATCATCAAAGAAATCTTTCACTTCACAGAACAGTAGCTTGGCTTGCTTTACACACAACTGCGGCCTTCCTCGATAGCTTGCGTCGTACGCAATACCGAGTTTCACTAAACAATGATATGCTATTAAAATATTATTAAAACTATTCGTTATGAATATTAATAACAACTTTTTTAAATTTTGTAAATTCTATTTTTCAAAATGGACTTCATTTTTGGATTCAGAATATCGAAATTATCCTAGGGTGAAATTTTGGTATTTTTCTGAAAACTTTCAATTTTTGGATAATAGTTAAAACACTGGGTTACTAGTTAAAAACCAACTTTTTATTTAAATATATTTTAATTTTATTTAAATTTATTTTAGTTCTAAAATTTATACATAATACCTATATAATTTCAGTGTAATTCATTGGAGTAATTTTATAATAATTTTAGATATATAAAAATTTTATTGAACTTTTCACCGTCTTTTACCCCCCTTCTAGGAGAATTTGCAAATTTACATTAAACATAATGTTACCGCTTCTGTGAGTGGAATTTCAAAAATCTGAGTGACATGGTTGATGTTATTAAATAAAATTTGGTTCAATGAGATGAAAATACTTTTTGGTGAATAGTAACTTTTTTACTTTTATTTACCACGGTTAAAAGTAAATAGGGTAATTAAGGGTAAAAATGATATTATTATTACCCTAACACATGTCCTAATTCTATTGGATAAGTTTAATTAGACCAAAAACAACCTTTGGAAGAAAATATGACCATTTAGGCCCACTTGGATTAGATTATGACATTTATTATTAATTTATTTAATGAAGGGTTATAATAGTTAAAATCAAAGTTTAATAAGTAAATCATTTTTAATATAGGGTTATACATAAGATAAATTCGACTATAAATATTCATTAGAAAGCTAAAACGAATTCATAAATAATGGTATTTTATTTATATTTTTTTATAATATAAATATTTTAATTTATTTATTACACAATGATGGTGCAGTAATTATCTTATTAATGAAATATTGACATAATTGATGTTATAAATACCCAAATAAATGTAATTTGAGACTTTTTATGAATTCCAATAATTTTATATATTAATATGACATGTTAGTGTTGATTTAATTTACATTGTTCTAACTAATAATTCTTTTATGATTTTCAAAAAAACCAATTTCCAAATACTTTCAAAATTGACATAAAATAGTTTTTTTTAAACATATTATATTATTAATTGTTATTATATTCCTAAAAATATGAGGTTCAGTCAAGATACTTATATCATGATAGGTGTATCATTGATTGACCACTTGGGGGTCTCTTGTATCTATATGGTATTTTTATTAACTACATAATATAAAAATACAAAGTGACATGGTAAATGCCAATCTAATTAACTAAGAGTTAAAACTAAGATGTAAGGATAATATAATGACCTAAACTTGTGTAAATTTTATTTGATGAGATTATTTAGACCCATAACTACCTTATCTTAGAAATAAAACAATTTTGAGCTATTAAAAACCGAATATGACTTTATAATAAAATAATATTTTTTAATTTTTCCAAAGGTTCCCCTCTCCTCCCTTATAAAAGGGGACCTCCTCTCTCTCTTCCACACACCACTTTGAGCCTTCAAGCTCGACCAACACCTGAAACATTCTCTTCTCTGATTTCCTAGAAACAACCTAGAGGTCCTGGTCTTCTTCAAAGACCAATTTTAGTTCTCTAAGAGGAGGTCTCAAAGAGGCGCTTCAAAGAAGAGGTAATGTTCGTTACCGATTATTTTAACTTTATT
Source organism: Viscum album (assembly GCA_963277665.1). Classification (NCBI taxonomy): domain Eukaryota; kingdom Viridiplantae; phylum Streptophyta; class Magnoliopsida; order Santalales; family Viscaceae; genus Viscum; species Viscum album. The sequence goes on along the minus strand of OY728165.1, from coordinate 1,332,029,123 downwards.
TCTTCTTCCACTTCTTCTTCTTTAGTTGCTCCATTAAGAAGTAATAACATCAGTATCAATCATATACTGATATGTTAGTATAATTATGAAACAACCCTATTTCACCATCTATCCATCCTACGGAAAATGAAATCACCGCGCGTGTGTACGTACAGAATACCGTCTCCACGCCGTGGTGTAATCTATTTTACACCACCAACTTACTTGGATGGGTATAATTTTGTAAATAATGACTATATATTTTTATAGTAAAGTTATATTGATGATGAAATAGTATTAATTCACTCCATTACAATTTCACGATCATGGGAACGATATCATCGCTCGTGCATACGTACAGAATACCGTCTTCACGATGTGATGCGACTCGTTCTACATGATCTTCATTGCATAATGATTATATAAATGAATTGAATTGAATTAGTATGATATATATTACACTAATAACATTATTTAAATGAGGTATCTATAACCTAAATAGAATAATAAGAATTTATTCAACAAAACATGCATAAGAACAAAAAGTATTAAACACCCGAATAATAAGTAGTAATGAAATATTACTAATAAGAAGCTAAGAATATGACCATATATGATATCATAAAATATGTATGATTCTTGAATAAGTCAATAACATTATTTAAATCATTATACAGGAGGTTCATACACTTACGAAGCAAATCGGACTTAAGGTAAGGGAAAATATCACAATCTCATTTTTATCCGAGATTGTTTGTAATTTGGTATTTACTGGGGTGTATTATATAACCACAACCATGTTTCCTCAATATTTAATATTATTTCCATCCACATAAAATTTTTTAAATCCAATTTTACCATTTGGTGAGTTTTTAGTAAAAGATATGAAAGGAATCTTTTGTTGTTTTTTCGTACGAGGTACTTTTTGACTTTTTCGACAAAAGTACATAAAGAATGATTTTTTTAACATATACGGCATGAATGGATTTTAAAAAAAATATTTCCAAGAAGCTTCCATTACAAGTTTTCAAGTTTATTTTTAATCAACTTCTTTTAGTTTAAAATTGTATGACATGTTATGAAAGGAAAAGTGTTTTTGAAGTAAAAAAGATATTTTCCTCAAGAATGGAGTTCAAGTGTTTTATCAAAATTATTTTCCATCTAAGATAATATAGGGTTCTATTTCAATCCCTTTTATTACATTGATTTTATTATGTTGTGATGGAATTATTTTTATGAATTCCTTTATCTTATATGAATTGTTTTATGATGTCACAATGTTTAACAATCCCATTTTTATTACATGGGTTATGCTATGATGTATGGTTTATGATTTTGTGGCACACATTATAATGGTATCATTATGAGATGGGTGGGACCTATATCTCCCTCCAATGCATTGGGTAAAGAATTTATATCTCATGAGATAGAAATGGCTGGAATGGCAGGTTAAACCGGTTCAGTGAAATAGGACTGAAACGAGGAATGAACTCGGTTCAGAAATGGACTTTGTCCACTAATATAGTCTTGGAAATGAGTGTTGACTAATAAGAAATGATTCTCTATGATTATGTGTGTATGACACAAAGATTCATGATTTTAGTTATGATTATTGTGATTACATTTCACTACCAAGATTTATCCCATGTTATGAAATTATGATCTCTTTTGCAGGGTAAGATTTCCAAAATGTTATGTTCTTATGAATATGATGTGATTGATATTTATTTTGTTTTCCCTTACTGAGCATTTGAGCTCACCCTTTTGTATGTTTTTCCCCAGGTCAGGAATAAGTTTATTAAGTAAGGTATGCCAAAAGGGACTATAAATATGATGAAATAAATGGGAGACATTGTAGATGCTTTATGAACCAGTTGTTTATGTTTCCCTGTTTCTAAAGTCATTATACCTATATGGTCCATGCATGGTTTTGTTTTATTTTGTAATAAGAGTACATCAATTTTGAAGTACTAACAATGTATGTAAAGTATGGGTCGTTATATAGAAAGTGGATGTTCAAGAAATATTACTGGATATTACTCATGTTTCAAGAGTTTAATCAAGTTTGATGGAGTACATGTCACCTTTGGTGATAATTCAAAAGGAAAAATCATCGGATTAGGCCAGATTGGTAACACTGATTCAGTATTAATTTTTAAATTTTTATTTGTTGATGGATTAAAATACAACCTGTTAAGCATTTCTCAGTTGTGTGATGATGGTTTCAATGTTAAATTTAAAAATGATGCTCGTAATGTTTTTAATTCTAAAAATGTTTTTGTATTTTATGCCTTAAGAAATGAAAAAGTATATGCTGTAGATTTGAATTATTTATCTAAACAAAAGGTTACATGGTTAATTGTTTTTCATAGAGAGCCTTGGCTATGGCACAGAAGATTAGAACACTGCAATGTTCATTCTCTTAAGAAATTGACTAAGAAGAATTTAGTTAGAGACGTACCTCAACTAAAATTCCCATCAAACAATGTTTATACCCCCTTTCAAAAGTGAAAGAAACATAAATTTTCATTCAAATCAAAGAAAGAAGTTTCAACTTCTCAACCTCTCGAGTTGGTTAACATGGATTTGTTTGGACCTTCTAGAGTCTCTAGTTTAAATAGGAAGCACTATGTCTATGTCTTTGTAGATGACTTTTATATATACACTTAGGTATACTTTCTTGATCACAAAATTGATTCTTGTTCTTTTTTCATTAAATACTCCAAGTCTATAGAGATCCTTAGTGGACTTAAGATTAAGACCTTGAGAAGTGATAATGGTCATGAGTTTGAAAATCATGAGTTTGAATCTTACTGCTCACAAAATGGCTTCAATCATAACTTCTCTACCCCTAGGACACCTCAACAAAATGGTGTAGTAGAAAGAAGGAATAGATTCCTTCGGGAAATTGAAAGAACTATGCTTAATGAGTATGCCCTAACTATTTATTTTTGGGTTGAAGCTGTTAATACAGCTTGTTATATAATCGATAGAGTTTTCATTATACATGTTCTTAAGAAGATCCCTTATGAACTGTGGAATAATAGGAATCCTCAAGTTAGTTACCTTAGAGTTTTTGGTTTCAAAGTAATTATTTTTAATACAAAGGATAATATTGAGAAATTTGCTTCTAAAAGTGATTAAGGAATATTTCTAGGTTACTCTATAACCAGTAAATCTTATAGAGTCTTTAACAAAATAACCAAATGTGTGGAAGAATATGTTCACATCAAATTTGATGAAACTGATCAGGATGAACCTAAGCCTTCTCTTGAAAATATTGAAGAAGATCTATCTATTCTGGACATAAATGGTAAAAAAAGTGAACCTTCTATAAAACCAAGCAATTCTGGGAATTTTACAGAACCTGCATCTGGTGAACCCGAACCTAGAGAAGAACATGAAATTTCTAGTCCTACCTTTACTAGATCTACTAGGATTCTAAAAAATAAACTTTTAGATACTGTTGTTGTTAATCTTGATAGAGGGACATGGACTAGATCTTGTCTAAGAAATTAGGGTGAAGATCAAGCCTTTCTTTCACAGTTAGAACCTAAAAATATCAATGATGCAATCAATGATGAATTTTGGGTAACGGCTATGCAAGAATAATTAAATCAATTTGGAAGAAACAATGTCTGTGAATTAGTTGATAGACTTAAGGACACATTGACCATAGGCATTAAATGGGTTTTTAGAAAAAAAGTTGATGAATCAGGAAATATAGTTATAAACAAGGAAAGACTAGTTGCACAAGGGTATAGTCAAGAGGAAGGAATAGACTATGAGGAAACCTTTTCACCTATAGCTAGATTAGAATCTATTAGGATTATCCTTGCCTATGCTGCTCATCCGAATTTCAAGATATATCAAATGGATGTCAAAAGTTCTTTTCTAAATGGATTTATAATTAAAGATGTTTTTGTTGAACAACCACCTGGATTTACTAATCCTTGTTTTCCAAATCGAGTTTTTATATTGTCTAAAACTTTATATGGTTTAAAAAAAGCCCCACGAGATTGGTTTGATAGACTTAGTAGTTTTCTTATTTCAAAAGATTTTTCTTAATGGATTGCTGATCCAACTATATTTATTAATATAATTTCCAAAGATGTGTTGATAGTGAAAATCTATGTTGATGATATTAATTTTGGATATTCTATAAATGCTTTGTGTATTTATTTTATAAAGAGAGTGAAAAATAAATTTTAAATGAGTTAAATGGGAGAAATCATATATTTTCTTGGATTTCATGTTTTTTAAAAAGAAAATGATATTATTTTAAATCAAAAATAAATATAAAAAGGATCTTTTAAAACTTTTTGGTTTAGATAATATTAAGGAAGGTGATACACCAAAGAGTACTAATTGTAAGTTGGATGCTGATGAAACTGGAAAACCAGTGGATCAAACCAACTACAATGGTATGATAGAGAGTCTTCTTTACCTTAATGTTAGTCGACCAGATATTATGTTTATTGTGTGCATGTGTGCAAGGTTTCAAGATAATCCAAAAGAGTCACACATGCTTGCTGTTAAAAGAATTTTCAAATATCTTAAACATACTACTAACTTAGGATTATATTATCCAAAACGACAATCATTTAATTTAATAAGTTATTCAGATGCTGGCTTTTCTGGTTGCAAGTTAGATAGAAATAGAACTTCTGGAACATGTCATATTCTAGGTAAGTAATTAGTATCTTGGTGTAGTAAAAAGTAGAACTTTGTTTTATTGTCTACAGCGAAAGAAGAATACATTGCTACCGGTAGTTACTGTGCATAAATTCTTTGGATGAGACATAAATTATTAGACTACAGATATTATTTTAGACATTTTTCTATAAATTGTGATAACACTAGTGTGATTAATATCTCTAAGAACCATGTATCTCACTATAGGACCAAACACATTGATGTAAGGCACCACTTTTAGAGAGATCATTACCCAAACGTTGATATTACTCTTGAATTTATAGTTACTGAACATCAATTAGCTGAAATATTCACCATGACTTTAAGTTCAGTTAGGTAAAGTTATATTAGACATGATTTAGGAATGATAGACTTTGTAGAGCCTAAACCTCACAGTTAGCCAAAACATCATTGTTATCCAAAACCTCACCGTTAACCAAATCCTCACTATTAGCCAAAACCTCACTGTTAGCCACACCTCACTGTTAGCTGAATCCTCACTGTTATACCTCAATGTTATGAACCTCACTATTATACCTCACTAGTATGAACCTCATTTTTATAACAGACCAGTATAAACCTCACTGATATACCTCATCGTTAAGAATCCCCACTAGTATGTACTATCGTTAGGTTGCGCTGTTTTAAAATTCTGTATCTTTAGCCGCTAGAATATTTATCATTTATATTTTACTTAATATCTTTTACTTATTTATTTTGGGAATCCTAAATAATAAAACATATGTCTGAACTCATCTCAATCCACCTCAAACCCTCTAAATTCAAGTCTTAGCTCCCAAATCTTCATTTCTCTCTTTCCCTATGCCTCACGATTCGCAGAATGGCAAGACTGAAGAGACCATCAGTCAGTGAAAAGGATGATGAGCCAAATTCCAAGAGACTCAAATAAGATTCTAGTAGTGGAAGTGAATTGAAGAAACCTAAAAATCCGCATCTCGTTCAAAGGAAGATAGTAGTTGAGAAAGAGCTATGAATGGGCTGGTTGATGACCAGTATGTCTTTAGTTCTAGAAGTACTGGGAGACCAGAAATGGGTAGAGTGCTTCTTGAATAACAATGGTCCTTATTATCCGAAGCTGGTAAAAGAATTCTATGAGTTTGTTCATTTTGAGAAATCAGAAGTTTATAATTGGATGATATCAGTAGTGAATGGCAGGAAATTATCTTTTTCCTCTGTTGAGTGGGATGAGTGCCTAAAAGTTTAACATGAAAAAGAGTTTGGGTATTTATCGAAATAAGTACCTCTTAACAGTGACATATTTGAATATGAAGCGGATTTGGAAGAATTAACAGGAGATGGTACACCAAGAAAAGTAGTTTCTTCAAAAATGGATAGAGAGAACCGGTTACTATTCAAGTTCATCCAACATGTGCTAAGTCCAAAATATGGAGTCTTTGCAGATCTAAGATACCAAGATATTTATTTTCTGCATCTTCTATGACATGGTGTTAATGTGAATCTGTGTAGACTGTTAATGATTCAAATTGACGATATGACCAGGCCAAAGTCAAAAAATAATGCTCTATTCTTAGTAAATATGACCTCTATGATGATCAAGGTAGGACGTATGACTAAGTCTCGGGATGAGATAGTTCTTATGAAAGATAAATTTTGTATATCCAAAAATATCTGTAATTACATAAAGATCAATTGGAATCTGTGGAGAAGATAATGGGTCAGTGATGATGAGAGGCTATATGATAAGTTTAATGTTGTGGATCATCCTTCTAGGCCTAAGGATGTGAGGGATCCAGGTCTAGGACCTGATGAAGAGGAACCTCAGTATAGTGATGATACTGATGAATAAGATACCTCTGTAACTGATGGAAGGGATACAGACTTGCTTCCAATTCCTATTGCCGAAATTGTATCATCTGGAAAAGGAACAGTGTTGGGAGTAAGCAATGAAAAATATCCTATTGATGAGGAAGACCAGCCGGCTCCAGAGAATGAGGAAGAAGAAGAATCTGAATCTAAAGCATCTGTTTCTGCCTGCTTGAGTCTTAGTCCACTGAGTGTGCACTCTTCAATTTGTACTGATGAAATTAATGAAGTTGATAGACCGACACCTATTTCTGAAGAGCCTTATGGTGTTAGATAATTGGAGATAGTTGTGGAAGATTTTTCTGAGGAAGACCTACCAGCTGAGGTTTCTATTAATGTTCATATATAGGAGAATGCACAAATTGAGGGGGAGCATCCTACCAGACAAGGAACTGTTTTAGTTTCTCATGAGATTGAAGACTGGTCTGAAGACCTGGGTTTTGTAGTGTTTGGGTTGGACTATCCTAATTCACAAGATGAGACAGAAATCAGTAAAAATCATGTCACTTACAATCTCCGTTCCGAAACTTTACCTCAGAAAATAGTAAGAAAATTAGATTTCAACCAGTTGAATTCTGATCTCTAGGCCAGTTTTGTGGAAGAAATGAAAATAATGTAAACCTCTTTAATATCCTCTATTCAGTCTGTGATGAGTTCATCTGTATCTAGTGTTTTGGATGATGTCAAGACCTTCCAGAATCAAATTTCAAGCTTCGTAGAGGATGTTGAATATCTAATGAAATCAATTATCTCGATGGAGTCTTATATGTTCTCTAAATCTCAACCGGACAAAGACTTGGATTTTGTGAAGAGTGTAGTTGGATAGATTGTATTAGTTTTTGAGGAATTTAAGACTTCCATGGAATATCATGTCACCACCCAGGACGCTCTTATGAAAAATCTCATAAGTGGGCTGAATAAATCCTTTAAGGAAATAGTTTTCTTTACTGTTTCAACTCCATGTTATACCATGCCTTCTTTGGATATTGATCTGATTCGAATTGTGATGAGAGAAGATATTAGACAGTCTTCTATCGGTGGCTCTATAGACTCTGCTGCATTGACCCAAGTGGTGACTACAACTAGGCATATAAGGAAAATTGTTCATAATTTTATGAGAGAAGTCACTTCCTCTCAAAAAGAGATCAAAGACAAAGTGTATTTCTATTTCCAAAGGATCTACACTAAGAAGAAATTGAATAATAATTTTAGGCTTCTATTAGAAAACTTGAAACTTCTTCCAGTCAATCAGCCTTTCAGAGAACAAGTAAGCAAGCTGAGGGAGTTGACTCCTGGTCTAGATAAATTTATAGAGAACAAGGATGACTTCATTTTTTCTATGGAATGAGAAAGGGGAATCATAATGGACTTTAGGAATCTGTTGCTTCCATTTTTTCATGTAGACATGTACTCTAATCATTGTACCTGTAGCTCTGCATGCCTCTGCTCAGTTTGCCTCCATTCCTCAGATGACTCCAACTCAAGCAATCTGGAGCCACACTACTATGATCATCCAGTGAGCTACATAGTATAGGCCAGGCATTGTATCAGTAGCTCAGGCTCCATTGATCATCTCTGGTGTTTCTAAGCCTCCACCTCCATCCACCAAACCTAAATCCTCTTCTAATCCCAATGGAAAATCACATGCTGAAGAGGTGGATTGAATAATGTCTTGTACATTTGATAGGAATCACATGTACTCTTTTTGTCTCAATTTTTTATTTCTCTATATCTTTTTTATCTACGAAATATATCTGATATTACTTACTTTTCGATTCTTTTACTTACCTCATCCTTTATTTCCTACTTTTTGTTAAACAGAAAGGGAGAGAAATATGAGAAACCTGAGCATAATATAATCAGACTTTATATAAGGGTGAGAAATATATGAGAATAATATATTCTACCTCTAATACAGTTTGTTTATACCACTGGTACATTTATTTTCTAATTCTACCTCTGTTAAATTTTCTTGTAATACTCTATTCTCTAATATGTTACTTCTTATTTTGGAATTATAATATCATATTTGTGATTATAAAAAAGGGGGAGATTATTGACCTCACCAATTTTGACAATCCCAATTATGCTTTAATATGTTTTGATAATCTCAATTATGTTTTAATAAGTGTTTATAATCCTATATATATGTTAAATAATGTTGGAAAAAATATCAAAATAATATTTGGAATATGTTATTAAATGTCTATCTATGGTTATACACGTTTTGAAATAATACTAACTCAATATGGATATGTTTTTCAAAGAACAAATTAGTATTCAAGTCACTGATACAGACCTACTGATAGAGTAAGTCCACTAGTATACATAAGTCCACCGGTATGCACAATAGTTACTGATAGAAACATACCGAAAACTACCGATATAAAGTCCACTGATAAAAATACAAAGTCCACCAATACAAACAGCTACTGATACAAAGGTCTAAGGTACATAGCTACCGATAAGGCTAAGTACACCGGTACAGAAGTCTATCGATATGGATAAGGTCACTGGTATGCAGACAGTTACCATTACACCTGAGCTACTGATAGAATAAGTCTACCTGTATACACAAGTTAACCGATACAGATTAACTGCTACTATTATGAATTCCACCGTTATAAGATAACTGGTATGGGTCACTGATACATATGATCACCAATACAGAAAGGTCATTGATATTCATAAAAGATTCTGATAGAAAGAACTTCCAATACATAGAGCTACTGTTATAAAGGGTAACAGGTACAGGTAGAAAAGAAAACTGATTCCTACGAGCTACCATTATAAAGGATAACATCTACCGATACAGAAGAGCTACCGATACAAGCTTACTGATACCAGGAGATAGTGATACAAGCTTCCTGATATTAAGAGCTACCGATGGAAATCAGTCACAGTTTCTCTAAACTCTATTTATAATTTGTTATTTAGAAATGATAATATTTTATGTTTTTAATGCACCTGCTATTAACTATTGATAGTGTTTGGCATTTTACGAACCGTACCTCATACTTATAAAAAGTTAATCAATCCCATTGTCGTAGCTTAAGGTATAGAAGGAAGATCAAGCTAATGAAGAAAAAAAGAGGAATACAAGTGCAGGTGTGTGACACCTGAATAGAAATTCAAAGAAAGAAGAACACAAGAAGAACTCAAAGAACAATCATACACATCAAGCAGAAGTTTCAAAGAAGAAGCTCAAGTGTTAAAATTAATATTCTCTTACTCGATCTGGACACCTACACTAAAAGTGAAGGAACAGAACTACAACACTCTTTTTTCCTCAAAACTTTTAAAGATGGACTCAAAGCTTCATCTACATTAATCTGAGGAGTCCAGAGCTTCACTCACAACATATAGAGCATTCTAAACTCATCTATATTTGTTTAGATCTATTATTTTTCTTTTATCTACATATTTAGAAGTGTGTGTGCTCTGTATTTTTAGACACACACTTCTCCTATGATGAACTGGAGGATATATAATATCCTCACTCAATCTTTCTAAATAATTTTGATTCACACTGTGGATAGTGGTAGAGGTCAAGTTTGACCTGGATAGCCTATGTGTTATTGTTTTTGTTTTTCCAATGAAGAACTGTGGTAGAGGTCATAGGACCAGGATAGTCTGAGTACTGTTGTTAACCCCGATCCAGTGTGTGGATAAAAACATATATAAATTGTTTGAGAGGACTAAGTCTCAACTTGATATTGAACCTATTGGTTAAAATTGGTTTTCTTGTTTATTTTGTTTTAAACTATATTGAATATTCCACTTCTAATTACATTGAACTACAAATCTATTTAACAGTAACTCTGATAGTAAAACTATCAAGTGTTTATAACTTTTGTTATCTAGTAAATTAGTTTCAAAAGATAATTAATCTTCAGATTGAGTTAATAGTGAAATAATCGATCTCATGAGAAACCAATTTAAAACTTACAATCTTTATAAACTCACTATAGTTTAATTTTTATTTAATTTGGGGGATTTTAATAGATATATTTTTAACAGATATTTTAATTTGTACCCAATTCACCCCTCCATCTTGAGTGTCCACTCTGACCAACATAAATCATGTATTATAATGATATATACTATATTCATTTAAAATGATATAATATTAATGTATGAAAATTTTGGGTTCCCTGGGAGGGGTGGAGGATTATTTATACTCATTCTTGACCTTAACACAAATTCTTTACTCTCTGGTAAACATTCATGAAACATTAATAAAACCTCAAATTTAATTAATTTAATGTTTTCTTCAGCACGTAAATAAAAATCATTATATATAATCACTTTATATCGACTAAATTCACATAAGTATATCCTATTTGTGCTGCATAACTATCATGAAACCTTATATCATTCTTTAAAAGAATGGATTTTAAATTTTTCAACGACGTAGCTTCATTTGTTCACATTCATTACCATTCATTGTAAATTTACATGCATTCTCATAATATTAAAATATTCCTCAAGAAACCTCCTTGAAATAAAAAAAATTCCCCTTTCCCCCTAATTTTGGACTCTAATTTTTTTTCCAAACACATCAAAACAACACCAATTAATATGTATAACCTCAAAAACACATTCAAAATTTTATATACATTGATTATCTTATTCTGTGGATGTCTTGAAGAAATATTTTAATATATATATTCATTAATCTTGTGTAGGTATCCACAAACATGGGGACTTTATTAACATATATGTGCAACATCCTTCTTATTAATTCATAAATGAATTTTCAACCTATTTTTTCATTAAACACATCAAAACAAAAAAAGTGTAATATAATATTGTGGGAGTTTACCCAAATAGTTAAACCCATAGGATAGTAAAATTCCAGAGAAAGAAAATTGGTTAAATAATAAATTAATTCTTATTTTGGTTGTTATATGAATGTTATGAATTTTAGAAGTTGGGTAACTCACATTGTTTTCTTACATAGTATAAAAAACAATGCACCAACATCTAAAGAATCAAACAAATATGTAGAACACAATATAGGATTGTTTCATGATGTTTTGTAATTGTTCCATACTCATGAAACCCACAACCCACATATAAGGTTACCTCACATTATATCTACCAGGTCCAGACTAGTTTTTGCCAAATCCTACACATCGTTTGTACAAAAACTATGCATTTAAAAATATTCACTATAGATCCACCAATTTAATGGTAATTTTTTTGGTTTAAAAAACCTTGTGAACTAAATAATTTATAACAGAATATCTACAGAAAGTTCATCTACACTTTTTACTCTAATTATGTGATATCCATTAGAAAACCATGTAATAGAAAATTTTTAAAAAATACTATAATATAAATCCCCCTTACTTAAAATATGTAAACGAAGTTAAAATAATTTAATCTACATAGATTTATAATGACATTAAATGTTACAAAATTATTTTTCATCACCACTAAGCTACTTTAATATTCCATCATAACAATAATATCTTATTTAATTCCAAGATTGTTAAACCAAAAATTATTTTCCTTATCGATAGAATATATGAAATCAAATATATTTCTAATGTAATATCCAAAAAATTGAAACATAATATAAAAACACATTGAAGAAAGTATTTGGTAATTTCCATGTGAAAAGTTAGGTTTTCAATAAAAATTACATAATAGTTGATTTAAAGGCTTAACATAAGGGTAAAATTAAAGTTAACACAGTAATATATTATATGGAATTTTTCTAGTATGTCTCTCATATTACATGAGATTTTGTGGCCCATATATCCTCAACATAGATAAAATTAAAATATAAAATAGTTTATACTACACATGTCTGATTTTTTCCAATAAATAATTGAAAATATATAAAGAGGTATGTCATATGAGAAACATGTGTCTTCTGTTATGTATATATTATAGGGTTTAACCTTGGTGTGACATAACCATTGTTTTTATGAGGAGTTTGGTACAATAGAATACGATGAAAACATAATTATTATTTTTAATATATATATTTTCTGAATGTAATTGAAAATATCCCAAACTATGTATTATATAAAAAATTTTGGACCACCATTAGATCTGGGGTAAGTGGTTTACCATGGGCGGGACATAAATTTTTTAAGAATTGTGTATTCTCTAACATTTCACATAATAAATATTCATTAATAATTATTTATATTACTATTATGAATTTAAATATTGAAAATCGTTTTTTGTGTTCGTTCTTCCCCAACACATTTTACCACCATTATTGATGTGAAACCTATTTTAAATCATCTAAATAAGAAGGTTTCAACCAATTTAAAATATGGAAAACCATTATTGGATGAATTAAATCTCTCAACCATTAATATTTGGATGAAAAGGAAAATTATATGGTGTTTTGGTTTTGGGGGTTTAATATTGCCAAATATTCCTATATAGAGAAGAATTGTATCATCCTTGGAATGAGATAATTATACTGAGTTTAAATGTCCTTGAGACTCCCTTTTAAACATTTTATAAACTCATAATTGATCGGTTAGGGTGAGTGTCATTCCCTTTTTCACTACTCGGTCTCTAAATCCATGGAATATGAGTTTCTTTTATTTTTTATTTATTGGTTTTTTTATTTATTTTATTCAATTTTGTTTCTATTAAAAAAGTAATGAAAATGTTATATTTAAATAAATTTTGATAAACATAGGATTATTGAGGGATAATTCTATTAAATTATCAATTAATAATTGCTTGATTTTTAACAAAAGATAATTTTTAAGAATTATGAAATGTTAATTAAAAAAATATAAAATATAATTTGAATGAATTACCATGAAATGATTATTTTATATTATAAATAGAAAATATCATGGATTTTTAAGGGATATTTTATATAATTACTAGTTAATTTCTAGATTCTCAAAGGATGGAATTTTTAAAAATCACGGGATAATTATACATAATTATCAAATTATAATTATGATGACTTATCAAATGATAATTTCATAAACATATTTAACAATATTTTTATTTTTAATAAAATGATATTTACATTGAATTATAATGATGATAGTTGATATGAAATTATCCATAAATAATTATAAAGGTTAATTTTTGATAAATTGTAGAAATATAATTATTATAGAGAATTTATATTAAATTATCAAAAGATAATTATAAATCATAATTTATAATAAATTTTCAAAAGATATATATATTAGGATAATTTATCATAGATTATCAAAAGATAATTATATATTATAATTTATGATTAATTATCAAATTATAATTATGATGATAATTTATGATAAATTATCAATAGTTATTTATAAAAAGGAGAATTTAAGATAAATTATCAATAAATAATTATAAGAGGATAATTTATAACAAAATTTAAATAGATAGGTATAAAGAATTTTATTTTAATATCAAGAAATAATTATAAGTGGATAATTTATGATAATTTATCAAGTGATAATTATTAAAGGATAATTTAGGTTAAATAATAAAGAGATAATTCTAAATGATAATTTATAACAATTTTTCAAAAGACAATTAAAAGGATAATTTAAGAGAATTTATCAAGGGATGGTTTCCTATGTGTAATTTATAATAAATTATCAAAATATAATTAGAAAATATATATATGATAAATTATCATGAAAATATTAAAAATATATCATTTCGGACAAAATATTAATAGATTATTATAAATGTATAATTTCTGATAAATTATCAAGATTTAATAATAAAAGAATAATTTAACGAAATTTATCAAAATATTATTATAAATAAGGATAATTTCTTGGGAAAACATGTTGTTATAGAACAAAAATTAAAAAATTATAAAGGAGAGAGAAAGTATCATCACAAGAAATATTATATTTCTTTTTGAATAAAAATATCAAGTTTTCATTCTAGGAACCTTTAATTAACCATGATCATTTATGTGAGTACATTTATGATAATATGTAAATGAAGATGTGTTATTTACTTATTAGAATTCAACTATAGCTATCGAACCACATATAGTGGTTTATCCTTTCCTTTGACATCAATAAATTTCGAGGTAGAACGTTCCTTACCTACTAGAGATATTGTTGGACATTATTGTCCTAGTATGATGATCGTATTAGAAATTGGATACTCATGATATACTTGTAAATTAATTTGGTTGTGTGTGAATATAGCGCATGATATGGTATGATTTGAATTCCTGATTTTTTTTAATAACTAAATTCCATGATGACGATTGATTCACATTTTAATGATGTATATGATGATTTTATTTTATCACGATGTGTAATATGGATAATAACATTCTATATTTTTCATAATTGGATTTTTAGGATTGGTATGTGTATCTCCAAGAGGTGACCATAGAGTTTTGATAACTCTCTATGGTGTACACAGATGGATTTATGGTGATGATTACTGTGTTTCATGATAATTGAGTAACCTAGCCTCTACATAATACATTTTGGTTTTTATATAGATATCGATACTCAATTACTCATATATTCCCTTATGATACCCAATTCATTCTGTATTTATGGTACGTTATTGATACTCCCTGCCTTGTGGATTTTTATGTATTACCCGATTCCTGGTGGATTCCATGTAGGTTATTTCCTCAGTGACTTTGATTTCTGAGAAAATAACCAATAGACAGGTGGTTGGATCCTTGTGGATGGTTATGATATATTATGGACCAATTGTACATATTTCAATATAATGAAAATATAATTATGGCTGGGGAGTTTTGGTGGCTTGTTAATTTCATATCTATATAGTTTTAGATCAGGTTTTGCAATGCTTGTTACACATTTATTATTATTATGGAATATAGTAGTGTACTTTAGAAAATCTGGTTGAGGATGAATTTGTGGTTATAGAGTCTAATACTAACAACCTACTCAGGCATTTATGCGTTCTTGATGATTTCATGAGGGATAAGGTGAAGGGAAGGGGAAATGTGGCAGATTGTTGAGCTAATGAGTGTTGAGATAATGGTGGACTATGATGGAAACTCATGGGACCTGTATTTCATTAATTATTTTTTCATTCTCTATTTACTCTTGATAGTTTACCCACAATTGGGAGCATCTTTATTTACCTGACATGTATCCCATTTATTCAGTTTCTCTTCATGGTCACTCTGATGATAATTATGTGATATTTTATTTACTATTTATATAATGAAATAATACTAATGGAGTTATCTCCCCACTATTGGGATCGAACCCTAAATGGTAGTCTGCATGTTCTTTCATATGGTTAGGAGCATAGGATATCAGGTAACCTTCCCACTTGTATAAGATGGTTCAGGTTAGGGTGTTACAAAATGTTTGTAGAGGATCATGACTCACTAAATTGTTTCTTCTATTGTTTTCTATTGGGATATATGAAAATTGTAGAGTAATTTTGAGTTTCCATGAAGTGTGGGAGATTATTTTTGTATATTACTATTTATTAAACTAACAATGGGTGATACACTTGATTTTTATATGTGATTTTGGAAATTTAAGGTGCATTCATGAATCATGACTTGTAAAAAAGGTTCCCATATCATATATATACTTGATATTTTCATGTATTTTAGTTTTCAATTCAATGCTTTGATTTTTAATATCTTTTTATGTTAGTTTCTCCTTTTCACATATCTCTTCTTCCATATTGTTGTGATATATCTCTACAGAAATTTATTATTTGAACTATGAATTTTTTGTGTTATATTTATATATATGATGATGTTATCTATCATGCAGGGACTGAGACTACGATTAATGATAAGGAGGGGTATACCTTGGGATGAGGTTAGAATCCTATGAATACATTCTATGATCCCATTAACTCTTAGGAGAAACGTGAATGATTACATATAACGAGTACAATATTTTTATGTTCCTAATGATCCTTCACATTACTGAAGATTCATCCTTTCATATTCTTATAAAACTAAATTCCAAGCGGCTCTGGAATGCATCATTGTGGGGGGATGTTTTTACTTTACCACTAGTTGTGTAAGAGAATGTACATGACCTTTCACCCACACCTACTCTATGGTTTAGGTAGTTGGGACGATTCAACTACAATTCTATCACTTAGTATATATCATAGGGATAAGAATACATATTTATGGTCATGTATCCTAGGATTTTCAACTAAAACATTAATTATACATCCAATGAACTAATATCTCCTATAATGTAGATTAATGGGTCGAAATATTTTTTGGAATCGTTGAAATATTTGTGATTTTGAAGGATAGACAAACTAAGCTTAGATTGTGATCATTCAATGGATGCAACACATTTCGATACCCCTACACCATATAAATCCATATGAGTTATGGAGATCAAAGATTATCTAGAAAAAATGGAATGGTTGGGATTTATAAGGCCGAGTACATAACCATGGGATTCACCTATATTTTTTCCCTGGGAGACGGACTATGGTCTGCAGTTAAATTGAACCAGGTGTCATAGATGAACATATGTTTAATTCCCATGATTGATGGTCTTTTTTATCTCTTTTACTCATTAACACCAGAGTAATATTCTAGGCACCGAGATATAATCTTGAGTACAAATTGAGAAAACATTATATTAACTGAGATGTCAATGTGTTACTTCTAGATTCAAGAGGATATATTCTTCATACATGTGGTGACATAGATGAGTATATATTTAGACCAATAAATGATTTGGAATTCATGTCTTCAAAACATACAAAGAAAATGTATGAGATTATGAGCATATAGAATTTTCAAGATATTACCGACGGTTTCTCTAGGATGTCTCTCGACTATTTTCACCCATAACACTTCCAAAAAAAGAATAGAGTCATGTTACAGTGTTCAATGCAATGTAAAGAGGTCTTCCATGACCTAAATAGAATTATGATGAAATATATTGTAATAATACATCATATGAGTTTTATTGGTCATGTAGTGTCATGTGATTCATCACGGATTAGATTGGGAGCAGTTTTGATGTAAAGAGATAGGGTAGTGGCCCATGGGTCTCATTATTTATGACATCATGAGAGGATCTACCAAACACATGAATTGAAGATATTAACCAAGGTGCATGATATGATATTTTGTATACATGGTATATTTTATTGGATATTTACTATTTACATTGGCCAAAATATTATTCTCTATATCATCACAAATAAGGACCTGAACTGAGATAGTGGATCTAGTATGAGTATGTATAGATGTTGGAAAGTACGATTTCATATAATGAAAGGAAGGGTAATGTTGTTTTGGATTCACTTAAATGTTATGAATAGGTATATCTAAATTTTGGAGAGATTCCCTTAGAGGAGTAGTAGCATTTGATGATATTATTGGATAATTGGAGGTTGGATGGTTTTGAGGTCCATGGTTCTATGAATTGTTCTCCCTTGGTAGTTAAATATTCAATTATGGAATAGGTTTTGTATGAAAATAGTTTTAATACAAGTGTGATGTAATGAGTCCAAAAATAGCTGTTAGTGACCTAATATCTAGATGGTTGATGGATGATGATGATGTGTTATTTCTCTATGTGATTGTTGTACTCCATGCATCCATTAAGGAGGACATAATGAGGGAATACCA
Source organism: Viscum album (assembly GCA_963277665.1). Lineage (NCBI taxonomy): Eukaryota > Viridiplantae > Streptophyta > Magnoliopsida > Santalales > Viscaceae > Viscum > Viscum album. The sequence continues at coordinate 1,332,011,029 of OY728165.1, read as the reverse complement.
TACCTCTAAATGGGATTTTCATTTTTTTGTGACAATGATGTATCAAGACTTTAGGTGGTAGTTCTTAAGGATATGAATGAATAGATACATTTTTAGTTTTGTTTCTTGATACTGTAAAAGTATGAGAGTTGAGGATCTGTATCAAAGTCCTGGTGGAATGTTATATACACCTTTTCTATTTATATTGAATTGGATGGATATAATGCTGGGCATTATGATAGGATTACCTAGGACCTTGAGGTTTCATAAAGTATTTTGGGTGATTTTTGATTGGATAATAATGTGTACCCACTTCTTACCGATGAAATATACTCTTTCTTGTGAGGATATAGAAAATCTATATGTCCAAGAGATAGTACACCTACATGAGTTTCCCTTTACAATTATTTGTGATATAGATTAATTTTTTTACATCACACTTATGGAAGGTGTTCAAAGATCAATAGTAATTAAATTATTATTTGGCAGAACATATACACCTCTGATTGATAGACAGTCTATGTAGATGATATGCACATTGGGTGATATTCTTTAAGATTTCTTTCTATACTTTAGTTGAGAATAACATGATCACCTAGACTTTATTTATTTACAATACCATAATAGGTACCTAAATCTTATTTTATGTCACTTTTTGATGATCATCATGGGAGGTCTTTTGAGATACCACTATGTTGTCATGTGGTGGGTGAGACAACATTTTTAGTCCTTAACACATATCATGATACCTCTGAGAGAGTCAAGCTTGTACAAAAGAGGTTGATCACCACTAAATTAATATATATATCTTATTCCCATATATAGAGGATACTATTTGAGTTCATTATGTATGATCATGTATTCTTGAGAGGGACTCCCCAGTTAGGTCATATAGGTCTGGAAAAGCAGAAAAATCTAGAACCATGTTTTTTACCATTTGAGATCACTAAATGAATGGGGAAAAAGGGGTTCCATTTTGGATTTCCTTTATGGATTTTATGAATGAATGATGTGTTTCGAATTTATTATCAATAAAGGTACATAATTATTTGTAGAAATGATATAGATTTTGAGAACATTTTATTAGAACCTAATGTATCTTATGAGGAGAATGTAGTGTTGTTTACAACCTGATGTGAGAAATCCATGTGAGGGAAAATGATACATCTTTTCAACATTCAGTGGAACTTAATTGAATATATTAATTGACATGGGATCATGATTCTGATGTTCAAACTCTGTGGAATGATATATGGATGAGAGTAAAATAGAGTGGGAGAGTTTTCATATCCTAAAATTTTAAGGACAATTAAATAGCCTCATTGATGATAAATATGGTTATTTTTAAGTGAATATTAAAATCGTCGATAAAAAGAACATAATAAAATATTTAATTGGGTTCGAGAAAGGGAAATATAATCTTTAATACATTAAAAAATTATATGGAATTTTTTCAGTGTCATCCACTAAGATTGTGTGATATTACGTGTCCCATAGATCCTCAATTCTTATAAAATATTAATATTAAATTTATATTGTTATTTACTTGTGTTTTTTCGAAAATATTGAATATCTTAAAAATGTTTCATTGTATGAGAAATAAAAGAAATGTGTTAGGTCTAGCATGTAGTGTTTAAACTAGGCTCAACATAACATTTCTGCACATCGGGAATTTGGTAACATCACATTCAAGGACAACTTATTTGATATTTTCATTATATATTTATTTTTTAAAAAAAATCATATCTCTTAGAGAGTGTTTCAAATTAATAATCTGAGACCACTGTTATTTATAGGATACGTGGTTTATAGTAGGTGGGACATAACATTTTTGAGAGTAAGATATTTGTCATCATCGCTTGTAATAATAAAACTTTGATAACTTTTATTATTATTATTTTATATTTAAAAATAAAAAATCAAAATATTGGGTTTCATCTTCAACAACGTGTGTTACCAGCATTATTGATATTCAATACATTCAAAATAATTAATATAAAAAATTTGAACAATTTAAAATATATAACCAAATTAAAGGATGAATTAAATCACTCCACCATTATGAATTTTTTTGAAATAGTAATTTTTATTGTTTTTTGGTACAGTGGTTTAAGGTCACCCTATAGAAATCTAAATATATGAAACATCTCATCCTTGGGTTTGTTTAATTCTGTTGCACCTGCGCGGCTTTATAAATCTAATGTACACATTGGATAAAACTATTATTTATCTATCTATGTATATTTAGTTCTGTTCTGTTATATTTTTGTGATACACCAACGGAAAGTGTTTGGAAAAAATCCCACGAGGTAACGTTGCATAATTTTTGGGTTGATCATATTTGTAAAAAAAGTAGGTTTCCATGGTCTTGTCTTTAGTTCCATATATATTTTTGAATATAAACGTTGATAATGATCCAAGAAAACGGAATGGATTCCCACAATGTGGTAATTAAAATTGTGTACTCAAGGTGATAATGCTTCCCAGTGTTCTCTAAATTCTTGGTGTCTTAAATTTAGATGATATTTAAGATCATGAAATATGAATTTCTATTATGGTTGAATGAAATTATTCCATAGGCACGAGTTTCATGAATACTGGGCTTCATGAAGGATTTTTTTCAATGGTGTAAAGGTTTTGATTATGATCTCTCTAATTACGATGAGCATCATGAATGGTGAGTTTTCATGGAGCATCACAATCCTAGGAGAACTGTGATGGAAATTGGAGAAATCCATGAAATGGTGATGATGTGGATAGAACCTTATGGAATCAGTGTAAATACATATATATATATACCTTACCCCTATTAAAAAAATTTGTAAAACTTAATTGAGATCTTAAGGCTCTTGATTCATGAATGTGGTTGAGGAAGGTGGTTGTTGTGAAAATGTTTGAAATAATGAAATTTGTGGTGGCTATAGAAGAAAACTAACAAGTTTGACAATAATTAATGTAAGGGAGTTTGCAAAGGCTATAAATTCATACCCAAATTTATGAACTTCATGAAGGCTAGTAGAGATTTATGAATGAATTGAGCTTCACAAACAGTGGTTTATTGATGAAAGCGGGTTGAGTTTAATGAAATACGCGATCTTCATGAAGGAAGTGATCATCATGAAAGTGTTGAAAAAGGATTTCCCTGTAAAATATATCGTAAAATATTATTGATCATGTAGATGAAATTGAAACATTATCCTAACATCTATCTACAATATTTTAAAAATTAATTAGTAATAATGATGGGACCTACACGTACAAAAACGGTGAGAGAATCCCTTTTAAGAGTAGTGTGAAAAGGAAGAGGAAGAAGGTGTTCCACTCCACTAATTATGATCCAAAAAAGAGACATAGGGTGAGACGCTTGGGAAATAAGTAATTTGAACCTAACCCTTGTAAAGGCACTCAGCTTGGGAAAAGAATTAATATAGTTCGAACATTGAAATTTGGATGTTAGCCTTAATGGATTCGGTACATTGATACAATTTGGTTGTACACTCCTTAGATTTATCCCAAGTATGGTGGACCAAGTAAATATTTTGTGTACTAAGAATGATTTCAATTATATTCATACATTTCTATAGGAAATGGAGAGAATATTGTTTTGTAACGAAGAAGCAAGTTCCGAAGGGCAATGTAGATTTATATGTCAAACCCTGATTTACCCCCCTCTTAGGGCTGTTAACCTATTTAGGATAACATAATGTTAGTTTATTTTTCTTTTAAATTTATTAATTATTTTAAATATTTGTTACCTTTATTTTTTAATATTTTTTTAAAAAAAATAGTTCATTTAAAAAACGATGATAAAAATGTAAATATTTATGGAAAATTCCATCAAATTATCAAATGATAATAACATGATTTTAGTAGATGATAATTTTCAAATATTTTGAAATTATAATTAGATAAAATTATAAAATACAAATGCAATGAATTATCAAGAAATTATTAATTAATATTATCAAAGGATAATCAGAATGATTTATTGAGGGATACTTTATAAAAATTCTAGACTACTAAAATATTATCAATATAAAAATTATAAACAATTTATCAACAAATAATTATATGAAAATAATAAATGATAGATATGAATAATTATCATACTATAATTTCATAAAATTATTGAAATATATTTTTATGTTTTAAAAAAATGATAAATGCATTGAATTATAATAAATTTAATTTATAATAAATAATAAAATCATCATTATAATGAATAATTTATAATAAATTATCATAAGATAATTTCAATGGTTAATTTATAATAAATTATCAAAATATAATTATAATGGAAACTTTATGAAAATTATAACGATATAATATTAAAATAATAGTTTATATTAAATCATAAATAATAAATTATAGTGGATAATTTATGATAAATTATAAAAAGGCAGCTACAATGGATAACTTTGGATAAATAATTAAGAGATAATTAGAAAGGATAATTTTTTTAAATTACCATGACAATATTATAAATGGATAATTTATAATAAAGTATCATAAAATATTTATAATGGATAATTTGACATTAATTTTGACTACATAATTATAAAATGATAATTTAGGATTAATTATCAAAAAATAATTTAGATGTTTAATTGAGTATAAATTTTAATGAGATAGTTATAAAAGGATAACTTATACAACGATAATAAGAATATGTTAATATAAATAATCAAGATATAATTATAATTTAGTAATTTATAATAAATTTAAAAAGGTAATTATACATGATAATTCGTGTTAAATTATTAAGAGAAAACTATAAAATATAATTTGGGATGAACTATCAGTAGATAATAATAAACGATCATTTCGTGATAAATATGAAGGAGATGATTATTAAAGGATAATTTATAAAAACTTATAAAATGATAATTATAATTAAAAATAATTTTTTGGTCAAATGCACTGTCCTAGAATGATAATTTATAAATTAACTTAGAGAAATAATGTATCATCACATGTGATATTTTATTTAATTTTGAAATAAAATAAATGGCTTTAGTTCTAGGGACCCTTATTAAAACATGATATCTTTTATGTGTTAATTATTATGATTATAGGGATGTGAAGAGGTGTTCTTGCCTTTTGAGGTTTCCACTCTAGTTTTCCAACTTCTTAGGGTGTATTATCATGACCATTGATGTTGAATAAATTTTATGTAAGAAGTTAATTGTCTTATTGGTACCTCCCTAACATTATTTTCATTGTATGATTACTGTGTTGGATTATTGATAACCATACATGACTTGTGATCTCATACAAGTTTGTGTATAGCCAAAGATATGAAAATATTTTATTTAATGAGAATGATGTGTTAAATAAGGTTTATGATGATGTTTTATTCATATATTGATGTATATGGTTTTGGTATTTTTATAATGATGTTTGGTATGATTATTATCATACTGTTAATTTTTATATTTCCCTTTGGAGGATTGGTAAGTGTATCCATGATAGGTGACCTTCGTGGTACAATTTCTCTGTGTGGGGTATGTGCATGGAGTTGAGGCGATGATGATGGTGCTTCATGATATCCTTGTTTCCTATCCTCTACAAGATGAATTATGGATTTCTAAGTAGATTCTGAAGCTCAACGTCATGTGGATTTGTGAGTGTTACCCAATGAGATGTGGATTATATGAGGTTGAAGATACCTGATTCCTTATGGATTTCTATGTATTATTCGATGTAATGTTGAGTTTTGGTAGGATAATCCCTCAAAACCTTATGTATTTCTTAGAGAAACACCAAAAACTATGTTGTTGGACCCTTTTTGATAGTTATGATCTCTTACCAACACACTCTACATCTTCCTGCATGGAGTCGAATTAGGTAGGGCTAGATGTTTTTGGATGACTGGTAAGTTCACAACTACATGATTTTTGATTGTGTTATACTATTAGTATTAGGAATTTATAATTATTATGGAATACACATTAGTAAATTAAAAAATTATAAAAAGGATGAATTTTTGGTATCGTTATGAGTCTTATAATCACACCCTACTCTGGTGTTTCCTAGTTATTGTATATTTGTTGAGGGATCCAATGAAGGGTAATGGCCAGGTGTCAGACTACTATGTTAAGGAGTGTGGTGCTGGAAGTAGGATATTACAGAAATTGGAAATAACTAAAATTCATTATTAATTTATTTATCCTCTTTATTTTAAGTATAAATGCTTTCCACTTTTTGGAGATGCTTTATTTACTTTCGATGTATGCCATTTGTTCAATTTCTACACATGTTTACTGAGAGGATGATTATTATATTAATATTAATTATTATCAATATTATTACATGGTAGTAAGGGTTTATTATCCACATTTTGGACTCATACCACCACTATTAGATAAAAACATCTTTTGTATGTGGATATGAACATGAGGTATTCTAATCTTCGATCTCACAATCAGTGGTTGGGGTTGGGATGTTACACCTATGGTATTTTATCTCATGGTATTTTCTATATAAGTTTAGATTAATTATCAAAATGGTATTTAGATACCCAACATATATGTATATCCATTTCATTCATTCATTAAACAATATATCCCATGGGAACCAATCTTTAGCATGAAATCAGCATGTTGGGTGATGTAGGGCTTAACAAGTGTTTTATTTGGAAGGAACCTGACAAATATTATTTTAAAAAAATGTAATTTAATCACAGAATCATATATATGTTCACCCATTTACATGTTTAATTAATTTTTATTGATAAAATTTAAATCTTATTCCATCGACCATGCTAATATATTTAAAACTCACTAATGTGTAACTCATTACATATCTCATATATTGTAATACTTACTAAAAATTAAATATACCTATATTCACACAATTAGTAAATGGAACAAATTATTATATTGTATTATAATCATATAATATAAATAATCCCTATAAGATCAAGCATGCAGTTATAGAAAACAAAATCAAACTTTTCAATAGAAGGCTTAATCCTCCAATTTAATGGTCATTCTTGACCAAATTCCCTCTACACCCAGATACATAACTTAATGGGGATTTAAATTCCCTCACTGTTCTAACATTTAATAATTATAAACTATAATCAATAATCATATCCATATTCATAACCCAAAGAAAGATAAATTCAATGTATAATAAAACAATATCAATTAACAAACCTTTCATGTAACTCATAAAATACTTTTATTAGAATTTATAAAAGATGATTGAAATTTTAAAACAAATTTACTCACAATATAATAATTAAATTCATGAATATAGGAGGGAATAATTTAAATAAATTTAAAATTAATATATTTAAACAAGAGATAAACTATTTTAAGAACCAATCATAAATATAGCTAATTATAAACACTATAATCACTCCATTCATTATTCACATTTAATAATTAAATAAATATTCACTATATATATATATTTAAAAAATAAAATCTTTTATATCAACCTTTTATATAGAATTCAACATAAATATATGATTTGAAATAAAATATAAACACTATATATTATAATTTTTTATTTAATTTATATAACATATTTAGTAATGATTAAACCGTAATCATATCAATTGTAAATTTCAATTTTTAAATGTTTTAAAAAAATTCACAATAGAAATTTAATTTGAAAATTTCAAATTAGATGTTTTGAAATATTCATAATATTAAATATAATATCTTTTATATTTTTTGTTATATTAAAATTTATAAATACGTTATAAATTTCCATTATAATTTCTATATAGTCATTTTATATCTAAATTACACTTCAATATATATAATATCAATATTTACATAATATTAAAATTTAATAATTTGGATATTCACTTAAAAGATGTATAGTAATAATTTATTTAAATAATTAAATACATTTTATAATAAATTACATTTAAAAAATGTAAAAAATTAAATAAATATCCAAAAAACATTATATATATTTTCTAAAATATTTTTAAATTATAACATTAATTTCATAATTAAAATCTACAAAAACAAAATTTTGTGGCCAAAATTTTTAATGATATATTCATCTTGTAATAAACGAATAACAAGTGACAATGTATTAATCATATTTAGCACTATCGATAATAATTTAAAATTGATGATACATTTTTTATGACATTATCCCAATTGAAATTTTTTATGAATAATATAAAACCCATTATTAGTAATCACAGTGACTAGCAAGAACAAGTATGGTGGCCTATGTAACATTATCACTTCAACTCCTGGGAATCATTCCTTATAACAGGAATGTGATATAGTTATTTATTGAATGGGGAATAGACATTACAGTATAATAAATATCTCAATTCTGTCATAAATCTCTATTTTACTCATATGAAATAGTATTAATTAATGATATTATACCCTATGATATCCATAATGTACAATATAATACATTTAACTATAGAGGAATTAAATTTTATCACCGACTAAAATATCAAATAGTGTATTTGGATATTATATTACAGGTTATCAATTCATGTATTATAAGAAAATCAATTTAAAAAAAATGATATCATTTTTTAGAATATCATATATATATCTTATAAAATGAAAATCATTTTCATCATTTCCGACGATAATTCCAATAATAAAGAAAAATTGAATGGTTGTAATTCAATAGATAGGATTATTATGATTGAAAAAAACTTATTCAAAAAGGTGGAATATGTTGGAATCCTAATTTTATGAGATCATAATGCATTAAACTAAAATAATGTATATATGAAATTTTGAAAATATGTACCAGCCTCTATTTATGAAAAAACTATTTTTATACTTTAAACATGTTTGATCAACATCACATAGAATAATAATTAAGGAACCTTCCTACAATGTGTAACCATGTATTGAAAGAATCACCTGATTTTCCCTTGGGACCCCACATTCAACCATGATATTCTTGTATCTCTTGGATTCTAACAAAGTAATATATAAGAGATTCGCTCAGGAGAGTCCAGTGAATACTTCTCATGAAATCTATAGAACTCATCCCATTAATATAGTCCTTAAGGAAACTATTCAAGGAAACTATTCAAGACTCCCATTGAATTTATATTCATGTTATGAAACATTTTAGTAATTCCTTTGGTTACAAAAACTGTAATATTTAACTGAGAATACTCCCCCAATGTTTGTTCAAATGAAATATTTCCTTTAATTATTAATTTACATGGAAAATTATTTTAATGTTATTGTTTCATGTTTTACTTTTTTTGATAATCAGGAAATTTTATTCATGTATATCAATAAATTATTATATCAACAACTATTTGGAACAGATATAACAGTGGTAGTAATGATATAGTATTCTATAACGTTTCCAATGTTATAAACTCTTATCACATGATATGTCTTTTGGAAGTTTAAGATCACATAATAAAATATCACAATATAATAGAATCCATTATATGATAACATGATCATACATATATTATGATTGGTGGAATATATCCTTTAAAAATAGTTAAAAATTTACCCCATTTTAAACTTGGAAGTCATGATTTTTCAATATCACAATATATACCAAATAAAGACAACACTATAGTAGAATTTTCCATGTCCTGGTTTATCAATGTTTTGAAATTTTTAATGATTCAGATTAATTTAAAATATGGATAAAATAAATATATTATTTTTATCTTAATCTCATTAATAATTCTTAAATGTACATGACAATAAGAGTATTAGATGTGGCATTTCATAGAAGGAAAATTTAGATTTTTTAATTGTAGATAATTTAAGAAGAAGATGAGAGACATTTTTGAGATATCGATATTTAATGAATAGGGATAAAATTTATAAATATTGATTTATTTAGCATTCAAATAGTAGTGGAAGAACATTACTGAATATTAGTTTTTAATTAAGGATATTGAAATAAAATTTAATCACCCTTAAAAATTATTTTTCAAATATTTATTTATGATAAATTCTGAGTGACCGATATGTTGAAATTTCTTGAGCTCCTTTTTTTTAACTAAGTGCATATAGTGAAATTTTGATGAATGGCCCTGAGATTTTATTCATACTATTATATATATGTGTTACAAGAACCATATATTTGGATTATCCAACACATAATTAAATTATTATTGTATACTTATTGTAATTTTCCATTATATTGAACAATGTTATATAATTATTTAAATGCATATACTTTACATATTGTGTTTATATAGATGTGTGATAGATCATTATAAGGTCAATATATTCTTTACAAAGTGATAATTATATCCCCTTCATGTATTAATGATATATCACACTCAAATTAACCCCCTCAAATGGTATGTTGAGGTGCAATGGCTGTAACATCTATCATTGGAGTCATATGGATTGTATTGATGAACCAGTCATATAAAGATTATGATATAGATAATTTTCAATGTTAATACTATCCCTTGGTATTATGGGTGAAATAATAAAATTAATAAAAATTTAATGTTATCAAATTCATGGTCTCTACAAAATAATTTTTTCTTAACTATTATGAATGGAAGAAAATTAATGATATTATAGATTTTTCTTTGACTGAAGAGGATATGATTTTTCACAATAAAAATGAAAAGGCTCAATATTACATATCATGTACATGATTTTACATAATTTATATGAAAATTATGACAATCAAATTATAAAATTTTATTTGGGCTAAATTGGATAACACCTATAAATGAGAATATGTTGTAATTGATGTAATGATTCATGTATTTCACAATAACGTTAATGATTTTAAAAAGTATCCCCAAAACATTATTTTCTATTTAAATAAATCATAGAGGGTTTTACATTCATATAGATTCTTAGTTTATATATTAAGGATATAGTGATAGGAAAGACTAATATAGAGATATTTCCACCATTGTATAATCCAATGTATCTTCCCTTGATGAAAGTAATTTTGATGTTATTTCACTGAAAAGTTATTTATTATTGTTTTTGAATATTATTTTTATGAATTATAACATACCTCAAGTTATTAATCAATGGATATGTTATTAAATTACATTTAAAATCATGATATCAAGTAATGTGAATACATGGATTAATATATAAGTGTTGAATTATTATCACAATTAGAAATTAAATTCAAATGTATAAATGGATGGTTTGAAGGAATGATAGAATATGAATGATTTAATTAAAGTAATATTGGTCATATTACTATAAGTTTTATAATTAAATTTGATGTATAAACAAAATTTTCAAACAAAAAACATAGTAATGGATTACTTTCCAAGATTAAACATTAAATTTGTAAACATGTGTGTAAATATTCTTTTAATGAAAAAGCCTTATAAAAATAATGGATGAAAATGATTATTTCTTTTCTTTTTGAAGATATTATAGTGTTTAATTAAAATAAAAGGGATTTTATAATTTATATGGTCATGTAAAATTGACCTTAATTAGAGAAGAAAATAATCCTTAGTGAGTTATCGATATACATATTTAACTAAAAGATTGACTTTATCTGGTAGATGTAAAAAGGGAAAATGGAAAATTGATGGAACATAGAAGGATTTATTGAATAAATTTTACATCAAAAAAATATTAAATTACTAATTTATATATTTTTCGTTATGTTCAAGGGGTATCTTATGAAAAACAATAATATTTGGAAGAAATTAATCAAATATATTTAGAATAATCTGATGAGTAAAATGATCTAAATTATTTTATGTAGTTGTGATAAAGGGAGATTAAATCACTAGGTGAACAAGTGGTGTCATTAATGTATAAACATGAAAATAAAATCAAAATTGGTGGTTCAATGGAAATGATACCCCTTATAATGTTTATGGATAAATATTTTAATGAAACATTTGAAATATAATAGAATGTTCTAAGAATGTGTCTAATGTTCAAAAACCCAATAATTTAATATGGTTAGAATTATATTTTAAGGAGAATAATTAAAAAAGGATAATTTTTAACTAATATAATGGATGGATAAATTATGGAGATAACTCTCTATCATTGAGATATACGAAAAAATGATGATATTTACAATGCCCAAATACTTGTTTATAGAAATTTGAAATGTATTTTTATTAAAAGATTTCCAATTTTGGTTTCTATATAGGTCAGATAATGACTTACTCTATGGAATTTAAAATTCACCTATGATTAGTTTCCCTGGTAATCTAATATATAAGAATTAAAATATATCCTTCACCCAAAAAAAGATGTTATTTTAAAGGTGTTGTTCCTATTACACAAACTTTGGCCATAAATATCTTGATTATAGGAACAAAAAAATGTTGAAACAAATTAAAAGAGATTATAATTTGAATGGGAAGAATATTGACAAATATAATTCCATGGGGAAATAAATATTACCCATTACATGAAGGATATGTAATTTCATTTCCCAAACTGAATGTAATTTGTAGATACCCTATTCAACATATTTTCATGACATATTTTATAAAATAATTATTAATGTTTTTTTATAATATTGGATATACCCTAGATAAAATATAAATGATTGTTTAAAGATTATATTTTGAACTATCAATATTTTTATAACCCAAAACTAAAATATGTTGCGGGTGAAAATAGTCTGTAATAGAAAATGAAATAAAAATACCTCTGCATTTTATAAAATGATATTAATTTAAAGAGAGGTATAAGACAGTAATAACTAAATGTTCACAGTTGAAAATATCATTTTTATCAATATTATATGTTCATTTATTTTCATGTAAAATCAATGGTTGTGATCTATAAGAATATTTATAATCCCTTAAAACTTTATATTGATGCATGTAGATCTAATAGATGACTTAAATATCATGTAACCATGATTCATCCTTATTTGATTATATAATAGCTTCCAAAAAAATTATATATAAAAACATTTGGATATTAAATTATTATTCTACTATCCATTTAATATAACACATGACACACACTCAAAATCAGATACCGATCTATCAGAAATTTACGAGAATTTCAGTCATTAACATCATAACACTGTATAAAAATATGAATAAATGTAATATAAAATTGAATATTAATATTTATATCCCAAATAATGATACTATTAATTAATTAACATTACATGATTTCATTTACAAATTCAAGTCTCTCTCATAATGGATGCCCATCATTTATCTCCCTATCAAAAGGATGAGGGGGATCATGATTGTATTCTTCTTTATTTTTTGCTTTTCCTATGGAGATGATGAGTATGAAACATAAAAAGTGATGGGAAAAAATCTAAATTTCTCCAAAATTGTATAAATATACCACTATTAATACAAAAAATGAGGTTCTAATGGTTATAATATATAATAAAGGATGAATAATGTTTTATAAATCCTATTTTGATATTTATAATTATCATTCCAATTGAGACATATAAGATGAATTATATAAAATTTTAAAAAACTATAGCTTTTTTTTTAATTCTTATGAAATGTGTCTTTCTATCATTTTGTGGTGATTATTTGGTTATAATATGCGATATTTTATAAGTACTCTATTGTGATCTTAACAACAATCATTTTAGTGTTCTAAATTAGTCACTACATTTAAAAGAATAGTTGGATGCCCTAGGATTATATTTCTCTTATTGAATCATATCCCATGTAGCTATATATCTGAAAACATAATCCTATTTGGATTTGATTGTTTTTTCATAATTTAAAAATCAGTGTACATGTGTGTTTATGCTTCTATGTAGTTTGACCCTTTTTTGATTCATCATTATCTTGTTCGATCTAAATCACATACACCCATATTTTAACATGAAAATAGAATTTGATTTTTTTAAATATATTTATAATTATCTATTTACATCAAATTATATGTTGAGATTATTATTTATATTGGGAGATGTAATACAAAAATAGTTGAATACATTTTTATAGTGATGTAATGGAAAAACGATTCCTAATGCATCCACCTCTTATGCCCCAAATTGACATTCTATATTAATAAATAAAATAATATGAATTAAGAGGACATATTTGCTAACATTTCTTTTAATAAAATGAATGATATTATCACATGGATTATCAAAAGATTTTTCACAACCCATCAAATCGATACATGAATTAATTATTGAATGTTATGGTACATAATGATTACATTAAAAATTATATAATAATAGAGCTTTAAAGGATTAAGGATATGGAAATATGAGGTTATATAGAGATTTATTGAAAAATGAATTCATTTTTGTAGATCGAATTCGACACAATCTCTAGAGATTATTTAAATTATGATACTCAAGATAAAAATTAATATTCAATTAGAATTTTTCATATTAAAAATATAGGATGATATTAATTATTTTACTTTTAATGAAAAATGTGAAATCTTATCAATTGAATAGAAATGGGAACACCTTATTTATCTTGGCTGAAGAAGACAATTTTTTACTAAATTGAATTGTTAGCCACATTAAACAACACATCATGGAAAATCAATTATATCCAAAGGATGTGATACCTTTTCAAAATTTAATATATGATTGAGAAATGAATTTTAATTTATATATGAGAGGAAAACTAGAAAGGAATACAAATTGGTAAATGAAAAATTGATCATTAAATATACATGATTCTATAGTCACTTATTTATATTGTACAATAAAACATATATGAATAATATATTAAAGGAATTTCACATAAATTATGGATTACCATCATATGATGTGTTTCAGTGGGTTTATATTTAAAAAAAATTATGTCATACAATAAAAAGTAATTTTCTAGATGTTTTTAAAATGAAACATAAAAGTCAATAAAAATCTAGAATCACACACTTTCAAAAAGAGTAAATCTATTATAGTTGAAAATTATTTTTTGAAATATAAAACTAAAAGTTTTGTTTCTTTAATGAGAAATCCACATTAAATTGTTTTTATTGAATGGTGAAAATTTATCATAGACAACATGGAAAATACATTTCTTGTTCATGTTACCATTTCAAATTATTATTTGAAAGAATAAGTTACATTATTTTTATAATCTCTATGTATATATTATTTAAGTCTAAGAGATAATGAGTTACTTTTTAAAATGTGAAAATGAATAAAGCAAATTATTACAAACATTAATATATATATAAATAAATTATTCATTTAGAATAATGAAATAAACCATAGAATATATAGAGATACCAATAATGAAAGAGTATTCTTTGTCAGGTAATAAAAAATAAATCATATAAATAGTTTAAAAAGGAAACGAATGAGATCATGAAAAGAAAATATGTTATGGTGATTGAAGATAAATACATGAATAAATATTAATATTTTTATTTCTATAATTTATGGATGAAGAAGATTATATAGACAGATTGTTTGTAAGACATGAACCTTTTTTTAAATAATGAAGGAATTATTGATTAATTTTTTATGAATTATTTATTAAAGAGAGTCATCATTCAACACTAAGGAGAATAAAAAGTGGTATAATAAATTTATCTGATATCAATAGTGACATAATTTCTCTTACTCAAACTCAAATAATGATGTGTTTGGAGAACACTATAATCTTATTTCAAGTTGATCCATCATGATTTTATTAAGTATTAAATTTTGAATTATATTTCATGGTCATGAATAATGTGTTTTATTTGACGAATATAATTAAAAAAATGTCACCTTCTGAATAAGTAAAATAATCACAATGTCATTAAAATGTGTTGTGTGTTAATAAATTAATATGATTAAGCTAGAAATTTTATATATAGTAATGATACATTGGTGTAACTTATATGAATTTATTAGAATAATAAATATAGAAAAAACATTTGAAATATGGATAATATTGATTCAATTGGGATTTTCATGGTGGGTAAAATTCAAAGTGTGTTTAATTTGTTTCAAATTGTTTTAATTATGTCAATTTTTGAAAGATTTCTAAAGGAGGGAGTATTTTTTAATGAACTGGTGGTTTTAAAAATTTAACTATGATTATGGAAAGTATTATCAATTAAATAAGGAATTATATTTATTAAAATAATATAAATATACTCCGTTTGCCTGATTTCATTTATATTCATGGAAACTGTAATTCAAGAGTTGTGGTTATAATCATAATTAGTGTGTAAAAAAATTGATTGAATAGTGGTTCATGGTAATCATAAAGATTGAAGATATCATATATAGTGGATCTAAGATACAAATAATAGAGAAATTATTAAATCCATGCTAATGGATTTTGATATATCTATTATTAGTGAGTTATCATACACTCTAAAATACAATATAAATCCAAATAAGGTGTACACTTTTATTTTTAAAATGTAATATACAAAATAGTTTATAAAGAAGATATATATATATATATATATATGATTTTAAACCAGTCAATACTATAATCTTAGTGAGAACTAATATTTTATATCATAAATATAAGATGTTATATATCTTTATTAATAATATATAATGATTGTAGTGATCTTTTACTTAAAAAAATCATATATAGATATTAAATTTATTTCTTATTAATAAACAATTTCAAAATGATTCCAAAGAAGAACATATTTCACCATGGAAAATAATTATGATGAATATCTGATATATCATTGATCATGGTTAGAAATTTGATACATGAAATAGTCTATATTATTTTTCATATTTAGATGAATAGTTGGTTAGATACATAGTCGATATATAATATATGAGTGAAGGAAAATTTTTTATATGGTAAAATGTCTATTGGATTGATTAGAATGAATATAAATAGATCACCTAAATTTATAGTCGACTAATAATTTATGTTTGTTATAGATTCTTATAAATAATGAAATGGATGAATATATAATTTGAGGATCTTAGTGAAGAGGCGAGATAACCAATTCTGATTTATTATGAATAAAGTGTGATTGATTTGGTGAATAACCATGTACAAAACTATCACACAAAACAAACCAATATATTGTACCATTTTATTAAATACAATATTGAAATATAAAATTTTAAATGTGGATTATATTGGATTTAATTAATTGGTAGCTGATATCTTATAAAAATAATTGTCTACAATGGTGTTTGAAATGAATTAGTTTAATCATTGTGTAATCCAACCACTACTGTGCTGAAATTGATTATAAATCCTCTATACCCATATTATTATTATTATTTTCCATGGTGTGAAAATTATTATCAATATATACCCGTGTTGTTTTTTAGAAAAGGGTGATACATTTTTGAAATTATTTGACACTCAAATAACTTTTATGACTACATAAAATGGATGATTTGTAGTAGAATTCTATTGTTAATAGGGATAAATATACTCTAGAGGGAGGGTATTCAGTTAAATATTCTGAGGAAATATGGAAAAAGTGGAATTGGATGAATACATGAGAATATGTGTGACTTTATGACTAATATGGGGTTTATTAAATCTTATTTTTATAGGTACACATTGAATCATTAAAATATCAAACTATTTATTAATTTTATAATTATGAATTTCTCAAGTATAATTAGTGTGGTGGTTTAGTTATTCTATTTCTATTTGAAATTGATTAAATTTGGGGTACACATAATTTCACATTTTATTGGAATAAAATTTAAAGGGGTAAAATGATTCAATAAAGGTTATTGAATGAAAATATTATTGGGAATAAAGTCAGTTTATGTTTTGAATATTAAAATTTGATGTTTAGTATAGATTAATAAATATTTTTTTGATACCAATTCGAATCCATAAGGTGTGTTTAAGGAATAATTTTTTATATAATGGAAAAATGTAATAAATAAATTTTCCCCAATTTAATAGGCCATTAAATAATGACATAAACAATTCTACAGGGGGTAGGGGTGATGAAAACAATTTCTACTAGAGTCAATGACCATTTTGGAAGATTATTTATTTTAAAAAGTAATTTTTTCCATGAGATGAATGATTATTTTGTTGTACAGGCCTTCATCGAGTAGAAAATGATGAATAAATAGAGGTGGATAGTCATGGTTTATGCTCAAGTACTATGTTTTGGTTTTTATTTGATATTTGAACATGTGAAACTAGATCACACTATTCTATGTGAATGCTATATATATATTAAAAATCATATAAAAACCATCTATATGTGTTTTGGTATGGTACACGATTTTTCCTATGGAAAATATATAATAAGGCATATAGATTCCTATAAACACGAGAAATTATATATTCTATAATTACAAGGTTTTGATCATAAATTTTATTCCATAGAATTTAGGGTATCAAGCATTAGTATTGGAAGATATATATAAAATATAAAATCAAAATTGGTGAATATTTTAGGTTTCTATATCTAAATGAAGTTGTATGTGGAAGTAGAGAAATATACATTAGTGGAGTTAGTTGTTCCCAATTGTAACGAGAATTTTATTCATGATTTTTCCTATTTGGAATTATGGATTAAATTGTAATTTTATTTTTAAATTTAATTAATTTAAAATAAATGAATTTAAAGACTTATTTGAGTCTTACATAAGGAATATGTGAGAAGAAATTTTTAAAATAAAATTTCAAGATATTTATGGAAGATAATTTCATACTTTGAGGAGATATGTATATTAGAATAATTTAATGAAAATCATTAAATCTAGATTTCTCATAGAAAGGAGTTATTGAGAAATAAAATCATTAAATATTTTGTTTTTATTAATAAGAGTGATTAATAATGGAAAAATATATTCCTATAAGTATTTGTAATATTCAATTGATATTTATTTTGAGTGACATATTTTTTGAGTTTTTGTCTTCCTATACTTGTATTAGTTCATAAATAGAAATTTTTATGGAGTTCCATTGGATTGGTAGTAGGCCAATACAAGACATTTGTTTGAACAAATTAATAGTGAATTATCTAGTACATCAATACATTCTCAGTGTATAATACATGGAATATTGATATTTGGTCAACCAAGTAATTACATTATGTTATGAAATTTAATTTCTAAATGTGGATACATATTTTATTTCCTTGATTTATAAACCCATAACAAGTTATTTCAAAAAAGAGCTTAACAAAAATTGGATGCGGGAATGAAATTTTACAACTTAATTCACCCCTTTTACAGTGTATTTTTCTGTTCATGGTTGGAACACCATATATAAAATTTTATAAGACAATATCACCTTCATCTCAACTATGATTTAATTCATTCAAGAAACCCTTAATTATAAGGCCACTTAAATATATATGTTCAACATATTTATGCATATGTATCAATCTGTCATCAATCCTAAACAAGTCCCATATGAAATAATTATCTTATTAGAATATTACATCTCCTCATTCCATAGAATATATCCTCTTATCCAAATATAAAATTTTTTTACAGAACAAATACTCTACTATAACTAAATATATAGTCATCTTTGATATAACAGATAATGTATTAAATTTACTCTAATTATACACAACACATCATTCTTCTTATATTAAAATTTATAATCACAAAACCAATCAACACATGACATATTGGTTTATTATATATTAATTTTATAAAAATATTTTATTTATTCCAACAATTAATTAAAGTGAAAATAAAATCATAGAACAAATCCATTCTTTTAAAAATTGAATATTCTTCAAAATTATCCCACTAAAATATTACCATGTCTAATCTTTAAAAACCATGATCAAATATTTTCTCACTTAGTTTGGAATAAAGATAATCATAAATATGGGTTGAAGTTACAAAAAAAATATACGTCAATCAGCATAGTTTGTATACCCTAAAATATATAAATAATATTAATTCATTTATATCACATATAATGATATCTTTCATACCACTGATTGGGGGATATCTTAGTACTTTTGATATCAATTATCATTGTATGTGACTATTATATCCATCATTCATGCCTTATGAAATGTGAATGTAATTTATATTGATTCTCATTATATTTGAGAGGATTACCATATCACATATAGTGCATTTATCATGCTTGGATACATATCAGTCCCTGCTATGTAGTAACTTAATGAAACTTCTATTATATAATATATTTTGGACAAATAAAATAGAAATGGGGTGGGTGGGGGTGGATATATTCATTAATTTGAAATTTAAAATTAAACAAATTAATGGTAGAGCAATAAGTAAATATATCGAAAATGATATATAATTTAAAAACCAACCTTCAAGAGTGCATATATCTTATCTCTTCAATTATTTGACAGTTCCCATTTCCATTTTATGTAAAATCACATGATTTTATGAATAATATTCGTTTATATAAGTTTTAGTAAAACCTATTTCATATTTCAAAAAAGTCATTGATATAATTTATTTTTATGAAACAAAATAGTTACAATAAATACAAATATGTTAGGTTAAAAATTAATATTAAAATTATTAAAAACATTTACTTTGTATTATTTTCCAAGATATACTATTTAATTCTCTCAATGTAAATATAATATTTTCGAAAATGTTATAACTATGCTAGTTTTGAAATATATTAATTTAATATATAAAATGATATTATCAATTTATGATAAATATGAATTATTACTTATAAAAATTATTATGAGGACATTTATTGATTTTTTTTAATAAATTAAAATCTTTTATTAATGGTTGTTAATTTAAAAAGAAAATGTTATTAATTTAATTGTTATATATTTTTTATTTTCAAAATTATATAGTTTTAATACAAAAAAAATATTTTCCATTTTATTTTAAATGATGTAATACATTAATATGAATTATTAATGTTTATGTAAATATTATTTTACATTGAAGAGTACTAAAATACTATATTTTTTAATATTTTAACACATGTTGTCTTACCTACTGAAATTAATATATTTATTTTTACTAATGTAAAAAAATATTAATAAGTAAGTTAATTCAATTATTAGATGTTTGAATGTAAATAATTTTTATGGAAATATATATAAGAGAAAATAAATGATAAAATAAGTACTATCTATATTTTTTAATTCTATTTAATAAACATGAAAATATTCTTTTTTGTATAAAAAATGTGACAACCAATAACTATCTATGGAGTGGTACACCAGTTCTTAATAGTGTAAACATGTCAAACTAGCCAACTATGTTTGAAAGTGATTGTTTGAGAACACATAGAGCATAAAAACACTAACCATGGGTTCTCATAGAGCCTACATAGGATACATGGGTAGTACATAACACCCATAGTTATAATTGTCGGCCAATTCCCGGAGCAAATACACATGTGTCATTTCTCAATAGGGTTCCGGGTACCAACCCCCCAGTGCCTTGGCATTCTCATGTATCAAGATGGAAACACAAATATGGTGGAAAGTTTGATGTTGGGTGTGTTTTTTTGGGTACTTTTCACCTGTCATTGAATCATTAATTTGAAACAAAACTATTCATAATAATCCACATCGACCATCTAATCATTTTTAATGACTTCAACATCTTCATTCTATACTAAGAAAAAAAATTATGCCATTATCACCACATTATTCCTCCTAAAACCATTGAATGACACATTATCCATTTTTTAATGATTTAATGTTGCATTTGAAACAAATTTTTTCTTTATATAAAGATATTTATAGTATTTTAAAATACTATAAATTTTCTCCTACCATGGATTTCATAGGTATACATTCCAAAGTAGGAAAATATAAATGACTATCCTTTACTGTTATTTTATTTCCATTTTTTCTTAAATCAAAAATCATGGAACACAATTTTTTTTCACAACTGGGTAAAAATAATCTAATGTGTTTCTTGATGACATGAATATTTATGAATAATCTTGATGAAACTATTTTATGATGAGTTTAATTATTATATATAATTGAAATTAACAATTTTATTTACAAATATGATTATATAAAGATCATTAGGATCTCCTATGATCATTTTTTTCACCATAATATTTCCTAAGAAGTAATAATAAATGGTTTTTAATTTATAATAAATGATAAGGGGAAGCCTGAAAAAATATCATCCTATAATAAAACATGCTCATTTTGTAATCAATGAGATGATGAGTAATGGTTAGTCCACCCATGACCTGAAGGATACATTTTTATAAATCTGATTCTATTTGTGGCCAAATAGATTTTTCATGGTATTATATATATCATGTTTATAAAAGAAAAGTATTATTTTCAGTTATTTTTAAATGTTTTAATTGAAATATTCCTATCTTATTTGTAAATTTATTTTTTATAAATGTTAATGTGTATTAAAAGAAAAATATCTTTTTCTGGTTTTTGAGAAGAATTTTCCTATGTATTTTTCATGCAAAATATATGTAATTATTTTTTGGAAAATACTTTTATTATAGTAAATATTTGTTTATTTGATATAAAATTTAATGAAATAAAAAGTGTTTTTAAATAGTATTTATAAAAAATAATATACATGGGATAGCGTAGAGATCGCATAACCTTCTCAGGTTGTGCATATTTCCCACAAGTATGATGGTGGTCTAGTGCTTGGAGACATAACCCTTGTAAAATGTATGGGCAGTGCTCTAAGTTCTAATCTCCCAATGTCGTGGTGGGAAAAAGTATCAAGAGAAATTGATATATAACTATGCACACTATTTGAGTAAATTTTAATGTGGGGTATGCACGATGGGGTAACATTCACTCTTAATTAAATCATTAATTTAAAATAAATCCATTCAATAAAATACATATCAATAATCCAATAATTTCTAATTTTATCTTCATCAATATGCTAGACCGAGCCAAACCCATATTCCTTTTTCAAATCCATCTTCCTTTTGATTCCACTAAATTACATCAATTTTTATGCATTATTTAATGATGCATATAAATCCCCTTTGATATTCACGTGTAGATATTTTTAGTATTTTGATCAAAATCTCATTCCACCATCATTGGTTTTCATAGGGAAACTATCTAAACTAGAAAATAAGTGATGATGTCTCTTTTACTCCCCGTTGATTTCCATTGTTGTACCACATAAAAAAAATCATGGCTCATACAATTTGGGCTTTGAAAGGACAAAAATATTGGTCATATTGTTTCATTACGAGAAGATTATTAAAGAAGATTGATGAAACCAATTGAATACAAGATAAATAAATATATATAATTATACGTAACAATCATATTTCTACATAATTGTTTTATAAAGATCATTAATATGTTCTACGATCGTAGTTTTTCACCACCTTAACATACACTGGAAGAAATAAAGACTTATATATACATATTCTCGGTCCTTTTAACAAGAAAAACCCTCACAAATTCTTATCAATGGCATCTACTAGACATTCAAATCATATTATTTACAATGTTAAATATATGAAAATGCATATATCTATATATCATTCATGATTTAGTTTATATTTTGAGAAACCTTGGTATGATATATATATATATATTTAAATATATGTATATATATATATATCAGAATCTTATACCAAAATAAAAAATAATATTACCATAGTTTATTAATAGATTCATTAAATTCTATTTTAATAACTAATTAATAGCGAGTAACAACATTAATTGGGGAATCTAGGGTTTTTATATCTAAGGAATTTATTTTTTCATTTAAAAACCTCTATTTGACCAGGATATCTCTCTCTATATCTGTTCATTAGTTAGTCTTATTATTCCATTTCCAAAAATTAGAAAGAAGAAAAATTACTTATAGACCACTTCTATGTATTAATGTAACATATAAGTTAATGTAATTAGATTTTCCAACAAACATTGTAAGTTATTTTTTTGTTTTCTAACAATTTATGTTATTTCAAAAACCCCATTCCAGTAAAAAAAATTTGATTTAATGCTCATGGTTTATGGTTTTATAAAATATTTTTTAAGGTGATTATTTTTTATAATCTCTATTTTAAAAAAATATATAAAATTTTATTAATATTATGATATTAAATAAGGAATATCTAAAATTCCGAACATATATTTTGTATTGGGAACTCTAATGTTAAAAATTTAAATTCCTTGTATATTTTCTAAACCTAATGATAATTTTATTTAAAAATTTATATTTCAAGTAAGGATAAATTAATTTATGTACCCCTTTCTTTAATGGATAAATTTTTTATTGAAACCAATTTTTTAAGGAGTGTTATTCAAATATTTATATTTACTGTCTCTTAAAAATCACCATTTCAAAATCGACTATGTTCATTAAAAATATATATTTTTTCAAACTAAATATTGACATAAAATGATAAATTTTATCAGTTTATGTTAAAAATTTTCTTTTATAACGAAAAATATTATTTATAATAATTTTTATTTCCATATAGTATAATTTTCATTGAAATTCCTTTCATACTATTTTTTTATGATTAATTCTCAATATGGTTAAAAATATTACCATTGAATATATGGAGTTATTTCATTGTATGGGATTCAATTATCTAATAATTATGAAGGATTATGAAAAAACCTACGGTAGTTTTTAGAATATATAAAACTATTTTATTCTATGAAAATAATTTATTTAGTTTTTGAATTGTTTTTAATGGAATATAAATGTGAAATAAAATCTTGAAAAAAAATAATATAATAAAACGTGGAACTTGGGTGTCAAATGAGATGATGAGGAATTTGGAGTAAACCCATGAACTCAATTGTTTTGTTTTCTTAAAAATAATACAACTAGTAGTCTCGTTTATTTAATAGGGTTTCCAAGTATAATTTTTATCCACTAAAAGATAATTACTTTAAACTAATTTTTTATATATTTGAAAGAGATATCACAAGATTATTTCAAAGGATATTGATTTTAAAATTAAATGGGTTCCCAACTTTATATATCATTAAATAGTTTTTGAAAAAAAATTAAAATGAATTTTTCATGAAGACACATGATTATTATTTTTGAATTTTATTTATATAAAATGTATTCTATTTGATATAAATTAATGTTATTGTGAAAATTATTTTAGATATTATATATAAAATATTATTTTATAATTTTCTTTAAAACAAATTTCTGAGTAATTTTATGCTCTCCAAAGATTTTAAAATTGTTTTCAAAGGAAAATTAGATCATCCAATGGTGTTTGGATTCATTTAAGGATTGGGAATTAGTGAATAAAAATAGTGGTTTCATTTATAATTTTTTTTAACTATGATATATTATACATAATTCTCCTAATCATAAAAAAGAAAAACCTAAAATATCATTTGGTATGAAAAGGATTATATATTTTTCATTTACTATTTATAAAGAATATATAAGTCATATTTTTAGTACTAGATACAATGATGTGAGTCTCAAGTTGTCACATTTTTCAATTAGAAGATAAGAATCTTAGTAAAAAAGTGATTCAATTTTTATTATTAGTTATAGTAAGAAACCACAGAACTATGAACTTTTTTGTGAAAACCCTATTAAATAAAAAAATTAATAAGTTTGGTTTAAAGAAACTCATTGAATATCACTATCATTCCTGATATAAATCCCAGTAAAATATAAAAAAAATTATATGAACACTGATAAAGATAATGGATAGTTAAAATATGATCACATTAGATCAACTATGAGAAAAATGATAAACTGTAGATAAGAATACATTTTAAGGAGTTAATTTATAGGATCCAAAACATAAAATTATTTTTTATAGTTGTTTATTATTTCATACTGTAATTGGATGAAAAACAAATCATTTGTAAGAAAATATGATATGTGTTAGATTATATTAATTACTACATATAGAGGACAAATTTTTTCTAGACTTCTATTGTCTGATTTTATGTTGAAGTTGGTTTTGGGTGTTTTCATACAGGTGTATTATGGAAGAGAAGTGTATTTGAAGATGATATTTAACCTTGGATAAATATTAGTTCCTAAAACATTAAAATTATATAAATATTGGTTTTCTAATCATATATATAAGGTAGTGATTCCTCTTGATGAAATTTCATATTATTAGGTTAGTTAATTACATAATTACAACATGATGAGTTATATTGAACCGTAATTTCATTGGTCATGATATTTTTATTTTTCAGAGGGTACATGATATGTGTTAAATATTGGTACATTATCATTTCACAAATATATATTTAATGAAATTTTTTTAAAAAAATACCAATTTGGTATTGAGATTTGAGAATGGTTAGTATTAGGATATTAAATTCAAGAGATTATTTTTTATATTATAATTTATATTGTAATGCCATTTTAATATTTATCCTTATTTAACTAAAATTATTCGTTATTAGTTATTATAGAGTAGAGGTAATGAGATATTTGTTATTGTTTTCAAAGGTAATGTTGGCCAACTATAATTCTGTTATAACATTAGGAATTTTACCCTGGATTTTAAAATACCCATTTCTATTTTAAATATATTTTTTAAATATTTTATCTCATTTCTATATATTACAATATTATATTGAAAAACCCATATTTCTCCAAGTCCATATAATTCCCTTTGGTTTAAATATGATTCTATTCGTTCTAAAAGGATAGATTCATAATATTGAGGTTGATTTAATGATGAATTTTTATATTTTATCAATTGATCATGGACACTTTCATTTAATGTATTTGTGGCCATTGATTCTTCATTTTAGTAATGTTACATTAATTTTGTTTTTATTATATTTGTATATTTATTAATCATGTTTTTTCCTTTATAAAATTGATAAAATTTACCTAATAAATATAAACTAATGAATTTCTATTTGAAGTATGTTGAAATTTTTTTACATGTTTTATTATAAATAATTAATTTATTGTCGATTTATTTTGGTATAAGCATGATTTTATAATTAATAGTTATTTTTTGGTTTAAAGAAACATGATTTAATTTTGTGAATAATTTAATGATACAAAATAAATAAAGAGAATGGGGTTATAGAATTTTTTTATTATTTTTTTCATGAATATATAATTTATGAGAAAGAGAGGAGGAAATAGTATTTTATTTTTTTATATTATTAATGAATTATTATAATCATGGTAAAATAGATTTTGTTATTTATTTATAATTTAATATAATATGTGTTGGCCGGTTTTTATTCATGGTTACATGATTAGGTTAAATTGGTTTTTGTTTCGCAATTTCCTAGGATATGATGAGGATTAAATAATTAAATATAAGCATTAAATAACAATTTTTTGAGTTTGATGATTAAGTATTTAAATCGGTTTCCGATAAATAAATAATATGGTGAATGTGGCAGTATTTTTATATTATATTCGAATTAAAAATGATGTGAAATTGGAATTATACGATATGAAATTAATAATTATTTTTAATGTATTATGGATTATAATTGTGAATTACAAATTCATAACATGGTGTTAATCATAATAATATTTTATGTTTCCTTATTTCCATGGTATATTTGTATATGTAGAAGAAGTTATGGTTTTGTGGTAATGATTGTTTTATGATGAGATATGTTTGTAAAGGTGTTTTGATAAGAGGTGTTCCAAATGATGTTATTTTCTTTTATTATATTTACATATTCATTGTAGTTTGGTTACTTATTCCACACCATCTGCCATATTTGTAAACCATACTAATATCCATGTTATATTTCTTTATTATCGGTGTAAAAAATAATTTTTTTGTTGATTTGTATAGATGACTACTCCCATATCATTCAATTCCTAATAAAGGTATTTTGGTTATGTTATAATGTGACAATGATTTGATGATATGTTAATCCGGTTTTTGTGATGATTTTAAATGGTAGTGTGTATTTTTTTGTTGTTATACAATTAAATATGTGGTATATTATCATGGTATGTGGCATGGAAATATTTTATATTGACAAAAAATTCATTTATTCTCAAATACATACACAATTAGAGTGTAAGGGTTACTAGATTAGTGGGGAAGAGATAGAAACATACTATTTTTGTTTTATTTTCATGGTTACTATATTACATTGCATGTGTCATTATTTTTGAGAGAAATCATTGGTTAGGTTGGAGAAGTGGTTGACATATTTCAGGTAATGAGTTGGTTGGAAAATTTAATCGTTGAGGGTTTAATATGTTTCTTCTATATTTTTACAAATGTTTCTCTATAGTAACCTGTTGAGTTTAATTTTGATATTATATATATTTTTAAATAATGTTTTCATATAATATAAGAATGGTTTGACTATCCAGAAAGATATTAATGTCTCTAGATGTGGAGATTAGTGGGTGGGGTATTCCTTTACATAGGATCTTATTCTTAATGAATATATCATTGCCACATTTTTTTATTCCCCTATTAGATAAATACATTGGTTTTGTGATATTAATTTTATTTTAAATTATCTAATTTATATTTTGGTGTATTATTTTTCCATTCTTTTTATATGTGGGGATATTTTATCCCAAATGAATGTTTTATACCATCGATTCTAGTATAAAACCAATGGCTAATTGGAGGAGATCTTTTGAGTCATTATTCCCTCCTATTTCATCGCAAGAGGGGTTTTAGTGGGATGAGTGATGATAAAGTTAATTTTATAAGAGTTGGGATATTTTTTGAAGGTTGTAACTGGTGAAAAATTCATTAGTTTAGTTGGAAAATAATATCTTTTTAGATCAACATGTGATATTGGAAAGGAATACCACCCGACACATTGAAAATGAATTTATGATGTCAAAATAAGGGCCTTAAATTATTTTAATGATCTATTATATGACTATAAATTTTTTGTGATGTATATGTAGTTTATGTACACACATAATAATTTTCACATTTGTGGTTAAATTAGAAGAAATCATTTATGGAATTAAAATTATTTGAATTAAAATGTATTCTATATTTTTGTATTAATAGAATTATTTCCATTTTTTGATATGTATAGTGGCTAGAATTCAAGTATGGAATAGTTTGGTGAGGTGTAATATGATATATTAATAGATTTAAGATGGGTTAATCACAATGAGGTTGATTTATAGATTATAATATTCTGTTTATTTTAACAGCATAGTTCATTTATCTGTGATTTTTCTCTCTCTAAATAGGATATCAAGAAGCATCTTGGGGGAATTTATAATTCATTTGGTTAAATTTGAGTATGTGTAATGATTTGAATTTCACTATTTTATATCATCTTGGAAGTCCATACTCAATCATGGTGCAACCACTATCTTAGGTTTCATGAGGCTTTATAGGTGACATGTGGGATGTTCTGGATTTATTTCATATGTATGGTTGTGTCATTGATTCTAACTGAAGTAAAATAATTAGAGCTTCTCACCCTCCAATAGGTGATAATATAAAGGGAATGGATGTTGGATCATCAACCATCTCTATTATGACCATGATCTTCTGATATATGATAATGTAGAGTTAGTAAATTATGAGAATGATTTTATAGAGTTCTAGTATTAAGTCACCCTATTCATGAAACTGCTATAAGTAAATGTAAAGAAATGATCATTTTATTGAGGAGATTTTAACTTGGTTATTTACATCTTAAAATAAGTCATTAGAGCTTCTTAATGAGTACTATTATGGAATGAAAAAATAATTCGTCTTTGAAATCAATATTTTAGCTACTGTATTATTAGTCACAAAATTATTTTTTTGATTTCATTATATTTAATATATAAAAAAATCCCTATAAAAAATGGGGTGATTTTCATTTTCAATAGTGGAAAAAACATCATTATTTTTTGTATTTGATATTTTTTTCAATCAACTATGAGCTAGTGGAATGTTTTTTAAATAGATCTTATGGTTGTTCCAAATAAAAGATTATTTTTAAAAAATGATTCTTGATATTTTCAAATATAGAGGGGAGGTATATTATAAAATTTGTATCCAAAATCTATCCTTTATACTTAGGTACCGCATCTGGTGAGTAAAAAAAGAATTGGAAATCATTATGTCATGTGAGGTAGAGGTGAAAAAATAACTAATTTTATGAAAATGTGTGGAAATATTAAGGTGGACTAAATTCCATTAAAAATACTATTTTTTAACATATATTACTATTTTTTTTATTTTTTCATTTCAATTTTTTTCATTAAGCATTATTTAGACATATAATTGTTACTCAAGCTAGATTAACATCCAGTAAACCTAGTGTTGAATAAATTATTTAGGGAATAGTTATGTTTACTCTAGGTATTTTAATGATTTTAACTAATTATGGGGAAAAATAGTTAGATAGAGATATTTTTTTGTTGATAAAAATATACTTTCTCATTCTAGGAATGGAAATGTTGTATTTTTTATCAGTTTATATATATTTTTATTCAAGAGATGAAGAGTTCACTAATGTGGATGAAGCACCAAAAAATTTTGTTAGTGAGTTGGAAAATTCTAAGAGTGATAGATATATAAAGAAATTATACAATCATTCTATATGATTGATTTTGGTTTTGGTGGAGAAAGATGAAGGAGGGATTTTGATTTTTAAAATTTTAAAAATGTTCTACTTTAAGAATTTTTGACACCAACTCTCTAATGCCTCATCATGATTTGGATAGATTTATTGTCAATGGTATCTCAAATTTCAATAACATCTTATAATAAATATTTTTAAAAGAAAAACACCTTAAAATTTTATATCTACATTCATATTTAAAATGGTTATATCCAGTCTAATGTTTCTCCACTGGAATATTCAATATTTTTTTTGGAAATACTCTGATGGAATTTTGGGATTATACATTGACTATCATTTTTTTAACCAAGTGAAATTGAATAAAATCTAAAATATCCTGAGTAGTAATGACATGATTGATATGTTAATAAGGGAAATTTGGTTATTGAATATTTATTTTATTTCTATGTATTATCCTATATTGTAAAAGTGTAAGTTGTTTTTAATACCCCATTTATGTGCCACGATGGAAACATAGAAATATTGGTAATGACTTTTGAGATAAAAAAACATCCAAAATGCTTCCATGGGGTTGATGGAATTAGTTTTTCAAGAGTTTTCAGACCATTTTGTAGTGAGGTGAATTGAAAATATGTGGATATTTTTTTATATTAGAGGAGGGTCATACTAATAATTTCATGTTAGCTTTAAATGTCCTTCAACTATGGCAGTCATATAAGAGGAATTAAAAGTATTGGTTTTATATGAGTGAGTTGTATTTCCTTTATAAATTCATCAATTATCAGAGAGAAGAATCAATATTATGATTAATAAGGAATTTGTTTCCTTGTTATCCCCTATGAATTTTAAGATAAGTGTATTTTAAATGGTCATAAAGGCTATTAAATTAGGTTCTTATCTTATTTTTCATATATTTATTATCTCATCATAGATTCTATTAGAGGGGATAATTCCTTATTTAGATTGATCTATTTCAAGAATCACATAATTGTTTGAGGAGAATATATTCAATATTGTAGTACGTAATATTCTATAGGAAGGATTCATGTTCAAAGTTATTTATAAATATTCTCAAATTGGATTTAGATATGTTTTAATATAGTAATTAGTATTTATATCATATATGTAATGCTATTTAAATCGACATGCATATAATTATATATCCCATTATCAATTATTTTTCGTAGTGGTTCACTCCTTAAAGGAATGGTTACATTATCTTACCAGTGGTCACTTTTTTTGAAATTACTTAATCTAAAAAATGTAATTAAGTATTTCACACGAATGAGTTTAAATTTCATTTGATTATGTTCATGTATTTTTGGTGGGATTATGATAATAATATCTTTAGCTCTTACGGGAATTTGAATGTTATATTAGACTCATTATGTATGAATTTTAATAGTTTTATTACATGGGAGGATGGTGATGAGGGATGGATGATGGAGGAGACTGTACACCCAGACTAGTGGGATGTTAGTGGTGGATATTTCTTTTACCAGATTATAGTGAATTTTTCCTTTTTTTTAGAAAGTAGAGGGGTCCCAATTTTTATACCATATGATCGAGATATAGAGATATAATTTTTATTATCAATATTCTATTGAGGTATGGTATTTCAATCTAAAAGTATTTTACTCAAATACGACAACTTATTAGTGGAATATAAATTAAACATCATTTAGATACACACCTATATTGAAAAACCTTATTATCTTTGGAAATATGTATATATTAAAAATTGGTATATAAATCATCTACATAATTTTCGATTAATGTCAACATAATTTTCACTATTCATAGATTTAAAATACTAAAAACCATTATCCATAACCAATGGAAGGTAAAATATATGAAAGGGAGTCTCATATTACAAATTAGGTTAAATTTAAGAGATTCCAATAATTTATCATAAGAGAGCATACAATAAGAATTAGGTTATGATAACATGATCACAACACTAGAAAACCAAACCCATAAATTCCTAGATCATAATCATAATACCTCACATAATGATTTATCAATGAAAATACATAAGGCATAAGAGGGAAGAATAATTAATAATCAATAATTAGATATGAGGACATATAATAAAAAAACAACATTTGTTTGTTCCATACACGTTAGCATTAAAAATAATTTCAATGGGAATGAATCAAAACCAAGACTGTCATAGAGGAATGGGTTCACTCTCAATTCCATCATTTCCATAGAAAATATTCACTCAAAATACACTAATGTTGGTTAACGTCCCTTACTAAATGAGGTTCACTTCCAATTATAGAACTTATTATCTATTGCGGTATTATTTATTACCTAATGTCTTAGAAGGATATACCATTCTGTTCCAACCAATCACCTAATGAAATTAACATATAAGTTTTTTATATGATTTTAGAACATTTAAACCATCATCTAATCATAACTGATGGAAATGATACCAGTAACATATACATTTCATTATCTTGTTCATCAAAAATCTAGAGAGTTAAATGTGATAGTATCATTGGATCATCTCCATAATAAATCCTCATCAAAAACCAAGGATGTTGTTATATAGGAAAAATACATTAAGATAAACATTAGAATAAATATTAAGGAAATTAACATTTCATCTTAAATCCATTTGATTAATACCAATGTTTTTTTCAAAATATTAAGTAAAAAATTACTTGATAATGAAACAAGGAAATTTATAATGTAATTTTCAAATAAAATTTTGAACATGATAGAGGGTAAACCATTTTATATTATGTTTCTAAAAAAGAAATATTTTTTGGAATCATCATCAAAACATCATAGGTTCATTATTCTCAAAAAAATAATATTCCCTTAAAATATTTTATTTCAATACAACAATTAGTAAAAATTATATTAATGAAGGTTTTATAATATTAAAATAAGTCAATAATTTATTTAATGAAAATATATATATAAAAGGAATGATTCTTGAATAATGTGTGAAATAAATAAATTTTATCAAAAATAGATCCTTTTATACTCATGGTTACAAAAAGGGATAAAAATGAAAGTAAAATATAATCTACATAAATAAATTAATATGAAACATTAAATTTTAATAAAAAAAGATATTTATGATAAAATATATCAATAGGGATGTAAATACACAACATAAAATAAGATTTTAGTATTACATCAAACATTCCTCAATGAATATTTATTGAGATGAAGAACCCTTAAAATTTAGTACTTTTTTAATCGAATGTCATTTGATTCTTTTAAATCATTTGGTTTAGTGTATAAATTTCATTAAATAATATATAATTCAAAAATATACACTTCAGATGAATATACATAATATAAATATGATTTTATTATAATACATTAAAAAATGTCTCTAGGAAGATAATTTGTGACTAAATATCTATGAGTAGAGAAATTTTTGAATCAAAAGTCATTGGAAGAGTTAAAATAAAATGGTTATATAAATACATTGTGTTAAATAATTTATTATTTGAAGCATAATTATTAAGTAGTATATACACCTTAAAATCATAAAATTGTGCATAATATTGAAATATATATCAGCAAAGTGAAATTGAGTGAAACCTAGTATAACGTTCTTATCTTTTGAATCAATGTACATGTAAATAAAAAAAACATATGGGTCATAAAAACAGTTAATTTCATGATTATTTAAAATAAATTCATTTGGAATTACTAACACCCCATAAATCAAATAATGGTTCAAAATATCAAACATGTCTAATAAATTTGGAAAGGAGACAATGGAACCCTTTTGATATATCTAAGATGATTCATAAGTACTCTAAAAATATGTATAATATTTTTTGAATTTTTATAAAAATATAAAATAATTATATTTTAACATATAATGTCATATATTACCCAATTTTATCATTTCAAATCCTATTTATAAGTAATTTTCAATAGAAGTCATAATTTCACATGTAAATCATTTCATTTTCCATATATGTTTTAGTTCAATGTTAATTATCCTTAAAATTTGATTTTAGTTCCTCCATATCCAGAATTTTCGTAATGATATTAATATTAAATAAATTAATTGAATTTATATTTATAACCACTAATATTAA
Source organism: Viscum album (assembly GCA_963277665.1). Classification (NCBI taxonomy): domain Eukaryota; kingdom Viridiplantae; phylum Streptophyta; class Magnoliopsida; order Santalales; family Viscaceae; genus Viscum; species Viscum album. Next base: position 1,331,976,726 of record OY728165.1, on the reverse strand, counting down.
GAGTTGATTAAATATGAATTACATCATTTCATGGAGACAACATTTCGTATGAAGACACGTGTGATGTTTCCAAATTTCGATGGATGGGAGAAAATAAATGTAAAAAATATTTCAATTGTATATAATAATTATTATATCATAAATAGAATATATTTTCATTATGTATATACATATTAAAATCATTATAATGTTTATATGATAACAAACACACATCACTTTGTTGATGTTATCATTTACCAATTGATCAGAATGTTATAAAGTAGATAAGATATTATACTGAAAGAAGAATAATTAAATTATAAATATCATTTATGAACACTAAATTTGTCATTGTAACTTCCCATGAATGATAATGATGGAAAATTAATTGTATATTTACAGAGAAAATTTATTCCTCACAAACACACAAGCGATACATTTATTTCCCATATTATCTAAAAGAGAAAGAAAATGTTTATCAAATCAACATAATAACATCTCATTTCCTTTATGATGCTATATTAATTAGTTTTATTGATACAATATGTCTATAGGATGTAAAATATGAAACAATTTAAAGATATTTGTTAATATTTAAACAACTACTTCTATAGACATCCTTTGTCTTACTCTTTAATCCTTGTATGATTGGCATATGGATAATAATTGAACCTCTAAGATATAGAAATGGATTTTAGGATGGATATTGAGCTAGTACATAATGAGATATTAAGCTAAAATTGTGTGAATAAGGGATTAAGAGGGGTTCCCTTTTATATGTGAGGTGAGGGAGACATATGGAATTTCATAAAATATTGGAATTTGGTAATATAAATATCATGAGAAATTAGATAAAAATATCAATGGAATAAAACGTTTGATAATATAAGGCTTAAATATATTCATGCAAAATTAATTAGAATGGTGTTGGTGGATATACTAGCCTTATATGTTTTTTAACCACCGATGAACATTTTTTAATAGTAAACATTGATTATTTTTACAATTTTTATAATCTAGTATAAAAAATTAATTTGAACCTCTTAGATTATTCTAATTATTCTTATTTTTACTATGAGTTAATTTTTTTATATTCAGTTTCAACAAGTCCTAAAATTTAATTTTATATAGGTACCCAACCCACAAAGAGAACTCATTTCAGAAAAATCAATCGTTATTCATAGAACAAAATTTACTCACACTAAATCCCTTTTGAAAACCATAAAATAAATGTTAAATTATATGGATAAATATATAATATATAAAATTCAATAAAACCATTAAAAAAATATATTTGATTAATTTATATGAGTAAATAATACATTTTACACATAAAAACTAATTTTACAAGAAATATGATTTTGTAAAAATGAATTTTTAAACAATTAAATGATTTGATTGAAAATTGAGTAAATATTTAACATTAACTAATAAATATATTTTAATTACTCATATATAATTTACATAAATTTATAATATTTTAATTTATATTCATTCATTTGAAATTCATGTTTATATATAATGGTTTACAATATTGAATTTCAAATTCCATCGGTGTTGCGTGCAAAGCACGGAAATATACACATATATCTTATTTAGAAATTATATTAAAAATAATATTATTTAATTATAAACCCTTAAAAAAATTTCACTATTTAATTATATATCTCATTAATTAATTGTTTAATATTTTGAAATACATTTTTTGGAAAACTGACATTGTATATAATGAGAAAAAAATATCCTTGGAATAGTGGAAGTGGGAAACAAGAAGGATACTCGAAATAAAACATAGTTGAGTTCATGGCCAATAAAAAATATAGAATGATGTGAAATATAGACTTTTAGGAGAAAGATAATGTGAAATGAATAACATGGAAAAATAGAGAACATGATCATGAGAAAGATAATTACAACAAAACTGGAAATCGGTGAGGGGAAGATGGAAACCCAAATTCATACTCAAGACGGTGCAGACCTTTAGTTTTAACTCAATGTATCCATATAATATTAAAAAATGTAAAGTATAAGGAATCAATAAATGTGTATAAAAAATACCCCCAAACCCAGAACTGATCTAAATGGACCCAACTATAATGAGATCAGAAGACTCCCAAAAATAAAAAACCATATGATACAAAAAAACATCTCTATCCAAACACATCAGCCAAAATTCATTATCCAGTATTGGATGTTGGATCAGTATCCACCCTATCCCCATACGGGGTCATTGTGGCCATCAAATCAGGATATCCCCTATCCTTTCTCCACCCCAATGAACACTGCACATCACGAGAAAACCCACAACATGAGGTCAACTCGAGATCATCATTTTAGAACTTATCATGTCTTTATCCTGTATTGTAAAACCACAACCCAATGTCATCACTGGGTATCTACACCCCACAGAATACTAGAAATGACTACTGACCACCAACCCTCTCATCATTGGTCTGCCATATCCTTTCCCCAAAACACCTATACCATTAGTCGCCCTTACCCACACTATTTCCCATCCAAACCCTATCTGATAGTCATCCTGCCACAGAATTATCCCTTCATAGAAGGCTCCAAACCCGAAGTCACTGATACTCATAGTTTTAGGTTTCATCTTACCACACCTCACATTCACCGAAACCCAATAGTTATTGGCCAAAAACCATAAACTAACATCCTATCACACCACTACCCACTCTTCAAGGATTCCACACATACCTAATCACCTAGTCACTCATCGACAAATACCATTTCCCAATCCCCCAATCTTATTGGGAGTGGATGAAACCCAGTATAGATGCTGGTATCCCATGAATCACTACACATAATTATCAGATGATCCCGCTAATGTTGCGACTACTCATCAATGTTGTTTGCCACCAACCAGCTTATAATAACCCTTCCAAATGATACACCACCCAATAGGATCCCAAGTCCTCATGTGCCATGAACTCCAGTGTTAGCACATGGGGCATGAGCTGACCAAAAATATCAGACTCCTACCACAGATATCCTACAGGGAGGCCCTTCTCCAAATCTTAGACTTCATGTGTCAAACCAAAACAAGATATAATATAAGCAAAAAAATTGGAAAAATAAGGCTAACAGCATGCGATGAAGGTGGAAAAAATTTCAAAAATTCCAATGACATCATATATTATTATGCATGAGACTATATTGTTAAGGAAATACATGAAATTAAAAGAGATAACCTTTCCATTGATGAGAGAGAGACTCTCCATCTTTGATCAAATCATAATAATCCACTCCCTCCTATAATAGCAAAAGGAAAAATTTATTTTTCAAGATAAATTTTTCAATAGTTCATGTATTATCTTACCATGGAATATAGTAAAATATAATTAAATTATTTCTAACTATAGGTAAATAAAATTTTATCTAATTGTTGTCTTTTTTCAATACATTCCATATGTTTTCATACATTTCCAAACAATATTAATATTCCATGCCTAAAACAATAAAATTAATTTTCAATGGATTGTAATATCAATAAATTAATAAAAATTCAATAGCTTTTTCTCAAAATATTTACCAAAAAATAAAATGTTTCAAACAAGTTATTAATTATGGAAAAATTTCCATATAAGGAAATAATATATTAATCTATAAAAACTCAAAAAAATACCAAATTTTCAAACAAAACCATTACATAAATATTTAAACATAATCTTCCACCAAAATAATCCTTGCCAATTCTGAACGAAATATAAAATTTAAACAATGACACAAATGTTCAAAAATCAAATTAAAATTATTTTCTAAAAAACATAATGGAGTTCTTAATGTCACATAGCTACCATTTCAATTCAATTATGGAATATAATCTAAAACATACAATAACCTAAAACAACATAAAAATTATACAAAAACATATATTATTCTCAATAAATTTAAACTACCCATTTTCATCAAAAAATCATACATATACAATATATCACATTAATCCAAAACTGGTTGAAATTTCATCTCGATTAAAATATATCACTTTTTCCTCAAATAAATAACTAATTTCAATGTCCCCAACACTATAAAATTTACATTATTAATATATATTATTTAATTCTCCAAACTAATAATCTTTATCAAATTGTTAAACGTATATTAATTCTTATCTATCCATGAATCATGTGTTTTCTAAATTTATAACCTTACCACTAAATCACATTTCATTGTGATCAAAACCAGTCAAAATTCACTTGAAAACACATAAAGAATAAATAATATGGAATTTTATTTTGATGTTTTATTATTCACATAACTTGAATATCATTAGTAAATCATTTATAAAGTATTGTTATGAAATCCATAAGCAAAAAAAATTAAATACTGAACTTCTTTGATTGGCCAACCATGTACCCGTCCGTGGGCTTATTGTTAGCCCATGGATTAATAAATTGGGTTGGATAATTCCTATGTTTCCCACAAGAAGTCCATACATATTAAATGATCTATCTAGATGTTTTTCCCTCCATGGAAATAACCATTTTCATTGAAAATGAGATGTATATTTCATTATTTTTCCCACATAATCAATTTTCTTATCCCTTCGAAATATTTTCGTCGGTGCTTCCAACATCATTCTTGATTTAGAGGAATATGAACCTTCTTTGGTACATGATATTCATTAACCTCGATTATTATATATATGAATCATTCAAAATCTCACATGCGTTCACGATTTTAATCATAGAATGAGATATATAGTTAGACATAATTACAATCATTTTAATTCCATCCACTATTTCATTTGGTTTTTCATGAATTAAATCAACACATTATCCCCCACATTCAATCTCAAGACGAATCCTACTAATTTTTTCCATTAACTAAAACCAAAATAATTTTTAGATAAATATTAATGAGTAATCATCTAGTCATAAATAATTAATTAATCGGATGTTTCAACAATGAATCTTTCTATTTAACCTATAACACCTTAGTCTAAATCATGGATATTAATGGTCATTATATATCCAAATAAAAAATAAATTCTTATAATGAAACTGTGATTTATAGTATTATTATACCTCAAGTGTGTCAAACTAGGTGCATAGTAAGGGTACATTCAGCGGGAAATAAAATGAAAGATGAGATATACTTGGACAACACTATTGGGTGTCATTACCTCTATATGAAACTATGTCATTACAATATAGATGTTTATTATCCATAAAGGGTTCTATTAGATTATAAAACCAAATTCCATAATTTACCATATATTATGATGTTTAACTATATATAATTTAATCATAATGTTTGTCAAAAGAGTATTCTCATCATTGTTTTTTAAAATTATTAAACCTTTCCCTAATACCGACTATAATGAACCAAACATTTCAAACAAAAATACAACATCTTTGTAGATGAATATTCATTTATTAGAAAAATGGATATATGAATTGGTCACCCAAATCATATCCCTAATAAATTAATTATGAAAATAATGTTTATAATGTATAAACGAGGTGTAAATAATTTTCACCAACATGAAACAATGAATGGTTGTATAGAAAAAATATTTTAAATGAAAAACATTAAAGAGGGAACTGGAGGAGGGTCATATAATACAGTAAAAATCGGTCCTAAAACACAAGCATGTACTTTAGCACCACTCAAATGGCCTTTTCAAACTATTTTTCAAGATCTTGTGATGGATGTAAAACACGATATTGGAAGACTAAATAACCATAATCAAGCAGTCGAAGAAAACCAAAACACAATATAGTAGTATTCAATGTCCAGAGAGAGCATGATGTATTACATCAAGACCCTTGCAGAGTATAACAAATCCCTATTTTTGAATCGAAAATAGGTTCTAAAAACTATATAAAAAATCCATCAAGGAATAATATCTTATAAACTCATGGAATCAAAACTTTCAAAAAACATAGATAAAAAAGAGAAACAAGTTATCAATTCGAATCCTTGAAACCTCTTGAAAGCACTTTATTAATCAAAGATAGGAAACCAAAAACACCAAAATTCAGAAAATAATTAGAGCCATGTTAGTTCCAAAAAACCTGATCTAGCCCTCTAGTAAGACCACCAAAATATCTATAAACATCCATTAAAACAAGATAACATGATTATTTTCTGGGGATATCTCTATACAATATATTTGGATTTCTTTCGAACTATTCCTCAATTTTTGAGAGGATTAATTCTATAACTTGAAGATAAAACATAACAGTGACTTCACAATCTTTTTAATTTTTTTAAAAAAATGGATCATTATTCTCTATACCGGACATCAATTCCTCACTCAGATCCTCCACATTAACTATGTATGAATATTTCAATGAAGGATCCAAAACAACATCAAAAATATATCCTTTTGGAACAAAAACACTATCAAAAGTGAAATATGGTTGATCCTTGATCTGATGTATATAATGATATACAATTTGGGTCTGAGAAATATCAAATGACATAGTGAAAATTGTCCTTTATAGGTTATAGTAGTCTCTACAATTTCCGTTCATCATGGGATTTGGAGTGAAAAATCCCTTTGAGTCAGTTATTATCTTTTTTTTTCTTTTCCAAGAACTAAATATTAAATAATTTTCCTCAATATGACAATATTTTTTCCCAATTTCATTTAATGAATCATTTGACTCAGAGTGAAAACATTCATCCACCACATGGTTGTGAGCCTAATTGAGCTTCTCTTGGTTTCCCATCCATTTGAGAGACCTATTGTTTCCATTATTGTCAATTTTTATAGCATCGATATAGCCTGATAAATAAATATCCTCCAATAAATTACTCATAGATTCTTCAGGACTACCTCTATCCCTAACAAGATCCTTATACTTCTTTGGCTTCTCGTGAATCCATCAGGAAGAAACAAACCTTGAAGGACCAACATCAACAATGAGGCCATCATTGATCATTTTCAGTTCTTGATGTTATTTTACCTTTTCCACTCATGTTTATTTATGAAAGGGGGTCATGAAATCTCATTGGTGTAATCACTCGAAGTATGTCCCAGCATAAGGAAAATACTACAATAGTCAGAGTGGTTTTTGATAAACAACATCCAAAAAAATCCATTGTTACCATTTTGAGTGGAGCTCCTAGATGGAATAATTTGAAAAAAAATCATTCTCAATACATATTCTATCAGTTCTGGGTCATGACATCTTCTTCATTTCAAAATTCATCCTTAATGGATTTTCAAGAAGTCGGGAAATTGGAATCAATGATACTTGTTTGAACAGATGCAACGACAACACCAGGAAACTGATCTATATTGAAAATATTGGATATTATGTGTGAGGATCGAAATCATTGGTGCATTTAATAACTCTAATAACACTACCCTCATATTACCTCGTGCATCTCTCCCAAAGCCTATAATACTAATCTTCATAAGAAAGGTGAAAAAAATATTAGAAGATATTAATAATCAAATGTAAAAGCTCGAAAAATGAATAGCTTCAAGAGTGTTTCAAAGGAAACTTAGTGATGGTCTGTACTTATTAAATTTCCCAATGATCACAAATATTAAATCTGATGAAAGAGAATTTAACTGATACTATGAGAATTAGATTGCTAGATTCCCTCGATTACGAAAGTGTTTCAGTTTGATGAGTGGATCAGAAGTGGTGACGACCTTCACACTCAGCTCATCGATCTCGATGGATCTACCATACACAACATCAGTGAAGGATTGATGGGATGAGGTAGGGTTTATCTCATGATCACCCAGGAGCAAGTTAATCTTCCCCATCTCATGGAATATTCATTACATATCAATATGATCCATGATATATCAATAAAGGTATAGTTTTTTTAGATGATAGGGTACATAAATATCAATTATCTAAAGGATTTAAATCATTTCCCATTAATTTAATCACAACTAGGACCATAATTTGACTTATCATTATTAAAACCATTCTACATGACCTGGGGAAGGGAAAACATAATGAAGGGTGATCTTAAATGATTATTAAGGGTATATATAAGAGATAAAAATAAATTATCATAAATTCTAATATGATAAGAACAAGGTTCTGAGAACGTGGTCTTCATTATAGATAACCATACAGATCAATTCATATATCATAATCTTGAAACATGCCATAATTTTTTATCAATAAAAACATGTAAGCCATTTGAGTGTGATATACTAAATAATAAATCATGAACCATGAGAGCATATCATAAACATAAAACATAAGTATGTGAATTATATAGAATAATATAAAATAACATCCTTTATCAAGGGTCACATCCAGGTCTATCATAGTATAATTGTTCCATTCTAATTCCATCATCTTGTTATTCAAGGATCATTCCCAAAACAATCTTATTGGAAAAATTCCTTCAATGAACTAGATTCACTCTCCATTCCATTCCTTATTATCAAATTTAATATATCCTGACACACCAAATGCATTGGAGGGGTTTATAATTATGGACCCACCTATCACATAGTTAAAACTATACATATGTGTTGTGAAAACATAAAACAATCATCATATAATCAAATATTAGTCCCCAGAAAGGATATGTTTTTCATAAATGTTTCATCATAACATCGAAAACTACAGAGAGAATTAGTAAGGATATTAACAATGAATTATATAACTAGTAAATCTCAAAAATCATCAAATAATTTTATTATACATGAAAATACCAGTAAAAATGATTAGATTAATTCACGAGAATAATAGAATTTTCATTTTGGAATAAATTAATTTAATAACAAAAAATATCCAAAATATTAATTAATTAATTTTAATTATAAATAAACAATGTAACCTACAAATAACAATTTAAAAAATATATTATTAATGAAGGATGGGAATTATATTCAAGTTGTGTTAATTAAAACAAATATTCCGTTCATGTTTTTTTAAATAGTAAGAAGTATCTTATTATGAATACCATAATAAAAATGTAGTAAAACAATTTTAAAAAATTAATTCATAGATAATAACGATTTTATTGATTATTATTATATTATTAAAAATATTCTTAAAATGTTTTATATAAATTAATGAAATTGGAGAAAAAATCCAGGATGAAGAGATAGATTAAAGAAGTTTATCTATAAAAACTATATTCAAAACCATGATCACATAAATAGATGAAAATAAAAGGAAAAAGTTTAATCTAAATAAATAAATATAGAAGAATAAAATACATGATACATGAAATATATATATCATTTAATTTTTTTGTCATGAATTCTAATCATAATCAATCCTAGTAAAAATTTGGTTTAATATAAAACCCTTATTGGTGTGGTAACTCATTGAAGAACATTCCAATGATGGAAATAACATCAAATGAAAATTTAAAAACCAGGAAATGAAGTATATTCGGTTTGATCAAAATATAGATGTATATGTATATTATATGGCACAACATTAGAGAGAGTGAATTGTATGTTCAAAATCATTGTCCTAAAACTCCTAAGAAAGAACTTAATTTAAGAGGTCTTAAACTAATACAATTCTCAATCAGTACAATAGACCATAAAGGTCTTTGATCTGATTGAAATAATATGATGTCATACTAGAAGTATTTTAAAACTATTTTATTTTATTTGAATACAATGATCATAGTTATACAAACGTTAATGATTCTACCATATAGCGTATACAATCTCTTAATATAATTTGAATCGTAATTGAAAAAAATATAATTTAATTGAGTATGAAAAGAAATTGAAAACACTACAATTCCCATTCTAATAAAAATAGCAGTGGAAATGTAAAATTATTACAATTTATTTTAACCCATAGATAATGGTATCCATTCACCTAGGATAGAAGGTCAGTCTTATAACCAACTTGGTAAGCCCTCAATACGAAGATCGTTATAGATGTCTTCTTATCCCCGGAAGTCATGGATTAAAAGGTAATCAGCACCTATGTCCATCAAACAATTGAAGGCCCTCAATAGGATGATCATTTTTACGTCATACTACCCTATGAATCCCTTTATCATTACCACAATGATCAGTCGCACAAAGCAAAAACAAATCACATATAGAAATACAATAACACAAAACAAACTGTTCACTTATTTTATATTCAAGGATTTCACACAAAGAAAGATAGAAGTCCCAACATATCTCTCTAGAACATAATCTAATAAAAAGATATGTATTCAGGTTTGAATGACCTTCTATTTATAAGATTCAGGATCCAATGGTCATATTTTCTCCAATGATCATATTTATCCAAAAAACTCTGAGGGACTTGGAAACAAGGCATTACAACTGTCAATATAATACATAATACATGACATCATTTTGATTGGTAAATAACCAACCCTATGAAATCATTTTAGTTGTAAATAAGTGTAATTCCCCGACCCCAGTTACCTAGAGTCGGTGCATTATTACATAACATTAGCATGATCACAAAATATCATGTCTTGAAAGAACGATTAGTTTAGTAGCCTTGGAAACACTATATATATTCAAAAGTCTTACATTACATCATAAAGTGAAAAAAAATACAAAAACATCTTGTATTCATATCCCCTCATACATTCCCTATAGGTCATTCATAAAATACTTCTTCACATCCTAAGAAAAATTAAAACATTGAAAGGGGTGAGCTCAGATGCTCAGTAAGGATAACAATATAGCAGAAACTTTCATAAATAAACATAATCATTTAAGGCAATTTATAACTAAAACAAAAGCCTTTTAAACATGAACTTAAGAATAATATGGAAAATATAAAATGAAATAATTCCATTTACTTATTCACATGGAAATTCAACTAGTCGAATAATCACATGCAATATCAATAACCACTTTCATAATGATGGAATGTATAATGCTAGACTATCATAACCACAATGTCAAAGCCTTATGCCAAGACTACAAATAAGATTTTTTCCAGGCCTTATGCCAAGACACCAGTTTGTCTCATGAGACCTACCGATGCATCGAGGAGCTGTAGCGGGCTCCACCTGTCACTTATTAAGTCCAATGCATTCCTCATATGAACAGGTTTAAAAACAACATAAACATTCGTATTACAACTAGCATAGGAAATTTTAATACTTTTTCCATAAACCATGAATTGTATAAAAATAACACATACAAAGTCAAAAAAAATAAAAAAACCTTAAATACAATATGGAAGATTTGTATCATAATAAATAAATTTCAAATAACCTTAAAAGCCATCAAAGGATGTTGACATAGATGAAATCAAAACTATTTGAGGGAAATATCTCTTTTTTATATATCATTTAAAAGTCACATAATTATAAAACATTTACTTTTAAAATATCCATATTAGCTTATAATGGAAGCATTGAAGATTTTATAAAGGTGGAAAATAGCTGCACCCATCGTTTATGTTAAAAAGAGACATTCTTACCTTAATTCTGTCGAAAAGGTAAAAAAGGACCTTGTTTGGAAAATGACAGAATGATTCCTTTATAAAATTCTTATAAATAGTAAAAAAGGGTATAAATGACTTTAACCAATAGTCTGTAAAATATTAAGACTGATTTGAAAAAAAAATTAAGAAACATGGATGTGGATGATAAAGAGGTCCCAGTAGATAATTATGTATAAACAACCTCGGATAATGAAGAGATTGTGAAATAAACCCTTACCTCGTTGTAATCAATCGATTTGTATGAAAAATAGTCAATAAACACCAGATTAATCACATAATATCATGAATATAAAAATAATCATGATAATGTATATCAATTAGAATTACACAATACACCACATGCAATAAATAAGTGGTGAACAATGGAAACATCACGGAATTAAACGTGAGATAAGAAACCCCATACCTTGTACTTTTCCTTGGTTGAGGGTAGGTTAAACTCATGTATAATAGTTAAATAATTGTTATTAAATTATAAAAGAATCATATACATTATCATGATATCATATATGATCTTTTAATATTTCTTTGTTAATAATATTTTAGTATTATCGTCATTTTGGGTGTTCACTTACTAGTTTTCATTTATATGTTTTGTTATATAAGCTATGTTTTTTATCCATAGGTAGTATATAATTCATATCCAGAATGATATCAAGTCCTTAAACATTATTTTTAATCATCAAAGGAAAATTAGTCTTGATGGATACGATGGGGAATGAATATCAACGCATTTGTGGAGACGGTAGTCCGTACATACGAACGAGCGACAATATCATGAAATGGATGGATAGAATACTGAATATGGTTGTACCATATTTATAATAACATCAAAATATATAGAAGATACTAGAGATATTATTTTATAATGGAAATAACAATGAAATAAGAATTTGAAGAAGAAAGGAACTTGAAAGAGGGTGGTGAAAACATTACCACTTCTTCGGGTTTTTCCTTTTGATTCGAACAAAAGGGCTCCTTAGGTTGGCTTTCTGATCAAAATGAGGCCTCTAGGTATAGGTTGGGGGAGTTTATAGAATATTTGGGTAGGGGTTGGCCAATACTAAAGGCTTTTATGGTGTTAATTAGGGTGAAGGGGGTGTGCCTTTTATAAGAGGGGTGGGGGAACCTTAGGAAAAGCTAGAAATATTATTTTATCATAAATTCATATTTGGTTTGTAATGGCTTAAAAGTTATTTATTTAAATTTTAAGGTGGGGATAAGTTGAAAAACACTCAACTAATAGGTTTTAGACTGGTTTGGATCACTATATTAACATTATCTTTTTTATTTAACTCTTAGTTGAATAGTTTGCCATTTACCATGTCTCTTAGTATTTTTTTATTATATAGTTAATGAACATACTATATACTTCCAGGATACCCCCAAGTGGTACATCAATGATTCAAATATAATTATATAAGTCTTTTTTATGAACCATTGATTTTTAGGAATTTAATATCAATTAATAATATAATATTTTTTTTTAAAACTCTTTTTTGTCAATTTTGACACTATTTGGTATTTTGTTTTTACTAAATTTATAACAGCATTATTACTTAGAAACTAATTCATTTAATCAACCCTAACATGTCTTATTAACCTAAAAAATTCTTGGAATTAATTAAAAGTCTAATATTGTATTTATTTGGGTATTTAAAATATCAATTATTTTAATATTTCACTAATAAGGTAATTACTCCATCATCATTATTTCATAATAAATAAATTATATTATTTAATGTCTAAAAATTATAAGTAAAATACCATTATGTAGGAAATATTTTTATATTTCTAATGAATATTTATAATATAATTTATCTTATGTATAACCAAATATTAAAAATGTTTTAGTTATTAAAATTTGATTTAAACTCTTTTAAATATTCTATGAATTAAATAATAATAAATGTCCAAATATAATCCATGTGGACCAAAGAGGTTCATACTTTATTCCTAAGGTTGTTTTTGGTGGAATTATACTTATCCAATATAATCAGAACATGTTTTAGGGTAATTAAATTATCATTTTAACCCTTATTTACCCTATTTACGTTTAACCGTGGTAAATAAAAGTAAAAAGCTACTATTCACCAAAAAAATATTTTTATCTTATTGAACAAAATTTTACACCTTGATATTAACCGTGTCTCTTGGATTTTCAAAATTCCACTCATATAAGTGGTAAAATTATTTTTTATGTGAATTTTCATATTCTCCTAAGAGATGGGTAAAAGACGGTGAAAAGTTGAATAAAATTTTTATATATCTAAAATTATTATGAACTGACTCTAATGAAATTCATTGAATATATATAGATATTATGTATCTATTTTGACCAAAAATAAATTTAAATAAAATAAATAATTATTTAAATAAAATTTCGGTTTTAAACTATAACTCAGTGTTTTTTCACTATTCATCAAAAATTGAAGGTTTTCAGAAAAATAACAAAAATTCACCCTAGGATTATTTCGATATTCTGAATCCAAAAATGATGTCCATTTTGAATGATAAAATTTATAAAATTTCAAAAAGTGGGTATTACTATTCATAACGACTAGGTTGATTGGTTGTGGTTTGTGTTAGAACTCGAAGTCGCGTACAACACACAATATTGTATTATTCAAAGAGAAGCGTACCGTGGATGCTTGGTGGGTCACATTCTCCCCTATTTCAAATAATTTTGTCCTTGAAATTTCTAGAATATTACTGCATAAAAAGACCTAGGTGGTTCTTCATCATAAGTTTCTAGGGTTCCCACGTTGCCTCTTCCATCTTAAGGTTTCTCCATAGAACTTTTACCAGACGAGTCGTCCGGTTTCTCAGCATTTGTTCTCTGGTATAAAGAATCCTAACGAGATCTTCACAGTAAGACATATCAGGTTTATGTTCTAATTCCTCATAGGTGAGTACATGCGTTAGGTCAGGCATTTATTTTTTCGACAGTGATACGTGGGACACGTCATGAACTTTTGAATGATTTGGTGGCATTGCGAACCGATAAGCTACATCCCCAATTCGTTCTAGAATTTCAAAAGGTCATATGTACCTGGGACTCAATTTACCTTTTTTACCGAAACGTATAACTCACATAAATGGAGATACCTTCAAGAAAAAATGATCTCCAACCTGAAATTCAAAATCATTCCTTCAGTTATATTCATAGATCTTCTGCCTACATTGAGCTGCTTTGATGTGGTTTTGGATTACCTTCACCTTTTCCATCGTTTCCTCGACTAGTTCTGGGCGTACGAGTTTTCTTTCACCAATGTCATCCCAACAGGTTGGTGTGCGACATCTCATTCCGTATAATGCTTCATATGGTTCCATCTAAAGACTTGAATGGAAGCTATTATTTTAGGAAAATTCTACCAAATGTAAATATTGATCCCACATACCCTGAAAGTCAAGTGAGCAAGATATCAACATGTCTTATAAGGTTTGAATTGTCCGTTCTGATTATCCATCTGTTTGAGGGTGGTAGGCAGTGCTCAAATGAAGTTCTATATCCAAGACCTTATGAAGACTATTCCAAAGTCTTGAAGTAAAATGGGGATCACGATCAGAAACCATCGATATGGGTACTCCAAGTAGTCTCACAAATTCATTAATATGTATCCTTTTTAGATTTTCAAGTGGTAGATCTTCCCTTATAGCAAGAAAATATGCTGATTCGGTAAGATGATCAATAATGACCGATATTGCATCGTTCCTTCTAGGATTCTTTGGTAGTCTCATGAAAAAGTCCATCATAATATTATCTCATTTCCACTCCGGTATGGGAAGAGGTTGTTCGAATCCTCCAGGATGTTGCCTTCCAGCTTACACTTTTTGACAAACCATAAATCATGACACAAAATCAGCAACTTCCCTCTTCATGTTGTCCCACCAAAAATTTTCCTTCAAATCTATATACATTTTGGTGCTCCTAGGGTGTATAGAGAAATTTTAAATATGAGCATCATCCAACAATTCCTTTTTTAGATCAGATATATCGGGAACACAAAGTCTCCTCCCAAATTTCAGAATTCCATCTTCATACACAATGTCACTCAATCTCTCATCATTCACAGCTTTAATATTCTTTTGAAAGTCTTCATCATCGGTCTAAGAACACTTAATCCTTTCTTGTAAAGATGGTTTGAAAACCATTTGAAAATTTATCAATGTTTCACCTTCCATGGTGATTACCATATCCAACTATACTAGATCCATGAAAATAGGATCCCTATCAACTCTAATTTTGTTCGAAACTCCATGATCCTTTCTGCTCAAATCATCTACCACCTTATTTGCCTTCACCAGGTGGTAGTGTATCGTCCAATCATAATCCTTAAGTAGTTCAAGCCATCTTTTTTTCCTCATGTTGAGTTCTTTCTGTGAGAAAATATACTTCAAACTCTTGTGATCAGTATAAATCTCACATTTCTCACCATAGAGATAATGTCACCATATATTTAATGAATATATTACAACACCTAACTCAAGATCATGAGTAGGATAGTCCTTCTCAAGAATTTTTAGATTTTGTGATGCATAGGCAATAACCCTATCATTCTGCATAAGGAGACAACCAAGTCCTTTCTTTGATGCATCCCTATAAATAACAAACTCATCATTCCCTGAAGGTAGAGTCAATATAGGATCATTGACTAATCTTTTCTTCAGTTCTTTGAAACATTCTTCACACTCTTTTGTCCAAACAAATTTAACACCTTTACGTGTAAGCTTTGTTGATGTGTTAGCCAATTGGGAAAAATTATGGACATAATATCGATAATAACCTACTAAACCAATAAAACTGCATACCTCATTTATACTCGTCGGTGCTGGACATTCTTTGATTGCTTTTATCTTAGAAGGATCAATAGAGATTCCATCATTAGAGACAATATGGCGAAGAAAAGAAATCTTCTAAAGCCAGAATTCACACTTTCTAAACTTCCCATATAATTCATGTCTTATCAGAGTCTTCAATATACTGTGCACATGATTTTCAAGAAATTCATATCTTTTAGAGTATACAAAGATATCATCAATAAATAATAATACAATGTCGTGAAGATATTCCTTGAAAACTCTGTTCATTAGATCCATAAAAACAGAGGGTGCATTAGTCAACCCCAAAGGCATTACTGTAAACTCGTAATGCCCGTTCCTGGTTCAAAATGTTGTCTTCAGAATGTCTTCCTTCTTAACACACAATTGATGATATCCAGATCAATGGTCAATCATTGAAAAGTATTGAGCACCATGCAGTTGGTCAAATAAATCATCAATGCGAGGTAGGGGATACATGTTCTTTATTGTTATAGCATTGATCTCCCTGTAGTCGATACATAACCTCATAGATCCCTCTTTCTTCTTAACAAAAAAGACAGGGGCTCCCCATGGAGAAACACTATGGTGAATAAATCCTTTATTACTCAATTCCTCTAGTTGTTTCATTGGTTCCACTAATTCCATAGTGGCCATTCTATAAGGGGTCTTCAATATGGGCCTTTTACCAGGAATTAAATCAATGGAAAACTTAATTTCTCATTCTGGCGGATGTCCAGGTAAATATTTTGGAAACACATCAACATATTCTCTCACAATAGGTACATCCTCTATTTGAACATTCCCTTCCTCACCCATAGTCATTTCATTCTCTTCCTCCCCTATAATTGAATTTAGTTGAGCTACTTTGGGTGGATCTAGATAAGAATAACGTGGTGAAAATTCTACTCTAAAGATAAGGTGTTCTTTATCATCATCATAAAAAATTGTAACCTCCTTCTTCTTAGAAAAAATCTTCGCATCATAGTCTGAAAGCCAATCCATACCGAGGATTATATCAAACTCAATCACAGGTATGAAGATGAGATCAGCATATAAAGAACATTTATATGCTCTAATGGGAACAAATTCACAAAACATTGTTGTGATGATACTTCCCTTAAGAGTTTTAACTGACAACTCCCTTGTTAAATCAAATTGTAAATATCTAATTTCATTAGAAAACTAGGAAGATATGAAAAAATGTGATGATCCAGAATCAAATAATGAATTTTCTAAACTTGATGAAACCATTAAATTACCTTCCACCACGTCTTTCGGAGATTCTACCACAGTAGTAGTGATAACATAAGCTTGGCCTTGATCTCTTTGACTTTTATGAGGTAAGTTCCCTTGACACTTGGGACATTCATTTGCATAATGTCCCATCTCCCTTCAATTATAGCATTGGACATCGGTAGCTTCTTTCTTTCCCTTGTAATCACGAGCTTGGTGGCCCTTTTCACCACACTTGTAACAGACTATCATTCCCTTCAAGCAAGTACCAGGGTGTTTCTTTCCACATTTACTACAAGATGGATATTCAATTTTTCCCTTCTTCCCATTATTTACATTTTCAGAGTGATCAGCAGATCTCTTCTTCTCTTGCTTTTCTTTAAAGTCGTATTACCTAGAGATTTATTTTTTTGTCTTGATAGAACATGAAACAATATATTCGTATGATAAGAATGATTGTGAGACTAATGCTCGATGGATAAATGGTTTTATCTCATCAAATAAACAATCAATAACACTTCTTGGGTTACGTATATATTCTGCAGTATGCCTTTCTAACCTTGTAATGTTAGAATCATACTTTGCAACATTCGTGTCCTCCTTTTTCCTCAGACTTAGAAATTGTCTTTCCATATCCGCTTGATGGTCATAAGGAAAGAATTTTTATAAGAAAATATTGTTAAACTCCATCCATTCCATATTTGATACCTCATCACCTTCCATTATGTTTTGAATCAATGACCACCATTGATCAGTATCTCTAATGAGGTGGAAAACTGCCATGAAAACCTTTTCCCTTTCTCTACCCCCCAAGGTGTGGAATATTTATTCTAATGAATTTATCCATTTCTCCACTACTAGTGGATTTGTACCCCCTTTGAATGTTAGTGGTTTTTTCCTCACGAAGCGATCTAACATTGATCCTCCACGTTGTGGATATGGGTGCTCCATATGGGTAAGGTTATTATTCATAACCTGAGTGAGTTTTCCCAGTATGGTGATTAGCTGATCAACACCTGTTGCATCACCAACTCCACTATAATTATCTTGAGCAGGAGGGAAATCCCTACATGGAGTTCGTGCATTGATGCAGTTTCCATTTCTTCCACTAGGTTCCATTTCTAAACAATGTCATACACTAGATTATTTTATGAAATGTAATACATAAATCCAATCTTGTAAAACACTAAACATGAATTGAACTATTTATGGATATAATCCATAATAATAAAAATGTTTTATTTGAGGAAGTATATACTCATAAACCCGTCATAATGGTTTGTAATGAAAATGAGAATTATCCTAAGAATATCCCTTGGGAGTGTCGTAACTAAGAGTGCAACAAGGCCCATTGTCGTGCACCAGTTCCCATTCAAGTCTAGTTCAAAGTGGTGTTTTCGGGTTTTACCCCTAGGTACATCTATGCCAGAGCCGTCTCTACCTGCTCGTATCCAGATAGGGATGTATTTCTTGAAAAACTCAAAACATTTATACAATACCAAAATTCTAGGAAGTTATTCTACACTAATCCTCAAAGTCCATATTAGTTCTATGTGTTCTAATCAGATTTTATCCAAATATAGCATCTGAGGTTTGTAATAAACTTCCTCTGATATCAGCTATAACACCCCGACCCCAGTTACCCTGAGTCGGTTCATTATTTCATAACATTGGCATGATCACAAAAGATCATGTCTTGAAATACCGATTAGTTTAGTAGCCTTGGAAACACTAGATATATTCACAAGTCGTACAATTCATCAGGAAGTGAAAAAAACTACAACAACATCTTGTAATCATATCCCCTTAAACATTCCCTACAGGTCATTCATAAAATACTTCTTCACATCCTCAGAAAAATTAAAACATTGAAATGGGTGAGCTCAGATGCTCAGTAAGGATAACAATATAGCGAGAAATTATCATAAATAAACCTAAACATTTAAGACAATGTATAACTAAAACAAAAGCATTTTAAACATGAAATTCATCATAATATGTAATAGATAAAATGAAATAATTCCATTTACTTATTCACATGGATATTCTACTAGTCGAATAATCACATGCAATATCAATAACCACTTTCATAATGATGGAATGCATAATTCAGACAATCATAACCACATAGTCATGGCCTTGTGCCAAGACTACTAATAAAAGTTTGCAAAGGACTTGTGCCAAGACAATAGTTTGTCTCACGAGACCTACCTATGCATCGGGGAGCTGTAGCGGGCTCCACCTGTCACTTATTAAGTCCAATTCATTCCTCATATGAACATGTTTAAATATAACATAAACATTCGTATTAAAATTAGCATACAAAATGTCAATACCTTCTCCATAAACCATGAATGGTATAAAAAGAACACATCCACAATAAAACATATCACAAAACCTTCAATAAAATATGGAAGATTTGTATAATAATAAATAAACTTGAAATAAGCTTAAAATTCATCAAAGGATGTTGACATAGATGAAATCAATACTATTTGAGAGAAATATCTCTTTTTTTGAAATCATTTAAAAGTCACATAATTATAAAACATTTACTTTGAACATATTCTTATTAGATTGTAAGAGAAGATTCAAAGATTTTATAATGGCGGAAAATAGCCACACCCATCGTATAAGTTAAAAAGAGATATTCTTACCTTAATTCCGTCGAAAATGTTAAAACGGGCCAAGTTTGGAAAACGACAGAAAGATTAATTTATAAACATCTTATAAAAATTTATAAAAGGGTATAAATGACTTTAAACCATAGTCTGTAATATATTAAGAATGACTTGAAATACATTTTTATGAAACATGGATGTGGATGATAAAGAGGTCCCAGTAGATAATTACGTGTAAGCAACCTCAGATAATGAAGAGATTGTGAAATAAACCCTTACCTCGTTGTAATAAATCAATTTGTTTGAACAATAGTCAATAAAAACCAAATTAATCACAGAATCATGAATATAAAAACAATCATGATAATATATATCAAATGGCAGTACACAATACACCACATGCAATAAATAAGTGGTGAACAATTGAAATCTCACGGAATTAAAAGTGAGATAAGAAACCCCTTACCTTGTAATTTTCCTTGGTAGAGGCTAGGTTAAACTCCTGTATAATAGTTAAATAATTGTTATTAAATAATACAATAATCTTATACATTAAAATGATATCATATATTATCTTTTAATATTGCTTTGTTAATAATATTTTAGTGTTATCTTCATCTCGGGTGTTCACTTACTCATTTTCTTTTTTATGTTTTATCACAGAAGTCAGGATTTTTATCCATAGGTTGTATCTTATTCATTTCTAGAATTATATAAAGTCCTTAAACACTATTTTTATCATCAAATGAAAATTATTCTTCAATGGATACGATGGGGAATGAATCTCGTCGCATTCGTGGAGACGGTAGTCCGTATGTACACACAAGCGATAATATCATTCAAAGGATGGATACAATACTGAATATGGTTGTACCATATTTATAATAACATCACAGTATATATAATATAAAAGATTTATTTTTTTATAATGTAAATAACAAATAAAGAATAAGTAGAAGAAGAAAGGAACTTGAAAGAGGGTGGTGAAAACATTACCTCTTCTTCGGGTTCTTCCTTTTAATTTGATCAAAATGGCTCCTTATGTTGGATTTCTGATCAAAATAATGCCTCTAGGTTGAATTGAAGGAAGTTGAAAGAATATTTGGGAAGGTTTTGGCTGAGCCAAAAGGATTTTATGGTGTTAATAAGAGAGATGGGGGAGCATCCTTTTATAAGAGAGGTGAGGGGCACCTTAGGAAAAGCTAGAAATATTATTTTATAATAAATTTTGATTCGGTTTATAATGGCTCCAAAGTATATTATATAAAGCTTAAGGTGGGGATAGTTCGAAAACCACTCAAAAAATAGGTTTTATACAGGTTTGGTTCCCTATATTAACTTTAGCTTTTTTATTCAACTCTTAGTTAAATAGTTTGATATTTAACATGTTTCTTTGTATTTTTATATTAAATATTTAATAAACGTACTATATACTTCCGAGAGATGTCAAAGTGGTCCATTAATGATAAAACTATAATTATATATGTCCTTTGGAAGGAAATTAGAATTTTAGGAATTGAATATTAATTAATTATATAATATTTGTTTTAAAAACTCTTTTATGTCAATTTGGACACTATTTGGTAATTTGTTTTTTCTAAATTCATAACATCATTATTACGTAGATCCTAATTCATTTAATCAATCCTAACATGTCATATTAACCTATAAAATTTCGGGAATTCATTAAAAGTCTCAAATTATATTGGTTTGGGTATTTATAATATCAATTATTTTAATATTTCACTAATAAGGTAATTACTACATCATCATTGTGTCATAAATAAATTATATTATTTAATGTCTGAAAATTATAAATAAAATAAAATTATGTAGGAAATATTTTTATATTTCTAATGAATATTTATAATAAAATTTATCTTATGTATAACCTTATATTATAAATGTTTTAGTTATTAAACATTAATTTTAACTCTTTTAACTC
Organism: Viscum album; assembly: GCA_963277665.1. Lineage (NCBI taxonomy): Eukaryota > Viridiplantae > Streptophyta > Magnoliopsida > Santalales > Viscaceae > Viscum > Viscum album. The sequence continues at coordinate 1,331,954,725 of OY728165.1, read as the reverse complement.
TTCTTTGAATTAAATAATAATAAATGTCCTAATCTAATCCAAGTGGAGGAAATAGGTTCATATTTTATTCATAAGGTTGTTTTTGGTCGAATAATACTTAGATAATAGAATTAGGACATGTGTTAGCGTAATAATAATATCATTTTTACCATTAATTACCCTATTTACATTTAACCGTGGTAATTAAAAGTAAAAAGTTACTATTCACCAAAAATTATTTTTATCTTATTGAACAACATTTTTCTCGTTGATATTAATCGGGTCTCTCAGATTTTCAAAATTCCACTCAAAGAAGCGGTAAAATTATGTTTTATGTTAATTTGCAAATTCTCCTAGGAAAATGCTAAAAGACGGTGAAAAGTTCAATAAAATTATTATATATCTTAAATTATTATAAACTGATACCAATGAATTACACTGAACATATATAGGTGTTATGTATATAATTTGACATAAAATAAATTTAAATAAAATATTTAATTATGTAAATAAAAATTCGGTTTTAACAATAACTCATTGTTTTCTCACTATTCATTAAAAATTGAAGGTTTTCAAAAAAAAATAACAAAAATTCACCCTAAGCTAATTTCAATATTTCGAATCCTAAAATGAAGTCCATTTTGAAAAATAAAATATATAAAAATTCAAAAATTCGGTATTACTATTCATAATGGATAGTTTGATTGGTTGGGGTGTGTGTTAGAACTCGAAGCTTCGTACAACACACGCTATTGTATTATTCAAAGAGAAGCGTACCATCGAAGCTTGGGGTGTTAAAATATGTATGTACATAAGAATAAAAAAATTATTATGAGATACATGAAATTGTTAACGAAGTTATAAAAATAATTTAATGAATTTAATAAGTACAATATGTAACTTGTATGCTATGATGTTCATGACAACACATATCGATTAAAATTATAACTTTGTTAAGATTCATAACTTGATTATGATACATGATATTCAATATGGTTAAAATACATGGATACAATACATTATAACAGTATGATGTATAACCTTGTGATGATGTATATCCTTGTTACGATATCATGATTACAGTTCATGATTACGATTCAGAACACAACCTATTTATGATGCACAATACATGAGATTATGATACTATACTTATATTGATTATTATACATGGTTACAATGCAGTACTTTACCTGGTTATGAGTCGTATTTAAGATGTGATACATAACCTAATTACAATTTCTCATTATAATTAAATACTCCGTCAGGTTACGATTCCTGATTATAATACAATACAGAGTCTGGTTACGATTCTTAATTAAGAAGCATAGCATAGTCTGGTTACGATTTTGAAATAGCATATAAAACAATGTGTATGAACAACATACATGATTTTCACAAAGATACATTAAACATGAAGAACAATGTGAGTGATTTCTATTGTGAAAACAACATATTTGATAAAAATATATGTTATTATGATATGTGGGATTAGTGATTTCCAAAAAAACTATTGAAGGAAAAGTTGAAACATGTTTTGATTCAACAATCTCCCCCTTTTGGAAAGAACAAAATAAAAAAATGGAATAACAAACAATAAAGACTTATATCCCCATGAGTTTAATAACACTAGTGAATACAAAAAATTCCACCCTTCATTTAAAAAACTCACAAGGGGTCATATTCTCCATTCATATTCTTGTGAAATCTCCCCCATAATCAGAAATCCATAAAAAAAATTCTTTTTAAATCCATTCTCCCCCTTTTTGATTTTCAAAAATAATAACCGAAATAATTTATGTCCTGCAAAAAGATATAAAAATAGAGTACAAAAAAATATATGTTACTTGAAGAAATATTATCTTACAACATCAGTTCAACAATCATTTTTCCCATTTGGTTTATTAAAATTATTAATCAATGAGAGTTTCATATTCTTGAACTCTTTTCAATCCTCCATGAGGTTGTAAAGTGCTTCTTGCTATGCCTTCAGCTTCTCATCCTGTTCTGCGATAATATTTTCTTGATTCCAAACCTGATCTTCATGAATCCAATTAATAGATTCCCAAGATTTATGTCTAGATTATTGGTTATTGAAATAATACAATCTGAGGTTGGAGGCTCTCTCATGGATAAAAACTCTATTTGAGAGTGAAAGAACCTCATTAATCTCAGCTTTCAACTTTTCCCTTAAAATCTCAATTTCCTCTGAGGCTACTTTTTTTGAGGTACTAGTTGTTTGAAATTCATGATTATTTTCATTAAAACCATCAATTACCTTTAGATAGAGAATGTTGTGTTTGGTTACCTAATGTTTCAATTCTTCCAGCTTGTCTGAATGGTTCATAAGACTTTCATCAATATTACAAGACCACTTGACAACCTTTTTAAAAGCCTTACGGTGTTTAGCAACATGTTGTTTGAAAATTTTGAACTTGGCTTCCAAACATAGAAATCTATCCTTCAGAACCTTCATAGAATCTGTTCTATCATTATGGGCATTAAAAAGAATTTCCAATCTATACTCAACTTTTGGAATAAAATATAACAGTTTCTCCAATCTATTAAAAGTCTATTCAATGAAATGAACCCCTCTCAATGTGACTTTCCTTTCAAAATCTGTGTCCTTAGTGGATTGTGGAAGATGGACAAAATGAGTCTCAATGTGGATTACCTGATCTAATTGATTCTGATTCTGATAAAATTCTTCCACTTTATATTCTTCGTATTCTTCTTCATTATCAGAAATTTGAATGACTCTCTTGGAGGGTACCTTTTGAGATACTATCTTTAAGGGATGGGGATATGAAGATCTATAGAAAAATATGGTACTTCTGATGACTCTATAGTATAAATTATCTTTTTTATACCTTATTTTTCTATGACTTATATTTCACCATGTTCTTGTTCTTCTTGATCATGTTCCTATTGTCGTTCTTCTTCTGGTTCTTCTACCTATTTTTCAAGTTATTTTGCAAGAGATTGTGTAACCGATTGTTCAGAAACATGTTTCCCCTTGTCGTTCCCTGTTGGAACCGATTTATTTTAACTAGTTGGATCCCTTATTTGAATTTCAGATTTTATTTTCATAGAAAATAGAATAAGACTATCAATATCAATAGAATTAGCCATTATTTTCTTCAATATATTATTTTACTCTTCTTCTTTCAAAGTCTCTTTAGACCTTAGTTTTAATGCCAATGTTTCAGCCGGATCTAGTCCAAATTGAGGACCCTTTTTATTCCTTTCTTTTTTTCATCCTCTAGTGAGTAGAAAACTCATTCGATGCAACCTTTTGTTTCTTTGAGGGTTTTGGATTTGTAGCATTAACTTCCTTTAATTTGTTCAAAGATGATTTTGATGTCTTAGTAGGTTTATCCCTACCTTCAGCATCATCATTTTTTTCTCCACAACCGGATCTCTTTCAAACTTTTTCAATTCAGAATTTAAATGTAATTTTAGCCTTCATACCATATTCTTACAAATTAAGTGTAAAATGAAGAGATTTATATTTGACTTAATTCCAATATTACATAATCCCATGTACTCTTTCAGAAACATACTGATAATTGAGGGAAACATGATCAACATAGATTTTATACCACCATATTTGAGTTTCTTAATTATATGAAAAAAAACTCCAAAGTTTAAACATCCTAACATTGACCAACTAGTCAAGAACATACACATATGAAAATTTTAATGTGTACTTATCACCTTTTCTCAGCACCGAAAACCCTTGCAACCAAAGGCCTAGGATTCTATATATCCTAATAGATGACACACTTCTCTTTTCTACACATGTATTTCAAATAGATTTTCTAAGGATTTAGACCTATAAAATGACCCATCAACTTATGATAACTTATGAGAAGGAAATAATGCATCTCCCTTAAATGGAACATGTAGAAACATAGCTACTTATTTTGAAGAGGTTTTATAAGCCTTGTAATACATCTTAAAAGAAATCATAAGATCCTTGTCTATCATCACTGATTCATAAAATTATTGCAATTAATCTTGATAGACATGGTCCTCATAAGAACCTATTCCTTCCACACAAACTGATTCCCATCCAAGAAAACTTATAATTCCTTTCAAAGAATAATCAAAAGACTCATAAAAATTTCAAGAGACCAACCATTCACCACATAAATTCATAGAAGAGAAATTATTTGTAGGAATTTATTTTGGAGATGCAATAGAAGACTCAGACATGAAATACTAACTCCCAAGATGAAGAACCTACTGATTACAAAAACTAGGGTGATAAATGTTTGACCTTTTCTCACTATTTATAGAGACGCTTGTCATGGAAGATAACACATATGAAATCATTGTGGGATTGATTCTCTTAAAGATAATTGATGGTCAAGATTATATCTAAGAGATTTAATGGTCATGAATGATTATGAACTCTTGAGATTTTCTTTAAATGATAATTGTATTCATAGTGAAACATATTTAGAAGTAAAAGAATGTATTTATAAACAAAAATAAAAACAACCAAGATAATGTTTTAGAAAATTTACCTTTAAGAGAAATAGAATAGATATTATGGTTTCAGCATATCGTTCTTAACAAAACAAACAAGAAAAAATAATGAATATAAAACTGATAATATAATATAGGCTCATACTGATTATTTAGAACAAATAGAATAATATACAATAATATTATACCTTCTATATTGATATTTTGGTACTAATATTGTAATACAGTATCGATTGTTCAATACTGATAAAGTAATGCAATATCAATAGTTTATAATTAACTAGATTATTCAATACCAATAGTCTTATTCTAGTACTAAAAAAAATCGAAACTGAAACATAAAACCGATAATATTTAGATACCTATAAAATAAAAATAATAGTAAAACTGATTATCTATAAAATAAAAAGCAAAACTGATAAACTATAAAACAGAACTTGTAAATGATAAACTATAAAACAAAAAGTGAAACTGAAATGCTTACCCTTCCTTTAAAAAGGTGTAACTAAATATAAGGATATGGTTTAAATATAAAATATATGTAAATGATTAAATTATAGTGATCTTTATTAGCATCTATTTATTGTATTCATATATATCAGATGATAATGGTTTTTGAAAAATGTCACCTTGTTGTTAGTGAGTTCCAATGAATTTTAAAACAATATCACATTTTTGTGTTTGATCCCTAAGAATGTGATGAATAATATCTACATGGTTTTCAAGTGAGTGATGTATTGATTTTTTATTAAGAGAAATGGTGCTAGTATTGTAACATAGAATTTGAGTTTTGAGAAAATCATGCCATAGTCAGTGAGTGTGTGTTGCATCCCCAACAACATTTGGCTGCTACATATTATGTTTCAGCAGTGGACAGTGCTACTATGTTTTGTTTGTTTCATGACCTAGAAACCAAAGAATACCCTAAGAATGACATGTTTAGTATTTACACATTATATCCATTCTACATTCAAAAAAGTCAACATTGAAAAGACATTTCAAAAAAAATCATTTCCTAAAGAATAGAATAGTACTAAATCCATAGTTACCATTAAGTTGTGAAATTTTTGCCGCAACTTATAAATGAGATTCATTGGGATTAGATTGGAATCTTTCACATAATCATACCCAATACATTATGTCAGGATGAATAGATATTAAGTATAAAAAACTTCCTATCATACCTCTAAAAGTTGTTTGATCCACTGGTTTTCTCAGCTTTATCAAGATCAATTGTATTTGAGGTACACATTGGAGTGTTAATACATTTAGTATTTTAATATCCATACCTTTTGAGTAGGTATTATATATATTTATGTTGTCATTCATAGGTTCCATTGGGTTTTTGAGGTATTTGAAAACCTAAAATGAATGTTAACTCACCCATCATATGTATTTCAAACTCAAATTTCATTATATTCACAAACGAATAAGATAAGGATTGGTGACTTGAGCTGAATATAATGTCATCAATATAAATTTGAACATTCAAAACATATTTTTTCCATTTTTATAAAATGACTTGGGTCATGAGTACCTTTTTCATAATTTTTTTCAAAAATAAAACACGTGAGTCTATCATACCATGCTCTTGGGGATTGTTTAAGGCCATACAAAGATTTTTTATGTTTAAAAACATGATTAGTATGTTTTGGATCTACAATACTAGGGGTTGATCCAAAAAAAACATCTCCCTGAACAAAACCAATGAGAAAATTACATTTTACATCCATTTGAAAAAGTTTTAAATTTAATTATGCTGCAAATGATAATAGAATTAGAATATATTCATGTCTAGCTACCAGAGCATAGGTTTCTTCATAGTCTATTCCCTCTTGTTGATTATAGACTTTAGCAACAAGTCTTGATTTATTTATTACTATGAATCCATCTTCATGAAATTTGTTTCTTAAAACACATCTCACACCAATTATAGTTATTTCTTTAGGACTTTCAACCAAGTTTCAAACTTGATTCATCCAAAATTCATTTAGCACAACATGCATTCCCTTAATCTGATATTCCTCACCTAAGGCTTCATTTGATGTTTTAGGTTCAAATAGAAAAATAAATTCAATATGTTCACTGTATTTCTTAAGGAATTTATGGTCATTACAGGTTGGTTTACATATCCAATGATATTATCACTGGGATGATTTTTAATAAATAATTAATTGGGTTTTTTAAAACCTATTCATCAACATTTTTTTGAAATTTGTCTAGGGTAAATGTTTCAGAAAAATTTTCATAATCAATTCCCTTTTCAGAATATTTTTTAGGTAATGGTTGGTAATCAGTTTGTGAAAATACATCAATTGATGTATGTAAGGTTTGTTTAAAAACAAAGGGTTCAGTTTCATCAAATTTTACATGAACTGTTTGTTCAACAACACATGTGTTTTTTTTAGAAAACATGTAATCCATAGAAGTTGTGTAATAACCTTGAAATATTACTTATTAAAATTTGGGTGCAAACTAAATTAAATTTTCTTTTTCATTCAATTTTAATACTTTTCATCCAAACACTCTGAATTATGAAACATTAAGTTATCATCCTTTCCAAAATTCTTAAGGTTTTTTATTATGAAATGGTCTTGATAAAACACGATTTAAAGTATAACATGCAGTAATAAAAGCTTCATCCAAAAAAATGCTTAGTAATTTAGTATTTACTCAACATGGTTCATGTTATTTTCTGAAGAATAATATTCCTTCTTTTAGCAACACCATTTTTCTGAAGGAATATTGGAGGTAAAAAATGGCGAGTAATACATTTCTTACTACAAATTCTCTTAAAATCTGAATTTTGAAATTGTCCACTATGATCACTACATATAGTTATTAATGGTAGGTTTTTCTCATTTAAACATGGCCTCTAATTTTTTTGAAATAGAATAAGTTCTCATATTTCTTTATAGAAAATATAGACATTTAAATGTTGTATAGTCATCCACTGAATCAAATACATAGTATTTCCTCCGATGCTTCCAGTTTTTGTAGGACTAAAGTGATCCATGTGCACTAACTATAATGCATTAGAAGTTGAAACCTCATTGATTTATTTAAATCTAGTTTTATGTTTCTTTCTATATTGAAAAGGGTCACAATCTTTTGAATAATCATACCTATGTTCCCGTAAATCATTAATAATTATTTTCAGTGAAAATTTACAAAGGTTTCTTATTTTGGAGTGTCCTAAACTTCTATTCCATTACCATGATTTTTCTTCCATTGAAATTAATAAAGTTAAGTCTTTACATATAAGGTCTTCTATGTTTATTTGGTATACATTCTAATAATTATATGAAGAAAGAGTGAATTCATCCATGGAACTATGAACTAAACATTTATCATTCCTAAAATTCACAAGGTATACTTCATCACGTAATTGACTTTTTCATATAAGGTTCTTCTTAAAAAATTTGACAAAAAAATATTTGAAATTAAAACCTTTCCTAAATTTACAATTATACATATACTAATGATCTTTCCCTGAGCATTATTTCTAAAGGTCACCCTTCCACAATTAATTTCAATAATATTTTCAAAAAAATCTTTGTTACCCATCATGTTTCGAGAACAACAACTATCCATAGACCAAATGTTCTTGTTGTTGGTACACTTCTTATAATTATGAATATGAAAAAAATTAGATTTTCAGATCATAAACTTTTTTGGATCTTGAATTTTTAGATAAAATAATTTTCAGAATCTATATTTGTTTTAAAAAATGGGATTTGTGGAATAAAAATTATTGAGTTTTATTAAGAGAACAATATCTTTCCAAATGTCCACCACATTTACATTTCATACAAAATGGGTCACTTTGAGAAATAAAATAGTTATTACAAAATTGGTTTTTGAGTAAGTGTATCCAAATTTAGAAGTATTCAATAAATAACTAATTGTAGAATACATCTAATAAAAGTTTTCCTTACCATTGCTGTATTTCGATATATGTTTCTTATGAGAATAGATTTCATATTTTAGTCTAGTGACTAAATTATCAATTTCACAAGAAATTTATTTGAATTATTTTTCATTTCAGATGCACTCTTATTAAAATAAAGTTGTTCATGGTCTTTAGAAAGTTTATCCTTCTAAAAACATTCTTCCTTAATATACATTGAAGTATTTTGAAAATCAACAGTATTATGACCAAGATCCTTTGATAGATCTAATACTTATTTTGAATGAATAGATATTATTGAAATTTTTTTAATGATTTATATTGAGTTTTAATTTTTAATTCTCAAGTAATTTAAAAAAAATAGAAAGTTATTCAAAGGAAGGAAAATTTTCCTATACTAAATAATATTTTTTATTAGAGGATTAATAATGTTTCTTATCACGGTAATTTTCATTTAAAGATACATTTGTAAGGGATTCATCATTGGGTACTTTATCAATGTAGAAATGGTTTTCAATTGGTAGTCTGGCTGTGAGTCCAATGTTTCTCTGACCCGAAGTTTTTTAATATAAGGATTAGTCTAATGATTCCACATCACTTGCACTACATATATCATTTTTATTAAAAAAAATTGTCTTTTATTTGAAATACTTTTTCTTGTTTCTTTCAGAATGTTTATCCTTTCTGTCTTTTCATTTTAGTAAAGGAAAATCTGGTCTAATATGACCTTCTCTTTTACATTCATAACAAGTGACCTCAGAATATTTATTTTTGTTTCTATATTTCTTTTTGAATCTATATTTAAAGTCATTCTTTCCAACAATATTTATCATCCTTTGAGCATGATTGGATATCACATTATCTGAGTGATCAATATCACTTGATTCTGATATGAAAAAAAATTTATTAGCATGGAATATTGTTATCCTTTCTGGTGTCTTAGCTTTCATAGTAGTAAAATATACAATCAAATTATCATTATTATTCATCTCCAAATCATCATATCTTTTCATTCTAGAATCGTGATGAAGTAGAGTTCCAAATAACTCATCAAGAGTGATTTGAGTAACTTTCATGTTTTCATCAATGGATGTTCTTTTTTATTAACATTTTTAGGTAGAATAAAAATAATATTTCCTATAGTGCTTCATAATCAAGAACTTAGCTCCCATAGATTGTATACTGTTGAAAATTGTCACAAACCTTTGTGGAACCTTGCATACTAGTTCTCCATTAAGAAAAAATCCCATGATATTTTTCTCGAATCACTACTCTTCCTGTTTCTATGGCTTGAGATGTACAACAATGTGTGACTTCCAATTTCATCTAGATATAATTGGCTGCTTAACAAGATGATATATGACCATATAAATTTATGGTCATGTAAGACACCAATTTTTTGTGTACCTTATAATTTAGTTGATATTCTTGTTTCTCTTGATTGGGGATGGTACTGACTTCCATGTCTAGGATTTTATATCCTCCAGTGAGCTTGATAAAGTTTTCCACTCTAGTATTATTAACAAATGTCTTCAATTGATATATCATGAAATTATAATCATTCCTATAAAATATCGATTGTCTAGATAGATTTATATTTTCAATTGATCCAATACTCATTCCGTTCATCTTATAAAACAATATTTTTCCACTCCACACGTTAGTGTGGTAATTATTTATTAAAATAAGATTTTTAAAATAAATACAATTGTGTTTCAAAAATAAATAATGCATGTAATATGAAACGTTGAATACCATTCTTTGATGAAAATATTTGTATTTAAATATAGATGTATATGTATATTAGATCGAACAATACAAGAGGAGGTGAATTATAAGTTTAAAAATGATGTATTTAAACTCTTAAGAAAGAACCTGGTTTAAGATGTCTGAAAATAATACAATTCACAATCTATAAAATAGACCATAATGTTCTTGGATCCGATGGAAATACTAAGATATAATACAACAAGTATTTTAAAACAATTTTATTTGATGTGAATACAATGATCAGAGTAACGCAAATGTTAATGATTCTACCATATATCATATAGAATATCTTAATACAATATGATTCATAATTGAAACAACTACAACTGAATTGAGTATAAAATTAAAGGGGAACAATACAATTATATTTCTAAAAAAATTAAAGAGGAAATGTAAAGTTATTACAATTATTCTAACCCAAAGAGAAGGGTATCCATTCACCTTGGATAGAACATATGTCTTACCACCACCTTGGTAAACCCTCAATACCAATATCGGTATGGGTTTATTCTGATCCTCAGAATTCCTCATTTAAGAATGTAATTGACACCTGTGTCCTTCATAAAATTGAAGGACCTCGATATGATGGTCGGTTGCACATCTTACTATATTTAGAATCCCTCGATTGTTACCATAATGATCGTTCATGCCAAGAATAAAAAAGCACATATATATATAAAATAACACATAAAAAGATTTTCACTTCTTGTATCTTCGAGGATTTCGCATGAAGCAAGACAAAACTCAGAAAATATCTCTCTAGAGCTTGATAAAAGCATAATTTATATATTATGGTTTGAATGACCTCATATTTATTTCTCATTTTCTAATGGTCATATTTTCTCCAAAGGTCACATTTCTCCGAAAACATCAGAGGGACTTGGACACCTAGCATTAGAACGTTCAAAACCAAACAGAATACATGACATATTTTTGATTAACAAATAACAAACTCAACGACATCATTTAACTTAGAATCAAGTAAGTATAAAATAATTAAACAAAGAGATTGGGACACATGCAATTTATATATATGTTATGAAAATAATGTAATGCCTTTTATAGGTGTAATACCTAACTTTTTTGCTAGTCTCATCATGACAATGCAGATCAATTACAAATTATTACCCGGTTATAGATAATAACATTATTACGATACACGATATTCTATCTCATTATGATGCTCTAATACAATACATTATTATATTATTATGTATAACCTTGTAATGATGAATACCCCAGTTACAATATCTTTATTACGATACATGATAATGATTCAGAACATAACCTAGTTATGATGCATGATACATGAGACTGTGATACTATACATATCTTGATTACAAAACATGTTTATGATTCAGTACTTAACATAGTTATTATTCATATTTATGATGTGATAATTAACCTAGTTACTATTTTTTATTATAATTCAATACTCAGTCAGGTAACGATTCTTGATTATAATACAATACAGAGTTAGGTTACGATTCCTCATTATGATGCAGTGTAGAGTTTGGTTACAATTTTGAAATAGCATATAAAACAATGTGTATGAACAAAAAACACGACTTTCATAAGGATACATTAAACATGAAGAACAAAGTTTGTTATTATGATTGTAAAAACAAGACACATGATAAAAAATATATTTGATTACCACATGTGATAGTTTGATTTCCGAAATAGTTGATTGGAGGAAAATTCGAACAAGGATTTGACTCAACATATTCATGATAAAAAATATTGAAGGGGTGTTATCTATTCCTTAAAATATTAGATGGTTGTATAACATGAAACATGTCTTAATGAAATAAAATTGAGATCCTGAACCCTTATGGATTTAGAAATTTTTGAATTGAAACTAATTAAAAGGATGAAAATATTTTGGTTATAAAAATAAATTTAATTAAATCATGTTGTATTTAGAAATAAACTTATGGAAAATATATACCCCATGTGGAAAATAAATTACTACAATCAAAAAAAACATGTTTCGATGAAGATAAATTGTGATGAAACAATTATATCTTTACTAATTTTTCAATCAATATTAATAATAATATTTACCGTAAAATGGTTACGTAATTCCATTCTGTAAAATAATGGATTATAACTAAATAAATTCATGATTAGTTTATGAACCAAGTAAATAATAAATTGATGCATATCATTAAAATGTTTCACATTGAACAGAAATTGAGAAGAAACGCTTATAACTTTTGTATATTTTGATGAAAAGTCCATGTAATAAAGGAATAATATATGGATCTAAAAAAACCAAAATTTTCAAGAATAGGTAACATATTTAATTATTTAGAAATATAGCCTCATTAAATTAATTATTGTGTGCAATATCAAATATTTCCCATTATTTTGAATATGAAAAAAAGAAACAATACATTATATCTAACATAATTCATTAGAACTATAAACTTTATTATAATTACATAATATTTAATACTCATACATACTAGAAGAATATTCATATATATATATAATATCATATATGATCCACATATATCAATTAAACACATGTTTTTAACAATTCTTATATTAAGTCATAATTTCTTATGTCAACTTCTTCCTTTTTTAGGAATGTTTGAGTTCAGCTATTATGGTCTTTTCACTTTTATTATGGGTAATCCATTAACAAAATGTTAATAATTGTATTATTTTCCAATGTACTCGTAATATATATATATATAGTCCTTCATAGAAATTGTTTGTGAAAAAATAATTAAATCACTTTGGGAAGATGGTAGTCTGCACGTACACATGATTGATTGTCAACTATTCAATGGATGGAATCAAAGAAAGGAAAATGGTAATTAAATTTTTTTGAATAATTATTTTATAAGAAATATACCACATAATAATGAAATTTTTTCTATTAATAGAAAATTAAATTGAAAATGATAAAAATTGACATCGCTTGATGGATGTGGTGGTCCTCACATACACATGGGGGACGATATCATTTACTAATGGATCAAAATGTAAAAAGTTAGATATGTTCATATAGTTAAATAATAATAAATATTATATATATAATATGTAAACATAAAACAATCATTATTACCACCAACTAAATACTGTGATGGAAAATGAATCATATCAGTATGTCTAGATAGTAGTCCACACTTATGCACTTGCGATACTTTTATATCCCATTTAATGGATAATATGTGGAGGAAGGTTTTGAAATAATATAAATAATATATAATTAAATTCATGGTATTTTATTCATCAACTATTTATGAATACCTCATGTTTATAAAATATAGATGAATAAATAAAATCGAAGAGTTTGTTTAATATTTATACCTCTTCATTGAGAGACCACCATTTTATTACACATTACACCTTGAAGGATTTATATTAGGGTAAGACCAGATGAACTAGTATGTGTATAATTATTCTAAGAAGGATTTATATTATGTAAATCCTTTTATAGAAGAGAGTGGACAGAAGGACATGGATTTTCATAACAGTTTTGAATTATATAAGGCCACATTAACTGGAAAGTAGATCAAAATGGAAATGTATTCAAATATATGATAAGATAATATATTAGTATATTTAAAATATAATAAATATATATGTTTTGTGGAAATAATTCTATTTTTTTATTGTTTAACGCCACTAATAATCCCGCATTAACAATAAACATGGTCATAAAAATATACTGTTTTTAAAATTTACTATAAAGAAAAATTAAGATAAACCAATTAGATAATATTAATTATTTTGATTAAAAATATTGAATCTGTTTTATTATATTTTGTTTATATAACTATAATAACTTTATTTAAATGAATCACACGACCTCCAATGAACCACATTTTTTGATAATTGAATCTTTAAGCATAAAATATAATTTACATATATTAATTTCCTTCTAAATACTATACAGTGAATGTTCAAATATTTGAATGAATAAATAATCTATTAATTTCATTAAAAACGTCAATATATTGTTATTAATTTAATTTACTAAAATAAAAAAACATTTCACACACAAAAATAGAGGTTATAAAAATGTGTGTTTAAGAAAAAAACTAATACAAAATTAAAATATTATAATAGTTATTTTGTGATTAATTTTTTTATTTATAGTTAAATTAGTATTATTTTAAATTCAGAAAAAATTAATAACATAATGGGACTATTAATTGGTAATACAATATTTCATTATAGAATTTTATTTTTTCTTTTTTCATGAAAAAATAAATATTTTTTAAAAAAATATTAAAAAACCACCCTAAAATAGTATATATATGATGTTTTTGAAAATGATATTTACTTATTAAAGTAGTATTTCAAAAAAAGTAAAAATAATTATAATATTTATTCTTGTAAAATTCAATAAAACCCATTTGATAATAAAACCTATTTTTGTAGAGGAAAATGATTTTACTAAAAAATAAGTACTAATTTATTATCAATTAATAAATATCTTTTCACATATTAAAAAAACTATATAGATTTTTTACAAGATTATTTTAATGACTATTACAACCAATTTAACATATATCTTATAGAATATTAAAATGTCTTAGTTCAAGTTTACTTGATGTTATGTGTAATGAAAGTCATCAAACATATACAATTTGTTTAAAAATATATATTCTAAAATCTTAGAATGTTATAGACAACCTGAGTATGATCAATACCATGTGTAGTTCTCTGGGAGTATTTCTCTCTTATTATTTCTATAATAGGCACCATTAAATGAATTTTATTTCTCACATTGTGTAGTGCATCTTAAAATATCAAAGAAACAATGTTCCTTGAAGAAGAAGATTTTTTTGAGGTAGATTAATGTTGTATTGATTGAGTTATTATAACATTGATATTCCTATTAGTGGGTAAAATTAGTCAATAGGTTTCTAAATGATCTTCTGTATCCATTATACAATTACAAATTAAAATATGAGGACATATCAATGGATTTCAATTCCATTATCTGGTTTTCTTTTATTACATGTGATGAAGTCTAGGTGACTGTAGATTATTTGATGAATTTTGTTCATTTCCAAGTGATTATGGACTTGAGTGTAGTGGATTGTTTGATGATTCATTATGTGGATGTGGTATTATGACTACATGAAGTTATAAGGATTATCATCTACCAAATACATGAATTATTTTAAAGTTACATTTCATTTAATTTCAATACTTTCTTTGTTGTGGGGATTTACCATGCTTGGGGGGGGGGAAATGGTGTGTTTTTATGATTGGGCCCAAACTGTGATCCCATTTCTAAATTTAAAAACAATTTTTTCCTTTTATAACTCTTTCATTTATCACAATTTTGCACCCATTTCACTTTGAAAATGGCCTCCCCTGACCTATTAAAACTACCATATCAGTTTGGACCATTTAGGAATCCATAAAAATGGTGGATTTGGGTTTTTGTTTAAGGAATGAGGCCATCTGAGAAGCCCATTTCTATTTTTTTTAAATTTTTTATTTAATATCTTATTAAACATTTTTTATTTTTTGGTGATTCCAACTCTCAACCAATCCCACTACCTTAGGTGCACCCCTATTCTCTTCTACCCCTCTTTGGATCTCATGTGCATCATGAATTAGGGCAGAACTTCTTAGGCTTTCTTAAATCATCCAGATTGGAGGAGGTGATGTGTTTCCTTCATAACTCCTTTTATTTTAACTATTTTACCCCATTTATGTTCTCACTTGGCCATATCAGACTTATTTAGACTTCACATTCATTTTTTGGTTTTCTGTAAATTCATCTACTTGTGTTTTTGGGGCGATTTCTCAAGGATCCCTCAAGTAAGTGGGTATCCTTCATTATTCCTCCCATTTACATAGGGATTGTTTTCTTTTTTCATTGGGTTTCTACCAATTATTATAGATTTTTATAATGTCTAGAAATTGGGGATTAAATATTGGGGTGTTATCTTGAGTTTCGTCCTCTAATCTTATGGTTTTAGGCTTGATCTATGTCCCTTATGGTGCGTCGGTGGTGCAGTTGAACATTCGCACAATGATTCAAGGGTTTTGACACTTGTGGTAGGTGATTACATGTATAATAAATGATAGATGAGTTATATTTTTTAACTTTATATTTTTAGAATACTTCTACTCCATTATCCATGCTGTGAGATATTTTTTCGGTGATGTTAGAATAGAAAATGATTTTTACATACCAATTTTGAGTTAAATTGGGTGTTTAACATATCTATTTTATGTTACGCCAATTGAGGTTTTGTTATAAACCATGTAATGGGTTTATATAAATGTTTTGGGGAATGAAATATGTTTTTTGAGGAATATGGGAATGAAAATGGTGTTCAATGTTGGATTTTTAAGGGATTTTGTGAGAAAAACATTGTTAAATTTTGTGAAGTTATTTTATTGAAATCTTAAAGGTTTTATTATGTGGTGTAACCGGTGAAAAGAATGTGTAGCTACTGATTTGTGTTTATTATGACCATAACTGATGTTTTTATGTGTTAATGTCTTTTTTAATCATGATGTAATGGTTTGAGCACAATGGAAAAGCCTAAGTATCTAAGAGGGATGATATGTACTAGTACATTGGTGATCCAGAGTGGTATTATGCATGTTTTACTAAGATAAATTTATTAAAAAAAACTAAAAAAACTATATTGATGATGTTTTGGTGCCATTAGGTTATGGTTATGTAACCTACTAGTGGATCGTGCACGAGAAGAAAATTTTTCTATGGTTACGTTACACTGAGGTATGAGGTACATGGGGCCTGAGACTAACTAGTGCCTAGGGGTGTTCCAGAAATTAGTTCTCATTGAATCTTTTGTAATTATATTTGTATTATATATGTTTTTTTCATGAAAATATAGTATATTACATGTTTGACTTAAATGTTCTCACTCATGGAAAATTCCCTTTGAAAACTATTTACATTTAAAGGTTTCATTCTTTAGTAATTATTTCCACCACTTCTTTCTTATCAAAACTATAATTATTTTTATATTGTATTGTTTTTAAATATAGAATATCCTGATGGAATTATATTGGGATTAGCATCACACCCTAATTAAACTCCATGGGTGTATGTATTCTTTATCATGTTCAACACTGGTAAAGGCCAGGCCTTGGCTGATGGTGGTCTGAGTTGTTAGTCCCTTTCATTGATACGGTGTTGTGGAGACATCTTTTTTGTGATGACCCCATGTCATGTGGAGTCCTTGGGAATGTTTTTTGGATACATTTATATTTCTTTGGTCCTCTTGTATTATGTTTGGACATATTTTTTCAGTTCTGTATTTTTTTAAATCTTGTTTGGTATGAGTTTTTAAATTCTATTTCTTGATTGGTTTTGATGTTTTATGGTTCCATATTCATGTAATTCATTCCCCAAAAAAAAAATATGATACCTAGGCACTTATTCAAGACCGTGGGGATAGGAAACACCCTTTGTTATTTGTCATTGTACTGGTTTTTTTTCGGGTTTTTATGGTGAATAAATTCAGTTCGTGACAAAAGGGCATTTGAGTAGGTTAATGTTTTTGGGTTGTATTATTATTTTGTGATAAGCCCGGGTAGATAAGAGCTTTGACTTGAGGGGATTATATTTTTGGTCATTAGTACGGTTCTTTGCCGACACCTCTCTTTGTAGACTTGACTCACCGTGGGATAGTGGATTTTTTTATTTGATATCACATTCAAGTGAGATGTGTGGGCTGCAGACTATACATTGACATCAGGTGGGGGTGGGGTAGTTGTTTCTTTTATCATTGTAATGTTTAAGGATTATTTTATTTTGATGTTATTGATGACATTTTAGGAATTTTAGTACTGATTTTTGTTCTTGTGATAGTTATATTTTGTAGTCACATGCCTCCACAGAAAGATCGCATGCACCCATAAGAAGAATCCAAAAAGATTTCTCCCTCACCACTTGATCTAAGGTTAGTAGAGGATGTGGTTTGGGATGTTCAAGCTATAGAACATGGACCAAATCATATTCCATATTTTATTATAGAATATGAGACTAGTCCTAGGAATGAAAACTCCAACAAGTTTCTAAAAAATAAGCTTCATACATTTTGAGGTAGAATAGAACCCCATGAAAAAGTGGAATGGATCGAAATGACCAAGCGAATGTTCGAGTTCCTAGAAACACCGGAGGTGGTTAGGATTAAGTGTGCCTCTATTCATTTGAAGGTTCCCAACTTCTGGTGGTGGGAATTAGTACTTCAACCTGGAAATAATTAGAAGATGAAATGGGGAGATTTCATGGTCGTATTAAATAGACAATAGTTTTCTAAAGTCTTGGTATATGCAAGATCCTAAGAGTTCATGTATCTTGTTCAGGGAGATCATTCTCTAAATGAGTATGCCAACTGTTTCTCTAAGCTGGTTCGATATTCTCCCGTAATAGTCTTTAATGAGAAAGCAATGTCCTAGTGGATTGAGAAAGGGTTATCGACAGAGATATACTCCTAGGATTTCTTTTTTATGTAGAGGACCTATAATGAGGTGGTTGGTTTGGCATGTATGGTGGTGATTGAAAGAAAATTGAGGGCTGGTTTCTCTAAGAAGGTATCAGTAGTGGGAAGTGGAAACTATTTAGAGTAGAAAATGAAGAGGGTGGAGTATGGGAAGAAGGGATGTGGTAGTTCAGGCCACTCATCCAGGATGTTTTAATCTGTGGCTTCTAATGCGAGATTCATCATGTGCCACCAGTGTGGAAGTTCGGGGCACATATGACCATCATACCCATTTCCTCAAAAGAGTTGTTATCATTGTGGAGGTATAGGTTAATTGCAGTGATTTTGTGGGGTGGAACGTCCACATCAAAGTGGGGAAGGATCAGTGCCTTCAAAAGGAGTTCTGGCTCAATCAGAGCTGTCAAGGAAGGGGGATCTTGATTGGGTGGTCGTGGTGGTAGGGCTGGGTTATGTTTTTTGCAGAGCTAGTTCAAGGCCCAACCATAGACTAGTAGTTTTCCTAGGGTAGAGAATAGACATCTCTGTGAAGTGGATCAGGGACTAGTAAGATCAGAGTTGGGACCTTCATCAGGTCGAGGTAGCATTTTGATTTCATCTTCTATAGATGCTGCTCATTTTGATACTGGTGACTCTATTTCAATCATTAAAGCCCATTTTTCGAAAATGTTTAATTTTTCAACTGATCTTTCTTCCTTAATGATGGAGTTGGTGACGCCACTGGGAGAGAAGAATAAGTATGGTGTTTTGTGGAGAATGAGATCCTCAGTCGATTTGCGCGGGACCTCCTCTCCTAGAGTTGGGATATCTTGTTTTGGATTTATCATCACTTATGATAAAGTAAGATTCCCATGATCATGATGGTGGACTTCCTCATGTAGTTGATGAGTTTCCATAGGTATTTCAGGAGTCTTTTTCTGGTTTTGATTGATCTTGCACCGGGAACAAAGATGATATCTCTTCCATCATATCATGTTGCCCCCACCGAGATATGGGAATTAAGGATATAGCTGGATGACTTATAAACTAAAGGATTAATTTTCCTGAGAATCTCTCATTCTGCCTCTTTTGTGTTGTTCGTGAAAAAGGCTGACAGATCCCACTGATTCAGCATTGAATACAAGAAGCTGATAAAGGTGACAATCGAGAACAAATAACTTTTTTCTTGAATAAATGACTTGTTCGATGAGTTGAATAGGGAAAGGTGGTTTTCTAAAATCAACTTATGTTCTGGATATCATCAAATCAGGGTGAAAGGGGAAGATATTCCAATGACATCTTTCTAAAGATGGTATGACCACTTCGAATACATGGTCATGCCCTTCGGATAGACAAATGTTACATCAATCTTTATAGATCTCATTAATTGGGTGTACCATTAGTATATCTGTTCTTTTGTCATGGGATTTATGAATTACATACTAGTTTATTCTAGATCTATGGTGGAACATGATCATCACTTTACATTCATTTTGGGAACTTTGAGTGAAAATCGCCTTTATGAAAAGTTCTCCAAATTCAGTTTCTGGATCTTGGAGGAGAAATTTCTAGGGATTTAGATATCCAAACAGGGGTTTTCGGTGGATTCTGAGAAGATCAGTTCAGTTTTTTCATGGGAGAAGCCAAAGAATGTGTTTGAGATCAAGAGTATTTTATTCAATCTGGTTATTATAGGTGGTTTGTTCATGATTTCATTCAGCTTCATTCTCTCATGACCACACTCACCCGAAAAGGGGTGAAGTTTGTATAGGGTCCAAAATGTCAGGAATACTTCATGGATCTCGAGGGAAGATTCACTACCACCCCCATTCTGATTTTTCTAGAGGCTATAAGGGAGATGTGTTGTAAAATGATGCATCAAGTATGGGTCTCATGTGTGTGCATATGCAGGATGGTCATGTGGTGGCATATGGCACTTTCTAACTCAGACCACATGAAAAGAATTACCTGACCCATGACATGGTGTTAGCAGATGTGATGCATGATTTGAAGACATGAAATCACTATATCTTTGGGGAAATGTTTGTGGTTTACTCTGAACACAAAATCCTAGCCAATATCTTCTCACATAAGGAACTCAACATGAGGAAGCATCGTTGGATGGAGTACTTGCTAGGGATCTACTTCGACATTGTATGTACCTCCAGTAAGGGTAACGTGGTGGTTGACATCTTAAGCAGAAGGGTCCCAGTATAAGATTTGAGGAAGTCCAATGATGAGTAGACTCTGATGGAACTATTTTTTCAGATGCATATGGAGATGAAGAAGAATAATGGGGGTGCATTCTTGGCAATATTTCAGTTCACTCCTTCTATAGTGGATCTAATTTAGCAAGAACATATTAGTGATGAGATTGTTTAGCAGTCGAAGGAGTTTATTCAGGGTGGGGTGACATCTTCTAATTGGTTGTCATCTCCTAAGGTCATCCTATGCTATATGGGTCGTTCTATAGTGTCATCATCAGTACAGAAAGTGGTGAGGAAAGATAGCCACCAGTCTTAGTGGGATGTCCATCATAGTTCCAAAAAGATGTATTATGATGTGCATTTTCAATTATCATTGCTTAGTATGAGAAGAGACATCGCAGAATTTGTGTCAAGGTGCTACACATGCCAGCAGGAGAAAGAAGAGCATCAATTGACCTCTGTTTTTCTACATCTATTACCCATTCCTACCTTGATATGGGAAGAGGTTTCCATTGAATTAATTTTTGGCCTACTTTGTACACATTGCGGTATAAATTACATTTGGGTGGTGATTGATCATTTGAATAAATCAATCGACTACATTCTGATAAGAGATACAACTAAATTGGATGAGTTGGGTTGTTTGTATCTTTATGAGGTGGTAAGTATACATGGGGTTTAGTCAACAATTTTATTAGACATAGACCCTCATTTCACGTCTCATATTTTTTTAAGGCCTTCAAAAGGCCTTATGGTCCCAGATTAAGATGGGGATGACATGCCATCCTCAAACGGATGGTCAGACATAGCGGGCGAATAAGATTTTGGAGGACATCTCCATGCATGTGTACATGACATTGGAGGTTCTTGGGATAGCTATTCGGGATGTTTTGAGTTTTATTATAATAAAATCTATCAATCCTCTATTCAAATTTCTTCTTTTGCAGAACTCTATGACCGACCTTTCCAGTCCCCCCTTTGTTGGGATGAGGTAGGTGAGACCGCACTTCTGGGGCCAAGTCTGGTATAAGAGATGTCTGAGAATGACAAGTTGATCAATAAATGGTTACAGACATCTCAATGTTTCCATAAATCAGATGATGACCAGATGTGTCATGACCTTGTGTTTTTTTGGGTGATAGGGTATTCTTGAAAGTGGCCCCTCGTCTAGGACATCGTCGATTGAGAAATTAAGGGAAGCTGATGTCGCGGTATACCTTACCATTTGAGATCACTAATCATATTGGATAGGTGGAATAAAATTTGGCATTACATTCTTAGTTTACATCTATCCTTGACGTCTTCCATGTCTCCCAGTTAATGAAATATAACCAGGATACATCCCATGTACTAAATTTGGAAAAGATGGATATAAAGCCTGATTTATTTGTTTTTTAGTTGGCTAGTGTGAATAGTGGACTTATATGAAAAGTTGTTTTATGGAATTTCTATTCCACTAGTCCTGGTTCATTGGAAACATGGGAATGAAAAGCATGGTACTCGGGGGTGGATGTTGTGGGTTGGGAAGGAGTACCCATTCTTTTTTTCTAATCAAGATTATAGTTTACTTTCTGGGGTGGAAATTATTTCATGGTGGAGAGAATTGTCACATATATGACTTATTTTAAAGGTATATTTCATTTAATCCCCATTCATGCTTTTTTGTTGGGGTTTACCAATCATTTTTGGAGGAAAGGGTGAGTTTTCATGATTTTGGCCAAACCATGAGCCCATTTCCCGATTTAAAAACAAATTTGTTTCTTTTATAAATCATTCATTTTTCAAAAAAATTCAGAACGTACACTTCCGCAATGGCCTAATATTACCTATTAACACCACCATATCTATTTGAACCCTTTATGAATCCATAATCATGGTGGATATGTTTTTTTAAGGAATCGGTTCATCCTGGAAGCCCATTTCTAGTTTAGAAAAAATTTGTTTATTTATTATCTTATTAATTTTTTATGTTTTTTAGGTGATCTAAACTCTCACCCAATACCACATAAAATAGACGCACCCGAATTCTCTTTTCCCCCTCTTTTAAGCTTATATTCATCGTGAATTAAGGAAGAACTTATTAGGATTTCTCAAATCATCCAAATTTGAAGAGGTAATTTGTTTCCTTCATAAGTCCATAAATTTTTACTATTCTTACCCCATTTCAATTCTCAATTAACATAATCAGTATTATTAAAACCTCACATACATTTTTTTTATTTTTTAATTTAACTACTAGTCTATTTTGGGGTATATATACAAGATTCCTCAGGTAAGTTTGTCTCGTTCATTATTCCTCCCTTTTTCGTTGGGTTTTTTTCCTTTTCCTTAGGGTATCTTCTAATTATTACTGATGATCATAACTTCCATAAATTGGGGATTCAACCCTAGGGTTCGATATTGGGTTTCATGGACTAATATTGTGATTTTAGTCTTGATATAACTCCCTTGTGGTGCAGCGATGGTTCTGTTGAACATTCACAGAAAGATTCATGGGTTTTGACAGTTTCTGTAGGTGATTTCTTGGGTAATCAATTCTAGATGAGTTATCCTTTATTAATATCTTTTTTTAGAACACTTATCCTTCATTATAATTTATACAAAATCTATTTTTGTTGACACTTGTTAAGAAAATGATTTTTAGGTACCAATTTTGGGTTAAATTGGGTGTTTTACATGTCTATTTAAAGTTACGCCAATTATGGTTATTTTATTACTCATGTAATGGTTTTATATAAATATTTTTGGCTGATGAAATTTTTTTTGTGAATATGGGTATGAAAATGGTGTTCAAGGTGTTGTTTTTATGGGATTTTGTGAGAAGAATTGGGTTAAATTTTGTGAAGTTATTTTATTTAAATCATATCATTTTTATTGAGTGGTGTTAGTTGTGAAAAGAATGTGTAGCTACTATTTTGAGTTTATTATGACAAGAACAGAATTTTGTATGTGTTAATATATTTTTTTATCTGGATATAATGGTTTTATAACAAAAGGGGAATCCTATATATCTAGGAGGGTAGATATGTACTAATACGCTAGTGATCAGGATCAGTTTTATCCCTATTTACCTTAGGAAAATGGATAACAATAGTAGTAAAAAAAATATATTGATGATGTTTGGGGACTATATCTTTTTGTTTATGTACCCTAATAGTGTATTGTTCCTGAAAATGGATTTTTCTATGGTTACATTACACCGAGGTATGAGTTACATAGGGCCCGAGACTAACTAGTGCCTAGGGGTGTTCCTGACATTAGTGCTCATTGAATATTTTTTAATTATATTTTTCATATGGTGTTTTTTTATAGAAAATAAATTAACTTGCATGTTTTACTAAAATTTTCTCACTCATGGAAAATTCCCATTGAAAACTTATTACATTTAAAAGTTTCATTCTTTAGAAATTTTTTCCACCACTTCTTTCTTATCAAAACTAACATGGTTTTTATCATGTATTGTTTACAATATGGAATATCTTGTTGGAATATTATTAGGTTTTGGCTCACAATTTACATACACATCTTTGGTGTGAGTAGACAT
Source organism: Viscum album (assembly GCA_963277665.1). Taxonomy (NCBI): domain Eukaryota; kingdom Viridiplantae; phylum Streptophyta; class Magnoliopsida; order Santalales; family Viscaceae; genus Viscum; species Viscum album. Next base: position 1,331,930,383 of record OY728165.1, on the reverse strand, counting down.
TATCATGTTTGACATAGGTAAAGGAAATCCCTTAGGTGATAGTGGTCTGGGTTGATTGTCCCTTTCCTTGTAGTGGTGTTGTAGAGATAGCTTATGGGTGTTGACTCTTTGTCGTGTGGAGTCCATGGGGCTATTTTTATGATACATTTTTGTGTTTTTGGAACTCTTGTCTTATCTTCGGACCTATGTTTCCAGTTCTATATTTTGTTTAAATCTTTTTTGGTATGAATTTTTAGATTCTGTTTATCGATTGGCTTTGATGTTTTATGCTCCCATATTTGAGTAAATAATTCCCAAACCAAAATATATGATACTTGGGAACTTTTTCCGACATGCGGGGATAGGGAACTCAATCCGGGCCTAGTCACATGCCATGTTTGGTGTCCGTTTTTATGGTGACCATATTCGGTTCATGGCATCATCTCATCTCAAGATACTTATTTTACCTCACTAGTGTGGAACAGAATAAAATATGATTTTCCAACCAGGGAATGACTTATACCTTCAACAAATCCTAATATGGATAGATAAGTAGAAACAAACCATCATAATTATTGATTTAATGTTTGATGCACATGTACATATTTTTTTGTGGTAAATGGGTGAATCAACCATCTATAGTTCAATTTATATATAAATATAATTATCACTCAAACATATATGTTGATATGTATGAGGATTTTTTTTTGAAAAAATGTAGATTTATATTGTGCTAGAATAAGGATATAGATGTAATGATTAGTCATAAATATTTAATAAAGAATATGTTAATGAATTTGTAGATGATATATAAATTAATGTAATATTATCAATACCAACAAAATTCATTTTATGAATCGAGGTGAAAACCTCTAGAGTTTAAGAATAGTGATTTGGTAATTTCAAATATTTCTCCACATAATGGTATGTTATAGTTCAGTGTAATAAATATTATTTATCTTAGTTTCATTAGATATTTTGATGAATAAAAATATATCCACGATTTCCACATCCATATATGTATTATATTAAAGATTTTATATTTGTGTAATTGATTTATAAATATACACATAATAAATATCATGTCATTCATTGGCCTGATAGGGATATTGAATATGATGAAATGATTATGGGGAAACTTATTGAGATTAAATATTATCCTTAGAAGGAACTATGAGGAAATTTCATTCCCATGCATTGTGTTATATATGTAAATGATGTATTGGAGGAATGTATGTGGGATTAAGAATCATGGATCTTCTCCATGTATATTGTAATGACCCGTAAAATTAAAGGGAATTTTTTCTTCTTATGTTTCTGTATGCTTTTACAAGAACAAAGTTTCTGACAGCACCTGATTCCGATGCCCGGTGAGCCCGGAATAAAATTCAGAAGTTTAGCTCGGGTATGTTCAGTGAACGAACGAGCTGGTTTTCCTAAATTTTTAACCATTTCTTGTAATCAAAATCTGAGGACACCGATGGAATCGCAGCATCGGTAATTGCTTAGGAACACCTTTTCTGGAGTTTCGTTTGCTCAGGTGTGGTTATTAAAATTTTGGGTTAGGTAAAGAATAAAATAAAATAGTGCAACCAATTTTTTTTTAAAGTAGTTTAACCTAAGCTAAGTGGTTAGAGTGGGACCCACTATATCATACTCCTCTAGGTAGGATATTTGGGGGGTGGGTCCCACATTAACCCCACCCTTTCAACATCCTCAACCCCCTATTAATTATGTAACCCACCCACACTCCTTTAAATGAAAAGTCAAATCATTAATTGATTAACTTATTCAAAGTAATTAATTCTTGGAATCTTTTGAATTTCAAATGAAACATTGGCTTGTTGATTAATTAAATAAGACAAAGTCTTATTTTGTGGGAGGTGAGTTCATTGTGCGAGAGGATTTGGGGAAGGAAAGCTCTAACTCTTGAAGAACATTCTTCCTCCTTTAAGAACGTGAAGAATGCACCGTCACCGATGAAGAATGCAGAATCCTCGGAGATCGACGACGTGACTCTGTGTACCACGACGCCAACGATTCTCATCTCCGTGACGCCGATGACGCTTACGAAGTCTTCTTCCACGACGTGCTTTTCCGTGACGAACCTTCGTTCAACAATGATCGAGGTAGGGGGTTTGGTTTAATTTAATTTTGTTTGTGTATTATATCCTCGGCCTTTGATTAAATTGTCGATAGTAGTTTGGGCCGCCTGTTATCGTAATAACAGGAGGAGGTCGGACCGTACGAACACGGCCGACCCTCCTCCCCCTTTTGATGGTTGTACTTATTGCGGCACGAGCAAAGGCGGCGCGGTGCAATGGCACCGCGCGGAAACAACGAAGTATGGGCATAGAAGAGTGGCGATGTCGTGTCGCGCCGTTGTGGCAATTCCAAGGCTCCTCGGATTGTTTAATCGACGGGCATTGATGTAATAGGCCGCAGAGGCGGTTTGACGATTCCGAGGTAAAGTGTGAGACCCGGGGTGAACACCGGCGCAGACGGAATCGAAAACGGACCACCGGAGAAAATTTGGTGGCCCGCGGAATTCTCCGATGGCGTTGGTGGCCGGAGGCGGCGGCCGCCACCGTCCGGCCGCTCGGAGGCGACGGCGCCTGGCGCGCCGCCAGGAGGGACCGCCACGCTTTCAGCTGCATCAGTGAGCGTCCGGTCCCGCGGCCTCGCGGGACCTAGGAAGGGACGTGGCGCCGAGGCATGTCCGCTGGAAAGGAGCGGCCCCTACATTGGGTCGCAGCTCCAATCAAGGGGGAAGCGCCCCATTTGCGTGGCCGCTTTGCCGGCGCCGAGCCGACCCCGCTCGGCCATCGCCGAGCCACCCCGGGCCAGACTGGACGCAACGGTCCGGGCCACGCCCCCTAGTCCGGGCCACACGCACCGGGCTGGGCCACGCATTAATGTGCCAGAACCGAACCTGGTTCGAGTCGACCCGGTTCGGGCCACCCCAGTGGGGTGGGTCGGGTCCGTCCGGGCCCAGACCCCCCCCCCCCCAATTTCCAGACCACTTCCAGTATTTTGCAGTATCTTGGGCTACAGATCTCTGATTGAAGCACCGTCAGCTGCGATGCGATACTTGGATCTAGACGGTTGTTTCAGTATATTACACCCAATGTTTTGGAGAACTTTGGGTTCGGCCGGGTTGGTTCGAACTCGAAACCAACCGGGCCGTCGGAGCGGAAACACATATGAGTTGAGCACCGGACGTCTGATTGGTGTGCCGTCAACTTTGATGGATTCCACTTAGTGAGGCAGAAATTTTGGCTTACTCCGATCAAGGTTTGGATGTAGTTGTAGTACGGTTGGGTTAGTTTTGACTTAAAAAACTACCAGGCCCCTGGGAAAAAAAGCTAATTACTCTCAGACCGGGCGTCTGATTGATGTGCTGTCTGTCGCGTTGTGTTCCTTTTGACAAGACAGAACATTGGGATACATCAACCCCGGACTATATGTCAGTTGATGTACCGTCCTATTGTCTCATGGAGTGGACCCTCCCGAAACGATCGTGTTGTGTGCGGAAACCCTAGAGCTGGCTGTGTCTGCAACGACGATGACTTTTGTACGGGAATCCTCCGTGGGTTCGACGGTGGCGACTACGGTACTTTCAATCTCTATGAAACCCTAGAGTTGGATGAGACTTGATGTCTACTGCTCGATCTAATTGGTGTGTTCGGTTTTCCCAGTGGGGAGCGCTTGGTTGTAGTGGCAGACTCACGGTGGAGAAGTTCTTGGTTGTAGTGGAAGACCCACGGTACTCAATAGACGGCGTACTTCTGGAGGCTATGAGTGGGAGCGCTTGGTTATAGCGGCAGACCCACGGCGGAGGAGCACTTGGTTGTAGCTGCAGACCCGCGGTACTCAACAGAAAGAGTACCTCTGGAGGCTATGAGGGGGAGAGATTGGTTGTAGCGGCAGACCCACGGCGGAGAAGCGCTTGGTTGTAGCGGCAGACCTACGGTAGTCAACAGAAGGAGTACCTCTGGATGATATGGGGGGTTCTTGGTTGTAGCGGTTGACCCATGGTGGGAAGCACTTGGTTGTAATAGTAGGCCCATAGTACTCGACAGGTGGAGTACTATAGCAGTCCAAGGTTAATGGGAAGTGCTTGGTTGTAGCGGCAGGCCCATTGTGCTCGAAAGAGGAGGAGTTTACCCAGTAGCTATGGTTTCGACATCATGATTAAATCCTGGTTTGAGCTAAGTCTTGACTTTAAATCTTTATCTTCGATAAGATTGACTTGATTTCCTATGTGGATTACATTATAATTTCCTATATGGATTACGTTATGCATTCTTGTGTGGATTGGGTTGTGAATTCCTTTGTGGAACAAGTTATGTTTTCCTGGGTGGACTGGGTTGTACTTGGGCTTGGATGTTGGAGCTGAATTGATGACTTAGGTATATGAATGGGCATATACCTTAGTAGTTTAGGATGTTACTTCATGATTGTATCTTCCTTTTTTTATTATCCTTTGTGGAATCTGGGAGACCTTTGGGGGTCTCGGGGTCCCTACTGAGTAGCTTATACTCACCCCTACACGGGCTATGCTCACACTACGTTGTGTTGGATGCAGACGATGGACAGCGCTGATCATGGTGGAGGCTTGTGGAGTAAGTCAGTACCTGGAGGTGGACCACTGGGTGGGACGTACACGGAGCGGACGGCTGGACCCGTTGAGCTGAGGCGGCTATCTATGCCCACCCTTCAAGTGGGACTTTTAGTGGACAGCTCGACGTTGAGGATTTAATTTTTAGTTGTTGTAATTCCTTTCGAGTTTTACTTTACTTTCAGTTTGGGTTTGTATTCTGGCCCACTTACTTTTTCACACTTACTTTTGTACCCAATTTTACTTAGTGTTTACTTCTTCTTACTTACTCTGTGGTGTTTGTTTACTTTACAAAGGCAATGTCTTCCCTTTTAATAGGGAATTACGCCTTGGTGCTAGATGCCAACCCCTGGCCTATGGAAGGCGGGCTTGGGGTAGTCACGGCACAGGCCCCGAGGACGGGTCATGACAAATTGGTATCAGAGAAGTCTGGTTCTACCGCAGAACTCTGAACTCTGATCTTTCTTCTATGTGAAGCAATAGTGTTAAGGGTATTGAGTGTGGTTATCAGTCCAGGAAGTCCAGTGTTGGTGCGGCGGCCGACATATCCGTACACTAGGACCCTGACTTCTGATTTCCGACTCAATGCACGAAACATTGAATGCATGTGTGTTTCAAAAGTTTTCTTTCTGATTACTTTGTGTCAGCTCACCAGGTATACTGTTTTGACTGTGGGGCACCTGTATCTTTTTAGGATGTCCACACGATGGTAGCCAGGTAGGGTTCAGAGCTTTGTGTGGGACAATAGCCCACCGAGCGATGAGGCCTCGGTGCAGGGCCCCTTTTCAGCGGAGGCACCAGCGGTACCTATACCCCCAAGCCACCGATGCTACCAACCCCATCCACTGAGAGTGCCCGTCTCCTTAGTTCATTTCACGAGTTTCAACGTTAGAGACCACCCAGGTTCCGTAGGGAGACAGACCCTCAGGCAGCCAAGGATTGGCTGCAGGCAATTGTGTGAGTTTTTAGGTTAGTGGGGACACCAGCCGACCTCATGGTGATCCTTGCCGCAAGCCTCCTGCACACGGCAGCAGGCAGATGGTGGAGCTTGATGCTTCATGTGAACGATGAGGCATCTCTCCTCTGGATGGACTTTGAGGGCCTCTTCCGCTCAGAGTTCATCCCAGCCACCCTCTGTGCGGTGCGCATCCAAGAGATTCTACAGCTCCGGCAAGGCAGCATGACGGTCGCCCAGTACTCGACGAGATTTACCGATCTATCGCGCTATTCCATGGACATGGTACGGGACCCCTTCTTCAGGGCCCGAACCATTGAGCAGGGGCTCAGGCGAGAGATTAGTGCTTCAGTTATTTCTCACAGTATCCCGATGTAGACAGGGGTGTTGGAGCGATCCCTCTTAGTGGAGAGTTTCCTTGTTGAGAAGTCTCCAGCAGTAGGACCCACCAATAGCCGGCATGTGGCAAAGTCTTCTACAGCAGGCAGTAGACAGATAACGTAGAGGTCCAAGAGGACTAGACCTACAGGTGGTCGATCGCATGACACAGGATCGTTGGTACGAGGCACCCGGTGTGGAGAATGACTAACCATGCACGGATAGTGTTACTCCTGCGGCGGGGTTGGTAACTTGGAACATGACTATCTGACCCGCCATACAGATGACCAGTAGGTGAATGAAGGACCTCCCAGGCAGAGGTAGAGGTTTGATCGAGGCGGACTACAAGGAGCAGGAGACCGATGCAGGGGAGCTGGCCGTGCAGCTGGAACTGGACGACGCTTCGAGGTGTTGCGACCACCACCACTAGGAGGTCCACCCCGACCGCAGGGAACAGGAGGACATGGGAGAGCTCAGCATCAGATAGCTGAGGCATACGATCATGGAGATCTGGGAGCAGATGGACAGGAGTGGGACTATCTCTAGACCTAGAGGCTTTTGTTCATATTGCTTCTAGATTTTTTGATGTTTGTTTGTATATTCTTTGTGTCTTTGTACATTGAACTGCAGTAATAAAATAAACCTTTATTTGAGGCATTTATTTTCCTGTCCTCTATTTTTCTTGTTACTAAGAGGTTCCGGTTTAATAACCGTTGACTTGTCCCTCACCTTTGAGATACCTATTGGAGGAGACCCAGTGGACACACACTGATGCCGACAGTGTGACTCAACCCTTGGAGGCGTGATTTACCGTTGGATCTATTGGTAGTGGCGTCGAGGCCTTACGACGTAATCCTTGGTTTGGATTAGTATCATCCAAGTCGGGATTGAATGTATTAGGAAAAGAACGTGGTTCATCTAGGGGATGAGACTGGAATTCTCTTATCGGAAAAGAATAAATCTTAGTAGCTCTTGTAGGACCAGAGATGGTCCAGGCCATCCAAGAGCGGAAGACGACAGCTCAGAGCCGACAAAAGACTTTTTCTGACACGAGGCAGAGACCACTAGAGTTCGAGGATGGCGACCACGTCTTCTTGCGGGTCTCACCTCGATATGGATTACAGAGATTTGGCCGAGGTATCAAGTTAACTCTGCGCTTTATCAAACCATTCCAGGTCCTCAGCAGGATAGGTGAGGTGGCTTATCGCCTGGCCCTACCACCTCAGTTGCACCGGGTGCACGATGTATTCCACATATCTTAGCTGAGGAGATATGTGCATCACCTGACCCTTATCTTCGACCATGGGGAGCTGGAAATTGATGGTGGGGTGACTTTTGAAGAGGTCCCAGTGGAGATCAAGGATCAATGGGAGCGGGTCTTATGTGGACAGTCGATTCCTCAAGTGTGCATCAGATGGCAGCACGGGAAACTCCAGGAGAGCACTTGGGAGTGGGAGGCTCATATGCATGCTCAATACCCACATTTGTTTCCCTAGTTTATGATGTATCATTACCTGGGACGTAAGGCCATGAGGTGGGAGTAATGTAAAGACCCTTAAAATTCTTGGGAAATTTTTTTTCTTAATATTCTTTGGGATTTTACAAGAACGCATTTTCTAAAGGCACCTGATTCTGAGACCCGGTGAGCCCGGAATAAATATCTGAAGTTTAGCTTGGGTACGTTCAGTGATCGAACGAGCAGGTTTTCCTATCTTTTGAACCGGTGCTCGGAATTGAAATACGAGGACACCGATGGAATCGCAACACCGATAATTTCTTATAAACACCTTTTCCGGAGTTGCATTTGCTCGGGTGTGGTTATTAAAATTTTGGGTTAAGTGAAGAATAAAATAAAATGGTGCAACCATTTTTTTTAAAGTAGTTTAACCTATACTAAGTGGTTGGAGTGGGACCCACTATATCCTACTCCTCTAGGTAGGATATTTGTGGGGTGGGGACCACATGAGCCCCACCCTTTAAATTTACTCAACCCCATATTAATTATGTAACCCACTCACACCCCTTTAAATGAAAAGTCAACTCATTAATTGATTAACTTATTCAAAATAATTAATTCTTGGATTCATTTGAATTTCAAATGAAACGTTGGCTTGTGGATTAATTAAATAAGACACAGTATTATTTCATGAGAGGTGAGTTTGTTGTGTGAGAAGATTTGGGGAAGGAAACCTCTAACTCTTGATGAACATTATTCATCCTTGAAGAACGCGAAGAACGCACTGTCACCGACGAAGAACGCCGAATCCTCGAAGATCGATGACACGACGCAGTGTACCGTGACGCCGACAATTATCTTCTCCATGATGTCGACGATGCTTATAGATTCTTCTTCCACGACTTGCTTTTTCGTAAAGAACCTTCGTTCAAGAACGCTCAAGGTAGGGGGTTTGGTTTAATTTAATTTTTTTGTGGATTATATCCTCGACCTTTGATTAAATTTTTGATAGTCGTTTGGGCCACCTGTTATCGTAATAATGGTAGGAGGTTGGACTGTACGAACAAGGATGACCATCCTCCCCCTTTTGCTGGTTGTACTTATTGCAGCATGAGCAAAGGCGGTGCGGTGCATCGGCACCGCGCGGAAACAACGAAGAACGGGCGAAGAAGCGTGAGACCATTGCGATGCGCCGTTGTGGTGATTCGAAGGCTCCGCGGATTATTTAATCGATGGGCATTGACTAAATGGGTTGTAGAGGCAGTTTTATGATTCCGCAGTAAAGTGCGAGACCCGAGGTGAATGCCGGTGCAGACAGAATCGAAAACAGACCACCGGAGCAACTCCGGTGGCCCGCGGAATTATCCGGCGGTGCGGGTCACCGGCATGGCAGTGCCGGCAGCCGGAGGCGGCGGCGCCCGACACGCCGCCAGGAGGGACAGTCGTGGATGAAGCCGTGGTGGCGGGCGTCTGGTCCGGCGACTACGTGGGACCGAGAAAGGGACGAGGTGCCGGGCAGCGTCCGCTGGCAAGGAGCGGCCCCCACGCGGGGGCCGTGGCTCCAATCAATGGGGCATTGCTCCCTTTTCACGGCCGCTCGGCCAGCGCCGAGCTGACCCTGCTCGGCCCGCGTAGAGCCGCACCTGGCCGGACCAGCTGCACCGGGCCAGGCCGCACAGGCTGGGTGGTGCCGCACCTTAATGGGTCGGACCCGGTTCGGGTTGACCATGTTCGGGCCAACCCAGGTGGGGTGGGTCGGGTCGGTCCGGGCCCAGACCCCCCCCCCCCCCCATTTTCAGACCACTTCCGGTCTTTTGTCCATATCTTGGGATACGATCCTACAATCGACACACCGTCAGCTGTGATGCTATCCATGGATCGAGACGGACATTTCAGTATATTACACTCAATGTTTTGAAGAACTTTGGGTTCGGCCGGGTTGGTTCAAACACGAAACCAACCGTCCCCTCGGAGCAGAAACGCTTTTAACTTGAGCTCCGGACATCCGATTGACGTTCCATAGACATTGATAGATTCCTCTTAGTGAGACGGACCTTTTGGATTACTTCACTCGAGGTTTGGATGCAGTTGGAGTAGGGTCGGGTTGGTTTTGTCTTAAAAACCAACCGAGTCCCTAGGATGAAAAATCCATTTACTCTCAGACCGGGCGTCTGATTGACGCGCCATCTATCGCATTGTGTTCCTTTTGACGAGACGGAACATTGTGATACATCAACCCTAGACTACGTGTCAGTTGATATATCACCCTCATGGCCCGTGGAGTGGACCCTCCCAGAACGAGCGTGATGTGTGCAGAAACCCTAGAGCTGGCTGCTTCTGCGATGACAATGACTTTCGTACGAGAATCCTATGTGGGTTCGATGGTGATGACTACGGTACTTTCAATCACTATGAATCCTTAGAGCTAACTGAGACATGACGTTTTATGATCGATCGACTCGGTGTGTTTGGTTAGACCAGTGGGGAGCGCTTGGTTGTAGCGGCAGACTCACGGCGGAGGTGTGCTTGGTTGTAGCAGCAGACCCATGATACTCAACAAAAGAAGTACCTCTGGAGGCTATGAGGGGGAAGCCTTGGTTGTAGCGGCAGACTCACGGCGGAGGAGCACTTGGTTGTATCAGCAGACTCGTGGTACTCAACAGAAGGAGAACCTATGGAGGCTATGAGGGGAGCGCTTGGTTGTAGCGGCAGACCCACGGCAGAGGAACGCTTGGTTGTAGCGGCAGACCCACAGTACTCAACAGAAAGAGTACATCTGGAGGCTATAGGGGGGGCGTTTGGTTGTAGCGGCAGACCAATGGTGGGAAGTGCTTGGTTGTAGCAGCAGGCCCACAGTACTCGAAAGGTGGTGTACTACTGTAGTCCAAGGATTATGGGAAGCGCTTGGACGTAGCGGCATGCCCACTGTGCTCAAAAGAGGAGGTGTTTCCCCTACAGCTATGGTTTCGACATCATGATTAAATCCTGGTTTGAGCTGAGTCTTGCCTTTCAATCTTTATCTCCGATAAGATTTACTTGATTTCCTGTGTGGATTATGTTATGCTTTCTTGTGTGGATTGGGTTGTGAATAACTTTGTGGAACAGGTTATGTTTTTCTGTGTGGAATGGGTTGTACTTGGGCTCGGATGTTGGAGCTGAATTGATGACTTAGGTATATGTATGGTAATATACCTAAGTAGTGTCAGATGTTAATTTGTGATTGAATCTTCCTTTGTGGATTATCCTTTGTTGAATCTTGGAGACCTCCGGGGGTCTTGGGATCCCTACTGAGTAGCTTATACTCCCCCCTGCATGGGTTATGCCCGCACTATGTTGTGTTGGATGCAGACGACGAACATTACTGATCGTGGTGGAGGCTTATGGAAAAAGTCGGTACCTGGAGGTGGACCACTGGGTGGGACGTACACGGAGCGGACGGATGGATCCGTGGAGCTGAGGAGGCTATCTATACCAACCCTTCAGGTGGGACATTTAGTGGACGTCTTGACGTTGCGGCATTACTTTTCAGTTGTTGTACTTCCTTTCAAGTTGTACTTTACTTTTTGTTTGGGTTTGTACTCTGGCTCACTTACTTTTCCGCACTTACTTTTGTACCCAGTTTTACATACTTTTTACTTCTTACTTACTTACTCTGAGGTGTTTGTTTACTTTAAAAAGGAAATTCCTTCCCTTTTAATCGGGAATTATGACTTGGTGCTAGTCACTAGCCCCTGGCCTATGGAAGGCTGGTTGGGGTAGTCACGGCATGGGCCCTAAGGACAGGTCGTGACAAATTGGTATCAGAGGAGTTCAGTTCTACCGCAGAACTCTGGACTCTGATCTTTCTTCTATGTTATGAAATAGTGTTAAGGGTATTGATTGTGGTTATCAGTACAGGGAGTCCAGTGTTGGTGCGGCGGCCGGCGTATCCGTACACCAGGACCCTGACTTCTGATTTCTCACTCAATGCACGAAACATTGATTGCCTGTGTGTTTCAAAAGTTTTCTTTGTGATTACTATGTGTCAGCTCACCAGGTATATTGTTTTGACCATGGCGCACCTGTATCTTTTTAGGATGGCCCCACGACGGCAGCCAGCTAGGGTTCAGAGGTTTGTGCGAGACGACAGCCCACCGAGCGATGAGGCCTCTGTGCATTGCCCCTTTTCAGCGGAGGCACTGCCGGTACCTCTACCCACCGAGCCACCGATACTACCAGCCCTAGCCACCGAGGGTGGACGTCGCCTTAGTGCACTGCACGAGTTTCAGCGTGAGAGCCCGCCTAGGTTCCATGGGGAGACGGACCCTCAGGCAGCCAAGGATTGGCTGGAGGAGGTTGTGCGAGTTTTTAGGTTAGTGGGGACACCTGCCGACCTCATGGTGATCCTCGCAGCAAGATTCCTTCACGCGGAAGCAGGCAGATGGTGGAGCTTGATGCTACAGGTGCACGGTGAGGCATCTTTTCTCTGGACGGACTTTGAGGGCCTCTTCCGCTTGGATTTCGTCCAAGCCACCCTCCATGCGGTGTGCATCCAGGAGCTTCTATAGCTGTGGCAGGGCAGCATGACGGTCGCCCAGTACTCGGTGAGATTTACCGATCTCTCGCGCTATTCCACGGATATGGTACGGGTCCCCTTCTTCAGGGCCTGAACCTTCGAGCAGGGGATTAGGCGAGAGATCAGAGCTTCAGTGGTTTTTCATAGCATCCTGATGCAGACAGGGGTGTTAGAGCGAGCCCTCTTAGTGGATAGTTTCCTTGTTGAGCAGTCTCCAGCCGCAGGACCCACCACTAGCCAGCATGCAGCAGAGTCTTCTACAGCGGGAAGTAGACAGATGACGCAGAGGTCCAAGAGGACTAGACCTACAGGTGGTCGACCGCATGACACCGGATCGTTTGTGCGAGGCACCCGAGGTGGAGAACGACTTACCATGTGCAGACAGTGTTACTCCTGCGGCGGGGTTGGTCACATGGCACGTGACTGTCCGACCCGCCATACAGATGACCAGAAGATGAACGAAGGACCTCCCAGGAAGAGCCATAGGTTCGATCAAGGTGGACCACAAGGAGAAGGAGACCGAGGCAGGGGAGCTGGCTGTGCAACTAGAGGCGGATGACTCTTAGAGGTGGTTCCACCACCACCACCAGGAGGTCCATTCCAACCGCAGGAAACAGGTTGACATGGGAGAGCTCAACTTTAGGTGGCTGAGGCCTACGATCATGGAGATCTAGGAGTAGATGGATAGGAGCGGGACTAGCTCCAGACCTGAAGGCTTTTGTTCATATTACTTCTAGATTTGTTGATATTTGTTTCTAGATTCTTTATATCTTTGTACTTTGAACTGTATTAATAAAAGAAACCTTTCTTTGAGGAATTTACTTTGATGTCCTCTCTTTTTGTTGTTCCGGTTAAAAAACCGTTGACTTGACCCTCACCTTTGAGATACCTACTTGAGGAGACCCAGTGGCCACACACTGGTGCCGACAGTGTGACTCAACCCTTGGAGACGAGAGTAACAGTTGAATCTTTTGGTAGTGGCATTGAGGCCTTACGACGGCATCCTTGGTATGGACTAGTATCTTCCATGTCGGGATTAACTGTATTAGGCAAAGAACATGGTTCATCCAGGGGATGAGACTAGATTTCTCTTATCGGCAAAGAAGAAATCTTAGCAGCTCTTGTAGGACCAGAGAAGGTCTAGGCCATCCAAGAGCGGAAGAGGATAGCTCACAGCCGACAAAAGTCTATTGTTGGCAGGAGGTAGAGACCACTAGAGTTCGAGGATGGTGACCATGTATTCTTGCGGGTCTCACCTCGACGTGGATTATGGAGATTTGGACGAGGCGGCAAGTTATCTCTACGATTAATTGGACCATTCCAGGTCCTCAGTAGGATAGACGAGGTGGCTTATCGCCTGGCCCTACCACCTCAGTTGCACCGGGTGCATGACATCTTCCACGTATCTTTGCTGAGGAGATACGTGCATGAACCGACGCATATCTTCGACCATGGAGAGCTAGACATTGATGATGGGGTGACTTTTGCGGAGGTCCCAATGGAGATAAAGGATCAACAGGAGCGGGTCCTACGTGGACAGTCGATTCCTCTAGTGTGCATCAGATGGAAGCACAGAAACCTCCAGGAGGGCACTTGGGAGCGGTAGGCTCAGATACGTGATCAGTACACACATTTGTTTCCCTGTTTTATGATTTAACTTTACGGGGACGTAAAGCCCAGAGGTGGGAGTAATGGAAATACCCATAAAATTTAGGGATTTTTTTTCTTATTTTTCATTGGGATTTTACAAGAACACAGTTTTTGACGTCACCTGATTTTGAGGCCCAGTGAGCCCGGAATAAATTTCCGAAGTTTAGCTTAGGTAGGTTTAGTGAACGAATGAGTTGGTTTTCCTAACTTTTGAACCAGTCCTTGGAATCGAAATCCGAGGACACCGATGGAATCGCAGCGCTGGTAATTGCTTAGAAACACCTTTTCTGGATTTGCGTTTGCTCAGGTGTGGTTATTAAAATTTTGGGTTATGTAAATAATAAAATAAAATGGTGCAACTAATTTTTTATTTTAAAGTAGTTTAACCTAAGCTCAGTGGAAGGAGTGTGACCCACTATATCCTACTCCTCTAGGTAGGATATTTGTGGGGTGGGGGCCACACGAGCCCCACCCTTTCAACTTCTCCAACCCCCTATTAATTATGTAACCCACCTGCATACCTTTAAATGAAAAGTCAACTCTTTAATTGATTAACCTTTTAAATGTAATTAATTATCAAATTAATTTGAATTTCAAATGAAACATTGGCTTCTGGATTAATTAAATAAGACAATGTCTTATTTCGTGAGAGGTGAGTTCATTGTACGAGGGGATTTGGGGAAGGAAAGATCTAACTCTTGAAGAACATTCTTCCTCCTTGAAGAATGGGAAGAACACACCGTCACCGATGAAGAAAGCTGAATCCTCAGAGATCGACGACGCGAAGATGTGTACCACGATGCCGACGACGCTTACGAATACTTCTTCCGTGATGTGCTTTTCCGCGACAAACCTTCGTTCATAAACACTTGAGGTAGGGGGTTTGGTTTAATTTAATTTTTTATGGATTATATCCTCGGCCTTTGATTAAATTGTTGATAGTCGTTTGGGCCGCCTGTTATCATAATAATGGGAGGAGGTCGGACCATTCGAAAACGGCCAACCCTCCTCCCCCTTTTGTTGGTTGAACTTATTTTGGCATGAGCAAAGGCGGCGCGGTGCAATGGAACTGCGCGGAAACAATGAAGAATGGGCGATGAAGTGTGGCACCATCGCGCCGCGTCGTTGCGGAGATTTGAAGGCTCTGCGGATTGTTTAATCAATGGGCGTTGACGGAACGGGCTGCAGAGGCCGTTTGATGATTTTTCAGTAAAGTACGAGACCCGAGGTGAATGCCGGTGCAGACGGAATCGAAAATGGACCACCAGAGAAACTCTGGTGGCAGGCGGAATTCTCTGGCAGCACTGGCCAACCGCCCGACCGCCCGGAGGTGGCGGCGCCCGAAGCACCGCCAGGAGGGACGGCCGCGGATGAAGCCGTGGTGGCGGGCGTCTCGTCCCGTGGCCGCGCGGGACCGAGGAAGGGACACGGCACTCGGCCACGTCCGCTGGCAAGGAGCAGCCCCCACGCGGGGGCCACGACTCCAATCAAGTGGGGCAGCGCTCTCTTTGCGTGGCCGCTCGGCCAGAGCCGAGCCTCCCCAGGCCGGACCGGCCGCACTGGGACGGTCCACGCCATAATGGTCCAGATCCGGACCCAGTTTGGGATGACCTGGTTCGGGCTGACCCAGGGGGTTGGGCCGGGTCGGTCCGGGCCCAGACACCCCCC
The DNA here is from genome assembly GCA_963277665.1 of Viscum album. NCBI lineage: Eukaryota > Viridiplantae > Streptophyta > Magnoliopsida > Santalales > Viscaceae > Viscum > Viscum album. Next base: position 1,331,915,121 of record OY728165.1, on the reverse strand, counting down.
CCATTTTCAGACCACTTCTGGTCTTTTTCCCCTATCTTGGGCTACAGACCTCCGATCGACACACCGTCAGCTACAATGCGATCCTTGGATCAATATGGTCATTTAGGTATATTACACTCAAAGTTTCAGAGATCTTGGGTCGTTTGGGTTGGTTCGAACACGAAACCAACCGGGCCCTCGGAGCTGAAACGCTTATAACTTGAGCTCTGGACGTCCGATTGATGTGACGTTGACATTCATGGATTACTCTTAGTGAGTTGGACCTTTTGGATTACTCCAATCAAGATTTGGTCGTAGTTGGAGTACGGTCGGGTTGGTTTTTACTTAAAAACCAACCGGGCCCCTGGGACGAAAAAACTAATAACTCTCAGATCGGGGGTCCGATTGACGCGCCGTCTGCCGCGTTGTGTTCCTTTTGATAAGACGGTACTTTGGGATACATAAACCCCGAACTACGTGTCAGTTGATGTATCGACCTCTAGGCTCGTGGAGTGGACCCTCTCGGAATGAGCATGCTGTGTGCGGAAACCCTAGAGCTGGCTGCGTCTGCAATGACGATGAATTTCATACGGGAATCCTCCGTGGGTTTGATGGTGACGACTATGGTACTTTAAATCTCTATGAATCCTTAGAGATGGCTGAAACATGATGTCTGTTGATCGATCAACTCGGTGTGTATGGTTAGCCTAGTGGGGAGCACTTGGTTGTAGCAGCAGACTCATGGTAGAGGAGCGCTTGGTTGTAGCGGCAGTCCCGCAGTACTCAATAGAAGGTGTACCTCTAAAGGCTATGAGGGGGAGAGCTTGGTTGTAGCATAGACCCATGGCGGAGGAGCGCTTGGTTGTAGCGGCAGACCCGCAGTACTCAACAGAAGGAGTATCTCTGCAGGCTATGAGGGAGAGCTCTTGGTTGTAGTGGCAAACCCACGGCGGAGGAGCACTTGGTTGTAGCGGTAGACCCACGGTACTCAACAGAAGGACTACCTCTGGTGGCTATGAGGGGGGGGGGTTCTTGGTTGTAGCGGCAGACCCATGGTGTGAAGCGCTTGGTTATAGCTGTAGGCCCACAATAATCGACAGGTGGAGTACTACAGTAGTAAAAGGTTAAGGGGAAGCGCTTTGTTGTAGCGGCAGGCCCACTGTGCTCGAAAGAGGAGGAGTTTCCCCAGCAGCAATGGTTTTGACATCCGGATTAAATACTGGTTTCTTCTGAGTCTTGACTTTCAAACTTTATCATCGATAAGATTGACTTTATTTACTATGTGGATTACATTATGCTTTCCCGTGTGGATTATTTTATGCTTTCCTGTGTGGATTGGGTTGTGAATTCCTTTGTGGAACGGGTTATGTTTTCCTTTGTGGACTGGGTTGTACTTGGGCTCGGATGTTTGAGCTGAATTGATGACTTAGGTATATGTATGGGCATATACCTAAGTAGTGTCGGATGTTACTTTGTGATTGTATCTTCCTTTTTATATTATCTATTGTGGAATCTGGGAGACCTTCGGGGGTCTAGGGTTCCCTACTGAGTAACTTATACTCACCCCTGCACTGGCTATGCTCGCACTACGTTTTATTGGATGCAGATGACGGACAACGCTAATCGTGGTGGAGGCTTGTGGAGCAAGTCAGTATCTAGAGGTGGACCACTAGATGGGACATACATAGAGCCGACAGCTGGACCAGTGGAGCTGAGGAGGCTATATATACCCATCCTTCAGGTGGGACTACCAGTGGATGGCTCGACGTTGCGGATTTACTTTTCAGTTGTTGTACTTCCTTTAGAGTTATACATTACATTCAGTTTAGGATTTTATTCTGGCCCACATACTTTTCCCAACGTACTTTTGTACCCATTACTACTTATTGTTTACTTCTGCTTACTTACTCTGTGGTATTTGTTTACTTTACAAAGGCAATGCCTTCTCTTTTAATCGGGAATTACGCCTTGGTGCTAGTCGCCAGCCCCTGGCCTATGGAAGGCGGGCTTGGGGTAGTCACGGCACGGGCCTCGAGGACAGGTCGTGACATATATGGATTCTTTTTTTCCCTTCATATAGTGGTATTTAGTTTATTATTTAATAATAAGGTCGATTTTTTCCTACACTCTTATGCTTCATTATTCTTTTTTGATGTAATGATTTTTTTAAGAGGCATATCCAAAGATGGTTGTTTTTTGGGATCTTTTTTATAGGTTTTTTGATTCTATAGGAAAATAATCGTGTTATATCTATCCAGTGTATAGGTATGAATCTTCGTAGATCCTTTATTGGTATTATTATGTAGTCAAACGTCTTAGGGGTGGATTTAAATGGTGTATTGAATAAGATAAGTCTTGGACAAGATGATATTTAAAATGTAATACAAATCAATCCTTATTAAATTTCCATTAAATTAAGATTATTAGCCAAGTGTTGTGAGGATGTAAGTGTTTCAATGTTAAATTATAACATGGTAGTTGAACCATGATTTTTATAATTATTTTGTGATATGTTAAATTATGACAAAATTTATCATTCCATGATATTATCATGTTACTTATAATGGTTGTTGGAGAATCATTACACATTGGTTATTTATAATTTCACCTTAATATATTTTTATAATTTATAAAATTAAGTGGAATGTTATGGGTGAGATTAGAGGAGGGTAAGTATTTCATTATTAATGATTAATGATTTTCTATTGTTGGATAATATATATCATTATGTTTATGTTTTCCTTTTTCTTATAAATGCTGAATAGATTTTCACCAACTTCTATTATGATATATTTGAATATTTTTTGAATGGTTTCTATAGGTCTTTTTTACTGACCTTTATTGAACCTTACTGTATAGAATTATAAATTTTATTGATTTCCCCTTTATGTTTATTATTTTATGTGCTTTTGTGAGTTTCCCAATATTTATTTGCTTGAGCCATTTGATTAATGGTGAATATAGGGGTTTTATTGAACCCATATATTTTACTATCATTAGTGTAAGAGAATGGATTCAAATTTTTTAGGTTTAGGGTAGGATCATTTTCTATTTATTACAATTTGATCATAGTTTCCTTCTTTCACTGGTGTTCTGATGATTTTAGATTCAACTTTATGACATCGATATAGTTTATACAGTTTTTATTTCTATGTTAATTTTATATAATCTTATATTGTTTTTCATTGGGTATTGATTTAAAATTTTTCTAATAAATATAAATTAGTTAACAAAGATTAGAAGTTGTATTAAACTTTTCTTTATGATTTCAATTATGTTTCATGTGTTGATTATGATCTTTTTCTAAAATAATAGTGTTATTATTATAGTTTTTTTTGGATTTATAAGATGCATGTATTAATTATTTAATAATTTAAATTTGGTATTGAATTAAAGAGAATAGATATCTATAATTTTTATTATACTTTCATATATGAATATATAATTTGATGAGAAGAAGATATGGAAATTTGATCATTGCTAGTTTTTGTTATTGAATAATTTTTATAGTATCATTGGATGTTATATTGTGATTTATTTTTATGTTATTAGAAGTGTGGTTTGTGAGGTTTTTTGATGTGTTTTCTTGATGAGTATAATATTGTTTTTTGATATATTTTCTTTGGTTGAAGAGGTAATGAACGAATGATATGTGCATATGCTAAATTAAATTAATGAATAGTATAATATGGAATGGAAATGGGTTTTCATGAAATAAAGTAATTGATGAATCTGGTAGTTGAAACATTTAGAATTATAAAATTTTATTTAAAATATAAAAAACATTATAGAGGATGTGTAGTTGGTGAAATGTAAATTAAAAAAATTAAATTAATATGTAAAATTTGGATTTGTTATTGAAATATCAATAATAAGATGTTATGGGGATGGTATGTGGTGTTTTGATATTTTTATGTCTTATTTATGTGTTTTTAGAGGTGGAAATGACCAATATTGTATTGTAGTGATAGTGTGATGTTGATCAGTGGTTCAAGTGGTGTTTTTATAGGGGTAGACTCTAGGATAGGCATATTATTTATAATAAATATACATATGTATGTATATATATATATCGTTGTATGCATGTCTCTCTGTGTACACAATAGATTTATTATTAATTATATACAATCACCACAGTCATACTATGTAATTGATCTATAAATGTGTTTTTGAGTTTTTGGTATACCCCATGGTCATGTATGTTTGTGATATGGATGGATGACTACACCCCCTTTATTGATATTTCATACATAAAATTATTGGTTATGTAGTCATATTAAAGTGACGAGTTGAATTTATAGTGATATAGAGATGTTTTCCATATTTGGATGTGGATATATGATGGTGGGATGTGTGGTTGCAATGTTTTTTTATATGGGAATGATATATTGTTGATAGATGTGGAATATGGATATGAAATGGATGAAATCTACAAGAATATACCATGGGTACATGTGGGATACTATATAAGTGGTGTAGTGGTTGTGGGGTACCTTTATTGATATATATTAATGATTATAAAATTACAATATACATATATTGATTTGTTGAGAGACGTTTAGAGAGGGTGGGAGAGTGGTTGACTTGGGATCAAAATGATTGGGATTGAATGCTTTATCAAAAATGATTCATTATCCCTATATCATATTACAATGACTGTTTAAATTGAGAGTCAATTGATTGTACTTGTATTCTCTCCCATGATTCTATATATTGGGTTTTTAGATTTTTATAGAATAGTTGGTGAATTGTATTATTAGATCATGGAATGGTGATTAGATTGTGGTGTGGTAAATACGTTATGAGTTTTTTCTTTGGGTATTTATCTTGGAAACAATGGATTTTTAATCCAGTTTGACATTACACAAATAATTTAGGATAAATTGGGAATTGGTTTATATTATCATATGTAGTTGATTGGGGGATGATTTTATCCTTCTTATTAGTCATAAAAGTGATGAATCCGAAAAATATGATATATAACCTCTATGATAATCTACTATTCATAATATATTATAGGTGGGATAATGGGTTTTTAAGTGTTGTTTCATCTCTATGTTCGATAATGTTAATAATTTATATTTTTTAAATAATCATTAACCCAAAAGTCATAGAAAATTTAATGTATGCGGTCAAACCCACATATTTCAAGGAAGCATTACAACTATCTCTATATTAATGTTGGGTTCTTAAGAATATTTTTACTTAAATATAAAATATAAAAATTTAAATAATTAATTGAAAATTGAGTAAGATATACCTAACTAAAACAATCATGTGAAGGAAAATGAGAGGGGAACTAACAATAAATTATGTTTTTGATTTATATAGAAATATCTAATATAAATAAAGAAATTAATCTACTCAATTATCCCAAGACATATTGGGGTAACTAATTTAACATAAAATTATATACTATAAAAACCTAATCCCATTACTCTATATTCAATTACAGAACTATGAGAATGAATCCCTTTCTCAATGAAAGAGGTGGATTTATTTTGACTCTTACTCCAACAATATTGTTTATCTCATTTGGTTTCATTACTTTATTTTCATTAATCTATATAGTTGATTAAGGGATAGAATAATATCATATCTCAATTAAATACAAGAAATAATAATAAATAATGAGCCAAAATGAATCATAATGAACATTAATTACAAAAAAAACTTTTTATCACAACCGACCCCTTCTATGGACTCAACCACTCATCATCAATATTTTATCATGCAGGAAGAATCTATATGTTATAGAAGAGAAAGTATAACTATTTTAAAAAAACTATAAAAATATAACAAGCATACATGAATTGTTTTTATAATTAATGATAATAATTAAATGATTAGATAATGAAAACAATAAAGGAAATGAAATCCAAACTATGTTTTATCCCTACTAGATATAGTCACTCATTTCCACCTACCTCCAAAACATTAATACTATAAAATATTTATTATTTATTTCTTTTTTCCTTTATCTTTGTCTATGAGTCAATTTATCAAGTAATATTTTTCCATAATTTATCTAATCACCCAATGAATATATCCTATTTAAAATTATAAGAGAAATGTGGTTAATAGAATAGTATCTATTGACTAGGATATTATATGGTGTAGGTAAAATCACCTTGATGAGACATATACATATATTTTTCAAACAATTCTTCTATAATATTCAAAATGATGTAGGTAAACAACTATAGCTTATAACTTCAATTAAAAATAGATCCACAAATCTTGGATAAAATCCTCCTACAATATATTCATAATGTAATCCTTATTCTCAATGATCAGAGATATTTCATGAACTTTTTATATCTCAAACACATGTGTATAACATAGGTAAATTGTTTTAGAATAGTGTTCTATATAACCTTCACTCAATAATTTAAAACACTTTGGAACTTTAGGATTCAAAACCCCTATTCCAAAACCATAGAACCTTATTGTAATGAATTTTTCATATTCTTCAACTATGGAACAATAATAATTTACACCTTTAATCCTTCTCTATTACTTCTGAATATATGGTGTAATCATATCAGTGATGATGCAGAAACATGACCATGCAATCCTTAATCAATTGTCGTATCACATTACACTATGTCATTTCACTAGAAGACCCCAAAACATACCCTCTTGATAGATTATTATAATATCATCCTCATTTTTTAGATCTTTCTATGGTGAAATAAAACCCAACACATCATATCCTCCACCATACAATCTGAAAATTCCTCCTAATTTTATCCATAGAATACATATAAACACTCTTCCAAAATTCCTCATTCCAAGGAAACAAATACAGTTTATTTAGGGAATCTATGATGAAATGAACCATACCAATATCATGGATTGATCCCCCTCTATATACATAGTGGTTAAAAATTGTTTGTCATTGTATATGTTTTAAACATGAGATTTCTCCATTATAGGAGATGAAAACTCAATGGCATAGCCATGGAGTTAAGATGGAAGCAAGTATTGATTGTGCAATATTATTATGTCTTTGGAAATTAACATTGAATACAAATAAAATGATGTCTATAAAAATCATTCATGTGATGTCCATTAAAAATAATTCATGTAATCTCAATATCAATATATAAATTGAAATTAAAAAATTTCATAGTATTTTTCAGTAAGGCCCAATTTTCCTTGAGGAAAATGGTTAGTGGATAGTTTTATTGAAAATTTAAAATAAACACTATAGTATATAAAATTAATTAATTATAATTCATGATATTTGAGTCAATATAAATGAAATAATCTCCAACTTCAACTACTCCTAACAAGAAACCATTACCACGTCTTTTTTCTTTTCTCATGTAGGATCTATATTAAAATATTCTAAAAAAAGTCAAAAATTCAATTGTTTTCCATCTTTTTAACTCTTTTATTTTATAGTGTCAAAATTTGTAATTCATTGTCACATTAACATATATTTAAAACCAAATTTATCCTCAATAACTTACTTTATTATTATACTGTCAATAATTTGAATAATTATTAAAGGAAGGGGGGTTGTGTTTCAATCTATCAGTCAATCATAATAAATCATCATGCAGATTTTTTATTTTTTTAGTTTTCATTCAATATTCTAAAAATGAAGTGGATAAAATTTAATGATCCATAAAAAATTTTCAAATATTTCTCTAATTAATAAATATAACCAAAACATATTCTTTATTATACTATATAATTTTTATACCTCTTTAAAAATGCCCAATTAACACCTTAATCTCAATTTAATGATCATAAAATTATACTAAATGAAATAATGGTAAGAAGGGTATTTTTTCATGTCACATGTCTTATTAAAAAGGTATTTCATCACCTATAAGGCGTATGATTAATGGTTGGATATAGGACAGGTTCCATGGTTGAACGTTTTCAAATAGAAACAATCAATGGCCCCAATAATTTCAATAAAATTCAAAGTATTCATGTTTTCAAAATAAAATAAGAAAAATTTTATAGTGATGCACAACCTGAGGAAATTCAATAAATAGGGCATAAAAAAGAAGATGTTAACAAATGTATCATTATATAATATTTGATAATCATGTCAAGGTATGATCACGATAAAATGGTCTAGTAATTTGAAACATTTATGAATTAGAGTAAATAATTATAAATAAAATCATCAATTACATTTAAATAAATCAAAATTTTAATAATAATGAGACATTAGGAATTTTAACCTATATATTTCACCCTAATGATCATTATAATTTTATATATTTTAATGTGAATTAATATATCTCGCATGTATGGATGTGTATCAATTTATCTAATAAGGATAAAAACACAAATGTTGGGTATCCATGGATTCCTAACCCACACATAAAATGAGTATTATCACCAATTTTAAACTATGATAAGTAAGGTAGATGAAAATATTATAATAATGTGATACACAATATGTGATTGGAATGAAATAAATGACACATAAAATATCCTATATTAAAGATACTTAAAGAAATTTATACATTAAATTAGATAATTAACATTATCATTCCATAAATATATTACTTACTTTTATCATGGAATTATTATTAATTTATTCATATATTTGGAATTGTTGGATATATAGAAATAGAGTAATCCATTAATTTATTGGTATTCATTCATTATTATTTCAAATGATGGGGAGTAACCATCAACCAACAAGAGAGATCATCAACCAAAAATAAAATTAATATTCATACTAAGCCCAAATATTGTAGTACAAATTTTTATTCCCTACTGACATATTTTTTTTATCTTTAAGATATAAATTCACCTTAGGTTTCACATAATTAGAGTTTGAAATAATGTTACCATGATTTAATTTTTGAACGATATAGAGTTCATTGTTCCTGAAACACATTATATTCATTTTATTAGATAGTAAAACATGACACCCCCTTATACATATTACAAAGATATTGAAAATAGCCCTTAAAAAATAAGAAACCATAGGTTAGAATATAAATATTGATACTCTTAATGTACCACTTCTTCTAGATCTAGATTTTTAACATCCCTAACATATCGTTGTTGTTACTCAAATTCATCCTTATAATATAAATTTTTAGTAGCATCTCATTTATAATGCCAATAAATAGTGATAATTTGTCCAAAACTTATTATTCAATATCCTCTTTAATTTGTAGAGTTAACTTGGAATGTTCAACATCTCCCTTTTCCTCTTTTATCTAATGATGTATGGTCACTATCTATAAAGAGTTCGGCATGTTCGTGAAAGTAATCCTCCTATACAATGATTATTTTACTTATCCTTGAATGTTATGATCATATTTCGAATTATATAAGTTATTTACTCATTATAATGTCATTTAGGATTCTCATCATTCTCTAAAAAATTTATTTGTTAATCCTCATGTATTTTTATAATGATTATTTGATTTTTCACTATGAATTTTTATTTTTTATATGGTAGAGTGTGTTTTTCCACAAATGGTTGTTTGAGAACACATAACTCAATCACACATACTTTTTATATTCTCTTTGAATCACTTCAATTATAGTTTAACTGTAAGATTCAAACTACTTCTTCTGATCTTCATATAGTTTTTTAAGGAGATTTAACATGGTTTTCTCCAATTGATATTGTAAGTATATGATGCAGTATTATTATAATTATTATTATAGAATATAAATGAGATGAAAACTTATTTTATCATATTCCTTATAATTATCCACTCTATTAATATTCATTTTCTACTACACATATTTATGTGTTATGTAGATTTTTCATACTCTTGGGTTTGAGTATTCCTCTTCTATATTGATTTTAAAATGTTCAAAGTGTTATTACTCTCCAATTCTAGAACATCCTACAATATATGACTGCATCCTTATATACAAAACTATTTCATTAAAATGTTCTATCATACCTTGTTGCTATTCATATTAAAAACATTGGAGTGATATTATTCATCTTTCTCATATTTATCTTTCTCTTATTCAACTAATGATAATATGGAAATATATATATATTATTTTGTCCTTCCATTAAGTAATATACTTGTTTTAATCTATAATGAAACAGGTAACTATTGGTTTGTATAGGAAATAGGTTCATTGGATTTCAAAGGAAAATCTGAAGAAACATACAAAAATTGATCATTACTCATCATGATACTCACCTACACGATGTGTAGTAATCTTTAAAAGCATATTAAATGTCGTGAATTAATTCAAGAAGTAATTAAAATCCTTTAAAAGATTACATTATTAGATTAATGAAATAAGATTATGTAACATTAAAAATTCAATTCCATCTTTGGGGATCCAACCAATGGAAGAAAAACATTGTGAATACCAATTACACGTCTTGGTAGGAGTAAAACATTAAAATCACAAAGATACGAGATGAGAATCACATTAGATTTATCCATTATTAAAATTTTGTGGAGATAATCATGGATTATAATTACGCATTGTGATGAACCATTACACATCATGCAATATTCTGATTAATTACTAATCACAGGTACACAATGGAAAGAACGATCATCACTTCTGTTTTCTCTCTTATTATTTTAAAATATATCTCTCATTAATTAGTCCATTATATCTATAAAACCAACTATAATGAATCATTTTAATTGTTTTTACATATATTACAACACCATGCATCATCTTGAAAATATTTAATCATCTTTTTTTAATCACTAAGATGTGTGGTGTGTGTTGTCCATTTCAATCATTGTTTCAGGATGATCCGTTTTTGTGTTATCCCCTGTTTCTTTTTTCAAGTATGTGTATGGTTGAAGTTGTGATTGATTGGGTTTTTAAATTTTCTATTCATGAATAAATTTTAAATAATTGCATTTCAACAATTTTTATTGGTATGCAGAATTTCTTTTCAATCTTTTATCCATTGTTAATCGATTTTACCATGAGTGGATATAATTAATTATATAGTGATTGGGAATAGGGGTTTCTAAAATTAATTAATATTTAATTCACAACTAGGTATCCTTAATGTTAGTAATTATGTTAAAAAACAATCGTTTATCCAATTCATTTAATAAAAAATGACCATATGGAGTTTGAATTAATGAACCTTACATGATTATAACAATACTAGTTATAACCAACAACATATGATATATTTTTCCTTAGAATCTTGGCGTAATGCATCAAGGATGTCTCTATCTATAGAAAAAAATAGTTTTAACATGGGTACATTTATTTGTTTTGACCATAGTCTTCTTGTGACCATTTCTTTATTCATAATATAACCATTAGGACTATACCATGTTTGGATTAAGATTATAATTTTATTTGAACCTCCAAATTTATCATGATATATTATAACTCACTAATTATAAACCACAAATCCCTTATCATGAGATTATTCCCAAACTCAATAAATTTGTGAGGACTATTAAACAAAGGGGTCAAAGAAATAGTTTATTCCAACCAGTCTAAATCATTGTGGGACCTACACCACAATATCACTATACTAAATCATTTTAGAAAGTGTAGTTTTGGATCAAATTTATTATATTGCCTTAGCCCTACCAAATTATATGATGTGTGTGGGTGATTTAATTTTTTTGTGTCTTTTTTGGGTTTCACAACAACATTTCTATGAAATTGTAACCTATGGAATGTATCTAGTATTACCTCACTAATTAAACATTATATTTTCAATGTTTTATTCTCCATTATTGGATTACATAGTGTCCTTTAATTTGTATCCTAGTTCATCAATCTAGGCCCATTGGCTCGTTCAAAGAGACTTGACAAAGAAGAAATAATTTTCTTCCAACCAAAAATTTAAATGTATATCATTGCATTTGGCTGTTGAAAAATAGCTGAGTTTAGTAATTTTTTAGGTCCTAACCAACCAAACATGAAAAACATGAAAATTTAAATACATGGAGAGTGGACAGTAAAACAAGAATTCACTATTATGGATTATTTATTGCAAAAAATAAAATTTTCACACCCATAATTTTACTTCAATTTATTTAAATGCACACCATTTATATTATTCCTGGACGAATTCATGGGATCTAGAATATGGACCTATTTAGTGGACTTCAATGTGAAGCCCCCAAATATCACATTTTAGACATTATTGTAGTTTGTGATACCTTTCACAAATAAGGTGTATCTTTTAATTCCGTATTACTAAGATTTTTTCCCTTCTCCTTGGTAGACCGATCCAAGGAATGACATAAAATTAAATCTCCTCGTTCTATAATGACATGGGATGATTTAGAAAAGAAATTCAAGGACATGTATTTTATTTCTATCTAGACTGAGAAACTCTAAAACAAATTCCCGAATTTCACTCAAACTAAAGGAGAGTAAACATGGAAATCAAAAGATCATTTCATATAACTCACTCGTAAGTTCCCATAACATAGTATTGATATGTGGATACAACACCAATCATTCTATCAAGAACTACAACTAGATCCCTGTATATTAGTTGATTTCAATGCTAATGGGGGATGATATTTAAAAGACCCATAGTGGGAAGAAAAATTTTATATGAAGTCTCTCATAATGACAGTACTTGGAGGAGAGATAATGAAACACCCTATAATGTAATCCACCATGTTAAAGAACATACTAAAAAAGATGAACAATTGAGGCCTTAACCACGATGCTTGTATCCATTATGCTACCTACATCACCACTTCCTCTCTTGTTCCTATAATGGAGATTTAATCCTATGAAATGCGTGGTGGCCAACACCTATATAAATACTACAATCTAGGTGTTTAGGATTAAAAAATCAATGATTATTATTAAATTAACTACAATCATAATAATAAACAATTTCCGAAACCACATTAGTACCATCGACAAAGGCTAGTTCAATAGCCACCCCAAAAATAATAAATGGTACTACCTGAAATGAAGTGGTCAATCACCATTTATGAACCAAGGAACAATGAGATATCTACTAATTAATCTTGTTACTACACCACTATTATAAGTTACACATCAAACATTCCCTCCTAGGGAACAACCACAATTTAATCCAACTCCACTAAGACCTCCACATCCATCTATTCCTCTATATAAAAATCTATATAATATACAATAAACCTTTTCTCAAAAAGTCAGATTAGAGGATTTCCACCAAAGAGATAGAAATGCATAATCAAATGGTGCATCTTAGTAACCTTGAGCATCAAATGGGTCAAATGTCAATGACATTGTCTAAGAGATTTCATATTACTCTTCCTGGTAATATGGATACAAAAACAAAGGAAGTGGCAAATGGAGTGGTTTTGATTAGTGGAAAAGTATTAGATTTTCAGAAACCGTGTAGAGGGGAAGAAAAAAATTAGAGGAACCCAAAAACCTAAAACATCTATAAAAGAAGAAGATATAAAAAAAGTAAATGAATTTTCTCATGAAATACCTCAACATTCACTACCTTCTACAAAATCATCGAATAATGAAGAACCTAAAGAATATGTATACATTGTTCCACCACCTTATTAACCACCTATCCCTTTTTCATAAAGAATGAGGTAGTGATTTATTGAAGGGAAATACCCAAAAGTTATGGTGATGTTCAGGGAATTTCACATCAACTTTCCATTTTTTGTTGATTTAGCACAAACGCCTGCATATATGAACATTTAAAAAAAATCTAATAAAATAAAAGTATAGGACATAGATGTCATGTCACAAATTTAATAGTTATCTTCTTCTGTTCAGTTAAAAATTCTCTAAAAAATGAGAGACCCTATGAATTTCTCAATCTTAGGAACAATATGAGAATGTAACCTCGTATGTTCTATGTAACATTTAATAGAAGGCATTAATATCATTTTTATACTTGTATTACAAAAACTAGGAATAGAAGAACTCAAATAAACTAGATTTGAACTATAATTTGCCAACCGATTAGTAAATTTTCCCAAAATACTTCTCAAGGATGTCTTAGTCAAAGTCATAAAATTAAATTTTGTTTTTCAGAAAACGTCATTGTTCTAAACATGGAAGAGGAAGTAGATATTATAATCATCTTATTATGACCATTACTTGATATTGGGAACATGTTGGTTGATGTAAATCAAATAAGAATTGTATTTAGCATAGGTGATGAACATGTTTTGTTCAGACAAGTGAAAGAAGAAAAAAGTATATGGTTCTTTTGACTACCTAGATAAATTTCTCACAGATGGAAGAGATGACTACGTTTACATAGAATAGGACCCTGAAAATGTTCCCCATGATGAGGAGGAGGAATATGTTGTTGGGGAAGTATATTACATTTATCCTCTTATAAGGGGCATTACCCCACCATTCATACCCACATTCATTTGGCCACTCAAACAAGAACTAAACCCCCTCCCAAATACTATCAGGTATTCTTTTTAAGAGACACCCAATGCACTACTAGTCATCATTAACTCGAAATTGAAAATGTCACAAGAGTAAAAATTGATTGATGTTCTATATGTACATGAGTATTCGATTACCTGGTGGGTGTCTGACATCAAAGGCATCAATCAGACAATATGAACAAATAATATTTTTCTAGAAGAAGGTGTAAAACCCAAAATCCAACCCTAGAGGCGACTCAACCCACTAATATAAAATTATTAAATAAGGATATAATGAAACTTCTAGATTTTGGAATAATTTTCTATTCTCTAAGATCGAGTGGGTGAGTTTGTTATAGGTCATTCCAAGTAATGGTGGTCTTATAGTTGAAAAAATGATGAAAATGAAATGATCCCAAATAGCACCATCAATAGATGGAATGTATGTGTGAACTATAGAGACCTCAATGTGACTACTCATAAATGTTATTTCTCATTACCCAGTAAGGATCAATTTCTAGAGAGACTCTCTATAGATGATGTCTACTCATTCCTTGATATATATTAAGGATAAAATCATATGGATGTTAAGCATGATGATTACTCTAAAACAACATTCACGAGTCCATTTGGTACCTTCTTCTACAATTTCATGTCGCTCAACTTGTGTAGTGGACCATGAACATTTTAAAGGCGCATGAAACATATATTCCATGATATGGTACATGAATTATTATAAATATTCCTGCATGACTTTTTATTAATGGAAGATCATTTGATATTTTCATATGTAACATTGTGTTAGTCCTGCAATTATTTTAAGATAAGTGATGTAACACCCCAAGATTTCATAGTACGTTAGTTCTTCAAAGTAATTCAATAACATACACAAGACGCAACATCAAGTTCAAGTGTGCCACAATTTACCAAACTAGTCGTTCAAAAGAAATTATGAATAGTATTAATAGAATTTTGAACTTTATATAACCCTTATAATTTTAGATTCCATATTATGAGTTTCTTAGATGTAATGTAATGACAAATTCATTTTTTTCTGATAAAAGAAGTATTTTTCAAAAAATGCAATTTAACCACCTTTTAATGGAAAACCCTTTTTAAATCCCATATTTGAAACTTTCATATATTCAATTTGAAAAAATAAACTACTTATTTGGGATTGGTACATATGAATTTAGTTTCAATGAATGTTTTTTGTTTTTCTGATAACTTTCATATTTGTGTGAATAGTGATAAATAATATATTTTAACTGAAAACAACTTTTTTAATCAAAACAATTTATAATGATAAACTATACATATGAATGGTTCGGATGTATAATTAGATAATATTTTTACCAATTAAACCAATTTCGGTCATTAGAAATAATTTCACTTTGAAATTGGACATAAACAAATGTCAATCATTTGGTAGTTATTATTTCATAAAAATACGCTTTATGGTTTTGACAACGGGAATTAATTTTAAACTAATAAATGAAATTTCTTTTTTTTTTAATTTTGTAATATAGAATTCATTTTTTATTTTAGAATATCAAAATTATCTTAGGGTGAATTTTGGGTATGTTTTTGAAAACTTTTAATTTTTGATAAATAGTGAAAAACACTGAGTTATAGTTTAAAACCGATTTTTTAAATAATTATTTATTTTAAATTTATTTATTTTAGATAAAAATAGATACATAATACTTATATAAGTTCAATGTAATTCATTGGAGTTAGTTTATAATAATTTTTCGATATATAAAAATTTTATTTAACTTTTCACTGTGTTTTACCCACCTCATATGAGAATTAGCAAATTCACATAAAACGTAATTTTACTGCTTTGGTGAGTTTCATTTCAAAAATCTGAGAGACATGGTTAATATCACGGAGTAAACTGTGGTTCAATAAGATAAAAATAATTCTTGGTGAATAGTACCTTTTTAATTTTATTTACCACGGTTATAAGTAAATATTGTAATTAAGGGTAAAAATGATATTATTATTACCCTAACACATGTTTTAATTCTATTGGATAAGTATAATTAGACCAAAAACAGCCTTAGGAATAAAATATGAACATTTTTGGTCCACTTGGATTAGATTAGGACATTTATTATATTATTATTTAAAGAGGAGTTAACAGAGTTAAAATCAAAGTTTAATAACTAATTTTTTTTAATATAGGGCAAAATATAAGATAAATTCGACTATAAATATTTATTAGAAATTTAAAAAATATTTCCTACATAATGGTATTTTATTTATATTTTTAATACATTAAATAATTTAATTTATTAATGACACAATGATGATGCAGTAATTACCTATTTAATGAAATATTGAACTAATTGATCCTATAAATATCCAATAAATCTAATTTGATACTTTTTTTCAATTACACTAATTTTATAGGTTAATATAACATATTAGGGTTAGTTAGATGATTTTTTTGCGAAGTAATAGTGCTGTTATGAATTTAGAAAAAACAAAATACCAAATAGTGTCAAAATTGACATAAAATAGTTTTTTTAAAAAATATTTTATTATTAATTGATATTCTATTCCTAAAAATATATGGTTTGGCAAAAGGACTTATATAATGATGGGTGTATCATTAATTAAACACTTGGGGTTCTATTGGAATTATATAGTTTGTTGATTATCCATAAAATATAAAAAAAATAAAGAGACATGGTAAATGTCAAACTACTTAACTAATAGTTAAATAAAAATGATATGGTTAATATAGTAACCCAAAACTTTCTAAAACCTATTTTTTGAGTGTATTTCCACCCATACCCACCATATACATTAAATAATCCATTTCGGAGCCATTGTAAACCGAAATTGATTCTATTATAAAATAATATTTCTAGTTTTTTCTAAGGTGCTCCTCACCCCTCTTATAAAAGGGCACCCACCCTTCTCTCCAATTAGCACCTTAAAAACCATTTGGCTCGGCCAAAATCTACCCAAATAACCTATAATATATCCTCACATCATTCTAGAGGAATTAATTTAGTCTGAAATCCAACCTCAGAGCCCTTTTGATTAAATCAAAAGAATGAACCTGAAGAACAGATAAACATCTCACCACCTATTTCTAGTTCGTTTCTTCTTCGACATCCTTTTTATTTGTTGTTTCCATTATAAAATAATAAATCCATTATAATCAATATAATGTGCTGTTATTATGAATATGTTACAACCATCTTAATTATTCTATCTATCCTTTGATTGACATGTCACCATACATGCGTATGTACGGCTAACCGTCTCCACGTCGTGGTGTAATTGTTATTCAATACATTATTATTTGGATGGGTGTAATAATGATGTGTAATTGATGTAAATAATAAATATAACATGATAATTATTCTCCATATATGATATACCGTCCAATTATATATTATTTTAATATCAAAAGAATGATATTGTCGCTCATGCATACGTACGGATTACAGTCTCCACGAACGCGATGAGATTTATTCCCCATCGTATCCATTCAAGACTAAATTTCATTTGATGATTAAAAATAATGTTTACAGACATGATAAAATTCTGAATAAGAATAAGATACATCCCAACCATAACAAATATGACCCACATAACAAAGAATATAATGGAAAACAAATTTGTTATCACTCGAAACGACTATAATACTAAGATATTATAAAAAAAGAAATGTTAAAAGATCATATATGATACAATATTAATGTATATTATGCTTGTATAATTTGATATCAATTATTTCAATATTATATATGAGGTTAATCTACCCTTGACCAAGGAAAAAAGTACAAAGTAAGGGGTTTCTTATCAAACTTTTAATTCTGTGAGATTTCAATTTTTCGCCACTTATTTATTGGATGTGGTGTATTATATATTCAATTTGAAATATATTATCATTATTCTCTTTATATTCATGTTATTCTATGATTAATTTTGTGGTTATTAACTTTTGGTCATATTACATGATTGATCACAATGAAGTAAGGGTTTTTAATCTCACTTTTTATTCATGTGATATTCATGCTATATTGCCCACAATTTCCTTTTGTGTGGCATATGTACTATCCATGATTGTATTAATTTTGTAATATAATTTAATATATGGGTATTTATATTTTCATTTTATGATACTTCTTTCATGGGGTGTATGTTTTATAAGTTACCAAATCGGTAAGGGAATTTCAAATTTCAATTTCCACTCCTTGGGCTTTATGTATACTTCGTTGATCATTTTACTCCATGATAATGTGGGGAATCACTATTTATTATTTGTGTAGTAATTTCCACTCCTCTTTCTATGGATATAATTTTGATAAACATAACAACTGCATTGATAAATTCTCAAGTCATCGATACGAACTTCATAAGAGTAATTTTAACTCAATCTCCATTTATTAAGTTAAACATCAAATTTTAATGGTGTTGTTTTTACAAGAATATGTGTGAATGTAATCTGATTGATTTACACTTAATATCCAAAAATATTTAGTGTATTTATATTTTTCACACATAATTATGTTGTTGGTTTATCCTTATCTTAAGGATACGGTCTTTATAAGAGATTTCATCTCAATTTACATTCCACTGAGACGTTATTGTTATCATACACCAATTAGATTTCATATGGTTTATATAATGTACATTGACATATTATATCATTAATCCTTTTATTATAATGATATTATAAATTTTGGATTACCTCAATTGTTTGTATTCAAGTGTATCTATTTTGGTTAGGAACTCTAACTAAAAGAGCATTTTAAATGATTTAAAGATTAATTATTCTAAATCTTTCCCATTAATGTCCATGTTTTAAAAATGGTTTTAAGGATTTATTTATATGGACATTAAATTTTTAAAATTAAAATTACTTTTAATAGTTTCAATGTGGTATGGGACACTTTGATTCAAAAATCTATTTTTAAACAGAATCTTGACAAATAGAGTGACTTTTAAATGTTTTCAAGAAAAAAGGGGATATTTCTCTCAAATAGATTCGATGATTATCTTCATCTATGACAATATCATTCATTATTCTCTATTGAGGTTAATCTGTTACAATACAATATTCCATATTGTATGGAATGAGTTATGTTTTACTATGGATGTGCTATTTTTATACTATTCATGGATTGTGGATAATGTATTGTCATTTCGTATGCTAGTTTTAATAGGAATGTTTATGTTATGTTCAATCATTTCATATGAGGAATGCATTGGACATAGTAAGATAAATGTGGAGCCTACTATAACTCCTCGATTCATCGGTAGGTATCATTAGACAAACTAGTGTCTTGGCACAAGGCCTTGACAAAATCTTATTTGTAGTCTTGGAACGAGGCCTTGACTATGTGGTTTTGAAAGTCTGGAATTATGCATTCCATCATTATGAAAGTGGTTATTGATATTACATGTGATTATTCGACTTGTCGAATATCTATGTGAATAAGTAAATGGCATTATTTAATTTTATTTTTTCCATATTATGCTGAAGTTCAAGTTTAAAAGGATTTTGTTTTAGTTATACATTGCCTTAAATTTTATGCTTATTTATGAATGTTTCCGCTATATTGTTATCCTTACTGAGCATATGAGCTCACCCCATTCTATGTTTTATTTTTCCCAAGATGTGAAGATCTATTTTATGACTAACCCACAGGGATAGTCTGAGGGGATATGAGTATGGACTATGGAGACTATGTTGTTGTTGTTTTCCAATTTATCTTGTAATGTAAGACTTATGAATTTATCTAGTGTCTCCAAGGATACTAAACTAATAGGTCTTTTAATACATGATCTTTTGTGATCATGCCAATGTTATGTAATAATGCACTAACACTGGGTAACTGGGGTCGGGGCGTTAATGTTGGAATTAGAGGAAGTTTAGTAAAAAAATTGGAAGCTAGATTGAGATAAAATTTGATTAGAGCATATAGACCTAAGATAGGCTTTGAGGATTGGTATAAAAGAACTTCTTAGAATTTTGGTATTGTATAGATTTTGTGAGTTTTCCAAGAAATACATTGCTGTCTGGATACGAGCAGGTAGAGGCGGATCTAGCACAGATGTACCTAGGGGTAAAACCCAAAAAACCACTTTGAACTAGACTCAAACGGGAACTGGTGCATGACCACGTGCCTTGCTTCACACTTGGTTACGTCACTCCCGGGGGATATGCTTAGGATAATTTACATTTTCTTTACAAACTGATTTGAAGTATTTTAATATAAGATGAGAATAGATGACCTTGGTTAATCCTAAGCTGTTTCAAATTGAAAATATGGGTTCATTATATTCTATAAATGATTTTATGACTACTATTACTCACACAATGCTTTCTGGTTTTAGTCAATGGATGGATTCCAAGGAAGTCATAGTACCCTTGAGAATGATTTAAAAGGTGGGAATAGTGGTGGAAATGTTCAACAAAATGGAATATTGATAGGAGTAAAAGATATTGTGTTCATGCGAAAAAAGGTTTCCAAAAATATGATCAACAACATATATATTAACCAACTGTCAAACTCAACAAAGAAGAGAAAGGTGATGAATGATAAGAGATCCTGCAGTAGAGACCAATTAGAAAAGAATCCTCAATTTCCATCATGCAGGAAATGTGGAAGGAGAAACCCAAAAAAGTGTCTCAATGGAACAAAGAAATTCTTTACGTGTGGGAAAGAAGAACATAATTTGAAGAATTTATGAGGAAAAATGAAGAGTACTATGGAAGAAAATAAAAACGGTCCCAAAAATCCATTTACAGTCATTTCCCATAAATATACCGGACCTAGCCATTATCTGAGTGAATTCCCTATTCAATAGGATATTTTATTGGTCAATGAAGAAGTTATGTGGAAATAAACGGTTGGAGAAATGTTTAAAAGTATTAGTGCTCCTTTTTGATGGGATTACTTTGGAATAATTTTCTCTTCTATTTGTAACCCTACAGTTTTTCAGGTGAAAATGATATTTGAGGAAGACTTATATTTTTTCTTTTGTATATAGTTATAAATAACAATTTAGTTTTATATGAAACTTGGGTTTGAGGAAATTACAAGTTATTATATTTTGGTATGAAAATGAAAGGTATGAGATAACATTTGTGGTTAAATTATGTTATGGTTATTTTGAGGAATATATCTCATTTTGATAATTTTATAAAATATAGTTTTTTAAAAATAACAACATGCAGACTGTGTGACAACCCATCACGTCGGGAAAAGCTGTGGGAATCGAACCCACAACCATAGTGCGATTTGTATTTATTTCCTACCACTAGACTACGTGAATTCCATGGTTAGTGTGACTAATTGTTTTTAGTTAAATTAATTTATTGATCGATAATATGTTGATTTTGGATCTTATGTCTTATAAAATAAATACCCTTAGTATTGGAAAATTATTTGGTGATTAAGTGATAAATGTTTTTTTGGAAGACGTTCTCTTTGTTAGGAACACTATATTCCCAAGGAAAATAGAATACTATGGTATTTCAATTGAGGAGTAATGGTGGATTTTTATCTATATTTTTATTGTGGATTTATAGTGATTAGGGTTATTTATGGAAATGATTAACCTATAATAGATAATATGTTATTAGGTTAATTACATTTAAGTATGTGAATTTAAGAGTTGTTGATTTTATTTGGAGATAAAATTTAACGTGGAATACTACATAACCAAATTGTTCTATGATTTTGGTTTTAATATTAGTTTGGATTATATTGAAGGATTTTAAGGAAAATTGTTTAATTAATGGTATTTAATTAACTTTGGGGTATTTTTGGTTTAATTCTAGAAATTAAGATTAGTGTTTCTTTCTCTAATGGAATATCCTTTTTTGGGATCATTATATCTTGTACTATCCATTTTGGTTTTGATTAATCTCTAAATACAAGGTAAATTTATAGTTTATCCTTTGTGGATCATGTGATTCTCTAGAAGTTTATTCTAGCTCTTCTGGTGTGACCAAGCCTTCTTGAATACTCATCAATTAAAAAAATTGATTTAGTGGTGGAAATTTATTAATGAATGAAACTCTACTTAAAAATTAAGTGTATCTCCTAAAGTTTTTAGTCAATATCATAAATAAATTCCTCATCGTTATGAAATGTAACTTAAAACAAAAAAATGTTTTTCGTTTACTTTTCCTACTAGGAATCTAATGACAGTTTTCCCCATCCCAACTTTGTGGTTTTCTTGTTGTTAACTTTCTCCTGATAATGTTTTCTATCCCACTCCATCAGAACCTGACACTTATTTTATCTTCCATATCCATGTTTTCCTACATGGAATCCTAGTATGGGTTATCTTGGGTGACCTTTGTACTTCTCATTCATTCTTTGAAAGTGATAGTTTGATTGACTCTTTTTCCAATGTGAGACATTTGATTATATTCCCAAGACAAACTTTTAAAATTATGTGGATGAAATTTATTGAAGGAGAGTAGAATGTAACACCCCAAGATTTCATAGTATGTTAGTTTTTCAAAGAAATTCAATAACTTATACTACACGCAACATCGAGTTCAAGCGCACCACGACTTACCAAACTATCTGTTCAAAAGTGGTTATGAATAATATTAACCGAATTTTGAACTTTATATAACCCTTATAATTTTAGAATCAATATTTTGAGTTTTTTAGACATAATGTAAGGAAAAATTCATTTTTTCAGATAAAAGAAGTATTTTTTAAAAAATGCAATTTTAATGCCTTTTAATGGCGAACCAATTTTAAATCTAATATTTGAAACTTTTATATATTCAATTTGACTAAATAAACTTCTTCTGTGGGATCATGACATAAGAATTTAGTATCAATAAATTTTTGGTGTTTTTCTGATAACTTTCATATTTTGGTGAATAGTGAAAAATAATATATTTTAACTGAAAACAAGTTTTTTAATAAAAATAATTTATAGTTTTCAACTACACTAATGAATGTTTTATATGTATAATTAGATTATATTTTTACCATTTAATCCAATGATTTTCATTGGAAGTAATTTTACTATGAAATTGTACATAAAAAATGTCAATCTTTTGGTAGTTATTATTTCATAAAAATACACTTTTTGGTTTTGACAACAAGAATTAATTCTAAACTAATAAATGAAATTTATATGTTTACAATTTGGTAAAATAGACTTCATTTTTGATTTTATAATATCAAAATTAGATTAGGTTGATTTTTTGGGATGTTTCTGAAAACATTTAATTTTTGATGAATATTGAAAAACACTGAGTTATAGTTTACAACCGATTTTTTTTTTCAAATAATTATTTATTTTACATAATTTTATTTTAGTTAAAAATAGATACATAATACATATATAATTTCAATTTAATTCATTTGAGTCATTTTATAATAATTTTAGATATATTAAAATTTATTGAACTTTTCACCGTCTTTTACCCACCTCCTAGAAAAATTTGCAAATTCACATAAAACATAATTTTACTGCTTCTGTGAGTTGAATTAAGAAATTCCAAGAGGCACGGTTATTATCAAGGATTTAAATTTTGTTCAATAAGATAAAAAATAATTTCTGGTGAATAGTTACTTTTTACTTTTAGTTACCACGGTTAAAAGTAAATATGTTAACTATGGGTAAAAATGATATTATTATTACCCTAACACATGTTATAATTCTATTGGATAAGTATAATTCGACCAAAAACAGCCTAATGAATAATGTATATACCTCTTTTGTCCACTTTTATTAGATTAGGACATTTATTATTATTTTATTTAAAGAAGAGTTAAAAGAGTTAAAATCAATGTTTATTAACTAAAACATTTTTAATATAGGGATAAACATAAGATAAATTTGACTATAGATATTCATTATAAATTTTAAAAATATTTCTTACATAATGGTATTTTATTTATATTTTTTAGACATTAAATAATTTAATTTATTAATGACACAATGAGGATGCAGTAATTACCTAATTAGTGAAATATTAAACTAATTAATACTATAAATATCCAAATAAATGTAATTTGAGACTTTTTATGAATTACACTAATTTAAATATTAATATAACATATTAGGGTTAGTTAGATGAATTTTTTTCGAAGTAATAATGCTGTTATAAATTTAGAAAAAAAAAATACCAAATAGTGTCAAAATTGACATAAATGCGTTTTTAAAATAAATATTATATTATTAATTGATATTCTATTCCAAAAAATCTATGGTTCGTCTGAAAGACTTATATAATGACAGGTGTATCATTAATGAACCATATGGGGCTCTCTTAAAAATATATAGTAACTTTATTACCTATATACTAAAAAAATATAAAGAGACATGGTAAATGTCAAACTATTTAACTAAGAGTAATCTCTTAAAGATAAGGTTAATATACTGACCCAAACCTTTCTAAAACCTATTGGTTTTATTTTTTTCGACCAATACCCACCGTAGAATTTAAATAATCAATATTGTAGGCATTGTTAACTGAAATTTATTTTATTATAAAATAATATTTCTAGTTTTTTCTAAGATGCCCCTCACCCCTCATATAAAAGGTCACTCCCCCTTCTCTCTAATTCACACCTTCAAAGCCATTTGGATCTGCCAACCTCTACCAAAATACCCTCTCAACTGTCCTCCCTTCATCCTAGAGGGCATCCCTTAGTCAGAAATCCACCCTAAGGATCCCTTTTGATCAAATCAAAAGGAAGAACATGAAGAAGAGGTAAATATCTCACCACCTCTTTCAAGTTTCATTTTCATCAACTTCATTTTTATTTGTTTTTTCCATTATAAATTAATAAAAACAGTATATTATATATACTATGATGTTATTATTAATATGGTACAACCATATTCATTATTCTATCCATCCTTTGATTGATATGTCACCATACGTGCGTACGTACGGCTTACCATCTCCATGTCGTGGTGTAATTGTTATTCAATACATTATTATTTGGATAGGTATAATAATGATGTGAAATTGATGTAAATAATATATATAAAATTATAATTATTCTTCATATATGATATACCATCCAGGTATATATTATTTTAATATCAAAATAATGATATTGTCGCTCGTGCGTACGTATGGATTACCGTCTCCAGGAACACGATGAGATTCATTCTCCATCATATCCATTCAAGACTAAATTTCATTTTATGAATAAAAATAATTTTTAGAGACATTATATCCATCTGGATATGAATATGTTTCATCCCATCCATAAAAAAGATGTCCCACGTAACAAAAAATATAAAGGAAAACGAATCCATTAACACCCGAAACGACAATAATACTAAGATATTATTAACAAATAAATGTTAAACGATCATATATGATATCATATTAATGTATATGATTATTTTATATTTTAATAAAAAATTATTTCACCATTATTTTTAAGATTTTAACCTACCCTCGACCAATGAAAAAGTACAAATTAAGGGGTTTCTTATCTCACTTTTAATTCTTTGAAATTCCCATTGTTCACCACTTATTTATTGGATGTGGTGTATTTTTATACCACCATTTGATATATATTATCATTATTATCTTTATATTAATGGTATTATATGATTAATTATGTGGTTATTAACTTTTGTTCAGATGACTCGATTGATCACAATGAAGCATGATTTTTTCATATCACTTTTTATTCATGTGAGATTCATGATATATTTGCCACTATTTCCTTTTGTGTGGCTTATGTACTCTACATGATTGTATTCATTGTATCATATACTTTAATGTATGGGTATTTACATCTTCATTTTCTGATACTTCTTTCATGGGGTGTATGTTTCATATGTTACCAAATCGGTAAGGGAATTTCAAATTTCAATTTCCACCCATTGGGCTTTACGCATACATTGTTGATTATTCTACTCCATGATTATGTGTGGAATCACTATTTATTATTTTTTGTATTAATTTCCACTCCCCTTTCTGTGGATATACTTTTTATACATATAATCACTCTATTGATAAATTATCAAGTCATCGATATGAACTTGATAAGAGTAATTTTAACTCAATCTCCATTTATTGATTTAAACATCCAATTCATTGGTGTTGTTTTTACAAGAATATGTGTGAATGTCCTCTAATTGATTTACACTTAATATCCAATAATATTTAGTGTATTTATATTTGTCACACATAATTATGTTGTTGGTTTATCTTTAAACTAAGGATAAAGTATTTATAAGAGATTTTATCTCAATTTATATTTCAATGAGACCTCATTGTTGTCATACAACAATTCACAATTATATGGTGTATATAATGTACATTGACATATTATATAATGAATACCTTTATTCACATGATATTATAATGTTTTTATTACCTCAAATGTTTTTATTAATATGTCTCTCTTTTGGTTTGGAACTCTAACTAAAATATCATTTTAAATGTTTCAATTATTAATTATTCTAAATATTTCTCATTAATGTCCATGTTTTAAAAATGGTATTAACGATTTATTTATTTGGAAATTAATGTTTTAAAATTAAAATTCCTTTTAGAAGATTCAATGTGTTATGAGACCCTTTGATTTAAAAATCTATTTTTAAATGGATTCTTGACAAATTGTGTGATTTTTAAATGTTTTCAAGAAAAAGGGGTATATTTCTCCCAAATAGTTTTGATGATTATTTTCATCTATGTAAATATCCTTCATTATTCTCGATTGAGGTTAATCTGTTACAATAAAATCTTCAATATTGTATTGAATGAGTTATGATTGGCTGTGGATGTGCTATTTTTATACCATTCATGACTTATGGATAAAGTATTGACATTTGGTATGCTAGTTTTAATATGAATGATTTTGTTATGTTTCAAACTTTTAATATGAGGAATGCATTAGACTTAGTAAGTGACTGGTGGATCCTGCTATAGCTCCTCGACGCATCGGTAGGTCTAATCATACAAACTAGTGTCTTGGCACAAGGCCTTGAAAAAATCTTATTTGTAGTCTTGGGACGAGGCTATGACTATGTGGTTATAAAAGTCTGGAATTATGCATTCCATCATTAAGAAAGTGGTTACTAATTTTTCATGTGATTATTTGACTAGTAGAATATTTATTGAATAAGTAAATGGAATTATTTCATTTTATTTTTGCCATATTATACTGAATTTCATGATTAAAAGGATTCTGTTTTCATTATACATTGCCTTAAATGTTTATTCTTATTTATGAAAGTTTCTGCTATATTGTTATCTTTAATGAGCATCTGAGCTCACCCCTTTCTATGTTTTACTTTTCCAAAATGTGAAGAAGTATTTTATTACTGACCTACAGGGATAGTCTGAGGGGATATGAGTGCGGACTACGGAGACTATGTTGTTATAGTTTTTGACATTATAATGTAATTTAAGACTTATGAATGTATCTAGTGTTTCCAAGGATACTAAAATAATCGGTCATTCGAGACATGATCTTTTGTGATCATGCCAATGTTATGTAATAATGCACCGACTCTGGGTAACTGGGGTCGAGGTGCTACAAGTGATTACTTTTAAATTATTAAAAATGTAACAATATGGATCATAGATTCATAGTCTATGGACAAAAAATCTAAAAGTATGTCATCATTGTGGATCCCAAAAAATAAATGTAATCATAGATTTACCTGATCCATCAACAGTTAAAGTTTTAATGTGAATTATGGGCCATGCATTTTTTTCAGGGATTAATGAAAGATTTCATGAAAGTTAACCACCCTCTAACACACCTATTATAATTATAAACACTATTTCAATTCCCTTAATAATGTATTTGGTCAATGCAAACACTAAATAAAATCATGGTAGACACTCCTTTTATCATTTCACCTTATTAAGAATATGAGTTTTAGTCGATGTATGATGTTAGTGACTTTTCTATTGGTTCTATTTTTGGATAATGGTTCAGTCACATATTATATCCCATTTTCTATTATAGAAACACCCTTATTTATGCTTTGGAGCACTATACAACTACAATGAAGTACCTCTTATAAGTGTTATTTTCCTTCTAAACATTTTCTCTAATCTAGTTTTTTCAAAATTAATTATGTACACTAACCATGATTCACATTCATATTTGATGAATAAATGGATCTCAATCCAACATTT
Source organism: Viscum album (assembly GCA_963277665.1). Lineage (NCBI taxonomy): Eukaryota > Viridiplantae > Streptophyta > Magnoliopsida > Santalales > Viscaceae > Viscum > Viscum album. The sequence goes on along the minus strand of OY728165.1, from coordinate 1,331,886,690 downwards.
ATACGGTGGAACTAACTATTAAATAAATTCAAAATTTTCAACATGGATACCAAAAGACTAAAAACTGATGTCGCTTACCTTTTGTCCTGACTTCCACTGCACCTAAACTGGGTGATGATGTTCTAAACATTGAAGTAAACTTCCCCTATGAATCCAAATTATTCATAAAATTACAACCAAGGTGTCATGATATTGAAAAAAATCTCTTCATTTTATTTTTATACAAAGACCTACCCTATAAGAAAAGAAGATGATTTTTAGTTAAAGCTTCACACTACTACTTGGATGATGGACTCTATTTTAAGTGTTTTTCTAATAGATTATTACGAAACTAAATCCTAGAGAAAGAAATCAAAAAATGTGTTAGATATGTGTCATTCATAAAAAAATAGAGTTAAAAATGTACAAAAACACATAGATTCAAAAATACTATAGAGTGTACTTTTCTATCCCACAATACACCGAAAAGCAAGGTATTTTTATCAAAGCTATGATCGATGATAATGATCTTGAACCATTGGAAAAAGGAATGAATTTCCCCAAAACCCAATCATGTAAGTAAAAATCTTTGATGAATGGGGAATAGATTTGGCGGTGCCATTATCTAACTCTAACAGAGAATCCAATATCCTTGTTGGTGCTGAAAAAATTTACAAATGGGTATAATTTGATGATATAGCTCATGACACATCAAAGGTGGGCTTGAGTTTCTTAAATAAAAATGTGATTTCATGATTCAAATTTCTTATAATACTCATTTCTAATTAGGGATCACATTTCAACATTAATGATGTTAATGGATTACAAAAAATACCGCATCTGGTATAATAAAGGAACTCCCTACCATCTACAAACAATCGGGATAGTTGAATTGTCAAACATGGAAATAAAAAAAATCTTTACCAAGACCAAGAACATGTGTCAGACTGATTAGATCCCAAAATTAGATGATGCACTGGGGTATACCATACCACCTACAAAACAATTGGCACCACACCCTTCTGATTGATATATGGGAATCCATGTCAATTTTAAATTGAACTATATCATCGCCCATATTGGTAAATTAAGAACCTCAATATTGATTTTAAAAAATTTAGGAAATACATGATGTTTAAATTACATTAATTAGAAGATATATTAAATGATTATTATTAAAATGAAATTATATAAAAATAAAAACCAACAAAGGGAATGATCAATGCATCATGGGACAATTTTCCCCATGGAATAAGGTTTTCTTATCCACTACTACAAAACCGGGCTTTAACATCACTATAAATAGCTATTATCAATGCTATAAAATTGATGAATACATGAGTGAGGATAAAATCTATGATCCATTATCATCATATTTTGTGGAATGATAAAATGTACCTTTATCCACACTATATTTAGAGATTATAATGTAGACCATTATCAAAACTTTTAATAGCAATGATAAATGTGGCCTCTATCAGTGCTTTTAAAATCTATACTATAGGGCCTCACTACAGTGTGCTATTACAACACAACATATTACCAGAAACACACCATATATCAACATAAATAGGTCCCAATGCAAGATTAGGTGATTTGAAATTTACAACACAAACAAAAGAACAAAACACTATATTTTTTATATTTCAAACATTGGTTCGAACAATTAAATTAATCAATATTAGTATATACATTCACAAACATCAATTTTACTTTATATTGTAATCATAAACCCACTGAAGCTATTTCTAAAAAAAGAAGACCCCCAATTGAGAAAAAGAAAACCCCAATATAATAATAAAATTATGATCATATAAATATTAATAGATAACTTAATATAATATGTTATTTTTGTAACACCCCGAGATTTTATGATAAGTATACTTTTTAATTTATTTTATGTCATGTGTTTTATGCTACCCTAAGATTTTCTTTTGCTATATGAAACACCATATTAGCTTGCAATATATGCAACATTATTCTTAGATTGTGTTACATACAATTTCAAGTTCGTTTGATAATAGTCATTCTACGAAACATTGAGTGTATATATATATATTCAATTTATAAATGAAAAATGTTTTTATTCTATTATAACAAATCAAAAATTGAGTCTTTCACAACACGCAACTCTGACTTGGCTTGCATTACACGCAATCACGACCTTCCTCGATAGCGTGTGTAGTACGCAATACAGGGTTTCACTAAACAATGATATATTATTATAATATTATAAACTAGCCATTATGAATAGTATTAACCGAATTTTGAATTTTATAACATTATAATTCATCTTACACATTTTCTAGAATTAGTTATGAAAACAAAATAAGTTTTTCGGATAAAAGAAGTATTTTTAAAAAAATGCAGTTTTATCGTCTTTTGATGGCGCACCCATTTCAAATCTAGTTTTGACATGTTTATAAGTTAAATTTGACAAAATAAAATTCTTATTTGGAACCAGGATATAAAAATTTACTTTGGATAAATTATTCATATTATTCTGGTAACTTTCATATTTTGATGAATAGTAAAAACACACTATATTTTAATTAAAAACAACTTTTTTCATCACAATAATTTATATGGTTAAATTATAATATTGAATGGTTTTAAAGTATAAATAGAGTATATTTTTACCATTTAATATAATGTATGTCATTAGCATTAATTTTACATTGAATTCATAGATAAAAACATTTCAATCTTTGGCAATATTTTACCTATTAAAACCCGTTTGCTTAACTACAAGATTAATTTTAAATTAATTACTACAACTAATTTGTTTTAAATTTTGAAAAATTGATTCCATATTTTGAATCAGTGGGTCCAAATTCTGTTAATAGCTTACTTTTATTTTTTTTGATATTATGAATAGTATCTACGGTAATTTTTATTTACTGTGGTTAAAGGTAAATAGGGTAATTCAAGGTTAAAAGAATATTATAATATTTTAAAATTACCTTTACACTTGTCCTAACCTTATTGGATGAGTAATGGCCGACCATGGGCATCCTTGGGTCTATTTTGGGATCCCATGGAGCCAATTATGAAAGACAATGACGCATTAGATTAATTAATTTAATGCAAAGACATAATTGGGATTAACAAATATCTTTTAGTAATTAATTTTTATAAGGGGATATATAAATTATCTTTTAGACTATTAATATTCATTGGAAGGATAAAATTATTTCCTACATTTTGGTATTTTTCTATAATTTTGAGACATCATATAAATTAAATTATTTGTAACACAATAATGATGCAGTATTTACCTCATTAATAAATGATTTAAATAAATAAGATTATAATGATTAAAATATTATCTAAAACCTGTCAAATTCCTATTGGATGATTTTATTTCGAATATGAGTCATCTTATCTTCGACATTAATGTTTTTTATACCTCTTGAAACCGAAGATAAGTTTATAATAAAATAATTTTTTCACACTTTCCTAAAGAGCCCCTCCTCTACATTATAAAAGGAGGCCACTTCTATGCAATTCCACATACCTCTAAAGCCATTTGACTCGTCCAAAATCTGCCCAGTTAATCTCTATACATCACAATCCTCCCCCTTGAAACATTACATTAGGCAAAAGGCACTCCAAGAAGTACTTCTGGTTCAATCCAAAGGAAGTTACCCAAATTAAAGGTAACAATTTCTCTTAAGTTGTTTTCTTTTATTCTACATCTCCAACCCCTAAACTCTTTTTAAGCCTTTATTTTGTAACAAAAATAGTATCCTAAATATACAAGGATATTTTTATGTTAATTAATCGAACTACACTTACACACACCTCTATCTAATGGATGAAGTACATAATTTTTCTATGGATGACAAACTAACGCCTCACAGAACGATGATTGTTTAATTTTCTCCTACTGCCTCTCATGGTGACCATTATGATGGCACTGCATTTATATATGATATATATTATGTTTATTATTTCTTTATGCTTCTTTAATTCCCAATTATATCAAGCCTTTATGGTTTCCATAGTGGGTAAATACGATGATCTCATTTGAGGATGTGCGGACTACCGCCCCCTCAAAGTGATGTGATTCATTAATGCCTTATGTGGGATGTATAAAGGATGGAGTTATTGATTTTATATATGATATTGTACTGGAATTATAATTTACCTATTCCATTAAAATAATAAATATAAATGAATGTAGCATTCGTGCGTACGTACGGCTTACCGTCTCCATGAACGGTGCATTTCATTTCCTACCTCCATATGTTATGTACTATTATAAATACATTTATATGATGGATATATAATGAATATATATGATATATAAATCATGATTTACATTCTAGAAGTAATCAAATCATGATATAAGTAATAATAACATCAAGAACAACAAGTCCAAACACGTACGATAAATAAGATGATTTTTCCCAAAACATTGCTTTAACATGGAATTTACAAAAGAACGAGTAATATAATGTTATAAATAAACCATATATGATATCATAACAATGAATATGATTCTTTAATAAGTCAATTACATTATTTAAATCATTATTCAGGAGGTTCGGATACGTATGAAGCATATCAGACCTAAGGTTAGAGAAAACTTTTCCAATCTCGTTTTTATCCGAGATTGTTTATTCATAAGTATTTTCTCGTGTTATATTTATCATTCGCGTCCCTGTTTTCTAAAAATTATTTCATGTATAATTAAATTCCTTTTTAACCATTTTTACTTTTACTACATGGTATGTAAAGAATAATTTTTCTTACCAGGTACTTTTTTAATTTTCCAGCAAAAGTACAAGAATAATGTTTTCTTAACTTGTACGGTAAGAAAGGATTTTTACGGTTTTATAAAGCCTTATTTTCATGAAGATTCCTCCAAAATATTTCATGACTATTTTCAAAAAAATCATTTTATTTTAAAAATGTATGACATTTTTTGAAAAGAAAATTATTTTAAAGAAGAAAGGATATTTTCCTCAAGAATTCTTTTCAAGTGTTTTATCAAAACCATTTTCCATCTAAAATGACATTATTTCATATGTGTATGTTTCAAGTATAATGTCTTTATTATTTACATTGTTTCCCTTTTCTTATTATTAAATGATATCCATTTCTTTTATATGGATTATGTGATGATGGGATGATGTTTATGAAACGAATTTTATTCGTTGGGTTATTATGAATGATGTATGTTTATTTTGTGGAACATGAAATATTATTTAATTATGAGATGGGTGGGACCTATATATCCCTCCAATGCATTGGGTAAAGATTTATATCTCATGTGATAGACATGGATGAAATGGAAAGTAAATCTGGATCAGTAATACATGGCTGGAATGGCAAGTAAACCTAGTTCAGTAAGGGACTTTGTCCACTAAGATGGTCTTGGCATCAATGCCTTGGAAACTATGGAAATCATATCACGTGATTAATGTTTTTCCACAATTAAAATTTTTATTCCCATGCTATTTTATCATGATTAATGTTCTTTTATGATCTATTCCTTATGTACTGCAATTTTTTATGTCATTTCTCAAGATTTTGATGTTTAAACATTATGTTCATGTTTTTAAGTTCAAATGTATACGATTTGTTTTATTTTATCCATGCATACCCTTAATGAGCATTTGAGATCACCCTTTTTATGTTTTCTTTTCCCCAGGATATAAAGAAATATTTTAGGGCTGAAAAAACTGTAAGATCTTTATGGGAGATGATGAAGATCTTTCACCATGATTAGAAGATTATTATCCGAGTTTCAAAAGACACTAAAATATTACGGTCCTTGTGTGTCTATTTTTGTTATGTATTAAGTATTCCGAAAAAGTAATTTAATGTCCATGTACGTCAATATTTGGGTCTCTACAGTTGGTATCAGAGGAAAGGTTTAGTTACCCTTTGGAAACTAGGGTGCGAAAACTTTAGTGAGATTCCTAGAGATATTTCTATGGTATGTCTAGGGATGTCCCTAAGGTTAAGTATAAGTATAGGTTATATTCCTAGAATTATGGTAATGATCGTAGAATTAAACCTAAGATGTTAGATATTGAAGTTACTCCCCCATTATTATGTTGTTTTACCTATCATGAATTTTTCATCTCATACTATTCTTTTTCGGTTTTAGACGATAGCTGGAACCTGAAGGAACCGTGTTGATCAATGTAATGGATAATGCAATGATTGTCCTTATAACTAAACCATTGTTATGGGAGATAGAGGGAAAAATCTTATTGTTATACTTACTCATGCGATGAATAATTCTGGACTTCTGAATGAGTAGAGAAGGGAATAATATTCTATTTGAGTCATTCATGAGGCAACGTCCCCCTTCTTTTAGTGGGTCTCCAAATCCACTTGTTGCTGAACAATGGATCAGTACCATTGAAAAGATATTTTCCATACTTCATAGTTCGGAACATGAAAAATTCATTCTGGATATTCACCGATTAGAAGGCGAAGCAGATCAATGGTGTACTTTAATTAAGAATACAATGCCCCAAGGTGAAATAGACTCCATGGAATGGGATTAGTTAAAGAGCTTATTTTTCAATAAGTACTTCACTCGTATTCTTCAAACAAAGATGGAAAATGAGTTCCTTCAGCTTAAGAAAAAGGATTATGAATCTGTTAGTATATACGAAGAAAATTTTACAAGGCTTTCAATGTATGCATCTGGCTTTATCATCCATCCTGAAAGTAAATTTGATCGATTCTTCAGTGGATTAAAACCACGTCTTCGAAGGGAATTATCTATAAGAGACTTCAGTATGTATGAAGAAATTGTGCATTGTGCTATCAATGTAGAAATTAAAGTTGGTGTTACATATCCATCTCATGGCTTTGACAAGAAACGAAAGATGGAGTTCAAGGAGAAATATCAGAATAATGGTGAAAAAAAGATGAATGATTCTTTATGCTCAAAGTGTGGAAAAAAGGATGGTGGAGATTTCCTAAAAGGTACTTAAAAAGTTTTAAGTGTGGAAGATAAGGTCATCGAGCAGTTGATTGTCGAAGTAATGGGAAAAATGTTGCTAATGATGTGAATAGATAAAAGACTACAGAGAACTGTCCACCAACACTTCAATGCTTCAAGTGCAAGGAAATGGGACATTATGCTAATAAATGCCCTAATCCATGGGTTAATGATGATCAACGTGAGAAACCTCTTATGGAAAAGGATAAAAGGAAGTATCATGCGATCAATATTTGTGATGTTGAGTATGAAAATTATGTTGCGTAATGATTAAGTGTTTATGTAATGGGATTTCAAAATAGTATCATGGAATCTCATTTATGGTATTGTGGATTTTTGGAATATCTATGTATTGGTCTATTGTGGTTTTCAATAATTTTATGGTACCGGTAACCATGAAAAGTGATTAAAATATTTTGGAAAGCATATGATATGCATATAATGAACGGATAAGGAGAAAATAAATTGTTTGATAGTATTGATGAGCTCTTGATTGATATAAGGACTAAGTGATATCATGGTTTGAGTATATAAAAATTTTGGGATTTTGGTATGTGGAAAGAGTTAACTTTTGATAGCATTCATGTTTTAACAAAGATTAAATGGGTATTTATTTTTCAAGATAATTCAAGATTATGGTAATCAAATATTTTTAATGTGACCAACAAGATATATCTTGTTATATATGAGGGATAAATGATGGTATTAACATGCTCGGTAGGTGAAATTTCTAGTAATTTGTTGCTTTATACTATGAGCTTGGACAAAAGTATTTTGAATAATCCTAAAGATTTGAAATGGATTATGTTGGACATAAGATAGTTTAAGGCTAGAACTGCTTTCAATATTATTGATGGAATGTTATAATTATGTAGTTTTAGAAAAAGGACAACCTGCAGGATGGGAAACAACCCGTCACGTCGGAAAAGGCTGTGGGAATCGAACACACAACTGAAGTGTGACTGGCCTTTATCGCCTACCACTGGCCTACAAGAAGCTCCTGGTTAGTAGAAACTGGTTTTATTTTATTAAGCAGTATGATAGATGATGTATAAGTTCATTTTTGGAATCGTATACAATTAACCTCACCATAGATGTACTTATGTATGTTTGATGAATTCTTCTATCCTTTTGTTTGAAACAGATGGAATAACCCATCATTCTATCACATGATATGCAAACACTTCATGAATAACAAATTCAACTTCATTTATTTAATAGATGAAGTGGAAATTGTTCAAGGCCCAAACAACAGTGAGATGGTACCAAAATCATGTAAGTATTTATTTTAATTAATTAACTTTATGGAAATGATCTTGAAAACCAAAAAAATGATGTCCTAGTGCCCTCATACTCGATGAATCATATAGTACATTAGATCATCACAAATTTATGGATTTGCGATTGTTGGATTTTTCTTTGCCATGTTCTCTACCACTTTCCATCAGAATGTGATGGTTAGATTTCTCTTCTATATCAATATTTTCACCTATGTTCTCCTACGTGGAAACCCAGTGATTAGTTAATTTGGATAACTGTAATGTTTCATACTTTAGTTTTTAAAGTTATGTTTTGGAATTTCATTGTACGATGTGAGTTTCAATTAAAGAAACATTCATGTAGAAAACCATGTATAACCCCGATGAATTTCGAGGGCGAAATTCATTTTAAGGGGGGTAGACTGTAACACCCCGAGATTTTATGATAAGTGTTCCTTTTAATTAATTTTATGTCATTTGTTTTATGCTACACCAAGATTATCTTGTGCTATATAAAACACCGTATTAGCTTGCAGTATACGGAACATTATTCTTAGATTGTGTTACACAAAATTTCATGTTCATTTGATAATAGTTATTCTACTAAACATTGAGTGTGTATATATATATTCAATGTATAAATGAAAAATGGATTGATTCTATTATAATGAAACAAGAAAGGAGTCTTGCACAACACACAACCCTGACTTGGCTTGAATTACACACAATCACAAACTTCCCCGATAACGTGTGTAGTACGCAATACCGGGTTTCACTAAACAATGATATATTATTATAATATTATAAACATTCTTATATGAATAGTATTAACTTAATTTTGAATTTTATTACATTATAATTCATCTTACATATTATCTAGAATGAGGTATGAAAACAAAATCATTTTTTCAGATAAACGACGTATTTTTCAAAAAATGAAGTTTTACCGCCTTTTGATGGCGCACCCATATTAAATATAGTTTTTGACATGTTTATAAGTTCAATTTGACAAAATAATATTCTTCTTTGGAATAAGGATATAAAAATTTACCTTGGATAAATTTTTCATTTTATTCTGGTAACGTTCATATTTTGATGAATAGTAAAAACATGCTATATTTTAATTAAAAACAAACTTTTCCATCGAAATAATTTATACAGTTAAATTATATTATTTAATGGTTTCAAAGTATAAATAGAATATATTTTTACAATTTAATATAATTTATGTCATTAGCATTAATTTTACTTTGAGATCATAGGTAAAAACATTTCAATCTTTGGCAATGTTTTAACTTTTTAAACCCGTTTGCTTAACAACGAGATTAATTTTAAATTAATTACTACAACTTCTATGTTTTGAATTTTGAAAAATGGATTCCTTATTTGGAATCAATGGGTCCAAAATATTTTAATAGGTTAATTTTTTTTTTGATATTATGAATAGTAACTACGATAATTTTTATTTGTTGCGGTTAAAGGTAAATAGTGTAATTCAAGTTTAAAAGAATATTATAATAATTCAAAATCACATTGACACATTTACTAACATTATTGGATGAGTAATGGACAGACATGGTCATCCTTGGGTTGATTTTGGGACCCCATGGTGCCACTTATGAAAGACAATGACACATTAGATTAATTAATTTAATGTAAAGACAAAATTGGCATTAGCAAAAATCTTTTAGTAATTAATTTTTATATGGGGATATATAAATTATCTTTTAGACTATAAATATTAATTGGAAATCTATAACTATTTCCTAAATGATGGTATTTTTTTAAAAAAAAATTAGACATCAAATAAATTAAATTATTTATGACACAATAATTATGCAGTATTTACCTCATTAATAAATGATTTAAATAAATAAGATTATAATTTTTAAAATATTATCCAAAACCTATCCAATTTTTATTGGATGATTTTATTTACAATATTAGTCATATTATCTTTGACATTAATGTGTTTTGGACCTCTTAAAACCGAATATAAGTTTATAATAAAATAATGTTTTCACACTTTTCTAAAGAGCCCCTTTACTCCATTAAAAAAGGAGACCACTTCTATGAAATTCCACACACCTCTCAAGCCATTTTTCTCGTCCAAACTCTGCCCAATTAATCTCCCTACATCCCTATCCTCCCCCATGAAGCCTTAAATTAGTCAAAAGGCACTCCATGAAGTCATTTTGGTTCAATCCAAAAGAAGTTACCCAAATTAAAGGTAACCGTTTATCTTAAGTTGTTTTCTTTTATTCTACTTCTCCAACCCCTAAAATCTTTTTAATACTTTATTTTTTAACAACAACAATATCTTAAATATAAAAAGATATTTTTATGAGAAGTATTCTAACTACACATACACACACCTCTATCTAATGGATGTAGAACATAATGCTTCTATGGATGGAAAACTAACACCTCACGAAACGATGATTATTCAATTTTCTCCTACCGCCACTAATGATGGCCATTATGATGGAACTGTATTTATATATGATATATATTATGTTTATTATTTCATTATGCTTCTTTAATTCCCAATTATATCAAGCCTTTATTGTTTCCGTAGTGGGTAAATACGATGATCTCATTTGAGGAAGTGCAGACTACCGCCCCCTCAAAGTGATGTGATTCGTTAATGCCTTATGTCGGATGTATAAAGGATGGAGTTAATGATATTATATATGATATTATAATTGAATTATAATTTACATATTCCATTAAAATAATAAATATAATTGAAAGTAGCCTTCATGCGTACGTACGACTTACTGTCTCCATGAACGGTGTATTTCATTTCTTACCTCCATATGTTATGTACTATTATAAATACCTATATATGCTTGATATATAATTAATCTATATGATATATAAATCATGATTTACAATCTATAAGTAAGTAAATCATGATATAAGTAATAATAACATCAAGAACAACAAGTACAAACATGTACGATGAATAAGATGATTTTACCCAAAACGTTGCTTTACATGGGATTTACAAAAGAACGGGTAATATAAAGTCATAACTAAACCATATATGATATCATAAAAATGAATATGATTCGTTAATAAGTCAATTAAATTATTTCAATCATTATACAGGAGGTTCAGATACGTACGAAGCATATAGGACATAAGGTAAGGGATAACTATTCAAATCTCGCTCTTATCCGAGATTGTTTATTCGTATGTATTTACTGGGGTTTTTGTTATCATCCATGTCCCAATTTTCTAAAAAAAAATCATGTATATTTAATGGAATTTTTAACCATTTTGATTTTTACTACATGGTATATAAGGAATAATTTTTTACAAGGTACTTTTTGACTTTTCTGGAAAAAGTACGAGAAGAATGTTTTTTTAACTTATACAACATGAAAGGATTTTTACGGTTTTATAAAGCCTTGTTTTAGTGAAGAATCCTCCAAAAGATTTCATGAATATTTTCAACCAAATAATTTTATTTTAAAAATGCATGACATTTCATGAAAAGAAAATGATTTTAAAGAAGAAAGGATATTTTCCTCCAGAATTCATTTTAAGTGTTTTATCAAAACCATTTTCCATCTAAAATAACATTATTTCATATGTGTGTGTTTCAAGTATAACGTATTTATGATTTACATGGTTTCAATTTTCTTATTATGAAATGATATCCATTTCTTTTATATGGATTAAGTGATGATGGGGTGATGTTTCTGAAACCCATTTTAGTCATTGGGTTATTATGAATGATGTATGTTTATTTTGTGGAAAAAGTAATAATGATTTAATTATGATATGGGTGGGACCTATATCTCCCTCCAATGCATTGGGTAAATATTTATATCTCATGAGATATACATGGATAAAATGGCATGTAAATTCGGTTCTGTAATACAGGACTGGAACGGCAAGTAAACCCGATTCAGTAAGGAACATTGTCAACTAAGATGGTTTTGGAAGCAATGAATTGGATTCTTTGGAAATCATATCATGTGATTAATGGTTTACCACAATTACAAGATTTATTCCCATGCTATTTTATCATGATTAATGTTCTTTTATGATCTATGACTTATTTACTTTTATGTTTTATGTCATTGATCAATATTTTGATGTTTAAACATTATGTTCATGTTTTCAAGTTCAAATGTATATGATTTGTTTTATTTTATCCATGCTTACCCTTACTGAGCATTTGAGCTCACCCTTTATATGTTTTCTTTTCCCAAGGATATAAAGAAAGGCTTTAGGTAAGAAAACAAAAGGGGAATATATTTATGGGAGATGTTGAAGATCTTTCACCGCGATTAGAAGATTATTTTTCCACGTTTCAAAAGAAACTAAACTATTATGGTCCTTGTGTGTGTGTTTTTGTTATGTATTAAGTATTCCGCCAATGTAATGTAATTTCCATGTACGTTATGATTTGGGTCTCTACAATTTTTACTAAAATTGATATCAATTTTAAAGAAAAAGATGAACATTGTGTCATACTAGTCACACCATGCATTGAATTAATGTTTAACTAATTCCAAAAACCCTCAAATGATTAATGGATAATTCCACTAAAGTATCAAAACAATATGAATTTTTTTTCTCAGTTTTGAGTATGTCAGTTGTATTTTTTACTAAAATTTCATATTAAAAAGGATGCAAAAACTTTTGACTCATTCGGATCACATAATGAATTTTATTGTTGTGATATTTATTCCTACACATCAAAAATGATATTTGAATAATTATCTTAAATTATCAAGAAAATAAGTGCATGTTTGATTTGTTTTTCTAGGAATGATACTTTTTGAACAAAAATGTCGATATTAAACTGATAATATACACTTTGAGTCATAAATGGCACATGGTTAATCAGATTATGGTGAGTTTTATTCATACATGTCAAAAATGAAGTAAGGATCATTTTTGTAAAGTATAAAAATTGTTATAATGTTTTTTATTGATTTTGAGTAGGACATTTATCCATTTTACAAAAATTGATGACAATTTTAAATAAATAGATTCAATTTGAGTCATACCATCCAGTCTGTGTGTTGGATTGATATGATGATGATTCCAACACATCATAAATGACTTATGGATCATTTTCCTTATGATTAAAAAATATATGAATTTGTTTGATCAATTTTGTGTACGTTAGTGGTATTCTTTACTAAAATGTATCTTTAAAATTGATACATGCACTTTGAATCATACTGATCACATTGTGTATTAGATTGAGGTGAAGATGATTCCTAAACATAAAATCTGACTTTTGGATCATTTTACTAAAGTAATTGAACAATTTGAAAGGGTTTTCTCAATTTGGAGAATAAATTGGTTTTTTTACTAAAATTGATGTCTATTTTAAATATAAAAAAACGCAATTATCATCATATCTGTCACACCATTTTTCTGGATGAGGTGCATCTGATTTATTCACATCTCAAATACCTTATGGATCTATGTCCTATTGTATGAAAACAATATCAATGGTTTTTTGGTTTTCATTTGATCATTTTTTTAGTGAAACTAATTCCATTTTTAAATAAAGATGCACTTAGAGTCATATCGGTCACATTTTTTGTTAGATTAAGGTGTAGATGAATCCTACATATGCCATACCACTTTTGGATTGTTGTATTAGAGTATCCAAACAATATTAAAGTGTTTGACATATTTTTAGTATGTCACTTGTATTATTTACTATAATTTCATTCTAAACAACAAACACCCACTTTGTCTCATCTTTCAGTTTGATGTATGACCAATACCTACATATCACAAAAAATTTACAAATCTATGGAATAAATAATCAAAAAAATCTAAGTGTGTTTCTTGGGTTTTAGTGAGTGAATCATTTTAATTTAAAATTCCAATTTTAAACTGATATCAGAGACATTTATTTAGTTATATTTTTTCACAAAAAATAATTTCCTTTTAAAATAAAATGATGTAATTGGAGTTATAATGGTCGCATCATCTATCACATTGAGGTGTGGCTAATTCTGACACGTCTCAAAAATATCAAACCAATCCTAATTGTCAATGTCACCATGATTTCCTTTGACACTCTATGTCAAACTGCAAACACTACATTAGAATCTTCAAAAAAATCATATCAACTAAGAAAATAATAATTTTCATATATAAGAAAACAATTATTACGAGTAATACTAAGAAGAAATAATGTAAACGCAAAATATGAAATAATACATTAATTATTTTTATAATGAGTTTATTGTGAAAATATTAATATTACCTCTATAATTGCACCATAGAGGTAACTCGAAGGAAAATGATTAATAGAAACACAATACGGATGAAAGGTTTTGACCGAGAATATTTATGTGGATGTTTTTTTGAAGATTGGGATCATGGATGGATAGACCACTCAAAAATGAAAAAATAATTCACATATGTAAGAAAAATATTTATTATGTCAGTTATAATAAAAATTAAAAAATTAAACATAATATAAACAAATACAATAATCCTATAGACAATGATTTCACTATGAAAATATCAAGATTACCAATAATTGAGCAGAGGAATTGACATTTCTCTTACTATAAAGTAAGTATATGTAAATTGAAAGAAGGTGATAAATGAACCATTATAGGGTTGAAAAGGTTTTAAGGTATAGGAAGAATGAAAGTTGGAAAGGGAAATCTATCATGAGTAAAATAATCAAAATGTATAGGAAAACAATTATTTTCTGAGTAATATAAAAAAAATTTCATAAATATGTAAAAATACATTAATTACATTGAAAATGATTTTACTGTACAAACACAAAGATTACATAGGTAATTAGGTATATTATGTTTCATTTCTCTTCATACAAATGCAGTAGACGTAATGTAAATGAAAGTGAAAAATTAAATAATGCCATGGTGAAATGTTTTTAATAGACAAGACGAATTAATGTTGGATAGAGAACCCCAGCTCATTAAAATGAATCCACCTATATATGAAAATAATTATTATATGGGAAATACAAAAAATAAATAAATTAAACATCAATATGAACCAATACATTAATTAATTTAAAAATGACTTTTATGTGAAAAAATCAAGATTACCTCTGTGATTGAGAAGATGAGGTTTAATTTCCCTTCCTACAAAGGAAGTGGAGGAAATTTTAAATAATGTGATAAATTCACCACTACATGGGTGAAATGGTTTTCAGGGAGAATAATCATGATAGTTAGACAAATCACCCCAACTCTAACAAAAGAATCCTCCTATATCGGGAAACAATTTTTATATGAGTAATATTAAAAATAAAAAAATTAAAATTAAATATAAAACTATGTATTAACATTATATACAATGATTTTACAATTAAAACATCAATATTACCACTTCAATTGAGAAGAGAATGAATTTTTTCACTTCTCACAAAGACATGCCGCATGGAAAAAATTATTTTAAAATAAACGAACACTACATGGAATAATGAAAATTTAGTAAACATTTCATTATATAATTTTTTGGTAAAATAGATATTGTATATCGTAACATTACCTTTAAATCATTCTAAAGGGTTTCTTGGGTCCCAATATAAGGTAAAAATAAAACTAAGGATTCATTGGGCACTTCATTACGGTTTAGAAGACTATATGGATGGTATGAAACCGTGAGGCAATGAATGATATTAATATCGATTTTTCTCCATTGATCAATGGAGAAAAAACAAGGATTTGTTGTGAATAACTCACAATGTCAATAAAAAGGATAAGGATACTCTATGTACTTCACTACTATTGGTTAACTACCGCATAACATAGGTTCTATCTAGAACTTCTTTTCTGACATCCCCGTGATGCACTCATCCCACAAACTCTTACCATAATCTCTATCATATCATAATTTAGAATGAACTTTTCATTATCCTCCATTCAATTTTATTAACTATTTAAACAAGTGGTAATATGTTTTTCTTTAATATCATTTTATGATTCTCATGTTTTTTAATCAATCATATGTCTTTTACATAAATCCTTTACCTAAGGAATTAAAATATTCTATAAAATATTATCTCTGTGTTAAAAAATATTATTTGATTGTTTCTCACTATTTGATGCAAGATATTATCATGGGGATGTCAAGAAAAAATTTCAAGTAAGATACTATTCCAATAGGTAGTAAATAAATAGTGGTGAAGTGCACAGATAATCCTTTGTTGTGTTATTTTCATTGGTAGTAATGTCAAGACAATACTTGTTTTTTCTCCACTAATTAATGGAGAAAAATGGATATCAATATTCTTCCAACTCTTCTAGACTAATGTTTCTTTAATAACAAAAAATTAATCAGAGATATAGTATTTTAGAAGGGTTTTATTCATTCTCTATTGCAACAATGATTAACTATTTAAAATTACCATCATATTCATTTTTCAAAAAATTAATGTGCATCCATTTTTATTTATATCCATCATACTGGGTTCATTAAATATTAATTTTTTAAAACATATAAATAAAAAACATAATATATTCATTATCAAAAGTGAATGTTATAGACAATTATAATTAGGGAAACTCACCATTTGAATGTTTCAAAGAATTCTTGTATGTTGTAGAAAATGGTTATTTGAATTTAATATAATAATTACTACACATAATATCATTCATAAATCCCCTAAACTAATTTAAATATAATATTGGAAATTAATTATTAATACAAAACAAAAATATGATAAAAAAACGATAATAAACTCTTGCTTAATCAACTAGAAGATATAAAAATGTATTGGAATAAGTGACGTAGAAAGATTTGGAATTATTATATTTAAAATTAATTGTATATCAATATTGGAAAACATATAACATTTTTTGGGATGTCATACCACCACACAGACCATCCCATGTAAATTCATGTTACTCCAACTGAATGTACAGTTTGCATTTACTAATGTATTACGTGAATAGAAATTACATCAAACAAACATATATTTGTCTAATTATTTAATATGATAATAATTTTTATAAATTTAAAATGGTAATTTTTGAATTGATATATAAACCAAAATAATTTTATATAATTTTAGATGAATTATTAAATAATTAATAAATTTTTAAATTTAAGAATTGGTTATAATCATTACAAAAAATAATAATTTTATGGATAGATTGAAAGTGTTTATCATTATGTATGAAATCATATTTTGAAGTACAATAGATAAATGATTATAAAAATTATCTACCTTGATAATGACCAATGTATAAATGTTTTGGATTAGTGAGTTTACATTATCCTTCATTTATAGGAGTCTCACATAATTCATGGGATATTTATTTCCCAGTCCATGTATGTGAGGGAAGTGTCTTATAGATTTCAAAAGGAATTTTGAAAACCCATGTTTAGACCCATTGAAAATTATATAAAATTTAAATTTTTTTTGGGTTTAATGCCAATCTATATGAGGATAGTGTCCAATGGACATTCTCGATCTTTCATAGGCTGCCAACAAGCACCATGGCATGAAAAACCAAAAGTTGGTAATAATTTTTCACAAAAGAGAAATAAAAATATTAGAAAAATATAAAATGAAAACATCCATGATGAATCCATTCATTAGATTATAACACCAACCAAAATAAGTAGAAAAAAAAGATATAAATATGTATAATATAAAACCAATAACTTAATCTACCTTTATCTCCTTCAATAAAAAAACACAATTTTCAATTTCTAAAATTTCTTATGTAATGAATACATTGAAAAATTAAATAATGAAAAATATCTATGATAATTTTGGGCAATCAATTTAGGAAATGTAAACAAAATAAAACAATGAACTAAAATCAATGTGACTCCATGTGTCACCATCCAGTCCAGAAAAAATAAACTTTCAATAAGAGATCAAGAGTAGAATCCTATTGGAAAACTGAGAAAATCATAAGGCCTACCTCTCTTGTATAAAATCACAGGACAGCAAATGTTGAAATTATCAAAGATGAAATAAAAAATGAAACAAAAAATACCAAAATGTAAATCTGATGGACTACCTAACTAGGTTAAATAAAATATAAGACCCTCTTCAGAAACCTTATCTACAATTGATCACCAGATGTTAGATGGGATGTTATAGAATGATGTTGAAGTCGAGTGGTGTAATTAAAGCTTCGATTCACTAAGGAGGATCACCCACAAGAGGTGACTTTCTTGGAAAGCTTCTGATATCTTAACAAGTTTGAAATTGTTTGGGTTTTTTAATCAGATCGGGACACTGTTATCAGAACTTATAAAATAACACAGATAAAGAGTCCTTTTATCATCACTTGTTACCTAAGAGATAAAAAAGGAACTATTTATAGGGGTTTTTAGCACTGATAAAGCCTCATTGTAATCTGCGTGTAAAAATTGTTGATAAAGATTCTTTTATCAGTAGTTATTACTTAAGGTATGTTAAAGGATTTATAATTCAAATAAAAACAAAAAAATTAAGTGTTTATATATACTTAATAAATATATTTAAATATATATAGTAAGTATATTACATATTAAATAATTTTATTAAAATATTATATTTATTTATTTATAAGTATTTAATTATAATTATAGAAACATTTTAAAAATTAATATTTATACCATTATAACTATTTATATAATCATCCATATATTTATATAATAAATAAATATAAATGTAAATATGGTGAATATATTAAATATTAAAGTAAATGTACTATATATTTAATAATCACAAAAAATATATAATTATTTATTCATAATTATAAAAACACTTTTTAAAAAATATTTATTTATATATAATTATAAATATATAATTGTATAAATATAGTAAATGTACTTTTATAAATAAATGTATTTATATATTCTTTTTTACCATTTCCTTTTTAACATTTTTAATGAATACTTAATTTTAAGTGCATGCATATATGTTAAAAATGAGTTAAATTGAATATAGTAAGAATAACTAGACTTTAACAATATTGAAAAAATGTATAAGTTTTATGTTTGTGAATTGTATATAAAAATGAATTAATTACATATATGTGAAATCAACATAACACAAATATTATCTATATTAAATTTAAAAATCAAACGACAATCAATTATATGTCTAGTACTATACAATTAGTCAATATTATTAATTCGTATTATTTTTTTATTATAACCCATTATTCAATAAATATATGACTATTTAATGTAAAGTGCATAAATATTTTATAATCTATAAATCATATTTATGTAAAATCATATATATATATATTATATTTAATATATAAAATTTAATAACATTAATTATAATAATTATCTAATTAACAAATTTTATAATATTTAATAATGTATAACATTTTTTTTCATTTTTATAAAAAATTATTTAATTAGTAAAATTTTCGCGATTTTTTAATAATCTCATTTTTTATTTTTTTACTTTATTTAATAACATAATTTTCTTTACTTAGACCTCTATCAGTTTTTAAAAAGTACTGATGATATATGTATTTATCAGTGCTAATGAAAGGGCGTATATATGTAACCCTTTATCAGTGCTACAAATAAATCATTGATAAATGATACCCTTTTTCAGTGCCAAAAATAATGCACTGATAAATTCTTCCCATGACACCTCATAAAACAAGAAATGATATAATCTTAAATAATCATCACTTTCCTTGTCACTAATAAATACGCCACCTGTAAGTGTTCTTTTATATATCTGATAAATACCAACATTGTTAAAGGCCAATTTTGTAGTATTGATTAAATTATAGAATTAAACTATTCTATGGGAAGCTCAAATCCAGATGGTCAGAACCCATTGAATTCATAAAATTATTTCATTATAAGAACACTTGGATTAATAAAGAAGGAGAGACGCCTTTATAAGTCAGTGGCCTAAAATTGAAAATCAATCTAGAACCGTTCATTGAGGTGTGTTTCATCGAATTGAAATTTATCTATTAATCAAAGAGTCGAATATCGATGTTAAAAAAATTTCTGAAAGTTAGGAAAACCAGGTCAGGTCACATTAGGAATGATTAGGTTAGAAAAAGAATTATGAGAACTTGGGGAATTTTGGGAGTAAAGGATTAAGGTCTGATCATAAATTGTGAAAAAAGAAAGAATTAGACATCATCTAAAAAAAAATCATGACTTGAATTTTCACTGTCTGAATTTAAATAACTTCCAAAAATATAGACCATGAGACCCGATTACATGTCATATAATTCAATGCACTATTTTGGTCATGTACATAGTGTTTATGACAAACTTAACCCCCTCCTCTAGCCGATCACCTCTCAAAACCAACCAAACTTCTACCATCACCCCTCACACCTCCTCCTTCAAGCACACCTTTTATCACCCAAACATACCCCTGATATGGTGTATAGGAATACCATGTGAAATCCCCCTACCGATGTTGCACCAAATAAGACATTCTAGCACCAATAAAGCATATAAGTGGTTCCATGCCTCCATCAACTCATACATCATTATCCTCCACCTCTGCTGTAGTCCCTGAAATTCTAGATATTCAATATGATTATCAATCCAACTCCAATCCATCATATATGGATTACCACCCACACTTGCACCCCATCCTACTTTTTTCAGGACCCTAAACCCAAGTTTTCACTCAACCAGTTGTATGAAAAGCCAATGTTGACCTACAAAAGTATATATACAGTCATCTACGCATTCCAGCATATCAGCAAAGAGTGAATCCAACTCCTTTTACCCCAGCATGTATCCCCAATAATGAGGAGATAAAACATGAGATATTTCTAGAGTTTTTAGATAGTTTTTTATCATAATTGATGGCCTTAGCTTCAAATTATTCTGATGACCTCACGAGAATTTTTCATATATTTCAGCATATGCATTAGGATTTATACAAATTACTTCACCAAATTACATGTATCCCCACCATGCAATATGATACATTTATGTAAAATTAAAAAATTCACTAGATGATGATTTTTTGAGATTTTCACACTCACAAAAGATCCCAGGATTACGTAGTCCTATCCACTCTGAGGACTAGCACTCCACAACCTTTATAAGGCATTGATATATGAATGGTTCTCTTGAGTAGAGTCTCTTAGATTCATTATTCAAATGGACATCATCATCTTTACTATAGCTATCGGTAGATTTTCAATCAACATTGCCTCCCGGTTCTATATATACTATAGAAATCCCACATGGTGGTTATGAGACATGTTGAATAGTTAATATTTCATCACCTATTTATCCGATTGTGTTGGCATATTTAACGCCACCCTTACACTCACCTCCCATGTCCTATATATTATGTTGAATTAAAACTATTACACAAGATGAAACTATTGAGCATGGATTATGAAACCTACTGATGGGTTCCACGAGTCCATGAGGATATTGAAGAGGCACTCAGAGATCATGTAGTAGACATATCACTAATTCCATCCACCACCTCTACCCCAACCCCTATAGCATTCATTCCCACCCAAAAAGCACCAAATTTCATACCTATACATCCACCATCCACCCAACTGCTCCTCCAACCACATCCCATCTGAATATCCTCTGGTATATGAATTATATATCTGGCAGAATATATGTCATATTACACAACATCTGCACATAACATATGGATAGCCCTCTCACTTCATAAACCCTCCACCATTATAATCATCTACAACCTCTCAGCCTCCCCTGACCCTAGTGGTCCCTCATCATCAACCAATCATGAGGATTCTTCGACATCACCCATCATACCATCAGAGCTAATATACCCTACCATCTAGTAGGAGTATCTAGCAGATCATACCCGAAGGGGAAGGGGCCCAACATTCACCCCATACACTGAGGTACCATTTATTGATCCAGTTGCCAACCCATTAAAATACACCAGATTGGAATTTCAACATCACCTGTCTCTAAGATAGATAACAACACTATGACACGACCTTCCATATCATCTCATCCACCACCTTCTACCATTGCAATCATCAACCAGTTGAGGATGTGTTAGCTACCCTCTGATTGGGAGTAGATTATAGGTGAGCAACTTGATGATTTTGATTTCCCATAGTCTACCCCATCCCACACCCCCATTTCTTTAGCTTCCAACATGATCATTTGTTGAATCATCTATATTCTCTTTAATTGTTGTATAATTTTACTTCATATATAAGGTGTACTACTTTTTTTATTTTAGTTGGGTTATTTATACATTCATTATACATTTATTTCATTCATGTCTTGATCCTATTATTATTCTATTGTAATTGATGCACCAATTTCATCACCGTATTCCCTTATTAAACAAATCACTCAACATCTTGATGATGTCGAGCCCTAGCATCATTAGCTTTCACTTGAGATCTGTGCGCAACATCCACCAACACGACCAAAAATACCTATCCTTCCACACCACAACCCTATTATTTTTCTAAGATGGTCAATACTTACAAAAAACCATGAGGTATATTGGATACATCAACCTATATCTTCATGAGATATAGGATATCTAAGAGGATAGATTATACTAACTAATACACTGCTGCATCTATCTTGCTGACAAGGTTGCTATAATCTCTTTATGGAAAACAACACAAATGTTAATTTTTCTTCATTATTAGTACATATGATTTTTTTAGTTTTCCATGTTTATCATTATCCTTTTAGTAATAGGTAAATTAGAGATTTATTGTATACGCAAACCTGTATATATAAATACATTTTTAATTTATATTCATAGAATGCACCGACCTATTTTACTACATAAAAAATGTTAAATTCTAGGGAACTAATGTTTTATGCAATGTTGGATTTCTCTTTCATACCAATTATACATGTAGCCTAAACCAAAAATTCACATAGATCATGTTTTCCCATGGCAGGACACTAATTACACGGATCTCTTGATTTATTATAATTAATTATAAAAATTTCAATTTCAATTTTATACACATTGTTTATCATACCTATCCCATAGTACTTTCCTGAACAATGCATAAACTATCTCATTTTCTCTATGTGCGATTATTTATCGAGTTACAATATCAATATAGTAGAATTATTTATTGGTTTCAATTATTTAGGATACATATTTCATTGGAAGCATGTTTAAACCTAAAACTCATTACACCCATTTAAATAAAGAAACAATTATGATGGAAATTATAAAAAATACATCATTTTGATATGTTTTTTAGAATGATTGCTGAGATTAATAATTTATTTAAAATTTTAATTTTTTTGAAATTTCTTTTAATTAACATGTTCCTTTTTTTATACTTAGATTTTTTTCCAGTTTCCAATATATACACTCATTCTTGATATTTTTTTAGAGCCTATAGTTGAATATTATTTTCTAATAATATTTCTTGAGTGACACCAGAAACATAAAAACCTATCATAGTATTCCTTGATATCTTGTTGTGGCTATTGATAAATAAATACAATTTTAATATAAATTTAGTAATCATATTTGTGATAAATTTTCCTCATACCCACCATAATTTTTTTATTCATATAGCCTGTACATTCCAAGAATTACATTAGTATGATGCATCTATTCCAAGATAATTATCCCTTCCCATTTTACTCTTTGTGTTATAGATGAATTCATTTTGAACATGTGTGGGAGAATATTTTAGCCTATATATACAAGTTTATTTTATTAAATAGATGTATTTTGGGTTACACCGTACAATTTTATTATGATCTATGTGTAATTTGTGGTATTTTTATCCTATCATATTCCTTTAAAAATTAAAAAAATGAGAAAAGGATTTTGGTTAATGTAATAGGGAGGTCATAAATCACCATTTCCAGACTGATGAATACGCTGAAGGATCATATGTGGTTTGACGATGGATTTTATATCTTTCCTAGACACGAATTTCAAAAAATTTAATAACATGAAAGGAAAAAAGAAAGGAATATTCTACCTTTAGGACCCACATTCTATATTCATGTGTCCATCTTTAAATATTTCAGAGCATTGATTTCGAATTTTATTAGAGGAGTTGTTTCATAACAATTTTCATGAAATTAATGCTCTAACTTCATATATTATCATCTATTTTGAGACTTGATTCACTATCTACCAAACTTAACATAACCTCATAGTCATTTGAACCTTCTTTTAGAAGACCTCATTATTAATTTTGTATTTTTATTTACGAAATAGAGATGACAGAACCAATGCATTCCTATGGTTAGGAAGAAGTATCCATGGTATGAGGATAAACCTAGTTTCATTTCACACTTTTTTATGAGAGACAAATGCATTGTGAACAGAATTTTAAAATGGGTATAGAAATAAGGAACAATTAATATATTGTAAATAAAAGATTAATAATTTTTTTATATAAAAAAACTTTAATGAAAGACTAATATATATGCATGATTTCTTCTAGAGATTGAATTTTTATACCTATACTAAATTATATTTACAAGATTTTAATGAATGGATCTGTTATTAATGATTTCTTTCCATTGGCCATCTTATTGAGATGTTATTGTCTTGAGGATAAGAAATGTTTCATGTGGGGGGGGAATATTATAAGATTAAATTACATATATATTTGAATATCATTTCAATACATATTATCCATGATTTACTCAATAATTCACAAAACATGTGTTAATTATTGAATAAATTAGGATTCCATGGTTTTAGTAGAAAATCTGGAGAAAATGAAGAAAAATGATCAGTACACATCATGAAACTCAATTAAATTAAGTGTAGTCATCTTTCACATCATATGAAAATTCACGAATAAATAATTGAAGGAATTACAATCCATGAAAGGATTAGATGAAATCATTCACCAAAACACATCGTGTAACGTTCGAAATTAAATTACCTTTTTCATGATCATGTCAATGGAAGAAACATGTCATGAAGACCCATTATAAATCATGGAAGGAGTCTATCATACTAATATCAATGATCCTAGATGATATTCATGTGAGAGTCTTACAAGATTAAAAATTCACAGAGAAAGTATTGGATCATAATTACATTTCATGAAGAAACATAACAAATAGTGTAATATCTTAATTTTTTACTTCCATCTCGTGCATAGTGAAAAGAATGATCGTTGCATTTGGATTACGTCCCTTTTCATATGTTTTCTACTATTATTTATTATATTTTCCTTATAAACTCAATTTGAAAAAATCTTCTTTATTTTTTTACATATATTCAAGGGAATTGGATCAACATCATTTGAATTCATCATCCTTTTTTTCCACCAAGATCTGTTGGGTGTAGTCTCTATTTCAATCACTATTAGATAATGAACCCTTTCTGTGTTCTTCCCTATTTATTGTATCATGTAACTATTTGGTTGATTTTATGATTGATTCAAGATTTAAATTAATTATTCCTAAATTCATGACCTTTAATTACTTTATCTCAATTGTTATTGGTACATTGATTTTGTTTTCTATCCATTTTCATCTATTAATAAATTCAACCATAAGTGGCTAAACTGCTTAGGGTACAGATCGAGAGTGGTTTGTCTGATCTTAATGAATAATTAATTATAAACTTGGTATCCTTATGTTTAGTAATCATTTCTAAAAACTATTTTTTATCCTACTCTTTTAAAAAATCATGAATATGGGGAGTTTTAATGAATGAATCTAACCCGGTTGGAGTAAAACAAGTTGTGACCAATATCCTATGATAAAATCATCCATAGAAGCTATTGTTAATGCATTCAGTTTGTATCTACCTCTAGACCAATTAACTGTTTCATATTGGGTACTTCTATATGGTCTTACCATATTCAATTATGGACCATTTCATAACTCATTGCCTTACCACAGGACCACGAGAAGGTAGGATTATGATTATCCTTTTACATGATCCCAAAAAATGATCACTATCCCCTCTCTATCTATGATCATAATCCCAAAATCCCTTAGAATTTTTTATTCCAAAAAAAATCAAGACTCATACACATAGGGTTCAAGGCCTTAGTTTCATCCAGCCATTCAAAATACAAATGGGACAGAACCCATACATTTACTATACTACACCATAGTAGTATTTGTAGTTCAGGAATAATAATCTAATCTTACCTCATATTGTGTGAATAAAATGATAAATTAAAGCATTCCAATAGTGTACACTTCATCAAGTTTCCCTTTTAATTAGTGAAATTATTTGTATAATCCCTAAATAAATTTTTTTTTTGAAAATAATATTTTATTTTCATATATAATATTTGGTTTTTTGAACAATATCTTAATTCTATTTGTATTTTTTTCATGATCCTTGAATTTGACTTCATTTAATAAAATTTATTTTAAGATTTTCTCAATCATCTCTCAATTTGAACCCTATATTTGTGTTCCTTGAAAACCATAATTTTTCATGTTATATTTTATTCCATCGCTATTTTTGAATATTTTGAGTTCCTTCACATGAAATTTAGAACCTATCACTCTAATATTTATTTTTGAAGTAACCATCCTTATAGTGGTAAGAATTATTACACTATTTATGAGGATTTTACAAATCATGGAATTATTTTATCCATAAAGTAGATTTTTCTTAGTTTCTAAGGTACTTAGATGAAGATGATAAAATATTTTCTTCAATCATGTAATTAATCCTGAAAACACCACCACAAACAAACAACAAATTATGATAAAATATTCTAAAATGAGTACAGGGAAAAAATAAAAAGAATTAACCTAAAATATGATAATGAAAAATAGGTAAAAAATGTCTTGAATAATGTAAATTGTTGGTAGATTTTCACAAAATTCTATTTTCCTTGGTAAATTATTCAAAAATACGATGTGTCTTGTTGGATCATTAAATCATACAGGTGATTTTTTTTTAAATTTTTATATTCCAAAAAATCACTATCACCAAATGTAAGTGAATTTATAATTATGAGTTCAAAAATAAATAGAACATGGAATCCTATTTATGATCACTAGAATCATTGTTATTTTTTCAATGTATTGCAAATTAATTTTAATATATACTATATTAACTATATATACAAAACATATTGTAAATATAAAAACTAAATCAATGTCAATAATATAGAATATAGATAACTAACTTCAAATAATTGTTTCTCCTAATTTAGAATGATTCAACATCATTCATGAAATTAATATACTCAATAGCCATATTATTTCTCGAGTTTATCTAGTTCTATATCCAAATAAAATCATTAACTACATAATACCATATATTTTTTGTCAAGTTAATCAATCACCTATATGGGAACATGTTTCTCTATCTCTAAGTGGGAGGAAGTGATAAGTTATTTCTCACTCCCCAAATAACATCTATCATATCAGGTTTCATACTCTAATTATCATTACTCTGACTATGAAATTAACAAAAAATAACAACAAATATAAATAAAATAAATTTAATTATAACAATTCATTTGTGAAGAAGAATAATATCGAATTTGACATGTAGATACCTTTTAATCACACCCACATACTATTTTGACCTTATGAATTAATGGTTGGTGGTTTGTCGACCATGAATATACTAGATTTCATAGAAGATGGAACCAGATTTTCTAAAAGAAGTGTTGATTAATTATGATTGGATTTCAATAATTATTTTTTACAATCAATATAATAATACAAAAATTACACAAGGAAAATTATAATGAAAATGAATAAACCACTATGTAGTAGACCTAGTGTATATAATCATTCTTGTTATCAAGCATCTAAAGTGTTGATCCTACAAAACATTCTTACTATATCTTTTATTCATCACTCTATATCAAATGGAAAACATTTATAATTAATGGAACCTACAAATGGGAAAATAATCCCCTAAAAATATTCAAATAAAATAGGTAAATGATATAAAATTTGTAAAATAATATCTATTAACTATGATCTTCTATGTTGCTGAAATAATCCCCAGGGAATATCCTTCTATTTCCCTTGCAAAAAAATTACCTCTATCAGGGTCATTATGACAATGGGAGACAATTAATATGCATAAATACCCACTCAAAAATAACCTTAAATCATTCATAAAATCATATTATAATCCATTTTGAATTGATATACTTATTTCCATAGATATCCGTAATTTCAGGAAGTATATATTTCTCAAAAAAAATAACCATGTCATAGTTGAACTTCTATATCACAACCTTGAATAAATACCACTCCATAGAAACAAAAATATTCAATACATCCAATTCATAGATATATCGTATGTGGAAACCATTAAAACTTTATGTGAAGAATTAAAAAACCATGATAGTTGCCTATAAGGCATGAATGAATGACATTTAATATAAAATGAAAACAAATATCCCATGGAAAAAATGGGCGGAATCACAAAATATTAAATATTACCCACATAGTATATTAATAGGAATAAAATATTGAAAAATGTCTTATGAATAATAAAATTTAATGTTATCATTATAAACATAGTTAACTACATAGAGTCATGGTGATTATTGTGAAGCAATATAATCAACATGGGGTTTATTAAAAATATTTTGAAAATAGATAATCCATAGAGAGTTAATAATCATTATTTTAAAATTTTATAATCTACATGGGCTTTATTTTTAATAGAAATAACATATATTACCCATAAATGGTTTATAATAATAATAATTAACCAGGAAGACTCATATTAATTTAATCATTAACATTTCAGTTTCATTTATCCTGTACTGGGTCCATGATCATTATTGTGATCCATTTTATCCAACATTAGTATAAAACACAATCATTTGAACCTAGTGAACTCATATTATATTCACACTCAATATTATGAACCCAAATAATCTACATTAGGATCATACACAGTCTAGTTGTCCTAGATTAACTGAATCCGGTTCACAAACAATATTTTGAACAATGATTACTTTTATTAGGTTTAGGTTCAATATTTTTGACATATATAATATGTATTGATTTCATGATCAATATTTCAATCCTTAATAACCCATATCGATTTCACACTAAATATTTTGAACCTAGCAAACATGCCTCAAATTCATGACCAAAATTAATATCTCTTCAGATATAACTATAACTAATGCAATGGAGGATTAAATATGACCCCACTAATAAATAATTCATGAATATGTTTCCTAATTTGATAATGATAATTAATCACAAAATAAGTAACCCATGGAATGAAAAATAGTTTCATAATGTTTTAAAATGCTATCACGGTAAGCTTCATCCAGAATGTAAATGGTTGGTACCCAAAAATCAATCACTAAAAAGAGATGATTGTATGAAAATTTAAAGTGTAATTCAAGAAAACTAATTTTCCAGGAAATAAAGACATGGGAGGTATGTAAGAATATGTCAGAAAAATCAAAAAATAAATTCTAATTTTTTTTAATATTCTTTATAAAATAACTAGTCAAAAATCACATTCAAAATCAATTTTTATAAAGGTAAACTGAATAATTTTGAGTTAAATTATATTATTAATTATCATTGAATAATGGATACCTGAAAAAAATGATTAAAAAATGTGATCTTATATTTTTTTGAAGTATTTTACTTTTAGAAGAATTATTTAGACAAAAGATACTTGAATGGATATAAGGGAACTATAAAGAGAATATAGAGAGTTTTATAATATTTAAAAAAATACAATTTCCTTTAATATTTTGAAAAACATTAATAGAAAACCCAAATCTTAAAAACATGTAGTAAAATATTTCTCTAAAAATTAATAATTTGAAATGAGAAGAACAAATGAGTAAACACATATATAGATTTCAAAATAAGAAAGGAAGCCATATTGGGGAATAATGGATATGAAAATGTATAAAAATTTATTAAATGGAGAGGATTTTTTTTTCTTAAAAATGTTTCTCTTTTAAGATAAGTATATTTATTGAGAATGTATCCTTGAGTTGAAAAATTAATTTAATTCTTAGATAAAAGATGAAATATATTACAAAATGGATTAGATTATAATTTATCAATCATAGTTGTATGATAATAAGGGAAGGATATTATAACTTAAAGAAAGAAAATTTTATATTACCATGTCCCTTAAAAATATCGTAGTTCAGGAAGCTAGGGTCCATTATAATGGGATTTAGGTGGATTAAAAATAAATCCCTCAAAGAAAAGAATGTATCATATAATAAATTAAAAAAACTCAAATATATGAAATATGATTAATAAGAACATTCTTAACATTATGAATGATAAATGTGATCCCAAAATATCTTAAAATATCAAAATATTTTGAATAGAAACTGCATGGAATAGAGAACATGAGTTGGATTTAAAATACATTATATTCATTTAATAAAACTATAAAATAATATTTATAGTATATACACAAAAAATTAAAAAAGATATAAAAATGAATCATACCTCAATAAAGGAAAATTGAGATTCAAAACCACTTAATTGTAACAAACAGATAAATAGATCATATGAGGGTCACCATTAAAGAGGAATTATATTATCCCAAAATGAATGATATTCCATATAATTTAATGAAATTGGTAACTAAATGAACCACATAAAATATATAATGTTTTGTAATATTTGACATGTCTCGAGGAATTGAAAATGGAAACGAATAACACTTACCTTAGGTTATAAATCTCTATGTTCATGTAGCTAGTTCTCTAACAACCAAATAATATTTTTAAATTCAATATTCAAAGACACTTACCATAATATTTTATTTTAGGCTTATTTTTCATTACATGTTTTTTATTTATTAAATATTTTTCTGTTATCAATTTTACTTGAGATGGTTTTTTCCATTTCTCTGAAACTCCCTTTGTATTAAGACCGTGTTCAAAAGTGTTATATAATTGTTTAATCATGTATATAATTTAATATTTTTATTTATTTTATTATTCAATTTGAAAAGATACTTCATAATGTTTCCAAGAGTTCGCTAAAATGTGATCAAATTAAGAAAGGTTCTTTAATACATACTTTTTAAGTGGTAATTTTAATATGACAGCTTATTATAAATATTAATTTTTGAAAGTCTAATATCATCCTTAAAAAATATTTATTTTATCTTTAATATCATGTTTATAACTTTAATGTATTACTATATTCAACCATGTGAGGAAATGATGAAATAGAGAATGTGTTGTTCGTGGAGGTGGTAGTTCACATGTATGCATGGTGACCTCTTCCGTTTTCAAATTTTTTTATAGGAAGGTTGAAAAGTGATATTATCTAATTATAATAAAATATATGTATATCAATAATATTTATTTCATCATGATTTGAACTGTATAATATATTCAAGGTGTAGATGATAATGACAATTAAGAGATACTCATTAATAACATTACATATTCCTTTGGATGTTCTCCCTTGGGAACACTTTATGGATATCATGCATGGTATTTTGGAGACATTGGGGATTTTATAAAATTTGGAGAGGTTTTAAGAGATAATAGAGAATTTATCTGACTGAACAATGTATTTTTAATTACTTCAAAAATGTGGTAGAAGTGAACTCAATTTATATGTGATGAAAATTGAATCCTTGTAAATACTAATTACATTACCAGTTATGGATGGACACTATTAATTAGTAAATTACTCTAGAAGTGGTAAATAATGATGTTTTTTACAATTAAATATCAATAAACATCTAATCCATAATATTCAGAGACAATACTGAGTTAATTTATTCTTTTTCCCCCAATTTATTACTGTTTTCATTGTTACCTTTTCTTGTGGTCACTAATATTAAACCTCATTTATTAATTTTGATGACCAAATGTGACAATGAAATATCTGACTAATTTTAAAATTATGATATCCAAAATGGAATTCAATTTATAAAACAATTTTTTTGGTGAAGTCAATTTAAAAATAAAGGCACATTTCACAAATATTCATTTTAAAGAAAAGTGAGTTTTTACAATTGAATATAATTTATTTTAAAAGATAATCAATGTAATTATTTTTTCATGAAAATTTGGTTTCATGAAAAATTGTTTTCTTTAAAAAAAATTATTGTGGATGAAAAAATATGAAATAATCAAAATAAAACCAAAATAAATTCATTTACAATAACAACATAAACATTTTTTAATTATAACATATTACTTATGTCATAAATATATTAATCATATATTTTATTAAAAATTATATTACTTTTTAAATTAATAATTAAACACCAAAAAATATATTTTTGATCATGAAAATATTTTAATATGGTTTTATGTTATAATTACATGGTAATATATTCAAAAAAACTATGGATTTATTGAAAACTTCATTTTTAACTATTCCAAAAAATGAAATTATATTTTAAAATTAAACCAAATTGATCTTAAGATTACATTTTTAATATAAATAAAAAAATGAAGATATTATTCTCAAATTACAATTATAAAATTTAAGAATTAAACTTTTAAATATGAACATAATGATATAATGAAACTTTTTGGCATTATAAAATAATGGTTTTAAATCTTCTAATGTTCATATTCTAATTTCATATCAATAAAAAATTATATCGGTGTTAATATATTTTTTAGATGGAAAATATAATTTATTTTATATATATATTGATTTTTAAAATATAAAACATAAAAAGATTATAAAAATACATTATTTGTATAAAATGATCATATTAGTTATTTAGTAATATTAAATTAACAATAAAAATTGAGTATTAATAAAAAATATTCATTTTTAAAAAAGTAAAAAATTAAAATTTAATAAATTCATATGATATATAAATATTTTACTTATTTTATAATTACATATTTATATCATCTATATTTATATGTTCATAACCGATCATGATATCTATGATGTACTATTAATATGTTAGGCTCTAGTGGAAGTCATCATTGGTGGTTCATCTTAGATACATATATTTGTAATTTTCTTATTCATAAACAAACCACATATTCAATTTCACTCATATTTTAGTTGCAGGAGATCCAATTGGGAATCACCTTGACAAAACAACAGTGAAACTACCCATTTTATATATTCAGATATGTGAGCTATATTATGAAGACTCACATTAGTCTATGTGATCAATCCTCCTATCTACAGTGTTTTTATAGTGTATTTAATATCATTTTTACACTTTAATTTATCTAGTTATTATAATGGTAAAAATTAATATTTTAATTTTAATTTATCAAGATTTTATTTTAACTAAATATTTTCTCTATGGAAGTCTAATAATCATATTATTTATTTTAATTTGATAAACATAATAGTAAAATATTAGGCTATTACATTATCCCCGTTAAAAAATAATATCCTTAAAAATTTAATTAGAATATATATATGTTGTTTTGAAGGGAGCCAACAGGATTTAAATTAATCATGATTTAATATCTAATGAAAAATCAACCTTACTATAATAGCATATAAATAATTAAATATTATTCAAAACAAATTCTTTTGTAGTTTCTTAGAAACATAACAGTCACATGTAAATTTTTTCGATCCTATTAACATCCAAGTAATAAAATTAAAATGATTTTGATAATATCCAACAAAATAATTATTGTAAATTATTATATGAATATGAAATATCTATCCATATATATCATATCAATTAAAACTTCATTTCAATATTCATTACATTTAGTTTAATAAATATATAATTACATCAACTACTCACATATTATGATTATCCCATTTTTTTCAAACCCATTTTCCTAATAGGTTCTCTAACATATAATAATGATTCTCTTAAATCCTTTATATATAATTTTAAATAGTTCTTGTATTAATAATGTATGCCCCCAATGTGTATCTATATAGGCTTGTAATCATTTTACAACTGATCATGCACTGAGTGAATGATTATGTAAATACAAAACAATCCTTTTAAAGTGATTAGCCATTGGTCCATATCTGCCACAACCAAAACCATGCTCTTGTATTTTTATAGGAAAGTAATTTCAAGGAAATCCACAAACATTAATTTTTTCCAATATTTTATGATTTTATCAAATACATATATTCATCCATATGGTTTCCATTTAATATGTCTTATTGTAATCCACAAAAAACTACTATAATAATCGTAAAAATTAACTAAAATAATCATAAAAAATAACTAAGTCTTTTTTAGTACCAACTAAGGAACCCCAAACCTGCACTTCAGGGTCTACTACAAAAAGCACTTTTTTATACAAATAAAGAGGAAGCTATTTTTATTTTACAAAAATTTCAAAAGATAAATATTACATATAATCACCCATAAATTTCCTTAAAATATAATAAATCTTAATAGATGAATATTCATTATATAACATTTTTATCGAGAATAGAATTTTGTAGGTCTATTATTTTGGAATCATAGAAACATAAACAATTAGT
This sequence comes from Viscum album, assembly GCA_963277665.1. Lineage (NCBI taxonomy): Eukaryota > Viridiplantae > Streptophyta > Magnoliopsida > Santalales > Viscaceae > Viscum > Viscum album. The sequence continues at coordinate 1,331,852,184 of OY728165.1, read as the reverse complement.
TCATAAAAATTGTATATCATCTCGAATATATATCTTCATTAATATCACCCTTCATAGAAATATCATATACAATCCCATTTTTTCAGATCCTAGAAAATGAATCATAATAAAGGGAATGATATGATTTTCATTATGGCTAAACAAGGGAGTCATTTATGATCACATATGAAAAACATGATCATTAAGGTATAAGAATATTTTCTTAACATTTTAAAACCATTCCATACATATCAAAGATCGTAATTTTATGTCATGGCATGGAAATGTGTAGTTCTTACGAAATAAATCATAATTGAATGAAAGAACATGAATCATAAAATATTAACATAGGTATAAGACATCATTTTTTGGAATATATAAAATAATTAAAATATTTTCCTTTATGGCCAATGTCCATTTACAAGCCTATATTAGTACAATTGGTTCACTCTCCATACTCTTTTAGTAGTAAATATTAACTCTTCAGAAAATCATAGTGGTTTTAATCCCATATAAAACAAGTTTCACTCCCATTATGCACTTTTTTATCTCATGTGATTTTAGTCATTACCCAATGATTTAGTTGAAGATATATGTCCCACACATCACATAATTATAATCCTACATATGTGTTCCATAACATGGTAAATAATTCACCATATCAGAACCAATACAAATGAATTGTTTTTATAATTATCTTTTTATAATAATCTTAAAAAATATTGATAATTAATAGTTATGGTAGCCTTTCTTCAAATCTTAAATAAATATTATTCATCCTCAAATGATGTCATGTTATTTTAAAATCTATTTAAAATGATCAGTTGAAATCATTCATGAAGAAAATAACCTTTATTTTTTAAATAATTTCTTAACTAATAAATTATAGAAGAAAATGATATCTTTGAAAATAAACATGTAATATTTTAGCTGAATATTATAATAAAATATCATCAATGATAGTAAGAAAATCTATTAATACTGTATAAGTCAAAAACAATCATTCTATAAAATTCACAAAGTGCCTTCTTTTGAAAATAACAACAAAAATTCTTATACATTTAAAAAAAGAAATAAATTATTATTCAATAATTTAAAAAACCATTGATCAATAGTATGATTTTTTTTATATTTTATAGAAAACATAGATATATAAAAAAATGGTTTTTTGAAATAAGAGATAATTGAATCCAATTTTCATTGGAAAAATATTTTTAGCTTCATGAGTTCATAAAGAACACTGAATGCAAGTAAAACATGTGTTTTCAAGAAATAACTAGAGGATAATAAATTTCACTAATTTATTATGATATAGATCCGAAAATTTCATCATTGTATTATTAATCATAAATAATCTTGTTAAAAAAGATATATGTAACATAAAACCCTTACCTTGATTTCTACTTTCATTAAAAAATTTATATCCTCCTATATAATAAATTAATATTTATTAAAAATAAATAACAAATTAATTTATAATACTTATAATATCATATATGACCCCCGTATAAAATTTAAACACATCCCCTTTATCAATAATCTCATATTTAAATCATCATTTTCTAGGTGTAAAGTGTTTCATTTATCATAAGTATTTTTATTTAGTACTTCTGGAAATTTTAAAATTATCATACTTTCATAATAAATTGAAAATTTATCATGATATAGTTATAATATATTTTTATTATAGAAAAAATTATACCCACCAAGAAAAATAAGAAGGGAAAATGTATTAAACCATACATTGATCCATTAAGTAGTACGTACGCTTAAACACTATTGTCATATTTCAACGAATGGAATGAAAGAAATAAAATCAATAATAAAAATTATAGAACCATTATAATGTTATATATATATATATATCATAAATAAATCCTTATTTACATTCTAATAAAAAGAAACAGAATAAAAGAATCACATCAAATCATGGAGGTGGTATTCTACATGTATGAATGACTGATATTATCATTTTCATACATATAGGATGAATGTAAGAATACGTGATATTATAATTATAGAAGTATAATTATTTAATTAAAATAATATATAAAGATTAAAAAAATCATAATACTAATCCATTGTATTTGTTAAGGAAATAAGAATTATATCACTATGTGGATATGGTAAGTCGTATGTACACAAGCGCAATAAATTCTCTTATAATTTAATATTTAATGGGGTTATTAATGTTTTTTATATAAATAAAATATAATTTATGAATATTTAAGATATAAATTAATTATTTTACGATATATTTTTTATAAATATATGTGGTAATAAAAGAAAGTATTCAATTAATATGATTACCACATCTTTGGAAATACACCTTTATATTTACTCTAAAGGTGTCTACAGTTTTTCCAATGAGAATACAAATAAATATAGAATGTGTATATATAATTCAAGAAGATAATTTTATATTGGTGGTATAATCTTGAATCCTCAAATTTATGTAACAAGTGAGGGATGAAGTTCCAATTTATAATTAAGGTGAGGGTTACTTTTGGAATTTCTCAAAATAATAAATTATAATAAATTAATTACTTGGAATAATGAAACAAAATTGATAGGTATTGGAATAAAATTTAGGATTTGGTTGTAATCTAATCAAATAAATGAATCTAAACATATTTTGGTATTATTTTAATCCTTATCATTATTATTGACCCTTACAATATAAATTATAATATTAATGACAATAACACCTTTTTCAAAATTAACAGGTAGAATTTTTTTCCTAAAAGTTGAAAAATAGCCCCTAAATGACCATGTTATTAAATTTAAGACAATATCATTACCACTTTATTTTATTAAATGATTTAGAATTTTGAAATAATTTATTCAAATAATAATTTGATAAAATATTAGTAATATCAATTTTGGAACTATACATTATATATTTACGAACATAAATAATGAAAATGTTTTAAGTCAAATATAATTATCTCACATAACAAAAATAAATATTAATATAAAAATTTGGATTATTATAATAACTTACACAAATAATATCACTTTTAAAATTTTCCTAAAAATATATCATTAATTGAATAAATATTATTTTGGTGTTGTGTAAATATTTAAGGTAATTATATAATACATAAAATTTAAAATAAATATCCACAAATAATATAATTTCATTTTTTATAAAATTAATATCAATATTCATCCATAACAAGTATTTTTCATATTAAAATACATAATATAAATTTAACACTAAGAATGTGATATTGTGTAGCTTTCATTGATTTCAATCATATACAAATATATTTAGTTGAAATGATTCCATTGAACTAATTAATAGTTAGGATAACATTATATGGTTATAATTCCATTCATTTAATTAAAATTATGATGAAAAATTAGAGAATTTTCACTTATATTTAATATAATTAACCAAACTTAACCTTTACCGAGGTGAAAATATGATCATGGTTATATTTCATATTGACCAAAAATAATAGTGGAATTATTTCCATATTTTAACATAATGAATTAGGATATAGTAATTCAGTAAAAACACGGTCATTCTGTGATGAATAAATGATGAAAAAAACTTCCCCTTGAACCAACGAGCTATATAATGGGTCTCCCTCTACCCATATAGAATTTGGTATTTTCATTCATAATAAAAAGATGCATTAAACCCCAATTTTGAAAAAAAATATAAAATTAATTAAAATAATTTTGGAATTGTGATTATTTTAAAATATTAATTAAAATACATTTTACGCAAAATAATATTTCTTCGGAATACATCAATTTTATTTCCAAATAATTTTTATAAATTATAATTATTTTATAACTAATGAATTGATTTTGTATATTTATATATATATAGTGTAGGTTTTGTAATTTTGTTATTTATATTAATACTAAATAATCCAATAACATGGTGATAATGAACACGAAATATTTTAATAATTTTACCCATCTTTTCTAAACTCACTACTTTGTGTAACATAGTCTGTTGAAGAAATAAAATTATTTAACGCTAAATATTTCATAATAAGAGTAGGGTATTGCATTTTATTCCAATTCAAAATAATTTATGTAATTAAATTCATCACTCCAATATAAATATATGGGATCAATTCTACATCATCAATCCTTAGGTTCCCACATATCTTCAAAATATGGATAGTTTCTCTACAAAACAATGATCATATTAGTGGTCTAATTTCATAGAACATTTTCTCTACTATCAAAAAATCACAACCTGTTTTTCATTAATTTTTTTTTACTTCTATGGTATTAAATATTATGTTAGTAAATTTGATTGATAATGAAGTTAATTAATAGTAAAAATTCATGGAACAAATATTTAACTTGAGATATATCTAGTGGAAGTGCCACTCTATAAGCTACCATGTCGATAAAATCAATAATTTCCATACAATCATTATACATAGGGCTCATATTTATCTTCATTCAAAATCTCATAAACCACTTCCATATAGATGCTCATAGAAACACCTTATCCCCAACTTCAAACACTTTATGATTTTGAAAACATTCGAAATAACGTTTTTGTTGAATCTAAGATGTTCTTTTGCTTATTTTAATGGCCCTATCCACCACATCAATTTAATTATCTAGATCAGGTCCCGATAAAATTCTTCATGAAAATTTATTTCATCACAAGAGATTTATATACTTCTTACCATATAGGGAATCATAAAGAGCCATCTAAATGCAAGTTTTTGTTGGGTTGTTTCATGAAAATTCCACTAAAGGAAGGTGTTGATCCCATGCACCAAAGAAATCCATAGGGAAATATATTAACATGTATTCTATATTTTGAATGGTCTTCCATATATGACCTTATATATAAGGATAATATGGAGTTCTGAAACTTATGTCTGTATCTAGATCATGGTATGTACATTTCCAAAAAAATTAGGCAATCCTCTTATCAAGATCTGATAAAATTAATAGTGTTACATCAGGATATACATCAAATTTCATAAAATATATCTAAGTTGATCCAGGTATAAATCATAACATATGGTAAGGAAGTTTGATAAAATCATAATGTGATTGATAATATCCCATATAATATTATTCCCATTATTTTTATGGGGGGGTCTAATGAAAAATATAGGGTGACATTTTCCTATTTATATTTATATATAGTTAAGGGTTGTAAAATCTCATTTGAAATATGTATCTCTTCCTTATCATGCTAACATACCAAGAATCATGTTACAAAATATTAAATATATCTCTTCATAGAATCCCATAGAAAATAATTTTAGAATATCTATACTTCTTTCGTACGACCTGGATCAATAGAGATTGAATAATTATGAGTATAATCAATAATATCCATTATCAAATATGGTTTCTAAGGGAAACATATACGATTCATAGTATTATTATTCCATCACATTATAGGATGAAAAGAAGAACATTTCATAAATTATTTTTTAGCTCATCATATTTCTTTTGATCCACATTAATCATTCACATGGATAGAGAGTTGAAAATAAATTTTGGAATGATATGATTTATACCCTACCTTCATGATTTTAATATATTTCCCTTTAAATTCCTAATAAACTGGATATTTTATTATCCTTATGATTTATAAGATATCCTGATCCATTCAACATTGAGCATTCTCCATTGTTTTTTTCTTTCATATGGTGGTAATTAATTATGGATTCATAATCATTAATCTGTTCCAATCATCTACTTTGTATCATGTTAAACTTTTTTTGTGGGAAAATTCAAATTTATTTTTTTGATTGATATATACGTCACACATTTCTCTATAGAGATAATTTTCTTATATATTTAATGCATAAATCACCTCAAAAACTATAAATCATGATTTGTGTAATTTTTATAATATACCATCAATTCATGTAACACACAATCTACCACTATTTCTATTTTCATGATGACATATCTTAGTCCCTTAATTAATGTATCACTATTGATTAGAAACCCCTTCTTTAATGTATCATAGTGTAAGAATAGGTACACTAACTAGCCTTCTCTTATGTTCCATGAAACATTCATCACATTCCTACTTCCAAAGGATCATTGATCACTTTTGAGTTAAAATGGATATTTGATTCAATAGTGGTGAACTATTGTCCACAAAGAACTGATAATATCTAACCAAACAAGGATGACTATGAATTATAGTCACAATGGTTGGTCTGAGATAATGTTCAATATCTTATGTCATTGAAGGGTCTAATGATATACCAAATCATTAGATTTATTTTACATGGTAACTAAACCATCCATATAAAAAATTTACACATAGTAAACATTTCATGAATCTTCTTCTTCCATAGGGTATCTAGAAAAATTCTTAAATAACCATTATTCTTTAACTTACTATTTGAAAACAAAATAATATAATCTATAAATACAATCACAATATGAATAAGGTAATAACTAAATACAATATTTATTAAACCCATATAGACATTTTGTAAATTATTAATATAAAATTTAATCACTACAAATACAAAATGTATATACCTTTTAAAAATGTTGTTTTGGGTATATCTTCCTTCCTGACCCTCAATTGATAATATCCAAAATGAAGATTCATCTTGTAAAATTATTGATCTTTTCAATTTTGATCAAAAAAATCATTAATATGATCTAGATGATACTCATTCTTGACAGTGATTTTATTAGGTATTTAGTAGTAAATAATGAGTCTCATTGATCCATATTTTTTTAATAGATAAAACACGTGCACTCCAAGGTGATCTACAAGACTGAATGAATCCTTCATCCAGATTTTCATGGAGTTTATTATTTAATTTATTCATTGAAACTTGGGTCATTCTATATGGATATATAGAAATAGATGTTGATCAAGTTATGATATATATTTAAAAACAACATGGTTTAGTGAAATATTATAAAACTATTCTATAAGGAAATAAATATATTCCCAAACAATAGGCATATCATTGATGTTATGTTTCTCCATGGACATCTATGATAAACAATAAATTTTATTATTATTTATGACCCATATGATGGATGTAGTTTTCATCAAAAGTTTATCTTTTTCATTAGTTTGATAGGAGATCGATGGTCGGTACTGAATATATAACATAATATCCCTTTCTAGGTTATTTTTATTCTATTTAGTTAAGGAAATCCAATACATACCCAAAATTAAATAAAATTGAACTAGAGGAATAATGACCTCATTTATAGGAAATACATTCCAACGAACAATAATAAGAGAAAAATAATAGAGTTAATATGTTATGATCATACCATTGGGGTTTATTACTGTTAACCTAACATCTAGATTTTGAGGTGATACTATAAAACCATTTGAAATGTATTTAGTGAAAAATAGTTTATCAATATAGAATTATATAGGAAATTATCTGCTCTAGAGTGGATAGTAAATATACCATTCACCAAAAAATTATCGTACCCATCATTAGAAATAGTGATCTTGGAATATTCTCCAATTTAAATTAGGATTTAGATGTTGTTGAAGTTGATGGTCATAATTAAACTTCAGATTTGGGAACTGGTTCACATAATTCACATACTCATTATATTTAAAACCATAGCGTCTATGTGGTGTTTCATGTGGAGATCTATATATATTCGCAGCATTATCTAAATTCATTTGATCCATTAAATAATGGATTTACCAATGAACATCCTTTCCAAATGAGAAAAAATTAGTAATTCTCTAATAAAAATATCACTCATTGTTCCTTCAAAACATAGGGCATAAATGAAGGCACATATTTATCTCTCTATGGTTTTTAGAATTTACATGTAGTTTAGTTTATCATTTCATACGGAATCCATGAGATTGGAGGGTAAATTTAATCTCCATATCCAAATTGAGAGAACAAAGTAAAATTTATTCATAGATATTGAAGTCCCTTATGGATAATTCTCTTCCGATTGTAGGTTTCAAGATATTGATGAATCAATTAAATGTACTTTTTTTAGATGATAATATAGGAATCAAACCTTGAAAGTCTTGTAAAAGTTTCTTAGTAAGTACTATAATATTCATTATCCATTTATGTTACATCATTTAATTCCATGTGTATTTGTTTTAATGAATACGAGGAGTGTAATTTTTGAAAAAAAATGTTCCTTTAAACTCATCCCACACCATACATTCAATTGATTCCTATTTTATTATATTAATGATAACAATTTACAATAGATCATATCATCTATTCAAATTATAAATAGATAAAATAACCTTATCTTATTTCTAAAAATGAAGAATGGAAAATAACATACCAAATGGTACAAGTCTGTTGTTCAGTAACTAGGGTATCAGTGGACCTTATAAAAGAATGTGGGAATTGTCTCATGAAGGAATATACATAACAATATTACATACTTTCACTACAAAAAATGACTTATACGAATAGAAATGTAGTGATAGATAATATATCTGTCGGTAAAAATGAGCACTTCGAACAAATATTAAGTTTTATTAGTATTGATTTTAAGCACCAATAGTTATTTTTACCAACATATCTATCTGTTGGTATCGATCGTTTAACACCAACAAATCTTTTACCAATATTTAAATATATTGCTTTATCACACTATTACCAATATTTTTTTACCAACACTTAAATCTATTATTAATAATAACCAGTACCAGAAAATATTTTATCATCAATAAAATCTATTACAATAAACCATTCAATGATAATAACCAATTAAAAGAAACAAATTTAGTTTATATAGATTATTATTTTTATGACCAAAGTCAATATTTACAGTTTTATTAAATATATATCATTAATTGATTTAAATTTTCAATTATATCTAAGTGACGATAGTGATTATATATTATAATGATTTTCATTTAATAAAAATTAAAATACTACATATACAAAATTAAAATCATTATGATATTTTAATTTTATAAACATAATAAATATAAACATGATAATCCATAAAAAATTAAAAAACATAATTTACATATAAATAATAAATAATTGATATAAAACATAATTTACATTTATAAACATAATTGACATTTTATTTTATAATATAAAGCAAATATATTATTTTTTGTAAAATTTAATATTTATTATAAAACAATAAATTAAGTAATTAGTAACATATTGAAAGGCTAATTTTTTTGTCATATTTTTTCATGTAACTAATTTTATTATGTATTACATATATTTAATTATACAAAATTATTATTAGTTTTCAATCCATTGGTGATTATGCCAACCTCTTCAATTCACCTCGCATGCACGCTCGGTCTCCCATGTTCCTGAATCATCACCACGAGGGTTTCATCCGCTTCAATCCACCCCAAGAAGCACTAAAATCATCTTCTTCCAGTCCCCTCCAATATCTGTTGAGTGGCACCGACTCCCTTTCTTCTCCTCTAATACGTACCCCTGAAACCTTATTGTTTTCCCTTCTTCTCCCCGCAAGCAGCTCCAGAATCTTCTACCAATTTCAACAAGTTCAGCATCCCCTCTCCCATAATCTATCCAGAACCCTAATCTTCTATCATATTCTCACCTCTTCCATAACAAATCATCAACTAGGCCTTCCTGTAGTGTATTCAACCCACCAAATTGAATGGATTGAAATGTTATTTAGCCGGCTTCCTCTAATTATCTTCCGGTAAGGTACGGTTGATTTCAAATCCATCCCTTTATGTTGACAAGATCTTCGTCTAAAACTTTCCCCCTTTAGTCAGTCCCAAATCCCTCAAACCCCTCAAAATACCAGATATGTTTATAGCTGATGGTTTACTATTTTTCGATGTAAATCCAAATTAGTTTTTTTTAGGGTTTATGTATAATTTGAGATGTCCTCCTCATTGATCCATAGCCAACAGGATGCCAGAAGCGATTCTAATACGGTCATGGTGTTCCGAACAGCCAATTCCATGACCCATGTCCATGATAAGGGTACCCACAGTTTACCTTTACACCTATTTGAGTCTTGGAAATTCATTTTCTCTTTTTTTATTGCATGACATATGAACACATTAGGGTTTCACATGACTGGATTCACTATTTAAGGATTCATTTTGTTCAAATAATCAACTGAACCTACATTCTAGTGTTGTAGGTTCCTTCATTTCCAAAATTTCATTGTATCACCTAAACCCACATCCTTCCCCCAAATCCATCCATTGCATCTGATTTTTTCTTCTTGATGTTTTCTTATATCATTATTTTAATTATATACTAACCATTTACATTTTCTTAAATTGTTAATTGTATTTATTTTTTTGTTTATATATTTTCTCTAAATGTTATCTCTCATTTTTATTTGATCATTAAATTCACACATCAATAGTTCACAAACTGTCATGGTTCTTTACTTCACATGATCAAATTTCTTTTTGGTTTGATTTCTGATCTTTGTCTATTTAGGTGTTTGTTATTGTGAGTCCCCTAGTTTTTTTAAATTGTGATTTTTTATAGGCTACAGGTTTATTACATTCAAATTTACATAGCATTGGTACTGGTGATGTGATTTCATGACCTTACCAGTATGTTTTCATTCATTTGGAAATAACCATAGATTCATTCAGATCATTGATTTCATTTTTATAAAATAGGGTTTTGGTAAATTACATGAGTTTCTTGAGTTCTTTTTCTATGTTGTATCGACAATAACTAGTTAATCTGCATTTAAAGCAGGGGTCCTCCACTAAAGCTACACCCTCTAAATACTTCTGTATCAACTACCTTGGATGGATGGAGATCCCGAATGGGACCAAATTAAAAACCCTAAATAAATTTAATACAAACAAGTAAACATAATAGTTTTCTCAATTAGACTCTTTTTGAAACCAAAAATTGAAATATATCAATTTCACCTCATATTGATGTACAATATGTCGCCATTTGTATAATCACGCATCTTAAAAGCTCTTTTGATATTCATGTGGATGACATGATTTTTGTTATATCCAGATAGGTTTTCTTCATGGACATTTCGAAGATAACCTTGATAAGATGGTCACCGGATACATTGGAATATGAGGAAGTAGAAGATGATGTTGTATAATACAATTGAGGTATATTACATATCTTAAAATTCATTTAAAATGCTTAAATATTAGGTTTTTTTGAGAAATAGAATATTTTATACACATTTTCATTAACATTTTTAAGAAATATAATGGACTATTCCACTAATATTAATTAAAGAGGAAAAAACAAAACAACAGACCCATTAATTCACATTAAACTCATGAAAATTTATGCTTAAAATTTAACAAACAAAACACTCTTTAACGAAACAACTCCTGAGTAGTTTTCATAAATTTCAATAGTTTTTTTTTGAATACTTTTTAAAAGACCACCACAGGGCGCAACCACTTGGCTGCGCCCATGGGGCTATATTCCAGTACTTATTATAACCAATTATTTACTTAAAATGGTTTAAAATTCATTATGATCATCAAGAAATCATTACCAAGGCTTATAATAATTCTATCATAGTATTTAAACACATGTCAAAGTTAAAATACATAGCAGTTGTCATGTTTTGCACAAAGGGAATCATGTTATTTTCAATAACCAATAACCACCCCTTCTGAGTAGATTTCAGAAATTCCAACACTTGTTATAACTAATTATTTGCTTAAAGTAAAATAAAAATCAATATGATAATCAAGAAAAAATTACCAAGACTTTGAACAACTATAAAATATTAAATAGTGACATTGATGAATTGTCATGTAGTAGTGTTATTTAACAAGTATGAAGTGTGTTACCAAACTATGATAACCCATATGATTTTTCATACAAGGTATCATTTTATAGGGATAATGTGTTCCCCTTATGTAGTGGACCCCACGCTCCCTTTTTGGATGTATGTTCCTAATTTAAAACGTAGTCATCATTCTATTTTAATGATTTTAAAAAATTAATTATTTTAAAACCTATTAAAAAAATGACTGATGTTTTCCCACACAAATGGTGCTTTCCTTCCACCACCTATTCCCCCACATTATAATCACATTGGTTTACTCTTTTATTTCTTATACAGTCGCAGTACCATTTGGAATGTGATTCTCCCTTATGAATTATAATATAAGTAATATTTCTCAATACCCCTATATAGAGGCGAATATTCTTAGTTAGGGAATAAGGAAATGGAACTATGAAAGAGATGCTGATGTGGGATACCAAAACACTCTAGTTGTGATGATTATCCTAAATCCGAGAAACCAAAAATAAGCCCTTGAGTATTAAGTGTAGATAGAACAAATACTGAAGAAATGTACAACTAAATATGTGATATCTGCTACCTAACCTTGAAGTGAAATCCTATTAGAAATGATGCTTCTAAAGACCAACTATGAAGGAATCATGTATGTCGGTGAGCATTGAGGTCACTATTATAGCACAGGTTGAAATCATCAGAATGGTGAAACATTAATTTAAAATAAAACATGATATGTTTCTCAATATGATATATCATTAGGTCTATAGAATAAGGTTTATTCATTGATAGATAATTATCATTTCACTCTATAATGGCGGTGTCCAGTAGGGTGATGGTATGGCACTACATTAGCGTGATGGTATGGCATGGAATGATTAGTTGACTCTTGATACTCAAGGCTGGCAGGTTCTATCATCATTTTCATCAACTTTAGGTAGATTGAAATTCATAATGCACTACTTTATATCTTGAACAAAAAATTGATGATTCATGGATCACATTGACAATGATATCATTCATTAACCATAGGGGATTTCCATCCTCTATGGATTCCATGGTAACTTTGTTCTTGATGTTTTAATTCATGATATAATATAATATAGATCAAATTCTATAGCTCTAACATCATTTAAATAATTGAATTTACCAACCTTTAATGAATAAAAACTTTTCATTTTATTGATCTTTAGTTCCGTAGGGCTAAGTTATTTTACTATTGGATTTTGACTAATTCTATTTTCCTTTTAACTGGGTTATCATTTGTTTATCGTTGATTTTTTACTCTTTCCTTTTGACTAATCACTTTTTAATTTCCATTTTAACTATTTTCATCCATTAGTTTTCATTTTAAAATATTTTTAATTTCCATTTTTACTTTATTTTTTTTAAAATTGGTTTCATTTCTTGCAGATTTTGTACTAATTTGAGACTTCCATTTAAATTTTTTTAATACTTTTTTCACCTTTAAATACATATCAAGGAATGTATGATCAGATCCTTCATGTTGAATTTTCTAATTCTTCTTATATACTCATTTGATTCAAATAGTTAATTATTTGACACTTTAAAAGGATCTGGGTGAATGGTAATGAAATAACACACTGATATAGTGGTCATCATGCCTTTAATATTATATATTTTTTATGAGTTTCTCTCAACTAAATATTTCACCTTCAAGATGATAAAAAAAGACACTTTTTAAGTTCCTTATGCATTAAAAATAAGGGAATCTACTTCTATTTGGTTTTAGGTATGAAAAGTAAGCTACTTGTAGAAATTTTATTTCTATTTATCGATGTTTTCTATTAATTCCCTTATTATCTTCATTTTTTATTACTTATGTAATTCTTATTCTATAATGGAAAGTATGAAAAATGATCGTTACTATGTTATCTTCCTATGCAGTAAAATTAGATTGTGATCCTAGGTTTTATATATCCATAATGAGAGGTTCTTCTGAAAGGTAACACTTTTTAGGCCATTATGCATTCACAAGAAATGATACTGCTACATGGTTTGAGGTATGAAAAATTAATTTCATGAATAAATGGATTTCTAATTTTCGTTTTTATTATTTCCCTCAGTCTCTTCATTTTTTAACTTGTGTAATTCTTATTCTATAATTTCAGTTATGAAGATAGATTCTCTTGATATCTTCAACAGAAGAATTAGTTTGTTTGGACACATCAAGGAGATGTAATTAGCTTTTATGAGGATTATTTTTCTACACCATTCTATGTTATTTTAGAGAGTTTGAATTATATATATCTTCACAGAACTTATGTATGTTCTGTATGTATGTATACAAATGTCCAGGATATCTATATTAATAGTAAAATGTGCAAACTCCTCTTTATATGTCACATTCATCTTTTTAATCCATAATCATCAATCCCACCTTGATGTCCTTTTAAGGTGTTTACACAACTTTTAGATCATGAGAAAATTGATGCACATAAAATTATATGAATGTATCTATTATAGTAGATAAACATATGCCTTGGGGATATAATTTATTCCCACTATCTCATGGTTAACATTAGGGTATTGAGTTGAAGAGTGATTTCCCCATATTATAACATTCTTAACATCAGAAACATCAACACCCAATCTCTCAGATATCTGACCCAGTGCCCGGTTATGATATAGTATAGTAACACATGTAATGTCTTTTTCAGGGATCGATGCTACAAATTATTAAGGATCAATCCATTAGTATTTGTTCGATTAGAAATAACTACAACCTTGCAGTTTTGTGCGGAAAACATTTCAAGAGTAGAAGGTAAATTGATACATTTTTTTACATTACATCTTTCCTTTCCATGCCTTAATTCCTAGGGAATTAACTAACCATAACGGAAATTTTTACTCCCTTGCATGCCTCACCCACATCAGTTGTAGCAATGACACCATTAAGTAGTGGGGAGGTAGCATCCATCAACCCCATTTTCACCCCATTCAACCACTCAGATGAAATTTCAATATCAAGCACATGGAGCATCATCAGATGGTCTAAACCCAGAATCACCCCTCTTGAAATCAATGGTAAAAGATCATAAAAAATTTAGCATGCAGCTAGGGGAGGATTTTCAAAGCCTTGGATGGGTTGATAAGAAAATCAAGAGAAGTATATCCCTTATGGTTCACTGCTTCGTGTGCCACACTGTCAACCTGCACCATGTTAGTTACAACAATGGCTATGGGTAGAGAACCATGCGGGAACATCCACCTAATATTGTTTATAGATGTTAACAGTTTCACACATTATAGATGTTGTTCTATGTGAATAATACATCAAAATCAAAATTTTATGTATTTAGTTTCCAGTTTGGAATATTAAGTTATTGGTTTTAAATATCCAATTTTAAATATCATGTTCCGTAATTTGAAGATGAATTTTTTGGTTCTTATATTTCAATTTTGAATATCATGTTTTTGATCTTGAATCTCGAGTTCATCTAATCTTGTTTATTGCATTTCAAATTTTGATGGAATGTTTTTTTGTAAATATGAAGCCTCTAATTTCAATATTTACAAATAGAAGTATCTAGATTTCAATTACGGTTACTAATTTCAAGATTATACTTTCAATTTTCTAATACTATATCATGATTTCATTTCAGGTTTATAATTTTATAGTTTTATCATATTTGTACATGGTATCAAACATTTCATTTCCAAAACATATGAATGTTTTTCTCTATGATATTGGTATATTTATCTCTTCACATTTTAAGACATTATATTTCATTTTTGATTGAATCTCATTTTCATTTATGATGTAGATACTATAACATGTTAATCTTTTGAGTTAATGTCACTCTTAATTTAAATTGGATTCATTCTCAATGGTTTGTGGCTATAAGTTAGGTGTTACTATTAATTGAAATTAGTGATTGTGATTTTTTTATTTCATGTTTAGCTTGGTGGACCTTTTGTTGGAGGTGGACAGAATGATGCGATTGGAGGGGGATATGAGTCAATGGGCATACATGCTGTCTCTAGATTCTTGAGATGTCAACAGGGATGATGATAAATCCTCACTATGAATGTCATTTTCTATACCTCTAAATATTTTGGTTTCAATTCATGTAGATATCTTTCATTGATTTGAGTTGGAGTTGGCTCGGTGGTCCTGAGACTTGGATGAGTTGTTTGTCCCTAGTGTGGCATGGATGAGCAGGATTTGGCTCACTGGTCCTAGGTCAAAGATGGCATGCTGGTGATCTCTCTTCCTTAGTGTGGCAGGGATGGATGGTGCTGGCATGGGTGGTGGAGGGGTCGTCGTGGGGTGGGTGTGTGTGATGGGGCATGAATTTTGTATTGATGGGTGTGATGGATCTGATTAGGGACAAATTTTGTATTGATTCTCTTTTTATTAAATTTCATTATTAATATAATTAATTTTTTTTCTTATAATTTTCAACATGTGTCAAAATTTTTATTCTTTTTAATAATTAAACCATATGATTTATATATGATAAATTAATAAATATAATATGAATTTTAACTAGAAATAACAATTTATGATTTTTATTCCAATGTAATTTATAAACTAATATTATATGTTGGTAATATTATTACCAATAGAAAATTTTTTCATTAGAATATGTTGCTAAACATTTTAACCAACATATATATTATCTTTTGGTATTATTATAATTGTAATAGAATGATTTTATCTGTCATAAAAACATTTAGTGACAGAATTTTTACCGACAGTTTAGTGACAGGGACACATATGTTGGTAAAACATTTTACCAAATGAGAAAGTACTTTTACCAACATATGCGCCCCTGTTGAAAAAAGTGAAATATTTCACTTGGAAGCTCATTATTATTAATATCTTGATTATGTTTTGTGAGAATAGATGTATGATTTTTCACTCTACCTCCCATAACATTCTGTTACTCAGGAGTAAAATTATTGCATTGTCTATCACAATTATAATTAACATGTTGACAATGGGTTCTAGCCATTGAATAAAAAACAAAGGGTGATAAAAATAATAATGGTAGGAAACAATATAATCATGAAATATAATTTATATGATATCAAAATCAAGACACCTTATTCTATGAAAAAATTACATTACCATATGTCATTTCTGAACATTACCAAAACATTTTGATTTTACTATATAATAAACATTTCCCTACGGTCCTTACTAATGTTTTCTCACCCATGGTTCCCAATATTAACTAACCCTTAAACTGATACCAACTATATCGACCAATATAATTCAAACATAGATATTACATATTAATAGATTAATGTTTATTGAATAAAATTTCGATCCATGAAAGGGTAATTTAGGATTATTTTCTTTGGATACCTAGAAACATTAACAACTAGTTCATATGTTATTTACATCTTCTCCCAATTAGATACATATAACTTTCAATATTTGTAGACATTTAATACATAAACCCATTAATTATAACTAAAAAGGAAACATAAAATGGATGAGATCTAATGCTCAATAAGGGTAAAAAGGGAGATATAAATTATCACTTAAGAATACCATGAGAATATGTGAATATTGGAATGGTCCTAACATTGGAAAACCATACAATGCATATTAATTATCCAAAATATTAGGTCATTTCATAAAACATGGTATTTCATAAGACATGAATCATGGAGGAATCAACGAACATTAACTATGAATGATTAAAATAGGTATAAAACATTTATGTTTGGTATAAAAATAGAGAAATAAAACTGATACCTCATTAGTCAAAGATAATTTTCAAGGATATCATAGTTGAATTGGTTCACTACCAAAACCTTCACATTAGAAAATGTTCACTCCAAAAACTATAATAGTGGATATAGTCCCTTACTAAACTAGATTCACTCATTTTTCAATTCTTATTTATCTCAAGAGATATAAATATTTACCCTATAAATTTGGTGATATATTCATAACATCTATCAAATAATAAAAATCAAATATATGTGTCCCACAATATCATTAATCATTCAACATATCTAATTTAATTAAAAGAAATGGGTTTCACAAGAATCTTATCATCAGATAAATAAATCATATTGAGAAAGTATAATAATGTTCCCTTATTATAATATCTCTAATATATCTTATAAAGCTACAATGGATTTCATAGAATATGGGAAATTATTTTGAAAGAACGCTTGGAATAATTCTTGAGTAATATAATATTTCAATTTTGAAATCATTTCACCAAAAACAACACATTTATAAATTAAAACAATTCCTTTGATGATAATATTATAATATTATAATTTATAATTTATATACAATATTTTCCATGTCGGTTGGAAATGTTTTTTTTCATATAAGTTAAAAAACATTTCTTCAATATTTATATTGAAAAAGTAACAATGTGCCTTTCTTGAAAAAAATATGAAATTAAAAACATTTTTTAATAATAAAAAAATATATAAAAATTAAATTAATCTACCATATTAGAATAGTAAAAATATTATCCTATACATTATTAAAAAACATGGATTTCAATGAAAATGGTTTTATGAACTGGAGGTATAAATGATGAAACAATTCCATAAAAAATATATTTTTGATATCTTGAGTAAATAAGGTGAGTGAAATTAAAGGAAAACATGTATTTTAGATAAATAATAATAGGATAAAAAATAAATTATATTATTGAGGTAATGATGATAATAATTTATCATTGTAAATATAATCATAGATGATCATGAAAAATTAGTAAATTGTATTATAAAACATTTACCTCGAGTTATCCTGCTTCCAAAGTACACTATCAAAATGTATAATAAATTTTATTTTTTATAATTCTATAATGATATCATATTAATACTTAAAATATCAAAAATTATTCCCTTATAATATTTCAACACCACCTTTTATATATAAATGTTTTTTAAAATATTCATTTCTAGGCATTAACAAATTTTTATCATGAGTATTTCAGTTCAGTTCATCTTTTTATTATACATTTATCATAGTTCGAACAACTATATAATATTTATCATGATATAAATATCAAACATAATAATTATATACATATTTAGAGTTATAAATAAAATTTATAAATAGGTAAATGAATTACAACATTCATGGAGACAGTAAGTTGTACATATACATGAATGTTGTCTTTATTTATCAATAGATAGAAAAAAAAAAGATAATAAATAATGGAAATTTATATATTAAATATATTTATATATATATAATAATTATTAATTAAGTAAATCCTTGTCAAAATCCTAATATAATGTAAATGATGAAAATAATCCCATCACTTATTTTATGTTGTAGTCCATAGGTACACATGAAAGAAATTAACATTTTCCAATAGTTAGGAAGGTAACTAGGATGATATGATATTATAATTACCAAAGTAAAATTATGTCATGTATATGAAATATAAACACTGAAACCATCATAATAAACATCCATAAAACAATTTTATAAAAATTTAATTGTACCACTCTATGGAGATAGTAAGAAATACATATACATGGGCAATACATACACTTCTTGATTAATGTGAAAGAGGAAATATAATAGGGTTTTCATTATCATAAGATAATTTCATAGTAATATGTATAATTATTCTATTGTTTTATGATAAATACAATAGATTTATAGTAGTTAAACTAATTTATAAAATAAAATGGTTAGTTAAGGCCATTTCCAATTCATTGAAATGACTACTTTAGATATCCTCTAAAAGGGTCTAGGTATAGTTTAATGAGAATACAAACAAGTCAAGATTGACTATAGGGCAGTGGATAATATAATTTTGTATAATTTTTTCAATATGGAATTATCAATGTGTTGTGAGGATTTGAGGTAGGAAGTGACCATTTATAATTGAGGTTAGAAGATCTTTTGGAATTTCAAAAAATATAAAATTATAATAAATTCATTATCTTGAAAAATGAAAAAAAAATGGACAAGGATTACAATATAAGGAGTTATAAGGGTGTAATGAAATAATATAATATAATTTAATCTTTTCGTGGTGTTATTATATACCTGTTTATTTTGATTAACCCATAGTTGACAAATTTTATTGTTAAATATGATAACACCTTTTTCAATATTAATAGGTTGTAATGTTTACTCATAAGGTTACAACTGTCAGAAAATTGTCATGCTATGAAAATTTTGATCATATTATATCCACATTATCTAATTTTATTATATGATGTAATTTATATTATTTAATAAAATATTTTTTGATTAAAAAATCATTGTTTTCAAATTTTAACCAATTCAATTATTTTTCTATAAATGTTACAGATTTAATGTCTGAATTAAAAAATAATATTAATGAACAACAATAATTTCTAAATAGATATTTATAATTCAAGTAAAAATATATCATAGTTACATTATATCACTTATAATGTTATCAAAATCATTTATTTCTTCCCATTAATTTAATAAATACTATTTTGGAAGTGTGTATGAATTTAGGGTAATTATATAATCCCCCAAACTTAAAAATAAATAAAAATTAGGAATAAAATTTAAATAATCCATAAATTACTGTTATGTATTATACAAAACTATATTTTTTCTTATTTGATCACTTAATGGATATTTAAAACTATGATAGTGACATTTTTTATCTTCTTGGTATTTAATTATTATATAAATAATTTTCATGGGAATGTTTCAATTAAAATAATATATTTCTATACTAGGGTGATGAATGTAAAATTTCAATAATCAAATTAGAAATTGGATGAAAATTAAGGTTTTATAAAAAATAATTAATCTAGACTAACCCAGAATACCCTTTATTGAGGTCATTAATTTTACCACATTTATGATTCTTATTGAACAGAAATAAAGTCACCCATTTTACCAACATTTAATCTCCTTAATATAATTTTTTATATAATTTTTTCATATTTAATATCTATAATTGGAATAAATTAATTTTTATGTAATTTCCCAAAACACAACCAAAAATAGTTTTCTTAGAGAAAATATAAAATTTAAAGACTAATACTATATTTATTCTAATCATTATCCCCCAGCTAGGCGATAATGGACACATTATATTTTAATAATGTTACATTGTTCATCGAACCACACTATTGCATATAATGAAAGATATTAAAGATATAAAATTATATAAAGAAAAATAATTCATAAATATATTAGTATGTTACACTAAAACTCATAAATCATCTCAAAATACCAAAAATGGAAGGATTATTTTCTTTTATGAAATGTTATATTGAAATATTATATTACAAAACATCTAAACATTTCTCTATAATTGAACCACACTGGACTCCCATCTTAAAATCTCTTATGTTATAATCAACCTTATAACCCATTGGATGGGAAAATAAGAAAGGGGTGAGACCATAAATAGAATTTTGATAAAAGTATCAATAATTTGTTAGGGATTAGATCAAATTAATATGATTAAACATGTTAATTGGTGGAATATCATATTAAAATAAAATGTGTTAATAAGAGTTATCCATAAGTATCAACTGAGGAAATATAATATCCAAATAAAAATCATATATAAAGTAAAATGTGTGTATAATCATGGTACATTAATTATTAGTGAAAGAGGATAATAAAATGTAAATAAATTAGAAATATGGAGTAAGAATATCCTAAGGATCCATAACATTATGAACCAATCTATCTACATCGGGTCAATACTCAATATTATGTACCTAGCTAATCTAAATCATGTTTATTCTCAATATTGTGAATCTAGATAATCCCTTTCGGTTCACACAATATCTTTTAGAACTAGACAAACTCCATAAAGTTCACTCTTGTTCTTGTGAACTAATCTTACCCACATTGAGTTCATTCTCAATCCAATGATCTTGGAAAACGAACATTAGGTTCATGATCAATCTTGTGATCCTAGATAACCTACATCACATTCACACTAAATAGTGTCAAACTATATTATCATAATTGGGTTTATGATGAATCATTTTATTATATTTATCCTTTATAGGTTTCACACTCAATATTGTGAAGCTATCTAACATGCATCATGTTCACATTATATATTTTGAACTTAGCTAATATGCCTCGATTTCACGCATAATATTGTGAACTAAGACAAACCCCATTTGGTTCACTCTTATTCTTATGATCCTATCAATAATAAATATTTTTTACTATAAATATCTCTACTTCATGTTATATACAATAATATTCAATGCATTTGAGGGAGATATTGGAGCTCATCTATAAAGCGTATGGAAATATTTGTTCCAATTGGTAAAAATAATTTAGAAAAAATCATAAAATACTCATTGAATGAAAAATTAGTTTCATAAAAATTATCAATGGTATCACAAAACATTAACTAATGAATGAAAATAGTTGAATCCAAAAATTTAATCGCAACAAAAGAGTATTTTATAACATTTTTTTGTGATTGAGGAAAAATTATATCTAAGGAAATAAATCCTTTTGAGATAAAGAGAATGTTGTTATTTAAGTCATAAAACAGTGTATACAAATCATTTTACCATTATCATGATATAATTATTTATAGATCACATTTAATATTTTTTTTTGAAAATGTTTAGTGAATTATTTTTCGATCATTCAATATTAAAAAAACATTCATTAGTAAAGCCTTGAAAAATACAAAGACAATTAAAAAATGCATATTCATTTTCTTTGGATAATCATAAATTAAAAAGTTTAAATAATATTAAAATGGAAAGGTATAAAGTATTTTTAAATAGAATTTTGTTTCACTAATTAAATGTTTGAATTTGAATGAATGGTGTTTTTAAAAAAATTAAAAAAAGGATTTTTGAAAACCCACATCTTAAAAATAGGTAGTAAAACATCCACATAAAAATGTGTATTAGAAAATATGATGGCCATATTAAAAAAGAAATAATTTTTTTGAAAATAATATTGGAGTTTTTTTAAATAATGTAAATGGAAGTGCATAGAAAACCATTTGTACTCGAGATGGTATTTTTTCCAAAATGACTATTTCAAAATTTCAAGAAAGAAATTCATTGAGAAGGCATACTTGTGGTGAATAAATCATCTTACCTATATAAAAAAAGATGAATTATATTAAGAAATATAAAATAGAATAATTTATAAAACATATAAGTATGATACTTGAATAATTCCATGACCCCATCCAACCAATGATACCCCACATAGACTAACAATGAAGGAAGATATATAATGAACCTTGATTCATTTATCTTATAGGACCCGTGTTAAACAAAAGAACCAATGGTATAGAAATATCACAAAGGTATGTGTAAACGTATATAAGAATATAGGATTGTGTGATAGTATTAAAACCCACCTTGAAACTATATTATTTATAATTAATGAAAAGGAAAAACATCCAATATTTTTGAACAATGTAAAATGATCAAATAATTGTTTCAAACTAAAACAAAAAAGGTAAATTCCAACAATGGTGACTCAAATAAAGATCCAAAACCCAATCTATTAATGTTCATCTCAGTCTATAATGTCCTCATATAAACCTAAAAAATGATTTTAATATGTTGGGATAGAATTACATGTATACTCAGTTTGATTATTCTTTTTGTATCAAGTGCACAAGTTAATGGTGAATGACACCGCATAAGTGAAAAAATAGAAGAACCAAAAATAACATAAACAACACCAATAACCAATAAAATCATGAATATAAATCACTAACTAAACTAGGTATACAATATAGTAATATAGTATTAAAATAATAGAATTTATGCCCCCATCCCCATTGTGGTTTCTACACTTATTTTTTGGTCTCATTCCCCAACATCAAACTTCCATTGATCCTATCCATCCCCATAAAATAATATATCATAGAACATCTCTAATATATTTCATAATTAATCCTTTCCTACCCATCTATAAAAAGTTATAACAACTAGTGTGAGCATCATGCATAATCACATATCATTTAATTTCATCTGTAGACACGTATTCCATCATTATAAAACTCATCACATAACGATGGAAGTATGGAATCCTGAATGCAATGTAGGTCAACCTTGTAATCTCTTCCAATAATGGATTTCTCCACCACATAACATATCACAGATCATCTAAACCTCATCACATTATAGGTCACCAAAAAAACAATTATTTCATCACTACTAAAGGAAGAGTAGTGAATCAGGGGTAGCTAGCCATCATTGCGACCACCATCAGTGATGATGGGGAAATCACTAAAAATGTATAACATATATTAAATTTTAATGTTATTAAACTCTTTAAGGGAATTTATAAAAATAAAATAAAAAACATGATATATAGATAGTATATTATACCCAACCTATTGGTTCAAAACCACAAACTAGTGAAAAACACAACCCTACCACTACATCACATGTCAAATGTAATAGAAACATCCACAATAACACAAAACATACGTCATAATAACCACACAAATCCACACATTTCTTCTTTAATTTAAATATTAATAAATTTTTGAGATATAACAAGTTCTCTTTAACACCTAATTACTATATCATTTCATTTACATTATCCCAACCCATTCTTTACACGAAATTCATTTACGTATTTTACCCCTAAAAATTTTGATACACTTATTTATTCTCCCACCAAAAAATTATATTTCATTCCATAATTTAAAATTATTCCATTTATAATTGGGAAACTAACACATCCCTTCCACACCACAACTTTCTGAACTAATAAAATTTTATCCCCAATAAAACACATCAACCATCATCTCCATGATATACTCATCAATACACCTCACCTAAAAAACCATACATCACAAATACCAACCACCACTAAAAACATAACCCTTATACATGGAAAAAATACATCTCCACAACACATCATCACGACTACTAACCATAAAAATCACGCAACACAACCTTAATTCACATCCACTATGCATCACATCCCACAATTCCAAACATCACATCCATTCTAATTGTTCATCACTTCACACCCCACACATCACATAGCCTTTATGGTTACCTAAATTATTACACATTATCCAATATCATGCATGGTAACACAAAAAGAAGAAAAACACACAATAACAACACATCCCATATTCCAAAATTTATTTAGGGAATTTTATCATAGTAATATTTTTTTTATCAGAGGTATATTTGAAATGAACTATATTCCACTGGTAACCAATTTATTATACATATATACATTCTTTAGACAATTATTTTGGGTGAAATGAAACCAAAAAACAACAATGTTCATCCCAACATATCAACTATAGTAAAAATGGGGCTACCAATAGTTTTAATTTTCACTATTAGAATAAGGAATTCATATCAACATCAAAAACATATAGAAAAGAATTAGAAATGTGTGATTTCCCCATCCAATAAATTATACATTTATTAAATTTTGATGTTTTTATTATTCTGACCCTTATAATCCACCCAGGGTAAATAAAAATAATTCAATACTCATAAATAGAATGTAAATAGGTGATACCAATGATAATATTCTTCAGCAATTCATTTAATACAAATTTCACACAAAAAGGTGGAGCAGAAACATTCTAAAACCCACCAAATCACTAGGAATATGAATATATGATTGAAAAAACCCAAGGGATTATACAAACATATCAAAAAAACCAAATTGAAACAACAACACTTTATAGAATCTACAATGTATGAACACAATGAAATGATTAATAAAGGATTAATAACTCACAAGAAATAACCAATTATCAACCACTAAAATTAACAGATCTTGTAGAAGGGAGATGATCTAGAAGGTCTCCAAAACATTCATAGGGTTCATAAACTAAATGTGAGGAATAATGGTTTATAATGATTAAATTGGATGAATAAAACATTTAAGAAATATGAGAAATGAAATGTTTACATTATAAATCAATTGGTCTTTATAGATGACAAGTTGTAACCTTGTTCTATGTAGTAAATACATTTTCTTTTGAACAAATTGATTCCTCAGCTAGAAGAAAAATACATTGTTAATTTTAGTTTTATCACTTGAATCATTATCACTCTTTGTACCTAACCTCATAAAATCCATAAAAAAGGACATAATAAGTCTTCAAACACATATTCATGTTATAAATACATATTTTATGATGTCTATTACCTTATTAATTCAAAACTAAAACTCTAATTCCTACAGTACCTATGATTCCAATTTCAAACACCCTCCTACCATAAAAAATATCAACATAAAAATATTGAAATGGAAAATACAATGCAAATAATATATTAACTCAATGAAAGATAATTGGATTTCGAAAAACCATTATGGATATTATAATTATTGAATCAAGGGACATTTATATAGTGTTTTAAGTGGTAGAAATGTTAATACTAAAAAAGAGAAAATTACAAATAAAAAAAATCAATGACTAGAATGCTCGCAAAAAATATAAAATATTTTGAATAGGAATAAGAATAAATTAATAAAATAACATCATAAATTTTCAAATAGGAATACATGGAATAAATAACATTACATGGAGTTGAAAATCCATTATATTCAATGAAATTATTATAAAAAATTAATGGACACTATAAAATCCAAAACTAAAACACCCTACTCTAGGAAGACTAAATAGATCCTAATCCATGGTCATTATATAAGCTCAAGTGCACCTCCCCATATTCTAAAGGTTGCTAATAATAGGAAATGATAAAATTCACTACAAGTCCTATGTCGAAACTGTAGTCTTATATATTGTCTCTACGCACACTGAGGTTCCAATTCAGGGTGTGAGAAATTCATCCCAATACTTCACTAACACGTTCCCCTAGTATAGAACATCACATATGTGAATGAAGTAGGATTAAATATTGACAGGCCACACAGGGTTTGTAGACATTATTTTTTCCCATGAAACCATAACTCCCAATGCATCATGTCACAATGTACAGACCAAGATACCATGAAACATAATCAAACATGATTTGGTGACTCACTAAAATCATGTTATCATTTTTCATTATTTCATAATGACTTCCACCACATACCTAATTATTAATGGCATGAAAAAATATTATGTCTCAACCTGATACATAAAAACACGAGGCTTGATCATATGTCTAAAATCCATGACCCATTCCTTCTCATTCAAGGGATGTCCATCAGCCACATATTATTTTATCCCAAAACTCATCCCAAAAGGGTTTCCATCACCCATGTCTTTTTGGGAAAGGGTAAAACATAGGTAAACTAAACCAGCCCACTTATGGATATTTCCTAGACTGAAAACACTAGTATCAAGGCATATTCATCAACCAAACCATGATTGGATCCATTGGGGAGGTTCATGAGGCTAACCCGTCATTGTAGTGTGTAGGTGGAAAATCACACAAATCCTAGGAACACAGGGAATGGACGTCAACGATATAATTTAAGGGACATGGAATGATCATTTCATCTACCCTTACCCACATCCTCTAGAGAGCTCCATCACATTATCCAATCCCCGCAGTGTCTAATGAGACTATCACCATGACCCAATTTATACATCAAAATGACCTCAACTACAACACCATTTCTAAGGGACTCATATTTTCATAATAGATCAAATGTTTTTCCTTAGTAAGTAGTCACTTAGTACATTTACCCACAACTAAAAAAATTCACACCCCACCCATTATGGTGTCCACTATGTCCTATAGGCATGTACCTCACCTAGTTGATTTTGTCTCATGATCATCACAAAATTGTTAAATCATTGACAATATTCTCTTATAACCTAGGCATCAATGTCTGGTCCATCTTCATGAAAAACCCTCATCACTACCAATCTTTATACTCATGGACCGTCCCAAGAAAACTGACTGTAATACCCATTGGAATCCTTGTTCAGTGTCCCTCAAATGTTTCCATGACTTATTCCAGAGTTTTGTCATGCATCTCCCAAAGGATATTTCCAATCTTTGAACAATAGGTAACCCTCATATCACAAAGTATCATGCCTTTAGGGACTCACCTTTCCTATATTTCTCCCTATGATCATACTTCACTCTCAATTGTGTTTCCCTTCAAACACGAGATGCCTCACCATCTCATTGATCTGTCCAGCACCTATGTCCTCTCAACATGGACACTTATCATAGTAAACTCACCATATCCCACATGAGTCACATCATGAACCTTTAGACATTCAATTTTCACACATGGTCTAAAAAAGTCTATCACCCCTCAGAAAAAATGTTTCTAGGTGATATCAAATAGCCATGTTCTCGACAACACTTTTATTGAGCTAAGGGAGATTAAAATCACCTTATCTCATACAACCATTGAATTCTAGGTCCTTAAGAATCTATCTTATCCCATACCCAGGAATTTTCAAAAACATGCATCAAACCAAATAGTTTTTTTTCATTAATGGGACCATACCCCTGTAAAACAATGTTACCCCCATCATAAATCATAACTCAAGATCGATCTATCCTAGTTATTCACACCTTCTTTATCGAGTACCCTTACACTCCCAATAACCTTCCCAATTCCATAAGACATAAATAATTAATTATATACATATTAATATTAATTTTTTAATTTGACTCAACACAACATAATCACCATAAATCTCATTGAGCACCACTATGTCACCAAAACCACTTTCGACCACACTTGGATGGTCCACAATAGACATTGAAACTATTTATAATGAAATCCCAAATAATTGAAAAATTTGAAATTTTTAAATCTAACAAATTTCAACAAAAATACTAAATAAATTTTTTTATGTAACTTACATCCACCATAAAAAAATAGATGATAGGAAGATAGTATCTCGGCACATCCCCTCTGAATTCCAACAAAAATTCCCATCAATCACCAATGGTTTTTAAATTCCATGATAATATCTTCACACAAACCTTGAGTAATTCGAACCATAAATAAGATATGTGGAGGATTATAACATCCCATTACTTTATTTTTGGAATTTCATAATCCTTATTTTTACCATCAATTTATTAGGTCTTTCTTTGGAGTGATTTGTAGTGTTTCTATAATTTTTATGGATCCTTTTGGATAATTTCATCAATGACACTTGGTTATCAAAACAAAATTAAATTTTTATCATGAAACTGTGCATCCAATGATGATCTACAAGAATGGGGTGTGTTTTTTTCCCAAACCCCCCCCCCCCCCCAAAACCATACACCCTATGAATAGTTGGGTTTCTATTTATGGAACATGTTTTTTAAACATGGGGATAAAAGATGGTCCCATTCTAGATTTCTAGTAGGGGAACATAGTTAAGAAAAAATTTCTAAAAACTGTGCGTATTGTAAATAAACCATATAATTTTTTTAACATCCCCTAAAAATAAATTAAAAATATCAGAACACCATTTTAAGATGATAAACATGCCCATTAAACACTAATAAAATATGTTACACATTGGATTCTCTAAAGTTGTGGTTTTGAATCAAAAATCCCCTTAAAATGGCAGATTTAATCACTTGATATTTCATTTTATCTAATTTCTATATGTCAATATCCACTAATATAGTTTCTTACAATATGATATTCACTATTTATAGAGAGTGATAGACAACTAATTTTTTGATATATCCAATCTCTATTATGATGGAAATTCAATGTAGATTTTATTTCTTAATCTCTATTATCTATATTCTCATTGGTGGCCCCATTATGAGTGTTTCTTGGATTTCCTTATTATAGGTAGGTAGTTCCATAAGTCACCAGCCTATATATGTAACCCTAATTTCTTTATTGATTTGAAATTATGTTTTAAATTATTTAAACTCTTGATTTGAGATGATTTGATCCAGGATTTCAAAAATGGAATAGAATTCTGAAAACCCCCAATCATAATGGAATTGAAATATATTGGTGGATTTTAGAAACATAATGGATAAATTTTAATGTGTGTTTAGTGAATTGATTTTATATGTTGATTTCAAAAAATTGATTAAAATGAATTATGATTTACAAATGCATGAATTGATGAAAACATATGATTTTCTTTTGAAATTTAAAAGGCATGTTGAAAAATGAATTTGGGAATTGGAATTTTGATTAATGGAAATAATTTAAACGATTGAATTTCCCATGATTTTTTTAATGAATGATTGAAGAACATGTGATATTGGGAAGTTAGTGGTTATTAGGACATGCATGTTAGACATTGACTCTATAGAAATGGAATAAATATGACAACACTAACTAATCCATGTTTGGAATGATTTACCTTAATGGGTACACTAATGGGGAATATATTTAATTCTTATAAAGTGTCCTATAATGGGTTGTTGATTTGATTTTTCATGCATATATTGAGTCAGAATGATAATTGAAAAGTGTGTTGATCCTGTAGACATAAACCGATATACCCTGGGGATTATAATCATGGTGATTTGTTATTTTTAATTTTTTTATACATTACATTGATTATAAAAATATTTTATTCATGAAAACATGTTTATATAATTGAGTTATATAAAATTTCTATTTAAAACCTTTCAATATGTCATCCATCATTTGAGATGAAAGAGTGTTTTTTAAATATGTAAATCTATTTTCATTCATTTTTAAATTGAATGTATAAATGTTTTGTTATTGTAGTATTTTTTGGAAATTTTTAAGAGACTCTACTAGGATATTTACTCAAACACTACACAATCCTTTGGGTGTTTTTAGATATTCTTATTCCAGGTCCAATATAAGGGATAGATTCATATATAGGTGGTGTAAGTACTTAATTCAGGAGACTTAGTGATATGGATGAGGCTAGTGGTGAGTTTATCCATCTATTACATGGTTTTTAGAAAATATTTTTCTTATTATGTATTGTGTCATTTAATAGTGTACGTTTTTGTATTTTGATACATATTGTATTATAGTAAATTCTCCTTGAGTGGTGCTGGAATACTGACTTTTATTGTCTATCATAAATTGTTCTATTAAAAACTCATTCCTTATTTTTTATTATATGATTTTGGTTACTAGTTATCAAATGAACGGGATAAATAATACCCTTATTGATATTTTAGGAATGGATTTGGTATCTTTGTAATAGGGTATTCAAGATGGTACAAGACAATGTACTATCAAAGGTGTTTTCTTTTCTTCTTTCTTTGGTGTTGGTTTGCAGTCTTGTTTGACTTAGTATAGATGCGGTACAATTTTTAGGACATTTCAAGTAGTTGGGATTTAGTAACTAGCCATATCCCCTCACAACGATCCTTATGTAACCATGGGTATTAGGGAATAGTGTATTTGAATTATTACATGATATGATTTTAGTCTTTACAATGCATTTTTTTGTTTTTTTGGAATAACAATATATAATTACACATAATAGGAATTATATTCATGTATCTCCACTTTTAGTTAGTGATTTGTTTGTCCTTATTGATGTTTTCATGATAAATATTTATGTTTTATTACATCAGGTATCTGAGATAGGGTTTGAGAAGACATTATAAATATGATACTAATGAACCATGGTAAGTAAACACACTAGTGGACAAAAATATTATTGAGATTATGGTGTCTGTTTTCCATGCTCTGGTAATGGTACCTAAATCCATTCATGTTATAGATATGACATTGGATAGTTGAAGGGAATACTATTGGATTTAGTTTGATTAGATTATTTTAAGAAAACCCCATGTTTCTAAGGATCTAATGTTTTTAAAGAGGTTTGGGTATGGGTGAAAAAGATAGAGCTTCCTTTTGAGTTCATTGAAACACCTAATTCAATTAATGTTATTTTCTCTATTTTAAATCTAGAAAGACCAAGAAGGAGATGGTGGGATTTTATGGTTACCACATGGAAACATGAGGTTCGGTAGTGGAAAGTAAATCATAATTTCTTAATGATCAAGTTAATCTAGAGTCCTGGGTTATGGAGAAATCCATAATGTTTCTCAACCCCTAGTAGACTAAAAGTACCACGGTACATTATGAAAACCATTTTTTTGAGATTGTTCATTTTTATCTAATGGTTGGTAATAATGATAAACTAAATGGGAAAATGGATTGAAATTTATATTCTTGGTCACATATGATCTCAAGACTTCATGTTGAATCCTTCATCTTATTTCGATACACTGGATAGAGCATTGATCATTGATCAAGAATTTGATGAATGTTCAGGGTTGACACATGATCCTCTTTCCCCTAATGGTAGTTCTATTTGTTTCATTAAAGGAAATATAAATCATGATTATAATTTTTTGTAGGGGTATAAGTTTCTTTAAATACTCAATATTTTATTTACCTAAAAATGAACAAAATTGGCATAACCTAGGGTTGATCTGTTGAGGTGGCCAGTAACAACACACTGTCTTTCAATTTTCACTATTATTATCTATCTACTATAAAAATAACTTATATAATACAAAAGGGGAGATTTCAAATGAACAAAATATAAATATTATAATTTTAAAAATTAAAATGAATTAAAGAATGATATTATAAGAAATAAAGATGGAAATTTCTATTTGAAGGCTATGGTGATTGAAACCACTATTCAAAAGGGATCCTAATATTCAACTCTACGTAATATTCAGGACCTATCACAATAAACGATTTCATTTGAATTATGATTTAATTGAACTAAAACCTCTTCATAATAGTAGATACTCTTAAAAATGACTTCTAGGAGACCTCTTCCTAACCATCACTACCCAAGACATACTTTGTCATATGCATAACATAGATAGTGAAGGGTATGATGATAGATAAATGAGCAGAAGAATCCAGATGATATAAAAAATGGGTCATCTTATCAACATAATCAATTTAACCATATCCAAACCACTCTATATTGAATGAATAGATATAAAATGTATAATAGGAAAACTCAATCAAAGCACCATTGCATCCCTCAAACAATTCCCAATGATAATCATCCATTTTTAGTGTAATAGAGATGGTAAAAATTGTGGGAGAATATGTAAAATAACAAAAATGAAATAATAATATGAAATATGAAGAAGAGAAAATTAATATATATTGAAAATAAATATTACTATTTAAATCCACAAAACTCAGAAGATTCCCCCTTGAAATGGATCCCGCTAGTCCCTACCTCCCTATAATGTCTAGGAAGGGCGACCAAGGGGATCTATTTATAGGAAAATATCATCAATTCATATCCACATATACATTTATTTTTCTGATCACAACAATCATCTCTATATGTAACTGGGTTACACGACATGTAATATCATTATTTTCATGAATTGTGAATCTCAGTTCAATCTTCTCCAAAATATTGTCCTGAAAAATATCATGTCGTGTGCTGGAGTTACACGACATGTAATGGCCTTTCAAATTTTATATCTAATCCACAACATGTCCTCTAATATAATACTTCTCTTAATGAACTTATGATGTGTATGTTAAGTAAATTATGTGTAAATATTATTTGTAAAATTTTCTAGCTTTACATCCTTCTCTAAAATTCTTTTTAATGCCTTTTCACTTCACTCATAGTGTGAAGTGTCATTTAGATGCACCATAAAATATAGAATCTGTTAAAAATAATTAAAATTAAAAAAATAGAACATTTTTTACATTTAAGCTCCAAATAATGGAAAAACCAAAAAAATATATATGATAATTTCCCATTAAATACTATTATGGTGGGATTATAATTATTGAATTACAGTACTAATGGTTTTAAAATGGTAGCTTCATCACTCCCCTACACTTAACCATTACACTCCTAGGTAGTCATCATATATTCAAATCCAAATCCCCATAATAATAAAAAATGGGAAAACGTCCATGATCTTATCCAAAATAGAATTCAATCTTGTCTCTAATATGAAAAAACACCCATCTATTTTCATTCCTAACATTTGAATTTGTTCAACCTCATAGATCAATCCGTAGACTAATCAGATCCTACATAACATTAAATTTTATATCAATCTTCTCTCCACTAAAATTGAATCTACAGTTATGATCAGTCATGTATATTATATATATCACCATATAATTATGACAATTATCATTTTACCTCAAAGTGAAACATTAAAATTAATTCAATATTGAGTACTTTTTCAAGGTAAATTCTATTCTTAGGGAAGGTCATAAAATGATTAAATGAATTTAAGGAGGGAAATATGAGGATTTAATTTTAAGTACAACTCATGAATAATCAAGTGAAAACACATGATGAAAATCACTAAAATCCCCATGAGACTGTGAAAAAAAATACCACCCAATTTTTTTGGTGACATGGGACACGAGCTAATCTGTGATTATAAGGAAGGATATCATCCATGTTCTTCCCCCATTTGTGTAAAGTTACTTAAAAGAACAACTTCATTTTTCATTCTTTCAAGAATTATGAGAGGAAAATTGAATTCATTGAATAAATTAGAATGCATTATGTTGATATTTTTATGCTACGTGAGTCATAAAATGATGTACAATTATAAATTTAATCTCATCTCTATTTGTTTTTTTTTTTGAAGGATAACTGGATGAAACAAACAAAACATAATTAAATGAAGAATCATGAAAAATTATCTCATAATCCATGGCCCAAAATGTTGACACACACCTAAAAACAAAAAAATGGAACATTCCAATAAACAGACATAAAAGTTCCTTTCCCCACAACCAATACTATGAAAAAGAAATATCACAAGTTCTGGTTCTCAAAAAACATACTAGTTTATCGCATGAAAGTGTGGGTATTAGAAATAATATTTCTAAATGGTTCATAATACCTCACAATATGGGAATAATATTTTTATTTAGTGTTTCATGGGATATATTTCATAAATCAGTAAAACTCAAAAAAATAATTTAAAATCTAATTTAACGAAAATGTTTTCACATCAAAAATCCTTTGAAATCCATTTCATTAAAAATCATATCAATTTTATCCAAATCAGTCTATATGTGAAAATTGATATGAGTATTAATTAATGTTCATAGTTAGAAAAAAAGGAAAAAATAAAAGGAATACAAGAAAATATTAAATGTTGACGGCCACCCAACTCTTAAATTAACTACACTTTATTTCTCCAAAACAGAAAAAAAATAAAGGAAAAAAAATAAAGTTAAAGAATGATACAACCTGGAGTTATATTATAGTGATAGAAATGTGTGAATATTTTATATATTTTCTATTATACCTAGAAAACATGAAATAAATGATAGTATATAGAAAATAATAAAAAAAATAGTGAAAGAAGATGGATAATTCTCAGTTTTACCCCCAGGCAGGTATTGTGATTTTAATGCCCCTAGTCCAACAATGGTAGTGGTTTAAACCCAATTCAATGGTGGATTGGGTTTCTTACATAGAAAAAAGAATATATTATCTCCCCCAACATCTATTAGTATATTATAGGAGTGATATCCCCCTATGAAAATAAAAATTTCACCAACCCTTAGATAAGATGAAAGAAATAATTTGAGATCAAGACAGCGAGGGAAATTAATTTAAGGGTTCCCCCTATTTTGTTCATATAGAGGAGTGGTGTCCACTGATGTTGAATGTTGTATAAAAGGATGGATATTCTCCTATGTTTTAGGATCATAAACAGATTATCATGTATTTCTTTTTTTGTAACATCATCCTCATTTTCACCTATGAACAACTAGACTAGCTCTTCTATCTTCTCCTCAGCACAAATAAATTTTTCATATTCTTTATCTAGGTACAATATTAATGGTGATAAAACTGAAAAATTAGAATAGGGGATATTAGTCTGAAATTTATAATTAACAATTTTTGAATAAAAAATGATCATAAATTAAATCCCTCTAAAAAATATAAGCTTCAAACTCTTTTTCCTTAACAAAGTAAACTGATAACTCGTTTTCTAGAAAAGAAAATTTATATTCAAATATGGATTCAAACCAACCAGTGTATCCATTAGATTTATGTGGAATGGTAATTTAATTCTCCTATTTAATACTTTGTTCCCATTTCTCCCATTTTACTATAACTACTTCAACATTAGTGACTAGAAATGCAACCATTTATCTAATTTTTCGAGAACCTTGAAATTATCTTGAACCATAAATGCATTTTGTAATATTTCCATCTTCAATGTATATGACCAACAATAATCACCATAAATGTTATTAGTAGACCAATAATTATAGTATTTACCATATAAATCCATATTGGTAGATGAAATCAAATATATACAATGATTCTCTTTTTTTAGAGTTTGAATGTTTTGAATTTGTTTTTAAAAAAATCAATTTCTGGAAGATCTTGGCCTCCCTAGAAAAACAAAACATTGATTGTATGGTTTTATGTAATTTTACTAAATTTAATATTTTATTTACCTAAATCATTACTTTATTGGAACACACTAGTGTCGATATCTTGAGGAGGACACTTACAAAACACCGTCTTTCTATTTTCACTATTATTATATGTCTAATATAAAACAAACATATATAATAGATATTAAGGTATTTGATGTGAATGAAATATTAATATTATAAATATATACATGTAAATTCAATAAAAATTATTTTATAAGAATGAAAGAAGGAAATTTTTAGGAAGAGGTCATGGTGATTGAAATCGTTGTTCAAAAGGGATCTCAACATTCAACTCAATTTAGTGATCAAGACTGGTAACACTACACCGTCTCATTTTAATTAATATTATCTCATAATGATACCTCTAAAAAAAAGGTCATCCATATAATAATGTTTATCTCGTTGACCTCTTCACATACCATCACTACCTAATCCATACTCCATCGTATGCACGACTTATATAGTGAAGGAAAGGATGGTTGATGAATTAAATGAAGAAATGGGAAAAATAGAGAAAATGGTTCAACCACTCAACATAATAAATTAGACCATAATCAAACACACAAAATTGAATAAAAATTTATAAAATTAAGTGTAAGAATTCTCAATCAAATCACTACTCCCTCCCTCAAACATGTCTTGAGGTTAGTTCTCCATATTTACTAGAAAATAGAAGGAAATAGTAGTACGAGAAAACAAAAAATAACCAAAAAATGAAGAATTTGATTGAAGAAGAATACTAAAATAATATATATTCTAAATAAATAATTACCATTTACATGAAAAAATACCCAAATGTTTCCCCTTGAAAATGGATCCTTCTGGCCCCATCCTCTCGAAAATTTCTTGGATGGATGGCCTAGGGTCTCTATTTTTAGGAAAATACTTTCATACCTTGCCCACATCAAATTTTAGTTTTCTTCTCATTGTCATCGTCATGACGTATAACTTGGTTGCATAAATTGTAATCTATTAATTTTAAGGCATCATTGGTCTCATCACAATCATTTCCAATATATTTTCCTAATAATTGTGGCACCGACTAATGTAGTTACATGTCTTTTAATGGATTTTATAGTGTGTAACTAAGTCACAACTTGTCCTATGTAGAAATTCTTCTCTTGATTAACTCACGATGTGTATGTGCATTACGTGATTTGTAACTTGTATTTTTATAATTTTCAATCTTTAGTTCTTTCTCAAAAATCTGGTACCATTCCACTTCACTTCATTCATGATGTGAATAGTTTTTTTGCAACACCATGATATACAAAATCTATTAAAATTAGGTAAGAATCACTAAAAATGGAACTTCTTAATTAAACCTAAAATTAAAACAAAACATAAAAATTGTGATAACATCCCATTAAATAAAGCTGTGTATGAATTATAAACATTTTATTATAGTATTAAAAATCTGAAAATGGTAGCTTTATCACTCCCCCACACATAAGCATTGCACTACTGGGCATTAAACATATATTCAAATCAAAATTTACACAACATTCAGAAATTGGAAAACATCCATGATCTTGACCAAAATGGAATTCCATCATGTCTATTATATGATAAAAAATTGTTAACATATTAATTCCTCGAATTTTAATTTTTCAAAAAAATTAGATACATACATTGATTAATAAAAATCTATGACACATAGAATTTTATGTCACACTTCATTCAAGTGAAATTGAACCTCTAGTTATTCTCATACATGGAAGTTAAATATATTACTATAGGCTTGTGTCAATTCTTGTTTACCCTCAATGTGAAACATGAAAATCAATTCAATCAAGATGAATTTTTCATGGTTAATGTTGTGTATTAGGGTTGGTGGGAAATTTATTAATAAAATTATTGCTATAAATATGAGGATTAACATTTAAGTACAATATATAAATAATCAAGTTTAAACACAATATGAAACTCACTCAAACCCCCCTGAAAATTCAAAAAAAACACCACCCTATTTTTTTTACATGGGACGTGAGCCATTTCGTGATTATAATGAATTATATCATTAATGTTATCCCCTTTTTTTAATTTTTCGTAAATCCCTTAAAGGGAAAACATTATTTTCTCTTTTTTTCATTAAGGATGAGCTGAAAAATGAATACATTGAATTAATTAAATTTCATTCAATTTATTATTTGGAGGTAAGGATTTATAAAATTATATAAAATGATACATTCAAGATCATCTTTATTTTTTTCATTTTATTGAAGGAGAACATGATGGAACAAATTAAGAACAATGAAGTGATGACTCAAGAACAATTCTATCATTATCCAATGAAAAAATGTTTACCCACAAATAACACAACCCAAAAATGAAACGCATCCCAATGAACACACATTAATTTCGTTTCTCCCATACTCAAACATGAAATATCGATGAAAAAAATAAAAACAAAGTCGGTAGGTAAGGAAAAATCATCTTCTAATTTGTCCTAAACCTGTAAGATAATTCATTGAATATAGGGTTAAAAATCAAATATGTAAGGGTTTTTATCATTTTAATAATTGGATTTAAAATTTATTAAATCAATAATATCAAAAAAAATCCATGAAATCTAAAGCATTAAAAGATAAAATTCCCAAATTCTAGTTCTCACCCAAAATCCTAGTTTCTCCCAAGTAGGTGTGGGTAATAGAATGAATATTCCAAAATTGTTCAGAATTTTTCATAGGGTGGGAAAAATATTTTGACTCAATTTTTAATGGTCATGGATTTCATAAATCATTAAAAATCATTAGAAATCTTGAAAATATAATTCATCGAAAAAATTTCACATGTATAATAATTTAAAATCCATTTTATCAATAAACATCTCAATTTTATCAAAATTATTCAATGAGTGAAATTTCATAAGAAGATTCATATTATTTAAAATTAATAAATAAAAAAAAAATATCACAATAAAAACTAGTAGGTTGACACTACCCTTGTACATCAATTATCAACTCTTCATTTCACCACAAAAAAATAATAATAAGGGAAGAAAAATAATGGAAAGGAAAGTCACTACATGGATTTGTTTTATAGTGTATTGTATGTTTTACTCTCCAAGATATTTCTACTATACCAAGGAATCATGAAATAAAAAAACATGATAAAAATAAAAATAATAGTGAAATAAAATGGAAAATAGTTTGTTTTACCGCTAGGAGTGTGCTAGGTTTTTAATACCCATAGTCTTTCAATTACATTTGTTTAACCCATAACCAAAGGTGGATGGGGTTTCCTTATTAGAAATTACCACATATTATTTACCCCAAATTCTATCATCATATTAGATGAGTAATTACCCCCAATGAAAATATAAATAGCCACAACCCCTAGGTAAGAATGAAATAATGAATTTCATATCAATGGGGGGAGGGAAACGAATGTAGGGGTGCTCTTAATTATGTTCATCAGGAGGAGTAGTGTCCACTAGTGGTGAATGTAGAATAATAGGATGTATATCCTCAATTATTTTAGTTTAATATATTGATTCCTCTAGTATTTATAATATTGTACCATCATCCTCATTTACACATGCGAACAACTCAGTTGGCTCTTACATTTTCTCCTCAACACAAACAACTTTTGTATCTCCTTTATTCAGGGAATATGGTAATGGTGGTGAATTTACAGAATATGAATAGGGTATATTAGTTTTCAATTCATAATTAATAATATTTTAATAAAAATAATGATAAAAAATTAAATCTTCCTAAATTTTTTTAACTTCAATGTATTTTTCCTCAAGAAAGGAAAATAAGAACTCATTTTTTGGAGATGGAATTAGATATTCAAATATAGAATCAATATCACCAATTAAATCTGATTTTTTTTAAATGGTAATCTAAATCTCCTCATCATTAATTAGTTTTAAATATAACCATAGGCCTTTTTTTCTTCAACTCCATTGGCTAGTAATACAATCCTATTACTTTATTTTTCATGAACCATGAAAATCTATTGAATCATAAATAAATTTAGTTCCATTTCACTATTAATGTATCATCTAAAATAGGATTTCCATAAAAGTTATTGATAGGACAATAAATATAGTATTCACCATAAAATTCCATATTTTTGAATAAATCAATGATATGTAATCTTACTATTTTTTTATATTTTTAATTTTTAATTTTTTTTCTATAAATAAAAAATGTGTGAAAGATCTTGGCCTCCCCAAAAATGGTACCAAATTGACATTGGGGGTTTAAGTCATTTTACCCAATTTAAAAGTTTTATTTACCAATAATTGTACCATCGCGACACACCATAGGGTCAATATCTTTTGGGGACCACTTACAATAGACCATATTTCTATTGTCACTATTATTATCTATTTAATATAAAAAAAATTATTTATTATATATGTTTGGATTTGAAATAAATTAAATATTATTATTATAAATAAATAAATGAAAATTAAATAAAGTGTGATTTTATAAGAAAAAATAAATACATTTCTTATAGGAGGTCATGGTGATTAAAATAATTGTTTAAAAGGGATAACAACATTAAAAACAATGTAGTGATCAAGGAATGTCATAGTAACCCCTCTCATTTGAATTTTTATTACTTTGTAGTGGGAACTATGGATAAATGATAACAATAGTCCAAATTACTATTAGGAGAATACGTCGCCTGCCTTAACTACCCAAACCATACTCCATTGTATGCACGACAAAGATAGTAAAGGGACGGCTGGTTGATAATTGAGAAAAACAATATGGATAATTGTGGAAAAAATTCTACCATTCAAGATAATAAATTTAACCATTTCCAAAATAGTTAGAATTGAGTAAAGATATTTAAAATGCAGCAAAATAAAGCTCAATCAAACCACCATTCCCTCCCTCGAACAAGTCCTAAAGTTAGTTTTCCCTATTTTCTGGATTAGTGAGGGGAAGAAATGTGGGATAATGAATAAAATAAAATTAATTCAAGAAGAATATTAACAATGAATAAGAATTAAATGATATATATTAAAAATAATAATAACTATTTACTTCAAAAAAATGCATTTTCCCCTTGAAATGGATCCATCTGGCAAAAATCTTCTGCATAATCTTATCTGGAAAATTTTCATTTCAGGTAATGTTGTTACTTGACATGTAATAGACTTTTACAAAGTGTAAATAAGTCACAAAATATCATCTATGACACAAATTATCCTAATGAATTCACGATCTGTATGTTTATTAGACAATGTGTAACTATTATCAGTTTGCCAACATAATTCATCCTAAAAAATATAATGTCATTATATTTTTCTTCAATTTAGGCATGAATTGTCTTTTTCTTACACCTTGAAATATAGAATCTATAAAAATGTTAAATTCCCAAAATAGTACATTTTTTGTAGTTATGCTCAAAATAAAACATAAAAACCAAAAAATGTGACAATTTCTCATTAAATAACACTATGGTCAGATTATATACATTGAATAACATTAATCAAAATTTTAAAATGGTATATTTATCACTCCCACACACTTAACAGTTACACTCAGGGGAAGTCATCATATATTAATGTCAAATTCCACAGAACAATCAAAAATAGAAAAACATCCATGATCATATCCAAAACAGAACTCTATTTTTTCTATTATTTGAAACACAATTCCCTATCAT
Organism: Viscum album; assembly: GCA_963277665.1. NCBI lineage: Eukaryota > Viridiplantae > Streptophyta > Magnoliopsida > Santalales > Viscaceae > Viscum > Viscum album. Next base: position 1,331,810,618 of record OY728165.1, on the reverse strand, counting down.
TTTCATTCCTCAGATTTAATTTTTTTTCAACCTCATTGATAAATCAATGATCCAATAATATCCATCCTCACAATAAATTTTGTGTCACTCTTCACTAAAGAGAAAATTAATATAGGGTAATGATTATAACTAGAATTTGTATGTATGACCATAGGTTTATGAAAATTCTCATTTCTTCTGAATGTGATACCTGAAAAGGAATTCAATCATGAAGTGTTTTCAAGATATATTTTGGGGATTAGGGATGGTGGGAAAATTATTAAAAAATAATAATCCAGAAATAATATGTTTGACATTTATGTATAATGTTAGAATAATAAAGTGAAAACACCAGATGAAACTCACTCAAATATCATTGCGAATGTTAAAAAATGCCACCCAAATTTTTTAGTTACACGGGAAATATGACAATAAGTGATTATAAACAATTACATATGTAACGTGCTGACCCCAGAATCTAGGAGCCTATGCATTATTTTAATATATTTCCATCATTACAAGAAATCATGTCTCAAAGGACCGATCAGTTTAGTAGTATTGTAAACAAGATACATACATAAGTTCGACAATATTATTTGAAAAGAAAAACAACACTAATTTATTCCATTAGAAACATCCAAGATTCCATGATTATTCCTGCAAGTCACTCATAACTAACTTCTTCATATCATGTGAAACTAAAACATGAGAATGGGGTGAGATCAAATGCTCAGTAAGAGTAATAAATACAGTGGAAGATAAAATAAACATTATGCATGGTGAATAATTAAAAACACGTGCCTTTACAAATAATTAACATGAACACTTTATGGTAGGAATATGAGATGAGTAAATAATGCCATAACAAGACACAATCATGGGTATTATACTAGTCTAATAACCACATTAAATATCAATGGCTAATCTCCTAATTATGGAATTCATAATGTCGGACATCATAACACCATAGTCAAGGCCTCTTTCCAAGACTAAAAATAAGATTTTTTCCAGGCCTTGTGCCAAGACACTAGTTTGTCTCATTAGACCTACCAATGCATTGAGGAGCTATAACGAGCTCCACCTGTCACTTACTATGTCAAATGAATTACTCATATGAAAAGTTTGAAACATAACATAAACATTTGTATTAAAACTATAATACGAAATGACAATACTTTATCCAAAAACCATGAATGGAATAAAAAATAGCACATCCACAGTAAAACATAACTAATTAAATATAATATGGAAAATTTCATTCTAATATATTAACCTCAATCGAAAATAATGAAGGATGTTGACATAGATGAAAATAATCATCAATACTATTTGAGATAAATAACCCCCTTTTTCTTGAAAACATTTAAAAGTCACAATATTTGTCAAGAAGCCATTTAAAAATTGATTTTTGAATCAAAGTGTCCCATACCACATTGAAAAATTTGAAATGAATTTTAATTTTAAAATTGAAATGGCCATATAAATAAATCCTTAAAACCATTTTTAAAACATGGACATTAATTAAAAAAATTTAGAATAATAAATCTTTAAAACAGTAAAAATGATATTTTAGTAAGAGTTCTTAACCAAAATAGAGACACTTGAATAAAAATAATTATGTTAATAAAAACATTATAATATCATGAGAATAAATGGATTCATGATATACAATGTCAACATACATTACATACACCATATAAAAGTGAATTGGTGTATAACAAAAATATGTCTCAATAGAATATAAATTGAGATGAAATCTCTTATAAAGACCTTATCCTTAGGTTAAGGATAAATCAAGGACATAATTATGTGTGACAAATATAAATAACCTAAACATGATTGGATATTCAGTGTAAATAAATCATAGGACATTCACAAATATTCTTGTAAAAACAATACCAATGAATTGGATTTTTAACTCAATAAATGAAGATTGAGTTGAAATTACTCTTACCAAGTTCATATCGATGACTTGAGAATTTAGTAATGGGGTGATTATGTGAATCAAAAGTATATCCACAGAAATAAGAGTGGAAATTACTAATAAAATAATAAATATTTATTCCACACATAATCATAGAGTTAAATAATCAATAAAGTACAAGAAAATCCCAATGAGTGGAAATTGAAATTTTAAATTCCCTTACCAATTTGGTAACTTATGAAAAACACACCCCGTGAAATAAGTTTCATACATTGAAGATGTAAATAACCATACATTAAAGTATATTACAAATGGAATACAATTAGGAGCAGTACATACTCCACAAAAATGGAAATAGTGGTCAATATAGCATGAATCTCACGAGAATAAAAGTGAGATGAAAAACCCTTACTTAGTTGTAATTAATCGAGTCGTATGAACAAAATTTAACAACCAGAAAATGAATTACATAATTAAATGAATATAAAGAAAATCATGATAATATATATCAAATGGAAGTACTCAATACATCACATGAAATAAATATGTTGCGAACAGTGGAAATCTCAAGGACTTAAAAGTGAGATAAGAAACCCCTTACCTCAAGTCCGACTTGTCTTGTATGTTCCTTGTTATTCCAAAATAATAAAATTAAGTTAATTTATACATGATTAATAAAATTTTTCTAGTATATTATTCCTTTTATATCACTTATTACATTTCTATAACAATTAGTAATTTATTTGAATTTATAATTGATATTTTATTGATGTTCGGAACTTGAGTCAAAAATGAACTGGTTATAATTACTATTTTTCCATGTGGTCAAAAGTCCATTATCACTAGAATGATATAAATGATATATATATATATATATATTATATCCAGTATATATATATATATATATAATAGTACATAACATATGGATATAATAAATGAAATGACCATTCATGGAGATGGTAAGTCGTACGTACACATGAAGACTACTTTCATTTCTATTTTGTATTTTAAGGGAATTAAAACATAATAATACAAAGTTATATTATAATTCCATTATAATATCATATATATAATATCATTATTTCCATCCTTTATAATTCCCACATAAGCCATTAACAAGTCATATCATTTTGAGTGGGCGGTAGTCCGTACTTTGTCAAATGAAATTATCATGTTTTACCCATAATGGAAACCATAAAATAATTATATAAATAGAAAATACAGAAGCATAAAGAAAACATAATCATAATATATATTTCATATATAAATATAGTTCTATCTTAATATATACCATGATATGCTGTAGGAGATAATTAAACAATCATCGTTTCGTGAGGCGTTAGTTTTCCATCCACAGAAACAGTATGTTCGTCACCCATTAGATGGTGGTGTGTGTAAGTGTAGTTCGAATCCTTATCATAAAAAATAATAGTATATTTAGTATACTATTTATGTTATAAAAGAAAGTAATAAAAATTGTTTAGGGTTTTGGAGAAGTAAAATTAAATAAAATAAACCCAAATAATTTAAGAGAAAATGTTACCTTTAATTTGGGTAACGTCCTTTTGTTTGAACCAAAAGGACATCTTGAAGTGCCTTCTGCCTAATGTTAGGATTCTAAGTGAAATAGGGGGATCTCAAGAGATTATTTTGATAGATTTTGGATGAGATAAGGGGCTAGAGATGTGTGTGGAATGGGTTAGATGTTTTTTCCTTTTATAAGAGGGAGGAGGGGATCTTTAGGAAAGTGTGAAAATATTATTTTATTATATTGTGATATTCAGTTTATAATGGTCTAAAACTAATTAACATCGAAGATAAGATGACTCATGGTCGAAATAAAATCATACCATAAGAATTGTACCGGTTTTGGATATTATTTTAATATTAATAATCATATTTATTTAAATCATTTATTAATTAGGTAAATACTACATCATTATTGTGTCATAAATAATTTTATTTATTTGATGTCTAAAAATTATAAAGATATTACCATATTGTAGTAAATCCTTTTATATTTCCAATGATTTTTTATAGTCTAAGTGATGACTTATATCACCCCATGTAAATATTGATATACTAAAATATATTTGTTAATGTCATTTTTGTTTTTTACATTAAGTTAATTAAAAAAAGTCTCATCATCATTCTTAAGTGGCTCAATGGGGTCCCACAATTGACCCAATGATGCCCATAGTTGGCCATGAATCATCAAATAAGGTTAATACAAGTGTAAAGGTAATTTTTTATTATTATAATATTCGTTTTACCTTTAATTTCCCTATTTAACTTTTACCGAAGTAAATAAAAGTCAAAAATTACTATTCAAAAAAAAATGATTTTCATCTTATTGAACTAAATTTTACTTACTAATAATAACCATGTATCTTGTATTTTAGAAATTCAATTAAAAGAAGTAGTAAAAATTAATTTAATTGAAGAAGTCGGATTTTTAACTACTACTCAGTGGTTTCATTATTCATCAAAAATTGAAGTTTTTCAAAAAAAATCCAAAAATTCAGCCTAAGATATATTTGATATTATGAATTCAAAAATGATGTCTATTTTACCAAATTAAAAATTTAGAAGCCGGAATAATTAATTTAAAATTAATTTTTGTTGTCAGAACAAATAACGTGTTTTTAAGAAACTGTAACTATCAAAAGATTGACAATTGTTTATGTATAATTTCAATGTGAAATTAATTAAAATGACAAACATTGGATTAAATAGAAAAAATATAATCTAATTACACTTAAAAACAAATATAAAATATATTCTTACCATATAAATAAATTATAATAAAAGGCGGTTTTTAGTTAAAATACATTATTTCTCACTATTCACAAAATATTGAATATTATTAGAAAAATACCAAAAATTTACCCAAAGTAAATTTTGATGTCCAGATTATAAAGAAGAAGTTTATTTACTCAAATGGAATATATAAAAGTGACAAAAACTAGATTTACTGGGGGGGTTCTCCATTAAAAGGTTGTAAATCAACCCTTTAAAGTAAATTATATTTTAAATTAGATTCATTCACATTATTAGCCTCTTAATTTTATTGGATATATCTAAAAACATTTAACAAACATATATAATCATTTTTTTAGTTAGTTCTGTTCATTCCCTCCATTACAAAGGCTAGGTGTAAACTACCATTTAAAATAATAATATTATATTATTAGTGTGCAACGTAAGATTTCAAAGAAACCTTTTGTTGCGTATAGGGTATACCATCAAATATAGTGTCCCCTTTAAAGTATAATTAATATTTAGTTCACAAATATTAATAAATATGAAAAATGTCGTGTTCTTTATTTTCCAGGGTTGTAACATCCTTCCCCCCTTTTGGGAATTGCGTCCTCTTAATTATAAAATTGGGCTCGGAATCTTCATTAAAAGTCACACAATGGAAAAGTGTCAATAAAACTATCACATTAAAATAATGAATGAAAGGTACAAAGGACACCCAATATTACCCATATTAGGATTAAATGTAGGAAAACATGGATCTGGAAGATAAACTAAGTGTCTAGTTTTGATGGAGAGGGATAGAAACCATGATTAGGAAAAATCTTACAACAAGAAAACAACAAACATGTGATGGGATAAATGGTCATTAGTTTCCTGGTAGGAAAAGTAAACTGAAAACATTTTTTTTGTTTTAAGTTCCATTTCATAAATTTGAAGAATTTATTTGTGGGATTGACGAGGAACATAAAGTGATATACTGACTTTTTATGTAGAGTTTCATTCTTTAATAAATTTCTACCACCAACTCATCCTTTTTTTCAAATGATGAGTATTCAAGATGACTTAGTCACACTAAAAGAGATGGAATCAACTTATAGAGAATCACATGATCAAAAAAGGATAAAAAATATATTTACCTTGTCCTTAGAAATTAACCACCACCAAAATGGTAAGAACAAGATCAGATTATCCCCAAAAAGGATAATCCTTTAGAGAAAGAAATACTAATCTTAATTTCTAAAATTAAACCAACAGAGCCCCAAAGATAAATAAATACCATTCAATAAAAAAATTTCCTTAAAATCTTTCAATATAATACAAACTAATATTGAAACCCAAAACCTAGAAGAATTTCATTTTGTAGTCTTCTACGTTAAATTGTATCTCCAAATGACATCGACTACCCTTAATGTCACATACTCAAAAGTAATTAACTTAATCACATATCCACTATGATAAGTTAATGATTTCCATAACTAACCCAAAATATATTTAAAAACTCACCATTACTCCTCAAATTAAACCCCATAGTATTCTATTTTCCTTAGGTATATAGTGTTCCCAACAGAGCGAACGTCTTCCAAAATAACATTTATCACTTAATCAACAAATCATTTTCATATACTAAGGATATCAATTTGATAAGAAAAAAGAACCCAAATCAACTTATTATTGATTAATTAAATAATTTAACTAAAAATAATTAGTCACACTAACCAGAGACTTCACGTATTCTAGTGGTAGGTGATAAATCCATTCGCCTTATGGTTGTGGGTTTGATTCCCGCAGATATGACCGACGTGACAGGTTGTCCCACGGTCTACGTGTTGTCCTTTTTCAAAAACTATATAATTTTATAATATTCCAAAAAATGAGATAGATTCCTCAAAACAACTATAACATAATTTCATCATAAATTTTATCTCATACCTCTCATTTTTATTCCATAATTTAATAACTTGAAATTTCCTCAAACACAATGATAATATAAATCCAAATGGTTATTTATAACTATTTCCAAAAGAGAAAAGATAATTCTTCCTTGAATATCATTTCCCCATGACAAACTACATGGTTATAAAGACAAGATAAAAGTCGTCCAAAGTAACCCCATCAACAAAGAGCACCAATACTTTTTAAACATTTCTCTATCCATTTATTTTAACATAGATTCTTCCCTGGCCAAGGGGATATCCTATAGAATAGGGTATTCACTCAGGTAATGTCCAAATCCCCCATATTGATTGCAAATGACTGTAAATGGATTCTTAGGACGATTTTTTTTCTTCCATAATACTCTTCATTTTTTATCAGAAATTATTTAATTTATGTCCTTTTTTCCCACACACAAAGAATTTATTTGTTCCATTAATACACCTTACTTGGTGCCTCCTTCCACATTTCCTGAATGATGGAAAATGGGCTTTTTCTTCTCTATGGTATTCACTTCTGGAGCTCTTATCATTGACCACTTTTCTCTTCCTTGTTAAGTCCGGGAGTGGGTTAATATATATGTTGATGATCATATATTTTTAAAATTGATTTAGCATGAACATGACATCTTTTATTCCTATCAACATTCCATTTTTTATCTCATTTCCACCACAGTTCAAACCTTGTACATCATGCTCAAAGTTATTATAACTTCCTTGGAATCTAGCCATTGACTAAAACCAGAAAGCATTGTGTGAGTAATAATAGTCATAAAATCATTTATTGAATATCATGACACCTTATTTTTAATTAACAACACCTTAGGATTAACCAAGGTCATTTATTGTCATATTATATTAAAATCCTTCAAATTGGTTTGTAAAGATAATGTAAATTATCCTAAGCATATCCCCCAAGAGTGTCATAACCAAGAGTGCAGCAAGGCTCCTTGTCATGTACCCGGATACCGCAGGTCAACCCCGGAACACTTTGTCGGAGTTTTCACACCTAGGAACATCTATGCCAGAGCCATCTCTACCTGCTCGTATCCAGACATTGATGTATTACTTGTAAAATGAACAAAATCTCTACATTGCCAAAATTATATGAATTTCTTTTATACTAATCATCAAGGGCTATCTTAGGGTAATGTTCTCTAATCATAGATTATCTAAATCTAGTTTCCAATGTTTGTACTAAACTTCCTCTGATACCAACTGTAATGCCTGGACCCCAAAATCCAGAAGCTCGTGCATTATTTTAATACATTGTCATGATTATAAAGAATAAATTCCCGAAGTACCAATCAGTTTACTAGTCTTGGAAACAAGATACATACAAAATTTCAACACTACAAATTGAAAATAAAAACAACACTAATTTATTCCATTAAAAACACCCAAGATTTCAAGATTATTCCTGCAAGTCACTCATAACTAACTTCTTCATATCCAAGGAAAATAAAACATGAGAATGGGGTGAGATAAAGTGCTCAATGAGAGTAATATATAGAATGGAAGATAACATAAACATTAGGCATGGTGAATAATTGAAAACACAAGACTTTACAAAAATTTAACATGAACACTTTATGGATGGAATATGAAGTGAGTAAATAATACCATAATAAAACATAGTCATTGGTATTCTACTATTCAAATAGACACATGAAATATCAATATCTAATCTCATAATGATGGAATTCATAACACTAGACATCATAACCACATAGTCAAGTCCTCGTGCCAATACTAAAAATAAGATTTTGTCAAGGCCTTCTGCAAAGAAACTAGTTTGTCTCATAATACCTACCGATACATTGAAAAGTTATAGAGGGATCCACTTGTCACTTAATATGACGAATTCATTCCTCATATGAATAGTTTTAATCATAACATAAAAATTCATATTAATACTAGCATATGAAATGTCAATACTTTATCCACAAACCATGAATGGTATAAAAATAACAAATCCACAGTCAAACATAACTAATTCAATACAATATGGAAGATTGTATTGTAGCAGACTAACCTCAATCAAAAATAATTAAGTATTTTGACATAGATGAAAATAACCATCAAATCTATTTGAGTTAAATATCCCCCTTTTTCTTGAAAACATTTACAAGTCACACAATTTTTCAAGATGCCATTTAAAAATAGATTTTTGAATCAAAGTGTCCCATACCACTTTGAAACATTTAAAATGAATATTAATTTTAAAACATTAATTTCCACATAAATAAATTCTTAAAACCATTTTTAAAACATGTACATTAATGAGAAAGTCTTAGAATAATAAATCTTTAAAACATTTAAAAAGATATTTTAGTTAGAGTTCCTAAAAAAAGTGAGACACATGAATAAAAATACATGTGGAAATAAATACATTATAATATCATGAGAATAAATGGATTCATGATATACTATGTCAATGTACATTATATACACTATATAAGTGTGAATTATTGTATAACAATAAATAAGTCTTAATGGAATTTAAATTGAGATGAAATCTCATATAAAGATCTTATCCTTATGTTAAGGATAAATCAAGGACATAATTATGTGTGAAAAATATAAATACACTCAATATGAGTGGAAATTCAGTGTAAATCAATCAGAGGACAATCACACATATTCTTGTAAAAACAACACCAATGAATTGTATGTTTAACTCAATAAATGGAGATTGAGTTAAAATTACTCTTATCATGTTCATATCGATGACATGAGAATTTATCAATGGAGTTATAATATGTATCAAAATTGTATCCACAGAAAGGGGAGTGGAAATTAATACACAAATAATAAATAGTGATTCGACACATAATAATGGAGTAAGATAATCAATGAAGTATGCGTAAAACCTAATGAGTGGAAATTGAAATTTGAAATTCCCATACTGATTTGGTAATATATGAAACATACACCTCATGAAAAAAGTATCATACAATGAAGATGTAAATACCCATAAATTAATGTATATTAAAATTTGAATAAAATTAGGGGTAGTATATACTCCACACAAATGGAAATAGTGGCCAATACAGCATGAATCGCATAGGAATAAAAGTGAGATTAAAAACCCTTACTTCGTTGTAATTAATCGAGTCATATGAACAAAATTTAATAACCACCAAATTAATCATAGAATACCATGAATATAAAGAAAATAATGATAATATATATCAAATGGAAGTACACAGTACACCACATGCAATAAAAAAGTGGTGAAAAATAGAAATCTCATAGAATTAAAAGTGAGATAAGAAACCCCTTACCTCAAGTCTGACTAGTCTTGTATGTTCCTTATTCGTCCTGAGTAATAAACATAAGTTAATTTCAACTTGATTAAGAACATTTTCAAGTTTATTATTCTTTTTATATCACTTATTACATTCCTATATCAATTAGTTATTTATTTGAGTTCATAATGGATATTTTATCGATGTTTGGAACTTGAGTAAAAAATGAACTTGTTATAATTACTATTCTCCCATGTGGTCAAAAATACATTATCTTCAGAATGAAATAAATGATTTAGATATCATATATATATAAATATATTATATTTCTAGTATATATATCTATTTATAACATTACATAACATTTGGAGATAAGAAATGAAATGTACTGTTCATGGAGACGGTAAGCCGTACGTATACATGAACGCTACCTTCATTTTTATTTTGTATTAAATGTAAGTAAAACATAATTATGAATAGTTATATTATAATTCTAGTATAATATCATATATAATTTCTTTAATTCTATCATTTATACATCTCACATAAGGCATTAATGTGTCAAAACATTTTGAGGGGGCGGTAGTCCTTACTTCCTCAAATGAAATTATCGTGTTTTACCCATAATGGAAACTATAAAATAATGATATAAATGGAAAATACAGAACCATAAATAAAACATAAACATAATATATATATATATATATTATATAAATACAGTTCTGTCATAATGTCCACCATGAGAGGTGGTAGGAGATAATTGAACAATCAACGTTTCATGAGGCGTTAGTTTTCCATCCATAGAAACAATATGTTTTCACCCATTAGATGGAGGTCTGTGTTTGTATATTTAAAATAATTCTCATTACAAAGTAATATTATATTAAGTATTCTATTATTGTTATAAAAAAAGTAATAAAACGTGTTTAGGGGGTTGGAGAAGTAAAATAAAACAAAATAAAACAAAATAATTTAAGAGAAAACATTGCCTTTAATTTGGGTAACTTACTTTGGTTTGAACGAAAAGGACTACTTGAAGTGCCTTCGACCATAGGTGAGGATTCTAGGAGGAATATGGGGATCTTGATAAATTATTTAGTATGGGATTGGATGATCTTAGGGGCTTGAGAGGTGTGTGGAATGGGTTAGAAGTGGTGTCATTTTATAAGGGGAGGATGTTCTCTTTAAGAATGTGTGTAAATATTATTTTATTATATAGTGATATTCAGTTTATGAAGGTCCAAAACTAATTAAAGATGAATCTAAGATTACTCGTGGTTGAAATAAAATCAATCAATAAGAATTGGAATGGTTTTGGATATTATTTTAATATTAATAATCATATTTATTTAAATCATTTATTAATGAGGTAAATACTACATCATTATTCTGTCATAAATAATTTAATTTATTTGATTTCTATTAATTATAAAGAAACTACCATAATGTATGAAATATTTCTATATTTCCAATGATTATTTATAGACGAAATGATGACTTATATAACCCCATGTAAAAATATATATACTAAAAAATATTTGTTAATGTCATTTTTGTCTTTACTTTAAGTTAATTATAATAAACTGTCATTATCAATCATAAGTAGCTCTAGGGGTCCCAAAATTAACTCAAGGATGGAAATGGTTGGACATGACCCATCCAATAATGGTAGCACAAGTTTTAAGGTAATTTTGTATTATTATCATATTCTTTTTACCTTGAATTACCTTGTTTACCTTTTACCACAGTAAATAAAAGTCAAAAATTATGATTCACCAAAAATTATTTTCATCTTATTGAACCACATTTTACTTACTAATTACCACCATGTATATTTTATTTTTGAAATTCAATTCACAGAAGTGGTAAAATTTAATTTAAATGAAGATGTCGGATTTTTAACTACTACTTAGTGGTTTCACTATTCATCAAAAATTGAAGTTTTTCATAAAAATAAAAAACATTAATCATAAGATACATTTTATATTTCAAATTTTAAAAAAATTTCTATTCTACCAAATTCAAAACGTAGAAGTTGGATTAATTAATTTAAAATTAATTCCCATTGTCAAAACAAATTGCGTGTTTTTAAGAAACAATAACTGTCAAAAGATTGACACTTGTTTATGTATAATTTCAAAGTGAAATTATTTTCAAAGACAAAAGATGTATTAAAGGGTAAACAATTAATCTAATTACACTTAAAACCCAATTTAAAATATAATCAAACCATATAAATAAATTATATTAAATGGTGGTTTTGAATTAAAATAAATTATTTTTCACTATTCATAAAAACGAATATTATTAGAAAAATACAAAAAATTTACCCAAAGTAAATTTTGTTTCCCCGATTGTAAATAAGAATTTAATTTTTTTCAAATGGAACATATAAAAGTGACCAAAACTATATTTAATGAGGGTTCACCATTAAAAGGCGGTAAATCAACCCTTTAAAGTAAATTATGTTTAAAATTAGGTTCGTTCACAATTTAAGCATCTAAATTTTATTGGATAAATGTAAAAACATTTAAAAAACATATATTATCATGTTTTAGTTAATTCTATTCATTCCCTCCATTACAATGGATAGGTGTTAACTACCAAATAAAATAATAATATTATATTATTAGTGTGAAACGTAAGATTTCAAAGAAACCCATTGTTGTGTATCGGTTAAACCATCAAACATAGTATCCCATTTAAAGTAGAATTAATATTTAGTTCACAAATATTAATAAATATGAAAAATGTCTTGTTCCTAATTTACCTGGGATGTTACAATATCATCCATGTTCACCCTTTTTTGATGTATCGGGTAAAGTTATAGAAAGAGAATTTTTTTTTTTTCTATTTTCTAAATGGAGGATGAGTTTAAAATAGAAATAAATGAATGAGTGAAATTTCATGACCATGATTTTTGGGAGTTAAATTAGTCCTTAAAATATAAACAATGATAAATTCAAGTGCATGTAATTTTTTTTCATTTTTTGAAGTATAACCGAATGATACAAATAATGAACATTGAAACAATTACTCCTACAAAATTCTAGTATTATACACTAACCAAAATGTTGACACGCCCCTCACACCACCCACAGATGAAACATATCCCAATAGACACACCCTAAAGTCCCTTCCCCAACACTCAAACATGAAATATCCATGAAAAATAGAAATAATATGGGTATGTAAGGAAAAAACAACTTTTTTATATGTCTTAAATCTATAAATAAATTCAGCGAATATATGGGATAATTAAGGATATATGTAAGGGTAGGTCTCAAATTAATATGTGGCTCGAAAATGTATTCGCTCAATCATATCAAAAACATTCCATGAAAAAAAAATATTTGAATGAGAAAAAAATTCTATATCTCACACAAAATCAATGTTTCTATCAAGAAAGTGTTGGTTTTTGAAAAAAAAATTCAAAATGGATCAGAGTACCTCACATTATGAGGAAAATATTGTGAGTTAGTGTTCCATGGGAATAGATTTCATAAATCTGTCAAAGTTATAAAAATTCATTGAAATATAATTTAGTGAAAATGTTTTCACATCCACAATAAATTAAAATCCATTTCTTTTATAATCATCTCATTTTTCACAAAATCAATTGATGTGCTAAAAGTGATAAGAATGTTCATTAATGATCAAATTTTATAATAAAGAAAAAAATAACAACTAACATATTGACCTTCCCCCACACTAAAATTAACTACCCATCATTTCACTAAAACAAAACAATAATAAGGGAAGAAAAATTTGAGGATGGAACGATGTCACATGTATTTATATTCAAGTTGTAGTAATGAGTTAATACCCAAGAAAATTAAACTATACCAATAATTCATGATGTATAAAAACATGATATAAATAAACAATAATAGTGAAACAAAATGGATTGTGATTGGTTTGACCCCCAGGCGGGTGCTAGGTTTTATCTGCCCCTAGACTGGCACATGTAGAGGGTTTTACCCCAAACCAGAGGTGGATGGATTTTCATACATCAAAACCAACACATATTATTTCCACTATAATCTATCCTTATATGAGAGGTGTGAGAAGCCCAAAAAATACATATCCCTGAGATAAGTTGAATGAATGAATTTGAGATCAAGAGAGGGAGGGAAAATAATGTAGGTGTGCACCCTGTTATTTTTTTCATATCATAGAGTGGTGTTAAATGGGGGTGAACATAGTACAATAAGATATAGATTATCTTCTATTTCCGGTTGATCAATGGATTCCTCAGTTATTTTTTATATTGTACCATCATCCTCATTTGAACCTATGAACAACTCAACTAAATCCTCCATATTATCCTCAACAAAATCAAATTATTCGTCATATTTATCCAAGGCCTAAGGTAATGGTTTGGAATCTAAAATATCATAATAATGGATATTATTTTCAAATTCGGAATTATAATTATTAGAATAAAAATATTTATCAGAAATTAAATATCCCTAAAAAAGCCAGCAAAAAAATATTTTTCCTCATTCAAGGAATATAGAAACCCATTTTTTGAAGTGGGAATTTGATATTAACGTATTGATTCCTAATCACCAATGTATTAATTAAATTTAGGTTTTATAGTAATTTTATTCTCTTTATCATAAATGGTTTTCCATTCCACCCATAGGAATTTAACTTCGTCAACCTCGGTATCCATCAATGTATCCATATGACTTTCTTTTTCAAGAACATTGATTTTTTCGTGAAGAATCAATTTATTCTGTTCCATTTGAATCATCAATATATCATCCATTCTAGGCTCACCATAAATTTTATCAATAGACAAATAATTATTTAATTCACCATTATAATACAAATTGGCTGAATAAATCAATGATATTCAATTCATCTCTTTTTTTAGATTTTGAATTTAATGGATTTTCTTTCTATAAAAAAGAAATTTTTTTGAATGATCTTGGCCTCCCCAAAAATGACACCAAATTTATGGTAGGGTCTTAATTTGTTTTAACCTATTCAATATTTTATATACCTAAAAGTAAACCGTAGTGGCACACCCTAGGGTTGAATCTCTTGAGGAGGCCATTTACAATGCACCATATTTCTGTTGTCACTGTTATTATCTATCTAAAAGAAAACTATCTTATGTACTTTATTTGGGATGTATTTTAAATTAATGAAATATTAATATTATAAATATGTAAATGAAAATGAAATAAATAATGATATTATAATATTCAACTCAATGTAGTGATTTATACTTGCACACAAAACTCTCTTATTTCAATTTTGATTACATTATACTAAGAACTTCGTATAAAATGTAATACACTACCAAATTTCAAAATGGAAACCTCTTCACTGACCATCACTACACCAACCATACTATATCCTATGTATGACATATATATTGATGGGAAATATGATATATGAATGAGAAGAGGAATTATGATTACCCAAAAAGGTCGACTAGTCCACAAAATCAATTTATCCGTTGAAAAAACACTCAGAATTGATTAATGATATATAAAATAAATCATAAGAAAAATTAATCAAAAAATGATTTCCTCCCCGGAAAATGTATTGAGGTTAGTTATCTATTTTTATTGGAGTTTATAAGGGAACAATGGAGAGAGAATAAGATAAATATACAAAATATTAGAATAATATAAATGAAAATGTAAACTAAACTAATAGATATTTTATATGAAAAGATCTATTTACATCAACAAAAATGTAACATTTCCCCTTTGAAATGGATCCCTTTGGTCCCAACATCTCAAAAATGTCTTGGAAAGCTATATGAGGGGATCTATTTATAAGAAAATACCTTCCAAAATTTGCCACAAACACATAAATTTTTCTACTCACTGCCATTGTCATGACATGTAACTGGGTTACACGATTTGTAATCTCTTGATTTTCAAGTGTCCTGAATCTAAGGACCATATTGTCCAGATTATTGTCATCAATTATGTCACAACATGTAATACAGTTACAGAAAGTGTAATTGTATTTCAAAGCATGTAACCGACTCAAAACATATCCTATGTGGAATTTCTTCTCTTGATCAACTCATGATGTGTATGTTCATTACAAAAACGTGGAACTATTCATTGTATAATATTACAGCATTTCTTCTTTCTCAGAAATTTGGTGTCACCCTGCTTCACATCACTCATCAAGCAATTTTTATTTTAGATTCACCCTGAAATATATAATCTATTAAAAATATTTAAAAATCCCAAGATATGACAATTTTTCATTTAAACTCAAAATATAACTATAAACAAAAAATGTGGAAATTTTCCATTAAATAACACTATGGTGGGATTATTTACATTAGATGATAGTATGAAAAATGTTAAAATGGTAGATTCTTCATAATGATGGTGCTTCATGATATGATGTTGTGCATGAGAAGAGGCCTGATGATTAGATGTTAGTGTGGAAAGGTTCAACATTCTAAGTGGTTTTGTACTAAGGCACCCAATACATGTAGTTTGTTCAGTGGCTCGGGTCACTTATATATGTTTTTATGTATTTTACACTCTGATATGTGGAATGGGATCAGATGAACCTAAATATTCAATTGTAAAACCATATTCTTGATTAAATAAGGTTTTCTAAGAAAAATAATTTATAATGAAGCTGCTTCTCAATATTAAAGAATCTCTAGAAGAATTTGATGTAGATAAAATTTCAGTGTGAGGAACCATTACAATAACATTGAAATTAGTTACTAATTTATGTGGGGGACCTTATACACATTTATATGACATTTTCCCTTTATGTAATGGACATTTTCATATCCCCAGAATAAGGAGAGACTAGGATCTTCGCTTCCCTTATATAGTTTCTCTTAATCAATGATTGAGTTTGACTAAAATTTTATTGTTCTTGACATGAAACCAATTTAATGCATTATCAAGATAGAATGGATTATTTCTCATAAGTTCTAGACTTCATGTTATCATCAGTGGGTCTCTTATACTGGGCCTAACGGGGTGAGTTTTGTTATTATATATTGAATGGTACTCAAGGATGAGCAGATAAAAACATATATTTATAACTCTTGTGTTGTAATATTGGGGTTTTTTCATTTGAAATAGAGAAATATTCAATCAGGGATGATCACTCTCTAGTTTTCATTATGTTTACAGATGTTTTTTCTATTATTTCACTTAATTTTCATCGATAGTAGAGAGAGATATTTATATTTATTTATTAACTTGTACTCATACAGTTTCTATTACATCATACTATATAAAACCAGTAGTGTTTAATTATTTGAAATATTATTTCTATGATATGAAATAGAATTTTTTTTATATTCCCATGTGTGTCATCACATATAGAACCCCTTCTATTTAAAGATAAAGCTGATGGGACACTTCATCTTTTTATTTTCTTATAAGAAACTCATTCAAATTTTGGTAATGTTTAAATATACACTGCCTCATATAGATGGTTTTTTATCAGTTGAAATTAGTGAAGTGGTTCTCAATGATTGGCCTTTAATATTGGATTTCAACAGTTGACAATTAAAGAGTCTAAAATTTAGAATAGGAAATTAAGGTGTGTGTGTAATCATTATACATGTCTTGTTATGAAATTTTATGTAACCAATGAATATTTTATTGTTATTGAATTTATGAACATGATATTCCATTAATAACATGATTTTTTTTAAGTATTTGACATAGTTTAAACTTTGATTTACTCTAAAATGCAGGAGGGTTCTGTGTGTCATTTTGGTGTAGTTAAAGAAATTTTGAGAAATAATTGAACTTATGCTGTGATTTCAGAATTTATTTTTAGTAGGTGATGTTCATTGGTCAAGTGTTCTTGAAATATAAAATTTTATTTGACCCTAAAATGATATAGTTTGTTATGACATGGGATAAATAGTTAAATGTTATCATGATTCCAATATTCTTGGGATATGCACAATCCTATATCATGTTTGTAAAATATTTCTCGTAGTTGTATTCTACTAAGATAACTCTAACTCAAAAAGGGATTATGTATATTTTTTATGTGAATTGAAATACTTTTTTTCATTATTTTTAATTCTTTTTTAAATCTCCACTAGTGATTAAACTTCCAGAGGCTTGGTAGCGTTGTTGGGTTTTTTATGATGTATTAGGCACGTGTGTGTACATTATCTTTATATATGGTGTAAATGTGGGAACCAATTATTCTATAAATATGAGGACCAATGAGAAGAATTATCTAACCCAATATATGAAACTCACATATTTGATTCTTCAACTTAAGAGTTGTCAACATTAAATTATCATTGTATGGGTTTCCATCTATACTGACCACAAAATCTTTAGTAATATCTTATATGAAAATGATTTGATCTTCTAAAAGAGGCTTTGGGTGGAGTAAAATTAGACTTTTTATTTCGAAAATACCTACACCCAAGAAAGGGAAATTACATTTTTTATTTTATTATGGAATTTCCGACCTAGGTCTCAAAAGAATAATACAAAGAACGAAATCTAATGGCCATTTTTCCTCAATTTCATTTGACAGTATGAGAGGATGACCCTGAGATAGTTTCAGTGAATTTTTATTTACAATCCACTCTTCATTATATGAATATTCATAAGAAGAATATTTATGGTGAATTTCATGTAATTAGTGTATCTATTCACTATGGGGAGACCATCGATGAGTGGAATTTTTCTCTGGAGGGTATCCTATGTTTTTAGAATGGCTACATTGTTCCTCTCATTGAGATAAAGGATATATTATGGGACGTAATATTTACTAGTGAGTGATCTACCCAGGTACTATGAAGGCGTTATACGATATTATGTGATGATTATAATGGCCAGGTATGAGACATTTCATCACAAACATTGTTTCTTATTTTTATACATAGGAATAGATTAAATACAAGAATTATAGATCATTTAGTTTTCATATACATATTCCAGGGATGACATTGAAGTTGGTTTAGATCTTCATGGATTTTTTGTTTTCATTGATACATACCCTTCATGGAAACAATGTGATATGTTTCTACATCTATAGGCTGGCCAGATTGCCTATCTTTGTACCCATTTGAGATACAACCAACATTGAGGATTTTAGAAGTGTATATGTGAAATAGATTTTAATTTTAATGATGTTACATAAGATACAGTCTCTAATAGGGATCCCCATATTAGTAATTTCTTTTATAGATGAGTCCATAAAGGGAATATAATCATGGAACATTTGAGCATGGAATATCATTCAGTGATGGATGGATAAATAGAATAAGTTAAAGGACAATCTACATGCTTGCATTATTGAATTTTCTAGAGCATGGAATGACAATTTGGAACTGTTTATTTTTTCATATAATAATTGTTACATGATTACTTATATATTGTATCATTTTAGGCTATTTATGCAAGGCCATGTAAATATTATTTATGTTTTTCAATGATTGGTGAAACTTCCATTGTTGGTCGAGGATTCAACTATGAAGATTAATTTGATTCTTTATAGAATGGTGGTGAAAATGTGGTTTTATAAATCCTATTATGACCTTTATCAATGATAATTGGAGTTTTATATTAGTGACCATGTGTTCTGGAGGATTTCACCTCGTTTGGGTCACCAATGTGTTCTAAACAGTGGATTTCTCACACTGTTTTTTGTGGTCCATATGGGATTTTTGAGAAGATGTTGAAATAGCTATACTTCTTTGAGCTTTTATGATAGTGGAATTCAATCCAAAATGTATTTCATGTATCATATATTAAGAATTATATTTCTTACCCCTACCAAGTTATGGGATAAGAATATCTTGATGGTGAAGTCTATTTATCATGAATGAACATCCAGTCATTATTTCTTATTATGGGAAAAAATTCTTTTTGGGAATATGATATATTTGGACCATTTTCAATGGAATAATGGATTTCATTTTTGTAATACAAGAGATCTAAATTAATTGGTGAGATATTAGGGGACTCTTATAATTTATATATAATATTTTTTACAAGATATTTAGGGACAAAAGGTGTTTATGGTTGGATTGTTGTAACATATTGTAACATTCTTGTATCTATTTCATGAAACCTATTTCGATTATGATTTGACTGGGTCTTCTATTGGGGTTGTTTCAATATTGTTTAGAAAAAAAATTTACAATATAAGGAAGTTTATTGTTGTCCAAATTTTATAAAATTCTAGGATGTTGGTCCATATAAACATTGTCCAATTTTTAGCCACTAGAAGAGGCACACTGTTTATCAAAACCATGAGTGCAACCATAAAACCATATCACACCATAGGGAGATGATTTTTTAAAATTGTTATATGGTTATTTTAACCAAGAGTCCTAACAATACACCCCATTTCTAATTCTAGGATGGGTTCTTTGTTTGTGCATACATTTACTACTCACTATGAGGATTGTACAAAAAATTGTGCATTCAGTTCTTAACTCCCTAAAAATATTAATTAACAGTCATTGGAACCCTATTTTAAATTATATACACCCTAATTTTACCATAATATGATTACATGGTCTTTGGAAGCTCTAAAGAGGTTATTTTTTACACTTCCATCCTCTTATATTGATAAAATAAAGCACAAGTGATTTTATCTGATCTTCTTTTGGTATTTAAATCTCCAATAATGTAGTTTTTTCTAATGTGTTCTTCACTCCTTTTATAGAATGATAAATAATCATGTTATTTAAGAATATAATCTCCATATTTTATGGATTTTGATTCTGTGTTATGATTATTCATCTCCATTAACTCTGCTATTTTTTGAATTTTCATCATTGGTGTTGAATTGGTCACATGAATAAAGGTAGGTGATTCCATAAGGATTTACACTAAAATTGAAACCATGTGTTTTGGGTATGATATGAAATAGGTAGTTAAAGGATTTAAAAACCTATATTTGAATTCATTTGATGTGAAATTTCAAAATGTAATGGAAGTGTCAAAACCCACCAATTTCAATTGAATTTAAATTGTTTGGTGGATATCAGAAAATTGAGGACATTATTTTAATGTTTATTTGATGAAATTATTTTATGTGATTATCGAAAAACATTTATTCGAGATAAATATTATATCAAAAGAAATTAATTGAAGAATATTTATTATTTTTTGATAAATTTAAAAGAACTATGGAAATATAATTTGTGGCATTTGAACTGGATTTTAAAGACTATATTGAAATTATTTATTTTCCTATGTTTGATTAATTAATGCATATGTAAGCCTATATAGTTAGTTATTAATAAGAAAAAGAAATTTATGACTGTGACACAAAAGAGATGGATAAACAATGAAAACACAAACTGAACCTTATTTAAAATTATTTCACCTGATGCATAACCCAGAGGGTTGTAGATTGATTTCCGATAACTAGTCCCCTAATAGGTTTTGGAATTGATTTTTCAAGCATAACTTTAATTATGTTGATATATGGGAATTACAAATATTTTGTATCAATAAATAAGTATACCTCAAAAATTATTAACATGGTTATTTATTGTGATTGATTTTATGATTCATTCCAACAATTATTGAACTATTTTATACATGCTAATTATTTTATTCAAATATTTAATTTTAAAAAAAATTATTAATTTTTTGAAATATATGACATCATTTGAGTGGAGAAAATGTTTTTTTAATATGTAAATGAATTTGAATTCCATATCTAATATATATTATAATTATTTTTAAATTATTTTTTATATTTATTATGGTACACTTTGTGAGACCCTACTAGGATGTTTATCTAACACACTAACTCATCATACTAGATTTTGTAGATTATCTTAATCTAGGTTAATGAAAAGGGAAAGAGCCAATTAGAGTTGGAAAGTGTACCTGATTCACGGGACCTTGATTTATGGAGGTGATTTGTTGAGAGGTTATCGACATCTTACGTGGATTTTCCATGAGCTTCATATTATCATATGTTGTGTCTTTAAAAGATGTACTATTTGGGTATTTTTTTACTTGAATGATTCTAGTACATTCTTCCTGAGGATTGTTGGCCTACCAAATTGTATAATTTATCTATTATTTTCTAAGAAAAAAATACATAATTTTTTGTATAATGAAATGTGATTGTTTCTATCTAATGGGGTTCAAAAAACCTTTTGGGTAATGTCTGAACTAGTTCTATGATTATTGTTCATAGGTATTCAGTCAATTTTGTGGTTATTATAAAGTCAAAATGAGGATTCAAAGAAGAAACATACCTAAAATCACAAAAAAAATCCAAAATCCATCCCCCACCATGGAGGATTATGATTGAAAGCATGGGGAGGAGCTGGGGAAAAAATTCCATTACTATCACCAAACCTATTTAACGCCCATGTTACCCTTATTAGGTAATGTCAGTGATTCAAAATTTTTAAATCCCTAGAACAAGCCATGTCAACTAGCTACCTAAGCTCACCACCTAGACTGCACCCTTAGTAGGGATCCAAGGATAATTCCCAAGACACTGGAATGAATTTAGATGAAGTGAAGATCTGGCCACCTTGACCACCTATTTTTTATATCCTACACTCTTGAATCTTCTCCATAGGATACTTCATGGTCCAAAATCACCACCTAATGGTGTATGACTACACGAAACAGTTACCCAAATCATTTTTTTGCTAAGAATGGGTCTTACACGAAATGTGAATTGAAATTACCTCTCAATAATAATCACATAAAATAAATTGAAAATTCAAAACATCCCCCATAATAATTCTTCACATCCTCAAGAAGTTTAGGTAAACATTTATCCATGCATGCTAACCTCTCTCATTCATTAGATCCCAGATTTCATACCATGTTCTGTACCAATAAATAATTGTTCTTCAGTTGTATATCTCTAACATCTAAGCCCAGATACACCAGATTCATTCTTAAAATATCTAGTCCACTCCCCATGACACACATTTCATTTATTTTAATGTTTTCTTTATATGGTTCCTACCTTTCTATGCACAAAACTATGTGAAAACCTTAGATAGACCTAAATATGAATATTCTAGAAATACTTGGCTACTCACAACAAATAATCACCAATTCCAATGAAGGATCATGAATACCTTCATTTAATGTTATCATAGGACTTTCTCAACACCAATACTAATTTCCAAACCTGAATCCATGTTTATTGCAGAAGTTGGTCCAAAAAACACTAACCTAACCACTATTCTCTAACCTCAAGAAACATCAATCCATCTTTACAAATCAGACATACATCACACCAATAGCACAATGATCTCACTTCCAATAAATTAAATATGTCTAGATAAACACCTAAACTCATAGGATTAAATTTTTTATGCCCTAAATTATATATTTTATTCAATGAACACATATTCCAATGACACCGCGACCGTCTATAACTGGTGTCTCACAATGACTCTGTCAAATTAACGTCCCCCAATCCACAAATTATAAGGCAGTACCCACTATAGGATTACTATTATCATTATCCTATGTAAAAAAACAAATACCCATGAACTATGATCTATTATCACTACGCAGAGTGACTGGACATTTCCAACCCACTCATACTTGAGTACTTTATCTGAATTTCAACCCCTACCCATTCATAATTCACTTGGAATTTCATTAACAATATAGAAAAATATATTCCAAATTTAGATTCACATCCTGGAAAATTCCGTTTGAGTTATTCTAAACAGTTGGATATCGAAATACCACTCCATGAGAAATTCCCACGATAAGACCCGACACCACACATTTATCGCTACTCATGACTCATGCCCTCCCACAACTATCAAATCTTACCAAATACAGTGATCCAAAAGATAATACCATGTTATGTTGATTTATCAAAAAAAAATATCAACCCCATACCCCAGACCATCATGAACACACTTGAGTTGAAGAATAAATCAGTCACCTCAATCCAAGAGTTACCATAAACCCTAACTTCTCCCAAAGAACCACTATTTTACTTATCAAGTTCATCCATTAAACAAAGAAATTCAAAATAGGAATGTTCATGACCATTACACCAATCCATAACACAACTAGGCACCATATGTACCTAGAACGTATCATTCTGAAACAACATAACATTTTAAAGATGTCATATCATTTCCCACTCTCTTCAAAATGTTGAGTCTCCAATAATGAAGACACCCAATGATCATCACCAATGATTTTGATTGATCTCAATTGACCCTAATTACTGAAAAATCTTGTACGACCTGATCTCACCCCAAAAATCACACACCAATGAGTTGTTACCCATCAATCCAAGAAATATTCACCTAACCCACGGACCATACTTCATATAGTCACTCAAATCTAAGGTCCCATGTTATCTCTTATACAATGGATAACCACACATCTATATTATACATGGGTGTTATCACAAGAACATTTAGTATCTATAGATACTCCCACTATTTAGTCTCATATGTGTAATAAGAACAAACAATGGATGAAATGGAATATATCCTCTATATTGACCTAGATTTTATTCCAAAAATAATCCACATTTTTCTCATCTCAATCCCTGGAATAAAATTTATTCATTTCTCTACAAACCTGTAGTGTTTCCACATCCCCATGAAAGCATGTACCAATCCACGTATTATTTCTCAAGGATCATATGTATATATCCAACCAACCAGGATCCATCAATTGAGTCCCTTAATTCCTAAATAAACCCTCTATGGGACTCTATTAATCCCCTAGAAAAGGTAATACATTTTCTTCACTGAATAACATCCCACACTAATATCAACATGAATTTAAGAGTGATTAAATACCTGTGGTTCAGTTGATTAATGTTTCATTCCATTTTATTTAGGAAACAATACATGTTGTTATGAACAAGTTAATAATTTGTACTTTCATCAAAAAATAAATACACAAACAAGAAGAAACCCCTCATGTGAGTACTATATGTTTAACATAATGTATGTATATAAATTATTTCTAAGGGTCCAAGAGTCATATTGAAGAACAATATCCCTTCTAATCTATATTGTTTAATAAAGAAATCATAAAAAAACAATAATAGGAAAATAATACCCCAGATAACCCTAGAGATACCACTAGAAAGGTTGTCATAACTCACTACTCAGAATTCCATCAAAAGCCCAATCAAATTACTTAATGAAAGTTCTAACATTTAAACAAATAGTAAGATAACAAAATAAATTATCTTATAAGTCTTTGAAATTCCCTACTCTTGAGTTACTCAGTTACTGCACATTGTTAGATCATCATGTGGACTCAAGTGATCCTCCATATATACTATAGGATATATATTAGTGATGAGGGATTAATATATGTAATGTTGATACTATTCCATTCAATCTTAAAGGTAGATAATTTATAAATAAAAAAAACATATGCATCACATTATAAAATTATGCCTATATAAATAAACACAATACTATAGAAAAGTGTATCATAAAGAAGAATTCAATGATAGATACATGGATCTACTTCTAGGAAAATCCCATATATAAAATAAAACAAAATATAATTCAATTAAATCTGGGTATAACTTCATCCCTAGTCCTAAACACACCGTCTATAAAACCCACTGAGATACACTATCCTGACCAACCACACATCTGTTTCTATTCCTATAAGCTTACATAAATTATTCACATGCATTTATGTTCCTATGAAGGGTGTGAGAAATATTATTCAGTTGGGTCTCACCTTTTTCAATTAGTAAAAAACATCTTATACATGCATTCTTGAGGAATAAATGTAGGATTGTCACATAAGAACGTTTTAAATCGCTTCTAACCCATCCACCAAGACTCATTGGGAGTCAAGTAACAGTGTGTTATAAAAGATATTAAGCAACCAAATTAATTTATCAATATAGACCTTATATAATCCAATATTTTAATATGATGTCATCATACCAATTTGAGGCCCATATAAAATGTATCATGGTTGGTCAGAATCCCAAAACTTGTTGCACTACCTGCAGAAACTATGCATTGACATATGTCTAAAATCTAAAACTGATGCATCCTAACTCAAGGTGGGTCCATCATTTTTCTATTATTTTATCCCATAAAAGTGACCCAATTGAGTTACATGAACCATGATACTCAAGAAAAGGTCCAATACATGCACACCACCCCAATATATGTTTACTAAGGCCCATGAACTGATACCTTAGAATCTGGTTGTGGTTATACACTGGCCAATAACTTTAGACACTAGGGAAGCACATCACTGCCACCCATCATCATATTATATAGGGAAACCATTCCATAGACCTAATATACCCATGTAAAGTTCCTCAACCAGGTTAGTGAAGGCACAAGGAATTATCATCTCATTTACACATCCCTATACACTATGGGGAGGACCATCACACTAGAAAATCCCTTCAGACTATAGAGAGGTCGTCTCACCAACCAAATCAATAAATGGAATTGTACTAAAAAATCATCACATAGTGTTGAACACGTAAATATAGCTCACCCACTGATCCCAGGGTAATACTATATTGGGTTCAAGAAACTCAAATCGATCAAGTCACACCTCACCCCTTAGGGCATCCATTGTGTCCTCTAATCCCATCCTTGTCTCACCCGAATAAGAAAACAACATGAACATCACCCAATAGATTTTCCACAAACCACAGGATCATTGGACCATGAAACAATGTTTTGGTTTAACCATAGTATTGTGTGAAGAAATATATAATAAACAATTCATAGGGGCGGATGTCCACAATTATGTATGACAACATTTTATTTTTCAAATGATTTCAGAGAAATGTAAAGAATTTATATTATATTATTATAATAAAATTTAATTTTATCAATAACAGTAATGTGATTATAAATAAATGTATAGAAGAGTGATAATGGGTAAAGTAAGAAAATAAATGAGAGATATTAGTTGTGAACTTTACCTCTCCCTTGGGATGTTCTCATTTTGCAACAGCTCAAGGATCCATAACATTGTTAGTTGGTATGTCCATAGATTATTCAAAAAGGGGAGAGGTTTTAAGAGAGTATAATATTTTTTTGATAGATAATAGGTTTAACAATTGGTTCATAAATGTGGTGGAATTGATATCCTTTTATAACTGAATATAATGAATCATTTTTAATAACACATTATTTTTTCAATGAGTTCATAATATTATTCATGTGTAAATGGATCCAACAATGAGAAATAATTAATCATGTTATAGTGTAACTACAAAAATCGTCTTATCCAAAAAAAATTAGAGAAAATTTCGACTGATATAAGGCCTTCCCCCTTTAGTTTTAAATTTTTATAGTAATTAACATTTATCATGGAAACTAACATTCTACATCGATAATTAATGTAAATGACCAAAATTGAAACTGGAGATATTTGATAAATTTATATTTATTAACTATAATTTAAAATACAAATAAAACAATATAATTTATATGGTGTATAAAAGCATATTAAAAAACAAACATAGTGTGTAAAAACTATTTTTAGTATTAGTGTGTTTTAATAATAAATAATTATTATTTGATAAATTTTTTAATGTTACATATTTTCATGACAGAAATTATATTTTTCAATCTGTTTCTTTCTTCGGGTAAATAATTTGTCTCTTGGAGGAATGCATTGTCTGTTTCCCCACATTACTGCATTCTGAAGGTGGGAGACATCTATTGCTGGTTCCAGGATGTTTGCTCCTTGATCAAAATAAGATGATGGGATGTATGTTCCTCATTCCCTGGATTCTTCTTTGGATATTGTTTCCTAGTACGGTTATCCCTCATAGACATAAGATGCAGTTCATGAAAATCTTCCCAGAGCCATGTCTTCATGGTTGCTGGTTAATTACCCTGCTTTTTTTTAGGACATTACAAGGGGTCCTGTGAGGGAAGCCACTTTCAATTGGGGGATTAGTCACCTTGGAAATCATTGGAATGTCTAGACACTGGAACACTGATGCATCTAAGATTCATACCCTTATTAAAGGTCTTCTTTAGGGTGTATAATTCGGAGGTATCCCACATCGAGTGCGGGGAATTATATTCCCTAGACATGTCTCTGAGGTTTTCTTCAACTTATCATGATTAACACTGGGTATGCCATGACTTTAACTTCTACAGGAGAAGGATAAGACTGATCAAAACACTGATAAGATTGTATTAGATGTGTGAAACCCTAGGAAGAAACACTGATGTTGGGGTTAATGCTTGGTATGATTCCCAATTTCTACTAGAGCATCAAGAAGGTGGGTTACATGATATCATCGGGATGTAGTGGCCCAGGTAGTAATCAAGATGTAAATGTATGGTTGAGAGTGTATTTAGAATTATATGGAACCAATTGGATGATGATTTTGATGTTGGACATGAGGCTCAAATATAACTCCTACATATACATGTGGCTGGGAATCAATGTCCACATAGTTTGGTGGTGTGATAGGACAACTGAGGAGGCGACCTATGAGAATAGACTCAAGGATGGGGTCTGGAGGTAGTAGAACCTCTGGGCTAGGTCATGACCTTCATGAAAAACATAGGCTCTAGGGAGATACCACGATGGGACATGGGTGATAGGAATGAACCTCACAGAGGATTCCTACGTATCCCTATGGATGGGAATCAAATTCCATGTAGTTCAGGATGGGGGAATAGAATCAGGGTGTGCATAGAGGGCAGTGACCCAATGACATACATTGGATTATGCATGGTTAGGAGCCTAGGTTGGTCTATCAACATTGGGGTGGACCAAATATGTGGGTCCCAGCAAAGGGGACTACAACGACATACCATCGATTACAGACTACCACGACTTAACGCTAGTTGATGTTCCAATGACTTTGCTCTACATGGGGTTCACAATGGCTTACCACTGATTAGGTAACATAATGGATTATCATTGATTGGGGATCACAATTACATACCATCGATTGGGGAACACAACGGCTTAACGTTGATTGGGGATTGACCTCAGGGAGGATTCCAACGTACCATGTCTTGGTGAAAAGGATCAAATCCCACATAGTTCTAATGGTTATAGTTTAACATCATGTGAGAAAAAAGGGGAATTTAGTTTAACATTCTACAGGGTGAGGGTGAACCGAAGCGAAGGGGTAACAACCTGTAGGTGTTGGGGTTGACATTCATGGAGGCTTCCTTCGTACCTTTCCTAGGAGACATGGATCAACGTCCACGTAGTGTAGTATGAGGGATATATTTTAACATCATATAGGACGAATGTGAAACAACATAATGGGGTAAGAACAAGTAGGTTTTGAGCTTGATCATCTAGGAGGATTCATATATACCTTTCCTAGGAGATGAGGACCAAATTCCATGTAGTTTAGAGTGGTGGATACAATTTAACATCATGGGGGATGAAGTTGAACCGATATGAAGGGATCAAAAAATTATGTGTTGTGCTTGAACCTCATGGAGGCTTCCTACGTACCTTCCCTAGGAGACAAGAATCAAATTTCACGTAGTGTGGTATGAGGGATAATGTTCAATGTCATACAAGATGAAGGCGAACCGACGTAATGGGGTTAGAACAAGTTGGTGTTGGTATTGAACCTCAGGAAGGATTCCAACATAGATTTCTAAGGAGAAAAAGATCAAAGTCAACGTAGTTCGGTATGAGGGATATAGATTAATGTCATGCAGGATGAAGGTGAACCAATGTGAAGGGGTTGGAACAATTGGATTTTGGGAATGAACATCAGGGAGGCTTCCTACATACCTTGTCTAGGGGTCAAGAATCGTTGTCCATGTAGATTGGGATGGTGGATATAGTTTAATGTAATGAATGATGGAGGTGAATAGACGTTAAGTGGTCAGAACAAGTAGGTGTTGGACTTGATCCTTATGGGTGATTACTAGGTACCAGGACTTGGAGACAAGGATCAATGTTTACATAGTTTGGGATGGTGGATACAGTTTAACATCATGCAGGACAATGGTAAACCAATATGAATGGCTTGTAAGAATTAGGTGTTGGTCTTGAACCTCAGGGAGTCTTCCTACGTACCTTTCCTAGGAGACAAGTACAAATTGCCATGTAGATTGGGATGATAATTAGGGACATACAATCTAGGGCATCTCAACAAGAATTTCATGGTCAATGCTTACTCTAAGCCCGCGTGAGTCATTCTCAGTGAGAGAAACAAGAAGAAGAAAAGACATGACGATCACATTACGAAAGGCACGTACATGGTATGTGGAGTGGGGATTACATGTGGTTAGCATAATAAAGAGGAAACAAGGGATAACACATGGTTAGTGGCCCAAATAGATAGATATTTGTAATTACCCCATGATGGAGGCCCGATAGAGAAAAAATCCCAGAGGGAGAGGGACAGGGTAATGAAGGTCCCTATGCCCATCTCTCCTCTAATCAATGGTACGAAAGAAGAAAGGAAGAGTATGTGTGCTACATCCCACTAGAAAGGATTGGGGATTACACCAAGATGGTTACCTCCCTGGAGGATAGACGTTGCTCCAACAAAGAAGATCTGATTCCATGTGAGGAAGATCTGACCCCCGTGGAGATGTTCAGGCATGGATAATTTCCAAGATGGGGAACCCTATGTATATTGCACTAGGAGAGGCCGTAGTTTAATGTGATTTTCTGAGGATGATGGTGCTTCGATGTTTAATGCCCATTATCTTGGACGAGGTGAGTTAAGTCCGCACCCATAGGACTTACATAACTATAACCCACCAACCCTTGTAGAAGAGAAGGAATCAGTAATGTTGTGGCAAGGTAGTGTTTTGGAGTGATCCACTGAGGGGACCACGTTAGCGTGGCTACGTGAAGAAGAAATAGACATTAGCGTGCCTATACAAAGAATTATAAGGCTGAGAAATGAAACATGAAGGACCAAACAGTGGACATGAAATCCCTTCCTAAGAACATGGAAGGTCGTACAAGAGAAGGGTTTGCAATGAAAATGGACTCACAAGAAAATACCTTGTGATGATCTAGTGATCCAAATAGGGGAAGGACATCATGAATGGGTATGATCTGAGAAGTGGAGTGGCCAGGCATGGAAATAGGTTATAGGTGCATATGAAGGGTGATTCAAAAAGTGGAAAGGATTTGGAAGAGTAAGACTTCACGAAGCTCGGATACCTTGAAATGCATAAAGATGCGAAAAATTGTGCTTCGCGAAACATAATGGTTCTACCTTAGCATGTGGTTCACATGTGGATGGAAGGTACTTCGCGATGTATGAGTGCTTTGAAATGACCCGATTCCCCTTGAGGATCTCCTACCTTCGTGATGGCCCATGGGCTTTGTGAAGGGAATCCCGACTTGAAGAGGGGTTTTATTTTAGCTTAGGGAAGGGTACTTCGCAATGCTCAAGTTCATTGATGAGCTCATTTTTCTAAAGGATTCACATAGGAGAAGGTGCTTCGTGATTTGAGAAATGAGAAGGTGAATGGTTGGGGTATCCATCCTTTGGGCTCGAGGGAAGCCTGGTATTTATAAGAATGGGGTGGTGCAAAGTAGGGATAGCTTGGTGAGAAGCCACCTGGTGCTCTGCAATCAGATACAGATGGTGTCATGTTCGTCATAACCACGAAGTCGACCGTCACCCCCTCTTCGGTGCTGATCTCTCCTGGCCTCTCTACCCGGTGCTCACAAATACTTCTGTCATGTTTAAAGGGATCACAAAGGTCTATTTTGTTCCCTCCATGGAATGATGCATCAGGTCAATTGCATCGTAATAATGAAGCCTCTCGCTTTCTTTACTCCATGGAGACTATAGAGGGGATTTAACTTTGTGTTGGTCGTAATGATGGATGGGGATTTGTGAATGTTCTTCGTGAGGCAGCCCATTTAGGATGGGTTTCTTCTTTGCATCCTTTATTTTTAAACATATTTTGGATCCAAATTCCCCCCCCCCAAACATAGAGACTAGGAGAATGCGAGGGATGAATATTACAGGTAAATCACCAAAATGTTTAGGAAAATCTAAAAGCAAGATCGCGAAGTAGGGCTGCGATGCAGAGCAGAAATGTGCGGTTTGGCAGTGCCTTGATGCTTTCCATGTCTTGGTAAGCTGTGAATCCTTGTGGGTAATCACATATAAATATGGGGGGATGGTCCCTATTTTTTTCTTCTCGTCTTTGAGGTCTTGGCAATTTTTCCCTAAATTCGTGAAGCTCTATGAACTTTTCGATTTCTCTTTGAAAATTGGGCCTTTCAGATTCTCAGTGCACAGAGAGTCCTTCGACTCTACGAGTGTCCAATATATGACATTCATTTATAAGGTATGTGGTAGGGCTCTGCAACCTCTTGCTATGATTGAGATCCATGAAAATGATTTGAGAATGATATTCGTGAATGATATCCGTCAACCAAACCAGAAAAAACCAAAAACATTGAAGATTGAATGGCTCACCAGGAAGCTGGCAGGGGGGTCATTGAGGATTCTTCCCAGAGGCAAGAAATTGTGGAATAATTTTTTATTGGGTAATATATATGGATCCATTCGGACGATGAGTCGATAGTGGAGTTTCTATCAAAGGGTCATAATAAATACACATTATGCAAAATGATACCTCTTATGGATTTTGCCTGAGTGATTAAGTTTTCATTAATAATGTGAGCAAAGATGATCCAAACTAAATGAACAGAAATACATCGTGCTAGTTCCAATTTTTCAAGGTGGCCAACTATCATACATTGAAGGATTTTACACTTGTCAACACCGACTGTTTTATAACCATGCTAATAACATCGACGGGAAGACATTACAACTAGAGATATCTCCCACATTGCACCACACCATTTTGAATGAGGCATTGGGGAACCCAGATAAAGGGTGCAGTGATGAGTGATATTTGTGCCCTAGTAGAAACATTACAGATGATTGGGACTATTATTATAAGGTATATTACTCTTATGAGGATTTTGGGGTAGATTTGATGTGAGTGGGCATGTATGACGAAGAATGGGCCTCCCAATTAAATATCTACCAAACGAAGCCACTGAGGCCAGAGTTGAGGAGCAGGTGGTCATTGAGGACTAACACATTCCACATGCACCATGGGGAGGTCAGAATTAGCCTATTGGAGCTACAAAAAATATCAGGTGCCTCAATACTGGGGGAAATGTATAATGAGTTACTTCCTTCCGTGATTACATGGGAAGACATGGAAAAGATTCCACCGCTAGAATAGATATTGATGGATCTAGTGTTGAGGGAGGACAAGCAGTCGATGAGGGATGTCCACATTAAGTGGTGGTTCATGATGTTCATGAATTCCCTCTGAAGATGGAAAACTTCATGTGAGGCCTCTGACCTTCTCAAAGGGGGTTCAATGTAGAAAGGGGCACTTGTATTGATGAATCTTGGAGGATAGCCAGTGGAAGACATTGGGATTCAATGCCAGTACTGAGTAGAAACTGGTGGTTTGGTTGGATGCATTCTTTTCGATTCTTATCTGCGGCTGGGTTCTTCCACTGATAGATACAATCATGGGTGTTTGACCGACCATGTTTAACAAGGAATCCATGTTGGTGACAGGTGAGTTCGTCAACCTAGGTGTTCGGATGCTCACCATGTTGTATAATATGTTGTGGCATAGCAGTGAAGGAAATAATCCACAAAGGATATGTGGGTTGTTCCATCTTATGTATGGGTGGATATAATCACATATTAGGGTTGTATATGAATATCCAAACCCCATTTCCCCTTTGGGATCATATTTTCAACAGACCATTCTAAACACGGTGGGGATTTTGGTGACCAAGTTGACATTGTAGTTGGTACTGAACCGGGTCTTGAAGGAGGACGACTTCAAACTCCACCTACTCCCATTGACAATAGGTATTTCTATTAATGAAGTCCGAGGAATGGAATAAAATCAATCAGACCTCCTAGCCTTTCGAGGTGGATTATTGGTGGTGCAGGTCGACCGTGAGGCTCTCTGTGATCCATACACCCCGTACCATTTTGCAAGTCAATTTCGGTGCATGTAGTAGCTGACCCCATGGGTATACTTGGGAGTGTGTCACAAGGATCACCCTTGTGTGATGAGGCAGTTGTTTCTCATGTTCACACAGTAGGATGTGATGATGCGGAATAAGCTGCCTCAATGCACTACTTTCTATGGGATGGTGAACGAATACACCAAGTCATGGGAGGCAGCATACTCAGGGGAATTGCTGAAGCCATAGGCCATCTATGCCAGTGAAAAGGTGCCTCCCCAACCTTGTGGTTGAGGAAGAAAGGAATTTAAGATATCTTGTGGTTATGAGACTATAGTGGTAGCGATAACTACACCAATCGAGTGGCAAGCGGCAGCGAAGGACCTAGCATTCCAAGTGGAGCAATGTTATCTGGAGTAGAGGCCACCCGGGGGGTTCTGTAGGATACCCACCCAGGCTCCTAGGAAGCAGTTGAGCCACATAGACATGCCTGAGAACACTTTCTTACCAGAGTCTAGGGTCATTTGGAATGTCAATAAAAAATTCCACAACCCGTCCGAGATGTGGAAATGTCTGAATAATATCGGGGTGTTTTTTCTAGGGATTGGTCCTATCGAGGCCGTCTTTGCGGTATCCCAGGAAGAGGGGAAGCTATACCTTTCAAAGATATAGGACTTTCTGCACTCTCATGTTTCTCCCCACCTAATGAAAGATCGATTGAAGGTGAATCTCGATCGAACAGACCCTCCAGAGTCGTCAACCACCGAATTGAGAAATATCTTCCCTCTAACAGAAGAATTAAATGAGTCCCCCTAGGGGGGGGGAGGCCGGGTGAGGGATCCCTCTGGAGGAGGGTGTGGTCGGAAACTCAAACTCAGAGTTAGAGAAGTTTTCATAGGCTCATTAGGTAAACCCTAAACCACTTACTTGTATTCTTCATCCTAATCATTTAGGACTTCTATACAAACCTATGAACTGTGCAGGAGGACCTCATATGAAAAACCCACTCCCACCCAATAGTATATGAAGCATCGGGAACATTAGAATATGTGCTCGGGGATACTGAGATTATCATTCCCAATAAGGCCATGACATCCTGGGTGGTCCTCCTAGGACCATCAAACATCCTGATCATATATGGTGGGACCCACCTTAGGGTCCCAATGACAACTAATCAGGATTGGGACTGACTATTGAACCATTGTGAGACTATTTTATGGAATTTGTAACTATCCTCCATTGATTAGGATAATTTATGTACATGAAACTTTTGTATGAAAAATTCATGAAATGGCATGGGCTACCTTGGAGAGGATGGTTGGAGCTACTGGCACTGTCTTTCCCAGCGGAATGCCAGTGGTCGAGGAAGTAGACACCCGAGCTGACCAAACTACAAAATTTCTGATAACTGGCAGGACCTTCAGCATGATAGATCCTAAAATCATTGAAGTGGAATTCGACAATGAGGATCAATAGGACATCATGGGTCCACACCTACCTGACTAGACACCAAATGAAGATCATGCTGATTAGTTCTTGGAGTTGTTCCATGCATTTAAACCCACTTACCTCACAGACTAGGTCGAGATGGCTTCTGATGAAGAGGATAGAAAAATCATCTATCGCCAGTTATTAAATTTGATCAAGCACTTCATCATGGGGACCCCTCAAGCGCAACAGATAGACCATATGGGGAGTCATCTTTCTCGGCTATGCAAACTGTGTGCTGGAGGGGTGGATGCCCAATGTCCTCATATGCTCATCTGAGATTTCCTAGATGAGAAGATTCAAGAGAATGATCTTGCACTTTGTGTGGTCTAGTAATGGATGAAATCCATGAACATCAAGTTTTAGTGGTTGTGGACACGAGCGAACGAGTACTCTTCTTTCCTCAATGCACAATCTGGGCTTGTGGTGTGCCTAAAGGCCTAGCTAGAGGAGGGTGAAGAACGAATGAAGCGATCCTCCTAAGAGATGGCTATCATCCGGACCAATGAGGAGCAGTCCCAGATCACGGATAATGGTATGTTCCCCATTTCTACTGAAGAAGAGAAGGAGCTAAAAAGGTGAAAACTGATCCTGGATGCCACAAGACATAGAGTGGAAGAGCTGGAATGTTCTTTTGAAGAGGTCAACCCATCCATTGGAGGGGCTGATCCCTGGGTTTTTTAATTCATGTAAACTTTTAAACATACTTTTGTTCTTTTATCATTTATGATGGTAGTATGCATGAGTTCCATTATTTTTTTTGGTTTACCTCACTTGCAATACATATGAGAAATATCCAGTGATTAATCCCCAAGCTCAAGTGTGTCATGCCTGGTGTGAGAAACAAGGGATGACTGCTTCGTTATTCAATCTGAATATGAGAGTTTCGACCAAGATTTGGGCATCAAGGGTTTGAGAAAACAATCCAGATTCTTGAGAAGAAGTAGGGAGGCCTAACTAGACGATGAATTTTTCAGAATAGTCAAATTGTCATTTACCCAATGTGCTCTAGTACACGAGCGGGGTAACTCCAGGTGCGTTAGAATCAATCTGATCATAGGGGAGTGGAAAGTGTGAATCATGATCCACAAAATTCGAAACACAGTAGGGGTTTTGTGATAATGAAATATAATTGTTGACTATGTTCGAAACACAACAATTCTATTGGGTTATCCTTATATGAGGATAATAAATGAGGTCCAACTATTGACTATGTTCAAAACATGGGGACTGACTCAAAATTTCATCCTTTGGTCTTCTTAAGTGTTAGCTCAAAATAGTAGGTGAGCAATTTTCTAGGCATCCAAACTGTTAGGGGGTTCCTTAATGGGTGAAAGAGGACAAGGGTCCAAAAAATGTGTATGTAATGTGTGGAATGTGGAGCGATGGGTTGTTCAAATAGATCCCAACCCTCTGGAACATACACTACAATGGTGGAAATGCATTAGGAGGTCCATTGGTATGGTCAAGGATCAATATTACTTTCAAATAGGACCTCTATGGTAAGGACCTTGAATTCTTTTTAGTTTTATGTCATCCCAATAAGGATGATGGACACATATTTTAAATGTCGTACGATGAGGATGGTGCACATAGTTTAAAGGACATGGGGTTGGGCTAAAGGCGAATTGTCTGGGCATCACTACATATCCCATGAGGATTGGAATTAAGCTAAATGTAGTTCTCAAGCACAACATGGTTAGAGACCAATGTTGGTAGGTGGAATCCTCTTTGCTGAGGAAGTTGACGCATCCCATAATTAAGATGGGGCATTCTGAATGTGTTCAGGGTAGAATGGAAGTTTAATGTCATACATCAAGGACATTTGGACTCATGTAGATTACATCATATGGTAAGATGGGGAGTGAAAGGGGTTATCCCAAAAAGGGAGTATGTGATGTTCTAGCTATAAACCTAATGTGGGTGAGGACATAAGGAGTCTTCCCCACACCACGTATCCCTAGGGAAGTATTTTAGGTGGAGGGACCTAAACTGAAAGTAAGATGGGATCAAGGAAAAGTGTTTGGGCGTTCCAACATTTCCCATCATGATGGAAATCTAGCCACACATAGTTCTAGGATTACATTTTAACTTCATGCGGGATGAAAAGCCTATGATGTATAGCTGCACTAGTACACCCTCCACCAAGACTACTAGGGCATGTGAGTTTTGCTCGATGTGGGAAACAAGGAGTACTGGTAGGATTTCCATGGTATATGGAGGAAAACATTAGGAGTGATGGGCCACTATGTGAGTGAAAGAATAGCCTATTGTTTCCTATCGACTGTTCAAATTTCAGATGATCTGCTAATGTGTATAGCATCACTTGGGTCGAATCCTCGGCGATGGTACTTTTTAATAGTCAAATGTTTTTAGTTTATTGTATTTTGATTAGCAGTTTGTTTTAGAGATTAGTTGAAATGATTGATTTATTAATATTGATTTAAAATTTTCATAAATATTGGGATGAGTTCGTCATTAGGTAGTTAAGTTTGTGATATCTTTGAGATTTTCTTTATATTGCATTAAATTAACACCGATGTCACAAGTTGACATTGATTGGAATTCCTATGTGTTAAGGATTTAATCCCATTCATAACTTAACTAGGATTATATCTCAATCAGTACTTGATTGTGTTAGTGTATTTATGGTTCCAATAATCCATGGAATCCATACATCAATCAAAACATGTCATTAATCCATGACATATTAAGTCTAGTATACACAATGTTAATTTAATGAATATTTATCGAGAAAAAGCTCTCAATCACTTAACATAAATAAATTATAACTCACCCCAATGAGAGATTTAATCATCCATTGAAATGATTAGTAATCTCGTTATAATGACTCTAATGATAAATTATGAAGATAAGAAAAAAGGGGATAAGAAAAGAGTGGTTCGTCAAACACACACACAAACGATGAAGGGAATTAAATACAGAATATAGATTTAATGAAAATGAAAAAGAAGGGAAGATTTTTAAAATTTATTTAAACTATTTTAAGAAAAATAATACTAATCTACAGAAGGTGGAAGAGAATAATAGACATTAAAGAAGAAACATGCATTAAAACATTATTACAAAAAATGACTTACTAGATTACAATAATGAAGAGCACAAAAGTAAATGAAAATAGAGAGAGGAGGAATGGTCTCTCAAATAAAAACATGAATATGGAAGTTCCTCCCAAGACTTTTTCATGGATTTGGTCATTCTAATTGATGCTCCTATATTTTGAAATGCCAACCATTTTGAAAGGAGATGAGGGGATGTATTTATAGCCCATGGTGGTAGACAGTTCGCATTCCAAAAATACCTCTCCAATTGGCTCAATGATTTGGACATCCAAATAGCTGAATGTAGAGATATCTCATTATTCAATGTTTTATATAATAATTTTTTATGACTACACTAAAACGTTGGAGGAAATTGTACTTATGGAGCCAATGTTATCGTGGTTTTTAGAAACAATGTTAAAATGTCCATTTCTATCCATTCTTTTTCGATGTCCAAAATGTGAATGGATATTTGAATTGGAATATGACTTAAAATAAAAATTCTTTCTTCAACAATGTTAGATGCATGTATATCCTATTTCAGACTACAAAAACATAGCTTTATATGATGATTATATCATGAGACGTTTCATGAATACTGTACACGTTTTAATTCCTGTACAGAATGGTGGGCTTAGATTAAATGAATCAGTTGGGCCCCATTACTTTGGAGTTGAGCTTTAAAATTTTTATCCAATAATCATTACATTTCCCCTGATAATTTGAGTAGAATTAATGATTTTTCACTTCTGGATTGATCCTAGTAATTCAATCTTCATGGATGGTCTAGTTTCCTCACAGATTCTGTGGGCATTCTTGTGTGGTCCATATTGCCCTTCAAATGGAAGAATTGGCCAAAGATTCTTTCTAATAAAATGTTTTATATTGAATTAGTAATCCTTGAATACCATAATAGAACTCTTGGGACAAGTAGGGTTTTAATTATAAATAAAATATTTATCATAATTAATTGGACTACTTTTAAAAATGCTCAGAAATTATATTTTGTATTAAAACATTAATATTTCACAATCATTATGAAAATTTCATTTAAAATCAGTAAATATAGTATATAAATAGTTATGAATAAATAAATAACATTAGTGAGTGACGTCGCACTATTACTGACCCGCCTACTTAACGCACATAGATGCATGCAGGTGTAAAACCAAGTGCGCTGGAATTCCACTTGAACACAAGGGAGTGGAAATATTTGAACCATGGCGCCTAAGCTCTACATAAAAATTATGGTGGAGTGACGATAAAGGGTAGTTATTGATATGTTTGAAAAACAACACCTATTTCACGATAGCCTGGCATAGGGATAGACAAATGAGGATCGAGCACTAACCATGTTAGAAACATGTGGCCTATCATAAAATGCAGTCTGAGTTCTTCTAGAGCATTGGCCTAAGATTGTAGGTGAGCCAATGAGGCATGATTCTAGGCCATAAAATGGGTCCCTTCAGACATGGAAGTTGAAGATGACCCAAATAATGGTTTCATGATGTGTGAATACAAAATGTGGGAATGTCCATATGAAAAATCCACACTTTGGTTTCTTTTATACAACAAATTTGAGTATGCCAATGAGATGTGTCTGATAGTGGGAGTCAAATCTCTTCCAAAGGAAAAGGGTCATGTGGTCGCATGATCCTAACTTAAGGTCATAGAGTGGACTATTAATAGGGTACATGGTTTAATGGAATGTTTCTATGGTTGCAAAGTAGCCACACTTGATGCGTAGCTCCCATAGAGAGATTTTATGTTAGGGTAATGGAATTCGGACCAGGTTGGGAATAGAAAAGGGAGTCACATGGCTTGGTTGTGGAAAACCTGACGTAAATGAGAACCCAAGAGGTACTCGCCACACCACATGCACCTGAAAGAGTTCAGGACATGGGTCCTAAAAAGGGGGCAATATTTATGATTCCTTGGGCTAGACCCACAGATAGAATGTATGGGTGTTCTGAAATATCCCATGAGGATGGGAATCAAGCCGCATGTAGTTATGGATAAACTGTTTAGTTTGGTGTCCTATAACAAGGATTGATGGATCATATTTTAAAGGACTTAGATCTTGGACCATAAATGGAAATGAGGGTGGGGAGATAGGAGGTGTGGTAATTATAAAAACCGGTGTGAATGAAGACAGTCGGAGTCCGTATCACCATGTGCTCTCTATGGAGTTTTTAGGTCAATGGATTGAAAATAAATGTTGGATAGGATCGAGGAAAAGTTATAGTGGATTCATATGTTCCCCTTGATGATTGGGATGAAGACATACATTGTTCTGGAAGTGGCATGGTAGGGTACCAATGTTAGGTACAATACTTTTTTGCGGGTACCACCCACGCTCCAAAAGAAACGATATTTGATTGATCGTGTTTTTCCTATAGGATGGATGTGTGTGTTTTTTTATGAAGTGATAAACATAGGATAGAGGATCTAGGAATCACTATAAGAATGAAGCCATATTCCAGCATTTAAAAATGTTATAATGGATAACCACTACGAAACATGATGTCCCATCGAGTGAGGACATCACAGTGTGGTGCCATTTTTCATCATGCGGGTAGGACGATAATGTCATAGTTTAGGGTCATATGATAGGGCCAACCCAAGAAATTTAACCTCTTGCAGCAAAGAAACAGTAGTTTCAAGTAATGTGGTACTAGGAAGTACAGTTTTACATCCTATGACTTGGAAACACGCAGAAGAGAGAGGTTCTGGGGGGAATACGCATGGCTTGATAAAGCATAAACGATGGAAATGAGTACAAGGTCCACCCCACACCACGCACAATCCCAGGAAATAAACCTCGGACCAAGGTTCCAGAAAAGGTCAGGGAATATGGGAATGGACCCAAAGACGAGACATTTTGATTTTACTCTGTATCCCATGAGGATGGGAATCAAGCCACACATAGTTCAGAGAGTGCAATATCACGTCACACAGGACGAGAGGCAGGAGAGACTAGCTCCTAATAGGGGAGTACATGGTGTGGCTATTGCAAACCTGACATGAATGAAGACATGAGGACACACACACAACACCACGTAATCCATTGAATGTCAAGGCCAAAAGGATGAAAAGAAGAAGTAATTATTGGAACCAGAGCTGGACCTAAAGACAAGATGCATAGTCATTCCAACATATCCCATGAGGATGGGAATAAAGGTATATGCAGTTCTATGAGTGTGGTGCAGTTTTTCTTCTTGTGGAAAGGGTTCATAGAGATATTAGTTTTAATGTCTTATACCTCATACCATAGAGATTTAAGACTCTTCCAAACGGGTGCAAATCTCGACAAATCCCAGAGCCGACATGAGCTGTGCATGATGTGGGAATCAAGGGATGAAAGGTCTTTGAAACGCCTTGAATACATGTAAAGGGAAAATTGATAAGGAGCCCTAAATGAAACCTCACCAGGGCATTGTCCTCCTAACGTGAAAACTCACACTAAGGGATATGACCAAGATTTTAGAAATTCGACTCAGACATGATGGAGTGGAAAATGATTTGAATCGTGCAACCAAAATTTATTTCATTATTGGAGTGGTGTGACAATGGACGATAAATGTTAACCATGTTCTAAACACAAAATCCACATCATGTGACCTGAAATTTTAACAGAAAATGAGGGTCGAATGCTGACCATATTCGCAACGTGTGAATTGTATCAATTTTTCAGTTGAAATTCTTGTGGATTTTAGCCCAAGTTGGTATGAGAGAACATGGTTCTAGCATCCATGTCATTTAGGGTTCCTTTTGAAAGTGAAAGACGATGAAATCCCAAAATAAGGGGAACATAAATCCTGAACATTGGTGATAAAATGACTATATAGAATCCATCAATCTTGGTCCTGATCCAAAGAGCTTCTGGGCACATTAGTGAACTTCCAAAGGGGATTCAGGAGCTAAAATCAAGAGTATCCGACTCGAAAATAAGAGTATAGAACAAGGGAATGAAGAGGTTTCAGAGGTTAGAGGTAACTAAAGTGCTCCCGAGACTCTGGGTTTGCTCTCCCCTCTCTCTAGGGTTTCCTAGCACCGCCGCTCCCTCCGTCTCGTCTCCCTCTCGAGTTGATATTCCTTCAGCATCCCTACTCATCTTCCCTTCCTCTTGTACCCGTTCTCGGATGCTTCCAAAGAGCTTCCCCCTTTCTCCCCTGACTCTCTCATACTCTCATCCCTTCGAATTCCGTTCTCCTTCTTCTTCCTTTTTTCATACTTTTTTCCACTATGCTTCGATGGAATTTCTATTCAATTTTATGATGACGATGTCTGTTTTCACAGTGGTTTCACGTGCCCGATGTCGGTTTTGTGCTGAGGAGGTACTTGTCTGCTCAACCTACTCTGACCCCAAGTGCCAATGCACATATTCTAGATGGATCTGGTGCAGAGGTAACTACCTAGTTTTGGGATTTTTGGTTCAACGTTCGAAGGGCTTCAAGGTGCATCAGGTGCTAGGTTCCTTTTGTTTTGTTGGATTTAGTTTTATTTCTCTATTTCAATATTTCTATGGGGTTTTTTGGTTTCTGTTTCTATGGCTTTGGAGATCTGATTCACATTTGTGTTGACGACGATGGTTTTCAAGAAGTTTCATTGGGCTTGACGATAGTTGTGAGCTGAAACTCCTTTGCTGATCAACATTCTATGACCCCAGGTTTATATTCGACTCTCCTAGTTAGATCTGGTGCAATGGAAACTACGTGGTTTTGGGATTTTTGTTTCAGCATTTGAAGGGCTTCAAGGTGCCTCCAGATTTTCGGTTTTCTTTGGACCTGATGTTTTTTTTCATTGTGATGGACTGTTTTGGGGTTGTTTGTTATAGCATTTGGAGGTGGATGTCGGTGACGATGGCGAGGTGATGGGATGATGTTGACAATGTGTATAATAGACATTTCCTTCCTCAATACAGTAGATTCACCTCAGTCGCTCTCTGGATTTGCGTGATTTGCGGTGATGGTTTGAATTTTGGAACTAGTGCGTGACTGTTGTTGGCGCGGTGACTTGGTTTTATTTTACTATTGATTTTTTAATTTTGTAATGTCTGATTGTGGGGGTGCTCGGTGACTTGGTTCTGATTTACTATTTTGAATTTTGTAATGTCTACTTGTGGGGGGTGTGACTTGATGTGAAGGACTGGTTTTGTAGGTTCCCACTTACCCTAAAAGTGGTTTTTCAATAAAAA
Organism: Viscum album; assembly: GCA_963277665.1. Lineage (NCBI taxonomy): Eukaryota > Viridiplantae > Streptophyta > Magnoliopsida > Santalales > Viscaceae > Viscum > Viscum album. Next base: position 1,331,767,120 of record OY728165.1, on the reverse strand, counting down.
AAGGATTATGGTGGGGGTAGAGGTATGTGGTGGGGCTATTAATGACCCGACATGAATGAGGATATGGAGTTCCTACCACACTATATATATCCTCCCGAGGAACTCATGCTAGAGGGCTAGAAAGATGAGAAGGTTTCAAAGAAACTGGGTTGGACCCGATGACTAAATGTCCGTGTGGTCCTATATATCCCATGAGGAATGGAATCAAACCACACATTTTTTTGAAAGATAGAATGTAGTTTAACATCTTTCGATAAGGTTAATGAATGAAAGAGGGACGTCTCAAGGGGATATGTGTGGCGTGGAAAAAAATACACTGATGTGAATGAAGACATAATCCCACACATGATGCACAATCATAAATGTGAACATGGGATAGGGGGGAAAATTATAGGGACCAGAGATATGAAATCCCAATAAGTATTCAGTCTAATGAATTGTAGTGAGGATGGAGAATGACCATAGATTAAGGTCATAGGGCTCAGACCATAGTGACATGACCCTTTATGTGCGTATTACATTAGCAATGCTCCTAAGTCCACATGATCAACGCTCAGTGTGGGGAACAAGGAATAAGATTAGCCTCTACCAAATATATAAGGGTACAACAATGATGGGAGGAGATTAGGCAGCGTCGATCCGGACGAAAAAAACACTCTTTCCTGAGGTAGATGGATGTTTTAAGGGATATTAGGGCAAAATGAACCACTACACACAATATTTTGGACATACTGGGGTGGTGATAATGATTGGGGTGGATATTGACTGTGTTCAAAACACAACATCCACATCGTGTGACCTAAATTGGGAACAAAAAACGAGTGTCTGCCACTGACCCTATTCTTAATAAGTTACATTAATCATTTTTTCATTCCAGATCCTTGAGGGCATTAGACCTAAATGGAAGGAGTTCCCTAGTCCCTATAATCCATGTTGTTCGATGGTTCTATTGGATGTGAAAGATTTTTAAGACCCAAATGAAGGGGATGTGTGAAAAATGAATATGCTTGTGCAGTTTTAACATCATTTAGGATGAAAAAGGGGTGGATATCTCCTAAGAGAATGATGAATGGTGTGGTAATGAAGAACATGATGTGAATAAAGGCATAATATTGCACCACACCATGTGTTTTTAACAAAGGGGAGATCCTTCCATTTGGGGCTGGGCATACGGAATAAATGTCAGGGCATTCCTATGTCCCCCATGAGGATACGAATCAACCCACACGTCGGTCAAAATGTACCATGAATTTTAACGTAGTGTGGTGAATGCATAGGAGGATAAAATAATGAGGAGAGGCACAAGGTGATATCATCATAACCAAATTGTGGGTGGGGACAAAGAAGTATACACAACACCATGTAAGATCTTCCAAGAGAACTACACCCATGGGGGATAGTCGAAGAGAAGAATTTGGGGGTCGGACTCTAAGACGAGGTATCTTTGCATTCAAACGTATCCCATAAGGATAGGAATCAAGCCATACATAGTTATTGAAGTGAATTTTAATGTCTTCTAGGATGATGGATACGAGGAGATCTTAGTTTAAGATCATATAGATCACACCATCTTGAAGTTTATTGTTTTGCAGGACAACTTCACTGTAGTTTTACGTTTTTCAGCTCAGAAAGATCACACCTTTTAACAGTGTATGACAAATATGTCACATTTTATGGTCATGTTTGACTATTTAATTAGGAAAAGTATTTATTGAGGAATTTTGCATTATTGGGAGGTATTATATGCTCATCATCCATTGTAACTTTGGAGTACGCACCATTGGGGTAAACCTCGTGAATTATGTAAGGTCCTTCCCATTTAGGCTATAGCGTGGGTGGCTTCCTACTTGGTATCATCAGTGTTCAAAGAGATAACAACATGTCACCTTGAAAGAATGAGTAGAAAAGAACTTTCATGATGAAATCTCTGACTATCTTGTTCTGAGGCAATTCTATATTATGAAAGGAAAAAAGCCTATACTCATCGAGTGCCTCCAGTTCAGTGAGATGGAATTCATCTTCCTTATCAGGTGCTTTCTGATTCTATAATTTTGTGTGTAATGAAGGAAACCAAATCTCTATGGGTAGAACTGCCTCTATCCCGTACACCAAGTAATATGGGGTCACATGTGTGGAATTGTAAGTCATTTTCTGATAGGCCCTGAGTGCGTTAGGGAGAATTTCCATCCCACTCTTATTGTTCCAACCAACCATATTCTGAAAAATGTTAGGGAGGCTTTTGTTGAACTCCTAAATCTTCACATTTTTCTATGTGTGATAGAAAGACGTATGGTTAGAACAAATGTGGTACTTAGTGTACAATTTATTTAACACAACTACCCAAATGTTTGTGTCATTGTTAGTGAGGATGGAGTGAGGGAATCCAAATCGGTAGATGATGTTGGAGCTCAAAAATTCAACGATATAATGGGACTTAAAATACATGAGAAGAAAATCCTCTTCCCATAGGGAAATGAAATCCATAGCGGTCAGGAGGAACCTGCACTGGTAAACTGTAGCTGGTGCATATGGTCACACGATGTCGAGCCCCCGGACTATAAGGGGCCAAGTGTAAATTGTATTGGGGATATGATATGGAAGTCGATGCACAAAATTATCATGGATTTTGGAATTCCTATCACTACTTGGCAAACCTGATACTGTCACGAATCAGGGAGTACCAGAAATACCCCGGTGTCTGGATTTAGTGAGATAGCTTTGTCCCGGTCTGATGAGCCCCTAAAGAATTGACATAAACCTCTTGAATGTCCTATGGTATCTCACATACTTGAATACAACAGAGCAGGAATCCATCAATCCCATGTCAGTAGGGGTTCTGCTGATGATCGGGACCACTCTAGATGGTAAATTGTAATTCATGGCATCAGATTTTCTCGCGCTCGACCCGCTCTATCAGGAGATTGTCATGTTAAAGGTAATCGATAAAGGGGTTCCACTAGTCGAGAATCACATCTAACACTATGTTAGGTGGACCTGGGGACTCTAACGTGTAGGAATCAGCGGTAAGGTGTCTTACCAACGGGCTATCATCGTCGTCCGGAGTGACGAGGGTGATGACACTCTAGTGTGCTAAGTAGATAATAAAATAATCCTAATCAGGCTCCTCAAGAGATATATCCAAGATGGGAAAGGCATTGGCTAAATCGGTTTGGGATCGAGGGACATGGGTAACCTCTGGCCATGATGGGAACTGGGCCATCAATTGGAGGGTACATTCTTATAGTGGTACGAGCATTGATTTCCTGACGACATAGTCACTATTGACCTGCTTGATGACTAGTTTAGAGTCCATTTTCACATGCAAGTGGGGACATGAATCTCTAGGGCCATCTTTAGGCCACTAATGAGAGCCTGATACTCTGCCTCATTGTTGGTATAACCTTATGACAACAAGAATGAATATGAAAGAACGTCTATTGAGGGCATGATGAAGATGATAACTAGGCCCTTATTGTTGAGTCTGGGTCATTAATTCTTCTATTGGTTGGAATTCTTAAAGTGCCATAAATGTGTATTTTCAAACATAGAACAGGCTGATCTACCATGGGGATTTCCTCATCTGGAACATCAGGGTCAATGGACTGGTCCACGGGAGCTGGATGGGTGACATGGAAGTATACTAACACATGTCCCTTGATATCTTTATGGTGGACAAACCTAATGTCATACTATTGGAGAATTAATTCCCTCTGATATAAACGACCAATCAAAATTGGGCATTTTTGGATGTACATAAGTGGATCCACATGGAATACTAGCTATATCTCATGGTGCTACAAGTAAAGTCACAATTTTTTCTCTGTAAATACCAGTGCAAGACAACTTTTCTCGATATGGAAGCATCTTGTATCTGTATCAGGAAGCATGTGGATGAGATAGTAGATATTGTTCTCCATCCCCTCGTTGTTCTTATGGACGGGAAGGGTAATGATGATTGTTACATGGAGGTCATGTAAAGGACCAATGGTTTTCCAGAAACATGGGGAATAGGACCAGAGGATGTAATAGGTACTACTTGATTTCCTCAAAAAGAAGTCTGACATTCCACATCCCACTGATAGAAAAGACATTTCTTCATGATTTGAGAAAAGGGCTTACACTTTCTGTCCAAAATCACAATGAATTGTCATATATAGGCCAAGTTCCCTTGAATGCCTCGAAGCTCCCGAATGTTTCTTTGAGGGGACATCTAAATAATGGCCTTAATCCACTATGTATCAATCTTGATGCCTCTATATCTAACAATGAAGCCGAGAATATTTTCAGAGGAGGCCCCGATGACGCACTTCAATGGGTTCTTCTTCCAATGACAATAATGGGGGAAGATGATCACTTTCTCAAGGTCTTTGAGATGTTCGTGACACTATCACGATTTTTTCCATCAGATCAAACATGTAGCATTTCACCAATGTACCTAGGATAGTCTTAAATATGCAATGAACCACATGATGAATGGTGGAATGTGCATTCCTTATACTGAGGGTCATTACCTCATAAATAAATTACACTATGGGGCTATGAAGGATATTAACTCTTCATCCTCTAGGGCCATTTGAATTTGGTTATACCCAGGATACCAATTCATGAAAGAGAGATCATAAAACACCATTGTGGCGTCGATTAACAATTCCATTATAGGAAATGGAAAATCATTCTTCAGATAGTGACAGTAAAGATCTCAAAAGATGATGCCGACCCTGAGCTTTCCATTTTTTCTTCATGATAGGCACATTTTTTTCTATCCATATGGGGTACTGGACCTCCTTGACAAATTTGGATCTAATGATCTTATCAACATCAGCCTCAACCATTTTACTGTGAGAAGGATTCATCATTCTAGGAGGTTCATTTGATTCCATGAAGAATCACTGGGAGACCGAGGCAGTGGATGAAGACAAACAGATGTAGTCCTTGAATCTCATTATAAATCAAGAAAAATACATCATGGTGTTGCTTCAAAAAGTCAAAGTATTTCAGTGTCTCATCGACAGGAAAACCAACACTGATTAATGTGGGTTTAAGATCCATCTCATTTCTGAGGTTCATCTGTACCAAGTCCTCAACTTTCTCATAGACACCCTCTTCAAAATTGGGAGGAGAAACCTCCATGTCCACTTCCCCATTAATGGAGGATGGATCCTTAGTGGAAGTAAGATTCCTATGAATCAATAGATCCAGATGGGAAGCTGGTGCTATCCTGAGTGACAGTAGACACTACATCAGGGGACTCTTGTGCTGTCAAAACCATAGTGATGAAGGTTTTCCACCCAATATCATCTGGTCTTTGACCTGAGGGGGTATGATTGATGATATCAAAGAAATAGTGTTGTGTTGGCTTGATCTGGTTTATCCTAGACTAGTGAAACAAGAATGTATGATGTGTTTTCTTTTCCATGGGGTGTACATCCTAAACCCTTATAAGAGTATGGGGCTCTCGAATTACATGAGCTATATTTTTATAGAAATATGAGGTGATCTTTTGAAAACCCCTAGACCTAGGAATATGCTCTTCCTTGTTCTAGAAATAACAATGCTTTTCCCTATATCTGGGTTATAGCCTCCAATCAATAAATCATAAAAATGTAGGCATCATCCAGGTCTATCCCCGAGTCGGTGGCAACCGTAGCGTATTCTACCTTGTTAGTCTGAATCTGCTTTTCCTTGGTTTTGTTACATTCAACATCCAGGTAGAAGGCTTCACATGGGTAAATGAGAGATGCATCACCTTGGAGCACTCCCACTCGACTATTAATGTAGTACATAAAGAACTGGTGATACGATGAAGGGACCACCACATATAAGAGATTCCATGGCCTCTCCATCAGCGTGTTATAAGCGGTGTCCTATGAGACAACCATGGAATCAGTTATGGATACTAGACTACCCAACTGGGTATTAATGTGGATAATTCCAACAGTTTTCTGCTCCTTCTTATCAAAACCTTTAATTTTAATGTCAGGGGGACTCAATCCATCCTCGAATAAACCCATTTTTCGAAGTGTTCGGGTTGGGATTAGTTTGTTCCAAGAGAAGGTGTCAAGAAGACAATGATGAACCTCTATAACATTGAAGTGGTCAGTTATGTACAGTGGGCTGATGTTCCTTTTTATGGGAGAGCCTTCATCTTCTATAGAGAAAGAGTTAATGTCTTGACATTCGGCATGCTCAACTGCCTCAACATAGATGGCTTCCACACCTGCTACCTCCATCTCAAACTGGAGAGGGGTTCTTAAAGCTTCGATGAGGGATTCACACGTATCTACTGACAGGTGAATCACCTCAGAGATAGAGAGACTCATAGGAATTATGGGATGATGATTAAGGATATCATAATTCTAGGATAAGCATGAAATTTTGCTTATAAGATTTCAATCCATGGTAGGGGGGATGATGTGCCCTTATGACGGAACCGTTAGCTGACTGGTGCTACGAATGTCTTAATGCTCGCAATTCAAAGCTCATGGAGTGACTAACAAATGTGGTATTGATTAATGTGGACAATCCATTTTAGAGTTTGGCTGATCATGGTGCAGTGGGGGTGGCTCTACCTGATCATGTAACACAAACAGCAGCAAAGGCATCCCTGATGACACCAGATGAGAAGGCTGCATGTTATGAGATCTACGCTGGGCCTGTTATATAGTTTCAGTGTCTTGAATAGCTTGGACTGATGTAATGATTGAAGAATTATTATGACCCTTATATACACATGTCTATTTACATTGGTGAAAGTTGGGGAAATTGGGAGGATCCATCTGGAACTCCTCATCATCAGGAATTATGTAGAGGTTCACCAAATCCATAGTGTTAACCGAAGCATAAATTTGATTGTCACTCAATGAATCCTCCACCACTGGATGTATTCGTGTGCTAACTTCCATCTCTGGGGCACGAATTTTCCATGAGTTCAGGATGAAGAAGGCATTAGTGGGGGAATTTTCCTTCCATTGCGTCACAAATTCCTGCTCTTTTGAGAAGAGGGAGGCTGAGATGTCGACGTAGGAGTAGTGGTTGTGGGTGACGCAACATCTTATGAAGGATCAGGTGGATTAAAACATGCACAGATGATACCATGAGAATGACAGACTTCCTATCGATCCATACAATCGACATACATTTGGGACCCACAGTTAAAAACGTGGTGCCACTCACCTTCTCTATCACATCTGCTATCTAGCTTCATTAATACACATGCCACCTGTGCTAGAGTTGGGCCTAACCTAACATTTTTGTTATCAAGCTGTTCTTGAATCCAGTCATTATACACATAGACTAGCCTGAGGGTGAGCCCCATGATCAGGTGATAAGGGCTGTAATTGGGGTGACCAGTGAGATCTGCCACTTCAGGCCTCTTAAATCTGGGAAAATATTGAATTCCCTATTCCAAGGTACTTCGAAAATAATAGGGGACCTCAAACTCGTTGAATGAGTACATCCAATTTCTTCTCTCCAGGAAGGGGTCTCTAAGATCCATTCCATAACGTGGGGCCGGAGGAGACTGTTGAGGAGGTGGAAGCTGTTTATCTCACCTCGGTGGTAGTGGTGAGTTATGTGGGGGCGCCGGCAGATTTTGGGGTACTCACTACTGGGCCAAAGGCTACACCTGAGGTGGAGGTCCCCTGTAAGGTTGTTGAGGGGACTCCAATAGTAATAACTCCAGTTTCCTGGAGGCCTCTCTTTGGGCCACTACTGTGGGCTGGCCCTTAGCTTCTATTCTTGCGAGGATTGTTGTAGGCAAGGTATGTGCCAGCTTGGCCAGTTAAAATGATTCCTCTAGACACATGGACTTTCTAGAGAAATCTGGGAATCCCCTCAGGTAATTATGAGTAATGAGAGATGGTACCAATTATGTTTTTAAATTCCACACACACATTTTCCACAACTTCTCTTCAGTCAGTGGAATATCTAGGGAGTAGGTGAGGCCTTTCCACCAGGCGACGAAGTTCACAATATGCGAATCTAGTCTCTATTTTCACTATAAGATGTCTAAAATAGTTTTCTCCTAGATGGTAGATCTGAACTAGTATTTAAATTATCTACAGAGATCTTCCCAGCCAATGGATGAACTAATGGGTAGCTGTCTGTACCTGACAAACACAGGCCCTTCCAATGTCTATTTGAAACACCATAGTTTAGAGGCCGATTTCTATGCTGGATTTCCTAGTATTGGTGCAAAACTTGATATGAAGTGGGAAATATGTTTTAGTTTGTCACCCATTCCATTAAGGGGGGGGGAGGAAGTAGGATTTCCAAAACTCGAGTGGTTGGAATATCATCGACCCATGCCAGATATGGAATACCATCATGCAGGATTTCCATCTATTGAGTTTCCAATGCCTCTAAGCATGTAATGAGTGCATCAATCATATCATTTGGGTAGGGATTCTTGTCTTCATGAGGGTCCTTGAACACCTATGAATTGAATGTTTCTTCAACATGATAAGCATGCCCATCATCCCGTGGAGCATTTGGTGGGATAACCTTCGGAGTGTCTTGGGGATTCTAAGATTGGTCCTGAGGATTATCACACTACTCAGGTGGATTTGGGGACTCATAACACACCCTTTTTTCATAATCTCTGACTTATGTCCTATCTATGTGGGTAAGAAGGTCAAGGTCACCTGGGTTAAACACACTAGTGGAATGTTGTACCTACCCCTACTGCCTCATCTGAGGATCCCTGTAGTCTGGCCACCGCTCCGTGGCATATTTACCAAGGAGGTCGTTGACCATTTTTTATGATCCATGTGTTGTTGATGCAATGTGGCCTTTTGGGATCCTCTTATGTCTCATTCACTAAGCTAGATAGGTCATAGGGTTTGATGGCCACAAGATTCTCTTTTCCCTTATTGGGATTCCGGCTAAGGACTAATGACTCAGTGGGTACAGGAAGACCCAATAGACATACCAACTTGACAATAACCCTTCCTAGTGGATCCAATAAGTGTGGAACTCCCTCGGGAGGGTGGTATGTTCTCTCCATGGAGCTCTATCTCTGTATCTTCCTTCAATAGATCAGCCATGTTAACTGCAACTATACATGGAGGCATATCCTCAATATCACCTAGAATTTCAGGTTGGATCCAGATAGAACTGAAATGGATGGTAGTATACCACCCCAAACTGCAGACCTGGATGTTGGGGGAGCATCCATGATAATTATATAGAGAACTTTAATACTCTGAATGCCTCTTTGATGGAGGGTCTGATAGCGACCGGGTGACTCACGGCGTTGGTCCTTAGGGAGCGCATGCAAGTCAACCATGCGACTTTGCATGTCAATGTCATCAAATTGTTTCTGACTCTTGGGGTATGCCACTCACTAATAATAGAGACGGATGTGCATCACCCAGAGGGGTTGTAGAAATAATGCGACTTCCTCTTGAGTATGAGATTCCGGAAAATTGAAGTTTGTGGTGGTGATTGGCCAAAACATCTCTGGGAAAAGGTCCACTTAGAGGATGTCCCAATAGCTCCTTAGCTTAGATTTGAGATTTGTACCTTGGTGTCCCTACTCACATACTAGAGTCAGTTGTGGGACTTGAAATGACATTGATGTAGACTGACAATAAAATAGACCGTCTGGTGGATAATATAGCGAACGAGCTGACAAGCTGCCGCATCTCGGGGTGTCATGTGATGAATACAACGACTAATCCACCATATCTCAATAAGATGAACTGACGACCATGGATTTCAGTGCAAATTATGCGGTCATTTATGGGGTTCCATACTAGTTTTTCATCCTTTATTGGTCCCCAAAATAACTCTACATGATCACTGGTTGAGGTAGATAATTACCTTGTTGATGATAGAGATGATTGCACTTCAAGGCCCTGGGAAGGGGCTACATCTTCCTACTGTAGGATGTATCTATGGAGAGATATGGGAAACCAGTGAACCTCAAATTTTAGAAGGAAGAGGCCGAGATGACTCATTCTTTCCCCGACCGTTGATATAATGGATCGAGATGAGGTTTCTATTGCAGAATCACATTTATCCTTAGAATATGAGAACCATATGTGCTTAATCACGGATTGAAACATCCTGATATTCTTCTAATGGCATCAGTGAACTGACCTATTACCCTGGGGTGGTTCTTCAAGATAGGTAATATTTTTGGCTAGAGGTGCACCTTATACCCAATTGAGGCTTGAACAAAAAGGACTTCCGCCTGGGTTAGATAGGGTGTAAGGAGCACCTGGAAAAATGTAAAAGGGAACATGTGGAGGACATATGTGTCCAATATCTGACACGCGGAGGGAGTCTCCAAGGGACGTGTTGGAGCTATTATAACCTCCGATGGAGCTGGTAGAAGCATGGGAAGGGACTCCTTGCATGATTCATTTGGCAGCATCAGTATGAGGAGGGTTCTCATACTAGATGAGCTGAACACTGGTAGGACCTCCGTGTTGCGTTCCCATGATGCAAGGAAAACCTCCACTTCTCTCATTTTTTGGATGAGGAGAAACTTTTATAGCTGATGTAAGGACATGGGGAAGACCACCATGATAATGGTTGACCAAACAGGTAGCATCATCATGTTGGAAACCATTGATAGGAGGAACAAATCCATAACTGACGTCAGTGGTGCAGAACATGATTTTGTAATGGGTGTCAATGTAGCAGTAAGGTCCTTCACTCGGATTGATGGTGGTATGGGGTGGAACTCCGCAATGATCTATGGATAGGAATGGACCTGCACTCTCATTGGTGATGGAATGGGAAAGACCTCCGTACTGGATGTCATTACCAGGGGTCGACCCGCGGCGGACACCACAAATGTTGGCTACTAGGAGAGTCGACCCAGCCTACCCCTAGGGTGTTGGGGGCCTCGATCCAGACCAGGTTTTATGAGTGCCCCTACTCGACATAAACAGAGGATTAACAGTATAAATCAGAAGTATCATAGGGCATGATTGAAATTGATGATGATGCTTCCTAGTGGGTGTCCTCTCTAACATACACCCGATACAGGCGTCGGGTTAACCGTACTGGGATCGGTGGTGTAGGTACATAAATAACCAACCCCTTAGCCTGTGGGTCTGGGTGGCAGTGTTGATGCGGCTTCGTGGGTTCCCTCCTTGGGAGGCCCAAGAATTGTATTCTATCGGAGCTTTCCAGGAGATACCTCACCTCATTAGTGTAGGGGATGGAGTTATCAAAGATTTTAGAGGATAGGCTCTTGAAATGATTATGCGTTAGAGTGGGGAGTATTGGATCCCTACGGGGCCCTTGGGGGTGGCTATGATGATGAGCCACAAAATCCTCTTAGTCTTGTCAGGTCATATCCTGGGTTGGGATAATACCCTCCTCATCGTATCATTGAACACAGTCGTTAATCACCCTTCTCTAAATGAATTTAGATTCAGAGTTGGGGCATGGGTGCCCATTGTCCATGGACGTGGAGGCTACAATAGGAGAGATGAGGCCGCACAGTATTTCCACATTGTCGCATCCCATGCCCCTATTACAGTTGGAAGGCGGTGGTCGGTATCATGTTGTAAAAGCTTGGGTCCTACAAAGTAGTGGGATTTATCAATTAGTGCTAATATAAGGAAATAAATTTCCAGTTCCCCAGCGCCATTCCATCATTCATGGTAGGTAAGAGGGATCCAAACTTACAATGTGGGAGACCGGGGTGTCTAACAATGAAATGCCCCAATTTCTAGTGAGTTTCCCACTAGGGCCATTATTTACATGGTGGGACATGGTGCCTAATAACTCGAACTGGTGAAACGCTAATTCATTGCTATCTCAAATGCTACTAATCTTCACATTGAGAAGAATAATTTCATAATGGGTTGACCATTTCTATTTCTGATGCTTTAACTGGGGCATGCATCCATCTCTTTGACGAATCGCTATTTTTTTCCCTGTATTCCCGCTTTCCAAAGGCGGGCAGTATCTGTCTCTTGTTCAGGGACGTTTTCTCCTAGATCAAATCAGGATAATAGGATATTTTTCTCTCCTTCAGTGGATTTCACATCGGAGCTCATTGCCTGTTCCAGGTCTCCCTCATATAATAAGGTGTTGTTTGTGAAACTCATACTAGTTTCATGTCTTCATGGGACCCGGTTAACTACACTACATCTGTTAGGACATTATATGGGGTATAGTCGGGCAGTGGCCTTCAATTGGGGGCGTTGTCCCGCTGAACATCGCCGGTGTGTCTGGATGCTGGAACACGATTTCATATGGGTTTCATCCCCTTTATGAATGGTCCCCTTGAGGGCACGAAATCCCAACGCATCCCATGTATAAGGTTGATAATTTTAGGGCACAAGCATGTCTATGAGGGTTTTTTCATCTTCCCATGTTTAACCCAACGTATGTTGTGAGTTTAACGTCAAGTTGAGATAGATCAAACTGATTGGAGCACTGATAAGAGTGGATCATATGCGTGAAACCCTAGGTGGGAACACTAATTCTAGGGATAATTCATTGTTAGTTACCCAATTTCTACTTGAATCATAGATAAATTGGTTAACATGATCTCCTCAGGATGTGGCGGACCAAGTAGGAATCATGATTGATGTGTATGGTTGAAAGTGGATAGATAATGAGATGGAACCAACATGAGGAAGATGGAGAAGTTATTATTCATCCTTGAAGATACCTCATATGAATTCATGTGTAAGCTAATCAAATTCCAAGTTGTTTGATGGGGCAATAGGACACCTGAGGAGGTGGCCCGTGAGAATGGACACATGGGTGGGGTTTGGAGGAAGTAGAACCTCCGGGCTGGGGCATGACCTTCTTGAAACACATAGGCTCATGGGAAAGACCATGATGGGACATGGTTGATGGGATTCATCCTCATGGAGGTTTCCTATGTATCTCCATGGCATGGAATCAATGTTTACATAGTTCAGGATGGGGGCATAGAATGTGGGTGTGTGTAGAGGATAGTAACACGATGACATACTAGGGACTATGTGTGGTTAACAGTCCGGGTTGGTCTGACTCCACAAGGTTGCACCAATGATGTATGTCCCAGAAAGGGGGAATACAACAACTTACCATCGATGGTGGAAATCAACGGCCTACCAATGGTTGAGGCTCTAATGACTTACGGTTGTTTGGGGTTCACAACATCTTATCATCGATTTGGGATCATGATGGCATACCATGGATTGTGTAACACAATAGCTTACCGTTTATTGGAGAAAACAATAGAGTACCGTCGAATGGGGTTAGACCTCAGGAGGGCTTCATACATACCCTGTATTGGAGACAGGGATCAATTACCACATAGTTCGAATGGGTACAGTTTAACATCATGTGGGATGAAAAGGGACATGTAGTTTAACGTCATGTTGGATGCGGGTGAACATACATGAAGGGGTTAGAACAAGTAAGTGTTGGAGTTAAACATCAAGGAGGCTTCCTACGTACCTTTATAAGGAGATATGGATCAAATTCCACATAGATTCTTAAGGGATAAAATTTAACATCATGTTGGATAAAGGTGAACTGACGTTAATGTGTTGGAACAAGTAGGTGTTGGTCTTGAACCTCAGGGTGGCTTCCTATGTACCTTGACTAGGAGATGAGGATCAATGTCAACATAGTTATGAATGGTGGATACAGTTTGAAATCATGCGGGATGAAGGTGAACTGACATGAAGGGGTCAGAAAATGTTTGTGTTAGGGTTGAATGCCAGGGAGTCTTCCTACGTACCTTTCCTAGTAGAAAATGATCAATTTCCACATAGTTCGGAATGAGTGATATAGTTTAACGTTATGCAAGACAATGGTGAATCGATGTGTAGGGGTTGGAACAAGAAGGTGTTGGTCCTGAACCTTAGTGAGGCTTCTTATGTTCCTTTCTAAGATAAAAGGATCAATTCCCACGTAGTTTGATATAAGGGATATAGTTTAACATTATGAAGGATGGTGGTGAACCGACATGAAGGGGTCAAAACTAGTAGGTGTTGGGATTCAACCTTAGGGAGGCTTCCTATGTACCTTTCCTAGGAGATAAGGATCAATGTCCACATAGTTAGGGATGTTGGATAAAGTTAAATTTCATGCATGACAAAGTTGAAATGACATGAAGGGGTCATAACAAGTGGGTGTTGGGTTTGAACCTTAGGGAGGATTTCTACATACCTTTACTAAGAGAAAATAATCAGAGTCCACATTGTTCAGGATGCTGGATACAGTTTAACATCATGTAGGAAGAAGGTGAACCGATGGGAAGTGGTTATAACAAGTAGGTGTTGGGGTTGAAACTCAAGGAGGATTCCTACATACCTTGACGATGAGTCAAGGATCAAAGTCCACATAGTTAAAGATGTTAATTTGAGACATACACTCTAATAAATCCCAAGAAGGATTTCATGGTTAATTATTTCTATAATCCCACAAGATTCTTGTTCGGTGTAAGAAAAAAGAGGCATCAATTTCCTGATGATCATGTTGTGAAAGATGCATTTGCAGGAAGTGGAGAGGGTCTTACATGTGTTTAGCATACCCAATAGGAAACAGGGTATTACACATGGTTAGTATCTCGTTTAGATGGGTATTGAGAATTACACTATAATGGAAGTCGGATGGTGATAAATCCTAGAGGGAGAAGGACTGGGTAACAAATTTCCCTATGCCCATATCTCCTCTAGTCTTTGGAAGAGAGGAAGAGAGAAGAAGCAATGGTGATATCTTCTACAAGAAATGCTACAGGATTACAGCAAGTTGGTTTCCCTCCCCCATGGGTAGGTGAAACTCCAAAAAAGTGGATGTCATTCAATGTGAGGAAGATCTCACTCCCAGGGAGGTGAGATGGCATGGTGAATTCTGAGATGGGGCACCCTATGTAAATTGCATGGGGTGAGGCCATAGATTAACGTCATATGTTTAGGATGATGGTACTTCGCGGTTTAACGTCTTACAGATCAGACGAGGTGGGTTCACTTCACACCCCTATGACTAACATAACTGATACCCACCCACCCTTGGGGAATAGAAGGCCTCAGAAATGTCGTGGCAAGGAGGTGTTGTTGAGTGATCCACTGAGGGTGCCATGTTAGCATGGCTATGCAAATATGCAATAACTGTTAGTGTTCCTATGCAGAGAAGCATAAGGCTATGAAATGAAACATGAAGAACAAACTAAGGGTTCTTGAAATCACTTCATATGAACCTAGAGGTTCGTACGAGAGAAGGGGTTGCGACGAAAATGGGCTCAGAAGAAAAGACATTGTGAAGCTTTGGTTATCCACATAGGGGAAGGACTTCGTGAAGGGGTATACTTCACAATGTGGTGCGGCATTGCTTGGGCATAGGGTATTGGTTCATATAAAGGGTGCTTTATATAGTGGAATGGTTTTCTCAGAGTAGGAATTCGTGAAGTAGATATACCTTGTAAAGCATATCACTATGAAGCAATGTGCTTTGTGAAGCATATTGATCATGTCTTAGCCTGTGATTCACATGTTAATGGAAGGTAATTCATGAAGCATGGGTGATTTTTGAATACCCAAGTCCCATTGACTATGTCCTTTCTACAAGATGGCCTATGAGATCCTCGAGGGAATCAATACTTGAAGAGGGGTTGTATTTGAGATAAGGTAAGGGTACTTCTCACTACTTAAGTACCTTGAAGAGCTCATTTTTTCAAGGTTTCATAGAGATGTAGGGGATTCGATATTTGAGAGTTGTGAAGGTGAAAGGTTGGGGTATCTATCTTTTGGGATCGAGGGGAGCCCGATATTTAAAAGCGAGGGGTGGCGTGAAGTAACAATAAGTCGGTGCGAAACCACCTGGTACTCTACGATCCACCACAGATGGTATCAAGTTCGTCGTAATAGTGAAGCCGACCGTCATCCCCTCTTCAGTGCAGAGCTCTCATGGGCTCTCTACACGACACTCAAGGAGGTTTTTCTCATGTTCAAAGAGATCATGGAGGTCAATCTAGTTCCCTCCACAGCATGAGGCTTCTAGTCAATTGTGTCATAACCGCGACGCTTCCCGCCTCTTTTAATCTGTAGCGACCGTATTTGGACTTCAGCTTCACGGTGACCGTAGTGCTGGGTGAGGCTCCAAAAATAGGCTTCGCAAGGAAACCCCTTTGGGATGGGTTTCTTATTTTCATTATTTCCTTATACACTTATTTTGGCACCAACCGTTTCCGTAAAATATAAATAAAAATTATTGTGTCCCCCAAATAATCTAGAAACACAATTTTATGAAAATAATTCTTAATTGAGTATAACGACGAAAAGAATTTTTTATTGTATGTTATTAAAAAAGTCATAAAATTGAAATAGAAGGTTTTATGATTAACATATTATTTTCAGATGAATGACATTAACATAAATTAATTAATAATAGAAAATTTTTATAGTTTTTTATGTTATACTTATATCATAATATTGTCAAAACACTATAGTATTAGTAAAAATATTATTTTTTACAATTCACATAAAAATCAATTATTTTTAAAAAGATAAAGTTTTTATTATAAATACTTGAATTATTTTATTTTTTCATATTCTTATTCCAAAATTATAAAATTATTCATTTCAACAACAAATAAAAATATGGTGATATTTTTTTCCCTCAGAACATATTTTTTTTAATTTCAACATGTATATTACCTATTTTCTATTGAAATAAAGAATGAATTGAGAAATATATATTATTAAAATTTATAATATATTTTATCAAAAATATATATTGTTTTTTAAAATACCATTTATAAAAAAATTATAAATACAACTTTTTTCATAAAATTCTATTATTAAATATTTAGTAATTTTAATTTAATTCCATTAATTCTTTATTATTAAAAATGATTACTAATTTTATTTAAAATTAAAATTGGGAAATTTATAAAATAAATATGATAGTAAAATAATTTATTAAAATGATAATTATATGTTCAGATCCTTTTTATTTAATATTATGTAACCCATAAATATCATTGCGTAATATCTACGGGTAAGATATACCATTGTGGCTGTTGTTAGTGGGTGTTCATATATGAAAGATATTTTGGAAATTTTCTCAATAATGAAATAATATCTCATTTGATTTCAATCATTCTATAATTACTGGATTTTAGATAGGGATTGTTCCAGATAAATCTTTATTGAAGAAATGAATATTTAATGTCATGGATGACTCAAACTACTCAATTCCATTACTTCTATATTTTTTATAGTTTTCACAGTATTGTTACTATCATTCATACCCATTAATTGAATTTCAAGAATATATTTTTTAAAAGTAATAATTTTATTTTAACGTTTCTTGATTTCATTTTAGCTCAATGTTTTATGTTATGACAGTTATTAATCAAATTAATTATTTTAATGAAAAAAATTAATATAAAAATCCCATGCTATTATAGCCAAGATTACATTATAATTTATCTTAGATAGAATCACTTAATTTTAACTCTAGCTTCCTATTTTTTTGAGTGTTGGTCAGATATAGGAATATTTTTTATCCTACTAAAAAATATGTGTTTTCTAAAGTACATCTTCACTTCTATAGTATCAATATTAATTATGTTTTTAATATTCATTTCCTTCTAACATTAAAATAATCAGACCATCATAAAAATTAATTATAACTCATTTTATGACATAGAAATTTTTAACCACACTCATTAGACATAATTATAATTTTACTTAATTGAATTAATAAGAACAATATTTTTCAATAAATATAAATATAGATTAAACAATCACATCACATGGTAAGGTTGAAAAAACAAGAGATGTACACAATGATAAGATTTAGTCACAATATAAAATATAGGAGGAACTTTTCATAACTGTACAAAGAGATTGACTACTATTTCAAAGGTTGTTGTTGTACACATTTATATTTATAAATTATATTCAAATCCATTATCCCAGATTTAATTCCACGGAATAATAGTTTTATAAAATCTCTATTATAAAGTTGGATCGAAACCTATATCATTTTTCACATCACCTAATATAGTAACTAGTTAATGGAATATTTTAATGGCCTAGACCTCTATGGACAATTCTATTGCGAAAAACTGGTGTCTGAGGTGTTTTGGGAGGTCACGGTAAATTATGCCCAATACTTTATCAAATATTGAGATCATGAATAGTGTTTCTAGAACGATGATGTTCCAATGGTAACCTCATTCCTTTACCAAATATTGAGCTCATGAACAGTGTTTCCAAAATGGTGAGTTTCAAATAGTAACCTTTTTCCATTACCAAATTTTGAGTTCATGAATAGTGTTTCCAAAATGTTAAGGATCCAACAGCGACCTCTTTCATTTGCCAAATTTTGAGTTCAGGAATAGTGTTCCCAGAATGGTGAGGTTCCAAAGGTGACCTATTTCCATTACCAATTTTTGAGTGCATGAACACTATTTCCAGAAGGGTGAGGTTCCAATGGTTACCTCTTTCTTTTTCAAAATTTTGAGTTCATAAACAGTGTTTCTAGAATGGTGAGGTTCAAATAGTGACCTCTTCCCTTTGCCAAATATTGATTTCATGAACAGTTTTATAGAACGTTGAGGTTCCATGGGTGATCTCTTTCCTTTGTCAAATTCTGATTTCATGAATATTTTTTCTAGAATGGTGAGGTTCCAATAGTGACCTCTTTCCGTTTCCAAATTTTGAGTTCATGAATAGTGATACCAGAACTGTGAGGTTCCAACTATGACCTCTTTCCATGGCTAAATTTTGTGTTCATGAACAGTGTTTCCAGAACAGTGAGGTTTCAATGGTGACCTCATTCCTTTGACAAATTTTAAGTTCATGAACAATATTTCTAGAATGGAGAGGTTCCAACGATGACCTCCATCCTTTTCCAAATTTTGTGTTAATGAAGAATTTATCCATCTTCCTACAGTATCACCCATTTGACATTTCCCTTGATGTAAAATAAATTTAAGCCTTATTTTAAGGACACTATGTCCAATTCAAAGGCAGTAACTCCTATAATAATGTTTCCTAAGTATCGAGATGCTATTACTTGGTCAAACCGCTTGGTTTAATGCTCTCCTTTTTTAATGGAAAATCACGTGTATCATAATCTTCTGCTTAGTTAAATATTCTAAATGGGTGAGATATCTTCCTCCCTATTTCGTCCTCCATGTTCTCGAGTGTGAGATGCTCGAACATTCCATTCATTCCCATAGGAGTTGGGAAATCAAACATTCCACCTAGGATTGGATTCCCTTTGTTTTTATGCAACCAAGCAGTATCGATAAATCGTCAACATAAGGTATGATTTGTCATCATTTTTTTGGGTCCATCTCTTTCTGTTCCACCTTTCCCTTTTATGGAATAGTATATCTATGTTTCTAATGGTATTTTCTAGGGTATTGACTGATGTGGTGTGGTCTCTACATCCTCGTGTGGATAGAGTTGTCACGGGGGGAGGAGATCGTAACTCGTTGTGTGGCTCATTCTCTTATATAGAACGTCATGAACCATTTGAGGTAGGGGATTCATTACTTCTATTTTATTTTTTGTGTAGATTTATTGGTATTAGGATTTATCCCACTAGATTACAATGGAATTGACATAATAAATATTTGAACTGGATAAATAACTAGATATCGATCATTTGTTATTGCATCTTGTTTTATTGATAGTGTGATATTTATGATTTATTGGTCTAGCTCTTCATTGTTAATATAAATTGGTAAATAACTAAATGCTATAATTAATTGATAATCGTTTGGATAAATTTAAAGAGGTATATGATTGAATCAGATTGTTGTTTTTGCAATTTAATGTTAATAAAACCGATACAATAAGAAAGTTAAATCAATTTGTGATAGCTTACGGTTTAGGTTTCCAAAGATGGAACCTAAAAATAATAAATCAATTAATTCAAGATGGGTTGAATAACTAGTTGCTGATAAATGATAATTACTTGTAGGGTTTTGATTTACCCTCTTTCTTGTTTAAGGGCCAAGATCCTAATTGATATGATGGTTGTTTTCCTACTTCTTGTGTTGTGATGTGAGCCTGGAAGGATTTTGTGATATGTGGGGGTAGGGAGGCCATTTGTTTTTGGAAAAACCTAATGCATAGAGTGGCGAAATGAATCAGTTTATGCATGTGGGTGTCAGGGAGGACATTGGGGATGATAAAACGGGTTGGATGTGAATGTTGGATGTTTACTGATTCTTATTGGTTGTTTATATGCTTTACATTCCCCACTCCTCAAGGCAGCTAGTCTTGCTTACCATTCTTCTAAAAGTGGTGAAGATCTGTGGGGTATGCCATGTTCCTTCTGTGCTTAGCTTCTCAAGGGAGGATGGGTCCACCCTCTTCTTATAGGCGGTGAAGACTCGACATGTAGTTCATATACTCAACGTGTGGAGCCCCCTAATGTTTAGTAGCATAGAATGTTTTTCTATAATTCCTTGGAATATGGAAAAGTAATGATTTATTAAATATCTGAATAAATTATGTCAACCCATTGTGTTGGGGTTTTCTAGGGCACATTGGTGAGGTTGTAATTTAATGGAACATTAAACATTGGTTGTGATGCTAATGAAATATAATGCTGCAATTGTTAATGGTTAATTAATTTTTAATGAATTAATTAACTTAAATTGCAATCCATAAAAAGGGAATGATGTAATGTAATAATTCTATTTAAATGGTTGTGTGCTTGTAGGATACCTAGTCTTAGAATTGGTATTTTGGAATCCGAGAGATGTTAGCTGCAGTTGATTCTAAGAAAAGGTTATGCACATAGTGTGGTAGTGATATAAATTATATTCTGTACTTTTTTTGTTTTTTATGCTTATTAACCCCTTCAATTTGGTAAAATAACACCCTAGGGATTCTGAGCCTTAAGGGGGTGTTTTCCCAAACATTAAGATGGGAGTATGGATGGCTGACTACCCATTTGGGCCCTGCTCTCTTCTCTTAGTAGTTACTTGTACAGGTAGGAATAGTGTTTACTTTTACCCCTATAAGTATATAGATGTTTGTAATGGCTTGTGTTTATTCACACACACATATTCTAGATAGAGTTTCTTATGGACTACTATAGGTGTATCATGTATAGGTTGTGATGGCTTGAGGATTCTTACTCGGGGAATGGGCTACAATGGCTTGAAGATTAATACACGATGCATGATACATGTTATGTGAGCTGTGGTGGCTCCTAGAAACTATTTGGTTACTTTTCTTACATGATGTGGTGGTTTTGTTGCATGAGGTTCCCATTTTGGTGCTTCGCCCAGGTGTTTGCGGGAAATCCTTTTTAGAGAGAGATGCTCAAGATGTGAGGTGTTGGGGAAAACGACTAACCGGTGGGGAAGTAGTATTAGGGTACCATTGATATTGTTTATTATATTATATAATCTTGTATGTGATATATGGTGAGAGTATCCATGGTGAGGCTATGAATATAGTATTCATGATTAGGTGACGAAATAGTTTCACTTGTTGTTCACTATTCTTTAGCATGATTTCTTTACATTTACATGAGAGGTTTCAGTGAGGATCCTACTGAGTATACTGTTATACTCAGCCTATGAATATATTAACTATTTTCAGGTTAATTTGATCCGGTTGGAGATCAATCTGGTTTCCACTAGCTTAGGCTTGTAGGAGCTGTTCAGGTTTCATGGTCAATGATATTTTATCATTCCTTTGGTACTTGCAGTTTTTTCTTTTAGTTGTTTTAGTTTTGCATGACATAAAATATGTGTACTTGGGATTTCTTTTATATTGAAGTATGAATTGGAGTTGCTTGGTGTCTGTATTATCTCTCTCTTTTTCATGCATTCTCTTAGAGGGTAATTTCACCCATCTGTGTGTTTATTATACCTTCGATGCTAGTCACCAACCCCGGGCCTATATAAGGTAGGACTTGGGGGGTCATTATCTCCCTTCTCACATTGCTGGCCAAGGAGTGGTACACATTGTGCAGATGGGGTCATGATAGAGCGGTATCCAAGGTCTGTTGAGGGATATGATGGAGTTTTTTGTTAGGCACACGTTTGGTTGCATGGGTTTGTAGGGAAACGGTGTGAGTCACGTTAATCATGTGATGTAAACACTGGAGACCGGCTGAGACATAGGTATTTAGGGCCCCTATGATCTGATGTATAGACCATTATGTTTACAATTTCTACTAAACAATGTGATACTAGTTATAGAGTAGAGACCAAGGAAAGGATCACTCATCTTTCTTCTTTGTGCCTGTGTTTTAATGGGTAGACCATAGGATATGTTAACCTAAAATGAATAATATAACAAAATTAATTAATGTTGTGTCTTTCATATTGCTTTTTAGGAGCTAAAACTATTTTTTATTTTGTAGGAATGGATCTAGGTTGATGTCCTTGTCATAATTTCATAGAATATGACTGGGAAGTTGTGCCAGTAGATCACTACAAGGTTGTGGTTGATGATGACGAAACATGGAGGAGGAAACTATGAGAGTTTCAGTGCCATAGTCATAAAAAGTACGAGGGATCTGTTTTATATGTCGTCACATAAGAATGGTGGTAGGAGGTCGAGATGGTATTTAATTTTATCTATGATTAGAAGGAGCACTAGGTGTCCATGGTTGTGATGAAGCTGCATGGAGTTGCGAGTTAGTGTTTGTTCCTGTTCATTGGGGATTGTGTGGAGTCAGCGATCTCATGGGAGGAGTTCCGTGACAAGATTAGAGTTGTGTTTCTTTCTTCGATAGTGAAGGTGTCCATTTTCTTGGAGCATCTTACCCTACTAAAAGGGAGTTTCAGTGAGCAAGAGTTTGGAATCTGTTTTAGGTACCTTTTACGATATGCTTCAGACCTGTTGTCAGATGAGGAGGCCTGGGAGAGGAATTTTTAGGAGGATTTGTGTCCAGAGAACCAGGACCAGGTCACCCCATTTATGTTGAAGACATATCTTGAGGTGCTAGAAAGGGAATATGTTGTTGAGTAGACTTTAGACAAAACCAGATCATCCCAATATATGAGTGATCATTATTTATCACGATGTAGAGCTATAGTGTGGGGTTCTCAGTTTTCAGGGTAGAAGAGTTTCTGTTCGGCCTGGGGCATGTCCTAGCACTCTGCATCTTGTTTCTCCAAGGGAAGCATCTCACAGGCCTCTGGTTGGGGATCAGGTGCTTGTTTTTCTGGTGGTGGTTGAGGTCATCAGTAGCGAGAGTGCCTGGCCATTCAGAGCAGCCATCGTGCACCAGGTGTTCCGCTCTAGGTTTCTCCCTTAAGGGTGTTCTAGCCGTGTTAGCAGCAAAAGGTTGCACCAACATTAGAGTAGTATAGGTTACATAGGGTAGTCAGTGGATAGCCCCATGATTCTCCCTATACTAAAAGATAATAGCTCATCCATGGTGGTGGTCTTCATCAGGGTTAGAGAGGTCTTGGAGGAGGTCATGGTCAGCTTCCTGCTTTAGCATTACCAGCACCAGGCGAGCTAGACGTCATTCGAGGTACCCTTTTATTGTTTTCTACAATGGTGTATGCCTTGTTTGATTCAATAGGGACACACTCCTTCATATCACCTACCCTTTTACATGCTTTGGGAGTTGAGGTAGAGAGGCTTCCAGTGCCCCTGGCATTGACTACACTAGTTGGAGGCTAAGCTTAGTTTTTTGAATTATGTAGAGACAGTGAGATAGTGTGGGGTCAGCACTGCCATTGGGTATATTTTAAATATTTAAAAATACAATAATATAATTTTATCCTTGGCATGGATTGGTTGTATTCGGTGCATGATATCTTGTATTGCTTTAGGGGGAGGTTGTGTTCATCGATGCAGATGGAGAGCCTGTGGTGTTCATTGGTGAGCGAGACCCTCAAATGGGTCAGAGGCGTGTTCCATCCTTATCATCTATGATGGCTGAGCTGATGATGAGTTCTTCAAGGGTTCAATATTTTTCATTTATTAGTGTCATAGAAGAGTACCCTGATGTCTTTCCAGATGAGGTTGTAGCATTACCCCCTCGATGACAAATCGAGTTTGTGAATGAGCTACAACATGGATCATTTGCTATCTCTATGTCTCAAAATATGATGGCACCTAATGAGTTATGAGAGTTACATATTATACTTTATGACCTATTACAGTGTGGTTTTTTTCATCCGAGTGTGTCACCGTGGGTTGCACCAACATTGTTCGTGAAGAAGGCCTATGTCATATTGCAGTTGTGTGTCGATTATCGTCACATAAACAAAAAATGACAGTGAATAATTTATATCCTCTTCAACATATTGAGGAATTATTAAATAAATGGAAGGGTGATATTTGGTTCTCAAAGATCAACTTGCAGTCAGGATACCATCAGATGGGTGTGAAGGATGAGGATATCCCAAAGACTACTTTCTGTTGCCATCATGGGAAATAAGAGTTCTTTGTAATGTCGTTCAGTGTGGAGAATGACCTAGCTATATTCATGGGATTGATGAATGATGTGTTCTATATTTTCCTAGAAAATATTGTGGTGGTTTCATCAATGACATCCATGTGTACTCCATGTCTAAGGAGGAGCATGCAGAGAATCTACAAATTGTTTTGGGAGTTCTTCATCAACATCATATGTTTGGGAAGCAATCAAAGTGTGGGTATTGGGTTCAAGAAGCCGTTTCTTGTGGAATATTGTGTACCAGTATAGAGTAGTTGTGAATCTATCAAATATAGAAGTATTTGTGTCTTGGGCAGCTCCAAATACAGTGTTAGAGGTGCGAAGTTTCATTGGACTCTCATAATACTACAGGAGGTTCGTAGCCGATTTCTCTCAAGTTGCGACTCCTCTAACAACATTGACCTGAATGGTTCAAGCATTTATATGGACTAATTAGTGATAAGATGCTTTTGAGTATCTGAAGGAGAAGTTGGTAGGTGATCTAATTCATTTTCTTCCATTTGAGGGTGTTCATTGGGATTTTTCTGTGATGCTTTGTATTTGGGGGTAGGTTGTGTTCTTATGTAGCAAAGATTAGTTGTTTCTTATTGGTCTAATCAGTTGCATCCCCATGAATGTTACTATGCCACCCATGATCTTGCATTGGCATCCATGGTGTTTTCTCAGATGTTTGGCAGACATTACCTCATTGGTGAACTCTTGATGGTTTTCATTGATCATAAGAGCCCGATGTATGTTTCTTCCCAAATTGACTTAAACTTGCATCAATGTTAGTAGATGGGGTTCTTATATGAATATGACTTCGATATATCATATACACCTAGAAAGGGGAATGTCATAGCAGATGCGCTATGAAGGAAGTCATGTGGTGATGGAGTACTTGAATCTGGTGATTCCTAGAGAGTAATGGAATAATTGTCAGCAATACATATCAGTATGGGAGATGTTAGGGGTGGAGGTTGTCTTTTATAGATGAAGTTGCTGTCATCTCTGGTGCAGCTGGTGGAAGAGTCCCAGTTGGGGGAACTAGAGGAGGATGTTTGGAGAGATAGAGTTGTTTGTGGTGAGGCCCATGATTGTTGGTCTGAGGATGAACAACACTGAGTGTGGTATCATAGAAGGATATTTGTTCCTTTAGCTATACACAAGATTGTTCTCAGAGAGTTTAATAGTTATCCTTTAGTGATTCATCCTTGCATGAAAATGATGTACCGGGCCTTGATTATCCAATTTTTGTGGCCTGGGCTGAAGCGTGAAGTTGCGGAGTTTGTGTCTCGATGTTTTTTTTCAGAAGGTGAAGGCTGAACACTGTTTTCCTGGTGGTCTTCTCCAGCCGTTAGATGTTCCTCAGTGGAATTGGGAGGAAAACTCAATGGGCATTGTTAGTGGTTTACCTTGTTCTCTGGGAGGACATGATTCTATTTGGGTGGTCATGGATCATTTAACAAAATCAACCCAATTTATAGTAGTCAAGAAGTCAATATCAGTGGATGTTTTGTCACGTTAGTATCTTTAAGAGGTGGTGAGAGTTCATGGATTTCCAAGGAAGAACATTTCTGATAGATAACATGGTTTAACCTCTTGGTTGTGGAGAGATCCCCAGTATGCTTTTATTTCTCACCTATGACTTATCATTTCTTTTCATCATCATACAGATGGTTAGAAAGAGTGAACCATCTTGACTCTTGAAGACATGTTACGCTCTTGGGTCATTGATTTTTGAGGTTTGGGGATGAGGCACATACCCTTGGTGGAGTTCTCTTACAACAATAGTTTTCACTCCACCATTGGTATGGTGCCCTTTTACGCCTTATATGACCAGCCTTCCCGTTCTCTGTTGTGCTGGCCTGGGATCAGAGAGTCAACAATTCTCGGACCGAGACTAGTGAAGAATACAAAATATATGATTCAGGTGTTTTGTGAGAGGATGAAGACAATGTCGGGTCATTACAAATCATATGTCGGTCAAAGGATGAGACCCTTAGAGTTTGATGTTGGGGATCAAAAGTTTCGGGAGGTGACTCCCCATCGTGGGCCATGAAGGTTTGGTTGTGGGAGTGAGCATTCTCTCTAGTTTTTTGGGTCTTTCGCGGTGTCAGCTCATGTTGGAGTTGTGGAGTATCGAGTAGCACTTACCCCATTGATGAGCCGGATACATGATGTTTTCCATGTATCACAGCTTCATCATTATATTCATGTTGACTCACACATCATCGATTGTGGAGATATCGATGTTTATGATGATTTTACCTTAGAGGATTGCCCGGTAAAGATCCATGACTGCCAAAATAAGGAGTTGATTAGGTAATCAATCCGCTTGGTTTGTGTCTTGTGGATACATGGGGCATAGAGGAGAGTACATGGGAACGTGAGTCATAGATACATGCTCAGTACACAGAGTTGATTGATGTTTGACTCTTTTAATGTAACGATATACCCTTTAAGGATATACACCTTTCATGTTTATGAGATGGCTTTATTTGGGTGCTTCTTATGGATTTATCTCTTTTGAGAGGTATCTCTATGGGTGGTTGTTCCGGATTTTATTTTGTTTCTTTTTTTCTTAGTTTTAAATTCATGAGGATGGGAATGTTTTGAGAGGTCTCTAATGTAATGAAAGGACCTCTATGGTCCATTCCTTTGTGATAATCTATTGTATGAGGTTCCAATGATGAACTCTTTCCTTTTCCAAATTTTGAGTTCATGAACAATATTTCCCGAAAGGTGAGGTTCCAGTGGTAACTCTTTCCTTTTCCAAATTTTAAGTAAATGAATATTGTTTCCAGAAGAGTGAGGTTACAATAGTGACCACTTTCTATTTCTAAATTTTGAGTTCATGAATTTTGTTTCCAGAATGGCTAGGGTTCCAATAGTGACCTCATTCCTTTTCCAAATTTCGTGTTAATGAACATTGTTTCCAGCTTCCTACAGTTTCAACCCTTTGACTTTTCCTTTGATGTAAAATGAATTTAAAGCCTTGTATTATGTATACTAAGGTCAAATCAAATGTCATAACTCCTATATTAATTTTTCATAAGGATCATGATGCTTTTACATGGTCAAACCATGTGGTTTAATGCGATCAACTTTTAATGGATAATCCAACATACCTTAAACTACTGCTGCATTAAATCCTCTAAAAGGGAAATATATCTTCCTCCCTAGTTCTTCATCCTTGTTCTCAGGTGTGAGACACTCAAACACTACATTCCTTCTAGTAGGAGTATTTCAATCAAACTTTCCTCCTTGGATTTGTCCCCCTTTATTTTGATGCAACCAATCAGTATCGATCAATTATCGATATAAGGTATGATCTATCATCATTATTTTTGGGTTAATCTCCTTATGATTCTCCTTGAACTTTTATGGAATAGTATCTGATTGTTCCTAATGGGATTTTCTTGGGAGTTGACTGATGTGGTGGTGTCTCTGCAAACTTGGGTGGATACAGTTTTCATGGGGGGCGAGATTGTAACCTGTTGTGTGGCTCGTTCTCATATAAGGAACGTCAAGAACCATTTGAGGTGGGAGATTCGTTGCATCACTTTTCTTTTACGTGAAACTTTATAGTTAGCATTTTTTATCCCATTGTATCATAATGGAATTTACATAATAAATATTTGAAATAGATAAATAAATATATATCGATCGTATGTAATTGCATCTCATTTTTATAGATAGTGTGATATCTATAATTAATTTATTTAGCTCTTTGTTCTTAATTGAAATTGTTAAAAAACATAAATCCATAATTAATTGATAATTTATTGTCCAAAGATAAATTGGTATGTGAATGAATCCGATTTTTGTTGTTGTAATTTTATGTTAATCAAATTGATAGAGTATTCATGTTTAATCTATTCGTGATAGGTTAACATTTAGGTTTCTGATGTTGGAAACAACGAATAATAAACTGATTAATTAAAGAAGGATTGAATAACTGATTGTTGATAAAAGATAATTCCTTTTAGGGTTCTGAGTTACCCTCCTTCTTGTTTAAGGGCCAGGAGCCCAATTGATATGATGATTTTTTTCCTGCTTCTCGTGTTGTAATGTGAGCCTGGAAGGCTTTTGTAATATGTTGGTGCAGGGAGGCCTATTTTTTGTGGCAGTAGTTAACTCATACAGTGGTGAGATGCATATCTTTATGTATGTTGGTGTTGGGGAGGACACTAGGGTTAATGAAACAGGTTGGATGTAAATGTTGGATGCTTGCTGATTCTTATTGGTTGGTTATCTTTTTTACTTTCCCCACTGCTCAAGCCAGCTAGTCTTTCTAACCCTTCTTCTTAAATGGGCGAAGATGCATGGGGTATTCCACATGCTTTATGTGTTTAGCTTCTCAAGGGTGGATGGGTCTATGCTCTTACTATAGGCGGCGAAGACTCGACGGGAATTTTATCTACTCATCCTGTTGATCCCCTTTGTGTTTAGTAGCATAGAATGTTTTTCTACAATGTTTTGGAATTTTAGAATGTAATGCTGTAAAAAATATATGAATAAATTTTTTTAAACCTTGGGGTTTGAGTTTAATGGGGCACAATGCTGAGGTTATAATTTAAATTAACAATGAAATTTCGGTGTGATTCAAATGAAATATAATGTTGAAATTGTTAAGGGTTATTTAATGTTTAAATAATTAATTAACGTAAATTAAAACTGATAAAAAGAGAATGAAGTAATGTAATAAAGATCTTTAAATGGTTGAGTGCTTATAGGATACCAAGTCTTTGAAGTGAAATCTAGGAATCTGAGTGACATTAGCTGTAGTTGAGTCTTAGACTAGGTTATGCCCATAGTGTTGTTGTGAGATATAGTATATTCTGTACTTTTGGGTTTCTATACGGTAATCCACCCCGTTAGTTAGGGAAACTGACACCCTATGGATTCTAAGCCCTTGGGGGTGTTTTCCCCAAAATTCAGGTGGGAGGATGGACGTTTGGCTACCCCCTTCGGCCCTGCTCTCTTCTCTTGGTAGTTACTTCGGATGGTTGGCACAATGGTTAGTTTTCCCATATGTGTGTATAGAGATGTAATGTCTTGTGGTTATTCACACACATATATACAGGATATTGTTTCCTATAGAATACTATAGGTGGTAGGTGTATAGGCTGTGATGGCTTCACGATCCTTACTCAGGGTATGGGCTATAATGGCTTATGGTTTAATACCCAATGTATGATACAAGTTATATGAGCTGTGGGGGCACCCAGAACTATTGGGTTACATTCCTTAAAAGTCTTTTAATTTTTAAAATATTTTTTTATTAAGTAAAATTATAAATTTAAAGGAAATATTAAATAAAATTTAGAAAACACATGATTTAAACTATGATGACATAAGTAATATTTTACATAATATTTATTGGAATTTATTATAAGTTAAAAATTAATTTTTTAGAATTTGGTTTCATGTTGATTTGATATCCAGAATAAATATGTATTTTTTCAATAAGAAAGAATTTTATATTAGGAAAATTAGATAAATAAATCATATTACCATACACATATGTTACAAGGATAAATATAAAAATTTTATAAAAACAGTTTTTCACATGTTCAATTCATTAATGGAGAAATTGATTTTTCATTAAAAAATATTACTTGATAAAAGTTATTAAATATTTATAATCAGTATGTAAAAATATTTTAATAAGTTATATTTTATATTTGGGATTAAAAAATTATTAACATAGTTAAAATCTAGTATTAATAGTAAAATAAAAAATGATAAAATAGAAAATTATATGATTAAATGAGATAATAAAATTAATAAAACATTCTGAAAATGAATTGTTGAGTGATTATATACCTTATATCACCCCGAATCAATTATTTCCCATTGTAGTAAAATTATCAAGTTTAATATGTCCCCCTATAAAATAAAGTGATTAAAATTATAATAATTAATTTCTATAAACTTATACAAGTAGCCTTTCACTACACTTTATAGAACAAGAAAAGAATTAATTTTCCTCAATAAAAAATATAATTTTTTGTACCCCTATAATAATATTCCTTTTTTCCTTTAGACTCTAGTCCTATGATATTGGCCTAATAAATCTATTTCCAAGAGTCCCCCTAGAAATCCAAAGTCCACAATGTGAGTACATTTTTACAAACAATTTTATATATTATTATTACTTTATCAATTGAAATTTAATCATCCAATATAGTTAAAATATTATTTTTTATACTTAATGACAACATGTTAGTTGAATAAATTTTGTCCACTTTTTCAAATTTTCTTTTTAAAAAAACTAAACTATAATTCATGTGTTTCACAGCCAACAACATCTACGAATCGATGATTTACATCTTTCCACCATCTCCTCAATTAATATATAATAATAATTAAATTTAAGAATAAATTAGAATAACATATTGTAGTTAATATTTTGGAATGATTATAATTAATATTATTTCCCTTTAATTTTTTAGAAATAAAAATGATAACCAAGAGTTTTGAAGTTTATGACCTCTATAAAGTAACCTATTTCATTTCACATATATTTTTTTATATATTCATATAAATTCAAATATGATTAAAAAACATAATGATATATAAAAAATATAATAATCCCGCTTTATTAATGATATTATGAAACAAATAATCAACTATCCTAATCACATGAATCCCTTATTTATGGTATTTTCATGTGTTGATCCATCTTACAAACTACTTGAAAAATGATATAAGAGAATATCATGGATAAATATAAAAACATAATTAATGATAATATATGATATTAATAATATTATAATAAATATATTTTGTGCATGTGGGGGTAAATTTACTAATAAACTCAATGATTAATATATTAATGTCTCTTCATTAAAAATACATTATACAAATACATAATCATTTATATCATTATTAATAAAAAATAAATTATAATTAATTTATAATATTTTATGTAATTTTAAATGATCATTTATATGAAGTTTTATGATATAAAAATCATTATATTTGTAGAAAAATGAAGAATAATCCTCTATTATGAAACTGATTCAAAATGATAATGATTTCACAAAAATAACACTAAAAATATAATAAATAACTAATATACATATAAAAAATAAATACAAATGATATTTATAAATGGATTTCTGAAAAATAGGGTTTTTAGTTATTTTACATAGATATTAATTTTTTATGCAAGACATTCATGTTCATTAGTGGATATCATAAATTCATGTAAGGGGTTCTTTGTTTAAAATTAAATTTGATGAGACCTATTTCTTAATAAAAACCAATATATTTTTAATATTGATTGTTTATGTTATAATGAACATATTTGAGCATATACAAATAATTTGGAATTCCCAAATTATGTTCTCTTTTAAAACTATTTTTATTTCGAATATACCCATGTGGAAATGGTCTTTTTACTCTACTACCATTATTTGGTTTTAATGCTTCTATTTTAAATTTTTCCTTCCAATATAGGTTGATTATAACGTTAAATTTTATATAAATGGTAAATTATATTACTTTTTTTTCATAAAATGGACATTTAAATTCAGATCACTGACAAAGATTAATATTTTTTCTCAAAATACATATTATTGCTGATAATAATTCTCATCCTATTTAATGATGGTTTCCCCTCGTCATTATATCCCATTCCCACCAATGTTCTCAGTTAAAATTGGAAACCTAATTATGTATTATTTCATGTGAAAATTTTATTTTCATTCTCAATTTTTAAAAATGGTGATTAATAACTCATTTAATGATGTGTGGTTTCAATATAAGTATTATTTTTTTTTATAAAAATGAGTTTTCTATCCATCAAAAATTAATTTTTTTATCATCCACTAAACTGTATTTTTGAATATATTTTTTTTATTTTCAAGGAAATATTTTATATTTTTTTGAATTTAAATATTTTCTAATGTAACAACATCACATTTTTGAATTTTATTGTTCAATGATACCTATAACTTCTTCCATTATGGAAATGTTAAAAAAATCAACAAATATATTTTATCTTTTCACTACCATTTTCCCCATTATCTAAAATGAATTTTTTCTTGGGAAATTATCTTACATAAATTATAGTAAATATTCATTTCTATTTTTTTATATTAAATTTATGGAAATCCATTATTTTATTTTTAATGACTAATAATTGAATGTTTTTTTATATTAATGATAGTCTTTTATGAAGAATCATTATTTCCTTCCATTAATGGAAGGATCTTGACCTCGATGCTATACAATGATTGTTAGTTGAAATTATTAACTTAACTATATGAATCTTATCTACATAGTGCAAACAAAAATATCATTTTTTTATTCAAGGATATTCACCCTGACTGTTTTTATGTATCTTTTGGTCCATATATATTTTTTATGGGTATATTATTTAATGATTATTGATGTAACTAAGAATGTTTTCATATTCTGATTATAATTGAAAAGGGTATTAAAAACATTATATTTCAACACTTTCATTTTCTGAATTGAATTATTGATTTCAGTGACAGTTATATAAACGTTTTATTGATTTTTGGATCCATTATTTCACTCTAATGCATCGGTTAAAAATTTATATCTCAGTAGAAAATTATTCGTGGGAACTTTTTATTTCATCTTATACACATGAATAGATATTATAGATTATAAATGTAATGTGTCACATAAATATATTTACAACAAATTTTAATAATGGTCTACATTATTTTTTTCTTGTTGAATGGAAGATCTATGTTATATTTTTATAAGACATGTTATAACCATTATGATTTCTTGATTAATTTTGTTGATATATATACTTATTTAAAATCTGTATATTCTTACTTATATATTATAATAATCCCTCATATTGATATAATATTACTCACATGTTCATGTGGTTTCATATTCTTATGGTCACATCCTTAATGACATGTTGATAATTTTCTACCACTGATCACTTTATATAACCCATTTATTATGTTTCCATTTACATATGTTATAAGTATATATAATGAAAGAAATATCTTG
This sequence comes from Viscum album, assembly GCA_963277665.1. Classification (NCBI taxonomy): domain Eukaryota; kingdom Viridiplantae; phylum Streptophyta; class Magnoliopsida; order Santalales; family Viscaceae; genus Viscum; species Viscum album. The sequence goes on along the minus strand of OY728165.1, from coordinate 1,331,733,760 downwards.
AAGATTAATTTTATACAGATAATCAGAGACAAATATTGAATTCAAATTATGGATGTAGCCATTTCTTATATATTGGAAAAAGAAATTTCCATTGAAAACTATGTGGGTTTTCCTAGTTATGGTTTTTCTTAATTTTTTAAAACTATAATCCTAAAATATATTTTGAATACATCAAAGGAATTATTTTTTATGTCATGTAACTAACAGATGGTCTGGTATGAAAATTCAACTGGTTTCATATAATTGGGGAATATAGGAATTATAAATGGTAATAAGGAAGTTATAAATATAGTCATTGTATATATATGTAACTGAAATGTATAATAATGTTTGTATTTTTTGAAAAAAAATTATAATAATATAATCCCTACCTAATAAAGTATAAAGAAACATAATATCTCACTAAAATATTGAATTATTAAATAATTCAATGCATTAGGTATTAATTTTATTAAAGAATGTTATAATATATTTATAATGTTAAATTAAATATTTTAATTTCAATGGATTGAAATATTTTGACGGCTAAAATATAAATAGTTATTTTTAATGGAATTTGGTAATGATTATTTAATATAAAATTAATTTTATTTTGTTTTTATATTTTCTTATCTTAAAGAAAATAATCACAACTAATAAATGAATTCAATAAAATGAATTGATAATATATAGAGTAAAATAAATTATCTATAACCTAATACATAGTATGAAGAAATTTGTAAAATTAATTTCATTTTACAATGGAAAAATACATATTAATTGATATTCATTTTATTTTATTGATAGATTAAAATCTCCAAATGTTGATAGGTTGTGGATGCTCAATAAGTGTCTAAAGAGAATATCCAAGATATTTTAATTCTAGGAATGGATGATAAAATCTATGGTGGAGGTTTCCTATCACATTGTGTTCCCCATTAATTATATAAAATAAATGGCAAAGAGAAAAATTTCCTTTTCATTGAAACTATGATATATGAGAATATAGGTTCAGGATTGGAACAATGATATAAACATTGTTATGACAACTGTCAATCTTTTTTGGATTCTCATCATCAAGATAAATTGAATTTTATGGTATCCTATAATTCTATGGGAAATTTCACATTCAGTTTACATCACATGAAATTGGATAAGAAAGATGAAAATCCCCACATTATGAATTATTCTAGGGAGTTTGTGGATGTAGACAAGGTTGTTACCTTGGTGGAAGAGGTTATGATAAAAAATAGATATCATAGCATCAACCTAATCATACACTATAAACAGAACCGAAATTATATTTGAATTATAGGTTTTTTGTTCAATAATATTTTGATTTAAAAAGGGAAAATATATGGAAGTTTTTTAATGTCAAAGGTCATGAAGAAGTTTTATTTAATAGGGACAAGGGGAAATGTATAGTCCCAGTACCCAACCATTGGGATAAAAACTCACATGAACCCTCTTCCTTGGACATCATGTGAAATAATTCGGTTTCCTAGAAAATCACTCATGAAAATGGTTCTTATGGTGTTTCAAACCCCCTAATCAATGATGATTTCGATGTTGTAATGGATAAAACAATTATATAATTAATTGGGGTAGTAGAGGCAGAATGAGTGTAGAACAAACTCCAATTCAAACTCATTGACAACCCATATAATGAAAACATACTCATTAACTATAGTATGTATGTACGGAGATATCAGATGCTTCATCATATAAATTATTCCCACCTAGTAACACCTAATGTTACATCTAGGAAAAAGGATGATGAATTCTTATATATCGATCCTTCCACTTCAAAACAAGAACACTTAGTGAAGTATAATGATGGAAAAGATGATTACCCTCTTGGTCTATAGTGGATCCAGATATGCAATATTGATTTCAAATTGAATCCCTATCTCATAAAAATAATTATCCTCTTATATTTGAGAAATATTATAAAATTTATGATATTAGTGACAAGGGTGAAAAAACTCTGATTTTTTGATTTCAGCAATGTGAAACATGTTTTCAATCATGTTGCAACCCTTATTCTATTAAATATTCTAATACAGATGATATTTTGAGACATAGGGCCTTTAAAGATGGGAAAAAGGACCCTTTATCTTGTTAACTTCAATAAATATTTGAATAGAATAAAATAGAAAATAAATTCTTTTTAAACATTTCACTCTAGAAATAATTTCAACCCTATCAATGGATAGTTTTGGGTAGATGATAATGAGGAAATACCACTGAATAAATTTGAATAAGATAAAACTAGAATGCAAGAATACTATGATATAATAGTATGTCATGAAACACCTAATGGAAAGAGAAGTAATTGAAAAGTTAAATCCAAGTAATTTCCCATATTGATACTTTAATAGGAAGGAACTTCAATGAGGTGAAAATAACTTATTCAATGGTGATTTTATTATATAATTTCAAGGGATTTATATTTATCTCAATGTCACAACCCATAGATATGTCATTCGGTCCCATAATCTATATCTTATTGGGATTATTGAGCATACGATTCTATTCAAAAAATAGAATGCCTACAAATGGTCCTATTTTGGATACATATTTTTTTTTCTCAAAATGTATTTGACCATGACATGGATCATATATGGGTTATTAAACATGATATTATCTAGATTATTTAATGTATTAAAATTTTACAACACATTGAAAAATAATATTACATAAAAATTATCTCCCTTTCCATCACTTTTTTATGCTTCCTCTAATTATATCAAAATACGGGATATTTTGTGGTAGCTAGAAATGAAAGGTGATATTGTATGACACCCTAGTTTTCTTGTAGGGAAATGATGTTCAATATTGAGGAATGATGGGAAATTGGGAAACAATTTCATTAGAATTTCTTTTTAGGAATTTTCAACATTCATTGATCAGTGAAACTTATTTGATATTCCAATTCCTAGGGTAGATTACACACGCAGTAGATTTAGTATACATGCTATACATCTACTAAACTGGAGATATGTTTTATTCAAAAGGATGATTGTATTGTGGGTATTGGAAATTTAATTTCTTTCTCCCCAAACATCACTCAATTTAAAATCATATTTTTTTGAACTTCACATGAAGCTCACATGGGTGTCCCATATTCCATTAAAATTTAATAATGGATGGATTTTTATTCTATGGTGTACAGAGACTACTATAGAGGCCCGGATGATGGAATTCATTATTATCACATTCGATACCATTTATGGATGGTCCAAAACATAAAAGTTTTACAAAAACAGTAGAGGAAGAATATTTTTCTAAACATGAGGAAGACATCAATGATGCTGAAGAAGGTCTTGAATTCTGTAGGATTAGATTTTAAAACCATGAATCTCCCCCGAGAGAGAAAACCCAATACCATTCCAGGCATGATAACCTTCTGACACTCAGATAACAGTTAAAACAAAATCTCCAAAATGTAAAATGGATAAAAGGGGGTGTCATGAAGCAACAATTTTCTTCCTTGGAAACACATGGAAAAAATTGTATGTAGAGGAGATAATGCCATCATTATTAAAATATGAACCATTAATTATTAAAATTACATCTCCAATGATGTTATTATTCATTTTTTTTCCATCTACTGAGATGATAGATCTTATTAAACCCATAATATGGTTCAAATAATTCCATTATGAATTTATCATTATCAAAATAGAATCCTCACTATGGAGCACTCTAATGGGAATGATAAAAAGAAATCATGTCCATTAAAATGATAGTACCCCTAGACAAGATGGGTTCAAAAATAAATTCTTTATATTCTACTTGTATATTTTTTCTGATGATATAGAAAAAACATTCAGATAATATTTTAAGCATGCCTCTATGACATATGGAATCCAGTATAGCTACATAACCATATACTTAAGAAAGAAGGTGACATTGACATCAGGGACATTAGCCTAGTTTAACTAGAAATACAACATAGAATATCATAGGAAAAGTTATTGGGAGAAGGTTGGGAGATATCATGAGAGATATTTTCACTCCAAATTATTTATGATTTTCCCCAAGGAGTGTTAAATTTTGTAATCCTTTGAAACTATCATTCTAGTGTGTAAGAAATTTGAAGATAAAAACGTTTCTCTATGAATTAACATTTCAAATATACTTGAAACATTGAGGTTGGGTATCATTTATTCTATTATCATGAAATATGGTTTCTCAACTACATTTATTAGTCTCATTAACATAATCATTATCATGGTGAGAATATATATTCTTATAAATTGGCCCCCCATAGGATTCCTTAGATGTATAAGTTGTGTGAGAAAATTTAACACCCTCTCAGGTCTACACTTCTCTATTAAAGAAGGCTATATTAGCTGATCTATTTTTGAGTTGACTCAAATTTTCCATTAAAATAAAAAAATTATGTTCCTACTTGCACAATAGTTATTATCATCACTATGCAGATGAAATCATTTTTTTTGAAATGCCTCCAAATACTCTTTGTCTTCTGTCAATCAAATTTTCAATCACTATAATGTGGTAGAATGATAATTCATTAATTGGAACATGTTTCTCATTTTTTATGGAGATCATGTTTTTACTACTAGGAGTAATATAATTTCTAGGGATCATGGGTATAAATAATAATAGTACAATTCATCTATCTTAATGTTACCCAATTTTTGAAACATATAAAAAATATGCTACCTAAAAAATATGTGCTCTAGTATCATTAATCAAATTTCCACATGGAAAATAAAATCAATGTCTCAAGATATGATAACATTCTTGGGAAAATCATTTCTCACAACCAAATTTATATATGCATTCTCTTTATACTAATGGAAAATGGGTGTTATCAAATATCATAAAATATGATTAGAAATTTTATATGAAAATGTTCTATAGATGAAAAGAGTCTTCTAAATTTTTCTGAGAAAGAGTAAATAATGACCATTAAAATGGGTGGCTAGGAATCATGGATCTAAGGATCTTTATTTATGCACTTATTCAAGAAATAATAAGGGAATCTTATTACAACATGCGACTCTAGAATTTATTTTTAATAAAATAGTGTTATTTCAAAGAGGATGTGTTGATCCTCTCATTATCTGGATACATGAATATATCTCACTTACAAACATATTAGTCATTTCTATGATGATACATTCCATGGGGATAGTATGAAAACAATAAAAAATTAAATATTAAAATATACACTGGCTTGACAGATCACTTGTATACCTCATGTATGTGTCTCCAACCCTTATGAATATGTCTATTACTAAAAACCATCACATTAAAAATAATTTGGATGTGTTAATTCTATATCATGTCTCCTCTAAACTATAAATATATATCATTTTTTATTGGGATACTCCTATCTAGAAACCCAATATTGTAAGGCACTATAAAACTATAGACCATTACAGAATCAAATGTGATTGTAAAATTCATCCCCCTCATGGATACTAAAGTTAGAATCTCCCTTCATATATCCCTCTAAATTGATACTTATTTAAATAATCATTAGATACCACATTCCTACTGATATGCTATAAGGAGATGAAATCCATCTAGTCTCGGTATGTCATATTTTATTCTAAAATTCTAAAAACTCTCTTCAACTTTTCATCAAATACATTTTTTATGATATTTTGGGAACAACTAAAAGATCTTATTCATAGTTACCAATTAAAAAAAATAAATTAGTGAAGAATATATTCCAGTCTATTACTATTTCATAGTTGACTAAATAGGTTTATAAGATGTTTCTACTAGATTAAATATATACTATTTGTTAAGTGTTTAAATATAATAATGTGATGGTTTTTGATAGTCAGACTCCTTCAATTCATGTGGGTATGATGACCATATACTGGGATGTCATTGTAGCCTCTAAGATACAAACACATGTGATGGAAAATATAATTTTGATTTTAATACTCAATGGTTGTTGGGTGTTGATTTTAAGTCTAAAAAAACAAAAGTGTCTAATTCTTTCAGGTGGATTCCTCCAATTCCATAAATGGTAATGGTGAATATTGAACATTTTTCCTGAGGCTATATGGGACCATTTGGTTGTGGGGGTGTCTTTCGAACACCTTTGGTGTAACGACCCGAACATTTGAATAATATTTGTTTCCTAAATTTGTGTGTAACTTTATTTTTTTAATCCCCAAAATTATATCCTTTAATTTTTGAAGTGATTTTAATGAAAATGATACCATTATGTTTCGACTGTTATATGATTGTTAGTCAATATTATCTTTCGAAACAAAAATCATAATGTTACAATTACTAATTATAAATACAAGTGATATTAGTTAATTAATTTAGAAAGAAGAGTTTATGGCCTCATCCAGTAGACTCGGGCCATATGAAGCCCATTTTTTAGAGCATGGGAAGGAGGTTGTGTCACTAGGACTTTCTCTAGACCAAGCCCAAGTCGTGCTTCAATATGTGAATATTGAACAGAATTGCCTAAGGGAGATGTACTAGATGATAGAAATCACCAATCGGGAAATGTTGTCTGTTCTACCCAAAGATTATATCACCATATCAAATCTTACACTTAGGTCCTATGCTGGTGTTATAAGGGGCTATGTAATAAGGGCTTAGCTACATTGTGTCATCCTTTTGTATAAATAAAATTTTAATTTACTCTTATGGTAATATATGTGTAATTAAAGTATTCAAATAAAAATAGGATGAATTTATATATGTTCTATATTATTGATAAATTTTGTAAAAAAATTATTTTGAAATATTTTTGTATACATTGAATAATTAATAATGTAAAATGTTTTTTCAAAAATTGGTCTTCTATAGTTGTGGTCAGATAGATTTTTAGATTAAAATAAGATCACCTTAATTTTTAGTGAATAACAATGTATGAATAAAAATGTTACCCTTATTAATAGTAAAGTGACAAATTCAATAGTAACCTCACTTAAGAATGTATAAATATAAATTAGGCATCTTGAATGGTGATGTTATATAATAGCATATGTAAATCACTATTTCAAAAATTATTTGTTATGTACTTGTTTTATTTCAAGTAAATAGAGTTTTTACATAAAAATTAAATATCTCATAACTAAAATTTTTTTTTAATAAAAAGGGGTTAATTTTTTGAATTCAGATCATCGATATTAGGCTAGTGTGAATTTATGATATTTTTTATAAAATATTTTGTTTTTTGGTGAATAGTGAAAATAATATTTTGAGTTTCGGTGTGATCAAAAACATCAATGATGATGTAATAATGATGTTATCATTCTGGTCAGCTTTTGAATAGTATGATATTCTATGAGGTTTCCCGTGTGGCCAATACCACTGTAAAATAACATGGGCATTCCCATGGTTTTGCAAAAACCACCGATGAGGTGTCCCTTGGAAAATAATAAAATATTCCCTCACTTTTTCTATAAATACCAAGCCATTCCTTCCTTCCTTTCATTCCCTATTCATCGTCAACAAATATTGGTCTATTAACTCCCAAAGATTCCTCCCATGGTTCCCTCAACCCCCCTTGTTTCATGCGTTGAAGCATTGAAAATTACTCTTCCAGGTAAGGGAACTTTTCACCCTCCTCTTTTAAGTCACGACTTCAATTTTTTTTAATTTCTACTATTTTCCATTTTATTATGTGGGGGTTTATTCTTAAATATCATTATTTCTATCCATTTTACATCCAAATTATGGGAGAACCTTTCTACAATAATCACCTCTTTTCTTGTATTTTTAAGTGATGTTGTTAGGCTGCCGAATTCTCATAAATGAAATCACATCTTCTATTTTTTTCAAGTTTCTTATTCATGTGGTATGTCATTCAAATATCCATACCACGTTCTTATTTATATTTTATTATGTCCTTATAATTTATTATGAGTTATTTTTGAGTAGATTATCCTTGTCCCCTCTCTTTTAATGATGTCTAAAAACATGTTATATAATAGTTATGCTTCCAAATTTATGTCTCAAAATCTGTCTCTTTTTCTCAAGAAATTCTCCTGTTTTATTTATGTAAAAACCCAAATATATTTTCTTTTCCAGGGGTATTTAACAAGACATAATATTGATCTATTTTATTTTATAATTTACAAACATATAACCTTCACTCTCTTCTCATGGGTTATAATGGACATAATGGTCATATTTTTAAGCACAGTTAAAATGTCGTGATTTTGAAGTGAATACCATTATTTTACTATCTATGGGTTATTTATGATATTTTTTATTATGATATATGTGTATCACATGAATATAAATTCATATTAAAGGTGTGTCATGATAGTGCTCCAATGTATTGGGTAATGAATTTAATCTCTTTAAATGATAGGTTTCACGATGCCTTGGTGAATAATCATGGTAATATTTATGATACTTTGGGTATGAACCTTGAGGATATGTACATTATTTTCTAAATTAAATGTTTAGCCACATATTCAAGTTAGGGTTCATTTTATTTTAATTATTATATGTCTCTACTTCCATTTCTCATGTCTTTATATTTTCAACAAGTTCTTACTAATATCATAAGTAAATGGATTCTCTTTTTTTATTTACTATGCATTTTTATCACCCTTTCCATTGATGTATATCTTCAGGTTATGAGATGCAGTAGTTGTACCTAGGATAAACATTTTAAGAGTCTTTTTAATGGAATTTAATATATATTTTTTACATTTTCATGTATTTTGTTCATGATTTCCAAGACACTAAACATTAAAGATCCTCTATTTGTAAAATGTAATGAAAAGTTATGTATTAAAAATGTGGAATTTAATTATTGGTAAAAAATAATGGTTTAGTTATTTATGGAAATTAGGATATGATTTTTTTTGAAATAACCCTATTGAAAAGTTTTATTATTTGAAATATTTCCGGTATTTTGGTGAAATATTAATTTAGTGGATTCCAAACAAATAAACCCCCACCTAGATACAAACTAGTAGATGTGGCTCTGGCACAGATGTACCTTGGAGTGAAAAGTCTAAAAAGGAGTTTTGGGCTTCACCCTGGGTATCTTTGTACATGAAAACGGGCCTTGATTCACTCTTAGTTTGACACTCCCATGGGATATGATTGTTTAATCATAATGTTTTTAGGAATCACTATGAAGGATTTTTAAAGTAATGTAATTATTTAAGAATTAAATTTCTAGACATAAAATCCTTTATATTTAAAAGAATCATATATCATATAATATTTTCAATATGGTTTTATTCTATTATAAAATGGTGGGCAATAGGAGAAACCGTGAAAATGGTGACCGCAATGGACCATGTGTTGACCACCCTCCGATGGAAGTCGGAATTGAAACTTTCATGAGAATGATGAAAAAATTGGCTCAGGTTATGGGAAATAACTTCAATCAAGTGGAGAGACTAATCTCAACATGAAGGGAATAACATTATGTTGAGTTCATTAGGAGTGAAAGAACACCAACCTTCAATGTATCTATTGACCCATAGATTACTGAACAGTGGATCAGTACTATTGAGAAGATCTTTTCTGTGCTCCACTGTTCGGAACAAGTGAAGGTCACCTTGGATGTTTACCACATAGAGGGAGAAGCTTATTATTGGTGGGAACTGATTAAAAACACGAGGCCAAGAGTGGTGGTTGAAGATATGCAGGGGGAAGAGTTCATAGAGATATTCTTCAGTATGTATTTCCCTCGTTCCATGAGAACAATAATAGATAAAGTGTTTCTCGAGATAAAGCAGAAGGGGAATTAATCTGTGGGAATCTATGAGATAAAAATCACACCCCTTTCAGGTTACACCTCTAGTTTTATCAACGATCAAAATTGTATGGTTGATAGATTCATCGGTGGACTGTGACGCCATCTGTGGATGAATCTTGCCCACCGAGGCTATGATATATATGAAGAGATTGTAAAAAGTGTGATCAATGTTGAAATATGTTTGCTGAGATACAATGGTTTAATAAATCCAATGAGAATAAATGAACGATGGAGAAATGCTTTGGGAGGACTTTATGACAAACTTGCTTTTTAATACAAAATTAAACATGATTTATTACATAAAACTTCACTTGATACAACAAATAAGATTTAGAGGTTTAATTTATTTGAGGATTAGGGTCATTACATAAAAACTTGAAGCATTAAATACAATATTTTTATTGAAAACTTCCTTTACATGACCACTACATTCCCTCATACTTAGCATTGCATGGGATAACCTGAGGACATGCATAAGAAAAGGGTTTGCTATAAATCCTAGTAAGGGATTACACATGGAATAACATGAGGCGTCAAATACATGTTAGAAATTATGCATATCAATAGATCACAATAGAAACATGAACATAAAGGCATGATAAAACTTGATAATCATAACATGGAATTGTGGCAACAACACTTAACATTGAATTAGCATGAGCCAAGGCTCATTGGACATGGAGAATGAGTAAATCCTCATTGAACATAAAGCATGAGTAAACCCTCGTGGAACATGAATTAGCATGATTCCACACTCATTTCACATGATTTATCATGATACTATACTTTACCCAATGCATTGGAGCACTATAAGGGTGCACCCTTCTTAAACATTTCATTTCATGCATAAGTGTGCCACATGGATCATAAAACATGGATTCATAAAACCTAATCATTTCATCCACGATAAAGGAATGTGGAATTAATACATGAAACTTTATAATGAATAATTAAATGTTAATAAATTTGAATACCCTTGATGGAGAAATGGGCATGGTATTCACTATACAATGACATTGGCTTAGAAAATCGGTGTGATTTCGGCAGCGTAACGACGTGCCATAAGAGTTCATAAAATGGTTGATGAGAGAGAAAGGGGTTCATCATCGTATTTACAAGTAATTGAATGTAAGGAGGTCATATAGATACATTTCCCAACAATTTTAATGGAATTTATATTCATGATACAAATGTATTTCTTGAATGTAAAAGGGGAGAGAGAAGTTCCTTTCGAAATTTTAGCATAGTAACGGGTGTACATGAGAGGAATTTTATTAGAGAGAAAGGGGTCTACCATCATATAAACATAATGAGGGCAGTATGAGGTAGGTGAGAAACCATACCCCAACATTCATAATTGAAATTAAAAGTCAAAACATCTTAAAGAAAATTGGACAAAAAAGGGAAAGGAAGAAAAAAACCGTTACATGGAAGTGTGCTTCCAAAGGCTAGAGAGAGGCTTGTGAGAGGCTTCGTGGGAGCTTGGGTAACCTTGAGAGGATTATAAGGAGAGTAGGGAAGAGGTTGGACTAACTCCAAAGGCTTTGAGTGAGGAGGAAGTGGGAGATTGGGTGGATTTATATAGGAAAGGTGAAGGAATTCTTTATTATTTAGGTTTGGGACCACTAATATTAAATTAATCCAAACCTCAAACCATACAATGGTTTTTGCCGATGGTTTTTGGGAAAGGGAAGATGAAAAAAATATTTTATAAGGACAAAGTCTGAACTTCTTAAAATAATAGGGTTGCTTATGTGTAGGTGAGTCACACTCCCATGGAAAACAATTTAAAAAGTCAAGGTGTTTAATAAGTCTTCATGGGTCCATTAATGCTTTGAAAATTAAGTCAAACAAACCCAAAATCACATTATTTTAATGGTAACACATATATTGGCCGAACATAAATATTATAGTACATTATTACATCACTATTGGGTCATCATGATGTCCTAAAACACATTATATATTTAAACGGTATTTAATTTTTACCCAAAAATTTGACTGTCTCGGAAAATTATGAAAAATTAAATGTTGGATAATTTTGACGTCCTGATTCCAGAAATAAAATTCATTTTATCTAAATAATTTTCTAAATATGTTAATTTTTACTTTTAAAATAAAAACTAACATTTATCGAAAATTCACGGGTTTTGACAGAAATAGCTTTCAAACTTTAATAAAAATTATAATTGCATCCATAAAATTATAATATCATTTATATTTAATAATAATTAATTTAAAAATAATAATAATATTTTATTAAAATAATATTTAATTCAAAAATCCCTTAATTGAATAAAATATAATTCTTAATTAAATAATAACTCAAAACACTATTTGTACTTTAGAAACTATTTACAATGTATCAAAAATGACAATGAGGTATATTCATTATTATATACAAAAATAATATACATGAACATAGTACTAGCGATTAGTTATATAACCCCTTAAAACAGCCACATAAGACCTAAGGGTAAGGTGTGCGATGGTGACAGACTCTTGGGGTGGCCTGGATATCATCGCTCGAGTGGTAATTTCTATCAACTTCCAATTCTCCCGTAGATGATCCCGTTTGAGCTTGACATGATGAAGCTCATCTTGGGATTGGTCAAGAGCGAAGCCCAAGGATGCCACCTCTTTTCCGAGTTCTGAAAAATGGGCTTCTTATGGGGAAATTCTACTAGATGAGGCCATCACTTCTTTTGTCTGAGTAAATTGGATTTGTTAAAGCCCTATATTTATACAAATCATGTGATCACTATTCAACGGCAATATCAGCAATGGCCAAAATTCATAACATAAAACCAAATATGTTGAAATTTTATATAATCATAAAGTGACATTTAATTAGATCAAGGGGATTTCCATTAATAAAACTTTTGGTCATTACAATATTCATCCCTTAAGAAATTTATCCCTTGAAATTTTCCTTTTCCCACACTAAAACAGATGTGGGTAACTCATCTTTATCATCTCCTCCAGTTCCCAAGTTGCTTCTTCAAACTTGTGGTTTCTCCACAACACCTTGATGAGGGGCATTGTCTTATTTCGTAGAACTTTTTCTCAATGATCTAAGATCTTCACTAGTTGCTCCTCATAAGAAAGATCATCTTCCAATTGTACCACCTTAGAAGAGAGTACATGTGAAGGGTCCGGTATGTACTTCCTTAAGAGGGATACATGAAAGACATCATGTACATTGGCCGTGCTTGGTGGAAGTTCAAGTCGATAGGCGACATCCCTGACACGATCAAGAATCTCGTAGGGGCCGATGTACCTTGGACTTAACTTCCATTTCTTTCCAAACCACATGACCTTCTTCCACAGAGATATGAGTAGAAACACCATGTCTCCAACTTTAAACTCAAGGTATCATCGACGATTATCTACATAACTCTTCTATCAACTATAAGCTACCTTGATATGCTGCTGAATGGTTTTCACCTTCTCCACCATTTCCTCGACCATTTCAAGTCCAAGTATCTTACGTTCACCGACCTCATCCCAACATGACGGTGTTCTGCACCTTTTCCCATATAGGGCTTCATATAGTGCCATTTGGATGCTCGAGTGGAAACTATTATTATAAGAGAACTCAACCTGAAGAATATGTTGATCTCATCCTCCTTTAAAGTCCATTGAGCACGCTCTCAAAATGTCCTCAACTGTTTGGATGGTCCGCTCGGATTGTCCATAAATTTGAGGATGATAAGCCGTACTGATGTTCAGTTCAGTATTCAAAGAATGATGAAGACTCTTCCAAAACATAGAGGTGAATCTTAGATCTCGGTCAGACACAATAGATAGTGGTACCCCATGCAACCTTACCACTTCCTTGATATATATCTGTGCCAGTTGATCCAAAGAGAAATCCTCCCGAATAGAAATGAAGTGTGCAGTCTTTTTAAGATGATTCACAACAACCCAGATTGCATTGTTTCCTTTGGATGTCCTTGGATGTCTGGGGAAACATTTCATGGTGATGTTCTCCCATTTCCATTCTGGTATGGGAAATGGTTGCATCATCCCCTTAGACTTCTTCCTCTCTGCCTTCAATTGCTGACACACCAGGCACTTTGGTGTATAATCAGCGATCTCCTTCTTCATATTATCCCACCAAAAGTTTTCTCGGTGATCTCGATACATCTTTGTGCTCCCTGGGTGAATAGAGAAATTTGAACTATGTGCATCATCCAAAAGTTCCTTCTTCAGCTCTGGACTCGATAGAACACATCGTTTTTTCCCAAATCACACAATTCCTTCTTCATTAACACTAAACTCTGAAGATTTCCCTTTTTTGATAGCTTCCACTTTTTCCTGAATTCCCACATCATCCTTTTGAGCATCCTTTATCCATTCCAAAAGAGACGGCTGAGCAATCATTTGTGAAAGGATTGATGATTTTACCTTTCTTATGATTCCCATTTACATCTTCATCAAGTCTAAGAAAATTGGATCCTTCTCAATTCTCGTCATTGATAGAATCAGTGGGTCATCTCTACTTAGGGCATCTGCCACCATGTTCGCTTTCCCAGGGTGGTAATATATTGAACAGTCATAATCCATGATGATCTCTATCCATCTTCTCTAGCTCATATTAAGCTCTTTCTGTGTGAATATATATTTAAGACTCTTGTGGTTAGTATATATCTCACATTTCTCTCTATAGGGATAATGTCGCCAGATTTTCAAGGCAAAGATCACCGCCGCCAACTCTAGATCATGCGTTGGATAGTTTCGCTCATGGATTTTCAACTACCCTGAGGCATAGGATATCACATTATCATTCTGCATCAGCACACAACCTAAGACCTTCTTCGAAGCATCACTGAATACCAAAAAAAGTTCCCCAATTGTGGGTAAAGTGAGCATGAGCACAGTGATAAGCCTCCTTTTCAACTCTTTTAAGCTTTCTTTTCATTCATCACTCTTAGAAAACTTTACTCTCTTCCGAGTTAGATTGATAAGAGGGTTTGACAATCGTGTGAAATTACCCACAAATCATCGATAATATCTAGCTAACCCTAAGATGATACGAATATCCGTTATCGATGTTGGCCTCAGACATCCCTCAATTGCATTTGTTTTGGAGGGATCCACAGAAATCCCATTGTTTGTGATGATATAGCCCAATAATGAGACCTTATACAACTATAACTCACACTTGTTGTACTTTTTATAGAGCTTATACTTGCACAAAGTGTCTAGTACAGTTTTTAAATGCTCCTCATTATCCTCCTTGGATTTGGAGTATATTAGAATATCATCTATAAAGTCTACCACAAATTTTTCGAGGTAATCTCTAAAGACTCTATTCATTAAGTCCATGAAGATTTCTGGAGCATTATTGAGTCCGAAAGGCATTACTATGAAATCATAGTGCCCGTATCTTGTGCGAAAACAAGTCTTGGGGATATCTTCCTTCTTCACCCTTACATGATAATATCCCGACGGCATGTCCACCTTGGAGAAGTATTTTGTTCCATGCAGCTGATCGAACAAGTCATCAATTCGTGGGAGAGGATACTTGTTCTTTATCATTATTTTGTTAAGTTCACGATAATCGATGCAAAACTGCATTGACCCACACATCTTCTTGACGAAGAGGACTGGTGCACCCCATGGTGATGCACATGGGCATATAAACCCTTTATCCAGATTCTCCTATAGTTGTTTCTTCAGCTCTTCATGCTCTACAAAATCCATTCTATATGAAGTATTGGATATTGTTAAATCCCCGGGTATAAGTTAAATTGAGAATTCAACATCTCTTCTATGAGGAAGACCTGGAAGTTCCTCAGGAAACACTTCCGCGAATTCCCTCACAAGAGGAATTTCTTCAAGGATGGTTTCTTCCTTGGACTCAATCATCTAAGCCAGATATGCGTGCTCATAGGGCAGTAATATCCAAGCTTGTGATGATGGAGCTAATGGAGTTTCATCTTCCTCCTTACACTTGTAATGAATCGGGTGTCATTTCTCCATATGGAGTGTGATTTCCCTCTCTCGACAATTTATGTTGGCTCTATATAAGGAAATCCAATCCATGCTAAGAATTACATCAAATTACACCAGAGGGAGTATGACGAGGTTCTCTAGGAAATTCAATACACAGATTATATTAGGGGAGGACTTATACTCATGGGATGAAATGATTTCCCCATTTTCCTTACTCACTGACATCTTCACTTCCATGATTTGTGGTGGTGCTGGGATTGTTCTACTAAGCATTAGTGATATAAAAGAATTAATAGAACCTAAATCAAAAAGTATGTTCTCTATTCTTGAATGATTAACTATCGTACCTATCACCACTTCGTTGACAGGTTTCACTTCAGCAGAAGTGATGGAAAAAGATCTTCCTTACTGCCTTAGAGGTTGTTGGTTGCCTCCAAAAACCCTTGGATTAGGGAACTAATTTGAAAAATGCCCCGATTATTTGCATTTGTAGCATTGAACAATGCGTTGAGGTTTGAACTAAGAATTACTCTCTTTTGTCACATCTGCGGGTCTTTCTTACTGATAGTTGACAGCTAGGTGCCCTTCTCTTCCCCACCTGAAGCATTTCCTCATCCCCTTAATGAAATTTTCAGGGTGCTTCTTTCCGCACTTTTGGCAAGATGGGTGCTGGATCTTCTTAGAACCATTGGATTTATCCATCAAACCGCCATAATTGAAGTCCAGCTTACGCTTCTTATCCCCTTGATACCCATGTGATTCCCCGATCTCCATTTCAACCTTGAGAGCACATCGGAAAATTTCTTCATAGCTGTCGAAGTCACAGATCACTAATGCTTTCCGCAGGCTAGGCTTCAACCCACCAAAGAAGCGGTCAATCTTGCATTTAGGGGTAACGAAAAATCCCGAAGCGTATCGTGAAAACCATGTGAATTTTGCCTCGTACACTCCAACATATTCTTCATCTATTTTCTTGAGGGAAAGGAAGTCTCATTCCATCCTAAGTCGAAGGGTGCGCTGAAAATATTTATCGAAAAACATCTTCCTTAAATCCTTCCATTCCAATGCCTCGATCTCCGCCTCAGGATTCGTATTTTTGATCAACATCCCACATTGATCAGCTTCACCCTCCATACGATAAGCCTCCAGGAGAACCTTCTCTTGTTCAGAACATTGAAGGATGGAGAAGATCTTTTCAATGTAGTTGATCCATTTTTTAACGATCGTGGGATCAGATGACCCACTAAAAGTAAGAGGCCTTTGTCTCATAAAACTCTCGACAGGGACTTGTTCTTTCTTAGGGAGGTTTGGACGTTCCTAGTGACCCATGTTTCTATTCAAAACTTGAGTTATATGAGAGAGAAGCGTGACAAAGTTCGAAATTTCTGATCCCATTGGATTGGGCATCTCATTAGTACAGTCATCACAATGATCATCACAATGGTTGTTAGCCCGAGTCCTCCTATTACCGGCCACTGGATAGAATAAAAGGAAATTTAGTGGTAACACATAAAGGTTAATCCAAATACAAAATTTGATGACTTATAAATAAACTTTTATTTCCTTAACTCATGAGTATATAGGCTTCAATATAGGATTTTCATGATCTACATTATAACATATATTCTTAAGGGAATTTTTTATTCCCTTAATAAGGGTTCATACTAAGCTTGTGGGTTTATCAAAACATATCCCCCGGGAGTGTCATAACCAAGAGTGCAGCAAGGCCCGTTGTCTTTCACCAGTTCTCATTCGAGTCTATCTCAAAGTGGTGTTTTCAGGTTTTACCCCTAGGATAAACCTGTGCCAGAGCCGCCTCTACCTGCTTGTATCCAGACAAGGATGTATTTTCATGATAACCCACTTACTCAATACGTACCAAAACATAGGGATGTTTTTATTATAAATAGTCTTGTCTCTAAGGATTTACTAGGGTTTTCTAATCCTAATCCCAAAAATAACTAAACCTGTTCTCTGATACCAACTATAACAACCCTGCTTTTTAAGACAAACATAAACATGATTTATTACATAAAAAATCACTTGATACAATAAATAAGATCAAGAGTTTTAGTGTCTTTGGGGATTATGATCATTACATAAAAACTTTAAGCATGAAATACAACATCTTTATTGGAAAATTCATTTACATGACCACTACATTCCCTCGTACTTAGCATTGAATGGGATAACCTGAGGACTGCATAAGAAAAGGGTGAGCTATAAAAGCCAGTAAGGGAATACACATGGAATAACATGAGGAGTACAAATAAATGTTAGAAAATAGGCATATCAATATAGCATAAGAGAAAAATGAACATAAAGGCATGATAAAGCTTGAAAATCGTAACATGGAAATGTGGCAACAACACTTAACATGGAATTAGCATGAGCCGAGGCTCGTTGCACATGGAGCATGAGTAAATCCTCATTGCACATAAATCACAAGTAAACCCTTGTTTCAGTTGAATTAGCATGTTTCATCACTCATTGTACATGACATATCATGATACTATACTTTTCCCAATGCATTGGAGTGCTATAAGGGATCACCCTTCTTAAACATTTCATTTCATGCATAAGTGTGCCACATGGATCATAAAACATGGATTCATAAAACACAAAAATTTATTCCACGATAATGGAATGTCTAATTCATACATGAAACTTTATAATCAATAATTAAATGGTCATAAAGGTTAATACCCTTGATGGAGAAATGGGCACGGTATTCACAACACAGTTATATTGGCATAGAAAATCGGTGCGATTTCGGCAGAGTAACGACATTACATAAGAATTCATAAAAAAGGTTGATGAGAGAGAAAGGGATTCCTCATCATATTTAAATGTAATTGACAGTAAGGAGGTCATATAAATACATGTCCCAACAATTGTAATGGAATTTATATTCATGATACAAAAGTATTGCCTGAATGTAAAATGGGAGAGAGAAGTTCATTTCGGAATTTCGGCATAGTAATGGGTGTACATAAGAAGCATTTAATGAGAGAGAAAGGGGTATCCCATAATTTAAGCATAAAGAGGGAAGTATGAATGAGGTGGAAAACCATACCCCAACATTTATAATTGAAATTAAAATGCATTACAACTTAAAGAAAATTGAACAAAACAGAGAAAGGGAGAAAAACCCCTTATTTGGAAGTGTGCTTCCAAAGGCTAGAGAGAGGCTTGTGAGAGGCTTCTTGGGAGATTGGGGCACCTTGGGAGGATTATAGAGAGAGTAGGTTAGATGTTGGACGAACACAAAATGCTTTGAGTGAGGAGGAAGTTGGAGCTTGGGTGGGATTATATAGGAAAGGTGAGGGAATTCTTTATTAATTAGGTTTTGGACCCCTTATATTAAATTAATCCAAACCACAAACCATCCAATAGTTTTTGCCCATGGTTTTTGGAAAATGGAAGAGGAAAAAAATATTTTATAAGGACAAATTCCTAACTTCTTAAAACATTAGGGTTTCTTATGTGGAGGTGAGTCACACTCTCATGGAAAACAATTTTAAAAGACAAGGTGTTTAATAAGTCTTCAGGGGTCCATTAATGCTTTGAAAAGTAAGTCAAAAAAACCCAAAATCACATTATTTTAATGGTAAAACATATATTGGCCGAACATAATTATTATAGTATTTTATTACATCACTATTGTGTAATTATTATGTCATAAATCACATTATATATTTAAACAGTTTTAAGTTTTACCCCAAAATTTGACTGTCTCGGAAAATAATGAAAAATTCACCGTTGGATAATTTCGACATCCTGATTCCTGAAATAACATTTATTTTATCTAAATAATTTTCTAAATATGTTAATTTTCACTTTTAAAATAAAAACTGACATTTATCGAAAATTCACGGGTTTTGACAGAAATGGCTTTCAAACCTTAATAAAAATTATAATTGCATTCATAATATTATAAGATCATTTATATTTAATAAAAATTAATTTAATAATAATAATAATATTTTATTAAAATAATATTTTATTCGAAAATCCCTTAAATTAATAAAATATAATTCTTAATTAAATAATAACTAAAAACACTATTTTTACTTTAAAAACTATTTACAATGTATCAAAAATGACAAGGAGGTATATTAATTATTATATACAAAAATAACATACATGAGCATAGTACTAGTGATTAGTTACATACCCCCTTAAAAAAGCTTCATAAGACCTAAGGGTAAGGTGTATGATGGTGACAGACTCTTGGGGTGGCTCGGAAAACATCGCTCGAGTGGTAATTTATATGAACTTCCACTTCTCCTATAGACGGTCTCGTTCAAGCTTGACATGACGAAGCTCAGCTTGAGCTTGGTCAAGAGCGAAGCCCAAGGATTCCACCTCTTTTCTGAGCACCATCAAATGGGCTTCATATGGGAAAATTCTACTGGATGAGGACGTCGATTCTTTTGTCTGAGTAAATTGGATTTGTTAAAGCCTTATATTTATACTAATCATGTGATCACTATTCAATGGCTGTATTAGCAACGGTCAAAATTCTTAACATAAAAACAAAGAAGTTGACATTTTATATAAATATAAAGAATAATTTAATTAGATCAAGAGGGATTTCCATTAATGAAATTTTTGGTCATTACAGACGTTGGATCAAGGAAGAGGAGGAATAAAAGTGAAATGTCCCACGTGTAATAAATGTAGGAAGAAGCATTCTAGGAACTGTATACTCACATGCAAGAAGTGCTGCAAGTCTAGAAAAGATGGCTATATCGAACGAATATACAATATTATGTGAATCCTCAACTCCAAAATAGTAAAGGCAAAGGGAAGATGGAAAAGGCCATACCTGATATCCAATGCTATAAGTGTTGACAACATGGGAACTTTTCCAATCTCTTTCCAAATCCAAGGGCAGTGGAGGGGAATCACCATCAGTCTCATCATCGACCAAGGAAACAAGGTAGTACTTTTGAAATCACTACGGCTGAAGTTGAAGTGCCAAATGATGTGGTGGTAGGTACTCTTGTTGTTCTCTCAAAGATCTCAAGTACATTGTTTGATTCTTATTCTATACATTCCTTTATCTCCTCCATGTTTGCAATGAATTTAGAATTAACCACTAATTTACTAAAAGTAGAGTTATTATTCAGGACTCCTGGTGGGATTATCCAAGCGTCATCAATGTTTAGAAACTCTACTATTTGCAATAGTGAGCGCAATCTTATCGTAAATATAGTAGTCATTCCCATGATAGAATTTGACATTATGGACTGGCTCTCAATGTATAATGCTAAGATCAAATGAATAAGCAAGAAAATATTAGTATTCTTGAATGGAAAACCTACAGCTATCTTATAAGGAGAGATATCTCAAACTGATCTTTGTCTAGAAGATCCTCCTATATCTATCTTTATAGAGTTGATTAGTGAATACAAAGAGGGAAATGAATGTTTTAGGATATAAAATGTCCCCATAATCTAAGAATACATTGACGTATTTCCTTAAGAGTTACATGGACCTCCCCCAAAAAGAGCGGTAGAATTCTCCGTTGAACTCGTATGCGGATCTCATCCAATATCAATGACCCCATATAGGATGGAAATTTTGTAGCTAGAGGAATTAAAGAAGAATGTCCAATATCTTTTGGATAAAGGGTTTATCAATACATGTGTGTCTCATTGGGGAGAACCTATTCTCTTTGGGATGAAGAAGGTTGGATCAATGAATTTATGAATTGATTATAGAGAACGGAATGGGATCATAGTGAAGAACAAATACCATCTTCCTAGAATGGAAGACTTATTTGACCGACCTCATGGGGCTCAATTCTACTATAAGATTGATCTTTGATCTGGTAATCATCAATAGAGGGTGAATAAAGAAGATATTACAAAACATTCTTGTTGATTATGATATGGGAATTAAGAGTTCGTTGTTATTCCCTTCAGACTGAATGATTCACCTGCTATTTTGATGGACTTAATGAATAGAGTCCTTAAGGACTACATTTAAAACATTATGGAATTTTCTATTGATGGTATTATGATATATTCTAAAATTCACAATAAGCATGAGGATCATCTAAGGGTTATTTTTAAAACTCTGTGGATGTAGTGATTTTTTGAAAAGTTCAGCAAATGTGAAGTTTGGTTACGACATGTTTCTTTCATGGGGAACATTATTACCAATGAAGGAATCACAGTTAACCCTGAATAGAAAAAAGTTTTAGTGGAGTGGCCTCACCCTTTAAGAATAACATAGATTCGTAGTTTCCTTAGATTAGCGGAATATTATTGGATGTTGTTGAAAAACAATTCCCGACATTCTAATCCATTAACCATGTAAACTTGAAAAGGGGTCATGTTCATCTAGATAAAGGAGTGTGAAGAATGTTTCCAAGAGATAATGAATAGATTTCTTACTGCACCCATGTTAACTCTTCCCTAATGAGGAGAATTATTTGTTATTTTTAGTGATGTATCTCATAAAGGGCTTGTGTGCGTCCTCATGAAAAATGAAAAATTCATTGATTATGCATCTCGACAGTTGAAGACTCATGAGAAGAACTATCTTATTCACGATCTGGAGTTGGATGCAGTCATTTTTGTTTTGATGATATGGAGGCACTATCTTTATGGGGATAAATGTGATATAAACACAGACCATTAAAGTATGATGTATATTTTCACACAAAAGGTATTGAACAATAGACAAAGGAGATGGTTGGAACTTCTTATAGACTATGTTTGTTCAATTCATTATCATCTTGGAAGAGAGAAAAAAGTCGTCAATGCATTATGTAGGAAAGAACCAGTTGTTCCTTCCATGATGAGGATTCAAAGGGATCCTTTGATCAATGACCTAGTAAAGCTGGACATGTAATTTATAAGGGAAGGGAAATCATCAACCCAATACCAAAGGATTAGTCAACCATAATTACTAGAGAATATCAAGAAATTTCAAAAAGATTATAGTTTGTTATTGAAGAAGTTTGAGATTATAAAGAATGGGATGTTTATTGAGTTCAATATTGGTCAAGAAGGTACACTAAAATTTCATACAAGACTATCTGTTTCATCTATTCCAGAAATAAAGAAGGAGCTGATGGATGAAGCTCATAGATCTACTTTCTCTATACATCTATGAAGCACGAAAATGTATAGATACATTCTTGATCATTTTTGGGAGGATAATATGAAAAGTGAGATTACTGACTTTACTACAAGGTTCCTGGTATGTCAGCAAGTGAAGGCAGAGCGACAACTTCATAATGGGGTATTACAATCACTACCCATACCAACATGGAATTGGGACAATATCACAATGGAATTTGTCACTGGTCTCCTGAGAACTTCTATATGAAACAATGTGATATGGGTTATTGTGAATCATCTCACCATGATTGGACATTTTTTAATTATTCGGGAATATCCTTATCTTGATCAACATTCTAGGATTTACATGAAGGAAATGGTAAGGCTGGATGGAGTTTCACTTTCTATCATATCAGCTCGTGATCCAAGGTTCACACCAAAATTCAAGAGAATTATTCAACATTATCTGAGTACCGAATTGAATTTCAATATGACCTATCAACCCAAAACTGATGGCCAATCATAAAATACTATTGCAACACTTGTGGACATTCTAAGAACATGTTCAATGGAATTTAATGGTGGATGGGATCAACATCTCTCATTAGTTGAGTTCTCTTACAACTAAAGGTTCAAATCAAACATTCAAATAGAACCCTATGAAGGTCAATATGGTAAGTGATGTAGTAATCCTACTTGTTGTGATGATGTTAGTGAGTTAATGATTATTGGGACATATCCCTTGAAATAGATGATAGAAAATGTCCATGCCATCCAACAAGACATTAATTATGCTTAGAGTTGGCAAAAGAGATATACCGACAACCATCGAAGGGACTTGGAGTTTGATGTTGGTGACAATGTATTTCTTCTAATTTCACCTTGTAATAGATTCATGATTTTTGGAATGAAAGGGAATATCAGACCTAGGTACATTGGCCCCTATGAAATCATTGATCTCGTAAGAGCAGTGGGTTATCGTCTTTCCCATCCTCTAAATCTAGTACATGTTCATGATGTATTCCCCATATCCCTCTTTAGTAAGTATATACCTTATGCTTCACATGTTCTAAATCTAGAGGTGGTAAAATTGTAACATGACCTCTCTTATGAAGAGAAGTCAGTGGAGGTCTTGGATCATAGAGGCAAGGTTCTAAACAATAAGACTACCCACCTTGTTAAGGTGTTATGGAAGAACCAAAAATGTGAATAAGCCATGTGGGAACTACAGGAGTCTATGTGGCAGAAGTACCCAAAAAATTTCTCTTCTGAGGGTACAAGTTAAAATTTAGGGGAAAAATTTTCTTAAGGGGGGAAGAATGTAATGACCCTAACTTTTGAATAATATTTGTTTCCTAAATTTTTGTGGTATTTTATTTTTTTACTCCACAAAAATATATCCTTTAATTAAAGAAGGGATTAAAATTAAAATGATACTGCTGGGTTTTAACTAGTTATATGACTGTTGGTCAATTTGACTGTTGGCAACTAAAACTGTAACATTACAATTACTGTTAATAAATAAAAGTGATATTGGTTAATTAATACAGAATGAAGAGTCGATGGCCTCATCCAGTAGACTCGGGCCACGCGAAGCCTATCTGTTGGAGCTCTAGAAAGAGGTTGCCTCACTACGCTTTAGTCTGCACCAAGCCCAAGCAGAGCTTCAATATCTGAAGTCTGAACAGAATTTCCTAAGGGAGAAGTTCATGCTAATATAAATCACTACTTGGGGATTGTTGTCTAAGCCATCTCAATATTCTATCACCATATCACATCTTAAATGTAGTTATTATGTAGGTGTTATAAGGGGATATGTATCAAGGCCTTAGTTACATTGTGTTATCCTTCTGTATAAATAATATTTTTCTTTATTCTTATGGTAAAATTAGTGTAATTCAAGTATTTGGAAAAAATAGGATGTATTTTATCAAGTTCCATATTATTGATGAATTTTAAAAAATAGTGTATTTTGAAATATTTTTGTATATTTTAGTTATTAATAATGTAAAATAATTTTCAAATAAAGGTCTTGTATAGTTGTGATCTATCACGACCCATTCCCCGGGGTCTTTTCCGTGACTACCCCAAGCCCACCTTCCATACTCCAGGGGTGGAAACTAGCACTGAAAGTCTTATTCACTAAAACTAGGAAGGAATTTACTTTATATCTTGTAAACACAGCCAACCAAGCACACAACAAGATATGAACACAAGTAAACTGTATAGAAAAAATAGTGCTTAAAGTAAGGGGTCGTAATACAAGACCAACAGAAAATGTACAAATACCAATAAAATATAATACAACTAAAAAAGAGAAAGGCAGCTACTGGGTCATCCTCTGAGGATCCAACCATAAGGGTAGGTACATATCACCTCCTCAACAATCCACGTCCTCTCATCTCTTCTACGTACCGACACATCGTATAGTCCACCTTTGGGCACTGTCCAGTCCTGGTACCCTCAGCCTTGATCATCGATGTCTGTCATCTCCACCAAACACAACAAGGATCGGGCATAGCCCATGCAGGGGAGAGTATAACAATATTGAGTAGGGAACTTGAGACCCTCAAGGTATCACAGAATCCACAGAGGATAAACCACAAATAAGTAAATCAGCTGACAAATCTACTTATGTATATGCCAATACATATACCTAAGTTATCAAGTATACCCATCTCAATCATGTGGAAAAACAGGGTGCAACCCAAAATCCCAAAGATCAACTGTTCCACAAAAGAATGAATACCTCAAAGGTAAGTACCACACATGTATGACACATAGAAAATACCACCATGTTATCACCATGAAGGAAAGCACCACACATGTACGAACTCATATCACACCAGGTATAACTTAGGTACAGTAGTAGAGATGATTAGATGCAACTATTGAATCATCTTATTCTTTTAAGAGGTAGAACAACGAAGGATCCCAAATTTCACACCCACACAGGATCCTAGTACATCGTCGGTACATCGTCAGTACATCAGCAGAACTTCGTCAGACCCACACAGGATCCTAGTACATTGTCTGTACCTCGTCAGACCCACACAGAATCCTAGTACATCGTCAGTACATCGTCAGACCCACACAAGATCCTACAACATCGTCAATATATCATCAGACACACATATTATCCTAGTACATCCTCACTACATTATCTTACCAACACACGATCCTATTACATCGTCAGGCCCACACAAGATCGTAGTACATCATCAGTACATCGTCAGGCCCACACATGATCCTAGTACATCGTCAATACATCGTCAGACCCACACAGGATCCTAGTACATTGTCAGTACATAGTCAGACCCACACATGATCCTAGTACCTCATTAGTACATCGTCAGGCCCGCATAGGATACTTGTACATCGTTAGTATATCGTCATAGCCAGCTACACGGTACCCGCACTAAGCTTGATCATCTCCTAGAGAGTCCGCTCTTTATGCCACTGTTCGATACTCCATCTGCCATGATGTACCAATAATAAGTATCCCAATGGACCTTGATGTCATAGTGGTCTCAACGCAATAGACGGTGGATTATTCAGACACCTGATTTGTAAGTTATTAGCATTTTAGTCTCGAGGACCCTGTTGGATTCATACTTAATCCAACCCTATCGTACCCCAATATTATCCAAATATCAAGTGGGGTATACCCAACGGACCATATCGCCCTAAGGTTTTCGGTGCCACATATTGTTAGTCAAACGGATGCCCGGTGCCAATTTTATGGGAAAAAGAACATATAGGGTAGAAATAGGTTCGGGTCTGGTCCGGCCCGATCGGACTGACCCGACCCGACCAGGCCACAGTCGACCTGGTCTGGTTCGGGTTGGCCTTGCCACTGGGACCCACCTAGTCCGTGCTAGGCGACCAATGATGTAGGGTGGACGTAGTGTGGCGTGGTAGCCGTGGGGTAGTGGGGCAGCTGCAGTGCAGCTGGGCACCATGGTGAGGCGACGTGGCCATGGTGCATGGGTCTGCCGCGGCTAGCCAGATGGCCAGCCGGACATCCTCCCTTCATCACCACGGTACAAGTCATGACCCCCTATTTTCTAGGTGGAGAGGATGCGCGCTGCCGCCCCCAACGTGTGGCTGGCCTCCGGTTGTCGTCTTCCTCCGTCGCAAAGATTTCATCAAAAACCACAATAGATTGTGGAGTGCTCGTGCCATGTTTGTTTGGCCCACACCCTCCATGTTAGAAATGTAGCGAGCGGTTCAAAACTTTTGAATCTAGAAGAACATCGAGAATGGGTATGGGAGGTATTTAATACATATAACCCTACCTTGAATGTTTGTTGTTGTGTTGCAAGATGAAAACAGTGATGGAGAAGAGGGTTCCAATGATCGTCGCTTCAGAAACACGCTTTCAAAGTTGGCCTCATTAATCATCCTATTTCGGGGCTGCAAAGAACATTATTTGATGGATATAGCATTCTTCATTTGGAGGAGATGTTCTAAGTTGGATATGAGTTTCTCCAAGCTCTCCCAAGCTTCTCCCTTTTCCTACAATTTCCCGACCGAAAAAACGAGAGGTACCATCTTATTAAATTATGTCTATCAATTTAACTTACATTGGCAGAATTAATTGTTGGCCCAATTAATTGTACCATATTGGCATAATAACATTTAGAGGGCGTCCATGGGGAACTCTTCATTAATTATGGAGTTCAAAGTGTTTCTCCCTTTAAGAGGGTTTAGGTGGTCCCCACCTTTAGGAATTCAAAATGGGGTTTTAATTCAGGTGGTCCCCACCTCTTTAACATACATATGGGAGGTTTTTATTAGAAATAAAATAAAATATATTTTATTTTATTTTTCATTTCCATGAATAACACAAAATATATCTTCACCCTCGACCTACTACGGTCAATTTTAAGGTCTACATAAGAGAATATCAGCGCTGCAAGTTCAACGGTGCCCTTGGATTTCAATTCTGAGCACCAGTTTAAAAGTTACAAAATCCCGCTCGAATTTTTATTGAACTTACCTAAAAAAAGTTCAAAAATTTATTCGGGGCACACCGGGCCTTATAATCATGAACAATAAATTTTCACAGACTCATAAAATCCCCTTATAATTAAAAAAATTACCTGGAAATTTTGGGTGTTTACATTCTCCCCACCTTAGGGCTTTGCATCCCCAAAAGCCACATCACAAAACTAGGAAAATAGGTGGGGGTACTGAGAACGAATATGAGCCTTATACACCCATGTGCTCTCCTGGAGGTTCTTGTGCTGCCAACGAACGCACACCAGAGGTATCGACCACCCACGAAGGACCCACTCATGTTGATCCTCAATATCTATTTGATCCTCGATAAACATCACTCCATCATCAATGTCTAGATCATTGTGGCTGATGATGTGAGAAATTTCATCCATGTATCTCCTCATATGGGATACGTGGAAGACGTCGTGCACCCAGTGCAACTGAGGTGGAATAGATAGGAGGTAAGCCATCTTGCAAACTCTGTTGAGGACCTGGAAGTGTGTGATGACCCACAGAGATAACATGCCACCCCGGCCAAATCCCCTAAAACCTCATCGAGGTGAGACCCATACAAAGGCATGGTCACCATCCTCTAAATCTAGAGGTCTCCATATTCTATCAGTATAAGACTTATTCCTGCTCTATGCAGTCTTCATCTTCTCCTGGATGACCTGTACCTTCTCCGTTATAGCCCTTTCCAAATCTGGTCCCATTAGTGTTATCTCCCCTTGGTCTGTCCAGCACAGAGGTGATCTTCAAGGTATCCTGTACAATGCCTCAAAAGTTTACATCACAATGGTGGAGTGATATCTGTTGTTTCATGAAAACTCTACTATTTTCAAGTGATCCTCCCAGCTACGACCGGTGTCGAGAACCCAAGCACATAGCATGTCCTCGAGGGTCTGAATGGTCCGTTTAGTCTGGCCACCCGTCTGAGGATGGAAGGCAGTGCTCAAATGATTATTTGTCCCAAAATCCTCTTGCACCTCCTTCCATAGTGGTAAAATAAAACATTTACCATGATCAGAGACAATCGTTGAGGGTACTCCATGTAGATGCACAATCTCATGCACATAGAGGCATCCCAAGCTCTCTACTGAACCCTTCTCTCTGATCGGTATGAAGTGGGCTGACTTGGTGAGTCGGTCGACGATCACCCTAATAGAATCATGAACCCAATATTTATATGGAAGTACCCTCATATAGTCCATGGATATCCTATCCCACTTCCACTCTGGGACCTCTAATGGTTGAACTAAGCCTGTTGGTTCCTAATGCTCTTCCTTTACTTGCTGACAAGTGAAACACCAAGAGACAAATTTTGCTACTGATTTCTTCATTCCCGACCACCAGTGATGTCATCAAGGATCATGGTACAACTTCACCACTTCTAGATGTACCTATAGAGGGGATGGGTGTAACTCCCTCCACACTTCCTCCCGAAGTGACACTGGTACAATGGTATGTCCCCTGAAAAGGATGACGTTCTCCCCACCTTCAGAAAATCCATTAGGTTCCTATCCAATGGATATATGAGAACGTCGAGACTCGCAGTCAGTATCCCCACACTGCGCCACCCTGAATCGCTGAAGAATTGGGGAAGTGACTGTAAGAGACTGAAGAAAAGCTGCTCATTCTTGATCCACCAAGGATATCTGCAAAGCGGCCAACAACTCCGTCACCTCACCTAGCAGCTTTATACCAGATCTCTTATTGAGTGAATCTGCTATAATGTTCCCCTTCCCAAGAGTATAGACTATCTCGAAGTCATAGTCCTGGAGGAACTCAAGCCAATGCCATTGTCTCAGGTTCAAGTTCTTCTGTGAGAAGATATACATGAGACTCTTGTGATCCAAGTAGACTGTAAAACGCTATCCCATCAAGTAACGTCACCACATATTCTAGGGGATGCCCACTGCTTCTAACTCTAGGTCATGGGTAGCATAGTTCTATTCATGTTTTCTTACCTGTTGAAACCCATATATGATCACTACTCCCTCCTACATCATGACACATCTGAGCCCGGTCCCTGATGTATCGCAGTAGACTATGTATCATACACCCTCCTCTGGAAGCATCAAGATGGGGGAACTAGTCAGCCTCTGCCTCAGATCCTGAAAACTCCACTGACATTTCTCTTACCACATGAAGGGTTTCCCCTTTTTCATAAATGATAATAAAGGTACTGCAACTCTAGAGAAATCTGGCACAATACTTCACTAGCATCCAACCAAACCCAATAATCTTCGTACCTCCATCACACTCCTAGATGGATTCCAAGAGAATACTGCCTCAATCTTCACAGGATCCACTGAAACTCCATCCTCTGAGATGACGTGTCCTACAATGTGCAAATATCAGATCCAGAACCGGTAATTCGAGAGATTACCATAAATCTGGTGCTCTCGGAGTGTGTCCAGAAGTACCTGCAAATGATAGACATGCACCTCCTCAGTAGCCGAGCAGATCAGAATGTTTTCGATGAAGACTAGTATAAAGAGATCAAGATATGGATGAAAGATCATGTTCATGAATCCCATTAACACTTCTGGGGCGTTGGTCATGCCGAAAGGTATTACAAAGAACTCATAATTTCCATACCGACATCTGAAAGTCGTCTTCTGCACATCCTGATCTCTCACTCTGAGTTGGTGATAGCCTGATCTGATGTCAATCTTTGAGAACCACCGTGCTCCCTTTAGCTGATCAAATATGTCTTCTATCATTGATAGTGGGTACTTGTTCTTTACAATCACCTCGTTTAGAAGCTGATAGTCAACACAAAGCCTCAAGTTCCCATCTTCCTTCTTGGTGAACAAAATCAGGGCTGCCCAAGGAGAAACACTAGGTCGAATGAATCCCTTCCCCTATAAGTCCTCCAGATATACCCACAGCTCATGAAGCACCATGTGAGCCATCTGATATGCTAGTGTAGATATCGGTATTGTCCCGAGGAATAAGTCAATGTAAAAGACCACCTCTCTGTGAAGAGGTAGACCCAAAACATCATCAGGGAAAACATCCGCGTACTGTTCCACCAATATATAATAGCTCAGACTCTCCACATAAACTGCTCTGAGGATAAGGATAGCCAACTGATTAGTGATTAGATGCACTCTCCCCTGAGTTAGTCTATCATATGCTGTAAAGGTTCCCTTCTCACTGATGAGGGTAATCTTGGTCCATCCATGCAAACACACCGCACTTTTCACCCAATACAGTCAATCTGAGCATGGACCCTAGATAACCAGTCCATACCCTAGATGACGTCTTAAGGCCTCAACACTGCTACTAAAATATCACAGCTGATGCTCTCACCTCCTAGAGTAAGATCACACTACCAGCAATGTGTGTAATCATCGAATATACTCCCGTAAGAGTTTCTAGCTATAAGGATCTAGCCAATGGCTCCTTCGGAATCTTAGAGATTCGAATGAGGGAAGTGGAAATAAATGAATGACAAACACATGTGTCTATAAGAACAGTAGATAAGGTGGAGTAGAAATAGATCATACCTCGTATCATCTTCGGAGCGCCATTGTTATAGGCCTCAACTGCCTGGAGCTGAATTATCCCATGTCCACCTACTCCCTGCAATCGATGTGGACCACCTTGTGGTGGTGGTGGTGACATCTCGAATCATCGCCCACCACTAGCTGCATGGACAGTTCCTCTGCCATGCCTGCCTTCTCACTACGAACCTCGGTGGTCAAACCACTGTCTCTGTCTGGGCAGTCCTTCCACTATCTGCGGATCATCCATACATCGGGTCAAGGAGTCACAATCCATGTGACCCTGCCCACCTCTTATGAAACACTACATGTTCCTCACATGATTGGCTCTAAATTCAGTACCCCACACAACCGATCCTTAGTCATGCGGTCTTCCAACTGTATGTATTGTCTTCTTGGACCTATGTGACATCTGTCTGCTGCCAGTTGTAGAAGACTCCTCTATGTGACGATTGGTGGTGGGTCTCACTACTCGTGACTTCTCAGAAAGAAAACTCTCCGCCAAGGGGGCTCGCTCTAACACCTCTGCCTATGTCAGGATGCTATGTGAGATCATCAAAGCCCTGATCTCCCACCTGATTCACTGCTCAAAGGTCTGGGCCCTAATGAATGGGTCCCGTACCATATCATTGTAGTAGCATGAGAGGTCATTGACCCTTGTTGAGTAATAATCCAAAATCATGTTGCCTAGCTGTATATGAAGAAGCTCTTGATTGCGTACTGTGTGAAGAGTCATGGGGACAAACTCTGCCCGAAAGAGGCTCTCAAAGTCTACCCAGAGAAGCGTCACCTTTTCATGAACCTGGAGAATCAAACTACACCATCTACATGATGTTTCATGTAGAAGATTGGTGGCATGGATCTCCACGAGATTAGCTAGTGTCCCTACCAGTGGAAACACTCTCACCACGACCTCCAGCCAATCCTTAGCTGCCTGTGGGTCCGTCTCTCCCCTAAACATGTGTGGACTCTGGCACTGAAACTCGTGTAACATGATCAAGCAGTGTCCACACTATACATATGGGGCTGGTGAAATCGGTGGCCCAATGGTTAATGGTACCGCTGGTGCCTCCTCTGGTGCCTCTACTAGAAGAAGGACATGCACCGAGGCCTCGTTGCTCGGTGGGTTATCATAGTGTACTATACCTGGTAACCTAGCTGGCTGGGTACGTGGAGAAATCCTTGAAATAAAATAGGTGCACCATGGTCAATAAGTTATATTTGGTGAGTTGACTCAAATATATTAGAAAGAAAACTCCTTAAAATGCACATTCAATCAGGGTTTTTGTGAACTGAGTTGGAAATCAGAACTCAGAATCCTGGTGTATAGATACGTCGGCCGCCGCAATAACACTAGCTTCCCTAAACTGATAACCACACTCACAACACTTAACACAATTTCCTTTTAAAATAATATTAGAGTCCAATTTCCTATGGTATAACTGACTCCTCTGATACCATTTTGTCATGAACAATCCCCTGGGGCCCGTACCGTGAATACCCCAAGCCCGAATTCCATAGGCTAGGGGCTGGCGACTAGAATTGAAAGGTGTATTCCCTAAAACCGGGGAGTAATTGCCTTTATATCCTGTAAACACACGCAACCATGAACACAAAAAGATACGAACACAAGTAAACTGTATAGAAAATAGAGTTCGGAATGTAAGAGGGGTCTGAATACAAGATCAACAGAAAAGGTACAAGTACAAATGAAGAAAGAGAAACACAACTACTGGGTCGTCCTCTGAGGATCCTTCCTGAAGGGCAGGTACAGATTGCATCTTCAGCACTCCACATCCGCTCGTCTCATCTACGTACTGACATATCATATAGTCCACCTTCAGGCACCATCTAGTCCTGGTACCCACAACCTCAATCGTCATTGTCTATCGTCTGCACAAAACAAAAACAAGGTGTGGGCATAGCCCATGGAAGGGTGAGTATAGCGATACTCAGTAGAGACCCTGAGACCCTCAAGATCTTACAAAACCCACAAAGGACAAACCACAATGCATGAAATCAACTGACAACCCTACATTGGTATATTCCCATACATATATAATTGTATTAAAAGTATACCCATCTCAATCATTATGAAAAATAGGGTCCAACCCAAAATCCCAAAGCTCAACTGTTCCACAAAGGAAGGAATACCATGAAAGTAAGTACCACACAGGTACGCCACATAGAAGAATACCAACAAGGTATCACCATGAAAGAAAGTAACACACAAGAATGAAATCAGCTCACAATAGGTATAAATTATGTACAATAATAGAGATGATAAGATGTAACTACTAAATCATCTTAATCTGTTAAGAGGAAGACCCATGAAGGATCCCAAATTGAAAACCCACATAGGATCCTAGTACATCGTCAGTACATTGTCAGTAGATTGTCAGTACATCATCAGAGCCACACAGGATCCTTGTACATTGTCAGTACATCGTCAGACCCACATAAGATCCTAGTACATCGGCAACACTTTTTCACACCCACACAGGATCCTAGTACATCATCAGTAAATCGTCAGACCCAGACATGATCCTAGTACATCTTCAATACATCATCACACCCACATAAGATCCTAGTACATCGTCAGTACATCTTTAGACCCACAGAGGATCCTAGTACATCGTCAGTAAATCGTCAGACCCACACAACATCCTAGTACATCGTCAGACCCACCCAGAATCCTAGTACATTGTCAGTACATCGTTATAGCCAGCTACAGGGTACCTGGACTATGTTTTCTCATCTGAGGGGGAGTCCACTCCTCAAGCCACTGGTCAATTCTCCAACATCCATGAAGTACCAGGAAGTAGTATCCCATAGGACCACCATGTCATAGGGGTCTCAACCCAACAAGCGGTGCGTTAATCAGACACCTGGTCTGTAAGTTATTACCATTTTAGTCCTAAGGGCCTTGTTGGATTCGTTCTTGATCCAAACTGACGGTACCCCAAATTTATCCAAATCTTTAGTGGGGTATACCAAAAAAAGTTATCTCAAACTAAGGTTTCCAATGATGTAGACGTTTCATCAATGGGATGCCCGGTGCCAATGTTACATCCAAAAGAACGTATAGGGTCGAAATTGGTCTGGTTCCGGGTGAGACCCATCACATCCCGACCTGGGCTGGCCTGGTCCGGTTCTAGCCGGCTCGGCCCATTGGGTCCAGCATAGCCCAGCCCGTGCTGGGCAGCCTACCCTATGCTGGGTGGCCTGGTCTGGGTGGCCCGCGGTGCGGGGTGGCTTCGGTGCGGCGGGGCGCTGCGGTGCGGCGGGTGGCTGTAGGGTGGCGGTCCACCGCGGCTGGCCGGATGACCAGATGTCCTCTACGCGCAGCACAGTCATGAGTCACACCTTCATCGGTGTCCAACTTAGCTGGTTGTCCTCCCTTTGTCGCCACGACACAAGTCACAGTCCCTTGTTTATTAGGCAGCGCGAACACGCGCCGCTACCCCCGTCATGTGGCCGGCCTCCAGTTATCACCTTCCCCCATCACAAAGATTTCATCAAAAACCACAAGGGATTGCATAAAGGTCGGTCCATGTTTTTTAGGCCTGCACCCTCCGTGTTTGAGTAGTTTCAAGTGGTTCACAACTTTTGGATCATGATAGACATCAAGAATGGGTAAGGGAGGTATTTAAAACATCATACCCTACCTCAAAGTTTTGTTGTTGTGTTGTGAGATGAAATTTGTGAAGGCGAAGAGGGTTCCAATGATCTTCACCTCCGCAACACGCTTTAGACGTCAGGCTTGTGCGTCGTTTTTTTTCTTGGATCCAAAGAACGTTTTTTGATGGAGATGGCGTTCTTCATTTGTAGGACAAGTTCTTCATTGGAGATGAGTTTGTCCAAGCTCCCCAAGCTTCTCCCTTCGCCAACAATTTCCAACTTGGAAAAATGAGATGTGCCAACTTATTAAATCATGTCCATTAATTTAATTTACGTTGGAATAATTAATTTCTAGCACAATTAATTGCACCACGTTGGCATAATAAAATTTGGAGGAAGTCCATCGGTTAACTCTTCATTAATGAGGGAGTTCAACGGGTTTCTCCCATTAATAGGGTTCGGGTGGTCCCCACCTTTAAGAATTTAAAATTGGGGGTTTAATTCAGGTGGTCCCCACCTATTTAACATTCATGAGGGAGGTTTTTATTAGAAATAAAATAAAATTTTATTTTATTTAAATTTTCATTTCAACAAAAACACACAAAATCTATCTTTCACCCTCAACCTACTATAGTCGAGGTGAAGAACTCCTTAAGATAATACAAGAACTGCGAGTTCAACAGTGCCCTCAGATTTCAATTCTGAGTACTGATTTAAAATTTATAAAATCTCACTCGTATGTTTACTGAATGTACCCAAAAAAAGTTCAGAAAATCATTCTGGGCACATCGGGCCTCGGAATCACGCGTCGTAAATTTTTACGGGCCACCCTTACACACCCTCTTGCACCCACCTTGCACACACCCCCTTGAACCCCCCTTGCACTCCCCTTTCCCCCTGCTAGACCCCTTGGACAGCCCGCCCCCTATTGGACCCCCTGGAGAGCAGCCCCATCCCCCTAGAAATAGCCCCCCCTGTTGGACACCCTAGACAGGAGCCCCCCCCCCCTACTGGACCCCCTGGAAAGCAGCCCCACCCCCTATTGGACCACCCTAGAGAGCAACCCCCCCTATGATGTACCACCTAGAAAGCAGCCCCCCTCCACATGCCCCCTGCCCTATAGACCTCCCCCCTGCACACTGACCCCTGCCCCCTGCCCCCTGCCCCCTGCCCCCTGCCCCTTGTCCCCCACCACCGTGCCCCTGCCCCCCCCCCCACATTGCCCCTTCCCCCATCCCCCTACACCCTGCCACCACCCCTTGCCCCTGGACCCCCTCCAACCTGCCCCCTGCCCCCCTCCACCCACCCCTCCCCCTCCCCCTACCCCTGCCCCCTGCCCCTGCCCTCAGCCCCTTCCACCCTACCCCCAGCCCCCAGCCCCCTACCCCCTACCCCCTCACACCTACCTCATGCCCCTGCCCCGGCTCCCCTCCACCCTGTCCCCTACCCCATACCCTTTTCCCCACACCCCTTCCCCCTTCCCCCCGTCACCGTGCCCCTGACCCCCCACCCCCTACCCCCTCCACCCAACCCCAACCCCTACCCCCTGCCCATGCCCCCTTCCCCTGGCCCATGCCCCCCGCACCCCGCACCCTGCCCCCCGCCCCATACCCCATTCCCCCTGCCCCTGCCCCTTCCCCACGCCCCCTGACTCGGCCCCCTGCCACCCTCCACCCTGCCCCCCTCCACCCGCCCCTCCCCCGGCACTCTGCCCCCCTCCACCCTCACCCCTTCCCACTGCCCCCTGACCGCTGCCCCCTGCCCCCTGCCCCCTGCCCCCAACCCCCTACACCCACCCAACTACCCCTGCCCTGCAGACAATGTGGAAGATCCTAGATTACCAAAGTTTTCATAGCCAATGGCATGCAAAATCTGTGCAACAATTATTTATGACTTAAGCTAATAGTAGATTATGATTTTATTAGATGAAGAATGAAATGGAACGAAATTTCATTCTATGCCTACTTTATGAATACACCAATCATGCTTTACGATTGTGATGGAAGTGGTATAAAAATCTAATTTTCCTGCCCCTTTATATATCACATAATCATTTGATATGATATATACATTTATCACATACAGGATATGATTTATATGTCTTTATGATTCCATCAATAATTAAATGCGATCACCCTTTTGTACGGTATAAAAATTTGATTTAGGTTATATAAATCTTTTAGAAATACATTGTGGGCTAGGGGGTCACACCATGATGTGTTTAGAAGGAGAGTCATGTCATTATCCAAGGGTGATGCCCTGATGTTATTTTGCTGAGTTTTATTAAATTAACTAAATAATTAAATTACATATAAAATTCAATTTTGGCTAGAATGGTTTACACGCATCTGTCCCAGCTTCTAACTCATTGGATTTTGGATGAAAAACTTGGGATTGTGAATGTAAGGACAATCCAGGATGCACACCCCTCCCACTCTCCACTGCACCCCCCTCACCTTGAACACCCCCAAACCAGCCCCCCTCCACCCCCCCTCACACCCCAGTCCCCCTAGCCTACCCCGGCCCCCATACAGCCCCTCCCAAACAAGTCCCCTCACCCACAACCATCACTTAACCACCCCTACACCATCCGCTAGCCTACACCAGCAACCCCCCCCCCCCCCCAAACTAGCCCCTAGCCTACAACAGCCCCCCCCACTGCACCACCGCTCTAGCCTGCACCAGCACCCCGCCCCCCAAACCAACCCCCTAGCATGCACCCCCCCCACACCTCCCCCAGACTTCACCTACACCCCCTACCCCACCCCCCTTAGCCCACAGCCCCATTGCCCCCCCTTACATCCCCTCCCCCTCCCCCTACCCTCCAGACCCCTTGCAGACCACCCCCTGCCCCCCTCCACCCTGCCCCCTACCCACTGCCCCCTGTCCCCTGCCCCCTCAACCCACCCCTACCCCATGCCCCTGCCCGGCAGACATCCCCCTACCCCCTTCTTCAATCCCCCTCCACCCTCCCCCCTGCACCCTTACCCCTGCACCCTTCCCTGCAAACCTCCCCCCTTCCCCCTGCTACTTCCCCCTGCCCCTGCTCTGCAGACCTCCCCCTCACCCCTTTCCCTGCTATGTTTTGTTTCTAGTTCTCTGCATATAATGCATCCCTATCCACAGAAACAAACTATCATGAGAAAGCACACACACAAGAAATCCATTTCCTGTGTAGACATTGAGACAAATAAAACATCATAAAGATATATTTTAAATGAGTTATACTAATAAAATGGATGATAAGAATGCCTGTAGAGGAATCCATTTCAAATGGACCATCAGCGTTTGAGAAATAATATTGGAAAAAACGACATCCAATGGTAATGTACTTTGAAATACTGTACTAAAAATAACAACAGAGTGGTTATAAAATTAATGAAAAAATGTAGTACTGTGTTGAAATTGAGTGTAATTACCTCTCAATGTCAACAAGGATTATGTTGCTTAATTGTGACTTATAGGCATCCTGAAATACCTAAAATGAATAGGTGAAAAATATATCTAAAATTATTTAGTATACAAGTTTCAAATTCAATACGGATAAACAAATGGAATCCTAGTTGATTTTAAACCTAAAAAATTTGTGCACATTTACTGGACTCACTCACCCCAGTCATTGATTCAGTTGAAACCTGGCCATATAGAACCTATAAAAAGTTGAAAAGACAAATAGATGAAAGTGTAGGAAACCTATCTAAAATGTTATCATGGTTTATTCTATGTTTACTTATGGGAAATAGTTAAGAAATATATAGTGGCAGTGATACATGACATCTTTAGGGGTGGAAGCATCATGCGCATGGCCAGATCCACAACCCTGGTTCATATCCCTAAACTTATAGATCCTTCTTCATTCAGTCAATAGAGACCTATCAGCCTTTTTAAATTTTCCTATAATGTTTTTTCTAGTGTGGTTGACTAGAATTTTTCCCATATTCTACCTCAATGAATTTTAGATGAACAACATGGGTTTGTGAATCACAGGACAATCCAGGGTGATATTGGTTTTCACAAGAGATGATTGGTGATTTGAAGCAAAGGGAGACTTGAACCACTATTTCTATTATATAGGACATAGAAGAAGCCTATGATTGGTTAGAATGGTATTTCATCATCAACATGTTATCATGCATGGGTTTTTCTAGTGTATTTATTGAATCTATATTTAGGTGCTTTACTTTACCATGGATGTCCATTTATTTCTTGGGGAAGAAATTCAGATTCTTCAAATATATTAGGGGACTAGGAAAGGAGATACCATATACCTAAACTAATACATCCTATCTCATGATAACAATTATATAAATATTAATAAGAATATCCATGAAGTAAATGTAGCTTCATTTCGGTTCCGAAATCTTGTACCGATAAAATCTCAACTGATGTTCATGGATTATACCATCTTTTTTTTTGTTGAAGTAAACTATTTATTTAGTGAAAAAAGGTCTATAAATAAGTTCATGGGATATATTTTTTTCCTTGAAAAAGCTAGTGGTTATTAGAAAACCATTTTCTAAAACAATAAATCAATTATGGGAAAATGTTTTCAAATAAATCAGGTAATTATAGAATTCAAATTAACGATTTAGGCAGAGGGAACCCACCTCAACATCAAGGCGTGTTTTCTTTTGACGACAACTCGAATCTTCATTTTTTTAGCTTTCATGAATATGAAAATTCACATATATATAAGGAAACCTATCCCCTATGTACATATTTTCATGGCCAAATAAGCACAAGGGGGTCCTTAGATATATGTTTATATTTACATATACCCCTTTACACTAATACTTGTAAGCATTTTTCATATCTATATATAAGAACACATAGTCCCAATATATATATTCATAATTCCATGAGTGAATATATATAAAGGGATAACTTATATATGTATATGCCTATATATGCATACACATGTAAGACTTTGTCAACGATGACTATAATCCACCTCAACGAAATCCAAAACGCACTAAAAATATATAAGTAACCCAAAAACCATAAAAGACCTAATTAAAATTGGGCCAAAGAATAAAAAAGGAATAAACCTCACCTAAATTTGATGTCAAACTCACCGCCATCAATGGCAGTGGATAAGAATAAACCTCATCATAAGAAACCACCTGTTAGTAAATAATGAGAAAATAAGTGAGGAATAACAACTTCTTATATATATGTGATCAATGTTTCAATTGAACATGATAACTGATACATGACTCTATATCCATCAATGAACAAAGAATATTCATATTGATATGTATGTGTAATAATAGGTTTTTATTAACAAAATTTTTAATGAGAAGTAAATCATGTGTTCATTATTCTATATCATAAATTAAAGATGTTTTCATAGTAATATATAAATATTATATTAATAGCACAAAGTTGATCCAATAACAAAGATAACATAACAGTGACATAAAATCTTATATTTTAAAAGAAAAAATAACTATATATTTTTCATATTAGAAAGATGGATGTTATGTTTACATTCTTCCTATAGTATTTTTCAGTTAATGTTTGTAATATCTTCACAAAAAAATAATCAAGTAGCATTGTATACATGATAGATTAAGCAAATAATGTTAATGAAAATCATGTAAGAAAATAAACTATGTAAATCATATCAATTACCCGTTAACAAATCTTTAATAGATTCAATAAATTAATTATCAACCTAAAGAAAACTCAAGGACTAATGTGTCAGTATAAAAGTGATATATTGAATGATTATTTACCTTTCTTTGAGTGATCCTCCATCCTCATCATTTTAGTATCCATTAAAATTTTCATTTTCTTGTCTTGGTGCTCTCCATTTATTATGTGGAATCCTCAAAATTTCCAAAAAAAAAAACACAAGTCCATTCCTCTATGATGTCAGGGACCTATCCAATGAAACCCTCAAGTACTATACACACTAAGGACCTTACAAATCCCCCATCCATTTCTAATCATTTTTCAAATGAGAACTAATGAAACCCCTCATATATATGTCTTAAAAAAATTCCCAACTATAATGTGCTATATAATGGTTGTATTTCCTAAGATGCACCATTATCACCTAAATTTCCCATATAGTGCATCCTGACTTGATGTTTCCATATGTGTGAATATAGGGCACCATACTTAGCCAATCATTGTATAAATGGGAACCAAAACAAGACATCTCAACCAATATAATTTTCCACCATGCCCAACTAGTAAAAAATAGTATTTTTCATTCTATTTTCAATAAGGATAATCGCTGGGAAAATCCCTCCGAAACACCTAACCACCTCACCCATGAAGAGAAGAAACAACCAATACCATGGCCATGATAAACTGATATTTTACAATAGGGAGAAAAGTACAACCAAATTTCCCAAGTGCAGGGAAATGTTCACTCCACCTGGGTATTTTACCTCCAACACATGGAGCTCAACTCCATGGAGGCCCCCTGGTGGAAAACATAAAGCATAAAATGGTTATAGGTCCACTCATCTATGCTCTGACACGCAACTGAGAGCCTATATTACCCTCAAGACTCAATTTACATAAGGTAAAATCTTATTGAGAATTTGAAAATGTATATTCTCTTAAAAAAATAATGGTTCTAAAAATTACCACATCCTTGGAAAACCAAAATTCAAACTTCCTAAGAATTTATCAACAAGTATTGGCATGAATATTTAAATTTATCTCATCCATGACTCTTTCATGATGGGGAAGGTTCCAAAGTTATAATTAAAACTTATTTTACTTACTAGACTAGGACCAAAACTACAAACAATATCCACATAATAGAATTAAGTAAATTAGTTGGGCCAACGCACCATATGGAGGAGGAAGGATCGAAGAAGGGTGTGGAGGGAGGAACACTTATATCGATGCACCTAATGGAAGAAGAACGCCCAAATAATGGTATGAATGAGGGGAGTACCGCTCGAGGGATGGAACAAACCTAAGTGGAGACGTTGAGCCGCGATTGGAGAATCCGCACCCCGAATGTTGGAACCGCGATGAGGGATGGAGGAACCAAATTCGGAAAGGATGAATGATAGAGGAATGCAGTGAGGGAAAGAGAGGAAAGCTGTGAGGGAAGAGAGGAGTGTGCGGTTCGAGAGGTTGTAGGGGGAGAAGTAGAGGCCATCGTGGGAGAAGGGTGTTGTGGTGACAGGGTCGTGTATCGGGGGAGGATGAGCCGGACGGGAATCGAAAAAAGGGGGACAAATATCGGGGAGTATGAGGAGCCCGACAACATTCAAAATAAAGAAGGGGCATAATTGTGTAGCCACGGATCAAAATTAAACTGTATCTATAGACAAGCTATAGCCACGGACCTATAAAACTATGGTTATAGGTCCATGGATATAGCTAAAATTTCTAGTAGTGAAAAAACCAAGGTAAATCCCATGGTTTTGGAAATATAATCGACGATGTGTCCCTCAAAAATTAATAAAATATTCCCCCTCTTTTTCTATAAATACTATTCCATTCCTTCATTCCATTCAGTCCAAATACATTATCAATGATTCTTTACCCTTTTTAACTCCGAAAAAGTCCACCCAAGGTCCCCTCAAGCCCCAAGGTCTCAGCCATCATGCTTTCAAAGTTGTTATTAAAGGTAAGGGATCCTTTTTCCCACCTCTTACTAGTTATGACTTCCTTATGTTATGTCTTCATGTTTCCATTTTATTATGTGGGGGTATGTTATTATATATAATTATTTTTGTCCATTATATTTTCGAATTATGAGAGACCCTTTAATCTCTCATCAACTAATTTTATGATTTTTTTAGTGACGCTGTTAGGCTAGTGAGTTTTTGTAAACGAAATCATGTCTTACCTTTTCTTCCATGTTTCTTTTTCATGTTGTATGTCATTAAAATTTCTGTACCATGTTCTTATTTATATTTTATTATTTTTCAATAATTTATTATGAGTTATTTGTGAGTGGTTGATCCTTGTCCCCTCTCTTTTAATGCATTTTAATAAGATTTTATGTAGTTGTAATGCTGCAGAATATTCGTCTCAAAATATCTATCTTTATCTTTAGAAATTATCCTTTTTTATTTATGTGAATACCCAAATATATTTTCATATCATGGGTTATTAATGAAGACATAAAATATATATACTTATTCTATAATTGACATAAATGTAACCCTTACTCCCTTTCCATGGGTAATAAATGACATAATGATCATATTTTAATGCACATTTAAAATGTCATGATTTTTAAGTGAAACTCATTTATTTTACTCTCTATGGGTTATTTATGAAATGTTTCATTATGATATATGTGGATCACATGAAAATAAATAAATATTAAGGGGTTTACCTTATAGTGCTCCAATATATTGGTTAAATAATTTAATCTCAATAGATGACATGTTTCACGATATCTTATTGAATAACCTTAGTAATTTTACGACAACTTGGGGAAGAATATTGGTGATAATTTCAAAAATGTATAAATTAAATGTTGTAGCCACATATGCAGGTTATGTTTCATTTTATTTTAATTATGATATTCCTCTACATTGATTGCTAATGTCTTTATGTTTTTCATCATGTTCTCTATGATATCACAAGTAAACTAATTCCCTTGCTTTTCTTAATTGGCCCTCTTCTCCCCCTTTCCTTTGATATATGTCTCTAGGTTGTGAGATACATTAGTTTTACGTAGGATGAACTTTTATAGGATATTTTCATGGGGATTTAATGGAGTGTTTTATGTTTTCATGTATTTTATTCCTAATTTCAAAGACACTAAACATTAAAGGTCCTCTGTTTGTAAAATATTATGAAAGGTTATGTTTTAAAAAGTTTGTATGCCATATCAAGGATTCATTAAATATTGATTATATCATTACATAGGTATTAGAAAAGGATATTAAGCTGAATTATTAACAATGGATAATTTTTTGGAGCATCAATTCCATCATGATTTGAATTATCTTTGGATTGAATCGGGCTCGAAGCATATTTTTTAATCCATGAATTCCTGATATATAAATATACCATGTAATGTTCTTCAATAATGTAATTATTGTATTTTTCCACTATTAGTCTCACCATGGTTGTTTCACAAGTATATATTTATTCCAAACTTGTTGTAGATTCTGTTTCGAAAAAATAAATTATGAAAATAATATCAATGTGTTCATTTAAGGCACATTATTTTTGTACATCACTTGTGGATGTGGATGTGAAAGGTAAGATTCATTCCATTCATTATAAAACCCCTTATAATTTCTTATGTTTCTTAATTTCTATTTTTTATAATAAATTTTATGATTGGGTCTGTCTAGATCTTAATCATATAGAAGAATAAAAATAATTTTCTAAAAAAAACTATTTTCCTTATATTATGTGTTTTAGTTTAATTGTTACTTTAATTAGAAATTAAAATTTAATAATAATAAATAGAGTAAAAATTGTGAATCCTTATTAAAATTATTTTTAATATATTTTCCTTTATATTTTTAATTAATTAATAATTACCATGTTAAAAATTAAATATAGGTTTATAAGGGTAAAATAGGTAAATTAATTTAGCTACAAATTTACTAAATCAACATGAAAATAGGCCATATTGAACAAATTTTTAGGGATTTAAAGTCATAACCACATTTATCAACAACCTTTAGTCACATAACTCTCATTAAATTATTATTTTTCTATCTTTTCCCCAAAATATCTTTAGTTTAAATGGATATGTACATCTTTTCCCCTATAAAAAGAGATCACCTA
Source organism: Viscum album (assembly GCA_963277665.1). Classification (NCBI taxonomy): domain Eukaryota; kingdom Viridiplantae; phylum Streptophyta; class Magnoliopsida; order Santalales; family Viscaceae; genus Viscum; species Viscum album. Next base: position 1,331,689,130 of record OY728165.1, on the reverse strand, counting down.
CACCCACTTAAACACACCCATCTCCATTAATTGTTTATTTAAATCCTGATCATCTTTTCTCTCTTATATCAATATTCTATTTCTAATAACCCATGATAAATATAATCTGTCCCAACTCCACAATTTTCTATAATTCATTCAATAGATAATTCATATTGTCAATATGAGTAAAATCCACTCCCAAACCCTATATTGTATACCTTTCTCCACAAATACTATTATAACAATACTAATATATTAAAACAATCATCATTAGTATAATAAAATGTTTTTTTAATAATTTTATAAACATTTTATTCCAATTTCCATCCATTCAAAAAATAAATACAAATTATCCTCATGTTACGTGTAGATTACCGCTTCAATGAACAAAATATTTTGTTAATGGAAAAATTAAATGTAATTTTATAAAAACGGATTAATGAATAGATAAAATACTAATTAAAAATATTATTTTTTTTAAACATAATTTTTGAAACATATTTAATAAATTAAAAATATGTGATCATTATAAATTTTACTTCCCAAAATGAGAATATGAAATTAATAAATGATTTGGTCTATGTAACTATTTATTATCTTAACTCCCATATCTAGATATTCACAAATATAATTTAACTTTTTAATAAATCTTATTTAATATAATTATAATTATGTAATAAGGATCTAATAAAAAATCTTTATAATCATTCTAATCCATTTATAATAGCATGTTATTGTTTAGGATAGTTTAAACATCTACAAGTATAGTGCTATAAATTTATATCATTGAAAAAAATTGAAACATAAATATTGGTAATATTATTTATTAATGATTAAATAATATTTTTAATTTCTTTAAATATTATATTAATATATAAACACATTTTAGTACACCACATTTATTTAATTTAAAATAATCAAAAACAAATCATTACGAATTTCATCATAAAAAATCATGACTAAAAATATTATGGAATAAAATTTTAAATTTATAAATGATTATAGAAAATATATTTTATTAATGTAAAATAACATGGGAATGTTGAAATTTTTATACAACAATATGGATCAATATTTTGATTACTATTATGAAATGAAATACATAAAATAATTAACATCTATTGAAGAAAATAAGTTTTTACTAACCAATGATTTTAAATATAATGATTACAAATTATTTTTGTAAAAGGAAATATATATTAATAAGGATATGAAATAGGTGATTAGTATAGTTAAATAGTCTATATAGGATGTTAGAAAACATCATAAAAATGTATGAATCCAAGGTAAGGGTTTTTCAAAATTCAATTTGCATTCATTAAGTTATAATTTTCCTTATTGAAATTAATTCTTTTAGTTTTAATGTATTTTACACATTTATTGTAAAAAGTATTTTTTCAAAATAGTTTCATTTTCATGAATATTATTTTTAATAAAATCTTTTAGTATTTTCTATTACATCAATGAGTATAATATTCTTAAGGGGTTTCTTTTCAATTCACCATCATTGAAAACTGATATCATATTATGAATCAATTATTCATTAAAATGTTGTATTTTCTTAACCATTAAATTATTTTATTATAAAACAATATTAATCATGTGATTTAAAATATTATTTCACAATATTCTATTCATTTTATTTTCATTAATTTACTGCAATATTCATATGGGTTTTCTTTAATCAACATATATTTCCTTAAGTCATTTTATTTATACCACAATTGTTATATTATAATGATTATTATATTATTCAATTTGATTAAATCATATGGTATTATAAATTTATCTATGGGTAATTTAAATAATATAATAATGATCATCTTTATTTATGTATTTAATTATTTAGTAAGAAATGTTATTTTTATGAATAATTACTGTACACTCTAATAATATATTTCCCTTCCATGAACATAATATTTGATTCCAAAAATTATTTAATTAATAATTTTAATCCTAAGAAATTATTTACACATGTGATATTAAATATTATAATAAACCATTTAATGAAGGATGTTTTTAATCCTTTTTATGATTTGGGTTTCAATAATGGTATTTTGAAATATTAAAAATGAATTTTTTTCATGGTTATATATTTTATCATCCACTCAAATTTAATTTACATATCTATTATTTCATCTATAGTGTCAATTTAAGGGTTACATTTTATATTTTTACACAAAAACTCATTAACTACTAAATAATTAATTTTGAATCTGATGCAAAACATGGCCTTTTACATCAATTTTGAAAATGTTTTATGATTTTTCCTTTTATGATTTTTCCTTCATTTTATATTCATTGCCTCAAGAATATGTATCATAGATGGGGTAATTTCTTATGCACACTCCTATTAAATACTTCATTCAATACTAATTTTTCATGATTAAATTTTTTATTTCACTCAATAAAATTCATGAAGTTATTTAATGTGATTCCATTGAATAAATTTAAAAAATATATTTTATTTCCTTTCAGTTCTCATGATATAATATATGGTTCATTACAAATTACAGACATATGTTGTTGGTATTTAAAATTTTGGTTTAATAACATTCCTCAATGAATTTGAATTTTTTCAACTCATGTGACAATGAATTGTGAATATGATTTAATTTCTACTCCTATTAAAGGGGTGGAATAATTGGGGTTTTATGAATGTGATGATTCCCTAATCTTATGAATGTTATATAGTTCATTGTTATTATATATTTCCCTAAAATATCACATATTTATGTTACTATCCTATGAATATACACCATTGACCATGTTTACTATCTCATATTTCCCCACACTAATGAAATTATATATTTTTGGTCCATTGAGATTACATGTATTTCAATAATATCATATGATTTTTTTTTACTATTTTATGATTTTTCATCATATATTTATATGATGGTAATTTTTAATCATATATTTATATGATGGTAATTTTTAATCATATTATTTTGTTATAACACATTATCAATCATTAATATGTTTTTTATTTCTATAATTTTCATATAACCCCTTGATATGGTTCTGATTTCCCTATGAAATTTTGTTTGGGGTAAATGCCATCCAAACACAAAAATAACTCTATTCAGAAACATCATCATACATTATTTAATATGATCGAATTATCATAAGAATATCCACTATGTGAACCACATAATGAACTCATTTATAAGCCAAAATATAGAAATTTTTTCTAAAGAACCATTGACTGGAAGATCCACTAGGACTCTAGGTTTGGGATTTGGTTTGACTAAGAACACTAAATAAAAATCCAATTCTAAACTAACGCAGCACCATGATCCATTACATCCATTGATTTTTATTTTTAGAAAGAGAATCCACATAATCATGAAAATGGAATGAAAGCACAATCAAAAAGCAAAACATGGATAAGATAATTTGGAAATAAATCCTACATATATGTGAGAAATACTAAAATTCATCAATTAAATGGAAAAAAATCTAGTAACATGTATAAACATACAAAACCTACACAAATTTCAAGAATGAGCCCCAAAATGTCAAGACCCATTTTTTATTCTTTCTGATCATCATTTAAAGGATTTTAGTTGGTTCAATCGACATCCATATAAACATGGTCCATCTAGACCCATACCAACGTGTGCCCAGGTAACCCCCATAAAGGAGGTCTACCTAAAACATTATTAGTAATTGTCAGTAAGTTTTATTCACAATCATACATATTAAAGGGGTTTTCTAATGGCCTTATTGTAATGCCCCGACCCTAGTTACCCAGATTCGGTGCATTATTACATAACATTGGCATGATCACAAGAAAGATCAAATCTTGAAAGACCAATTGGTTTAGTAGCCTTGGAAAATCTAGATATATTCATAAGTCTTACATTACATCATAAAATGAAAAACTACTACAACAACATATTGTCTCTATAAACCACACTCATATCCCCACATAATATCCCTGCAGGTCATTAATAATTTACTTCTTCACTTCCTGGAAAAAATAAAACATAGAAAAGGGGTGAGCTCAAACGCCCAGTAAGGATAACAATATACCGGAAACTTTCATAAATAAGAATAAACATTTAAGGCTATGTATAACTAAAACAAAAGCCTTTTAAACTTGAACTTCAACATAGTATGGAAAAAGTAAAATGAAATAATTCCATTTACTTGTTCACATGGATATTCTACTAATCAAATAATCACATGCAGTATCAATAACCACTTTCATAATGTTGGAATGCATAATGCCAGACTATCCTAACCACATAGCCAAGGCCTCGTGCCAAGACTACAAATGAGATTTTGCCAAGGCCTTGTGCCAAGACACTAGATTGTCTAATGAGACCTACCGATGCATCGAGGAGCTATAGCGGGCTCCACCCGTCACTTATTAAGTCCAATGCATTCCTCATATGAACAGGTTTAAACATAACATAAACATTCGTATTAAAACTAGCATACGAAATGTCAATAATTTCACCGTAAACTATGAATGGTATAAAAATAGCACATCCATAGTCAAACATATCACAAAACCATTAATACAATATAGAAGTTTTGTATCATAATAAATCAACTTCAAATAAGGGTAAAATCCATCAAAGGATGTTGACATAGATGAATCAAAACTCTTTTTAGAGAAATATCTCTTTCTATTTTTGAAATCATTTAAGGGACATATAAAATAAAACATTTTCTTTGAAAATATTCTTATAAGCTTGTATGGAAAGCTTTGAAGATTTTATAACGGTGGAAAATAACCGCACCCGCCGTATAAGTTAAAAAACATTCTTACCTTAATTTTGTCGAAAAGGTTAAAAATGACCTTGTTTTGAAAACGACGGAAAGATTCCTCTTATAAAAAGTCAAACAAGGGTATAAATGACTTTAACCCATATTCTTGTAAATAATAAAAATGTTATGAAATACATTTTTAAGAAAACATGGATGTGGATGATAAAGAGATCCTAGTAGATTATTACATATAAACAACCTCGGATAATGAAGAGATTGTGAAATAACCCTTACCTTGTACTTTTCCTTGGTTGGGGTAGGTTAAACTCCTGTATAATGGTCAAATAATTGTTATTAAATTATGCAAGAATCATATACATTAATATGATATCATATATGATCTTTTAATATTGATTTGATAATAATATCTTAGTATTATCATTGTTTCGGGTGTTAACTTACTTGTTTTCTTTTATATGTTTTGTTACGTAAGACATGTTTGTAAAGGATAGGTTGTATATTATTCATATCCAGAATGATATCAAGTCCTTAAACATCATTTTTAAATCATCAAATGATAATTATACTTGAATGGATACGATGGAGAATGAATCTCATCACGTTCGTGGAGACGGTAGTCCGTACGTACGCACGAGCGACAATATCATTCTTTTGATATTAAAATAATATATAAATGGATGGTATATCATATATACTGAATCATTAACATGTTATATTTATTATTTACATGAGTTACACATCATTATTATACCCATCCAAATAATATTATGTTGAATAACAATTACACCACGACGTGGAGACGGTAAGCCATACCTACGCACGTATGGTGACATGTTATTCAAAGGGTGGATAGAATACTGAATATGGTTGTACCATATTTATAATAACATCACAGTATATATATGATACTGGAGTTATTATTTTAGAATGGTAACAACAAAGGAAGAATAAGTGGAAGAAGTAATGAACTTGGAAAAAGGGTGGTGAAATCATTACCTCTTCTTCGGGTTATTCCTTTTGATTTGATCAAAAGGGCTTCTTAGGTTGTCTTTCTGATCAAACTAAGGCCTCTAGGTTGTAGTGAGGGAAGTTGGGAGAGTATTTGGGAAGAGTTTGGCCGAACCAAAAGGCTTTTAAGGTGTGAAGAAATGAGAAGGAGGAGTGCCCTTTTATAAGAGGGGTGAGGGGCACCTTTGGAAAAGCTAGAGATATTAGTTTATAATAAATTCATATTCAGTTTAAAATGGCTCCAAATTTGACTATTCAAAGGTTAAGGTGGGGATGGGTCGAACAAAACTCAACCAATATAATTTAGACAGGTTTGGGTACTTATATTAACCTTATCTTTAAGTATTAACTCTAAGTTAATTAGTTTCACTTTTACAATGTCTCTTTGTATTTTTATATAATATGGTTAATAAACATACTATATACATCCAAGGGACTCCCAAGTGGTCCATTAAGGATGAAACTATCATGATATAAGTCTCTTGGCCGAGCATTAGATTTTTAGGAATTTAATATCAATTAATAATATAATATTTGTTTTAAGAACTCTTTTATGACAATTTTGACACTATTCAATAGTTGATTTTTTTGAAACTCATAACAGATTTATTACTTCGAAAAAAGTAAATTAAATCAATTCTAATATATCATATTATCCTAGAAAATTAGTTTAATTCATTAAAAGTTTCATATTATATTTATTTGGATATTTATAATATCAATTAATTTAATTTTTCACTATTTTAGTAATTACTGCATCATCATTGTGTCATAAATAAAATAAATTATTTAATGTCTAAAAATTATAAATAAAATATCATTATGTAGGAAATCTTTTTAGCTTTCTAATTAATATTTATAATCTAAAATCCAACATATATAACCCTATGTAATAATTGTTTTTATAAAAGATATATGCTTGTGTCATTTTTGTATTCATTTTAACTTAATTAAAATAAAGTGTCCCTATCACCTACAAGTGGCACCATGGGGTCCCCAAATCGACCCAAAGATGCCTATGGACGAACATGTATCAACCAATAAGGCTAGGACACGTTTTAGGGTATTTTAGTATTATTATAATATTATTTTGTAACCCTTATTTACCAGATTTACCCTTAACCATGGTAAATAAAATATTTACAACAATAATTATTCAAAATGACTAAAAATAAAAGTTTTCTATTTACACAATTTGGACATCCTGATTACAAATATGGAATCCATTTTTCTAAATTCAAAACACAGAAGTGTCAGAAATTAATTTAAAATTAATTCCCGCTGTCAAAACAAAAAGCGTGTTTTTAAGAGATAGTAACTATCAAAAGATTGACACTTGTTTATGTTCGGTTTAATTGTAAAATTATGTCCAATGACCAACATTATATTAAATGGTAAAAATATATTCTAAATATACTTTAAAACCACTCAAATTCATAATTTATCACTATTAATTGTTTTGATTAAAAAAGTTGTTTTTAATTAAAATTTAGTAATTTTAACTATTCATCAAAATATGAAAGTTATCCGAAAAGTACCAAAATTTCACCTTATGCTAAATTCGATATTCCGAATCTAGAAATGAAGTCCATTTTAAAATATAAAATATATATAATTTTGAAAAGTAGGTATTACTATTCATAACGGCTAGTTTGATTGGTTATGGTGTGTTAGAACTCGGTGTTGCGTACAACACACGCTATCACATTATTCAAAGAGAAGCGTACCATAGAAGCTTGGGGTGTTACATTCTCCCCTCCTTCAAATAATTTCGTCCTCGAAATTTCTAGAATACTACCGCATGAAAAGACTCGGGTGGTTCTTCATCATAAGTTCCTCGGGTTCCCACGTTGCCTCTTCCATCTTATGGTTTCTCCACAAAACTTTTACCAGATGCGTCGACCGGTTTCTCAGTACTTGTTCTCTTGTATCAAGAATCCTGACAGGCTCTTCACAATAAGACAGATCGGGATCCAGTTCTAATTCCTCATAGGTGAGAACATGCGTTGGGTCAGGCATGTATTTCCTCAACAGAGATACGTGGAACACATCGTGAACTTTGAAGAGACTTGGCGGCATTGCCAATCGGTAAGCTACAACCCCAATTCGTTCTAGAACTTCGAAGGGTCCGATGTACCTGGGATTCAATTTACCTTTCTTACCAAAACGTATGACTCCCTTCCAGGGAGATACCTTCAGGAAAACATGATCACTGACTTGAAATTCCAAATCCTTCCTTCGATTATCGGCATAGCTCTTCTGCCTACTTTGAGCTGCTTTGATGTGATTTTGGATTACCTTCACCTTTTCCACCGTTTCCTCCACCAGTTCTGGGTCTACAAGTTTTCTTTCACCAACGTCATCCCAACAGGTTGGTGTACGACATCTCTTTCTGTATAACGCTTCATATGGTGCCATCTGAATACTCGAATGGAAGCTATTGTTATAGGAAAATTCTACCAGTGGTAAATATTGATCCCACATACCCTGAAAGTCATGTGAGCAAGATCTCAACATGTCTTCTAAGGTCTGAATAGTCCGTTCTGATTGTCCATCTGTCTGAGGGTGGTAAGAAGTGCTCAAATGAAGTTCAGTATCCAGGGATTTCTGAAGACTTTTCCAAAATCTTGAAGTAAAACGGGGATCACGATCAGAAACAATCGATAGGGGTACTCCATGAAGTCTCACAACTTCATTAATATATAGTCTTGCTAGACGTTCCAGGGGTAGATCTTCTCTTATAGAAAGAAAATGTGCTGACATGGTAAGACGATCAACAATAACCCATATTGCATCATTCCTTCTAGGAGTCTTTGGTAGCTCCATGACAAAGTCCATCGTAATATTGTCCCATTTCCACTCCGGTACGGGAAGAGGTTGCATGACTCCTCCAGGTTGTTGCCTTCCAGCTTTCACTTGTTGACAAACCATACATCTTGACACAAAATCAGCAATCTCCCTCTTCATGTTGTCCCACCAAAAATGTTCCTTCAAATCTCTATACATTTTCGTGCTCCCAGGGTGTATAGAGAAATTTGAACTATGAGCATCATACAACAATTCCCTTTTTAGATCAGATAAATCGGGAACACAAAGTCTCTTCCCGAATTTCAAAATTCCATCTTCATACACAAAGTCTCTCAATCTCCCATCATTCACAGCTTTAATCTTCTTTTGAAATTCTTCATCATCGGTCTGAGAACTCTTAATCCTTTCTAGTAAAGATGTTTTGGCAACCATTTGAAAAAGTATTGATGTTTCACCTTCCCTGGTTATTCCCATGTCCATCTTCACTAGATCCATGAAAATTGGATCCCTTTCAATTCTCATATTGTTCAAAACTCCATGGTATTTTCTACTCAAAGCATCTGCCACCTTGTTTGCTTTCCCTGGGTGGTAGTGTATCGTGCAATCATAATACTTGAGTAATTCAAGCCATCTCATTTGCCTCATGTTGAGTTCTTTTTGTGAGAAAATATAATTCAAACTCTTTTGATCAGTATAAATCTCACATTTCTCACCATAGAGGTAGTGCCTCCATATCTTCAAAGAAAAGATCACAGCTGCTAACTCGAGATCATGAGTAGGATAGTTTTGTTCATGAATTTTCAACTGTCGTGATGCATAGGAAATAACTCTATCATTATGCATAAGGACACAACCAAGTCCTTTCTTTGATGCACAACTATAAATAACGAACCCATCATTCCCCGATGGTAGAGTCAATATAGGAGCATTGACTAATCTTCTCTTCAGTTCTTCAAAACATTCTTCACACTCTTTTTTCCAAACAAATTTAACCCCTTTACATGTGAGCTTCGTTAATGGGTTAGCCAATCGGGCAAAATTCTGGACGAAACGTCGATAATAACCTGCCAAACCAATAAAACTACTTACCTCAGTTATACTCGTAGGTGCTGGCCATTCTTGGATTGACTTGGTCTTAGAAGGATCAACAGAGATTCCATCTTTAGAGACAATATGGCCAAGAAAATAAATCTCCTGAATCCAGAATTCACACTTGCTAAACTTCCCATATAATTCATGCCTCCTCAGAGTCTTCAAGATAATGCGCAAGTGATTTTCATGATCTTCGTAGGTTTTTGAGTATACCAAGATATCATCAATAAATACCACCACAAATTCATCGAGATACTCCTTGAAAACTCTATTCATCAGATCGATGAATACAGAGGGTGCATTAGTCAATCCAAATGGCATTACGGTAAACTCGTAATGCCCGTACCTGGTTCGAAATGCTGTCTTCAGAATGTCTTCCTTATTCACACACAACTGATGGTATCAAGATAGAAGGTCAATCTTTGAAAAGTATTGAGCTCCATGTAGTTGGTTAAATAAATCATCAATACGAGGTAGGGGAAACTTGTTCTTTATCGTTATAGAATTGATCTCCCTGTAGTCGAAACATAACCTCATAGATCCATCTTTCATTTTAACAAAAAGAACAGGGGATCCCCATAGAGAAACACTAGGGAGAATAAATCCCTTATTAATCAATTCCTATAGTTGTATCTTTAGTTCAACTAATTATACAGTGGCCATTCTATAAGGGGTCTTCGATATAGGCCTTGATCCAGGAATTAAATCAATGGAAAACTCAACTTCTCGTTCTGGAGGATGTTCAGGTAAATCTTCTGGAAATACATCTACAAATTCTTTCACAATAGGTACATCCTATATTTGAACATTCCTTTCCTCACCGACAGTTATTTCATTCTCTTCCTCCCCAATAATTGAATTAAGTTGAGCTACTGGGGGTGGATCTAAATAAGAATTTGGTGGTGATGATTCTGCTCTAAAGATAAGGTGTTCCTTATCATTATCATCAAGAATCGTAACCTCTTTATTCTTACAATAAATCTTCGCATCATAGTCCGAAAGCCAGTCCATACCGAGGATTATATCAAACTCAATCATAGGTATGACGACGAGATCAGCAGATAAAGAACATTTATGTGCTCTAATTGGGACTGATTCACAAAACTTTGTTGCAATGATACTTCCCTTAAGAGTTTTAACTGACAATTCCCTTATTATATCAAATTGGAAATATCTAATTTTCTTAGAAAACTGGGAAGATATGAAACAATGAGATGATCCAGAGTCAAATAATGCATTTGCTAAACTTGAGGAAACCATTAAATTACCCGCCACCACGTCTTTCGGAGCTTCTACCTCAGCAGTAGTGATAGCATAAGCCTGGCCTTGATCCCTTGGCCTTTTCTGAGGTAAGTTCTCCTGACGCTTAGGACATGCATTTGAATAATGCCCCATCTCCATGCAATTTTAGCACTGAACGTTGGTAGCTTCCTTATTCCCCTTGCAATCACGAGCTTGGTGGCCTTTTTCACCACACTTGTAACAGACTCCCATTCCCTTCAAGAAAGTACCAGTATGTTTCTTCCTGCATTTACCACAAGATGTATATTCAACCTTTACCTTCTTCCCCTTATTTCCATTCATAGATTGATCAGCAGGTCTCTTCTTCTCTTGCTTTGCTTTAAAGTCATAAGACTTAGAGAATTCCTTTTCGGTCTTGATAGCACATGAGACAATGTCTTCGTACGACGAAAAGGATTGTAAGACTAATGATCGACGGGGAAATGGTTTTAAACCATCAAAGAAACGATCAATCTTACTTCTTGGGTTACGTATATAATCACCAGCATACCTTGCTAACCTTGTAAAGTTAGCCTCATACTTTGTGACATTCTCATCCTCCTTCTGTCTCAGACTTAGAAATTGTCTTTCCATATCTGCTCGATGGTCGCGAGGAAAGTATTTTTCTAAAAACAGATCTTTGAACTCCCTCCATTCCATATTTGATACTTAATCATCTTCCTTCATATTTTGAATTAATGACCACCATTGATCAGTATCTCCAATGAGGCGGTAAACTGCCATGATAACTTTTTACCTTTCATTGCTCCCCAAAGCCTGAAATATTTTCTCTAGGGAATTTATCCATTTCTCAGCTATTAAGGGATTTGTACTCCCATTGAACATTGGTGGTTGTTGGCTCATGAATCGATCTAACATTGATCCTACATGCTGTGGATCAGGGTGCTCCATACGGGTAAGGTTATTATTCATAACCTGAGTAAGTTGTCCCAGTATGGTGATTATCTGATCGGCACCAGTTGCATCACCAGCTCCACTATAATTATCTTGAGCAGGAGGGAAATCCCTACATGGAGTGCGTGCATTGATACAGTTTCCATTTCTTCCACTAGGCGCCATTTCTCAACAATGGCATAAACTTGATCAGTTTATGAATCAAAATACATAATCCCATACTTATAAAACACTTCACATAAATTGAAATATTTATGGATATAATCCATAATCATAAAAATGTTTTCTTTGAGTAAGTATATACTCATAAACCCTTCATAATGATTTGTAAAGAAAATGAGAGTTAGCCTAAGCATATCCCCCGGGAGTGTCGTAACCAAGAGTGCAGCAAGGCCCGTTGTCGTGCACCAGTTCCCGTTCGAGTCTAGCTCAAACCGGTGTTTTCGGGTTTTACCCCTAGGTACATCTATGCCAGAGCCGCCTCTACCTGCTCGTATCCAGACAGGGATGTATTGCTCGGAAAACTCACAAAATCTCTACAATACCAAAATTCTAGGAAGTTCTTCTATACTAATCCTCAAAGTTCATCTTAGGTCTACATGATCTAATGAGAGTTTATCTAAATATAGCTTCCAAGGTTTGTACTAAACTTCCTCTGATACCAACTGTAACGCCCCGACCCTAGTTACCCAGAGTCGGTGCATTATTACATAACATTGGCATGATCACAAGAAAGAACAAATCTTGAAAGACCGATTGGTTTAGTAGCCTTGGAAACACTAGATATATTCATAAGTCTTACATTAAATCATAAAATGAAAAACCACTACAAAAACATATTGTCTCCATAAACCACACTCATATCCCCACATAATATCCCTGCAGGTCATTCATAATTTACTTCTTCACTTCCTGGGAAAAATAAAACATAGAAAAGGGGTGAGCTCAAACGCCCAGTAAGGATAACAATATACCGGAATCTTTCATAAATAAGAATAAACATTTAGGGCTATGTATAACTAAAACAAAATCCTTTTAAACTTGAACTTCAACATAGTATGGAAAAAGTAAAATGAAATAATTCCATTTACTTGTTCACATGGATATTCTACTAATCGAATAATCACATGCAATATCAATAACCACTTTCATAATGTTGGAATGCATAATGTCAGACTATCATAACCACATAGCCAATGCCTCATGCCAAGACTACAAATGAGATTTTGCCAAGGCCTTGTGCCAAGACACTAGTTTGTCTCATGAGACCTACCGATGCATCGAGGATCTATAGCGGGCTCCACCCGTCACTTATTAAGTCCAATGCATTCCTCATATGAACAGGTTTAAACATAACATAAACATTCGTATTAATACTAGCATACGAAATGTCAATAATTTCACCATAAACTATGAATGGTATAAAGATAGCACATCCACAGTCAAACATATCACAAAACCTTTAATACAATATATATGTTTTGTATCATAATAAATCAACTTCAAATAAGCGTAAAATCCATCAAAGGATGTTGACATAGATGAATCAAAACTCTTTTTAGAGAAATATCTCTTTCTATTTTTGAAATCATTTAAGAGCCATATAAAATAAAACATTTTCATTGAAAATATTCTTATAAGCATGTATGGAATGCTTTGAAGATTTTATAACGGCGGAAAATAACCGCACCCACCGTATAAGTTAAAAAAAACATTCTTACCTTAATTTTGTCGAAAAGGTTAAAAATGACCTTGTTTTGAAAACGACGGAAAGATTCCTCTTATAAAAAGTCAAACAAGGGTATAAATGACTATAACCCATATTCTTGTAAATAATAAAAATGTTTTGAAATACATTTTTATGAAAACATGGATGTGGATGATAAAGAGATCCCATTATATTATTACATATAAACAACCTCGGATAATGAAGAGATTGTGAAATAACCCTTACCTTGTACTTTTCCTTGGTTGGGGTAGGTTAAACTCCTGTATAATGGTGAAATAATTGTTATTAAATTATAAAATAATCATATACATTAATATGATATCATATATGAACTTTTAATATTGATTTGATAATAATATCTTAGTATTATCATTGTTTCGGGTGTTAACTTACTTGTTTTATTTTATATGTTTTGTTACGTAAGACATGTTTGTAAAGGATAGGTTGTATATTATTCATATCCAGAATTATATCAAGTCCTTAAAAATCATTTTTAAATCATCAAATGATAATTATACTTGAATGGATACGATGGAGAATGAATCTCATCGCGTTCGTGGAGACGGTAGTCCGTACGTACGCATGAGCGACAATATCATTCTTTTAATATTAAAATAATATATAAATGGATGGTATATCATCTATACTGAATCATTAACATGTTATATTTATTATTTACATGAGTTACACATCATTATTTTACCCATACAAATAATATTATATTGAATAACAATTACACCACGACGTGGAGACGGTAAGCCATACGTACGCACGTATGGTGACATGTTATTCAAAGGGTGGATAGAATACTGAATATGGTTGTACCATATTTATAATAACATCACAGTATATATATGATACTGGAGTTATTATTTTAGAATGGTAACAAAAAAGGAAGAAGAAGTGGAAGAAGTAATGAACTTGGAAAAAGGGTGGTGAAATCATTACCTCTTCTTCGGGTTCTTCCTTTTGATTTGATCAAAAGGGCTGCTTAGGTTGGCTTTCTGATCAAACTAAGGCCTCTATGTTGTAGTGAGGGAAGTTGGGAGAGTATTTGGGCAGATTTTGGCCAAACCAAAATGCTTTTAAGGTGTAAAGAAATGAGAAGGAGGAGTGCCCTTTTATAAGAGGGGCGAGGGGCACCTTTGGAAAACCTAGAGATATTAGTTTATAATAAATTCATATTCGGTTTCCAATGGCTCCAAAGTTGACTATGAAAAGGTTAAGGTTGGGATGGGTCGAAAACAACTCAACCAATAGAATTTAGACAGTTTTGGGTACTTATATTAACCTTATCTTTAAGTATTAACTCTAAGTTAATTAGTTTCACTTTTACAATGTCTCTTTGTATTTTTATATAATATGGTTAATAAACTTACTATATACATCCAAGAGACCCCCAAGTGGTCCATTAATGATGAAAATATCATGATATAAGTCTCTTGGACGAACATTAGATTTTTAGGAATTTAATATCAATTAATAATATAATATTTGTTTTAAGAACTCTTTTATGTCAATTTTGACAGTATTCAATAGTTGATTTTTTTGAAACTCATAACAGATTGATTAATTCGAACAAAGTAAATTAAATCAATAATAATATATCATATTATCCTAGAAAATTATTTTAATTCATTAAAAGTTTCATATTATATTTATTTGGGTATTTATAATATCAATTAATTTAATTTTTCACTATTTTAGTAATTACTGCATCATCATTGTGTCATAAATAAAATAAATTATTTAATGTCTAAAAATTATAAATAAAACACCATTATGTAGGAAATATATTTATCTTTCTAATTAATATTTATAATCTAAAATCCAACATATATAACCGTATGTAATAATTATTTTTCTAAAGGATATATGCTTGTGTCATTTTTGTATTCATTTTAACTTAATTAAAATAAAGTGTCCCTATCACCTACAAGTGGCACCATGGGGTCCCCAAATCGACCCAAAGATGACTATGGTCGAACATGTATCAACAAATAAGGCTAGGACACGTTTTAGGGTAATTTAGTATTATTATAATATTATTTTTTAACCCTTATTTACCAGATTTACCCTTAACCATGGTAAATAAAATATTTACCACAGTAATTATTCAAAATGTCTAAAAATAAAAGTTACCTATTTACACAATTTGGACATCATGATTCAAAATATGGAATTAATTTTTCTAAATTCAAAACATAGAAGTGGCAGAAATTAATTTAAAATTAATTCCCGCTGTCAAAACAAAAAGCGTGTTTTTAAGAGATAATAACTATCAAAAGATTGACACTTGTTTATGTTCGGCTTAATTGTAAAATTATGTCCAATGACCAACATTATATTGAATGGTAAAAATATATTCTAAATATAATTTAAAACCACTCAAATTCATAATTTATCACTATTAATTATTTTGATTAAAAAAGTTGTTTTTAATTAAAATTTAGTAATTTTCACTATTCATCAAAATATGAAAGTTATCCGAAAAGTACCAAAATTTCATCTTAGGCTAAATTCGATATTCCGAATCCAGAAATGAAGTACATTTTAAAATATAAATTATATATAATTTTGAAAAGTAGGTATTACTATTCATAATGACTAGTTTGATTGGTTATGGTGTGTTAGAACTCGGTGTTGCGTACAACACACGCTATCACATTATTCAAAGAGAAGCGTACCGTAGAAGCTTGGGGTGTTACACTTATAAAAGATGGCCCTATTTTTTCATCCTGTAATAATAGTATTCAAAATATCAATATCTTCATTCCATTGATGAAATTATTAGTCAATAAACATTGATATCCACAAACTCAAATTCATACTCATTGTAAACATTTCACATCACCATATTATTCATACTAGGTCTTCACTAAAATTTTCTATGAGGTTTTTAGGAAGTATCGTTCTATGTTTCCACCTTATTCATTCATCTTCCAAGTGAATTCTAAAAAATTAATCGTCAATTTATTTAAAATCATTATCCAAGTGGACACATAACCTTCAATTATCCTCATTTAATTCCTCAAAAGAGTGAAAAAAATCCTCTTATCATAACCAAATGATTCACATTATTACTGATCGCACTCTAATATTACAATGCCTCTGATCCTAAAAAAATGTTTATTTTGGTGAACATTGTAATAGTTTACCTATACTATAGTGTTAAATGATCAAATTTAGATAATATTTTAATGGAAACATTAGCCCACTAGTATTCATCCAATCTGTTATGTCCACTAGACATTTTTCATTGGAATTATCCAACTAGATTCATTCTCATGACCATATCCACTGAACTTTTTGTTACTACACTCCGTATGATTAGCATTGTTCCTTTATGGAATATTCTGACTAGAACATCGACATGATTTTGGTACAATATATATATATATATATCAATGTCCCAGAGCGTTACTTCTGAAAATTTCCACTCCCAAAGATTCTGACACAATACTAAGAAAACAGTTATCTTACCAAAGCCAAAAAATATCCCACATGAGAAATGTCTACATAAAAGTAGCCATAGTATCTCACACTCTGAGATGATTCTCATACTCACACCAATGTCCAATGATACTATATGTTATCCAAATTTTAATATAGTAATGTTCTATATGGTTCTCCACACCATGATCGTTTGGATCTTCTAGGCTTCCAATGATGAAATTCCTCCTCAGTTCTTCTGGTTCCATGATCTATCATTCTATTGAAACTAAAAAAATCTTACCATTTCCACCATAATGATTCTACAACCAAAATAGGATTAGGGTTTTCATCCTTCCGAAAATGTTAAAATCCACATCAATAAAAATGTTCTATATATGGAGTCCATGACCATATAAAATAATAATAATCTATAATCAATTACTATATCAAAAAATTATTCCTAATTTGAGAAATCATTTTGGTATAAATGAAATCAATGAATTCATTAAGATTTACTACATCTGGAACATATACATCCAGAAAAAAGTCAATCTCATCGACCTAATAAACAACATTTGATGTAACCAAACAGTGATCAAATGGAATCCATTGTCCATTTCTCACACATTTTCATCATATTACAACTTTTTTAAGTGTCCATATCAATCTAGATATCATTTTTTCTACCATAATAATCCTCTAAAATATTATTTTAATAAAATATTGTATATAGGATAACAACAATAACCCATGACTTATGGTTTTCCTTATCTATATTTATCAAGCCCTAGAGTCATTATGATGAGTTTTTAGAGGAGTGAAAACAAATTCACCAAACATCTCTCATTGCATATTTCTCATTTCTAAACAAGGAATCTATGAGAGTGGCATCTTCAAACCCTCCCTAGCTAGAACCCCCCCCCATGAAGTGGTCATCCATATAATCCCCATCCGGGAAGAAGATACTTCCAGACAAGATACCAGAGCATACCACTGGTTAATAGCCCGATCAGTGATGGTTCTATACAATAATCAATCAGTTAGGTGGGTTATTCACATCATCCCATCTAATGAGACACTGGGTGACTCGATAAGGCGACCAGATCATGGGAGGCAGAAATTCCCCCAATATTGGTCTCCTAGTAAGTGAACATAAAACCTCACCGAACTTCATTTATATAGATCCCAAACCTACACAACTACTTCACCACAGAAATAGTGAACATACACTATGTTTTTATCCCCATGGGGTTACATTGTATGTCAGTTTTTCACCCATCACCACGTGGATTTATGTACATCCCCGACCATTAGACCATGTGTGACTACATCATGGATTTCCATCCCATTCCCAATAGTGTAGAGGGGTCCATGAGTGATTTATTCAGGCATCTCATCCATTTCCTTAGTGAGGACTCAAACCCCGAACCTCGGTGACAGACTTTGTAGTCACAACCAACTCACCAATGCCATATGGGAATTTTGTATTCCTTTAATTCTGTACAATCTTACATCATAATAATTTTAATTTCATCTAAATTATTATTCATCTCATTTCATAGATGCCAGTTCTGAACTGCAATGTATTTTTAAATAGAATCCAACAAAACATAAAATTCAATAATATAAATGAATATTTCACTCTATTTGACCTATTTCCAGTAATACATCACTTGAAAAAGAATTCTAACCCTTCCATTTACCTCATAATATTATTATAATGATAACCATGCCTAAATTTTTCTCATAACTGTAATCTCATCCTTAACATGATAGTACTCATTTTGGTACATTTAACCATTTCTAGCCATTCAATAACCATAAACCCAACTTGTCATTAAATTCCATCCCCTCCAAAAAACATAATATTTCACCTGGTATTTTCTTATTGTATCTTGACCCACTACAACCCTCTATATAATATAATTATTGATGAAAAAATCAAATCCAAGAGATTATCTAAAACATTACAAAAGCGCCCACTCAATGTATATTGATTGATTCTTCAAAGGGTTATTGATCTTGATTTCTCATTGGTTGGAAAAAATGTTTGTCACATCTGGTTCACTTCTATCAGAACCTCTATATTTATACTTCTAGACTATGGATCGTTTGATCAGTGGTATTATTTTTTATTCTTGTGAACTGACATGCTCACCACCACTTTGTTTCTTTTTTTATGACCTTATGATTTCTTATTAATGATACCCCATACAGAAAAATATTTTATATCTACAAAAGTATAATAATTAAAATTATCTAAATATTGTATCATCCACCATGTAAAAATCATTATAGATCCTAACCCATGAAATACACTCCATCAGATAATAGACCATCCTCTGAAATTAGAAAAATATGAAGTATTTCATGAAATTCATCATGAAGCTCCAATAGTATATCAAGTTCCAAAAGTCACCATAATTAATATAGCGCAACTCATGACCCCTAAAACTAATAATACATTTGATATCCCATAAAACCCTATGTAACAAAAATCATCTTCAATTTTGACACTACATAAAAACATATCAACCATCGACACTCAACATAAAACACAATGGAATAAAACATACACATTGAACATCCCTTTTATACCAATTATTGAGGATCAATTTCATCTAAACCACTAAAACATCCTCCATTTGGTAACATCATTATTCATGATTATGTACGACAAAACAATCATAAACAACTCCTCTATGATGACTTTTAGAAAAACTCATATATAAGTAGTAATGTGGAATAACCTTTCAACACACCAATGACTTGATGATACCCTTAGTCAATGGAATCATGATGTTTTAAATTATGAACTCCATCCACAAAACATAGTCCACTATAAAACCAAACCATGTTATACTACATCCACATATTTCCATTTCCATAAAAATAAACAATCTATATAAATAGGGAAAACATGGATTCAAAAGAAAAATGAAAATAAGGATAAATGGTTCCGAATTGTATCCCCCAACCAAGGGAGAATAAAAAAACATAATCTATTTCATCATAAGACCATCTGGTTATATAGATAAACATAAAAACTATACGGAGATTAACAGAACATATCCACCAATGTCTAAACCTGTTGGTTCTTCTATTTGATCATTTTTCATCCCATTATGGGGTTTTCATATCATTTTTCATCTATATATGGTCCTTCTAGACATTTTATTCCTAGTAAAGGACCATCTTAGCACTAATATATGTATTCTTATGTAGCTACCTTCAAGGTGGTTCACCTCTTACATTTTTATGCCTCATCCACACCAGTCAATCATACTTATAGATATTATAGAGGTTTTCTAATATTGTTCTTTTAAAGGATCCGAGATGGTCATCAAATCAGCATAGCTTACCAACTTTTATGAGAGTCATTATATTGATGAAAATAATACTTGATCATATTATTCTTGCAATGCCTAAGTGTGTAAATCATATAGAATAGTTGATATCATCTACTGATACATAATAGGTATCTTAATAACATTTCCTTCCATTTATGGGTAGTATGATTCCAGGTTTCATGCTTACTGATTCCTCCTTAGTGGGACTTATTCTCATTACATCAATAATATCTAGAACAACATTTGACTATCGAACACAACTTTATTTATTAGAATTACTATGTTTACCAATATATTAAATGTTTCCTATAATATCAAACAAAAACTTCCCCTTATCATTGATTGAAATCCAATTAGTTCATACTAATGATCCTGACACAATGTCCCTTCAATTGAAAATTATAATAGTTCACCTACACTAAAACCCTCACTAAAACACAGTCTGTTCAGATTTTTCCCAAAACATATTCTACTTGAATTCATTCGATCAACTCTTTCTACCAAACTCCATATTTTGACTCCATTTGCTGAACCCTTTCCACTAAACCATGTACAATGAAATCCACATATCATAATCAATCCCATGGACTCAAGGAAATCCACTCTGTCCAGTAAAATATAATATATGGGCCACTACCCAGACATGGTTCTAGTGAAAGATCTCAATCTAGGCCTTGAAGTGATACAACTGTAAATTTTCCTAGAAACATTTTGGTACACATTACCAGGAAAAAAATTCTCACACCACAACAAAAGATTATATAGATAATTACATATTTAATGAGGTCTGATATAAAGATTTTTTGAGATGTGTTATTGAAATAATGTTAAATATGATTTTAGTAGAACTAATCAATAAATTCACCAAAACATTGAGAATATTGGATGTATAAATATTTGTGAGATATAATTTTCACCATAAGGGATTATTATAAAATATATTCATATTTTATTTGGGTCACCTCAAACTGATAAACATTGTCATGGATTGTGACTTCTAAAGCTATCTTGTTTGTCAAAAATTTTATTTATGACATTTATAAGGATCACTATCATGTATAGAGGTATTACAATATAATATTTAATAGATCTTCCATACTATATGAGATCCCATGATGGATCTTGTATAATAATAACGTATCATATATTATATCATATAAATGCTAATGAAATCAATTGTAAATTAGGTCTTCATAACACATATTTCTATTTTATATTTTAATAAGCCTGTATTTATATTAATTATATGCCTTTTTTATTTTTCCATTCCATCATTCCATTAGATAAAAAATCACTATGAAATTCTTAAAATCACATCTCATAATTATAATCATATTTGTAATGTATTTATCATATTTATTTTTTTACAATAATTCGACCCTATACATGAGACATTGTATTCAACATTCAAACAACCAATAATTTTTTTAATTTATTCCTCTTAACTTTTTTCATCAAAAATTTTATGAAATAAATACTTATCTAGGGTCTTCATCAATGAATAACTCAATATTATAATAATATTTTCAATGTACAACAGAAATATTGGTCTATAGAACCATATAACCCCAGGAATGAGAGACTACTTAAATCAATTTGGAACTACCTATGATCACCATGATGATCCAAATAGCCCCCCATTACTAGTGAATTATATATCCATGTATCCCTAATAATGTGGTTTTCATGTGAAATGTGATTCACATGAAGGATGTGAGTAATAATTCCTACTAAGACACCACCAATGGATCCTTAACATGCATGAACATGAATGATAGTGTATGTCAGGAAAATGGATAACATCATTGGAAATCAACATAAAATTGAATTTCTAGTGGTCATGTATTAACAATGATTCCAAAAAACATCCAGAAGTACCTACTTCCATTTATCCATAAATGTAGTAATAACATATCACATGAACTATAGTCGACCATTATTTAACTACTTGTATCCCACCTCCACTAGAAGGATATTATGTCTTGATGCAATGAAATTGTATATAAAAATATCATAGTTCATAAAATTTGGTAGTAATATCCTGATATTACATCATTGTTTATGTCACCAAATACCATCTAGATTCATTATTGAAATCCGAGTCAGATGAAATTAGACCATCATTCCCCCATTTCATGGCCTAAGTCCATCAACCACCATCATGTAACTTAGTCTTAACATTAAATTACACGAAATTCCCAAAATATTCCCCCCTCTATGAATAATGAGACACAATGGTTCCACTTGTTAATTTTTTTTCAAGAATATAACACTAAAAATATACCATATAATAATATATCACATATAAAAAGTTCATTCATATAAATCACATACATTAATCAGCACAATTATGATTTTCAAGAGTGAGAAACAATATAAAAACACACAATCACACACATGTGATCAAAATGAAAAAATGAGTCTTGTGGGATACACATGTACACACAAGAGATCAAATCCCATAATGAGTCCCATGGTATAGGTACACACACATGGGATCAAACTTAAGAATGAATATCACATGCTAAACACATACTCTTTTGACCAAAATATGGACTGTTCGGAGAATAAAAACTATATAAAATTATTGCATTCTAGAAATTATAAACATGGTCTATACATAGTAAGGGACTTCATAACTCATGGATATTGAATTCAACAATGTGGTCCATCAATATTTCCATCAACATAACCACATTCACATATCATCTTGATCAAAATCACATGGAAATAGTTCATAAAATACATTCTTAGAAAACAAGGATTTGTTTCAAGAACATGGATAAATAAGGTATAAATCCAACTAAATAATAAAAAATTACCCATTTTTTAACACCATCGACAGTAAAATTTGTTTCTTGTTAAGGAATAATATTATTCATCATTCATGTAATGGTGAATCCAAAATAGAAAATGTGATAATCCCATGTTTTTTATTCAATAAGTTAAAAATTATTCTTGATTGGTTCAATTTTACATAGTTATGTTCCAAACAAGGAAGAAATGGGAAACCATAGGTTCATCCAAGGAAAATTTTTAGTTTTCGAGAAATCACCCAGATCAATGGATCGTCCAAGAGAGAAGAGACAATCGATTAGTGGTGGAATGAATTTACATAAATATATTGTAAATACATCATATTAAAGTTACACATGTTTCCCATTAGAAATGGATGATATACGAGATGATTCCCAATGCTTTTATCCATTTCAATTCCAACAAAATTATCACCATTCCCAACATGATAGAAAATGAATTACCTTTGTTTTGTTTGTTAATCCCCTTATAACTACATGTGGATATGGATTGATCCAATTAATCTTCCAATTTCCTCTAACCAAAACCTCCACCATGTCTGTGTTGTTGTTTCTGAACCCATTTCCCACTAAAATATTCTATGTGAACCACTTTATGAACATAACTTATTCACTCTATTTTAACCTTTTCAATTTTACATAAAATGTCCACCACGACTTTGAAAATTATATGGTGTTACATTTGTTAAATAAAAATGACTCCAAAATACATCAAAACATCATTCAATCCCATGTGTCCTTAACCAAGATTGTATAACTAAAAAATATGTTGGAAAAGATGGATTAATGTTTTATATTAAATAAATAATGTTCTATGATATTATAATATCTTCCATATGTATTATTTTCCTTGTGGGTAATCTCTTGGTATCCAACTCGAATGACTCTGGCCACTGAGCTCAAACCAAAGATTCTTACTACCATTTTTCCTCAAACATCCACCCATGCTACCATAATACATGACAATGAAGCACTTTCATCCTTCTCCACATATTCTAACTCTAGATTATGATCCATGTAGGTTTCTTTATATAATAGGTGTAAAGTTTTGACTCAACATCATCATTTTTCTCACAGTCACTAAAATAGGCATGTTCCTCAGGAGATGAAGTATGTGGATCACATCATTCTTTACTATATAACAAGGTGGAAGGTACTTTCAGTAATCTAAAACACTAATATGTCTAAAGGTCAATAAAAATCCCACAACTAATGGGACTGACATCCCCTAATCCTCCATACAATGATTCCCCAACATATGTGACATATTCAACAAAATGTGATCCCCAACAAAAAGCTTCAAAGGTCATATTCACTAGATGACATATCATTTCTTCCTACCTTGATTGGTAAAAAAACTTCTTTCAAATTAAATACATTCTCACATTGGTATACAATACCATACTAGGACCAAAAAATATTTACTCAGCTACCTAATTCCTACATGGTGGATAGAGGAATGGTCTCCATAGAGAACCTAATAAATTTCAATTTAAATAGATTCATTGAAAAAAAATTCTATGTGATATCCACCATGGGAGGGATCACATACCACGCTCCACAATAGTCCATAATGTATATATGAATCATATCCTCAAGGATATGAGTTTTATATTTTGTATTTCCATTAGTCTGTGGATGGTACACCATACTCACAATATATAAAGTCCCCAAATTTGTCTGAAATTCATTCTAAAACTGTGAGATGATATATCAATGTTTTTTCTAGTATGATATATTATTTAACTCTATATAGTCATACAATTTCTCTAAGAAAAATATTTCTGAACTCATCAAAAATGTGGGTCTCTCATATTAGAAATAAGTGATCCGCTTCAATTAATTTATCGACTATCACCCAATATTAATCAAGAATCCTTAATGTCTTGGGTGAACCCATAAATTATTACATAATCACATCATCCAAAATTAAAATCATCACCGTATGTGGATAATGTAACCCCTGATGAAAATGAATATTGACCACTATTTGTTTGGTAATATAGAATTGTGAATCAAAACTAATGTTTTCATTATTCAAACCTAGTCCTCAAAACTACCATATAATTTCTTGGTACATCTTCGTTGACTATAAATGAATGGAACACTATAATGAAATAGAGTTTCTCAATATAAATCTTTTTTAAAATTCAATAAAAACTAATATCGCATGAATATAGATATTGTTTTCATCATCTACATCCCATTCTGAAGAAAACTAATCTCCCCCCAAGCATATCATATCATTATGCAGTCATGTCAGAACTCTTGGATCACTTTCCCACTATTCACTAGTGAAAATGTGATAAAAATGATCACATTTCATCAAACCATGATATTTTGTTAAATCCATTAACCACCCAACCATCAATCTCATTATAATTAACTTCACAAATGATGGCCTCATATATGCTCATACATCTTCAATGTACTCTTTCTATGCAGATAAACAATTATATTACCTTTTCTAGGAGTATACACCATCACATGTTATATATCAATAGATAATCCACACAACACATATGAACCATTCTTAGAACCATAAGATATGACATTATAGAGTCTATTATGGTATATTTATATAAATAAACACTCACTAATGGGATAATTATGAAGATAAATCATATCATGTACCACAATAGAAATATCTAAATCATGTGATATGACTTGTTTCTCATATTTTTGCATATAAAATTACCCATAAGCTACTACCAAATATGGTTTCATCTGCCCATCTCACAATATAACCCTTAAAGAATAATAGTAGCCAACCAACTTAAAACTAGTATCTAGATATGTAAGAACATAGGATGTCATCAATATTATCTTCAACAGTTGAAAACACACCTAAAATTGAAAAGATCATGAGAACCTCACCCCATTATATAATTCCATGTTATAGGTGTATCTAAAAGGGGGAATTATTTTATGAACTACTATTAGTATCAGTATAATCCACTAAAGAAAAAAATCTAAAAAAAATCAGTGGATGAACCTAAGACATCAATGCCTTATATTTCACTACATCTACATAAATTTGTACCTCAAATATCACATACTGAAGAAACCACACCTCCATAATCCAAAAGTTACAATTCATGCACTAGCAATAAAGATTATGTGATCCATGTTTACTCAATAAAATCTCTAGGTGCCTATAATTCATATATGAAGTCTATGATTATATTATGATATCATCAATGCACAACATAATGAAAGAACATAAATATGGATGGAAGATCATATTCACGTGTTTCATGATCATTACTAGCCCATTTTTGAACCTGAATGTCATGAAAGTATACTAATATAGTCCAAATCTATTAAATAATGACATCGTAGTGATATTATTGCTCAATTTTCCGCAAGATTCATGTGTGCTACTGGCTCTATAATAAATCTAACTTGATTCTGTCCACTCCCACTAAACCTAGAGCCCCATATCATTCACTGATCAACACATACATCTCCCTCATATGATAAATAATGGATATCTATATTTGATAGAAATTCATGTGCACCCAATAACTATTCAGACATTCCATGAAAAATATCATATTGAACCTAGTCATTAAAAAAACTGTAAAATCACATAGATATTTGAATCATCATATATTATAATGTACCATAGGTATCTGTGAAGATGACCCATATTCCATCAGAATGGTATATGAAGGGATGGATATTATAAAGATAACTTGACTAGTATGTCAATCCCAATAATTATTTTGAATATATAAATGAATGGAAAGAACCACTTGAAGAAAAATGGTAGAAAAATTATGGGTGATCAATATAGTGCCTCAAAAGGTTGATGGTCCCTCTCCATAGTCATTGATAACCTAGTCCTTTGAAAACACTTGGCTTTCCTCATCATTATGAAGATGTTCCATATATACATGAATTAAAAGAGTCATCATCATTTGTGGGTTCCAAACCTACTACTAAGAGCCTGATCAAGTCCCACTTATTGATGCATACATTTTAATAAATCCCCATGAGAACATATATTCAATGAATTTGAGAGAAAATGATGTATATTCCATTAATTTATGGAAAAAGTTAAAATTTATCTAATATTTGGAAAACAAAGAGTGATAATGCCCAAATTTTCTATATTTGAGACTCTGAGTACTCATTTACCCTATCGAACATGATGAAAACCCTCTTAATTAATATGGGTGTCGACATAAATGCAATAGTATGTCCTCTTATATCCACTATCTACTATTATAATTATTAATAGTATGTACACTAAATGTTGAAGGAAAACCAGTATCTCTGAAATCCACTAAACCTTTCATGATCATCAATCCCTTGAGAAGAAATCCAATGTATGTCTTTAGGTCAAAATTCCCAACGTGGTGCCTTAGATCAAAATGATTTACAATATTGATCATCCAAGAAATCAGAACTACATTTCCAAAAAAATGAAGAGAAAATGAAATTAGCTCCATGAAATGTTCCATCTAAGATTATACCATCATTTACCCCTACTAAAGCACCAAACACTACTTATCATCGTCAATCTATATAATTCATGTAAATAACTCTTCAATTCAATGGTCCTTGGTGGTGTACCCTATCAGAAGTTCTTATTGACCACCCTGAAGCATATTATCCCACCCCATATATTATAGACTTGAATTATAATGGTCACATATATTATGTTTCAATCCTTTAACATGTTGATGAGGAATTCAATGATTCATTTCTTATGTTCTATATCATAAGGGTCTCAATACCCTAGTTGGATAGAGGATTATATAGTTAAAATTCATGAGAATAATCACCCATAGTCTCAAAATATACTAATCCATTAATAGGAACAATGTAGAAGACACTTAGTTGATGTTATCCTTCAATATACGAAACTAGAGTGGGTGTGAAAGAATACTCCCAAAACACCTTTTTTAGAACCATGATATCATCACTTATGAGGGAATCTTGGCCTATTTATCTTGGTTGTATCAGAAGAAAACATTGAGGTAGATTTGTATAAAATTAAATACTCACACGTTGATCACCAATATTAGATTTATCGGATAACAACCCAAACAGTTTATAGTCATGAAGAATTGATTACAAAAAACCTATCCTTATAGGATATCAGTAATAATAGAAAAACCACACCCTTAGTACCACTTGAAGATCAAGTATAGTTCTGTATACCTGCACGTTTGTGAAATATATATACATATATATATATTTCATTCTCATGTTCAAATAATTACTACTAATTAATATATCATAAAACCATGAAACAATATATATCAATCAATGTATAATAATGGTTTATCCCATGAAATTTAATAAATCAATGAATTTTATTAGAGAACTTGGATAAAACACCCAATAGGTTTGTCTATATATATATATATATGTAATTTGATACTATGTGTATAATCAAGATGCATGATTGAACCAAAATAATATAAAACAAAAAAACATAATATTCACAGGATCAATATGAAACCACAAATTAAAAAATGTATGAGTATGCTAAATGATGGTAACTCGGAGTATTTATACACATTAATAACACACGTACACAAGAAAAACCAATGTTTGAGTCCCATATAGCCTAACCAATTTCTACCTTGACTCAAAAAATAGTCAAGAAAATGGAAAGAAGAAAATCCACACTGGTACCACATTGTAATTCCCCAACACAAGTCACAAAATCTGATTTGGAGTGTCACATGATATTATACATGCTTCTTCATATAAAGATATTTATAACTAGTATATAGTGTTAGAGAACCATCAGTGGGTAGACTATACTCACAGTATCATAAAAAATCATAAAAATTTTCAATGCGGATAATAAATAATAGACAATATATGGCACGAAATGTATTTTATGTTTTCCAGAAAATAAACCAAGGTCACCCAATGACTAAGTCCAAGAAAAGTGTGAGAAAAAATATAAAAAATAACATAGTTAAACCACATTAGATTTTATCACTATAATTTATCATATAACCATTATTATTCTTGTAAAACCATATTAATGGGGACAAGACCTTTTAAGTATCCATGATCATGAGGTATGTGAACACATCCTCATAATCATAATGTGTGTGAGTAAAAAACATAGTTGGACACAACCAATTTTTCCCTAACACATCTACAAAATAACATGATTTTATTTAATGATAATAGATAAACACACAAGAAATCAATATATAATCATTTACAAAGTTGTAGTATAATAACAACCCACTAAAATAACTCAATTTAATGTTCTTGGGATATATTCCAAAAATGGATTCATAATGGTATAAATGAACAAGAGTCAACCATAAATTCACTACATTTATATTATAGAAACAAAAAGGCTATATATTATACCCATATAGTTGTTTTATTTTAGACAACCCTAGGGCCAGGCTGTAAGTACATCACATGCTTGCAAGGAATCCTCGGTAACATCACTGATGATGAGAATACACAACTATTACCATCCATGTGAGATCACATAATACCATCACTCCCAAGTCAAAGACAAAAGGACGTCATGCCCAATTACCCAACCTGATTTTTCATCATGTAACATGAACCATCCTATCATGCCCCACGAGTAGGGATATCAGGAGTTGATAGGTTAACTTATCATATTTTTACAATTCATAGAAAAAGACTATGAATCATATACAAATAAATCACATAAAAATACAGTAAGAATATAAATTACATGCATCCATGGGCACAATGGTTCATGTAAATAGTGAGAAACTAATTCCAAACACAAAAACATGTGATCAAACTCATGTATGGTCCATGAATAGAAGCTCAGAAACATTGTATCATGAAGAAAACTTATTTTACCTACTATAAAAGGTATATAACTTCATACCTCATGGTTTTTGACATCAAAATTAATATTCCCCAAGAAAATATTCATAGAAATAGCATTCTCACACCAACTAGATAAAATAAAAAATATATGAGGTCTATGAACAAATTCCAAACAAAAATTTCATTTGTCTTATAATAAGGCTAAATACGGAGTTGAATTAAGGGTAGAAATAACGATTACCTAATATTCAACCCCTTTAGTAGTATAATTTGAGTCTTGTTGAGAAGGAATAAAATTACTCAATCACGAAATGAGTAATAAAAATAATACATGGTGAGACACCAATGAATCTAATTTAAAATGAAAAATATTCATATTTTCTTATTCGATCTCCTACAACCTTGTTCCTACCATTGTCGATCAAGAATATAACTAGGATTATCTAAATAACATCTTGATATTATCTAGATAATTCAATAATATATTAATAATCAAGGATATAAGAGTGAATTGATCAATATAGGTAAGAATCTACTTTAATCAACTTTAATGAAATCACATTAAA
Organism: Viscum album; assembly: GCA_963277665.1. Taxonomy (NCBI): domain Eukaryota; kingdom Viridiplantae; phylum Streptophyta; class Magnoliopsida; order Santalales; family Viscaceae; genus Viscum; species Viscum album. The sequence continues at coordinate 1,331,658,604 of OY728165.1, read as the reverse complement.
GTAACACATATTCCCACTTTCAAATAAATGAGATCTCAGAAGAAGTGTTACTTTTTATTAGTTTTAAGGAAATCCTGACCATCCCCACAACATCCACTATGAACTATCCATGATCACTTTATTCGTTGAAAGACCCCAAATACAACATGTGGTTATAGAATGGGCACTATAATCTTTCTATTTTCTTCACCATGTACTAAAACAAGGATGTGGTTAGTTTTCCCAATACATGGACCCCCCCAAGAACCACTACATGGCCACCCATGGCCTCCACAATTATCCCTCGTACCATTTAAACACTAGATCCACCACTAATTTCTACACAATGTGGTATATCCCATTATTTATTGAAAATTATCTTCAACACCAAATCAAATCTCCAAAACCTGAAAACCCTACCCAATAATTGAATATCACAGATACTCCTGGGGGACTGATATATAAAAAGTTTTACATAAATGAAACACTAAGATACGCACTTTGAAAATTTAATGATCAATTAATTAAATCATTGATATTTATAATTATTCTTAATTTTTATGTTGATATATATATTTCAAAAATTCCAATTTAATTATTATATATTATATATAAAAACCAATTTTCACTATACGTCACTCATCCTCTCTTTAATTTCCAATAAATAATTATTATATTTATTTCCTATGCCTCACTTCATTAAAAAACTATGAATAAAAATTTCATTTTTTATGGTCATGAAATTTAATGTTTTTTCTGTATCAAATTATTGAATTGAACTATTTTTTGTAGATTTGTATTAGTTACCCCATGTAATTGTAAACACCTTTTAAATTTAATTTACTACATTTAAAATTTTATATGATCAATCATAATTCAAATTCTCATTAATTTTATTTAAAAAAGTCTATATTCTAATTATTTTGATACTTGAAATCATAATACACATTTAATCATTTGTAAATTAAAAATATTTATATTAAAATATATCCATTTATAAGCCTTTCATGATTTTTGGCTGTTTTGGAAGATAATGGATGAAAAATCATACCATGAAATTTACATCTCCATTATCCCATTTGATATGTAATTTATTATTCAAAATTAAATTATTACAAAACCTATAAATTTATCGATTACTATTGAAATTTCATTCAAAATATACTTGATTCATTAGGAAAGATAACATTAAATCATGTGAAATTTAAAAAAAATTCTTGAACCATGTAAACAATATCATAAATTAACTTGTGTGTTTAATCATGATAATATAGAACATATTCTATAGTTTTGTATATTAAACATACTTTTGTTATATTTCATTTTATATCTACATTTAGGTGAATTAAAAAAACATCATTTTTTATTAGTTGATTTAGTACATTATGTCAAGAAGTTGATCACTCTTCAATATATAAAGTTCCCTTATGTTGTGAATTTATATATTGGATGTTATGAATACCTAAATTGAGATATTTTAGATATATCATGGATATATACACAAAATGATTACAAAAACATTAAAATACTATTATTTCTTTTAGCATTAAGTTCAGATGACTCATTAATTCAGATATTTCTACGATTATTTTCTTTATATGAGCATTAAATGGTTAGACATAATTTTAATGTAAAATTTATTTCCACCATGTTCTATATTTTCAAAGGTTATTAGAAGAATATGAATACACTAAAAATAAATACAAGAATAAAAATTATACAAAAAATATGTTTTCTTTTTTATAGAAATTCATTATTGATGAGGTTTCTAAAAAATTATTTATGGGGAATGTGAGACAAAATTATGTATTCAATTGTCATGGGTTTTTATGATTTATGTAATTTATTATTAGTTTCTATAATGAATAAAAACAAATAATTTTATCTTCTATTAAATTTTTTTTTTGGATAAAACTTTTATGCTTTAAGAGCCCATTATTCTTGAAGAGATTAAGTGATGTGTTTCAAATATTCTATAGGGATTAAAAATTTCATTGTTTATGAACCAGAAGATATTTTTATTAGAATATTTCATTATAACATTATGGTTTATGGAAACATTTATGGACTATATGATAAGTACAAAATATCATGGTTGTGGGTAAAATATTGTATAATAATGATAAAATTCAAATAGAACGATATTCCTGAAACTATAACTAAGGAAACACATATAGTTCTACATCAACCATGTAAATTAATTGGTCAATATATTTTTTTAGGAAGAAAAATTGTCACTATATTTTTTAGATTTTTGAGATTTAAAAAAATGGTTTTAAGATGATATATTCTCAATAAACACCACACCATTAAAAATTAAAATACGTCACGGTTTTAATATCCTTTAAGAAATAAAAAAGATTCACTATGAGGAGTATAAATAAAACAGGAGAAAACTACCTATATGATATGGGGATGATTTACGAAACCATTATGGTTATATTTCTATAACTAATAAGCCACACCAAATTTCCATTTTTAGAGGAACCTGAGGAATGTTATTTGCCTTTTAAAATTAAAATGACTCAATATGGGGATGGATAGATATATTGAACATCCAATTACATTAAACCATTAACATACCTATAAAAAATTATACATTAACTATATACAAATTCATAAGTCATACATGTCGATAAAAAATTAAATAAGAATAAATAACGAGTACTAAGTGGCATAAAAAGTGGGACTAGACTTGAATATAATCAGATACTCTGCTTCATCAAAGCCTAACACTGTTTTTTTATTCTGTTTATATTCATTTACTAGGGATATCATAGTTGAGTATAAGTAGATAAAATTTTTATGTCTAAAATTATATGAGTTTTCACCAGTCTTCCAATTACAAGTCTTTTATAAAGGCTCAAAACGACACAAAAATAATTATCCCCTAAAAAACAATAGGAATGATTCATAATTGATTTTACTATTCAGAACATAGTTTTAATTATAACATATATTATATGATTTTCCTTTGGATAATATTTTTTTTAACATAGAAAAAAATCTATAGTTAATCCAAAAGAATATCGTCTTCAATTAAACAATGTAATATTATCAAACAAAGGAATATATTATCATAAATAATAATTTATTTTATTACAGATATTGTAATCATACTTTATAATAATTTGAAAAGTATTTATTTCTTCATTTATTTATTATTTTCCCATTTTATATTATTATTATCGATCAAATCTCTTTAAAATTAGTTAAAATTATTGAAAAAAAATATTCACATTACCCATGAAATTTTATATAGAAAAATATCAATTGAGAATATTTAGGTCATCCCATTTATTTATAATTATTTACATATGGTTATAGTACTCTTATAAAAATTTCATTGGGAAAAACCAATTTATTGGTAAAAATTAAACTTATATAATTTTTTAAAATGTAGAAAATATATATTAATTTTTAATGTATAATACTAAATAGTCAAATGCCTAAATTAAATAATATTTTTATATACAAATTATAATTAACTCAATTTTTTTCATCATATGTATGATCTGGGAAATAACTTATTCTTTGTATCTTTGAATAAACTCCGAATATAATTAAGCACATAATATTATATAATTTTTTAAATTTCAATATGTATGTGTAAATGAATATTTAAATTGAATTTATAGTATCCAATATATTGAAACAATTTCATATATAAAATTAATCAATAAATATCCCAGAATATATAAGAGTAACTTCTTTATGTTTAATGTTTAATTCATGGGAATAATTCTCTAATATAATCAATCTAAACATTAACTATTGTGTTATATTGTATACCCATATAATAAATAAATAAATAACCTAATACTCATTCAAATATATTTTATTAGTAAAAATGACTTTTTATGAATCACAACTATATATGTGTTGGTTTATGTTGTAAAATTAATATTTTGTAACAATATCTAACATTACAATGATCAATAAAACAATAACACTTATCAATCATTTATATTACCTTCATATCATGCCTTCTAATTCCATCAATATAAATCAGAACTATTTTTAAAATTCATCAATATAAATAACGTTTTTTTAAATATGAGGGAAGGTCTAGGTTACCAGCCCCTATGATATATAATATAATACAATAATCCAATGATGTGTAATTTAAATTTGTCTCCTTGGAAAAGATGCATTAATCCACATTGGATGTTGTTAGAAGAAAATGAAATAATCACCACTTACCACATTTTTTAAGGGAAATCAGTAAGAGAGATGGATTCACTAAAAAATGTAGGATAATATAATTCATTTATGAGAGCTTGTCTACGAATTTGATCCATATTTAAATAAATAAATAGGAAAGGTGAATGTTACTGGATATAATAGCCTTCACAATTGTGGTAGAATCACATTTGATCCAATCATTTTTCAAGATCATATTATTTTCCATGTTAATGACATTGATTAGCCCAATCATTGGGTCTTCTAATTAAGTGGAAATAAAATAAGGACAATAAGGAATCTGGCGACATCAATATTATTTCCCATAAAAACATCCCATGATATAATAAGTACGATATTTACTCAACAATATCTATGAATATTGAATTTAAACCAACCAAAAAATGGTGAGTACTGTAAGACCATTAATTTACCCAATGGATGAGGGAATAAAACTCGAATTTTTAAGAACCTTGATATAGAGATATTCTGGATGGAGTTATTGAATCATCATTTAATTTGCAATGATATTTCATTCAAAATTGTTATGACAACTTCAACAATGGCCGAATGAAAATTGAAGGGAGTATGATCATGTATACACATAATCCCTCCACCCTAGAATACATGTAAAATTTATGAACATGCCACTGTCAAAATAATATTCAGTTGATGAGATGTCGACATATTGAAACAAACCTTATTTTTCATCATGAAAAAAGTAGTTTCTAGTGCATGAATCTAAAAAATACCGAACAGTACATTACCGAGAGAGGATAATATCTCGATCCATTAGAAATGGTGGTTTACTTCTTCTTTGTTTTGGTGAATAAGAGAAATATTGAGTAGCGGAGATACTATAACATTAGAGGTTGAAATACACTCTAATTTTGGAGAAATATATTCTCTATTAGAGTGTGAAATGAGTTGACATGATCCATTTTTTGTTGAGGTCTATGATTCTGTATGGGTGACCCTAAATCATATTATAGTAGAATAAATTTTATTCAAGCAGTCCATTCAAAACCATTTTGAAATCATGATATCATCCTTCTTCACAAATTCATAATTATAAATTTTTAATCTAACATCATCTGAGATTGATTCCATGATGGTTTTTTGATCCCTTATTTGTGGTACTAATGTCTATCACTTGATCGGATTATTTATCCATATTTACCAATGGAATACTTATCCAATTTTATAACCATAATCTAATTTAATAGATATAATTATCTAGAAAGTAAAATTTCATTAATATTTTTTCAAATGTGTCTTTAAGATTAGGCCACATGAAGGAATCAATATATCATAAATTTCCAGATTTAAATATTTCTATGTAATTAGATATGATAAATCTCACAGACTTAAATTGTTTATTAACAAGACCCTAAATAATGTTTTTTTGATGGGGATGATTAAATAGATGAATAGTTTTGATACATAGAACCCTAGGTCGCAAGGAATAAAATATTTCTTCCAAGGTACAATGATAACCATCCTGTATTGAATGCTACCACTCCAGAAAAAAATTACTTAGGGAGGTATTAATTTTTTTATGTAATAATGAATAGAAATTATAAGGCATGAAGGGGTGAAGAAATTTAGATACAACAACAAGATTGAAAAGATAAGAACATCCAACAATTTATAGATATTTACCATTCCATGAAACCAAGTTCCTTCTTATCTAACTCATATTACGAGTGATGTAGGTAGCTAGTGGTCTTCCTAAAAATTTAGGCACCCATAAATAAATGAAAGGGATAGAACCCTCTCTAATTACAAAATCATTTTCATGCTAATTTTAGTATTGGAATATATTTTTTAACAAAAATATAGAGATTACTTCTTCCAACTTATTTACTCACCCAAAAAAATCTCATAATGAATAGGTGAAATTTTTATTCATATAATGTTAATTTTTTCACCCATGGTAAATAGAATGATATAACCACTTTAAAAAATTAGAAGAAGAAGATATACCTCTTTCATATTTTTTAATTTCCATGGCACGTATATGAATCATATAAAGGAGAAGCCTACTAAGATAGTATTATATGATAGAATAAATAATAGATGAAATAGGGTGGCCTTTATTGACCCTATAGATCAAGTGAAATAGAAAATAGGATATTCATTTATGATGATTGAGATGTGAGAAGATCCAAGAATTACTTTAATACATCAAATAAATCTCATATCATAGATAAAGGAGGTCAATAAGTTTCCAATTAAACCCCAACCCATTGTTTCGGTATATTTTTTAATATCAATATTTGAATTAAATTTTCACCCCTAGTTGTATTCCCACATAAATTTACACATTATAAGGACATGAAATGATAGTCATATATGATTATATATTTTATGAATAAAAATTTATTCCAATGAATAATTTTATCTAAATCATTGGTATTTCTATTAGCATGGATTTTTTATATATATTTATGGAAGGTGTGAAAAGAAACTAGTAAAAATTGTATAAAATCATTTGTATTTTCAACTTGTGGAATCTAGGAGAGAAATTATGCACTAATACATCCTTTAAGATTCCTAACCTTCAAAAAAACATTTATCCAAATTAAAAAAATCATGTCAAATAACATCCTACTTTTTCTAGAATAAGTGGTATGTGAAGATATCTTATCCCGGGGATCTCCCATAATTGTGTCGCAAGGATGCCTCATTTATTTCAAAATCCAATGAAATTAAATTGACAATTATATTTTCATCATCACTAAATATTTTAGGGATGATGAATTCCATGAGATATGAGGTGGAGGGGATCCATTGAAATGATTCATGTAGAAGGAGATAACAAATTTTTTGTGTTAATTCCTATCATCCATAAGATTATCTCCATCACTAAGAAGATATAAAGGCATGTTGGCCCATATAAACCTCTAAAGACTGTTGGAAATATATAGTTTTTCCATCTAATTATGTGAGATATATTTTTTTAAAATATATCCTTATGTATTCCATCTTTTAGATTGATTAGTTTTTTTATAATGGAATAAATTTTGGTTACTTAATCAAGGTTACACATGTAATTATTCTTGGTAATGGACACTTGTAGAAGATGAAGAGAGCATTCAAGAGAATCAATATTTTCATCCAAATAGATGAAGGATTTTATACTCCAAAAAATTAATCTTATTTTATGTAGTTTGAGCTTGAAAATCAATTTCATAGTATTTTTATTTAAATCAATCGAGGCCCATGTATCGTGTACATGTTTACTATATTCTGGGTGTGATGTCCAAGAAATATTGAACCTGAGTGGAAGTGGTTTCTTAAATTTTTGTATCAAGTAAATTTACAAGTTTGGGGTGGGTATCAGTATATATATTTCTAAAGTGACACATGATTTTGACCTATAATTCCAAAGTATTAATCCTTAATAATGAATGTATCAATTTTATAAGCCTTTTAAAATTTAAATTATTTATATACCATGTTAAAATAACCCCAAAAAGATTTGTATCAATAAGATTTCATTCATAAATATAGGCTATGAAATCATTAATAGAAATTAAATGAGATACTAGGCCAAGATATTCATCTGCATGTTGGATTGTATTGAAATCTCGAATGATGGTCTAAGGTTAATTAATGATTCTACAATGATTTTTTATTTTCATCCACATATCTCCCCTATAAATGTTATAGTTGATGGAATATTCCATAAAAAATTAGTGTTTCCTATGAGATTTGAAAACATTACATGACATAATATATTAATAATATTTAAAAAATTGATGGGTTTTCAAGACTCCTATGATCAAGTCCCTGCTCTATCTCATCTTTGAGTGTTTCTAGATTTTTTATCCATATATATGGATGAATATATATCAACATTAACCAAATAATCTGGGAATTCATCATATTTTAGAGAGGAAATAAGATTAAAAATTTCTCATGAATGAGTGGGAAAGGGGATGAGTATTCCATTTATGGAAGTCAACACTTCTAAAATTCACAAGGGAAGCAATTGCCTTTATAATTTTCAATCAGATGATGGGGATACTAATGCTTCTCTTCTTCTTCAAAACATGCATCCCAGGTTTTACCTATATTATTATACTTACACTATTTGAAAACATTTCCTTTACATGATGTCTCCCCTCTTTTATCACCACTTCCTTACCCTTTTTTATTCTTGGAACATCTTTCCTTTCCAAAGAGTCATGACATAGATTGAATAGCTTTTGAACAACCCTAAAATTGTAGAGTGTATTGCCTACCATTTTGTAAAAATCACATTATAGGGGAATATGATCATAAATAAACTAAACCATGAATTTATGATAATTTAAAATATTGGAAGTCAAACATGGTAATGTTTACTCTAGGTTGATGTCGATCATCACCCTTGCATAAAAATATAGGTCCCCATTGTGGGTTCACATATTAGTTTTCAATGTAGTCAAGAAACATTATTCTAAGTCATTGAGGATTGTGGGTTTCCAAAAAAACCCAATGAATCCCATTAATTATGCCCCATATCTGAGAATTTGAATGAGATTGGGTAAAGGGATGGAAGTGAACAACACATTTAGTGATATTCAAAATTCATGACTTCATATTTATGTCCCAAAATTTATAGACATCATTAAAGTCTTATTTTCCCTCAAAGATTATAATATATTAGCCATTTACACTCATGAAAAACATCCATTTTTCTAAATTCCAATAATGTAAAATTATGATTTTATGACATGTATTTAACATTGGTTTATCACCCTTCACTTATAAAATATAGACAAGGATCAAGAAATTACATAACTCGAGACTTTTTTGAAGTGTATATGCATGGGAAATAATAAATAGAGAATCTACTATTTATTTTATGATTATGGGAGTCAAGAATATATCCTATAGGATAGTGGTTGGTCCATCAAAAAAATTCTTGAATGAAATGGATTTATTATTCATAATAAAATATTCATTATCTATGTATTTCCTTTTAAGGTATTATGGCACTAAGTCTTCTATATCTAAATAATATTTCACCAAATCCTTGTAAGATCATTCCCATTCCGATTGAAATAAATCCATGGATCTATGAGAATCTTATCTGTGTGAAGATTTACTATTTCCAATTTGAAATGGGAAAACTACCATGCTTGTATCCATCTTCCAAAAAACTCCCTATATCTGAAAAACATTATCAAAAAATTAATTCAAATTATCCTATCATTTCAACCAATTATTTTCAAAAAATTATCAAACATTCCAGATATTTCATGTCATTTTTTATTCTTTATTCATCTTGGATGATTCTTTAATATCTCGTAAAAGCTATCAAAATAGTTTAATTACCATTTAATAAAGAAAGAAAATAAATTTTCCTCGAAAAAAAAATTTATTTTCCTTTTTATCTTTCTTCATCAACCTCAGATTGTTCTTATTTGTCTTCAAATTAGTTATGATAATTTTTTATATTTTTAAGAGTCATATACATGATATGTAATAAATTATTTTATTAATGAATGAAATCATTAATCTCAACAATCTATTAATTGATATCCTAATCAATAAAATTTTCATCCACTCTATGACTGTGATCCCCATCAAATGATGACGATTAATACTCAACCTCTATAAATTATTTTGTAGAAACATTATAAAATGATTACTTATTAACTTTTACAAATATAATTCATCAATCAAAAATACAATTAATATATATTTTTAAAATCTATAAAAATATCATTATCTCCCAAAAAAAATAAATCATCATTAAAATTCACAAAGTGAGTTTTGTTACATCCTTAATGATAGTAATTATCTAGTTTCAAAAATAATGTAATTTATTAAATTGTGATATAAAAAATTGTATGGCTTAAATAAAAAAATCATAATAGAAAGATTAGGTGTATAAATATTTGATGATCATATATCATTAACTGAGTATATCTCATCGATTATAGAATCTATGACACTGATCTCACTATTTTATTTCCCCATCAAAAATTGATTTTGGGATTTTAAAAATTCTTTAATCTTGGGGAAATTGAATAAACTATTAATAGATGACTCCCTCTTTTGAAATTCATTATTTAAATCCTAATTATAATTCATGATTTTCAAATATTTTCTTATGAAATTACTTACATCAATGAACTTATCTAGTTAAACATTGAATCCGTTGAACTAGTAAAATATATTCATAGAAAATTATTTAAACTACTTATAATATTTATAAAAAAGAGAATTAATGATTTTTTTAATTATCACCTAACACCACATTAGTCAATTAAATATTCTTAAAATTTATATCTTCTTTGTAATATCCATCATCCAAACTATAAAATGGGTATCCTTTCTCAATGTTTCTCTCAACAGTTATCTTAAATTTATGGCATCAAACATACTTGGATAAAGAAGATTTTAAATTAATTTATATTTTATCTTGAACCATTTGTTTTATCGTCACTAGTAATTGAAGTCATTTTGAAATTGTGGTTAATTTATATAAAATATTTCTTTTCAGTCATAATAGGTTGTGTCATTTACTCATGACGAGACTCTTCAATTTCCATAAACTAATTTGATATTATATAACACCCTCAATGATTTTTTCCATTGTAACATCTAAACTCTATTGAATATTTGGGCTGGGCATAAATTTTCCATGATCATACAGCTCATCCTGTATAAATTTTTCATTATTCAAAAACAATTATTATGTAATATAAACATATGAATCTTTAAAATCTTTAGTAGTTGTTAAATAAATTTCAACCACATTTAAATCCAAAATATTAGTAATAGTAATATATTTTTTGTCTTTGGAATCACGTTCATAAAATTATTCATTAATAAAATCTCTCATATTCAGTGATACAACAGAAAATTCCCAATCATTATTAGAACATAAGTTGGAATTATATAGGGATGAAGACACGTTAAAACCACTAAATCATTTAGTGACAATTCACTTTACTAAAATAAATATATAGGAAATCATATATGATGGAAAATTCTTTAAAATAATACCTTTATAACTATGGTTTATCATATAAAACTAATATTATTAAAAAAATTACATCTATTAATTCAAAACCAATGTAGAATTATGTATGAATATCTTATTTTCTCAAAATCACCATCGATTTGTGTAATTACCTATTTTATTAATTTTTCATGCCCATTTTTATATTAAATTAGATATTATTATTCATTATCATTATAAGAAAAATAAAAAAATTAACATAACATCACTATAATAAACATATATTTAATTGGATATATATTTTTCTTTCATTAAAAATAAAAACAATTGTTCTAGGTTATAATATGTAATAATTAAATAATTTTTGGTTACAATTGATCTAAACGTGTCTTATATATTCCTTGAGAAAAACTAATATTTCAAATAAAACTCAGTTACATCATTCATAGATAAATCATCAATTTTATTTAGATATAAAATTCCCCTATTTAAAACAGTAATTCCTCCTTTATTACTATTCTGGTATACATAAGAAGACAAATATATTCCACATTACAAACAAAGATATTAATTTTAAAATAATTATATAAAAATTATTTTTTGATTTTAATTAATCAAAAAATAAAATATAACTTTATCATCACAATAATTAAAAAACAAGTGTGTTTATATTAATGGTTCGATATTAGTGAAAAATTATAAGGATTTAATAAATTATAATTTTTAATCTACTAAAACTATAAATTTTTAATTAAAAATGTAATAAAAATATAATATCATGATTAACATGAAAATATATTGAAATATAAGAACATATAAAACAAAAAAAATAATTAATAAAAAAGTCTAAACTCATAAAATAATAGAAAAATATTTGGAATAATTATAAATAAAGGTCAATATATTAATTTTATTTAAATTATATCTATCCAAACTCACTTTTAAAAAAATAAGATTAAGAATCCATTGTATTAGAGATTATATATTTTAATAACTGTTTTCTGTCAAGGTTTGTTTTGAGGAAAATAATTTTTTAGTATGATCTCACAAAAAATGATTCCTAATACCAATATATCTATTTCTCGAAAGGCTTATAAGTTCATTTGAAATGTGGGTCAGAATAATTTTATCACACATTATAGTCACATGTTAAGAACTAAATATAATTTCCGTTAATTTATGTTTCATCTATAATATATTAATGGAAAAACAGTTTTATACAACATATTATGATATATTAATAGAAATAAATCCAGGATTTACTTCCTATAAACTCATAAACTAATGACTTTCTCAATACCTATAAAGGTTATGAGGCCCTCATCACATATACTCTAAGAATAAAAAAACAAATATTAGAATGTTATTTTAAATAATATCATAATGCATTTGAAAAAAAACTAAGAGATCAAATTTTTGGACACCGTATAATTAATTTGGAATCTTTCAAATGATATTCTAAAGGAAAATCATTAAATTTGGCATCGATACCCATTAAAAATATAATGTACAGTCTACTGGTAGTATGATAAATCATACTGCCAATTATTCATATAAATAATTTTTTTCCAATTATTTTCCATAAATTTGATAAGTTGTTATTAACATTAGAAACCATTAGATTTTTATAAGATTTATTATTTTCTATTATTAATATTTTTAGTAATAAAATGTCTAATTTAATTGATATAAGACATTATAAATCTTCTTTTTTAATGAAATGAAAACCAATGAAAGGCTTAAATTCTCCCTTTATACTCATTCTAAAATATTACTCACGAATTCTAGAATGTTACTAGTGATTTTTTGTATAGTGATATATTCTTGAATCAAATTTACCAATAGTTTCATTAGTATCCAATATATAAACCTCGATCAAAAAAATTTGGTTATTTGAATTTTTTCCATCCCCTATCATAAAACACTTTTGTAATTTTCAAAAAAATAGGTATTATAATAATGTTTATTACGATATAACATGATATATTAATTTCCTTGAGTAAAATATTATGAGGTAAAAAATATTCATATAATATAGATATAGAAATCAATTAAAATATATTATTCTATATTTTAACAATACAATTTCCATAAAGTGGATTAGTGGTAGGGATATTTTTTATACAATGACTTATAAAATCAAGTTAAACTCATCACATTCAAATTCACCTCCATGATCACTTTTCATGGATTATTTTTATAACCCATTCTTTCAAAACTAGTTAATAGAAATTCATTGTGTAAATATAATCATTAATTTTATCAATGGAAAAGTAAACCCATGTGAATCTAGAAAAATAATTAATATGGAAAAAAGAAACATTCAATAAAAGAATTGTATAATTTTTTTATAAGAAAATATAGATAGATAATATAGAAAGGTAAAATACAACAAACATTATTGAGTGAATAAAAATAATATTTATATTTCATTATCATTTGAATTATAACACAAAACCTCTTCTCCTCAAATGGTAGTTTAGTAAATCTAGAAATCATATTCCTCTTAAAAAACATCCTAAAAGAATTACTATTTCAATATCAAAGAATATTATGCTATATCCATGATTAATTTATTTGAATATTATAAAAATTATATTCCAATAATAGAAACAATAAATATCAAATATATAAACAATATTTTTAAGAGGGTGAATTGAATTTTATATCATTATCTTGATAAATAGAAAAAGAATTGTTACTAACACCAATATATTAATTATTACCAAAATATTAATAAATACCTATGAAATTATGTTTCCACCCAATAACATATATTAAGTAATAGATAAGAATCAATTTTTTATTTTTGTAATATCAAACTAAAATGATTGATCATTTTAAATTATCACAAACACGGACATGGACACTACTATTTTTTTTGAAAAAGTGTGGAAATTAGAAAATTCACCACACATATGACTTAATAATAAATATTTAATATACCACTCTTAATATCTTTTTTTAGTATCCATCTAAAGAAAAAACATAAAAATATTATGTGTTTGTATATAAATATGAAATTAGTTATATCTATATTAGAAATTAATGATTTTTAGAATCTGAATTTAGTTTTTCTGAATAAAAATTATAGCCTTAATACTATATAATTATTTTTGAAATATTTGAAATATTAAATATTTGGAATTGATTATATTTCAATATTTATTAATTATGATAATTTTATGAAATTACTTAATGAAAAAAAGTGTCAATATACACTTTTATTTTAATATAACATGAATGAAATTATTTTATATAAATCATTTTATTCTGACAATTATTTCATATTACCTATCTACCATTCTAATAATTTTGATATCAAATTATTTCATTAATATATTCATCCCCCAAGAAAAATTAATATTTTATATCATTAAAGTATCATTTTTACAAAAATTAATACATAATTATATTATCATCTATAACATAACTAGATTTAGATTTATCAATTTTTGACATTCACTCTAAACGTTGATTATAAAATGAATTTCTAAAAACAATAACAAGATAATTATATTATTATTTAATTTTTTCACTTTATTATATGAAGCATGTTTATCACCTATAATGTTATATGATTTATTGATATCATCATTAAATATTCACCAGATTTTTATATAGATGAAATTGAGATAGTGCCTCATTAGTTTGAGCTATAAAACACACACTAGAATATTGATTTTATGACTCATCCATAGGAATAAAATTTTAACTATCACATCAATTATAAGAATAAATCTAGATAGGTGTTATTAATATATTTATTTTATTTTTTTAATAAGAATATCTATGAATATTCCATTTAAATTTAATATTATATTTTATTTCTAGGAAATCTTACATAGTATTTTAGATCCATGTCGATTGTGTGGAGATAATGAGGGGATTGGGAGTATGGGTGGGGGTGGGATATGTGATCCAAATTTGATACTATGTTTTATCTTTTTCATTAATTTTCCACTGTTATACATAAACCTATATCATAGTTAAGTTATTTGGAATCTTTTGTTGTATACTAAAACCATAACAAAATATATATTATATAAATACACATGAAAAATAACACATATGGGTTTTTCAAGGATCTTCTCCAACAATGAAACATACACTTTTTCATTATTTAATTCCTTAATAAACAAAATTTCAATATTATATTTTAGTAAATAAAACAACTTAATCAAATGTTTTATAAGGGTTGGGTAGGTTTTATCTACATACCCTAGGGAAGGAATCAAGCACTTCACAAAATCTATCTTCTAATAGTGTTTTTATACAAAATACAAGTGTCTTCATATCCCACTCTTTAGTGGAATTTTTTATATAGTCACCATCAATCATGATGGGTCCTTCTCAAACTAGAAAATAAATATATTATTATTATTCTATGATCAATATAAATTCATTCTATTTTTCTTTCACCATGAACACATACCCATTTTGATTTGAGATCACTATGGTTTCTCAAGATCTTTAGAGTCTGGATGCTAATGATAGAGAATAATAGATATTTCATCTCTTCCTATCCACATTTTTAATCCTTCATATAGTTATATCATGTCATATATTTCGTATGCTTAGATTCCTATATGTACTCATAGATGTGTTGGGGTTTTTCCCTGGATACATAAAAGATTTTATTTTCTATTTCAATAGTTTCACGTATTCTAAAAATATCTAATTATTCTTATTCATCTAAAGTTTTTTATGTAATAATAATATATTATAACATATGTAATTTTCCAAAATTTGAATTCTGTAAACATCATTTATCATAACAGTAGGTGATCCTTCACTTTTCAACAATAATATAATTCACAGTTTATATTCATTGGCTAAATTATATGAAATATCATTTAATACTTATCAATTATTATATATTAAAATTATTGAACACTTTGACATATTTCCTTTCAAATAATATTTTAATAAAAATGAATTCATTATATAAATGAATTAAACATTTTATTATTTTGAAATGCCTCTATGAATGTATGGAATCGTGTGCCATTTGTGTGGGGAACTTCCGTCAAACAACCTGGAAGTCTATCCTGCACAAGTGTAATGTCCGAAACCGAGTGCCACATAATGGTGCCCCATGGCGGTTAGTCACATGACACCAGAGAACCTCCCAATACCCTATAACCAGATGGCTAGTAGTGAGGTTCAGATAAGCTAATTCTTGGGAGACTATAACCTCTTTTATCAGAGTTAAACACCAACCAAAATAAATAAAAAATAATGGAAGAATAGAATACATAGTCAATACCGACCTCAAGATAATCAATATAGGGAATAAAATATCCATATATATTAGAAAACACGCAATACTAAAGTACCTGAAAAGTATCTCCAATGAAAACAAAACATAATGACATCAACGACTCTCTTGTAGGCCATAAACAATGTATGGTTACCTTATCTTTTCTCCATCCCCAATCAGTCTTCTAAATCAGGGCCTTTTTTCCCATAACTAGTCCAAAAAACATTATGTATATTCAGGTACTGATCTGGTAGCCAAAGTACTGTGTGAGTAATACTTAATACGCCACAACCAACAGTGTCTAAAACAAATCTTGTCCAACAGTGTATGAATTTACAATAATAATTAAATTAAAATGAATAATAAAATAATTTTCCCATTATAAAATTCATATTTATTTAGTAACATAGACTCCAGGGTTCCCGATGAAACTCATACCTCAATGTCTGCTTCAGCTCGTGGTAGAGCATGACATGTTTCTAGGTAATATAATGTCTTAATACCTACTTATGCTCATACAAATGCCTTAATTATTGAATGGTGGTATTGTATCTCAATATGTATTTTAAATCATTCTAGAGCTTGATTTATTCTTATGTGAGTTCATATCTTGAAGTAAAATTAAATATTTTCTATAAATTCACTCATATATACTGAAATTTCCTATAACAAAATTCATAAGTAACATGACCATGAAACCATTTTTACTCCTCATTGGAATGAACATGTTCTCAATCCATTACTCATAAGTATTATGAACATGTTACCATTTATACTTCCCAATAGAATGAAAATATTCCCATTAATTTACCCATATGTTTAATTACCATGTCACTATTTATACTTCCCAATTGAATGACCATGATCCCATTCTTGTACACATATAAAATTTATCAATTAATTATTCAACATCAATTTCATTATTAATACAAAAAATATTCTATCTCAAAAATACCATTAATTAATTCCCCTATTAATTAAGTACATTATAGCCATTAATTAATTCATCAATGAACTATCTCTAATCATCCATTTCAATAACAAATAATTAGTTCTGAATTTAATTATATCAAAAAATAACTCTATCACCGCCATAATTAATTGGCAAGTAGTTATCTCAACTAATGGAATCAATATATCTTAACTAATATACCACTAATATTCTCAACTCATGGCATCAATAGCTCATCATTAATTTATAATTAATTATCTCAAATAATGGTGTCAATATATCTCAATTTAGCTACAATTAATTATCTTAATCAGAAATATCTAAATCTCAAAATAAATTCTCAATTAATAATATAAATAGAAATCCCCAAACCCTCGTAATTAAATCCCAAAATCATCTACCAATTCAATCAATAAATAAAATTCATCAATTATCAACATTAGCGAATCCATTTTGGGTTAAATTTATAAAATAATGATAATAATCCAAAGAATGCATACATATACCAAAATAATGAATATTAGAATTTAATATTAGACTATCTACACTGATTTTTTGATTAAAAAATCCTAATGAAAATATTTAAAATTGGGCTGTAAAAATATCGTGGATTAGGAATCCTAATCATAATTCCTAAATGAATATTGTAGACTTAATTATATTATGAATCTAGGTATAGATCTAATATCCACGAGCTAGATCTCACCAATTAGGTTTATATATATCAAAATAGTGGATAAAATCAATCAAAAGGTTGAGATAATAATGGATGATTAATAGGAAAGTATAGGGATAAGATCTACGAACTAGAAGATGAGAAGGCCTCTAATTACCACTTTTAATAAAAAATCATTGTCGTCATATGGCCTTTTAATCTATCGGGAAAGCATTCCAATACCCAAAAAGCATATTAGTCTATGTTTGGGTCAAATGGGGGTCTTTTGGGGGTTTTGGTAATTTAAAACCAATTATGGGAAATTAAAATTACCACGCGTGGTTTCCTAGGCTGGGAATAGGGTTTGGATTTATCGTGTGCCACTTATTTTTGATTTGCATGATTTTGATTTTCATGGAACAGTGTTTGACAAACCATGACCCATCTATGAAAACTATCATTGTTCATGGATTCACAATTTCTTGGGATCAGTGCACTATTATCTCTTACCATGAACCAACCATGAACATCCACTTATTTATTTAGTTTTTCATAATTTTCACTCAAACACATCACAAGGTAAAACCCAACCGACAAAAACTTAGTTAAAAAAACTTACTTAAATTCAAGACATAATGATCTTCAAAAAAGTTGGAAGTCTTAAAATCTCCCTAACATATAAAATCATTACCTGGAGCTACACTCACTACATTCTCTAAGATTCTATGTCAAAAATATTAGGCCACTATGAACTCATATTTGATTCTCCATCCCATGTCCTATCCTACATACTCATATGTTTTCCCAATACACAAACTATCATCATTTTGTTCTCAGACACACATTTCCACTATGATCCATCACATGTATTATATTCTATCCAAAGGACCCATCTACCTCATGTTAAACATGATCCACAACATTCACATGGGATGGGTTGGGGAGATACTGTCTTTGTTTTAATACATGGAAAAATTCTTTCATGGCATAATATATCTTTGGAAGAGACAATCATTACGCCACCAGCCCAATTCTATCCCCAACCTCAAAAGGACTAAGAAACGTCGGTGCCAACATGCACCATCATTTTTTTTGTGGTAACTAAACCTAGGAAACACTAGAAGGAATACATGATAACCCTCTACAAAATCTATGGTTTATCTACATATTTCAGCATTAAACATATGTCTACTCTTATTCATTCTCATAAATTTTAAAATTATCTAAACCTGCTCCGATTTCTCATGCATGACACATTGTCCCAATGAATCAAAATCATGAACCTTTATTAAGCATATTGGTGATCTACATGTCCTAATAAAAGAGACTTGTGTGGTTTCATTTGTATAGTTTCCTGATAATTTTTGTTTTACGAAAACCCTATTATAGCTATGGTATTCTCCCAAGACCAACCAAATTCATGGATGGAAACCTACAACATATCATCAAAAACCTGTATAGTACTATCTGAATGATCATATGTCTATGTGTGTAATGACATACTCAATAAAACATGTGTTCCATTTCCCTCAATTTTAATTTTTAGAAGTGGGAGGTGAGGTATGATTCTCGATCTAAGACTAAAATCTGTGTCACCCAATACATGCTGATAATCTACCATACATACAGTCCTCCAAAATGCCCCACTAAGAAGGTTTCCCTAATAGGAAAGAAATTCTCTACCTTTTTCATAATAATTTCAAATATATATATAGTTTCTAAACATTAGAAAATTTGGAAGAACAACCAAAAAATCCATAGTCTCGTCATCCCACTTTCTTTCCAGCATGGGAATGGATATACAAGATTCCAGGTTTTTGATGCTCTACCCACACCGACTGACATGTGTAGTATCATGTTACAAACCCTGCTATCACATTTTTCATTCCCAACCACAAAAAAAATCATCAAAGGTCAAGGAACAATTTGGTCACACCTAGATGTACTTCCAACTTCAAGGGATGAAACTTCAGCATGAGATCCTCTCATATCCTCATAGGGATGACAATCCTATTATTCACATAGATGATTTCATCCTTATATATTCTCCCATATGAATGTGACTCCCCACCATCAATATTTTCTCTCAAGGTAAAACACTCCATATCCTCTTAATGTATGTCCCTGATCCATCTCAAAAGAGTGGATTACACTAAAACTGATATGAGATTCTTTTGTTTCTAACTCTCACAAACAACCACATGCATTTTAGCCATCAATATCATCATATTCCTATCATCACTAGACTATTGAACTATATGAGTCAAAGTTCTCTAGCTCAATGCATCATTAATTTTTTTTCCTTTCCCATGCATATTTGATTGATCAAAATCAAATGAATTTATATACTCAACCCATCCCCATTACTAAATACTCCAATATAAGTGTGAAAATATATCCTTCAATATCTTTTAGTCCATATAAAAAATAATATTATAAACCAATAGGCAATGACACCAACACATTTTGAAATAAACCACTGTATCTATCTTAAGGTCATTCTTAAGGTAGTTCTATTCCCGGGGCCTCAACTACTGATACCCATACACCATGAGTCAATCTCCATACCTCAACAATTCCCCGAGTCCAATCACAGATGTGTCACAATACATCATGTACTCCTCACTTATCTTAAGTAGGATCAAGATTAGTACCAATGTCAAATGCTTCTTCAAATCCTAGAAGGCCTCACCACAATCATCCGAACATTAAACATTATCAAATTCTTGGTCATGCCAAAAAGTAGTACTGCCATATTGGAGAATTCATGGATGAATCTATGATATTATCCAACTAACCCTAGAATTCATCACATAACAAAACAATTATTGGGATTCTCTTTTGAAACTATATCCTGAACCTTCTTTAGGACCACTGAAAAACCTTCCTCCGAGATGATGTGTCCAAAGAAGTGTAACTGATCAATCCAAAACGAATACATATATTACATGGCATATAACCGATTATTTATCAGTTTATTAAAGATGATGTCAAGATATTGGGAATGATCATCATGAGTCATGGAGTACACTGTTATGTCTTCCAAAAACACAACATCAAACAGATCTTGGTATATAGGGATTATATTTTTCCTCATGTACATAAAAACTACTGGTGTGTTTTTGAACCCAAAAAAATTATGATGATCTTTGATGGGACATACCTACATCTAAAATAATTCATTGGCATACCAGATGTTGAACACTAAAGTAAGTATATATTTATCTAATTTCAATCTTAGAGAACACATATCAACCTCTAAAATAGTCGATTAATATTTTTTATTTCGTGAGGATTTTGATTCTTCACAGCCATTTAGTTCTGGTTCTGGTAATCGACAACCTAGCACAATGTTTCATCATCCTTCTTTATACACAAAACAGGTGATCCCCAAGGAGACATACTAGGAAATATAAACCCTTTATCATATAACACCTCAAGTTAAGACTTGTTCTTTTGAAGATCTATTGGTTCCATTCACTACAATGAAATAGACACTATCTCATCCCCTACATTAGAACAATATTGAATTTCACATCACTATCTGGTGGTATCACATATAATTATTCATGAAAAAGATCATGAAACATTTACACTACTAGTGGAAAAAAATCAGGTCTAGAACCTCATTCATTTATTAAAAGACTAGCATCCTTGTTTGTGAGCTCTCCCATTTTCTAAGCGATTATCCCTACTCATCCTTCTTCGATTTCCCACTCTGCATCGTTAATGTAATTTTCACCCTTAGGAGACATAAGGGTTACTATCCTTTAGTAATAATCTATTTGGGATCATTATGAGACTAGACAGTCCATAACTATAAATTTTTTGAAGCCTGACATATCAAGAATATAAATATATTATAGAAATTGATACTCCCCAACATCAAGTGAACTTTCCATGCACATATTGATGTATATAGACCATACTCCCAGTTATGTATCTATTGTTATCCTCCCCATCATGAACTTAAAATTCATGATAAAACTATTAACAATTTTTAAGATATAATGGAATGATAGGTACCTATATCAATCAAAGAACTGGATAATTTAGAATATATAATAATATTACATATCATTGTTAATAGAACGTCCTCGCTATCCATTACTATAAGCTACACCACATACGACTATCATGCCCCTTTTTCTTGTGATTTCATCTGAATCCCCTGAGATGCACCACTCTAGATATGTGGGTTCTCATTCCTAGAAGCACCAAATACAACTCTTCTACTACCTAGGATAGTAGAACTCTAGCTTCTAATCAGATAAGGTGTAGTATAACCCCTTACCATACTCTGACTCTTTCTAGATTCTTCTTCTCTAACCACTTGTCCTTGTGTCATGTAGATGTTCTCTAGATGTCCCATGTTGTTACAATATCTTCACTACACTATTTTTTATGGGATATGTCGATGATAAGACCATGTCCTACAACACTGATGCCAACGAAATCCAGTAAGGTCTTATACAACTCACCCTCCTACCTGACCATCCATATTTCAACTGACCTGGGTAAATTTCTCTTAATAGTGCTTCCTACTCTCAGAAGTTATGCCTCCTAATCGTCTAGTAGCAACTATATATCAACCACTAGAATGGTCCTGCTGGTTCTCCATAGATATTAGATCATGATCCACCACCTCAATAAACTTCTCTAATCGGAACATTTTATCGTGGGACTTAATTTTTCACTTATGTCCATCATGGAAAACACTCACTATAACAGTCTCTCCTACTACAAATGCTATTGAAAATGGATTCAAATATGCTAAGAATCCTGAATTTTCCATCATGGAAGTGCTCCCATGATTTATCCCCATAAACTATACAACATTCTCATGCCTTAGCTTCTCTAGGTTGAAGTTCTCCAAGAACAATCCAATATGTCCTTCCACATAATACCATCCATCTATCTAGTTCACACACGAATGTATCACCATTGCATTGTTGATCCTCATTGCATAAAATAAGTGAACATAACCCTCCTATCATCTAGAGCCTCTAGATTTTCAAGTATTTCCTCAATGGAATCACACTATAATTACTCTACCTTATCATGAACCTATCTAGTAAATGTAATAGTGTGTTGAAAATGAAACTCTCTCACCAAGTTAGATATGATCATCTCATCCAGTCCAACATCTAATTCCAGAAATTTCTTAATGAAATAGGTATTCTTGTGGAACTACATTTCAATTTCCTCACCCAACAGTATCAGTGCCTCATGTTCCATCCCTAGAGGATAAATCCAAGACATGCCCTCAGTCCTCCTCCCAGCAAGCGTTGTCGTGGAGGTATATCACTACAATTCCAAACACATGTCTTAGGAATCACAAATAAACAATTTAGAATTTGTGTAAGAGGAATAATCATAAAATTTCACTACAAGAATTTACCATAAAACTTACCACACTTTCAAAAACATCATGATATCACTACCCATAACCATTATACACCTAGGTCCAAGTTAAAAATGGTCCACACATTATAAATTTTAAAATTTCACATTTAGACACCTATTTATTCAAATTTTTCATCATTTTCCCATTATTAATTTTATATTAAGCAGTTTTTCAATTCCATTTCACATGAAAGGAAAAATAGATCAAGTTCAACAACATACCCATAAATCATTTTCTCATGATTTCCTTGAATGATACATGTCACGAAATAATCCTGAGTGCTCAGATTGATGCCTAATGACTCAATTCTCATGCCATACTGAGACATAAGTAAATTATAAAAAATTATTCAGAAACAATAATCGCAAAATACAAAATGTGAAACAAAAAATGTGATATAATATTCAAGGGTAAAAAAATAACGACAATACCACCCAGAATACATATGTTTCCCCCTATAAATAGGTCTGAAACTCTGATGCACGATCTCATTTCTAAGCCCCTGAATCATTCTAGTCTCTTGTCCAACATTCACAAACATTAAGTCTAAAGAAGAAGAAAAGAACTAGATATTAGATTAAAGTATGTAAAATCTAGAACCAGGCACCACATGTCAGTACCGCGAGCTAGTAAGTCACATAACTCCATGTGTGATTCTCTATATGACAGAGTCTGCTGACTAGCAGCTATGGCACGATAAGTCTATCATGGGGATACTATTATCTCCTTTATCAGAGTAAAACCCCAATGGAAATAAATGAACAATAATATAAGCATAAATAATAATAATCAGTACTAACCACAATAGAGTCAATGAAAGAAATATAATATACAACAAATAATAAAAACATACCAGACTGAAGTACTTGTCAATTGTCAAAAACAAAAACAAAAAATAAGGACACCAACAACACCCAAACGGGTCATGAACCATGTCGTAATCCCTCATCCATGCTCTATCCCCAATCAGTCTTCTAACTCAAGGTCTTTAACATAAACCTCTCCATAAAACACAATGTCTATTCGAGTAATGATCAGTTAGCACAAGTAGGGTGTACCTACGAATCAGTAATCCACCACCAAAAATTTTTAAAACAAATCCAGTCAAGTAATTTATGTAATTATATAAAAACTTAAATGAAAATGAATTATTAAAAAATTATTACATTAGACAATTAACCATTATTTATCCACAAAAAATCCAGAGTTCATGGGGTCACTTGAACCTCTATGTTGGATTCCTTTCATAACGGAGCCTGAAGAGTTTCTATGTAGTATCACTTCTTAATACCAACTTCGGATCATGCTGGATCCCTAATTATTTAAATGTGATATCATATCTCAATAAATTTTTCAACTTCTGGTGGAGCCCTAAGTATTCTTAATTAAGGCCATATATCTGAGTACCTTTATTTCCATTCTTTAAATTCTCACACAAATGTCCATGTTAGAATATCTAATTCATAATCAAGATTACCAAGTTACCATTCTAACTTCTCAAAAGAATGACAATGTTCTCATTCCTTTACACAGAAGAATAATGGCCATGTTACCATTTATAATTATCAATAGAAAGGTCATGTTTGATAAAATTTGATATGGGGGACGTCTTAATTATTAATTTTTATGGGCCTATCTTTTGATTATTTTGAAAAACGGGGAACAATATTGCACTTTAAGTAGCTCTTTTAAGTATAGATGAAAATAACCACTTGAAGTGATGTTTTTCTCTCTTTTTTTCTCACAATTTCTCTTCCCAAACTTATTTCATTTAATATATTAAATATAATTACAATATTATAATAATAGACATATATATATATATATTAATATAGTTTTATAAAAATTTTAATTTTATGTATAAATAGAAAAATATTTATAAATATAGATTTATTATTATATATTTATAAACATATTTATAAAATTATTTAGATATTAAATGTATATTAAATATTATAAATATAAATATTTTTTAAATGTATTTATAAGTTTTGTAATAAATAAATAATATTAAATATATTTATATTTTATAACTATAAATATATATTTATAGATTTATATTTATAATTGTATAAAAATATATTTATTCATTATATATATATACATAAATAATTTAAATTATATAAATATATAATTCAATATTAATTATTTTATATATATATGTTTTTATTTATAATTTATATAATAATATATTTAAATATATAATGTAATCATAAATTTAATAAATATACAAACAATGATTATAATAAACATAATTATTATTTTCAAAATTTTGTAAGTATAATTACATAAATATGTTTCTATTTATAGTAAATATAATAAATATATAATTCTAAATTTTTTAAATATTGATAAATATAAATTTATATATATATATTAATAAATATATATATACATATATACTTATAATTATATTTGAAAATAAATAATGAAATATTTAAAAATATATTTATAAATACATATTTAAAAAATATTTTTTTAATTAAGAATATAAAAATATGAATTTGTTTTTAATTCAATTTATATAAATATTTAAAATCACATAATTATAAATCTACATTTATAAATATATATTTATATAGTAATAAATAAAATATATTTAATTATATAAATAAATAGAACATATATATATATATATATATTAAAATAAATTTAAACATTTATTTAAAAATATTACATAAATAATCATTATTAAATTTAAATTATAAAGAATATATATATTTATATAAATATATAAAATGAAATAAAATAAAATTATAAAATTATTTATTTAAATAAACATTAAAATTTAAAAAAAATATATATAATTATATATATAAATAAGTATTATATTTTAAATTTATAAATTTATATATAATAATATAAATATATAAATACACCATATTAAATAAACCTTATTAAATTGATGTATAAATATATTTATATATATATAGGTAACAAATAAACATTATTAAAACAAATTAATATATATATATATATATAACATAATTATTAATAGAATTGAAAATATTTATTTATAAATTTAATTATAAATTAATTTAAATATAAATAATTATAAATAAAAAATTCTTTATATAATTATAAATATATATGAAAAAATAAATAATATTTTTATTATAATTTTATTATGATATATATATATATATATAATAATATAAATATTTTTATTTTTTTATTTATGTATAATTTTTAATATATAATTTTATACATATGTATAAAAACTATAATATTCAATAATAATAACATAATGAATAAAATTTCCTAATAATTGAATTGATAATATAAAACATAATATGAAATAGGAACATAAATTATGTGAACTATGAATGTAATCTTTGTAAAAATTTATGTTTCTGCCATGTAAATTAATTTTTCTAACTATAGGTTTTTTCTATTAATTATTAATAATTTTCTATATGTTTAGTGAGTGTGAAAATTTCCATTTAGATTCTATTTGTACCTTATAATTTATATTCTCCGAATTTCACATACATGAACCATGATAATGATACTGTTATGAGACATTGAAAATATATAAATTATTAATAGTTCATGTAAATTTGTTTTATTTCACTATATTTTTGAATTTATTTTTATTTTTCAAAAATTTATTTATCATAGTAAATAGGTTTTTAATATATTCTTCATGTCATCAAAATAAATCAACATGATGCCCCTGGTACCACAATGAAATGTTTGAACCTCACTCCCACTCTATATCTAATGTCTCTGTCGCTCTGGTGTCATATATGTATGTGTGGGTACCTCCGCATGTTGTGCTTCGTGTTCATCCTTTTTGTTCTATGTAGATGAATGGATGACATCACATTTGGAGGACAACCAAAAATCATATGTTGAGCCATATGGCACAGAGCCCCTAAAATGCGAGAAGTAGGATATCAATGAAGTCCTCCTCAGCATGAGAGGGGTCCTCGACAACATTTGTTACACCGCCCAGATCATAGTCCAATGTAGTCAGTGGAGAAGACATATGTGACATGTAAACATATCCTTACTGTGACATATCTTCATTCGGATGAGCATGATCATCTCTCTACGGTGCAGTAGCATCTTCCGGAGCCTCTCTCTGATGTCTATGTCATCTCCTCTACCACCGCTGATGTCCTCCTCTTTGTATTCGAGTAGGCAGTGCCAGTGGCGGTGGTGATGCATCATCCTCAGCAGTGATAGTAGGTACATCATCAACACCATGAGTTATAGTCGGAGGATATGGACCTGGATATTTCTGTGGGTCCTCATCAAAGAAACTCTCACCTATCAACTGGAGAATATTTTTGAGAGCCAATATATATGTGGGAGAAACATCCATCCAAAAAAATGCCTCCACCTAAATATTTGTGATATGTGCAAGATGATAAATGTCATCTATCTACAAATGAAATAAAATTCAAATTAATACCAAAAGTGAGTTAATAAAATATCATAAATATTAGTAAACATACTAACTTCGGAATGCTAATCCCCTGACATGCAAGGTGCAAGATGTTGCATCGTCAATACTAGCATACATAATCTCTTGGGTCATTTAACTGATAGTGTGCTATGGGATATCTGTATTATAAGTTACTATATTGGGCACATGTGTCCCAATGATCTATATAACATGCATGGTACTATTGTCAGTTCATTTTATATATACATATAAGCATAATCAAATGTAACCCCTTAGGATGTTGTGGTTCAATTGGGATATGTTGTATATAACCAAACTAGTGCATGCCGCGACAAGCCTGGTGGAACTCAATGATGTAGATGTGGATGAATAGAAAAAATCATGCATGATCACATATAATATCTATGATGTTTGGTCAAAGTGATGCGTAGAAAAAACCTGTATACGGAGTCCATTAAAACTAAAATGTAAACTCAAAAAATAAATCTTAAATTAGAATGATAATTTTACCAATATTAAAATGAAATAACTTTAAAAAAAATATTTGTCTTCTAATATAATATTGTTTAATGTACACCATCTAGCTGTATGGCATCAAATATTTATCGAAAGGTATGCAGATTATGTCTTAGAGTTTGTGCATAATTTTGAGATAGACTCCACCTAGTTAAAAAATAGTAATAATTGGTATTATTATAAAAAATTAAAGTACATAATAATTTAAAGTACTCACATAAACATACAAGCGACCCATATGACACTCTTGAAATAGCTCGTGTGGAAGTGGTGCGACATCTAGCGGAGCTATGTGTGCAAAACACTCCTAGGCCCATATATATACCAAAACCGGACAATTTGTAATCTAATGTACATCGACATGAAAACCGGTACAAAGACAAATATCCATATGTGATAATACAACACACCTCAAAAAATATGTAGTTTTTTTTATCAAGATCCTCATGTAATGGAAGATATATATTCTACGCCAAAGTGGTGGACTTTTCGATACACAACATGACTCATATCAGTCATGAAATATATGCATGTGTTTGCTGAATCAGAATCTCTCATCTGCATCATCAAGAATCATTGAAAAATACACATCAAGACACCCCATACGTAAGAGGGAACATAGGAGGACACATAATATTAAGACAAGGTTAATTCCTAGTAGATGTTGTATGACCGCACAAAAGTCACCCCTAGTGGTACCTGTAACTACCTGTTCGTGGATGCGTAAACTGAGCTTGTAGGTGACATCCTCTAAAATAATGGTTATCTTCCCCTTTGGGAGATGAAATGTGTTTGTCTTTTGCCTCCATCTCTCAACCAATGCAATGATCAAATGGTGATTATTGGTGGTTAAGTCAGACATAGATAATCCATAAAATCTAGAACTTATGAGGTGTGGAAAATTGGATACCAGGGATGCATCATGATGAAAATGATGTGTTATTTGATCAAAATGATGTCTAATAGGTCTTCACACCTACAAATCACACAACACGTGCGAATGGTGGTAAGATAACAAAGGATTATCTATCAGAATTTAATAATATTAATACATTAATTTCATGATGTATGAAATTTATCCTGTAATATATGATATTTATCATGTAATTTAGGAGATTTATTTAAATGGACTTTACTGAGTAATAATTGTATATATTTTATGTTTTTTTTATTCTTATTATAAATTTTAGAATCACAAAAATCTCATTCATTAATTTTTTATTATGTTTGAGAATTAAAATATTTTTTTTTGGAAAAAATAATTGTTATATTTTCATTATGTTCATAGTTGTATTAAATATACAAACTTTATTTTTAAAAATGTAATATAAAATATAGTTTTTATATATATTCTTTTATATTTTAAATATATATATGCAATACAACTTATAGGTATGTTTTTTAAATGTCACACCATATAATATTATGAAATATATGATTAAAAATAGTGATAATGATAAAAATATTACATGTAAAAACTTTTAAAATAACAAATAGAGTACATAAATCATTTTAATTATTAGATGGTTTCCTTATGTGTCTAGGGAAACATGTTTTCATATGACATTCCAGCTGGCATGTACTGCACCTCCGTCCGGGTACCCTTTCACTAGGAATGTCCATCTCATTTAGAATATGAGTTGATTCGGCCACCCTTTAAGTCGAAGCCTATTCATTTTCAGTAAAAGTGTGGGTGCACCATCAAATAGCTAAAAATTATGATATTCTATGATTGGAATCCACTATGTACTGTAGTAGATTTTGGTAATTTCGAGTTGATACAATAGATGAATGAACTGCTCCCAAGATAATTGTACTTAAGCACGCGCTTCAATCACATGGCTGTAAGAAAATTTTAATGCTTGAATGTTTCCACATTCACATTAAATCTTAAACAATAAAACAACTCACACACAACTATCATTACATACCACAATATCACCAGGATTACCGACCTCATATCATTTCTTTGGATGATAAAATGCAGCTACATGATAATTTGCAGCCTCTTGAAGAACACTTTCTAGCTTGTGCTGGAAATGGTGTACATAGGGTATCCCGATATTCATTCCCTCTTAATCCTTATTTCCTAATTATATAACATAGTTCACACTACGTTATATATTCTCTTGTCCCAAACTATTATTTTATATTTAAACTATTATAATAATATTCTATTATTATTGTAGCTACTCTAAGTAACATATAATAGAATATTCTTATTTACATGTGATATGTAATTTTTGAACTCCATTGAAAACTCCTTTTATACATTATATGATGTTTCCCGTAATATTCCCATTTCTCCGCTCGTCGTCATATTCCAATTCTAATTTATGCTTTGGTATTTTCATCATGTAATCATAAACATCAAGATTAACTTGGTGAATATCTTCATGAAGCTCCTCCATCCTTTTTTGTTAAAGATCGTATGCTTTCAAACTTGACCAAATCTGAACACATAAGGGAATATTTATGAAAGAGTTATTTTTAAAGACAAAGGATATTCAAACCCATTTTTAATATTTCTTTCTTCATTGACTTATTCTTGAAAATCATTTACATATTCCAAACAATGTTTTAAATATATTATCGATGATTGGAATTGGGTGGTCTCTAAAAAAGACCCTCATATAGTAATTCCTACTTTATTTAATGATAGAAATATGAAATTTAAAAAAAATCCCTTCTACATCCATAACTAACACTCAAAGGTACGACATAACCCAGCTGCACGATGTGAAGTTATCCATATCCACAATTGAAAACTCCAAAGGTAGAGGGGCTCAATTTCTATCTTATGTGGAAGAAATAAGTAATAGTTCTTTATAAAATCCATATAGAAATGTACCATCAATGTGTCAAATCATCCACACATGGTAGAGATGTCCAAAAAACTCTTTAAAACACAACCATCGACAGATGAACTTGGTTATTTCAGTTTTCGAATTTAGTGGTATTTAACAAATAAATCACTTGATTTTTTGTCTAAAAGCTTCATTTGTTGTGGTAAAACTTGATAAGAGTCTTCCCAATCAACATAAACGTTCATAATATACTTTTTTCATTCCACTCATTTCATCCAGTATGATATTTGACACTAAAAAAATTGATTGATTAAATCCACCACCAGAATGATAGTAACATATTAACAATCCCAAATCATTTCAACAATAATAGTTGAAACAAAATACCCATCTAATGAGTAGTGTTCATGTGAAAATATTGGGTTCACACATGTGTGTGGAGTAAATCTAATGATGAACCTACTGTTAAAAGTGTTGTCAATTATAGCTTGCAGATGCATTTGATAGTTCAAATCATATTTCTCACAATAAATCACATAATAAATCCCCTTCTACTCTTATACAACATATGAGTAATTTCATTAAATATGATATTGTTTTATTTGATTTTTAATTGAATCATTGCCCTCAAACTCCCATCCAATATATATAAAACATTCATCTAATAATCAACTTGTTACACCAATGACTTCAAGAAATGTTTTACTATGTGTAATAACTAACCATTCAAATTATCACAAGTGCTTCATGAATTCAATAATAATTAATGAAAAGGTAGAGGATGGTTCAACAGTTAGTAGAAACTTATATGAGTGGGCCCAGACTGTTCTTCCACATGTTCTTCTTATGCTTCTTTAAATTCATCTTCATCTTATTTTTATAAATTTTCCTCATTCTCAGAATCATCAATCAATGCATTTAATGTACAAAAAGGTCTATCCATAGAAACTTTGGCTGATGGAAATAACAAAACAACTAAAATTTCTTATTGAACATATTGAAGTATTATAGCAGGAGGATATTACATAGTTTCATGACATTATAATGGTCCAAAAATCAATTTCGATGAAACAACCATGGTAGAAGTAGTGATAAACAACTCCATCATTTCATTATCAATTTGATAATTGACAAATGAATGTATGTGTTACCATCATTCATCATCAATAACTAGATATGACATATTCCAAAATATATCTATAATTTCAGATGTATATATGTGTTGGACTATATCATATGATCATTCACCAGTTTTTACATTCGATGAATTTTCCTTTGAACAGATTCCAAAGTTTCATAGCCTCCAAGAATCACAAAACATTATGGTCATACAATATAACTACATAATTTTTCTATCTCAATTATTTGAGTTATGAAATAAATATAGGAAGACATATATTTTATCTAAAATAATCCATCATTACTATTTAAATATAATTTGAAAATCAATTTATGTATGAATGCATCTAGTAATTTCAATTTGAATCCAAATACCTCCACTAAATAAATAAGGTCAAAATATGTTGATGTGCAACTCTTTACAAAACCCACATGTTTCTATAACTTACCCAAAATTAAATGGAAAACATTTTCATACATATCCACATGAATCATATGCCTAATGTACATGAACACATCATTTAAAATCATATAGTTATATGAGATTGAAAAAATCCTCATATGTAATCCCATAGTGATAGATATCCAACATCATTTACCTTCCTCCAGAGAATACCTTCATAAAAAAAGGTGGTCTGACCTAAATCCCCTAAACTCGGGTATATATTAATCAATAGAGAATTCAATTCATGAAAATTCTAATTCTTAACATGCCCAAAATATATTAAACAAATATATTCAGTTTCTTAACTTCAATTACAATCTTAGGTCAAGGCAGATGAAAAAAATCATTATCATAAATAGAATGTAATTAAATGGTATATTCTAGATACAATTTATCAAATAATTAATTTTCTAATTAAAATAATTACTCCTCTTATTAAAATAATTACATCGCTAATTAATATATGTACTTCGGTAATTGATATAATAAATTTGCTATTCAAAATATTTATTTCACTTATTAAAATAATTACAATTAATTAATCCCATAAATAAAAATTATTAATACCCTAATTAAAATTAATGAAGCACCCAATTAGCCCACAATTATAATTATTTAATTATCCAATTAAATTATTTAATTACATAATTTAACAAATCAATTTCCTATTTATAATTAATTAACTACCTATTTATAGATAATTAATTACATAGTTATACTTAATTAATTATCAAATTATAGTTAACTACATATTAAATACATTTAATTTCTAAATCATTTAATAAATAATTTCATTTAACCATGTATTTATGAAAATCTGGTAGATTCTAAATACTAAATAATTATATGTAACTTATAACTATAGTTGACTACTTAATTACCTAATTACAATTATTTAATTACCTAAATACTATTAATTAATTACCTAATTATAATTAGTTAATTACCTAATTATGGTATATTAATTACTTAACTACAACTAATTAATTACCTAATTACAATTGATTAATTACCAAATTACCATTAATTAATAACTTATTAAAAATTAATTAATTACCTAATTAAAGTTAACAACTTTTTAATTAATTTTAAATTATTAAATTAATTAATTAATAATTACAATTAACTAAGTATTTATTAAAGTTATTTAGTTTCTATTTACTAATTAAATTTATATAATTACTAAATTTTGTTAACTAATCAATTACATAATCAAATTAATTAATAACCTAATTACACTTAATTTTTTTGCCTAATTAAATACCTAATTATTGTTGAGTACATAGTATTTACATTTAATTTTTAAATTAATAAATTAATAATTATAATTAACCGAGTATTTATTAGAATTAATTGGGTTTTAATTACTAATTACATTTATGTAATTACTAATTATAGTTAAATAATTATTTACTTAATTATAATTAATTTATTTCTTAACTACAAATAATTAATTACTAATTAAAATTAATTATTTACTAATTACATTACATGATATATTAATTAAAAATAAATATTTTTTAATTACAATTGTTTGATAATAAACAATTTAATTATTTAATACAAATTAGTTAATTAATTTGAATTATTTAAAATAAACTATGGTTACTTTTTAAAATAAATAAATAATTATGAACTATTTCAAAATGAAATACATTAAATAGGAAATATTTCTAAATAAAATTCAATATATATGAACTAATAAAATAAATAAAGAAATAATAATATTTAAAATATTAAAAAAGGAATTACCTAAATTTTTTGGAGAGGTTGTGATACAAAAGATCAGAACTGCTATGCGAGAAGATCAACTCGAGGGGCAGTGCAACCAAAGAGGTAGAGCAACCAGAGGAGGAGGATATCGGGAGATAGGGGAGGTTGAGCATGAATGGGTGGGGGGGATACCCCCTTTTAGGGGGTGAAAATGTCAACACCGCTTAATGTGGATCAAATAATTTTTCCTATAAATCTATCAGGGACACTTGATGTGGCGTTGATCTATTTAAAATATTGAGTATTAGCTCCACTTGAAGAGGTGCTGAATCAATGCATTTCTTCGAGTTGAACTTTATAGTCAGAATTTCTGAAGCACCACTTCTAGTGGCACTTTGGAAATTTTTTTCCTACACCGCCACTTGATATGTTTTTGTTGTGCCCCATTCTTTATAATAATCAAATCCTAGACCCATAAAAATAATGAAAAATATAAACCCGATCATATCATATTTCTCTTACCATGTCCCATTGCCATTAACAATAAGAATGATAACCATGTTACCATTAATAATTCTCAATTGAATGACCTTGTTCTAATTATTGTTCACATAAATAGTTCATCGAATAATTATTCAACATCAATTTCATTACTAATTAAATATTTAATTTATCACACAAATACCCATAACTAATTACACCAATGAATTAAGTATGAAAAATATATTAATTAATTCATTAATTAATTTTCTCATATCAACCATTTCAATACAATATAATTAATTGTATAAATAATTATCACAATCTTATAAACCCAATACACAATAAATAATCTAATAATAATTATCTCAACTCATGGCATGAATATCTCATATTTAATCAAAAATTACTCATCTAAACTCATGGCATCAATATCTCAAAATTAAAAATCCCTTAATTATCTCCACACATGGCATTAATATCAATTAATCAATATAACAATAACTATCTATATAAAAAATATCTAAATATTTTAATTAATTATCAAATAATCAACTAAATGGACATCCCCCCAAACCTCATAATTAATTCACACATTGTTTATCTATTCCAATGGAAAATACAATTCATAAATTGGCCACATTAGTAAATCAATTTAGGGTTCTAATTTCGATCAAAATTTATCAATACTATATCATGCATGTGTATATAAAAATCAAGACTATATGAATTGAATGTTGGACCACCTTCCTTGATACTTCAATAATGATTTCCAAAAAAAATCCAAAATTGAGCTGCACAACAACATATATTGGAATATGAATATAAAAATATAAATCTTGAAAATATGAATCTTGATCCAGATCTCACCATCTAGGTTTAGAACTAACAAAAAAGTGGATAACTTTAATTATAATTATTTGAGAAGATCTAAGGATGAATATAAATGAATTGGGATGAGATCCACTTTTTGTGAGTGGATAGGATCTTCGATTTGTGATTCGAATTATAAAGGACATAGGTCGGATGGCCTTGGAATCCCTCTTAAAAGCTCTAAAATAATCCAAAATCATGTTGGTATGAGTTTTGGATGAATGGGGGAAGCTTCAGGGGTTAGGGTAATTTTAAAACCAATTTCCAGGCAATTAAAAATATTCTGCATGGATTTTGAAGTAGGGTGCATCGTATTACCTAATCGTGTGCCAACTGTGCACTAATTATTTTTGGGGTTCACAATATTTCTTTTTAGGGAACATTATTTGAAAAACAATGTTCCATCATTGTAACGCCTCACTATCTAGTTTCACATGATTTTTTGGGCCTGTTTCATAGTTATCTCTAACTATTTTCCAACTATACATAGCCCCTTTGTCTTCCATTTTTTCTTAATTCTCACACAAACACCCCCCAATGTAAAAACCAATTTAATAGTACTTAATTCATAACATATACCAGAAATCAAGCCTAATTAAACTCCAAAAAATGAAGGGATCATAAAATTTATTTTGTTCTTTCTACATGTTCTCATTCACTATTATCTAAAATCGAATAACATTTTCTAATATTTAATTCAACTAAGACCACATTAAATATATCAAATTGTTAAAATGTAATTTTATTTATATTTTATTCTTCATGATTTATTCTTTAGTTCTACATGGAAATATTATATTTCATTCTGAAATGAATATTACGATGTTGTTTATGAATTCTACCATATTTACAAAAGATATGCTATATCTTAGGGTTTCCCTATCTTACGATGTGTTTTTATGAACTAATTGTATGATTGTTTCGTTTTCCAAATTATGTATCATATGTAGTAACATTACTTATATATTAAGTATATCATGTGAGTTTATACAGTCTTATATGGGAAACTTATTTTATGAAATATTCATCTTCTAGGAAATTCATCCCTAAAATTCCATCCATATTTTATAATTTTTTTATTTAACGTGGCCTATAATAAAAATACAATATTGTTTACATGGATATTTTTTAATAAATGACTATAGAATACTCAAAGCACATGAATATGGCCATCATTCATTCATTTATGAATCATACAAGGATACTTGTAAATCATCATACATACATTAGACACATTATTGGGTAACCCATTACATGGTGTCATATATGTGATATATGATACATTTGTTTTTAAAGGTGGATATTCCCACAATATTCTCTATACTTTTATCTACATATGTTGGACCACATACATGGGTTTCCTTTCACAAATATCATTAAGTGAGCACTCATAAGGGGGTCTTGACATTTTCACATTTATTGCCACAGATTTTGAACAATAAATCCTTCAACTGGTTATAAGGCATTCTATGACACCCTAACTAAAATTAATTATCTAATGGGGATTACCTTGTAAATACATGTACATTCATATTTGATAATATTTTGTTGGGAACACCTCTCTTCAGGATATATTCATTCACTTCCTTAAATTTGGTTTTCGAAATATCCCCTCGAACTAAAATTATCCCACTTCCTATATAATTTATAGAAAACACTTCCATATTATCAGAAATTGTCCTGAACATGTAGCTTAGTACAAAAATCAATGAATTTAGGAATATTACCTTTAATATATCCAATCATATATGTTATAAATTTAGCCAATTTTTTCATCATATGTATTCATCCTAAAATAAATTATAAAGTCTTCTTAAAATTTAATAGAAAATCAATCATAATCTCATAAACCACACAAATATTTGAATATTTTACACCATATTATATGCCTAACATATGGGGAAAAATATTATTCATGGTATCATAAATATCCCTTTTGTAATTGTTTTTAATATTAGTCCACTTATTGAAAACAATGGATAATGAAATATAGGATTTTTTATTCCTCACCGATCATTATTCGTTCATGATTTAAAGATATTTATTATGATTTTTTTTTTCAAAATTATATCATGATTATTTTTTTGAGTGAAATATAAAACTATAAAAAATTTATCCATTAACTAGTAGTTAGGCTACTCTAGGTTTATACTTGTAAATGTGATATATAAAATGTGAGATATTATAACTAAATCCGAATGATTACCATCTCCAATTTAAGAATATTTTACAAAATTCATACTACAAAATTTATGGGCTTCTCAATAGAATTATCATGAATACATGAATCTTGTAAATATTTCTACAAAAACACTAAAAAACTATCCCAATGAAATTTCACTCCCACTTTATATTAAAACTTCAACATTTAATGCTTCAACATTTTAAACATAATTTTTATAATTAAATAATGGGTAATTTTTTTTTTAAATAAATCAATATTAAATTGTAAAAATGTTATCAAGAATTACATTTTCAAGATCACATAATATTTTAACTAATACAACCCTTCTTTTCACTAAATCATGGAGTGAACCATGCCAACTTCTCAGTATGGTAGATTTTTAATAAAGAATCACCCATGATGACCATATTTTTCTTTTGGTTTATAGTGTTTTACAATACTGACATAGGTCCACATTTTTTAAAATTCCATCAAATCCATGAATGTTTTTAGAAAAAATATAAAAGGGAATATGTAGTGGGTTTTAGTCTTTATTTATAAAAGAAACGTGGATGAGACATTGATATCATCCAAGATAATCTTTTCCATGTATCTCTAATATTATGAAAGAACTTAATTCTTTGACATCCATTAATTATTTTTTACTCTTAACCTTTGAAAAAAATGTTTCCCTTCTTCTATTTAGTTGTATTATTGGGAAAAATAAATTGGTTTAAATTTTCTATTAATAAAATTCATCCATATGTGTTTTAAATTAGCCTTTATCCATACTCATTATTTATTCAAGAGTTTTAACAGTATTTATAAAAAATATTGAATAGTTTAGAAATATTTTAACAAGTTCAACATAGTTATTTTTATTCCCATTTTAAACATTCTATATTCATTTCAAAAAATTTACTTTAATTTGAATCATACTGAGATTTAAATATTTTTGAATTTTTATTCCACTAGATAAACTAAAAAGTTATTCACTATCTTCTAAAATATTATGTTTTTATAAAGAAAATATTTTATTAATTTTCAACCATTGATATGCCCAATTTGGAAAATTTAATATGATATTAATTAGGTATTTCTTCAAAAAAAATTAAAATTTTCATTTATTTCAATTATTATATCTTCATTAAATTATAACATTTAAATTTTGATTTTTATTTTCATGGAGTTCATCAAGTGATCCATGGTGGGGCCTTTTTGTTGAAATTATAAATATATCATTCCTCATAAAAAATATTTTTTTAATACTTCTTTGAATTGTTGTACTTAATTTTATAAAATGTATTCTTTTATGGGCCCCATTATAAAGAAAATTATCTCCAAATGAATTTTTCTATTCCTTACACACCATCTATTTTTTCTTCAATGTAATTATTTTCCAAAGTCTTATGTTTTTTGAATGGTTGGTACGTACTGTAAATCATCATTAATTTTTCCACTTACATAGTAGTAATCAATGAAACTTCACTGACAATCTAATCTATTCGGAAATAAAATTACTTTTATTATGTGGATGTTTTTTGTTCAATATGATATATACACTTCTAAAAAATAATCCAACTAAATATGGGATTTCTGAAGAAACTATTACATTAAAAGTTATTCTATTATAAATTATCATTATGTATAAACCTCCATAAACAATAATATCAGAAAATAAACCAACCAATGTTATCATTACCATAAATTTATCCTTAATATTTTTATTATATACTTTACAACATTGTTTTTGTTACACCATCCATCTTGGATTATCTAATGTGATTAATTTTTGTGGATATCCTCACACACACCACTTCATAGAGATTAGGGTTTATAGCTTGTATAGGGACCTATTTATTTCAAAATTTAGGGGTTAAACCTGTTTAAACATAGGAATCAACTTTAGTAAATTTTTTTATGGATTAATGTTTAAATTGTTCAGGAAAAATTATTTAAATTCACATCCATGTGAAAATAGAAACTTTTAAAAATATTAAGATTCATTTTTTGGAAAATATTACCATTATAATATTTTTTAGTATAACTTTTCATTATAATAATTGGATAACTTCCAATATTATTTGGTTTTAATTAGTCCACATCAACTCATACTCAAGTGGCATCATGGTGAAAGATTTATTTTTTTCCACATCCAATTACAATATTTATTTTAATTGATTCTCCAATCTTATAATTTTATCTTCATGCATGACTATTGATTATAATAATGGGTTATCAAAATATTTTATATTTTTCCTTATCTTCCAAATTGTTTTTCTAATCATTTATATATGTTTTGATATAGTTTTTACATTATATGGATCACTTCATGAATAATTGTTTCCATTGAACATTTAATATAATAATTTCATTTAATTTTTTATTAATTTTATGAAATATTTTCATTTTATTCTAATAATGATTTTCCTTTTCTTTAACATGGTCTAGGTAGAATTTCAGTTTTAGAATTTCCATCCCAGAGTATCCTAATGTTCATCAAATTATTCTTTAATATATGATTTCTAAACCATAAGTATCATTATAAATAAATTTAAATATGTAAATATATAAATAAGGACACTCAAAACGTATAATAGATTATATATAATAGATATTCACACTATGATTTGATTCATATATTTTTTAATGATTCTCTTACTTTTAAAAATATTTACCTAATTTTACCACAATCCCTTCGTCATTTTAGATGATTCTTTCATTATATTATTATTAGAAGGAAAATATTTATTAATCCAATGTGGGAAGATCACAAAAATTTCTGAAATTTTATATTTATATTATTTATTAATACTTATTGGTGAAAAAATATATATTGAATAATATGAAAACTAATATTAGCTCTGATACAAATTGTAGAGGAACGTGGAACTTAAATGGACATTATAAGAGGGTGTATAATCCCATCACACAACATTTTATGATTTTTTGTCTTTTTCAAAATTTATATTCTATTTTACATGATCATTTATCCAGATTAAGAAATACAAATCATCTTTATGTGAACTAAACACTTACCTCAATATGCAATGAAAAAATAATCTGGATTAGCAGGAAAACTAGATCTTAGGATTTTTAAATATAATTGTAGACCCTAATACATTAAATGTTCAACTTACATATTTTATTCCATGGTATTGTTTAGAACATAAAGTGTTTTTTTATTTATATTTTATTTTTTTTGTATTACAAATATCTAAAAATAATAATTATTTTTTTTAATGTATAATTATAATTTTTCAAAACATCATATACATTCATTTTAATTAATATTTTAATGGTTGT
Source organism: Viscum album (assembly GCA_963277665.1). NCBI lineage: Eukaryota > Viridiplantae > Streptophyta > Magnoliopsida > Santalales > Viscaceae > Viscum > Viscum album. Next base: position 1,331,617,365 of record OY728165.1, on the reverse strand, counting down.
AAAATTATATTTTTGATAATGGAATATGAATTTACCATTTAATTATTTATTTTACTTTTTTTTATTCTCATTGTTAATTGAGCTAGTTCATGTTCATATTTCATATAAAATTATTTTTCTATGATGTAGTTTCTTTATGAGGTCATTTATTCCTTCATGTAGTCTATTATCTTTTTTATAAATAATGAATTTCTATTACATCCCATCTATATTTCCCTCATATGGATGATTTACATGTATCTTCTTGGTCACTTATTCGTATTATAGCTAATCCTCATTTAATGCAGTTTATACCTTATACAATATTGTTTTCTTCTAATGTTCCTTCTGATATATCATGGTTTATTTATTTGTTCATATATTTTAATTTCCTTAATAGTGGATTGAATATCACAAGTTCTCTACAAGGACAATATTTATGTAAAATCAATCCAACACATTGACCATTATATAAATTCCAAAATACACTATTTGTCTTGTGTTTTTTATATTTTTTGTTACATGAAGTTTCTATTTTATAATTTATTTTTGGGTTTTATAAATACATGTATAATATTTGTTATCTATGAGAACTATTTTGGGATTTTTTTAATTGAAATTAATAATGAATTAAATTATTCATTTAAAACATAAAAATATATCTTATATTTTGAAATTTAGAATTTATTTATTTTGGGTGACTTTTTTATTTAAATATGGAAATTAATAATGTGGATAGAACAACATATTCAATGATTTTATTATTATTTTTAAATTCTTGATGTGTTTTCCATAATGTACACATGCATATTTTTTACCTTATTTGAAATTATTAATTTTGAATAATTATACCAGTGAACATAAATGTAATATTTAGGGATACCGTTGATCAATTCCTGTAGAGATATTTTAAAATCTTAAATTTCTAATATAAATTTTCTTGAATTAGTCTTTTTACAAAAACTAAAAAATGATAATTATAGAATGATAATGAATACATGTTTTACTATATCTCACTCTCTAAAAACATAAATTATTTTGAATTATCTAACATATTTATTTTGATGAAATTTTTTTATTATGTATTTAGACCCATTAAAAAGATACATGATATGTGATACTACATCGCTGTATTGATACACATTTTATATAAACAGTCAAACGATAATTTTTTTTTCTAATAATATGAATTTTAATGTGATCAGTGCGAGATCCTATTTTCAACTAATGGATGAATGTAAATGGGAACAGAATTATATTTGACTAATACCATACCCTTTATAAGATGGAAGATCCTTAACTCATGAACCATATGTTTTTCTTATTTTTTCATCATTAAATTATTTTCGTTAATTTTCTATGTATATACTATTTCATTCATTCTCCCTCACATGGGCATGAGATTCAGTAAAAACATTTACCAGAAAAATAATTTTATATTTATGTTGTGACTCATAGATTCAAAATTCATTTCTTTCAGGGTGTGAGTTGTGTATTCTAGAGTCATCATATGATATATCTTCTTTAGAAAGTATGTTTTTTAATGAGTTGCTACTCTCTATAAAAAACTAATGAATTTTTATTTTTTATACATGAACTATAATAAGAATCTTGTATTTTTTTATGATTACACATAAAAAATCATGTAGTACATAATTCATCTTTAGGAGAGTAGAGAGGTGTAAGAATAGATTATGGAAACATTAATTAAAAGAACTATATATTTTTTATTCATTCATTACTTTTTCTATACATATTATCACATATTGTTCATGATAAATAACATTGATAATTTTTTTCATTTTTATATATTTTTAATTTCACCTCTAATAAGACCATCCATCATCACCACCACAGACCATCCACTTCATATAAATTATTAACCCTCTAGGATATAGGTTTTATTAATTATATATATATATATTATTGGTCAAACTGTTATTTACTATACCTCACTATTTATGAAGAATGGTCATTATAATATGGTAGTAATGAATTTAAATGTTGGTTAGATTCCATAGAAGCCACAACATATTGATTGAAATGATTATCGTTTCTAGAAATTGATAGTGGAAGCATACCGCAAGAAACTCTATATTTGACAGTAAACTACAATCATAAAATCAAATATGATGCACGATTCTAACCTTAACACCCTTATTGGAAATTAAATAGCTACGTATGTATTGAATTGAAAAATAATGAATATTATTTGTTGGTTTTTTACTATAATGCCTTTATCCATGTATCTAAATGTAATAAATTATATTAAATTTTCATGATTCTTTATAATATTCACCTAGGTATAGATTAGTTGATTAGTTGATAATAATGAAATTATGATTTCTTCTAGATATGTACACAGACATCAAGATTTGTGAAGATGAGACTATTAACCAAAGGTTCCACTATCCGACTGTCATCATGAAGTGACTAAATCACAGTTTATAAATGTTATAGAATCATAAACTTGTTTAATGTTCTTTATATAACTACAATAGTAGTGTAATTTTATGAAATTGTGAATTGATAATATAAGGAACATTATAGAATACATATTACATGAAATAATTTGTTCATAAAATTATTACAAACTAGATATGATGAAATACATTAATTAAGGGAAACCAAAAAAATGGGTATTGAATTTAAATATATTTATTTGTTTATTTCTAATAGAACATCTTATTTTAATTCATAAGAATGGGAGAATGAAATTTCACAATTTTAAAAATTATGATTATTAAATTATAAAATTAATGATAGGATGGAAGAAATGATTTAAATAGAATATTATTAGTATTAACCAAATAGAGGAAAGTTAAACCTAATTATAATATTGTTTTTGACTAAACATGTTTTGAGTGCATATGGAAGGGACCCAAAAACCCTTTACATCCAAAACTGATGAAATCAACAATTTAAAATAAATATTACTAAATTGAGAAATGTGATTTTATGGATGTCTAGTGCTAAATATACAATTTTGAATCTAGTGATGAATCTATATGTTAAAAAGAAAGATATAACTTATGTCTGATGGAATCTAGCTTGAATGTGTAGTGAGAATGAACCCAGTATCCCAGAGATAGTGTATACTATGTTATATTGGTATAAGATGCAGAGAATTTTATCCTGAAATTATGAATAGATTAGTAGTCTTGGAAAACTAGATACAAATATGGAATTCAAATTATATTTTAAAATAAAAAATACACAAATATTTATCATTATGTATAAAATTATACAACATAGAATATCCCCATATATCTATAAAAAACATACCACAGTATCATGGGGGTAATAAAACATAAGAATATGGTGAGATTATATTCTCAAGAAGGTAAGATTATAATGGATTCTGTTAATAAAATAATAGTCAATATGAAAAGGAAAATAACTAAAACACATGATAGTTAATCAATAAATTTATCATATATGGATAGAATAAATGATGTCTAAATAATTCCCCATAAATAATCACATGAAAAATAGACTTACCGACAAATATCCTAAAAATATAATTATCATATATAATATCAATAACTAAATTACCAATGATGGGATTCATAATTATAATATATAAATCATATCATTGAGGCCATGTTCCAACACATATGATACCATCAATTTCATTTCACAATACATTAATAAAAATTGCAATGTAGGGGGAAACCCCAATCTAGTTGTCTTAAGAGACCTATTGAGGCATCAAGGGGATATAATGAGTGTCACAACCCCTCCCCGCAGTATGTACCCCTCCTAGGCCGGATATATGAGATGGGAGATAATGACCCCCCGAGTCCTTCCTCCAATAGGCCCCAGGTTGGCGGCTAGAACCGAGGGTATAGTAATCATATAGATTTAAGGCATTACTATATAAGAGTAAACATGAGAAAGACATAGATAAGATAGACACCCACCAACTCCAACTCAGGCAAAAATACGAATGAAATCCCATGTACACATATGTAATGTCATGAAAAACTACTACAACTGAAAGAGGGAAACTGCAAGTGCCCAAAAGAAAGTAAAAACCACAGCAACCACGATGCCCAAACAACTATTACCACCATAAGCTAGTAGAATCTATCCTGATCTCTAACCTGCTCCATGTAACCTGAAAAATAGTTTATTTATACCTAGGGTGAGTATAACAGCATACCCTATAGGATCTTCTAAATATCCTCTCGTACAAAAGCAAATAAAACAAGCTAAAGCACAGAGAAAAAAAGTAAAACTAACTCATCACCTAAATAGGTATACTACGTTCGCAGCCACACCATGGGTACTCTATCCAAGAATAACATAGAAGAGTACATTATATAATAAAAAATATCAAGGGTACACCTCTACTACTTCCCCCTGGTTTGCTGCTTTTCCACAACATCGCACGTACTAAGCATCTCTCTCCAAAAAAGCTTTCCCACAGAAACATGGGTGAAGGAACATAACATTCACCTCGTGCAACCAAACCCACACATCCACATAATCAATTTAACTAGGTAGCTTCTAGGATCCACCAAAGCTCTCATAACGTGTATCATACGTTGAGAATTAATCCTCAATCCATTATAGCCCATACACGGAGTATGGATCCACATGACATCATAGCCTATACATGTTACACCTATATTAGTCCATACGAAAATATATCTAGATTATATGTGAGTGAAAAACCATAATAAATTACATCCCTCTACACACATATATGGAGAAAACTAACAAATGTGCCTACCAGAAAAAGTAACTACCAGGATATGAGAGTAGGGACAAAGGGGGGTAGTCAGCCATCTTTCCTCTCACCTGAATATTGGGGAAAACACCCACAGGGCTTAGAATCCCTAGGGATTCAGTTTCCCTCACTTATGGGGTGGAGTAGCATATATAAACACAAAAAGTACAAAATATACTATAACTCACAACCACACCGTGGGAATAACCTAGTCTTAGACACAACTGTAGATAACGTCTCTCAGACTCCCAATTGCCACATCTAATACTAGGTATCCTATATACACACAACTATTTAAAGAGAATGATTACATTACATCATTACATTTTTATCAGGTCCAATTTAAGTTAATTAATTCTTTAAACATTAATTAACCATTAAAAATTCCACATTAAATTTCATTAGCATGACACCCAAAGTCCACTACCCATTAAAATTGTAACCTCGGCATTTCATCCCAGCAAGCTCCAACCCCTTGGGATAGCATCATTTATTCAATAATTTATAATAAACATTATTAGTTTCCCATATTCCTAGGCATTCTAGAAAAACATTCCAAGAAACTAAACCCAAGGGTTCTCAACTAGGGGAGTAGATGAACTACCTGTAAAGTCATTTCCACCTATAAAAAAAGAATAGACCAATCCTCCATTGAGAAGCTAAAAACAGAAAACATGTGTCATACCCCATGTGTCTTCACACCTTTGGGAAGGAGGGTAAGAAAAACCAATTACCTTCAGTAGTGGGGAATATAATGAAGATAAACAACTAACAAGAATCATCATGTATCCAAACATTCACATCCATCCCGTTTAATCATACCTGATGTCCTTCCCGATACCCACATGCACAAGCAGATGCATCTCACCACTCTCGACATCAACTACTGCCACAAAAAATAGGCCTCCCAACCCCCACATATCACAAAATCCATCCAGGATCACATCAGAACACAAGTAGCAGCAAAACAAACATCTTGTCAATTTGGCTCATAGCCCTTAAACAAATAAGAGGGTAGCTGAGAACCCTACACGTAATTATCTTTTATCAGACAAAAAATTCATTAATCCATCTTGAATTATCCAATTTATTATTTGTAGGTTCCAACATTGGGAAACCTAAAAAAGTAAGCTAGTACAAATTTATCAAACAAGGTTTCTACATCAATTTTACTAACATCAAATTACAACAACAACCATCCAATTCAATGACATGCCTCTTTACCATTACCCAATTAATTAAAAATTAATTTCGTCTTTATGTTGTTTACCAATTACTATCAAGAATGAAAAGATAAACAAAGAAAAAATGGATACCACACTATCTAGCAAGACAAGAGACAATAACATACGATCATTATCAATTTGTTTACGCAGTTCAAATATTTATTATCTTAATTCCATTGTGATCTAGTGGTATAACACATGTTTACTATATAGTTTCATGTAAAATAAAAGAGAATAAATGAGTCCCCTACCTCAAATGGTTCTTGACGTTCTTTATATGAGAATCAACCACAAAATGGGCAATGATATCGTCCCCCTGTGACAACTGTATCCTCCCAAGGATGTAAAGAAACCACCAGACCAATCAACACTCAAGAAAATCCCATTAGAAACATGGAGATAGAATTCCCTAAAAAGGGAATGGAGAAATAAAATGATATTAACTCAAAATAATGATGAAGGATCATAAATTATATCAAAGATTGAACGATACTACTTGATTTCATCAAAAAGTTATGGGATCTAATCCATGGAGAAATGTTTGATCGCCAAAATCCTACAAAAGTAATGGAAGGATAGATTGTCTCAAACTCAAGAACAAGGAGGAAGAAGTAGGTAGGAAGATATCTCATCCCTTTAGAATATTTAATGGGGAAGCAGTTTATGATAAACTAGATTTTCCATTAAAAGTGGATCGCATTAAACCACGCGGTTTGACCAAGTAAAAGAATCTCGAGCCTTAGGAAAAATAAATATAGGAGTTATGGACATTAAATCGGCCTTAGTGTCCTTATAATGGGGATTTAAATGTATTTTACATAAAAGGAAATGTGAAATGGGTGAAACTGTAGGAAGACGGAAACAATGTTAACAAACTCAAAATTTGGCAAAAACAAAGGGGCTACTGTTGGAAACTCACCATTCTAGAAACACTGTTCATGAACTCAAAATTTGGAAAACGAAAGAGGCTTCCATTAGATCCTCACCATTCTTGAAACATTGTTCATGAACTCAAAATTTGACAGTGGAAAGAGGCTACCATTGGAACCTCACCATTCTGGAAACACTATTCATAAACCTGAAATTTGGAAGAGGAATGAGGCTGCCATTGGAAGCTCACCATTATGGAAACACTGTTCATGAACCTAAAATTTAGAAAAGGAAAGAGGATACCATTGGAACCTCATAGTTCTAGAAACACTCTTCATGAACTCATAATTTGGAAAAGGAAAGAGGCTACCATTGGAGGATCACTGTTCTGGAAACATTGTTCATGAACCTGAAATTTGGAAAAGGAAAGAGGGTACCATTGGAATCTCACCATTCTGGAAAAACTATTTATGAACTCAAAATTTGGAAATGGAATGAGGCTACCATTGGAACCTCACCATTCTCAAAACACTGTTCATGAACTCAAAATTTGGAAAAGGAATGAGTCTTTTGTTGGACCTCACAGTTGGACTATTCACATAAGCCTACCAATGACACTGTTCACATATGGTTACCATTGCACTGTTCACATAAGTTTACCATTGGAACTATTCAGATGAGGCTATTGATGAAACTGTTCACATAAGCCTAACTTTGGATAATTAAAAGAATTATACTGATGACACTATTCACGCAAGGCTACTATTGTACTATTTACAGTGGTCTTGCATTGAAAATTTTCATTGATGAAATTGTTCACAGAAATGAAAATTTTAAATTTTGTTGGGGATAAGTCACCTTGAACACTCGAACACCTCAAACACAAGATTCCATCATTGTAATGGACTAGAGTGGTCTGAGCAATTACATCAGATACCTATCAACACATCCTCATCCTCGAGGATTAAAAACCAACATAATAGGAAACCGAAAAGAAATCTGAACAACCAGCCATCGAGATACCTCTCAAAACCAAGAAATCCATAAGAAGAAACCAAAGAAAGCCATCACATAAATATGAATGGTCTATAACCCAAAAGGGGTCATCGATACATGAATAGTAATAAATATCATACAACTCTGGGTACTGAGCATGTATTTGTGACTCACGTTCCCAAGTAATCTTCACCATGACATTGTGTCACCACAAGACATGCACCAATGGGGTAGAATGACCACGCAACACCTTCTCTTTGTAGTCTTGGATATCCATATGTTTCTCATCATATGTGACATCATCATCAATATTGATCTCTCCCTAATCGATGATGTGAGAGTCATCATGGAGATAATGACAAAGGTGTGACCCATGAAAACATGGTGTATCTGGTTCATCTATGGGGGAAGTGCTACTCGATATGCCACATCTCCAACACGAGCTAAAACCTAGAAAGGCCCAACAAACTGGGGAGAAAGATTACTCCCATGACGAAACCTTCGCTGCCCGTGATGGGGAGTCACCTTCAGAAACATGTGGTCCCCAACCTCAAACTCTAAGGGTCTCTTCCCTTTACCGGCATATGATTTCTGATGGTCCTGTGCTATCTTAGTCCACTCATGAATAACTTGAACCACCTCTGTCATATTCTTCACTAGTTTCGGTCTGAGAATTGCTGACTCTCCGACCCCAGTCCAGCACAATGGATAACATCATGTCCAACTAGGCAAGGATTGAAATAGCGCCATACCAATGGTGGAGTGAAAACTATTTTTTTTAGATAACTCCACCAAGGGTAAGTGCCTCATCCACAAACCTCCAAAATCTTTGACACAAGATAATAACAAGTATTCAAGAGTCTGGAAGGTCCGCTCTATCTGACCATTCTTCTGAGGATGAAAAGAAGTGCTAAGGAATAGCTGAAAACCAATAGCATGTTGGAGAACTCTCCACACACTAGAAGTTAAACGAGGATCTCGATCAGAAATGATCGTCCTTGGGACTCCATGAAGTCTCACCACCTCCTCCAAATACAGCCTCCACAAAACATCCTCTTAGCTTGACTCCTTGATTTCTAAGAAGTGGGATGATTTTGTAAAATGATCCACTACAACCCAAATAGTGTCATGTCCTCCCCAAACTCGAGGTAAAACAGTAACAATGTCCATTGAGATGTCCTCCCACTTCCAATGAGGAACATATAATGGTAAGAGCAGATCAACATGAACATGGTGTTCGGCCCTCACCTTCTAGCAGACCAAACATCGAGACACAAACTCTACAAAATCACACTTTTGCCCAGGCCACCAAAACTAGCTCCTCATTGCTCAGTACATATTTTTCCCACCAGGATGCACTGCTAAATGAGAACTATGGAAATCTATGAGAACCATCTTAGACATTGTCAAAGGAGAAAATATCATTCCATGATACAACACTCGGTGTTGTTCATCATCATACAAAACATTAGGGGCCTCTCCAAGAAGAAATCATTCTATCCCAAAATCCACCTCTAGATCCCCCAACTGGTACTCATCAACCTACTGCACTAGAGATGACTACACCATCATCTGGAAAAGACAACCTATGCCCCCAAATTCTCCCATATCAATATGCAATGCTAAATGTTCTTCCATTACTCTCAAGGAGTCACCAGATTCATGCACTGCATCACTACGTGACTTCCAACTCAGCGAATCAGCTATAACATTCCCCTTTCTAGGTGTATATGATATTTCAACGTCGTATTTCTATAATAACTCTATCCATTGATGTTGTCGTATGTTCAGGTCATGCTGGGTGAAAAAATACCACAAACTCTTACGATATGTGAAAACCACAAAGCACTCACCAATGATTTAATTTCACCACAACATCAGAGAAAACACCACAGATACCAACTCATGATCAAGGGTGGAATAGTTACGTTCATGGGGATGCAACTTCTGAGAGCCATAAGAAACAGCTGATCTATGTTGCAGTAGAACACATCCTAACCTCAGATGTGAAGCATCACAAAAAACATCAAACTATACTTCCTATACTGGAAGACAATGAACAGTAGAACCTAATAACTTCTCCTTTAGATACTCAAAAGATGTCTGACACGGATCAGTCTAGATGAATGCTAGATCCTTCCTTGTCAAAGCTATTAGAGGAGTTGCAACTCGAGAGAAATCGACTACGAACCTCCTGCAGTAGCATACAATACCAAGAAAACTTCAAACCTCTGACATTATCTTAGTGGCTTCCCAAGACACAAATACTTCTATCTTCGATGGATCCACAACCACTCCCTACTGGGACACAACATTCCCCAAGAAACAGACTTCTCGAGCCCAAAACTCACACTTCAACAACTTCCCAAGCAACAAATGTTAACGGTCGGAAATCAATTTTTTTTTCATTTTATGGAAAGTCGGATTCTGGGTTTCCGGTACCCATACAGCCAAAACCTAGACACCATAACATAATTCAAACTGAAATTTCAAAAGTCAAACCACCACCTTATCACCTCGAGCCATGAGCCTTCACTGCCTCGAGCGCCGAGCCGCCATCAGATCTGACATGCCCTGTGCCATGAACTTCATCCATATACGCATCACTGGATCGCCGGTGAGCATCGCCGGCGTCCGTCTTCACATCGCCTCCCCATCACACCACCGGGGGTTCAACAAAATTTCTTCCATGGAGTTGCCTATGGGTTCCCTCCCCTCATTCCCATCACAGGAATGCCGGTGATCTTTGCTGGCGTCTGTCTCCATCATCATCTCCACATGATAGAGTATACAAAATAAACAACTAAAATCAACAGAACAAACATCCATGGAGATGCCTCCTGAAACAAATCATCGTCATCACTCTATCTCAACAGCACTCTCGCCGAGAGATTCACCACAATACAACGGAAGAAAATCAGAACCAAAGAAAAGAAGATCCCACCGCCACAAAAAAAAACAACTGCATCAGGCACCCAAAACCCTAAGGTGCTCACCTGAGAAGATGGAGAACCCCAAAACCACCGGCTCATGATCACAACCCCCAAACGTAAAAAAACTCACCGTATGACAATAGCGAGCTGCCGAGCTCAGAACCACGAGCGCTCCGAAGAGTGTGTCGTCAACAAGAACCGGTCATACACCCGTGGATCTGAACCGACAACCGCCGAAGCCCGGAGATCATCTCCACAGCCTGAGAGAAGACCACGAAGCCCTGCAGTAGAGAACAACCACCAACCTGCCGAGCACGAGAAGGAATCGCCACGTCAACCGCAGTGACGGAGCTGTCGGTGGAGAGAGGAAACCCTAGGATGGGTGGAGCCCCTTACGGGCGCATCTCTAAGGGGAAAAAAGCCAGTTAATATCAATCAGTAATGTCAAGCAACAAATGTTAATGAATAACTCCTAAAATGGCATGTAGATGCATGGAATGATTCTCCTCAGACGTGGAGTACATAAGTATGTCATCAAATAAAACCACCATGAACATGTCTAGGAACTCACAGAACACAACGTTCATCAATCCCATGACCATAGCTAGAGCATTCATCATGCCGAAAAACATTACAACGAACTCATAATTCCCATGATGACAACAAAATGTAGTCATTGATATATCCACATCCTTTACATGCATCTGATGATATCATGACCACAGGTCGATCTTTTATAACCAACATGAACCCTTCAGTTGATTGAATAAATAATAATTCTGTGGTAGAGGATAATGATTCTTTACATTCAGTTTTTTTAAGCGATGATAATCGACACACAACCGCAAAATGTTGTCAGCCTTCTTCACAAACAAAACTAGTGCACCCCATGGGGACACACTGGGCTGAACAGAACCACATGTTAATAGATCATAAAGTTTTATATGTATATCTCTTAACTCTAAAGGGGATATCCTATATGGAGAAATAGAGATAGGAGATTCTCCTGGTTGTAGGTTGATCCCAAAATCGATCTCTCATTGAGGGAGTAATGCTACAACCTTTTTAGGAAATATATCAGTGTACTCTTCTACAAACCTTGGAAATTCCAAATGTTGATCCTCTGAAAAACTCATCATCATATCATCCATCTTGGATGATAAGTATGGAACATGCCTCTAACCCATCTGAGGGTCTCTCTCACCAATGAACACCACTGGCCTTCCATCCACATCGATGAACACAACCTACCCCCTGAAGAAATCTATGATAGCCTGCACTGAATTCAACCAATCCATGCTGTGGATTACATCATATACTTGTATTTTTAAGCATGATAAATCTTCCCAAGAGTGTTTCTATCCAAACACTATCTCACAATCTCTACATAATTCAAACCAATCAGCTCACCCTCCAACAGGCATTGTAAACGCTAAGGGCACTATAAGCCTCTCTAAATCTTGTCCCAAAGCATGGACAATTGTAGGTGATATTAAGGAGTGTGTCGCTCCTAAATCAAAAGGGAATACAAAAATGTTGAAAAAAAGAGAAGGGTGCCTCGCACAATGTTTGGATCTCCTATAGATGGTAATGCTAAAACATGCAGTTGACCACAACCTCCTCCACAGCCTATCTAACCTTGATAACAACCACCACCACAGCCGCACTCTTCTCTCTAAGGATGAGGAGTGTCATAGGATTGTCTTCTGCTAGCCCCATATACACTCTGCTGATATAAACTTGGTGCAACCTGTTACTACAACCTCGGCTGGAACTACCTCAATGGAGGAACCTAAAGCGGAAAACCAGGTGCACGATGTCTGCTAAGAAAGGTCGGGCACTCTCGGTACTGATGACCACAGACACCACAAGAAAAAAATGCACCTGATACCTTGACATAGACCTGAGAGATACTTCCCCTCATAGAAAGTAGTTGATGAGGGATGGGACCTACGCCTAGCCAAACAGAAACTATTCTGCCCTGAAAATTGGGAACCCAATACTAGACCTCTGCTTCATGAGGAATCATGAAATCATCCCTCTTGTGATGATATGGTTCTATCCAATGACCTCTCGACGACCTATTCCCTCGCTAGCACCTCAAGATATGTCTTCAACATAAATGATGTGACCTAGCACTAGATCACAGGATGCAAGGCCTCCTTGAAATTACATGCTCTATCCTCGTCATCGGGAAAATTGTCTAAAGCATATCGTAAAAGGTTTTCAAAGTGGATTCCAAAATCTTGCACACCAAAGCTCCACTTTCGAAGGGTAATTTTCTCCTAGCTACTCGACTCCTTTATGGTCGAAGAAAGAAACTCGACTCTAAAATTTTCCTGGAACTCCTCCCATGAGATCGATGAATCCTCACGATCCCTGAGGATCAGGAACCACCACTGCGTCATTACTCCATGATGCATCGTCACAAAAAATGACACCCATTGATCATTCCAAACACAGATTGAACTGAAGCCTATCTCAAACTACTTCAACTAGTCTTCTGTGACTACATCTAAGACAAGGCCCTCAATCTTTTGCAGACTCTGGCGTTGAAACTCTCAGAGTGTCCTCCCCCATGTGTCTTCGTTGTCTACCTCTACCCTGCGGTGATCTATTGGTACATATTACTGTACATCATCTTTGTGATCTAGAAGAGGATGTCAACCAGGAGCCATATGTGCAAAATAAAAAATATTTGGAGCTCCTAATCCTAGAAATTGAAGAGTCATAATTAATTAAATAATTTTTTTCTTTCATTCATTTTACGTTAACATATCCCATGGTCTAGCCATTAAAACACAGGCACAAAGAAGAATGATTCATGATCCATTCCTAGGTCTCTACCTGAATACTAGTATCACATCATTTAGTAGCCATTGTATACTTTATAGTAAATATATCAGATCATAGGAGGCCCTAAACACCTATTTTATATCTGGTTTCTAGTGTTTACATCACTTGCTAAACATGACTAACATTGTAGCCCTACCAACCCATGAAACCACACATGTGTCTAAAAAAACTTTCATCCTATCTCTCGACCTCCCTCTGATACCACACTATCATGACCTCATCCCCATAAAGTGTACCCCTCCTAGACTGGCAATGTGAGAAGGGAGATAATGACCCCTTGAGTCCTACCTCTAGTTGGCACTGGGATGGCGACTAGCACCGAGGGTATAGTAAACACACAGATGGGAGGCAATACCCTCTAAGAGAACACATGAGAAAGAGAGAGATAAGACATACACCAAACAACTCTTACACATGGAACAACATAAATGAAATCCCATGTACACATATGTAGTTTCATTTAAAACTAAGGCAACTAAAAGGGGGAATCTTCCACTACCCAAAAGAAAGTTAAAACAATAGTAACCACGAATCGCGAATAGCTCCGGTAACTCCAAGCTAGTAGAAAACAACCTGATATCCAACCTACTCAATGTGACCTAAAAAACAGTTTATATATACATAGGGAGAGTATAACAATATACTCAGTCGGATCCTCCCTGAAGCATCTTGTACAAATGTAAAGAAAGAATGCTAAATCACAGTGAACAACAAGTGAAACTCACTCGTCACCTAAACAGGTATACTATGTTCACATCCTCACTATGGATATTCTCACCAATAATCACATAAAAGAATATATCATATAATAATCAATATCAAGGGTACCCCACTACTACTTCTCCACTGGTTTCCCGCTCTGCCCCAACATTGCACGTCCTAATCATCTCTCTCCAAAAAAGGTTTTCCCGCTAACACCTAGGCAAATCACCACAACATGAACCTCATGTAACAAAACCACCAAGTCCACGTAAGAATAGTAACCAAGTAAATTCAAGGAACCACCAAATCTCGTATAATGTGTTTCATACATTGGGTATTATTCTCAAGCCATTATAGCCCATACACTAAGTAAGGATCCTCAATCCATTATAGCCTATACATGTTACACCTATAGTTTTACGTAGAAAACTATATCCATAATATATGTTTTTGAATAACCATAAGACATTACATCCCTCTACACACATATATAGGGAAAACTATCCATTGTGTCTACCAACACAAGTAACTTCCAAGAGAAGGGAGAGGGGCTAATGGGGGGAGTCAGACATCCAACCTACGACTAGAATGATAGGGAAAACACCCCCAGGGATCAGAATCCCTGGGGTGTCAGTTTACCTAATTGATAGGTTGGTGTAGCATATAGAAACATTAAATCTACCTAATATATTATATCTCACAACCACACTATGGGCATAACCTAGTCATATGCACAACTGCAGCTAACATACCTTAGACTCCCATCTGGCACTTCTAAGACTAGATATCCTATAAGCACACAACTATTTAAAGAGCTTAATTACATTACTTCATTCCTTTTTTATCTATTTCACTTTACGTTAATTAATTATTTATAAATTAATTAACCATTTAAAATTCCATATTAAATTTCATTAGCATCACACCCAAAGTCCATTGTCCCTTTAAATTGTAACCTCAGCATTGCATCCCAGCGTGCTCCAACCCCTTGGGTTAACTTTATTCATTCAATCATTTATTAACAACATTATTACATACCCATATTCCCAGGAATTCTAAAAAAACATTCTATGCTACTAAAAACAATGGGGATCAACTCAGTGAGTTAATGAACTACATGTCATGTCTTTTCCACCTATAGAAGGCGCACAGACCCATCATCATTTGAGAACCTAAACACGGAAAGCATGGGGGGTATACCCTATGCGTCTTCACCCCTTTTAGAATGAGGTTACACAAAACCAGGTGCATTGAGCAGTGGGGAATGTAAATTAGATAATCAACCAACAAGAATCAGCAAGTATCCATACATTCCCATCCAACCCATTACATTATCCTATGTCCTTCCCATCACCCACATGCATAAACCGATGCATCTCACCACTCTATGCATCAAATGCTACCACAACCAATAAGAATTCATGCCCCCACATATCACAGTAGCCATCCCAGATCATATTAGAAAACAGGCATCAGGAAAACAAGAATCCCATCAATTGGGCTCTTGGCCCTTAAACAATCAAGACAGTAAACTAGAACCCTACATGGAATTATCATTTTCTAAACAACATGTTTTTTAATCCTTCTTCAATTAACCAATTTATTATACGTATGGTCCTTCTTCATGGAACCTAAAAAGTAAGCTATCAACAAATTATTAAACATGCTTACCGCATTAATTTGTTTAAAATAAAATTAAAAAAACAACTAGAGAATTCATTCACATGACTCTTTATCATTAGTGAAACATTTGTCAATTAATTTTGGCTTCACATTCTTTACCAATTCCCATAAAGAATGAAAATCTAACCAAAGAAAGAATGGGTATCACACAATCTTGCAAGAGAAGAGGAAATAACATACAATCGATATCAATTTACTTATCCAGTTGAAATTTTTATTATGTCACTTCCATTGCGATCTAGTGGGAGAAAATATACTAACTATATAGTTTCATGTAAAAAAATATAGAAGAAACAAATCCCCTACCTCAAACGGTTCTTGACATTCTTTATACGATATTGAGCCACACAATGGGTTACAATATCCTCCCCCTGTGACAACTGTATCCACCCGATGATGCAGAGACACCAACACAATAGTCAAAACCCATAAAAATCCCATTACGAACAAGGAGATATAATTACATTAAAAGGGAAAGGTTAAATATAAATATATGAACCCAAAATAATGACGATAAATCATACCTCATATCAAATATTGATTGATACTACTTGGTTGCATAAAAAATAGAGGGGAAACAATGTAATGAGGAATGTTGGATTGTACAAATCCTATAGGAAGGAATGGAAGGTTCAAGAGTCTCACACCCTAGAATAATGAGGAAGAACTAGGGAGGAAGATATATTTTCCCTTTAGAAGACTTAATGGGATAGTAGTTTAAGATAAACTAGTTTTTTCATTAAAAGTGGATCACATTAAACCACGCGGTTTGACCATGTAAAAACATCCTACGTTTTAGGAAAAATTAATATAGGAGTTATGGCCTTTGAATTGGACATAGTGTCCTTAAATTTAGTTTTTAAATGCATTAAACATAAAAGGAAACTTCAAAGGGGTGAAACCGTAGGAAGTTGGAAAAACTGTTTACAAACTCAAAATTCTTCAAAGGAATGTGGCTACCGTTGGAACCTCACCATTTTGGAAACACAATTCTTAAACTCAATATATGGAAATGGAAAGAGGCTACCATTGGAACCTTAGCATTCTGGAAACACTGTTCATGAACTCAAAATTTGGAAAAGGAAATAGCCTACTGTTGGAACCTCACCATTCTATAAAAACTGTTCATGAACCTGAAATTTGGAAATGGAAAGAGGAAACCGTTGGAACATCACCTTTCCTGAAACACTATTCACGAACCTGAAATTTTGCAAAGGAAAGAAGCTACCATTCGAACCTCACCATTTTAGAAAAAATTTTCAAGATCTCAAAATTTGGTAATGGAAATAGGTTACCATTGGAACATCACCATTCTGGAAACACTATTCATGAACCTGAAATTTGGCAAAGGAAAGGGGATAATATTGGAACCTCACCTTTCTGGAAAAATTGTTCATGAACTCAAAATTTGGAAAAGGAAAGAGGATACCATTGGAACCTCACCATTCTGGAAACAATGTTCATGAACAAAAAATTAGGCAAAGGAATGTGGCTACCATTAAAACCTCCTGATTATGGAAACATTGTTCATGAACTCAAAATTTTTCAAATGAAAGAGGAGACCATTGGACATCACCGTTGCCCTATTCACAAATGCATACTGATCACATAGTTCATATAAGGTTAATGTTTCACTGTTCATATAAGGTTTCTGTCAGAAATATTCACATAAGGCTACTGATGACAATGTTCACATAAGCCTACTATTGCACTATTCACAGAAGTCTACTAATGAAACTATTCTCATAAGGCTACCATTTAACTGTTCACAATGGTTTAAAATTAGAACTCTTCACTGATGGAACTGTTCACAGAATAGAATTTTTTGAAAAGTGTTGGTGATAAGTCACCTTGACCACACGAACATCTCAAACACTAGATTCCTACAATGTAATGGACCAGAGAGTTTTGGGACATTAGAATGAACCCGTCCCTTTCATTTTAAAACTACAGTTCAATCATCTTGTGAAATTTCATAACACAGTCAAAAAAATAAAAATTATTGAAAAACTATCCTTAAAATGTTGTTACATTACACAGTCAATAATAATAAACATAAAGAATCTAGTGTAATATGGTTAATGATATCAAATTTATATATCCTTATAAAAATTTGTCACAACCCATCTAAAGAAATAATTTGGATGACATTAATATATAATATTATTATATTATGATTTGTTCAATAATTTTTGGATACCATTGATGACAATAAATTTGATAAAATGATATTTAAAAAAATGGATGAAAGTAACAATTTTACTTTAAATATATTTTTACAACGAAAATTTTACAAAAATAAGTTAAAAACCATTTTACTTGAAAAAATCCTTTCAAAATGTATCATCTCAATCGTGGTGGCCATTATTCGGTGCCACGAGCTAGGTCATCACATGACCTTAGGTGCACTTCCCCATATGCTATAGTTTCCTAAATAGCAGTGCGGGTGTATGGGGAAATATTTGGGAGATTTTTTTTCCCTTTATAGAGTAATTCCTCAACAAAAAATATATCAATAGATATATTAAATAGAACATATAAATAAATTGGAATCTTGAGGCAAAGACAACATAGAACCTAGTAGCATAAGGTATAATGATAGGATGAATACACTATGTGTATGGTTAAAAAATAGGAAATATGTAAAATCAAAACCTCCCAAGAGATCATGAAGGTAGAGAACCTAACATGACATACATCGATATTCAATTTCTTTTGTAGAATACTTAATATATGACAGAAACAAACGCCTAATGTTCATATTAGTTTAGTGTCTTTCGAAATTTGGAACAAAATATTTTAATCTTGGTGAATGATCGTCAACATCTCCCATAATGATATTCCCCTTTTTTGTTTCTCCCTAAAACCATTCTTTATATCCTAGGTAAAAGACACATATAAAAGGATTAGCTAAAATTATTATTAAGGGTAAACAAATGAAATACCAATTATATCATATTCATTAGAACATAACATTAAAAAATCATTTCCTGTATATAAAATATTTCACAATATCATGTAATGGGTTAATTAATAAAATTGAACTTTAATCCCAAAACTCATAATAGAACACATGAATTTTTGTTTTATACACACATAATCATAGAAAATCATATCATATTAGTCAAGGAACATTTCTAGGACCATCATAACAGACAAATACAATTACTAAACCGAGTTCTGTCCTCATTCCAGCCCTATATCACTAAACTAGATTAACTTTCAGTTCCATGGATTTATATATCATGATATATAAATATTTAACGAATTAATTGTACGGTGATATAGGTGCCAAAAACCTCATAAGGAAACCATTCTTATGTGTTTCGCAAAAACATAAAAAGTGTCACTATAGAATAACCAATAAAATAAAATGGGTTTAGTAATCATCAATCGGTCATGAAATAATCCATAAATGCATTTCATAAAAATAAATCATTTATTAAAATATAATTAATAATATATATAGAAATATAATCTTATTTAATCTTAGATAGAAAATATTTTTGATAAAATAGTTGACCATAATTCCTTAGGGAAATATCCATTCTTTTTCAAAAATGTTTTACTTCCTCAAAATATCACACCGTTTTAGAAGAAATAATTTTATGTGAAAATAACCTTGTAATATTTTAGTGGATTATTAAAGAAAATAATGAATTATTAAAGAATAAATATTCGTTTATTCCTTAGATTTTAAAAAACATTCTTCTTGTACTTTTTTTAGAAAAGTCCAAAACGTACCTCGTATAGTATATATATGAAGGATTCCTTCCAAATTTTGTTGTAAAAGTCTAAATAGGACAAATTACTTTAAAGAAATATATAATAATAGTGAACATTTTTTGATAATATTCTTATAAAACATGAAAATGGATGATACATAAAACACCAGTAAATACATATATATAAACAATATCGGACAAAAATGAGATTTGAAATTTTGTCCCTTACCGTTGGAATGATATCCTTAATATGTATTTGAGACTCCTTTTTGGTGAATTAAATAATGTTACATATTTATTCCAGAATCATAATAATTTTTATGATAACATTTATGGTCATATTTTCATCAGTTTGTTAGTAACTTCTCATTGTTACTCATTATTCGGTTATTAAAAACCTTATGTTCTTATGTATGTTTTGACTTATAAATTATTATTCTTATTTTTAGGTTATAGTTATATCATTTACAGAATGGTATTATTATAATATATATCATATTTATTAATTCAATTCATTTATATAATCATGGTATAATGAAGATTATGTAGAACGAATCACATCGCACAATGGAGACAGTAAGTCGTACGTACACACGAGAGATGATATAATTCCAATAAATGTTGAATGGTATTGATGTTGATGATATATAGTATCTCAGAATTAGTATCATGTAATAAATATAATATATTGTTTTTATTTACACTATTATACCCATCCATGTATGGTGGTTGTGAAAAACATATTACACCATGGCGTGGAGACGGTAATACGTATGTATGCACAGATAGTGTTTTTATTTTTCGTGGGAAGGATATAAGGTGAAATGAGGGTTTACATATTAATAATAACATATATTTATATTAGTGATACTTATTTTATTAATTTATAATTAAACAACTAAATACGAGGAATTAGAAGATTAAATAAATTTGAAATAATTTTTAGAAAAGATTACCTCTTCCCCGACGTGCCTCCTTTAAATTTTCATTTAGGGAATAAGAGTTAGTATATTGAGAATTACATAACCTATATATTGTAACTAGGTAAGCCTAAAAGATAAATGGGCTTGGTTTTACTAATATTTAAGGCACACAATTGAGATAAGAGGATATGGATGAGGTGGCCTTTTATAAGATAAGAGAGGGGAACTTTAGAAAACTCTCAAAATATTAGTTTATTATAAATTAAATTTAAACTAAAAATGTTGAAAAAGTTATTTAATTCAAATAATTTATATCTGGGATTGAATAACCATCATCCAATAGTTTTTAGGCAAGTTTAGAATATTTTTTTATCCTTATCATTTTTGTTTAACCATTATTTTATCCTTTTTAATCTTACCGTGATATCATGTTATTTTCATATTGCTGGTTAATGTAATTACAATATCATGTAAAACGACCCAAAAAGTTATTAATGACATATTTGTACTTATATTAACCATTTTCATGGATCATAAATGTTTTTGGAATTTAATATTTTTTATTAAACTATTTTATTTTTTAAGTTATGAATTGTGTCAATTTTAGACATTATTCAAAATTACCTTTTTTTAATTCATAATTACCTGATTCCTTTTATAAAAGCAAATAACTCAAATATAATATGTCAATATCATCCATAAAATTCTTGGATGACATAAAAATAACTAAATTAATTTTTTAAATATTTATAAATTTATTTATTTGAATCGTTCATTAATTATGTAAACACTACATTATAATTGGGTCATAAATAAATATATTTATCTATTGTCAAAAAATAATAAATAAAATTCCATGATGTAATAAATCTTGTTAGATATCTAATTACTATTTATAGACATTGAGATAAGTTATATAACCCCATATAAAGATTGATTTAGTAAATGACATATGTTTAGGTTATAAATTTCATTACTATAAATTAATTATTATAAATTGTCATTTTCACATCCATGTGAATCTATGGGGTCCCAAAATCGACCCAAGTATTCACATGTTCAGAAATATCTTATCCAATGGGATCAGAACATGTGTTAGGGTAGTTTATTATTATTATTTTAATATTTTTTACCCTTATTTACCTGATTTACCCTTTAACCATGGTAAATAAACTATTTACAGAACATACTATTCATAATCTCCATTTTTCAATTTCAAATCATAGAATTTGTAGTAATTAATTTAAAATAAATTCTCGTCATCAAAACAAAAAAGAAGGTTTTTAAAGAATTTATAACTATCAAAAGATTGACATGTCTTTATGTCTAATTTAATAGTAAAATTACATTCAATGACCAAAATTAAATTAAATGATAAAAATATAGTCAAATTACACATTAAAAACTGTTATAAAGATAATCTATCTATATTAATAAATTAGATTAAAAAGTAGTTTTTATTTAAAAAGCTGTATTTTTTACTATTAAATAAAATTTTATTTTTATTAAAAAAATATCAAAAAGTCAATAAAAGTAAATTTTTATATACCCCTTTTAAATAAGAAGTTTATTTTTTCCAATTAAACTTATAAAAGTGTTAAAACTAGAATTAAATGGGTTCTCCCATAAAAATCGGTAATACTGCATTTTTTTACTAATACTATCTTTTATCCTCAAAATTAATTTTGTTCAAATATCATGTCTTAGAAAATGTGTAAGATGAATGATAATTTTATATATAATTAAAAATTTGCTTAATATTATTCATAAAGTATAGTTATATAATATTTTAATAATATATCTTTGTTTAGTAAAACTGGGTACTGTGTACAATGAAAGAAATCGAGGAAGGTCATTCTTTCGTGTAATGTAGTAATGTCAGTGTTTTGTGTAGTGCATGATTACATTTGTGTTGCATATAACATAATCCAATGTTTTTTCATTTATACATTGAACATAATATATAGTACTTGTTGTGTTAAATGAATTCTATCAAAGGAATTTGAAATTGTGTGTAACACAAGCCAACAATAGTGTTGCGTATACTACAAGCTAATCATGGTGTGGAAAACAACACAAGACGTCTAATAAATTAAAAATAACCCATATCATAAATTCTTAGGGTGTTACATTCTACCCCCGTAAAAATTAATTTCACCGTTTAAATTATTCAGAGTTATAAATGGTTTACTACTTGAAAGTTTTATTCATAGAAACCCACATTATAAAAAAGAATATTAAAATCTCATTTCAAAATAAAAGTTTATAAACATAACCTTTACCCAAATTAACTATGGACTAAGTTTCCACATAGAAGAACATATATATGATGTGAAAACATGGATATGGAAGATAAATCTAACCATTATGTACTGAAGGATAATGATAGAGAATAAGGTTTGGAGAAAAGTAACTACCATAAAGCCATAAATCTTTTGTGATTTTAGGGACTACATAATTCATCGGATAAGAAGGTACTTGGATAACATTTTTGATTTTCCATATCATTTTCTTGAATTTGAAGAATTTTTTATGAGAACAAATAATTCCCTAATTTTGGTACAATCTCATCGTTGTTCATGACTGGAATAATTTCCATTTCTTCTCTTGATGAAATTCATTTTAATTTGTTATTCGTGAAATTTAAGCAGATCATGCAATAAAATGATAGGACATTACATCTATCACAATGAAAATGGTAGAGCATGTTATCATATAAGCATAAGTCCACATATAGTGAGATAATACATTAATATAACAAACTTAAAATGGAAAACAACTTATTCTATCCCTAAATTGATATTATTAAAATCGTTTAAAAAATAAAAAATATATAAAGAGGTGAACTGTAACATCCTGGTTCTGGGTGCCACTCAACAGGTGACCCGAACCCGATTCGCCACATGACCTCAAGCGCATTTCCCCGAACGCCAGAGGCTGCCGACTAGAAGCGAGGGCCCAGGTCTAGTAGTTGGAAAACTATGCCCTCATTTGTCAATGTGTAGCACAGTGGAATATAATACAAACATAATACAATAGCGGAAGCAGCAACATTATATATAACTGAAATGGATAATAGATAACAAAAAGGGAAACTAGAAGTAATATATATATAAATATACAACATGTCACTATTCTATAAAATAGCCAGAACATGATACACTGCAATACAATAAATTACAACTGAAGTACATGTACAGAAAATCAAAATAAAATAGCCAGCAGCATCATGAGCCAATGCTCGGTCCCATTCTCTCCTACACCTCACCAGCAATCAAGTACCTATATAGGGACCCTTTCCCTTATCTATACATGAAGAAACATAATCTGTTTGGGTGGAAAAGCATGACCCAAATAGGGTGTGAGAAATATATCTTAGTAGGCACCCACCAAAGGCCCGTTCCCAACTGTGTGTAAACATTCCACAACAGTGTGCAGTAGTAAAATGCAACAAACTAAGCAGTACTCAAAATTAAATAATTTACCAGTTATATTTCCATTTTATTATTTATTTAATCTATTTCATATAAGAAAACACCACATTGAATTTCTAAGTAAACAGTCAGTGTCCACAGACACTCAACCCATACCCTCAGGTAATTAGGAACGTAACCCGCAGGTACTTGCCCAAAGGTGGAACAAATTTTTCCCTCAGGTGTATGTAGTGTCACCATTAGGCACAGAGTCTATTTCCCACAGGCACGGAAGAAGTTTCCCTCAGGATAAGATAACAACTACACTCGGGGTAAGCAAAACAATGCCCATGAGCTAAGTAAAACACTGCCCTCAGGGGCAAGTAACCGGGCCATTCCCAATATGTAAATAAGCAGTTCAAATACAATTCATATCATGGAAAAAGTAATGCATAATATAAACAAGCAATACCATCGGGTATCCTCGACAAATGGCTAAAAAGAGTAATGCACCACCAGGGTGGTCTCGAATCCAACCAGTGATCCCAAACATAATTTTAATATCACATTTAATTATCTATACAATTATAGGTATTTAGAATAGTCACGGCCTCAGCCACACGACACCCCAAATATGTGTTTGTAGCTCAATAACACACCAAAACACACGAATGTTGGAAAATAAGCACCAAGCCACCTACCTTTAACACCAACGAACGATATACGCAAATGTCGATTATAGAAATGCCAATAGACAACGTAGATATGGGTTAGAAGAAAACCGATTCAAATGTAAATAACATTCCCTCAGGAAATAATTGGTAAGAATGTCTTGAAGATAGCAGAGGACTTACCCGTTCGGTTCTAGGGAGATCGACGGTGCAGAGAATGGATTCCCGACCTATGCTCGGTGGATCTACAAAGCTTCGACCTCCTCTCCCGCTCCATCCTCCCATTCTAAGCCTTCCCTGAAAACAGGGGATCCTACTACCAATTTTAGGTGAATAAAAAAAGTACACTTTGGGTATTTCCAAGTACACTGCATATACTGCCCATTTCTTTACTGTTCCTCTGGAGGCTTCCCGCCAGCGTGGTACTATTCACTTTCCGACATGACTATATGGCATGTCTTCATGAGTACACAGGATGTTCTGTCACACAGCTGGCCACCGCCTTACTATATGCCTGTCGACTGACTACACGGCGTGTAAAGGACCACTACACGGTGTGTAGTTGGTTTTTACACCCTTCATCACCAACATGGCCACACGCCCCGTGTGCTCATCCCACACGGACAAAAGTAAATGGCTTATGGAAAGTACACTGTGTGTACTTCCTAAATTTGAGATTTTCACCATTTTCCTTATTTTCTGAAAAACACATAAAAAAGGGAAAAGAAGAAACTCGTTCCTCAAAACTATGAACTGGGTTCTTACAAACATCCCCCATTCAAGCAATTCGTCCCCAAATTGCCCTTACAAGGGTGGAGAAGATATAGTTGTGAACAACTCCGGCCACTGAACACGTACATCGATTTCCTGCTCCTTGGTTTCGTCCTGCACTCAGCCATGCTGCCATAGCACCCGTATGAGAGGAACTGACTTTCCTCGGAGAACCTTCGTGCTCCTATCATCGATACAAATCGGATGATCCTCAAAGGACGCATCGATCTGAAGATCAACCTCCTCTATATGAAAAATGTGAGATGGGTCTAGATGATAAAGATTCCATGGAGATACATGGAAGACATCGTGCAAGGCCTGATACCTCTGTGGAAACTTCACCCAATAGGCAACCAGCCCGACTTTCTCCAGAATCTCAAATGGCCCCACATAACTCAGTGAAATTTTACCCTGTCTCCTGATCCTCCTGTGTCCCAACCTCGGCGAACCATGCAAGAAAACCAGATCCCCGACCACGAACTCTAAGGGTCATCTACAGTGATCAGCATAAGATTTCTGACGAGACTAAGTGGTAGCCATCCGCTTCTGAATCAACTGGACCTGCTCAGAAGTCTCTTGCACGAGACATGGTCCATGTAAAGCTGCCTCACCAGCTTCTACCCAACAAAAAGGTGATCGGCATGGCCTACCATATAAAGCATTATAAGGTTCCATCTCGATAGTTCCCTGAAAACTATTGTTATAGGAAAACTAGACTAGGGGTATGTGCTTCTCCCAAGAGCCCCCAAAGTCTAGGACGCATGCACGCAACATGTACTCAAGCACCTTTATTGTACGCTCTGACTGGCCATCAGTCT
Organism: Viscum album; assembly: GCA_963277665.1. NCBI lineage: Eukaryota > Viridiplantae > Streptophyta > Magnoliopsida > Santalales > Viscaceae > Viscum > Viscum album. The sequence goes on along the minus strand of OY728165.1, from coordinate 1,331,591,064 downwards.
GAGGGTGGTAATCTATGATTAGAAGCACCTGTGTACCCAGTGCCCTCTGAAAACACTGCCAAAAATGAGACGTAAAATGGGCGTCCCTATCTGAAACGACAGAACGATGAACCCCATGAAGACGTACGATCTCTCGGATATACAAATTCCCGATCTCTTCAACACTTAAGGTCTCCTTGATATGCAAAAAGTGATCTACCTTCGTGAGTCTATCCACAACAACCCACACTACATAATTTCCTCGAGGTGACCTCGGAAACCCCGTCATGAAATCCATTGCAACATCGTCCCATTTCCACTTTGTGATGGGTAACTGCTGTAACAGCCCGGCTGGCCTCTGATGATCCACCTTCAGCTGCTGACAGGTGGAACACCTCGTAAAAAAACCATCTACATCTCTATTCATACCCGGTGACTAGTACTGACGTCTCAAGTCACGGTACATTTGGGAAACCTCCGATATGAACTTCCCAAGCTGAAGCATCAAACTCCCGCATCATCTCCTCGCGTATATCCCCTGGAACCAACACTCGTCCATGGAAACACATAATTTCATCATCGCCTATCGTCTAACTAGGTGGAGGGTCCTCACTTCCCACTAATTCCCGTAGAACTAGTCATTCTGAATCAGATAGATATCTCATCCTCACTCTATCCAGGAGGGTAGAAGTCACAACTAAAGATGAAAGATAAGTTTTCCCCTGATTGTCATACACCTCCAAATGCATTTCATAGAAAAAATTCATAAGTTGTCACTCACCACTGGCCTCCGGCACAGCCTGTATCTGAGTCCTCCTACTCAGTGCATCATCTACTGTATTACCTTTACCAGGTGTATAGGAAAGCTCAAAGTCGAAGTACAATAGGTATTCGACCCACCTTCGCTGCCCCAGATTCAAGTAACGCTGAGTAAAGATATACTTGAGACTTTTTTGGTCGGTGAAAATAACAAAACGTTCTCCCAATAGATAATGTATCCAACAGTGCAACACATGAACAACTGCAGCTAACTCTAGATCATGCGTTGGGTAATTCCTCTCATGTGGCCTCAACTGTCGAGACCCATGCACAACGACTCGATCACACTGCATCAACAATGATCCCATCCCAATACTTGATGCATCACAGTAAACTATATGGATCTTACCTTGCTCTGGGAGTATCAGGATGAGTGCTGATGTCAACTTCTCTTTCAGCTCTTGAAAGGCTGCCTCACAAGCTTCTGACCAATCGAACTTCACACCCTTCTTAGTCAAACCCGTCAACAGCGCTGCTAAGCGGGAGAAGCTCTGTATGAAGTGTCTGTAGTAACCAGCCATCCCTAAGAAACATAGTATCTCAAACACGTTCTTAGGATGATCCCAGAAAACTACTTCTCTCACCCTCTCTGGGTCCACGACAACTCCGGCCTCTAAGATGATATGACCCAAGAAGTTAATCTTATCCATCCAAATGTGGCACTTTGAGAGCTTAGCATATATCTAATGCCCTCTCAGTGTACTCAATACTATATCAAGATGGATGGAATGGTCATATCTAGTGTGAGAGTAAACCAAGATGTCATCCACAAATACTACCACAAAAGAATCCAGATAAGGATAGAACACATGATTCATCAGAGCCATGAAAACTGATGGCACGTTCGTGAGTCCGAACGGCATAACCAATTAATCCTACAGACCATATCTGCTCCGGAAAGCTGTAAGCGGTATATACGATGGTCTCACACGTAGATTATGATATCCTGACCTCAAGTCAATCTTCGAGAACACTCGGGATCCATGAAGTTGATCAAAAAGATCATCAATCCTTGTCAAGGGATAACGTTTCTTAACCGTCAACTAGTTCAGCTTCTGATAATCCACACAGAGTCGGAGGGTACCGTCCTCCTTCTTCGCAAAAAGGACCGGAGAACCCCACAAAGAAGTACTGGGTCGGATAAAACCCTTTGACTATAACTCCTCCAACTGCCTCTTAAGCTCCTGCAACATTGGTGTAGTAATCCTATAAGGAGGAATGGACACCAGTGATACTCCTAGCACAAGCTCAATAGAGAAATCCACCTCTTTCTCTGGAGGTAGACCGAAAAATTCATCCGTGAAGACATCCCTAAAATGATCAACCACAGGAGGGAAATCTGTCTGACAAGTCGCCTGCTCATCCATGTATAAGCTAGCAATCTGTGTTGTGACTCCACCTCACCCTTGATGCTTGGGTCCATCTTGACTCGCCAGAACATCCCATTAACCCTTGTATAGAAACTCTCTTCCCTCGGGTGATGTGAAAATCACCCTGCGACGATAGAAATCTTAAAAGGATTGGAAGGGTACCAACCAGTCCATCCCGAGAATGACATCATAGCTCATCATCTCTAAGATAGAGAGGTACCATAGAAAGTGACACACACCAACCTCAAGGGGGCACTCCTTGCACTGACGCACACCAGCCATTCTAGTCCCCAACAGAGTGTCTAGCGTCATGATACCAGAAGAAGAAGAAACACAGAGCCCAAGGATATCCACAATGGGTACAAATATGAAACTATGTGTAGCACCCGTATCAAAAACTACTGAAGATAAGACAAAAGCTACTAGAATAGTACCTCTGACTATAGAAGGTCTGAGATCCTGCTCTTGCTGGGTCTGTTGCACTGTATATGCCTGCCCAATGTCGCGGCCCTATGACACATCCTGGCTACCCTGAGCTGTCCCGCCCTTCTGCCTATGAGATCCTGGTATCTGGATACCATGGCCACGACCACCATCTCTGCCTACATGCCCTAACGTATACCAGTTTTCTAACTAGTAAGAAACCACTAGTCCTGCTCCCGCACACAGAGTCTGCATAAAACGCCTCTCACTAGCCACTGGTGGAAACGCCCTAAAAAAGTGTTTCAGATGACCCATCTTTTCGTAAGCTCGGCACTCCACTGGGTCTTGTGGACACTGTAGCCTCTTGTTCCCCTATCTACCACACTGGTAGCACATGACCTGGCCCCCTAAATCATTCGTCTGGCTGGTACTGCCACCCTAAGAGAATTCCATCTGTCTCTTCCTCTTTCCAGTAGAAATAGTACTAGTAACTTGTGTTGAACCGACCTAGCCCATACCACTAGATTCCCACAGGTTTCTCTCTTTAATCAGTTCTTGGTTTACAATAGCATATACTAGAGGCAACCTGAAAAATTCACCAGTGCTCGAACGTCAAAACGAAGACCATCCTCAAAAGGTCTGGCTCTCAATGTCTCATCACCCACCAGAACGGGTGAAAAACGCTGAAGCTCTATAAAGAGAGAATATTAATCCATCACCGACATAGCACCCTACTGTAGATTCATGAACTCTCGATCTCTATCTTCCCTCAGTGTCTCTGGAAAGTATAATTCATAGAAGTCTGCTTGAAAATCCTCCAACACGATGTCTCTGTGATGCTATGACTGGGTGGTAACATCCCACCAACTCTTGGTATAATCATGCAACATATACATCGCAAGCTTGACCCTCTACCCTGGAGGCGTCTCAAGATGCTCGAAAATAGTCTGCATCGATCCTAGCCAAGACTCTGCAACTGGTGTTCCTCCATCCCATGAAAACATAGGTGGATGCTACTGCTGAATGATACGAGTCAGCTTGGCCATAGATGTGGCAGCCTGCGGTGCTCCATGAAAGGTCTACATGAACCGCATAAAGCCTTCATGGAACTGTGCCTCCGCGCCTGTGTCCGATATAATAGTTGGTGCCGCATCTGGCTCTGCTGAAGGATCCACTGGTAGCCCATGGCCCACCATTTATGGAGTATAATCATTGCTGCTCTCCTGGAAAATAATGTGTGGTCGTCTAGGCAGCATGACACTACAAGGTCAAAAACACGCCTTAGATTCAAGATTATCAAGACTGAAAGCAAAGTAACCACAATGGGAATAGGGGGAAGAAGGCATTTTAATATTTTCAAAACAAGACTACATGGAAATTACAATGACTACACGACGTGTACTTGACTTCCCTTCCCCTGCCCGGGTCCTTCTGCACAGCTAAGCCACACGGCTCCCATTTGAACCAAACTACACAACGTGTGTGATGACTACACAACATGTATGGTGTAATTTTCCAACTGCTCGTGTCGTTTGTGACATGGCCGACTACTCAGCTTGACACTACAAGGCGTGTTACACCCGCACACGGCGTGTACACCACCCCGTTTCCCCAGCCACACGACTAACTCCGCATGGTCTGTCCTTGGACAAGACTACCCAGCGTGTCCCACAAGTACACGACGTGTTCTAGATGATCTCTACCGACCTGTGTTGTTAGTTACACGGCCGGACACATGGCTCACACTACACGGCATGTTATACATCACACGGCATGTACTCGAAATGTTTACACCGTCCCATGTTTTAAATTACACGGCTGGGTCCTCAGGTCACACTATATAGTGTGTTCTTCAGTGGACACGACGTGTATGTCTTTAGTTATCCTCTGTCTATGTTTTTAGTTACACGACCATACTCCGGGTCAAAACTACATGACATGTACATATGGTAACCGGTGTGTTCACCCCAAGCATTTCCTTTCCCCGTGGCACCACCCACATGGTTTGTGACACAGGAAGAGACTAGACAGCATGTACTCTGGGTACACGGCGTGTACTCAAAAAGTTTATTTTTCTTCCCGAACAGAAGGCCATAAACGACATGTTCAAATAACTAAACAGCGTGTATAATGGGTTTTCCAGACAGTATGACTCAGAAATATCCCCAGAACCTAGAAAATACTAACAAATAACACCTCAGTGTCCAAATCCTACCCGTGAGGGCCCATACTCCCCACGAATCAATGTTTGACATCTTATCCGTGTTATAACAAAATAAACATCTAATGATCCAACAAATTCCGGTAATTGAGGGTCCATACTCCCCAAAAACCTATTTTTTGGCATCCATTCTATAAACAGAATCAAATAAAATTACCCTATCATGTAGAAAATATTTTATCAAAGAAGCTATCATAACAGCATGCTCTTTCTAGCACAACAACTATCACAACAACATGCACTTTCTAATGCACCTACATGGCATGGAAACTATGCATGGCATGTGATTTCTAGAATGTGGATAAATGATGCATGATACGGAATACCTTCATCTCATCGGGTTGCAACTAAATATAACCCATGGATAAAATACAAACAATACAATCCCAAGTTCATCACCCAACGATGAAAAAAAATTAACTGTAAAATTTTAAAAATCAAAAGAATTTCAAGAGTACGAGTTAGACTGGATTTTCCCTGTACAGGGGTTAGCTACGCCTGGGCACAACTTATTACCGACTACAGTTCCTATCCTATCCCTGAATAAGGCTCCAAATATTAAGTCAAAGATAAAAACTCCTTTTATACCACTTCTTACCATCCCGGTTCTAGGTGCCACTCAACGGGTGCCCCGAACCCGGTTTGCCACACGACCACAAGCGCATTTACCCGAATGACAGAGGCTGCTGACTAGCAGCGAGGACCCATGTATGATAGTAGGGAAACTATTCCCTCATTTTTCAAAGTGTAGTGAAACAGAATATAATACAAACATACAACAACAGCGGAAGAAGAACCAATATATATAACTGAAATGGATAGCTGATAAACAAAAGGGAAACCAGGAGACATATATATATAAAGATGCAGCATGTAACTATTCTATAAAATATCCCGAACATGTTACACTACAATACAATACATTACAACTCATGTACAAGTATAAAAAAGCAACACAGAATAGCTGGTGGCATCGCGAGCCAATGCTCTGTCCCATGTTCTCCTACACCTAAGCAGCAATCAAGTACCTATATAGGGACCCTTTCCCTTATCTATACCTACAAAAACGTAATCATTTTGGGCCGAAAAGAATGACACAAATTGGGTGTGAGAAATATATCTCTGTAGGCACCTACCAAAGGCCCATGCCCAACTGTGTGTAAACATGGAACAATAGTGTGCATTAGTAAAATGCAATAAACTAAGTACTATTCAAAAATATCTAACTTACCAGTTATATAGACATTTTATTATTCATTTAATCCATTTCATATAAGAAAACACTGTAACATCCCGAGAATTTATAAGATATATTCTTTTTAATTTATTTAATATCTTCTGTTGTACGCTACACCAAGATTATCTTTCTCTTTATGCATCACCGTGTTAGCTTACAGTATACGCAACACTATTCTTAGATTGTGTTACACACAATTTCATGTTTGTTTTATAATATTCATTCTACGAAACATTGAGTGTATATATATATATATATATATTAAATGGATAAATGAAATATGGTTGGATTCTTTTATACGAAACAACGAAGGATACTTTCACAACACGTATCCCGGACTTGGCTTTCATTACATGCAATCGCGACTTTCCTCGATATTGTGTGTTGTATGCAATATCAGGTTTCACTAAACAATGATATATGGTTATAATATTATTATGAACTAGACGTTATGAATAGTATTAACTAATTTTGAATTTTATAACCTTATTATTCATCTTACACATTTTCTAGAACGTGGTATAAGAACAAAATAAATTTTGTTCGGGTAAACTAAATATTTTTTTAAAAATGCAGTTTTACCGCCTTTTGATGGCACACCCACATTAAATCTTATTTTTTACATGTTTATAAGTTCAATTTTACAAAATAAAATTATAATTTTGAATCAAGATATAAAAATTTACATTGGATAAAGTTTTGATATTTTTCTGATAACTTTCATATTTTAATGAATAGTAAAAACACGCTATATTTAAATTAAAAACAACTTTTTTCATCTTAATAATTTATGTAGTTAAATTATAATATTGAATGGTTTTAAAGTATAAATAGAATATATTTTTAACATTTAATATAATTTATGTCATTATCCTTGATTTTACATTGAATTCGTAGGTTAAATAAATTCAATATTTTGCAATGTTTTAAACAAAAACTCATTTTTTTACAACAACAGGATTAATTTTAATTTAATTTCTGCAACTTCTGTGTATTGAATTTGGAAAAATAAATTCAATATTTGGAGTTAGTGGGTCCAAATTATATTAATAGACTACTTTTTATTTTTGGGCTTTATGAATAATAACAACGGTAAATTTTATTTACCATAGTAAAAGGTAAATTGGGTATTTAAGAGTAAATATAATATTATAAAATTTTCCTAATACTTGTCTTAATACAATTTTATGATTATAATTTTTCCTATGTCATATTTGGGTCGAAATGTAATCCATTAAAACCCATTTGAAGGTGATTAAGACCTTCAATTTATTTTATTTAAAGGAAAGTGAAATATGTCTCACTCAACTTTAATAATTAATTTATTTTTAATATAAGATTAAACAGAATATAAATTTGGTTATAACAACTCATTTGAAAGATAAATTTTTTTTCTTTGTCATGGTAATTTATTTGTAATTTTTAAGAGTTATTTAATTACATTATTATCTTATACATTAATGATGCAGAAATTATTTATTTAGTTAAAAATCAATAATATAGTTTTTATTGAAATAGTAATACATATCAAAAGGCCCACAAAGCTGAATAAAACTTATTATTAGTGTATATATAAACCATAATCATCCTCTGGACGAATCTTTGACCATTTGGAACCTTATTAAGGCGATTATGACACTTATATTATTTTATTTTAAACGATGCCAAAGTTGTCACCTTCATAATTTAATAAATATAACAATTTAACTATTGTGATTTTAAGATGATAAATTCTAGTAAAAGAATTATTATGAAAGAGAATAGATTTATATTCATCATAGGATTTTATTTTTAATTTTTATGCAACAAATAAGTATATTAAATAATTATACAAAAATGTTGTAGTAATTATTTTATTAAGTGATAAACCAAATCAATGGTATTAAAAATAATAAAATAAATATTATATGAACTATTTAATGTGCTCCACTACTTTAATATATATATATGACCTTTTATGAATCTATTAATGTTTTTATTTAGAACATATCTTCTGTATATATTTTATTTACATTCAATTAAATGAATAGTGTCAAAATTGACACTATTGTTATTTTATGAAAATAACATATTAGAAAATTGATTAAAAATCAGAAAAATATTTAAAAATTATAAATGTAAATTTATATAGTCTAAAATTCTATAAAGTATCCAATTATGAACAATTCACAACAAATAAGTAATTATTTATTATAATTTAAAATTTAGAATATTATTACCAGAAATAAAATTAAATTGATTAAATAAGGATAAATCAAGTTGATAATGTTTAAAATAAATTCCTAACATGTCTAAATTTTATTGGTTGATTGGATTAAAAACCTATATCAACTAATCTTAGGATATGAGTCATTTTGTAAGTTTTTATGTGGATTAGGGATTTAATATTAACTAATATTTCTTATATTTCCAAAGGTTCCCTTCTCCTCCCTTATAAAATGGCACCTCCTCCCTCTCTTCCTCACACCACATTGAGACTTCATGCTCGGCCAAACCCTGACAAATTCTCTTCTACACTTCCCTATAAAAAACCTTGAGGTCCTGGTCTTCTTCAAAGATCAATTTTAGTGCCCTAAGAGTAGGTTTCAAAGAGGCGCTTCAAAGAAGAGGTAATGTCCGTTACCGATTCTTTCAACTTTATTTCTTCTTCCACTTCTTATTCTTTAGTTGTCTCATTATGAAGTAAAAACATCAGAATCACTCATATACTGATATGTTATTATAAGTATTAAACAACCCTATTTCACTATCTATCCATCCTATGGAAAACGAAATCACCGCGCGTGCGTACGTACGAAATATCGTCTCCACACCGTAGTGTAATCTATTTTCCACCACCACCCTACATGGATTGTTATAATGGAGAAAGTAATTAATATATATGATTATTGTAACATGATATTGATTCTGTAATATTATACATACACTTTAATACAATTCCACGATCACGGGAATGATATCATTGCTCGTGCGTACGTATGGAATACCGTCTCCACGACGCGATGAGATTCACTTTCCAAGATAACCATTCATGAATGATTATAAAGTATATATAATAAGTAATAATGAAATATATGACATAATAATGCTACTGGATTTATTTATATATATATTTATGTCATCTACTTAATTCCATTCAATTCAATAAGGAAACGAAAACAACGTTCATTCGTACGTACGACATACCGTCTCCATGAACGGTGTATTTCTTTCCATTTATCAATCCATTATATATATATTCTGAATATATATTATATATAAACAATGTTTTAAATTCTGGATGTAAGTAATCATGATCTAAGTAATCATATGAATAATTACAAGTTAAAACACGAACAACAAATGAAACGATTTTACCCAAAACACTACTTTAACATGAATTTACAAAATAACTGGTAATATAAAGTCATAAGTGAACCATATATGATATAATAACAATTAATATGATTCTGTAATAAGTCAATGACATCATTTAAACCATTATACAAGAGGTTTGGATACGTACGAAGCATATCAGACCTAAGGTAAGGGGTAAATTTGCAAATCTCATTTTTATACGAGATTGCTTATTCATAAGTATTTACTAGGGTTATTGCTATCATCAATGTCCATGTTTTGTAAAAGTGTATTCATGTATGTTTAAAGTCCTTTTACCCATTTTTAAATTTTACTACATGGTATGTAAGGAATCGTTCTTTTGTTTACGTTACGAGGTACTTTTTGACTTTTCCGAAAAAACTACGAGAAGAATGTTTTTTTAACGTATACGAAATGAAATGATTTTTATGGTTTTATAAATCCATATTTTCATGAAACATCCTCCAAAATATTTCATGACCATTTTCAACAAAATATATTTCTTTTAAAATTAAATGGAATTTTGTGAAAAGAAAATGAATTTCAAGAAGAAAGGATATTTTCCTCAAGAATTCATTTCAAGTGCTTTATCAAAACCATTTTCCATCTAAGATGACATTATTTCATATGTGTATGTTTAAAGTATAATGTATTTATGATTTACATGGTTTCACTTTTCTTATTATGAAAAGATATCCATTTATTTTATATGGATTATGTCATGATGGGATAATGTTTTTGAAACCCATTTTATTCGTTGGGTTATTATAAATGATGTATGTTTATTTTGTGGCACAAGTAAGAATGATTTCATTATGAGATCGGTGGGACCTATATCTCCCTCAAATGAATTGGGTAAAGATTTATATCTCATGAGATAGACATGGCTGGAATGGTAAGTTAATCCGGTTCAGTATTACAGGACTGGAACGAGGAGTGAACTCGATTCAGAAAGGGACTTTGTCCACTAAGATGGTCTTGGCAGCAATGCCTTGGCTACTATTGAAATCATTACATGTTCATAATGGATCCCAAAATTACAAGTTTTATTCCCATGATATTTTATCATGATTTATGTTCCATTATGATATATGCCTTATGTACTTCCATGATTTATGTCGTTGCTCATGATTATGATGTATAAACATTGTGTTCATGTTTTAATATTAAAATGTATATGGTATGTTTTATCTTATCCATGATTACCCTTACTGAGCATTTGAGCTCACCCATTTTATGTTTTATTTTCCCCCAGGATTAAAAGAAAGGTTTTAGGTGAGGAAACAAAAAGGGGAAAATCTTTATGGGTGCTTTTGAAGATCTTTCACCACGATTAAAAGATTACATTCCATGTTTCCAAAGACACTAAACTATTAAGGTCCTTATGTGTCTGTTTTAGTTATGTATTATGTATTCTGAAAATGTAATGTAATGTCCATGTACATCATGCTTCAGGTCTCTATAGTTGGTATTAGAGGGAAGGTTTAGTTATTCTTTGGAAACTAGGATACAAAAACGTTAGTGAGATCCCTAGAGATATTTCTAAGGTATGTATAGGGATGCCCCTAAGGATAATTATACGTATAGGATATAGTCCTAGAACTATGGTAAAGATCATATAATTTAACCTACGATTTCACATATTGAGGGTATTCCCCCTTTACTATATTGTTTTCCCTAGCATGATTTTTGACTCTCACAGAAATCTTTTTGTGTTTTAGTCAATGGAGCGAACCAGAATGAATTTAGTTAACATTGAATATAATGGATAAAATGGTGACTATGAGCAACAAAATTACGTAATGCCTAGAGACAAAGATACTGTGATTATGCCGAATCAGTCATCGCGATATATGATTAACAGGGTGAAATTTAGTGGTATTCCTAATTCATCAAATAAGAGGAAGGTAGACTTTTATGCATATTAACATGTTCAAGAGCATAAAGAAAGGAAGATTTAGATTTTCAAAGAAGGTAAGAAGAACCATGAGGAATACCACAAATGGAGGGGAAGATGTTGTCTATGTGGAAAAAAGTGTCATAGAGTGATATATTGTTATGGGGTCAAATGTCTTATCTGCGGAGAACATGGGCATTACCCAACTCAAGGCCCTGACCAAAGAAGTTACTTCTAAATAATGGAGGGACATATTCCATGAAAATAATTTATGATGATGGATTGAAGTGTTTATGTATTGGTATTCAAGAATAATGTTATTAAGGTACTTTTATGGTGTATTGGAATATTTTTGTATTAGTCTATTGTGGTTTTCAAAAAATTTATGGTACCAGTAACCATGAAAAGTGATTAAAATATTTTGGAAAGAAGATGATATGTGCATAATGAAGGGATACGGAGAAAATGAAATGTTTGACAGTATTCATGAGCTCATGACTGATATAATGAAATAGTTATATCATGGTTTGAGTATATAGAATTTTGGGGTTTTGCTATGTGGAATTATTTTACTTTTGGTAGCACTCATGTTTTCACTAAGATTCAATGGGTATTCATTTTTTCAAGAGAATACACGAATTAGGCCTTCGAATGTTTGGATTGTGACCAACAAGTCATATCTTATGATATATGGGGATCAACGATGGTATTAACATGCTTGTTATATGAAATATCTGGTAATCGTTTTCACTATAATATGAGAGTGGACTACAGTATTATGGATAAGCCTAAAGATTGGAATGAATTATGTTGTACATAAGTTAGTATTGTTTAAGGCTAGATTTTTTCCCGATATTATTTATAATGTAGTTTTAGAAACAGGAAAACCTGCAGGACGGGCGACAACCCATCGCGTCGGACAAGGCTGTGGGAATCGAACCCACAACCGAAGTGCGATTGGCCTTTATCGCCTACCACTGGCCTACAGGAAGTCCCTGGTTAGTATAATCTAGTTTAAATTTATTAAGCGGTATGATATATGAAGTATAAGTTCAGTTTTGGAACCATATACGATTAATCTAACCATAAGATGGTCTTATAACTTTTTCTAACCTTTTGTTTGAAATAGATGGAATAAACCATCATTCTATCACATGATCTGCTAACACATCATGAATAACAAATTCAACTTCATTTCTTTAAGGGATGAAGTGTAAATTTTTCAATTCACGAACAATAGTGAGATTGTTCCAAAATCATGTAAGTATTTCTTTTAATTCATCAACTATATGGAAGTGATCTTGACCACCAAAAATGTTGTCCTAGTGATCTTATATCCGATGAATCAGATGGTACCTTAGATCATCACAAATCTATGGATTTTTTATTGATGGCTTTTTCATAGCCATGTTCTCTACCACTATCCATCAGAACTTGATGGTTAGATTTTTCATCCATATCCATATTTTTTTCACTTATGTTCTTCTATGTGGAAAACCAGTGATTAGTTAATTTGGATAACCATTACATTTCATAATTCAATTTTTAATGATAGGTTTTGGTATTCCCTTTTTACGATGTGGGTTTCTACTAAATAAACCTTCAAGTATTAAATCATTTATAACCCCGAAGAATTTCGAGGCCGAAATTCATTTTAAGGGGGTAGAATGTAACAGCCTGAGATTTTAAAAGGCATATTCTTTTTAATTTATTTTATATATTCTTTTGTATGCTACACCAAGATTGTATTGTGCTTTATGCAACACCGTATTAGCTTGCAGTATACGCAACACTATTCTTAGATTGTGTTACACACAATTTCAAGTTTGTTTTATAATATTCATTCTACGCAAAATTGAGTGTATATATATATATATATTAAATGTATAATGGAAATATGGTTGGATTCTGTTATACGAAACAATGAAGGATTCTTGCACAACACGTAACCCTCACTTGGCTTGCATTACACGCAATCACAACTTTCCTCAATAGTGTGTGTTGTACGCAATATCAGGTTTCACTAAACAGTGATATATGGTTATAATATTATTATGAACTAGCTGTTATGAATAGTAATAACTATATTTTTAATTTTATAACCTTATTATTCATCTTACACATTTTTTAGAACATGGTATAAGAACAAAAAAAATTCGGGTAAAATAAATATTTTTAAAAAAATGTAGTTTTGCAGCCATTTGATGGCGCACCCACTTTAAATATTGTTTTTGACATGTTTATAAGTTCAATTTTACAAAATAAAATTATAATTTTGAATCAGGATACAAAAATTTACATTAGATAAAGTTTTGATATTTTTCTTATAACTTTCATATTTTAATGAATAGTAAAAACACGGTATATTTTAATTAAAAACATCTTTTTTCATCATAATAATTTATATAGTAATATTATAATATTTAATGGTTTTAAATTATAAATATAATATATTTTTACCATTTAATATAATTTATGTCATTATCCTTGATTTTACATTGAATTCGTAGGTTAAATAAATTCAATATTTTGCAATGTTTTAATCAAAAACCCGTTTTCTTTCAACAACGGGATTAATTTTAATATAATTGCTTCAACTTCTGTGCATTGAATTTGGAAAAATGGATTCCATATTTGGAATCATAAGGTCCAAATTATATTAATATACTACTTTTTATTTTTGGGCTTTATGAATAGTAACAACGGTAAATTTTATTTACCATAATAAAAGGTAAATTGTGTAATTAAGAGTACATATAATATTATAAAATTATCCTAATACTTGTATTAATACAATTATATGATTATAATTTGTCCTATGTCATATTTGGGTCGAAATGGAATCCATTAGAACCCACATTGAGGTGATTAAGACCTTTAGTATATTTTATTTAATGGAAAGTGAAATATGTCTCACTCAACTTTAATAATTAAATTATTTTTAATATAAGTTTATACAGAATATAAATTCGGTTATAAATACTCATTTGAAATATAAAATGTTTTTATTTTTCATGGTAATTTATTTGTAATTTTTAAGATTTATTTAATCACCTTATTATCTTATACATTAATGATGCAGAAATTATTTATTTAGTGAAAAATAAATAATATTTTTTTTATTGAAATAGTAATACATATCAAAAAGCCCAAAAATATTCACAAAACTTATTATTAGTGTATATATAAACCCTAATCATCCACTGGCCTAATTGTTGACCATTTGGATCCTTACTAAGGTGATTAAGAAACTTATATTATTTTATTTTAAATGATGCCAAAGTTGTCACCTTCATAATTTAATAAATGTAACAATTTAACTATTGTGATTTTAAGATGATAAATTCGATTAAAAGTATTATTTTTAAAGGTAATAGATTTATACTAATCATAGGATTTTATTTTTAAATTTTATGCAACAAATAAGTATATTAAATAATTATAAAAAAATGTTGTAGTAATTATTTTATTAAGAGATAAACCAAATAAATGGTATTCAAAATAATAAAATAAATATTATATAAACTATTTAATATGCTCCACTAATTTTATAGTTACATATAACATTTTATGAATCTATTAATGCTTTTATTTCGAACATATCTTCTGTATATATTTTATTTAAATTCAATTAAATAAATAGTGTCAAAATTGACAATATTGTTATTTTATAAAAATAAAATATTATAAAATTGTTTAAAAAACACAAAAATATTTAAAAATTATAAATTTAAATTTATTTGCTCTAAAATATTATAAAGTATCGAATTATGGAATATTAACAACAAATAAGTAATTATTTGTTATAATTTAAAATTTAGAATGTTATTACCACAAATAAAATTAAATTGACTAAATAAGGATAAATCAAGTTGATAATGTTTAAAATAAATTCCTAACATGTCTAAATTATATTGGTTGATGATATTACAACCCTATATCATCTAATATTCATATATGAGTCATTTTTGATGTTTCTAAGTGGGTTTGTGATTTAATATAAACTAATATTTCTTATATTTCCAAAGGTACCCCTCTCCTCCCTTATAAAAGGGCACCTCCTCCCTCTCTTCCTCAAACCACTTTGAGCCCTAAAGCTCGGCCAACCCCTAAAAAATTATCTTCTCCACTTCCCTAGAAACATCCTAGCGGTCCTGGTTTTCTTCAAAGACCAATTTTAGTTCTCTAAGTGTAGGTTTCAAAGAGGCGCTTCAAAGAAGAGGAAATGTTCGTTACCGATTTTTTCAACTTTATTTCTTCTTCCCCTTCTTCTTCTTTAGTTGTATCATTATGAAGTAATAACATCAGTATCACTCATATAATGATATGTTATTATAAGTATGTAAGAACCCTATTTCACCATCTATCCATCCTACGGAAAACGAAATCATCACGTGTGCGTACGTACAGAATACCGTTTCCACGCCGTGGTGTAATCTATTTTCCACCAACACAACATGGATGAGTATAATGGTGAAAGTAATGAATATATATGATTATTTTAAAGTGATATTGATTCTTTAATATTATACATACACATTAATACAATTCCACGATCATGGGAATGATATCCTCGCTCGTGCGTACGTACGGAATATCGTCTCCACGACGCGATGAGATTCACTCTCCATGATAACCATTCAAGAATGATTATAAAGCTTATATAATAAGTAATCATGAAATATATGAAATAATAATTCTAATGTATTTATTTATATATATATAATTATGTCATCTACTTTATTCCATTCAATTCAATATGGAAACAAAAACATCGTTCATGCGTATGTTCGACCTACCGTCTCTATGAATGGTGTATTTCTTTCCATTTATCGATCCATTATATATATATTCTGAATATATATTATATATAAACCATGTTTTACATTTTGGGTGTAATTAATTATGATCTAAGTAATCATATGAATAATTACATGTTAAAACACGAACAAAAAATGAAACGATTTACCCAAAACTCTACTTAACATGAATTTACAAAAGAAAAGGTAATATAAAGTCATAAGTGAACCATATATGATATAATAACAATGAATATGATTCTGTAATAAGTCAATGACATTATTTAAATCATTATACAGGAGGTTTGGATACGTATGAAGGATATCAGACCTACGGTAAGGGATACATTTTCAAATCTCATTTTTATTTGAGATTGCTTATTCGTAAGTATTTACTCGGGTTATTTCTATCATCCATGTCCAGGTTTTATAAAAGTGTATTCATGTATGTTTAAAGAACTTTTTACCCATTTTTTACTTTTACTATAGGGTATGTAAGGAATCTTTTTTTGTTTATGTTATGAGGTACTTTTTGAATTTTCCGACAAAAGTACGAGAAGAATGTTTTTTTAACGTATACGGCATTAAAGGTTTTTTATGGTTTTATAAAGCCTTATTTTCATGAAGGTTCCTACAAAATATTTCATGACTATTTTAAAAAAATCTCTTTCTTTTAAAATTTCATGGAATTTTGTGAAAAGAAAATTATTTTCAAGAAGAAAGGATATTTTCCTCAAGAATTCATTTCAAGTTCTTTATCAAAACCATTTTCCATCCAAGATGACATTATTTCATATGTGTATGTTTCAAGTATAATGTCTCTATGATTTATATGGTTTCTATTTTATTTTTATGAAATTATATCCATTTATTTTATATGGATTATGTCATGATGGGGTGATGTTTTTGAAACCCATTTTATTCGTTGGGTTATTATAAATGATGTATGTTTATTTTGTGGCACAAGTAAGAATGATTTCATTATGAGATGGGTGGGACCTATATCTACCTCCAATGCATTGGGTAAATATTTATATCTCATGAGATAGACATGGCTGGAAAGGTAAGTTAATCCAGTTCAGTATTACAGGACTGGAACGAGGAGTGAACTTGATTCATAAAAGGACTTTGTCCACTAAGATGATCTTGGCAGCAATGCCTTGGCTACTATGGAAATCATTACATGTGCTTAATGGATTCCATAATTACATGTTTTATTTCCATGCTATTTTATCATTATTTATGTTCCATTATGATCTATGCCTTATATACTTCCATGTTTTATGTCGTTGCTCAAGATTTTGATGTTTAAACATTATGTTCATGTTTTTAAGTTAAAATGTATATAGTATGTTTTATCTTATCCATGATTTCCCTTACTGAGAATTTAAGCTCACCCTTTTTATGTTTTATTTTCCCCCAGGATTAAAAGAAAGGTTTTAGGTAAGGAAACAAAAAGGGGAAAATCTTTATTGGAGATGTTGAAGATTTTTCACCACGATAAGAAGATTACGTTCCAAGTTTCTAAAGACACTAAACTATTATAGTCCTTGTGTGTCTATTTTTGTTATGTATTAAGTATTCCGCAAAAGTAATGTAATGTCCATGTACATTAGGCTTTGGGTCTCTACAAACACCACCGTGAATTTCTAAGTAGACAGTCAGTGTCCACAGACACTCAACCCTTACCCTCAGGTAATCAGGAATGTAACCTGCAGGTACTTGCCCACAGGCAGAACACATTTTTCCCTTAGGCGTATGTAGTGTCACCCTAAAGTAAATAAGTCTATTTCTAAAAGGTACGGAAAAATTTTCCCTCATGCTAAGATAACAACTGCCCTCGGGCTAAGAAAAACAACGCCCACAGGCTATGTAAAACACTTCCCCCAGGTGAAAATAATTGGGCCATGCCCAACATGTAAATAATAAGTTCACATAAAATTCCTCTAAAGGAAAATTTAATGCATAATATAAACAAGTCATACCCTCAGGTATCTTTTCCGAACAGCTAAACAGGGGAACGCACCCCCGGGGTGGTTCTGGATCCAAGCAGCGATCCCAAAAATCATTTTAATATCACATTTAATAACCTATACAATTTGAGGTATTTAAAATAGTCACGGCCTTAGCCACACGACACCCCAAATATGGGTTCATAGCTCAAAAACACACAAAAATGCACGACATTTGGAAAATAAACACCAAGCCACCTACCTTTAACTCCAACGAATGATATACGCGAACGTCGAATCCAGAAACGCCAATAGACGACATAGATCTGGGTTAAAAGAAAACCCGTTCAAATGTATATAACATTACCTCAGGAAATAATTGGTAAGAATGGCTTAAGGAGAGTGGAGGAATTACTCATTCAGTTATAGGGAGATCAACGATGCTGAAAATGGATTCCTGACGTGCGCTCGGCGGATCTCCAAAGCTCTGACATCCTCTATCGCTCCTTCCTTCGGTTCTAAGCCTTTCGTGGGAACATGGGAGGCTACTACCCATTTTAAGCGAAAAAAACAAATTACACTGCATGTATTTCCAAGTACACAGTGTGTACTTACCATTTTTAACTATTCCTCTGGCGGATTCCCGCTAGCGTGGCACTGTTCACCTGTCGACATGGCTACACAACATGTCTTCATGAGTACACGGCGTGTTCTGTCGCACAGCTGGCCATTGCCTTACTATACACCTGCTGACTGACTACACGGTGTGTAAAGGACCACTACACGGCATGTAGTCGGTTTTTACACCCTTCATCACTGACAAGGCCACACGCCCCGTGTACTCATCCCCATTGGCCAAAAGTACACAACGTGTACTTCCAAAATTTAGGATTTTCCCCATTTTCCTTATTTTCGGAAAAACACTTAAGGAAAAGAGAAAAGAAGAAACTCGTACCTCAAAACTAAGAACCGGGATATTACATGATCTAAATCCACATAAATTTTATCTCCTACATCTATTAAGGTAGTTCTTGGTTGTCACATTCCATGCATGTGAATATCATAATAATGTATTATCTTGAATCATAAATTACCATAGAACCATAGAGAAAAAATGAATGCTACCAAAAGTGAACACTATTCAAATACCAAAATCCAAAAAATTATATACAATCAACCCATGATGTCACTTTGTCCTAATATCAGTCCTCATCTCATTAATACTATCAAACATCTCCTTATCTCAATATCCCTTAATTATTCACATATAACGTGCACTCCAAAAATATCAGAATAACCATTCATGGATACTAGTACCATTCAAAATATACATTCAAATATATAAGAAAAAAATAGTGTAACAATCCATAGATGGTTCCTTATTCCATATTACTATTAAATTACTTATATAACATTACTCTTGATAAAGATGAAATCATTCCACTACCTTCTTACACCATTGACTGAGCTTCATCAGTTTTTTCCTTGACACTTATTTATTATCCTATATCATTTGAATTCTCTTCATAATCATGAAAATAAATACTACCCATATGACCTTGTTAATTCTCTGAATGAGATTTTCCCTTAGGGCATAGATTTTCACAATGTCCATACATTCCACCTTGAAAAAATTTAATCATTATTAATGTATTTGTAATACAATTATCCTTGTCCATTATGTAAACTTATCCTTTTCCTTTGCAATTACTATAATTGTGTCCTCCTTTTACACACCCAACTCGTCTTCCAGTTCCATTAATACATTATCCTTGATGTCTCTTACCAAATGATTTACACGTGAAAAATTGAACATTCTTTCCTCTATGATCCCCATGAAACTCCATCATTCTTTTATTAGTTGATTTAGGAAGCTCACCAAAGTTGAAATTATTGATCATGTTATTATATTGACAATTAGGGATAATAATGATGTTTCTCCTTCCAACTACCATTTCATTTGGATGCACATGAATAATATCATTCCATTGTCCAGCATATTCTTTATTAATTTGAATCCACTTATTTCCATATTTTTTCTAAAACCCAAAAGAATAGTGTGAGGGGAAAAATCATAACAGGAAAAAAACATATCACAGGGGATTACTTTCAATGTCTAACATATATAGATTAATCAAACATTATTCATTATCGTTACAATAATTCTAGGACTGTAATCTATAGTTAGACAAACCCTAAGGGACATCCCTAGACATACCTTAGAAATATCCCTTGAGATCTCACTAATGTTTTCGCATCATAGATTCCGATAGTTTCCTAAACCTTCACTATGATACCGAATGTAGAGAAACTAGATTAAAATATAGGGATATTACATTTCTTTTATGTAATACTAAATACATGACCCAAACAGACGCCCGTAGATCATCTTAGTTTAGTGTCTTTTGATACACAGAAAAATATATTTTAATCATGGTGAAAGATATTTATCATATCCTTTGAAGATATTTTTCTTTTGTTTTCCAACTGAATTTCTTTATATCTTGCGGAAAAGAAACATATAAATGGGTGATATAAAATTCTCAGTAATAGTAAACAAATGAAATAACAATAATATCATATTCATAAGAACATAACATTTGAAAATCTAATCTTTCATATAACATAAATCACAATATCAGGTTCTGGGATAAATCATAAAAATGCAATGTAATCCCAATATTCATAACATAATACATCAAATTTATTGTCTTAAACAAATAAGAATAGAAAATCATTTCTTATTAGTTAAGGCTCATTTACAAAGATAGTCATATTGGACAAATTCCATTACTGAACTGAGTTCTCTCCTCATTCCTGCCCTGTATCACTAGACTAGATTAAGTTGTCATTCCAGCAGTCTCGATCTCATGTGATATAAATCTTTACCCAATGCATTAGATAGAGATATAGGTTACACCTATATCACTATTAAACAATTCTTACGTGTTCCACAAAAACATAAAATCATTCATTATTTCATAACCCATGGAATTAAATGGGTCTCTTAAACACCAATCCATCATGAAATAATCCATAAATGGAAGTAATTAAAATAATTTCATCTTTTAATCAAATAAAATTAATAATATGGATAGTGACATAAACCAATGTAATCTTAGATGGAGAATAATTTTGATAAAATAATTGATCTTTATTCCTGAGGAAAATATCCTTTCTGTTTAAAAAATGTTTTCTTTCTCAAAATATAACAAAATTTTAGAAGAAGTGGTTTTATGTTAAAATAACCTAGTAATCATATGGGGTAATATTCAAGGAAATAAATCATTAGGAAAGCATAAAAATCCATTTATGTAATAAAAGTTAGAAAATTATTCTCATACATTTTTCAAAACCTCATATGGTGAACGTAAGAAAGATTCCTTCCAAACCATTTTTTAAAAGTAAAAATGGATAAAAATGAAATTAAAAATACATAGAACAATAGTAAATATTTTATGAGAATATTAATATATAACATGGAAATGGATGAAAAATATACCTCCAATAAATAGTTATGTATAAATGAACTCAGATAAAAATGAGATTTGAAAAGTTATCCCTTAACAAAGGTCTGATATCCATTGAATGTATCTGAAACTCCAGTATGATGATTTAAATAATTTCAATTATTTATTCTATATTCATAATCATTTTTATGATAACATTTTTTATCATATTTTCATACATTTGTTATTAACATTTCATTGTTAGTCGTTATTCAGGTATTTACTACTTTATGTTCTTATGTATGTTTTAGCGGATAAGTTCATATACCAATTTTTAGGATATAGTTATATCATTTATGGAATGATATTAATATTATATATGTCATATTTTATAATTAAATTAATTAACATAATCATGGTTTAATGAAGTTTATGTATAAGGAACAGATTGCACCTTCGAGAGGGTAAGTCGTACATACGGACAAGCGACAATATCATTCTTCTGATTGTAGAACGATATTGAAATGGATGGTGTATAGTATATATGAATTATTATAATGTTATTATAATCATATATAGATATTATTTCCACTATTATACCGATCCATTTAAGGTGGTGGTGAAAAACATATTACACCAAGGAGTGGAGATGGTAAGTCATACGTATGCACGTGTGGTGATTTTATTTTTCATAGGATGGATAGAAGGTGAAAAATAAGAGGAATTATATGAAGAAATTAATTTGAAATAATTGGTAAACGATATTATCTCTTCCTCAATGTGACTCCATTAAATTTCCAGTCAAGGCACTAGAGTTGGTCTTTTGAGAAGAAAAGAACCTCTAGAATGTAACTATGGAAGTTGATAAGTGAAATGGTCTAAGGTTGGATGATCTTGAAAGCTCAAAATAGAGGGAATATGAAAGGGAGGATGTGCCCTTTTATAATAAATTCAAGGGGCACTTTAGAAAACTTTCAAAATATTAGATTATTATAAATTAATTTCCAAATAAAAATGGTCCACACACAATTTAATTAAAATATAATATGATGTTAGTTCTAATAAACATCATCCAATAATTTTTTTGACATGTTTATAATATTTTTTTATCCTTATCTTTTTGGTTTAAACCTTATTTTACCCTTTTAAATCTTACCATTATATTAGGTTATTTACACCTTGTGGGTTAATGTAATTAACATTTCATTTTGAAAGACCCACAAAAAGTTTATAAAGACATATTTTGACTTATATTAACTATTTTACTAAATATAATAATTTTTTGAATTTTTTAGAATTTAATGAACTATTTTATGTCTTACGTTATGAAGTGTGTCAATTTTAGACACTATTCACAATTGATTTTTTTTAAAATATCATAACCCGATTCATTTAAAAAATAAGGTGTTTAATGAAATATAATATGTAAATATAATCCATAAATTTCATGGATAACATTGAAATAAAAAAATTACATTTATTTTAAAATTTATAAATTTATTTATTTGAATATTTCATTAATGAGGTAATCACTACACCGTAATTATGTCAAAAATAAATATATTTATCTAACATCAAAAAATTAAAAAAATTACCATGATGTAGGAAATATTTTTTTATTTATAATTACTATTTATAGATATGGAGATCTATTACATAACCCAATATTAAAATTGATTTAGTAAAATATATATGTTTAGGTTAAAATTATCGTTTCATTTAATTAATTATCATAAAATTTCAGTTTCACATCCATGTGAATCCATGGGGTCCCAAAATCGACCCAAAGATTCCCATGGTCAGAAATAACTCATCCAATTGGATTAGTAAATGTGCTAGGGTAGTTTAATTTTATTATAATATTATATTTTACCCTTATTTTTTAGATATAACCTTTTAACTTGGTAAATAAAATATTTACTGAAATTACTATTCATAATGTCGAAAAATAAAAGGTACTATTTGTATAATTTAAAACTTCTGTTTCTAAATATGGAATCCATTTTTACAAATTTAAAACACATAAGTTGAATTAATTAATTTAAAATTAATTCTTGTTGTCAAAACTCAAAAACTGTTTTTTAAGAAGTAATTACAATCAAAATTTTAACATGTGTATAGGTCCAATTTAAATGTGAAATTACTTCCAGTGACCAACATTTGATTAAATTATAAAAATATAATCCATTAAAACTATAAAACAATTTATAAAGATAATATAACTATATAAATAAATAGATTAAAATCTAGTTTCCAATTAAAATGAAATATTCATCACTATTCATTAAAATTTTAATTTTATTAGAAAAATATAAAAAATTCAAAAAAAGTTAATTTTTATGTCCCAATTATAAATAAGAAGTTTATTTTTTAAAATTTAACATATAAAAGTGTCAAAATGAGATCTAAAATTTTTGCACCATCAAAAGTTGTAAAACTGCATTTTTTTTGAAAAATAATTCTTTTATCTGAAAAATTGATTTTGTTCTCATATCATGTTCTAGAAAATTATAGAGATGAATTCTATTGTTAAAAAAAATAAAAATTATGGTTTATACTATTCATAACGTCTAGTTATATGATGTTTTAATAATATATCATTTTTTAGTGAAATTTGGAATTGCGTACAACGCAAGAAATCATTGAAGGTCGCTCTTTCATGTAATGCAATCCAAGACAGTGTTTCATGTAGCATACGATTTCTTTGGTGTTTTGTATAACATAATCCAAACATAGTTTATTTATACATTGGAAAAAATCTACACTCAGAGTTCTGTGAAATGAATTCTATCAAAGGAACTTGCAATTTTGTACAAAAAAGAAATGAACAGTATTGTGTATACCACATGGTAATCATATTTAGCATATAACACAAGGCATAAAAGAAATTTAAAAGAATCTATCTCCTAAAATTTTAGGGGGTTACACCGAACATGAACCAGAGTCCCAACCCAACCCTGACAACCCACGATCCATCGAAATACCCCATGCATTAACCAAACATAAGGTCCCTATCCTAAACTCGTACCCGAAGACAAGTAACATCTTTTCGGGTACCCAAGTGTCATGGATGCTTGAGTAGGGTGTGATTGTAACGCAGAAGTCCACCATTGATTGTGTATAATGAAATAACCATTCTGTATAGTAGTGTATGCATATAAACAGGTTCAATATGAAAATAAGGTAACAAAGAAATCATTGATGTAATTAGCTAACATCCATTTAATCCATTACATTCTCTAGAGTCAACAAATCAATGAAACTATCTTTGGTCACACTGCGTGTCTAAGAAATGGAACAATGGGGTTACACACACATTTAACCAAAATTGATATCACTAATCATAAAATATCACAACCAATTATTTACAATATTTACTTAATCCATTTTCATCATCATTCACACTATAAAACTTATTAAATATTTATTTCTAAATTCTCCCTCATCATAAGATTTATGGGTTAGAAATTTACATCATTTACCCTACATCCTTAGATGGTCAATTACTATGAAAAAGAGTAATAAGTCAAGCCCATATCTCACTATGGAAAAACACATAACAAAAAAACATTATCCTCACCTCAAAGCAATTGTTTTCATGGAATGAGACTATTATAGGAATAAAGCCTCACCCCCTTCCATAACCCATGCATTATGGAGTTGAGATTAGAGCCTCGGTCTAACTCTACCTCTGGGTGAAGAACCATAGACAATACCCCATACAACCAAGAAATGTGCAGAAGTATATATATATATATATATATATATATATATCCAATCACCACACCATCCATACACAAACAACACCTAAAATAGTAACAATATATGAAACCAACATAGGAATAAATATTATTCTGTAACCCATTTCCATATTTACAATCTATATAGAATATCTCATTTAACCCATTTATCATTTTCTTACATTAAACCATTAAGATTATTAATTAGTTCACAATAATCATCCCATGTATGAATTTTAATAATTATCTCACATGTCCTTTGAAACATTTAGTTTATTCTATTTAACCTTTTTTCAAATCATTCCAAACATCCACATATGCCATATCTTCAACTAATCACATTCATCAATTAATTCATTCTTTCTCATGTTAACATAACTACCAGTTGTTATGCGTCCTATCTCACTGACTATTACATCCTTTCAATTACTATGGTTCCATCAAACCCTTTTAACTACATCTTAGAAATAAATACATTTTAAATCACTTATTTAAAATAATCTAAAACCACCCACCATAGCACATATCTTTCAATTTGAAAACTAAAACATTCCCCGAGTTTTTTATTTCAATATTCCATCAATTCAAATTTTCTTTTAGAATATTATTACAAAATAGGCCACACACTAATTTCATATAGTCATTTAAAATTAGTTAATAAAAATATTTTTTAAATCATTTGATTTCAACACATCCTTCCAAAACATTCCTCATATTCAAATTAAATTTAATCTATAAAAACCATTGTCGGGTAAAAACCCAAACATATTTTTTAAAAATATTTCAAAATACCCTTTTTCAATTAATAAATTCAATGAAACAATCAATAAAATTTATGTTTTTGAAGTAACTCTATATTCCAAATTATAATTTATAATCCATCTCTCCATAATTTCCCTTATCACAACATTGTCTAACATATTTTATCATTTCAATGGCTCGCAACACCTCATGGATAGCCTTAGGTTTGGTATCACATCAGAAAAAAACCCACCATGGTTCGTCAAGGGTTTCACACCACAATATGTGGTCCAAATCACATTACATCACCAATGATAAGGAAACAGAATAAGGAAACACATTTGTAAAACCACATACACATATGATACATAAATATTATGGGAATAATATTAATGACCATTTACCTCTTGTTCGAATATTATTACTAGCTGAAATTCATCCATTTATTTGATCTCAATAATTCTTTTACGCCCCAACATAGTATCTACTAGAAGTGTGAGGGTTTAAGGGATTCAGAAGGAGAGTAGAGATTTTACAAGCCTGAATCTAGAAAATAGATCATAGATGACTGTTAGACTAACATGGATCTTCTATTATCACCCATACACAGAACCAACACCTAATAATCGAACTAGAATCATGTCGGGTATTTTTTTAGGGTTTGGTTCATCACCCATGTTTTAGGGGAGAATGAGGTGAAAATTACTGAAAAAAGAAATATAATTGATAGGGGAAAATAGGAATTTCCATCTTTTTAACGGCCATAAGGATTTACCACATGGGTTTTCAAACAAAACTCTAACTTTATGGATACAATTACACATGATGGTCCAAGACACACAGTCTTTTAGGAGAACCTGTATAGTTTGAAAACCTATTTGGTAACGGTGCACTAGACTCTATCTGAAAGTGTCCCCAATCTAGATGATTTTTGTGGCCAGGCCCATTGGTTTCTCTAACCATTCACCAACTATGTGTTTCACCCTATTTGTCATATTTTACACTTCTTTATTGTCCTGAACCTCTTGAATACCCCCAAAACGTCTTGTACACTCATGAACAACTTCATTATCCAAAACAAAATAGGTTTATTGAAAATTTAATCATGGAATAATTTTCACAAAATTTTGATCTATTACTGAATATATGTAACATAATATTTCAATCAATGATTGGACATGATTGTGGAAAATTATATTCATGTTTTACACATTAAAATGATGATTCCATTAACATTTTCATTAAAATCCAAACATTCATTATTTAGAATATATAATCATGGTTCCATTTAGAAAATTATTGTATAAATTAAAATTGTAAAAATTCCATATAAAAATCACTTTTATTAGGTTAAATTTTTTTTTTATAAAAGATGGGTTTTAATGAAAAGGGATTTCTGACTGAAGAGTGAAATTACATTATTTTTTAAAAAGCACATTTTTTCAATAATTTTAATAACCAGAGAGGGAAATATTCACAAATAAATAAACATTTTCCTAAATAACTTTTTTTCAGAATATTGAATTATTTTAATATATAAATATATAATAATTTATCTATGGAATACATTTAAATTAATCCTTATTATTGATAGGATTATAATGTAAACTCTTACCATGTTTGTAACATTTGAATCATAAACCCAAATAAATAAATAATGTTAAATAAAATATTAATTACCATTAATATAAGTGAATTAATGATATAAAATATCAAAATGAAAATATATAAATTTTAAAAAATAAATAAGTGGTGGATATTGTGTATGTCTCACACAAGTAAATGTCTAATGGTAACCCTTACCTCACACATCCCTTCAATTTAACAAGATTTAACCTCTTATAAATTGGTATTAAACAAGTTATTAACTTATAAAATAATCGTATAAATATTTATAATTTATTATATGATCCTTTTATTGCATCTTATTAGATGTTTGCTAATTATCATTCATTATTTTATTTACATCATCTATTAATTTCCTTTTTTTCAAATGCATGTTTTGTTATGAAAGATCATGTTCATGTGTATATTTTATTGTTAAATAATATCCATAATAATAATAATGACATAATTATAATATTAATATATAAATTATAAAATTAATACTAATAATAATAGTTGGTTTTGTTAAATGATGAATGTTATGATCACAGAGATGCAAGGTCATTCGAACACTTGGGTAACATTTCCTTTTTGAAATGATCACTATAAACAATTGTTAAGAAATATTTTTTAATTAAAAAATAAAATTAATATCAAAATAAAATAATATTTCTGTATATATACTTGTATATATAATCCATGTGTTGTGGTGATGAATAGAGAGTCATATCAGTTTATGAAGGAAGTAGTTTACCCATTCACGAATGATGTTTTTCTGTTTCTGTGAGTGAAAAATATGAAATAAAATGATATATTATGATTATATATTTATAAATATGTCATTAATATCATATTTATTTCATTTATATTGCATATATTTATTAAATTTATAAACATTACCTTCTACATAATGGGTTAGTAAAAAATGAATCGCAATGGTTTGTAAGGAGGTTGTATGCCGTACACATGAGAGACGTTATCGTGTCAACTATGGAATGGAAATTTAAATAGTTTTATGAATTTTAATTAATAATGAAGTAGATTTATGTTATAAATATTATATATAATTTATATCCCTAATCTTATCCAACTGTGGGGTGAAACGAATGACCTCAATGCGAGAGGCTATAGTGCACCATATACACTAATGATGATTTTATAGCCCATTTGATTGATGATGGGATGTTTTTAGGTAATTAAATTAAAATATAAAAAAATAAGTATATTTATTAGGCTAATGTTATTATATAATCTAGGTTTAATAATAATTAAAATAGGTGGTGGGAGAAATAAAAAAAACGCTCCTTGAATAACATTATATCTTCTTCAGTTAATCTCCATAGGCTTGCATAAAAAGCCAAACTATGTTAGCTATATTCCCATATTAAGGATTGTATAATGATAGTATGGGATAATATTTGGGAAGGTATTTTCAGAATGAAAATAGTTTGAATGTATGAAGTTGATAGGATAGGTGTGGCATTTTATAAGTGAGGTGTGCGGAACACATTATGTTTTGAAAATAAAAATGTGTAATCATATTTTCATAATTTAAGAAGGATAAATATAAAACAATAAGTATATTTATTAGGTTAATGTTATTATATAATATAGGTTTAATAATAATTAAAGGATGTGGGGTAGAAATAAAATAAAAATGCTCATTGAATAAAATTATATCTTCTTCAGTTAATCTCCAAAGGCTTGCATCAAAAGCCACACTATGTTAGATATATTCCCATATTAAGGATTGTATAATGATAGGATGGGATAAGATTTGGGAAGGTATTTTCATAATGAAAATGGTTTGAATGTATGAAGTGGATAGGATAGGTGTGGCATTTTAGAAGTGAGGTGTGCGGAACACATTATGTTTTGAAAATAAAAATGTGTAATGAAATTTTTATAATTTAAGAAGGATAAAATATAGATAAATATAGAGTATTAGCAATTATATTGTCTAAATATATCAATAAAATAGAATCTATATTAATCTTTTGGTCATTTTAACCCTCAATATTTTTGTTCAACCCCTGGTAATCCATGTTTTAATTAAATACTGAAAATAATTATTACTATTTCCAATAATAATTTTGGTCATATATTAATTTTTCATTATTATATAACAAAATTTAATCATAATAACTAAATATAATCCATTTTTCAAAATTCCCTTTATAGTACTGGAAAAAATGAATTTAAAATTAATCGTGAGGACTCGATAAGAAAACATAGATTCAAAGTGAAAATTTTCAAATGATTAAAAAGATCTAATAAAAAAATTCAATAAAAAAATTAATACATTTACCTACCATATATTAATTGATATATAATTAGACTTATTTTAACTTTATAAGATTTTAAAAAATCATTTAACTCTATAAATAATTTAAACGGAAAGACAATTTTAAATTAAAATTCAATAATTCACATTATTCATAAAAAACATTTCATAAAAATAAAACATAATCATCGTTAGATTATTTTGGATTTATAATTCTAAAAAATATTTTTATTTTATAAAATATGTTTTATAAATTATATAACCATTAATTTTTTCTTATAACCACGATGAACTATATAACCATCCTTTATAAAGAGTCTTTGTTTTCGTAAACTATTTATTTTTTTAATTGATTTTTTCATAATCCATAGATAAACATGATATTAATAATTTAGTTAATAAAACTCATAACCTATAAATTAAGGGCTATGTTATAATGGTATAGTATATTCTGGTTCATTTTGTCTTAGGTTTTTGTGTTCCGTAAGAAATCAAATACAATATGTTTTTATAGAAATAAATATTTCAAAAATAATTTGGCATTATATTTCATCTAATCCTAGTGTTGCTTTAAATAAATTCTATAGAAAAAAATATTATTATTTTAAAATATTATGGTGTTATAATCTACCCGTGTTCAATAAATTTTAGTATTGCAATTTAAACAAGATCAGGTCAATAAAGGGATTTACATTTTGAAATTCAAATTTTCGAAAACCCACATCATGGAAGGATTAATAAAACAATGTTTATATTCAAGAGTAAGGGAAGTATTAAGGTAATTTGGAATAACACATAACCCGGTTTTTTTAGGATAAAATTTGTGGGAAATTAGATTATGTACATGGACAAAAATCATAAATAATTATAGAGATTTATATTGGTCATTGATCATAAGAAAGTGGATAATCAATAGAAATATAAGAACCTCAAAATCACAAAATTAAGATGATTTCATAGATCATTTGGATCCTCAGATAAATATTTAGTTGTATTGAATTTGTTTTTCAATATCTATTTTTAATATTTGGGAATTATTTTACTATCTATGATTATATAGAAATATACTTACATGGTACATTTATATTTCATTAGAATAATTTAAACATTTGGTTGTGCTTCTATCAATTTCTAATAAATCGATTACTCCATGAAATGATTATCCAAAAAATAATTTTTTATCTAGATCGCTAAAATTCACATTTAACATAACATAATATCTAAAATGTAATGATAAATTATTCAATTTTTATATATTTATTATTATGAAAACATAGTTATCACATTTTATCCAATATTCATGAATCTCTATATAGTGATGTAATACATTAATCTATAAAAAGATATCCAATTTTGATCATAAATGATATCATAAATGGTTAACCTCATAGCCCATCAAACATATTATGATTCATAATGTTTTAAATATAAAAAAGGAATTTAAAAAAATGAGAGTATCGTTAACCAAAAAAACAAAATGTTGTATCTCTTAATTGTTACATGCCAATCATGTGAATACATCCATAATGTATTTTCATAAATCAAATTAAAATTCCAAATTTCCATAAAAACATATTGAAAACATTCAGTCATCTATATTTAATATCTAAATCCATAATTTATGGATATATTATATAAGTCGAATGATTCTATAAACTTCATCAATGATATTATAATCCATTAGTTCATAAAATAATTAATCAGTCCCAACATAATCAATTCTCTCCAAATTACTTTATCCAAATCAATCACTTATTTATCCCAAAATCATTATCCTATTAGGTGGAACATATTTAGGGTTATCTATTCTTAAATCATAGGTTTTATAGAATGTTAAACATTCCAAGTAATCAAATTTCATGGTTGTTAGTACTATTCAAAACAAAATATTCAATCCTTAATGAAAAGTACAGCTATGAAATCAATATACATATCATAATTCTTATTAGAAGGATGTTGTTGATAAAATAGAGATGACATAATTATTATATCAAAATAGGAGAATATTACTAATTCCACTTCATTTGTTGTAAAAAAAATTATGCGTGAACATTATCTATTTGCTTCATTAATGGTATATTACTTTAATAACTCAAACATTGATTTGAGTAGATCCCCACTTACTACTACTCAAGCATTTTACATTGGAATCATTTTTCATAAATGTGAAATCACAAGCAAAGTGGCCTTTCTCCCATGACTTATAGAACTTTCCAATTTTTTTTCATAAATTACTTGGTTCTTTCATTCTGCAATTTTAAAATGTTGGACAATCCTTCAGTCTCTAATTCCATTTATTCAAAATTTTCCCAAACATCCTCTTCTGTTTGTTAATACCTCTAAAGACATTATACAAACATAATTAGTTCCTTACTTTTTTATAACATGACACTATTTCTATATTTAATGGGAATGTTGGGAGACTAGTTTCCTTCAAATTATAGTTTTAATCCCCTCAATGAAACAATAATTCTTACTCGTTGTGTTATGTTATTTTATTTAGTTCATGTTCGTTCTTCTAAAAAATATTTCAAAATTATGGAATAAATTATATTATATCATATCATTATGGAACACAATATATAATAAAAAAGTAAAATATTTAACAGAAATTGAATATTTTATGCATAAAAAAACTTATATTTTTAAAAATGGTTTATTTCGTGATATAATTATTTTTAACTCCATCATAATAGGTTTTAAAGAAAATGTGATTTATCTTATGTATATCCTTGGGAATGAAAAATGATGTGTGTTGTATGGAAATTTTTCATTCACCATGTGATGATCTGGTCAATCCCAATGAACCCATATCAAAGATATTACCCTGAGGAATATATTTTTTAGAACCATGTCCACATGAGGTATCTAGATAGGGATTTATTTTCTTGGAAAACCACATAATCTATTACTTACCAAAATATTGTGATTTTCTTCTATAAATATCCTCAAATTCTATCATAGGGTTTTGTCTCAAAACTATGTTTTCCTAATTCTTGATCCCATGGTTTATTTCAATCATTCATTGATACCAACTGTAGAAACAATGATACCAATAGTCTAAAGGTGGATTTAACATTTTTATATTGGAATGAGATAAAAGGAATCACATCCCACACGAATTAATTTTTTAGTATTCATGATAAACAAGATACACACTTGAAATACACATTGTATTCTAAAAAATAAAATGATCAAAAAAATTATAATAATTCTATAATTCAATATAGAATATATGATCATATCAACCACAAAACTCTTTTTGGAATACTAAGGAAAATAATATATAAGAAAGTGGTGAACTCATATGCAATGTAAGGGTAACCATGCAATGTAATCTATGAATTAAATAGGAATCTGAAATACAAAAAGGTAAATAAATGAAATGGTTTATTTTTAATCATTAACTTGTCAATAATACTATATGAATAAATTAGGATGAAATTATACCACATAAACAATACCATGAGGATGAATCATAAAAATTGATATTCTAACTATGAAAATAATATAATGGAACATAAATTACTATATTAAAATGTTCAAATTCAAAATGAAAGAAATCTAACACATACCATCATAGACTTCTTCCAAGAAAACTAGATAAATGGGTAAGGCATCTTCCAAACACAAATCTATTTTTTCTTATCATACCTACAGATTCATCGAGGGGATTTAATAGACCCTTCAAATCACATTAAAATTCTATCTCATTCCCAATACAAAAAGGAACAAAGAAAATCAACACAATCATTGGTATTGAAAAACTATCAATTAAAATTTAAATACATTCCCCCATAAATAAACATAATTTTAAACCATATTAAGTGATATGGGGACTGGAAATAAAATTTTGAATCCTCACCCAAAATTATGAAACACCATCCAAATAATTAATATGTATGATATCAATACAACATATCCCCAATGTATCATATTTTCAATAAAGGGTTTATGTCAGTAATGAGTATAAATACTATAAAATGATATTTAAAACATCATTATTAAAAATATCTTTTTAAATTTGATAATATATTTAAAACATAAATTTCAAAATACATTTTCAAATTAGTTTTTTTAATTACCTTTCATTACTTGTAAAATAGTCTCTAAAACATCGATTGATCATGATAGTGGAAAATTATTCTCATGTTGTCCTAGTAGAAACAATCATTCATTTTACATTTTTATTAGATGTCAAATGAGAATTATTTAAAAAAACACGATGATTTCATTAAAAAACTCTATATAAATCGAAAAAGGTAATTTTTTATTAAATAAGTTTTTAATGATTAAAAAAATTGATATTTTGTTTATAATTCATGGGATTAGATAAAAAAACAATTTCAACTGAAGAAGGAAATATGGTCGGATTTTGTTAAAAACATTTTCATAATCATTTTGTGTATCCAATAGAAGGAAAATAGTTTTATTAAATGAAAAATATCATGATTAACTATAGTAAAAATTAATATATTAATTTTAGGATATATATATATATATATATTAAATAATTCCTCAACGAGAGGCTTTAAAAAAAACTCCCCGAATAATAATGAGATTATGAAATAAACCCTTACCACTTTGATTAATTCTGTATCATAATTACCGTGATTGAAATAATATTAAATGGAAAATTTAATAACATGATTTTATATTAATTCATGATAAAAAACAATATAATAGTATTATATACACCACAAAAACGAAATATGTTGTGGATATGGCGTATGTCCCAGGGAAGTAAAAGTGAGAGGAGAATCATTAACCTCACAATTTCTTTTGGATGAACACGAGTTTAAATAATGTACATTGTTTTTATACATATCATTAACTTATATAATAACCATATTTGGATTTATTATATAATATATTATCCTTTTCTAAGATATTATCACTTTTTCATTAATTATCAATCAACATTTAAAATGTTTTGGGAACTTTTTCCCTTGTATTACCATTTATTGATTATTATGAAAGATTTGGTTCATGTTAAAATTATACAGTTACATCCTATAAAAAAAATAATTATGAAATAATTTTAATATTTTCATATCAATTACAAATTTATGAACACTCATTAAATATGTGTCCTAGAAATGTATAATGATTTTATCATGGAGATGATTGGTTTTGTATACGCTTGGGTAAGGTATCAATTTTTCAGTGATCATTATAGAAAATAGGTAGGTATTATTTTATACATTAGAAGTATTATAATATAATAAATACCATATTATATTTTTAAATAAACCTTTACATGTCTTTAATGTGGTAGGGGGATGATAAAATATTAACATCGCTTTGGGAAGGTGGTAGTCCACACATACCGGAATGATGTTATCGTCTTTATGTGAGTCAAATAGTAAGAAATAGAATGATATATTATCAATATATAATTATAAATACATAATTAAAATCATTATTATTTCATTTTTATCACATATATTCATTGAAAATATCCTTTTAACTTCCATGTAAATCATGAGTGAATAACAAATCACATCGATTCGCTATGAAGTAGTCCGTTGAACACAAGTCAGTTGTAACTATATCCACTACATAATGGAAGCTAAAATGGTATATATGATATAATAACTCAATAGGTATAATTATTTAATTAATATAATATTTATAAATCATATCCATCATCATAAAAAACTATGAGAGGTGGTAATGGAAAAATGAATGAGATTAGTTCTTGAGCAGTAGTCTGCCATACAAATGAAAGATGATTTCATAAACCATTTGATAGAATTATTTATAGTTAGAGGTAATTAAAATAATATAAAAACATATATCTTTATTAATGATACCTAATTTAATCTATAATCATAGTATAATAATAATTGAATGAGGTGTTTGAGGAAATAAAAAAACATCTGTTGAAGAATTTTATGACTTGTTCAGGAATCCTCCATAACTTTTCTACAGAATCACTACTATAATGGATTCATTCCAAAAATAATGATTGGAATATAAAATTAGGGATGTTGGGAAGTTATTTTAGTAGTTATTTTTTTTAAGAAAATGGATTTTAATGTTTTAAGTCAAGAGGATAGAAGACATCCTTATATAAGTGAGGTGAGTGGAAATATTTTAATTTTTTAAATGAAAATGGTGTACCCATGTTTTAATCATTAAAAAAGGAAATAATTTTCTTTAATACTGACCCTATTTAAATATAGGATGTGAATTGGCTGATAAATTATATTGTATATGCGTCTCTAGGTCATTTTAAGCCATTTATTTTTAGTATAACACTATGGTAAATAAAGTGTTACCACAACCACAATAATATTTTTAATGTTTCCACTATTCATTCCGGCCAAAAAATATTTTTTTCATATTTAATAATATAAAATTTTATTATTGAATATATAAACTCCATTTTTCAAAATTCCATTCATAAATGAAGGAAATTATAATTTATAATCAATCCCACAGATAGGATGAGAATATAGGTTTTTAAAGGGAATTGTTCAAAAATTTAAAGTGCTTTATATAAATATTCAATATAAAATTTATTCCAATAACCTAAATAGAATTAATTATTATATTATTGTGCTAAATTTAAATTAAAAAAGATTAAATATATATTTTAACTTTAGTAATGAAATAAAAAATGGTCATTTTCATATAAAATATTGTACTGTTTAGTATTCATCAAAAAAAATTCATAAAAACATGATAAACTCACCCTAAGATATGTTATAAATTCTAATTAAAAAAATATTGTTAAATTTACAAAATAAATTTTATAAATGTTGTAAAAATAATTTTAAATTATGTGTGAAGAAAACAACTAATCCATCATTTAGAAAGAATTCAGTTTTCTTAAAAAAACATTTCATTTTCTTTTAAATGGTTTTTATTTTATTTATAATTAACAGATGGCCATTATTTTTCATAATTTTTCTAATACTATTAATTCTTAAAAATTGAGCTGATATGTTATAATGGAATACTACATTATTGTTCATTTTGACCTGAGGTCACCTATTCAACAAGCTATCAATGAGATTAAATTTATTTATAAAGAATCATTTCTTATATCTCGGGTGTAATATTTTCATCTATGTTTACTGTTTTGTGTCATTAATGCTATTGAAAATAATTATATTTCTTTTAATATAATGTTGTTAATTAATTTGTTTATATGTAATTTGAATTAGAGAATGTATCTTTCTAAATTTGAAAACCCAATATGGATTAATCAATTGAAGAATTTAGAAAATTTAATGAATTATTTTTAAAAAAAATCATAATTCCATAAAAAATAAAAGGGGAGTAAAATAAAATTAATAATGAAAATATTAAATAAACTAAATAATTTTAATTTTTTATTTTTTTTAACTTTTCAAATACTTTTTCCAATGAATTAGTGTTTTAACAAGAATAGAATGAAAATATAAATAATAAAATTGTCTGTTTAAAATAAATTTTGATTTTACATTATTCATGATTAAGAGAAGTATAATAAAATAATGTTATTGATGACACCAAATAAATATTAAATAGGTTTTGGCACTAATTTATAAATAACAATGTTGTATTAAACCTTCATTTTCAGGAGTTATAAACGAATTATATCTAATCTTACATACTATAAACATTTTATAAAAGAAAATAATTAATATAAAGACTCATTGAAATTTTACCCATATTTATGTTATATTAAAATATTTACATCTAAAAATATTTCATCTATATTACCCATGAATACTTTTTGAAATCATTTATGAGTATCTATGAATTCTTATAATGGACCGATTGGACCCACGATATCATGGGAACCAAAATTGTCTTATACTAATTAATATTTTATTTAAAAATGTCATAAAGGTGTCAAAGATGAATGGAACATAGAAAATGAGTTATCCAAAATTTTGAATGGGTTCTATAGAGGATTTTATATTATAATCATTTTGATGTTGACTATATAACATTCATTTCACACTTAGTAGGAAATTTTAAGGAATTTAATTAAGTAGTTTTATCTATCATTATTTTAACTTTTAATGTATTTTATTCTGAAAATAGAAATCGTACCATAATTAGTCTCGAAAAATTATTTTATCATGCAGTGAGAGTTAAATTTGAAAAAAATAAATGTTTTGTTTTTAAACGTGAATATGTTTATTTTTATTCTTATAAGAATGTGAATATATATTCAATTGTTTTTTATTAATTAACCTGCCGAAATTTCATGTCTATAAAAGTAATATTAATAGATTATAGCTTATGGAACTAGAGTCTTGGACATTTCTACTTTTTTATTATACTAATCATCAAAGAATGACATGTTCATCTATTACACATCATGAAAATTAATAAGAATTATATTTATCAACACTGTGTAAAATATAAATATAAAATAATTAGTTATATTTATATTATTGATGATAAAAATGCTTGAAAATTATACCTTATTCAACTTGATTTATTTGGTCATATAATTATTTATAGATTAAGAGGACTAAAATTGGATTTTTCAAATTTTTCAATTTTTTTAATATTTTCTAGAACAAAATTTACGTTCCATAAAATTGAGGCAATATATATATATATATATATATATTCAAATTTATTAAAAATCAAAATGGTTATTTTATATTTTACAATATAATTAGTAATATATATGAGTTTTTTAGAATTAATATTTAAATATATTATAATCAAAATGTTTACTTAATTAATTTTTTTTCTAATAGAAATCCTAAACATAATGGTTTTATAGAACGAAAATAGATCTAAGGTAGAAATCCTTGTAACTAAGAAAACTAAATAAAATTTTAATAAATATTTCTGGTCTATACATTTCAATACAACATGTTAAATTTTGAATAATGTTTTAATTAAACTATATATATTTACAAGTAATTAAGGACTTTTTAATTATATAAAACCTAATGTAAGTTATTTCAATGATTTTTGGTATAATACTTTTATATTAACTACTAATGATTACATGGGTCCAATTGATTTTCAAATTTATTTTGGTGTTTTCCATTTGTTTAATAATAAAAGTAAAAAAATTTATGTTTATAAAAATCGAAAAATTGTTGACGAATTATTTAATAATTTAAAATTTATTTAAGATGATTTGATTAAGGGATTTATTTTATGGAATTTCATGGTGATTTTAATGATATTAATTTTGGTGAATAAAAAAATTAAGATAATAATGTAATATGTAATGGGGTATTACTCCTTAATATTTAGATCTGAAATGTTAAAAATTAATATATATCACCCTATTGATAAATTTATTTCAAATTTTTATTATGTTATCATATCTTGAAATATTTTTGTATATTTTTAGAATAAATTCATCTGTTTTTCTGAATGTGTCCCAATGGGAGTTTAAGGTTCTTATAATGGTGAAAAGTTTATTGTTTAAATGTATTATTGACATAATAATTTTTATATAAATAATATTCTATAATTAGTTTCCCCCCAATAAAACTGGATATAATTGGAACTAAATGGATTTATAAAAATAAAATAGATCAGTCTTGTGATATTGTTAAGAATAAAAAAATACATGATAAACATGATTTCTAAGAAGAATGTATAGAATTTGATGATTCTTTTTCCCTTTTTTTATAAGATTTTATATATTATAATTTAATTTCCCTATTTATAATTACATTGTTTATGTTACATTAAATGGATAATAAAATTTCATTTTTTATATTATTCTTTCTAAAGAGTTTATCATTTTCAAAAAAATTGTTTTGTACATGATAAATTAGTTAATCTTGTTATGAAGTTATGAAAATATATATAATTATATATTATTAAATCATTCCTTCTATGATAAACATTCATTTAATTTTGTTAAAGATTTATTTTAATAATGGTAATTTATATCATACCAGGTTTATTTAATTGATTTGTAATTATTTAATAAATATGAAAATATATTTTTAATATATTATTTTGGATTTTCTAATTAACTGATTTGTAAAGAGTTTCAAAATTTTATGGAAAGATAATTTGCTATGAGTTTTGTGGTTGCTCATAATTTCAGTATTGGTCATGAAATTAATCAATGTAATGATCGAGTATTTCCGAATAAATATAAATATTGTCAATATTTATTTTTAGGTTTTATTATATTATATTAAAATTATTTGAATGTATATGTGATCTAATTATTATATATATTTACCAGAATATTAAAATCTATATATTATATAATTCTTAGAGGAATGATTGGTTTTTTTTATATTTCACTACCATAAGAGATGATTTAATGTTTCTTATGTGAAATATTTATAATATCTCACTTAAAAACTATTACGTGATTTATAAGACATGAGAATGGAAATAATAATTTATTATAATCTAATTTTTTTTTTAAATTATACATTATTTAGATACATTTTTTGGAGGATATAGGGTTGGTTGATAAATTTAATCTTGTTTATGTTATTTTATTAGTAAATGATTATTTTCCTAGAGTATGAGAAAACAAAATTCTATTTATTCTTATATTATTGATGGTGAATATAAATATACTACCTCATGTTGTTACCAATAATTATAGGTTAAAGAAAAATTTCCTTTTTTGGGTCGTAATTTTGAAATGATTTCTATTAATTATGGTAAATTTTTTTCTATTTAAATATCAAAAAACCCTTTAAAATATATAACAAAATAATCATGATGACATGAAATTTCATTATAATTGATATTATTTGAATAAATCTTATATTATTTGTCAATATGATTCTATTAGAAAAATATTTTTTACATTTTTACCATACCATTTGATATTTTAATTTTTTAGAAAATTAAATGTTTTCTTTCTATGATGTTGATTAAATTTTAAATGTTCATTAACTATTTTTTATAAATTTAACATTATATTTTTTAATTAATTAATAGTTTTTCTAATATCTTGAATTAAATTGTTTTAAATATATTTTAAATATTTAGTAATTTTATTGATTTCTTTTTTTTACTTTCAAATTTTTTTTAAATGTTATAATTTACTAGGAAATTATTTTTTTCTTTTGATATTTTCAAAACGGGGGAATATTTTAAAATATTTTGGATCATTAGGATTTCAAGTGATATTGTTTAATTAATTTTTTTTATATTGAATATTAAAAATAAAATAATAATGATTTATATTATGTTATATTAATTAGATAATTATAATTTCCCACAACACTATATACATATTATGTAGTTATCTTTATTTTCGGTATTATATTCAATTTATGATATATTATTATACATTTATTATTTACAGATATTGTTATCATGTTTATTTTCTAGTGAAAATTGACATATTAAAAATTATTATCTCATGGTAACATGAATTTTTATTTTAGTTTCATTATATGGTCATACAATTCTTGATGTGGTTAGTTAGTTTTTTTAAGTCAAATTATATTTTAATCAATTGATTTTTCTTTCGATAATGGATCAATATTTCATCCAAATTGTAAACTCACAATTTTGATTGTGGTTTCGTCTTAATATTTTGGTCATTCATTTTGTTTCATGTAATTGATACCTCAAAATCTATTGTTTTCTTCTAATGGATGATCAGATATATCATGGTCAAATGAGTTGTTTACGCAGTCAATAATTTTACTATCATCAAAATAACTTGATGATTTATCTACATGATTATTCTATACGAAAATTTGATATAATACATTGAAATTTTAATAGATTATAGAATCCACTATTTCTAAATTATTTTTTTATATTATCACCAAGTGAATGTTTATATTAGAATTTATTACATTCATTATTTTCGAAACCTATATGTCATTTTTAGTCACTTTTATAAGAGATTTAAATTACAAACTAAAGTGTACATTTTTAAGAAAAATACCTAAAACATTTATTTTGAAAAATTTAATTTATTTAATTTTGGTGATTTAATTATTTAATTTATTTTTAAATAAAACTTCATTACTAAAAAATATTCAATGAAGTTTATGATTTTTTTAAATTTGGGATATATTTTTTTATCCATGTGTATGTGTTTTTAAGGTATTTTAACTTTTGAATTTTATATTATTATTCTTGAGGAAATCAGTACAACACTTATAAGAACAATTTGAATAATTCTTATTGGAATATCTTGAACACATAAATTAAGAATTAATTATTTTCATGATTTTTTTTACTGTGGAAGTAATTTTGGAATAATAATATATATCGCTCCTTCCAAAATTTTTATTCTATTTTTAATTTCATAATTGAAGCCACCATTATTACATAATTGTTTTTTCTAATTTAAAAGTAATAAATTCTCATTTATGGGATACATAATATGTTATACAAATGAGTGTTCTGCGATACTATGAATTTCAATGTTATACTTGTGGATACATATTACCATGTGTTTGATGACTCTCAAGGGGAACTTTATCTTCTTAAACTGATTCAGGTAACATAATATATTCAACTTATCTACACTTGATAACTATAAGTTGTACTTAATCTGTCATTATCATCTTCTTTTAATATTGCTTTATATTTCTTATTTAATTATTCCCATCACTATTACATATTTATAAAATGAGTTTTATACATTTCTAAAAAACATAATCTCAATTCATGTTGTGTATCCCATATTCTAATTTCGTGTAATTAGATATGTGATTATGGTATTCTTTGTGGTGTTGGTTACCTAGAATAAACATCAAAGTATATGAAGATCACGTGTATTCATTATTATGAATGTTAATAATTTTTTATTTCGTAATGTTGATTCATTTTCATGAAATAGTATGTGATAATGTCCAAATGATACATATCTCATCCAAAGTATATAGAAGATTCCCACTATGATGATATAATATAAATGCAATGAAAACATTCATTAAACCCAAGTCCTATGGGTGGAATGTTATTCACCCTAGGCATTACCGATAAAGGAAGGTTATGAGAATGGAATAAACAGTAGGAAATCAACATTTTATGTTTTTGTAACATTAAATTATTTTTTTTATGGGCACCTGGTATTTTTTCATGATGTTTACTATGTAATTTAGTGGTATCCACAGATTTCCATTTTATGGATGCCAAGAGGGACAAATAATTATTGTAACTATAATCCCTATAAAATTAAAATTTTAAATTAACTAGTTAAAACTAATATTATCAACATTCATTGTTTATTATGTTCTCAGCCTTCCATGATTTCCCTTACATAATCATAGGATTTTTGAATTAATAAGTGACTTGAATAATAATAGTAAATATTTATATTTATGGTTTGTTGGATATAGTATTTCTTATATGTATCGATGAATAATACATTAAAATTTTATTGTTATCTAAATAATAAATATTCAAGGATGGGTAAATGATTATAAGGATAATATAACCACATTTAAGGGTCTAATTAGAAGTATTACATATGATTTCTATTTATATTATTCTATAATGCACATGTAAGGTGAAAAATAATTATATTATTATAAAAAAATGGAGTTGTTTAATAATTAAATAATTTGAAGGGGGCTAGAGTCAATTTTGGAAAACATAGAAATAAATTTATAAATATATTATTATAACAAATTAAAAAAAATAAATTATTGTGCAAAGTAAATATAGAGGAAATATCTCATGTCCTATAGATATTTTATGTTATCAAAAGTGTTCTATCTCTCCCAATTCCTATAATCCATCAAGGGAACATAATTAAAAATGCGTATCCCAACAATAATTATACTATGATAAACCAAAATTTATT
Organism: Viscum album; assembly: GCA_963277665.1. NCBI lineage: Eukaryota > Viridiplantae > Streptophyta > Magnoliopsida > Santalales > Viscaceae > Viscum > Viscum album. The sequence goes on along the minus strand of OY728165.1, from coordinate 1,331,547,459 downwards.
CAATTGATGAGGACTAACATCATTATCACCCTATGATCCCATGATGTTTTTTAGAGATTTTATTGCATGTGTCAATATCCTCAAGGGGTATTCAACCCATAGATCCTAAAGTAAAATAATAGTATTTTGAGATTGAGTCAAATGAATCATAAATAAAAAATGATTTATAAGGTAATGTTACTCTATATCATCCAATAAGTTATTTATAATTTAAATGTAAATATCCTCTTATTTTGTCTTTGGTTCTTATTCATGTCATGTAATCATTTTATTTTGATTTTCAAGATTGTATCTATATTTTTTTCAATTAATATTAAGAAATTTAGAAAACAAAATTGTATTGTAAATTCTCTAAAAGTTCATCCACTATATATGAAACCTTTATGCATTATAAAAAGGCTCACTTTGTGAATCTATATGAATTTATGAACCATTGATTGAATGTTTTGTGTGTAAAATTATTTTTTCTTCAGATCTAATCATTCATGAAATTCCATTAATATTTACTATTACATCTCATTATTACATATCACATATCCACCAAATGAGTGAATATAATACAATGAGACATATGTAAAATACTATTAATAGGTTCCATAATTTTTTATAAGTTAACAATAGAGTACACAATTTGTACCCCATTCTACAAATCATGTACCCATGAATTTCATTTGTATCACACATGGAAGTCTTCTTAGTAATATTAAATTAGATTATTGAAAAGATAAAATAGGATCATAAAACTGATCTAGAAAAGGTAGATTATGTTTTTTAATAACAGTATGTCTTCTATCAAGTTTACATGGAACATAGTCAGTGTTAATTGATGACTTAGATAATAATGGTCTTGGAATGTCCTGTATCTACAAGATGACATGAGGACATAAAAACCATGAAACTCTAAGTCCACACACAATGTGATTATCTACACACCGTATACCTTGTACACATTCAATATGGGAAACAAACCTTGTACAAAGGCATGCATCATGGAAATTCTTAGAAGATAGTACACATTGTGTAATTAAGTACATGACATATAGTATATTACAGTCTGCGAACTTAATTTTAAATATATTAGAGAATAAATTATACGATTAAACCTATTAACATGTTTTCTGTCAAATTTATTTGAAAATACAATCCAATTAATAGTATTTCTAATTATACATTTACTCTATTCTTATTAAATTATAAAACTACAATTTGTTAATATTTTTTTCTCATAGTTCTCTCATTGTCTATGATGAAAATAATACGAAGTCTAATACCTATTTGTCATATGTGTAATTTTTTAAATAATATAAAAAATTAAATTACCTATAATTAATGTATAATGGATTCTAAGGGAGTACAAAAGAACAAAGGTAATTCCATGTATTATAGGAAAGTAAATGAAATTACATCCATATAATCTTTTATAGTGTAATAATATAATATAAAATAAATATATTTAATTTTTTAAAATTATGAATGATATATTTTTTAAGGATTATTATATGGCGATAATATAAATTGAATAAATTTTATTAATTTTTGTCTTGTTTTACTAATTACAAAACAAATAGATTAACTGATTGAAAAATTACAAGTGTATTTTCATTGAATGCTATGTGTAAGATCATGATATTAAATTATACCTATTTTGTGACTAATATCCATTAATGTTATTATTTTCCTTAAATTATAGTGGTGGCCCCTGATTGATCCCCTCAGTATTTTGTATAGAAATGTGTTAAATAATTTTTTTAAAGAAACATATCTAATATAGTGGGGACCCTAAAAATTTTATGGGTAATATATTATATAAGGATGGATATCCAAGGTGAGAATAGTCTATATTAATACTAGAATTTTGGAGACCCCCATCGAGGTGATACATAAGAGTGAGGGATAATGCTGAAATATGAACCATGAAAATATTTAAGGTGTTTCCCATAGGGTTGATGGTTAGTTTATAATTGAAAATATTAACTAATTAATAGATTATATCAGGATCATGCCACTCATTTAATTTCTATCATTTGAATGGTTTTTTTGTATATACTTCAAGATATTGTCATAAATTAATTCACATTAATGAAATATTAAATTAAATGAAAAAATATTATGATTATATTTTATCGTACATGGTTAGTTGCTTATGTAAAATTAACATAATTTTACCAAGTCATGTGATATGATTAAAATGGGGTTCTACGTGTAATGATAAATCATCCCTGGACAAAAATAAAAAAAAATTATAACCTTCCACTACCAAAGTTAATGTCAAATTGATAGTTCAATGTTACTTACCAGACATGTGGGGGTTCGTTCAATTATCTGTGAATATTATAATTTATTTTTTGGGATAATATAGCTTGGTTCACATCAAGGTCTAATATCCTAATTAAGATTTTTTTTAACTAAGTTGAAAAGGATGAGAAGACCATCATATGATATCCCACTATTGTAAAGTCCCCTTAATAGATTAAGAAAATTAGAGTTATTAGAATTTGATAATTAATAAAACATAAAACGTTTCAAATAACATGTTAAAAAATTCCATAGATATGACAAGGAGAACATGGTTCCATTCCACTGGAATATCAATGAAATAAGACATTAAAAAACTATTGATTAGTGATGTTAGTTTTTAAGAAAAACATGGAGATTAAAAAAATTTAAATTTAAAAATCTATTTTAGAAATCAAGGATGTTTTAATTATCAGTACATAACATTGTAAAAATGGAAGGACAAAATAAAATTGACAATATCACTATTATCCCTACTATAAAAAGATAAAATTATAAATTTTGATAATTTCTTGGAATAGTATAGTCCCTAACGTGTCATATCACACCATGAATAGAAGTTTTACGTGAAAGAATCACCACATCATGAGTCACTTTAAAAAGAGTATAATGAGGGAGAAGTATCTCTCTTCTTAAGACCTGTGGATGATGTAATTTGTTTAATTTGATTCATAATATCCTCAATGGCCTGAGATATTAAAAAGAAATATGTAGTTAAAGATTCATATTGAAACATTTATCACCATCAATATCCTTTGCAGTAGGTGGTGAGACAAGAGAGATATATGATATCTAATGCACTATTCAAGTGAATGTATTAATAAATAGATCCAACTTGTTCTCATATGGACATGAACAATATAATTATAGAGATATTATAATCTTTTTTATTTATTAACACTAATATGTTACACAAAAATCTCATTCTTCATGCACACCCTAAATCCTTCTCCAGTTTTATTATCAATAATAATATGAGCAATGGTGGGGACATAGTTTCAAGAATTATTACTCTCATTATCAATGAGAGTAACTGTATCTTGTTTAATGGACCCATGCTCTGTTTGGTTAATAAGGAATGTACAAATACCGAAAAAGGCATGATGACTCATTCCATGTCAAATGGTTGAGATGACCACCCTTCCATGAAGTAGAATATGAAAACATTTATCTTCAAAAAACATTATTTTTTGACTTGTTACCTGAAAACACTATTAATACCTCTGAGAATATTTAAAATATTATTTTACTTGGGAATTAGTTACAAATAACATCATCTTGATACATGGATACAATAACATTATTGAAATATATATTAACATGATTATAATCATCCATAGTAAACTAAAAAAGATATCTATGGGACATACATGAGAAAGGGGTGAGATATATTTCCATGAAGGGAATAAATAGATCATAACAAGATGAATGTATAACATGTTAGTCAACAATATTTTCTATAAAACCAAATGGGGTGTCAATAATAATCATGAACAATGAGGCAAGATGAAACATGATAACATAAATGAAACTAGGGAATATGGAAACAACCTTAAACATGACACTACAAATATATGTAAATACTAACAACCAATATATCATTACATGGTGGAATAGTACCATAATTTATTAGATTTACTCCCTATTCCCAAAAATGAGATATCAACATAAAAACATTTCCAAATGTATAAGAGCATTATATAAATGTTGGTGCACCCGTTTCCATCGTATCATGTGAATGAACTAGTGTTCCACATAAAATATTCAACATAGATTCATATTTCATCATATATAATTCAAATATAAATTTGTGTGGAATTAATACATGGAGTTAATTAATCAAATAATTATTGGTATTCCATGGTGAATACCCTTGAGTGGAAATGTTAATGGTGTTCACAATAGAAAGTCTTGGTAGGGGGAAAAGTGTGGGATAATTTTGGCTGCATAACGGGGGGCATAATGAATCATGAGAGTGGTTAATGAGAGAGAAATGGGTCAATAATAATTTCAAAAAAATTAGTTTATTAATAGTGATATGTAACAACATAATCCAACATGTGGAATTAGGAGATAAATAGTATAATACATTAATGGTCTTGAATAAAAGTTTTGGATGGAAAAATCACAGGATGAATTTGACTACATAATGAGGGACATAATGAACCTTAGGAAGGATAAATGAGAAGTTAATGGGTATCTCGTCAACATTAAATCATAGTATCTATAATTGGGATGTGTAAAATTATATTAAATGAATTGGAATTGAAAGAAATAGTAATTATTTAATGAATTTTATTGATAAAAGTTGATAAAGAGAGAATCCCAACCTTCGACATCTTGGAGTCTTATGTAAGGATTATAAAAAGTGGGGATAAATGATCCTAGATTATATGGAAATAAATTTTATATTAATAGTAAATTTATAAAGTAAATACGACAAATTTAACTAATATTTATGAGTCCTATTATATAGATGGTTCTAAAATAGAAATTAAGAGATATAGATAGATCCATCACCTTGAGAGGGTGTTAGAAAAAGACTGGGAGGAGCTTCTTGAGATAATTGGGGAAATATAGAGGGATAAATAATTTAATATGTATACCCTTTTTTCATATAATAGGTTTTTGTGAATATAATTGGTAGCTTAGGTGGGTTTATATATGAAATGTGATGGGTGTTCATTATTATTTTCCAAATATTTGGTTTGATCTCTATATAATAATGTAACAAAAAACCCAAAAAATAAAATATATTATTAATATGGTCTACTCAAATGATTAGTGGATATAATTATTTTATAATGAAATGAACCTAGAATAGAAAAATCGAACCCTTGGATATGACTATATGTGTATTTTTTTTATAAAGAATTGATTTTAAATCCTTAAAATATAATATAGTTTTTGGAGGATGCATAAAGGGGGTATAAAAATAATCAAATAATCACAAATAAAAGTTATTTTAAAATGGAAATACATATGTATAGTCACCAATACCTTTTCTTGAATATAATACATCACTTTTAGGTTATTATGAATTCCTTATAAATATCCTATATGAAAACCGTATTAAATTTTAAAATGAAAATCTGAGAATCTATGAAAATTATACAAAATTCACCATATTGTAAATTCAAAATGATGATAAAAAAATACTTATTTTATCAAAATATTTCTCTAAATATTATAAATTAAGACTATAATTTAGAATCTCTATTTATAGAAAATAATGGTTTTTGGAAAATAACTATTATATGGACCTTATAAAAATTACATGTTAAATTTCTAAAATTATATTACCATATATATTTATTATGTAATATTAATATGATTTTTTTTAAAATTTTATTTATTTTAAAATTTCATTAATTCCTCAAATGAAAAAGTTAATTTAAAATGTTTATTACCAAAAAATACCATTCGAGCTTTTTTGTATTAAAATATAATTTTTATCATACTCAATAGATAATTAACTATATTGTAAAAATAATAATTAATATAATAATTATTTAACTCAAAAAAAAATATAATTATTCATACAAGTAAGGATTGGATACATATCCATTTCATACACCAGTAAACACTCTATCGATAATTGTGTGGAAGTTAGATTTACTTGGAGTGTTTCAGAAAATATGGTTTGGTTTGTGATATACATAATCTGGAAATTTTACCATAAACATCTTCTTTCATTTTTAATTTATCAAATCTTGGATTTGGTTTTTGTAAGATAAATTTGAAAAGATGATATATCCCTTAGAATCTATGATAAATGGGCTTCTTAGGGTTCAATCCAACAGGTCAAGACCATTAGACATTTAACATATTTTAATTGGACAATACCACCACCCATAATATAAACTTTTCATATAATCACTATTAAATATAAATTATATCAATGTTATAATTTTTAATTATTGTTTTAATCTCCGTTGATAAAACTAATAAGGGTCTAATATTTTCAAAGTAGTGAATTTTTTTTCTAAAACATTATTACATAATACGGTATTTAATTTAATCACAAAGGAAATTTAATTTATAATATATTGGTTTTTTGCATTAATCTAACCATTTTTTATTCTATCCATTGTCTTTTTTTCAAACCCTAAAATCTAGGATTCGTTTTCTTTTTCATCTTCTCATCTAGTTCCCACTTCAATTACTGAAACCTGGGTTTCCTCCATAGAACATTGGGCTGGTTAGTAATATTTCTTCTTAGAACGTTTTCTATATAACATATGATATGTACAATATATCCTCACATGAAAGATCATTAACCAATGATACAACATCTATTTTTAGAGTATTTTAGGATTATGTTTTTTACATCAGTAAGAGAGATACATGGAATCTCTTATATATATGAGTTAGGTTAAGTCGGAGTGCTAGTCAATAAGAACCACTCTACTGTGATCATTTATCTGGAATGCTCCATTGTATCTAGAACTAATAATTCCCTTATTTCAATACATAATGAAATTAATCTTAGAGATATACAAAGGAACACATTTCCACGGACCTCATACACCATGTCTCATCAATGATTTTTTATATAGCCTTTCAGATGATATTTTATGAATTTCCTGTGATGATAAATAGTTTTGACATTTTAGGTCATCTTTTACATAAGATTATGTCTCATTATATTTCACTCTCCAACATCATCCTTAAATTATGGAGTCTAACACCTCTTCCCATATAACTCCCCATAAGGTTCCATTCGAATTGTAGAAAGAAATTTTTTTATATGATAATTCCACTACGGGATGTTTCTAATACCAACAACTTTGGAAATCCAATTAAAATTACATCATCATATCTTCTAGGATTTCAATGTTCATTTAATACTAACCATCCATATGAGGATGAAAATAAGTGATGATGATCAGTTCTATATCCAACACTTTTTGAAGGTTTTTCCAAAAAACACTAGGTAAACATCATACCGTGATTATATACAATGGAGAGTGTATATATCTTATGCCTTACCACTTATCTTATGTATATTGTGGCTAGTAGATGAAGAGAGAAATTTTTATGAATATAAATGAAATGTGATTTCTTGGAAAGGAGTTTTTCTATAAACCAGATTGAATTATTTCTATTAGGTGTCCTAGGTATTCGTACAATAAAATCCATTCTTTTAATTTATGATTTATATACATGTATTGCTATGATTTTGTTATAACAATAGACTTTTTTTAGTTTCACATTGACTAGTAAGAATTACATTCATCGAGATAAATACACCTGAATCAATCTCATCCACTTTTCCCGCAATATTTTTATCATAAAATCACTATACATCATAGTGATTCCTCGACTAATAGATAATGATGATTCTTCTTAATCATCCAGTAGTCCTCTCTTCAATTATAGTTATTATGGAACACATTTATTGGTTTAAAATCATATGAAACATTTTTATTAAATATTATTACCCGAATAATTACTACATGTTTCTATAAAAATTCATAATTTGTATGTACCTCTATGACCTTCTTATGAAAATATGGCTGAGAACATTATTGATAAATGTACAATGAAGATCCTATTATTGTTCCCATGTCCGTCATATTCATGCCAAAGATGTTTGGATCCCTTATAACCATAATCCTAGAGAGAATTGTTGAATCCTTTCTACTCAAGGAATTAGTAACATTTCCTTCCAAATATGGTAGTGGTTAGAAAAACTACAATCCTTGATCAAATCAAATGACATATGTTACAACATATTAAATTCATTGATTGGGAATATATTCCTGATTGTTTTATGGACCATATATATATAAATATATTATCCCTATATAGATAATGTCACTAAATCATTAATGGAAAGATCACAACTTGCAGTTCAAGATCTTGAGTTATTTAGTTCTTCTAATGTATCATTAGTTAGTGAGAGGGATAAGATGTCACTTTTTCATTTTTCAGGAGCACAAAAAAATCTATTACCAAATGTATCAATATTGATAACAAATAATTTCCCACAAGTGGGTAAATTGATTATATATGTAATGATTATCCTCTTATATAGATCTTTAGAAAATTCCTCACATTCATCATTCAATAAAATGATGACTCCTTTTGGAGTTATCTTCATTATGGGGAATCAAAATCAATATATTCATCCTAATAATTATCATAGTGAGCATATAATCCTACGATACTATGGATTTCTATCACAAAGGTAGGTCTATACCACCTTTCATTTATTTCATTTTTTGAATTATCAATAGATATTAGTTTTTTGGGGATCACATTCCCCACGAATATAACATTTTATAACAATTAATATCATTTAATATACTTTTCACAAATATTTTATTTAATCATATTCTTCAATATGTTATATAAATTATCATTTTGTTACTACTTTCTTTTATAGTAAATAATAAAATCATCAATAAAGACTACCATTAATTTATATAGGTAATCCGTAAAATATATATTGATAAAATCATTCATGATTTTGGAGAATTTGTGGGTCCAAATTTTATTACTATGAACCCATTATGCCCATACCATGCATAGAAAGCTTCCATGGGGATATCCTCATTCTCCACCATTACTTGATAATATACTGACCAAAGATATATATTAAAGAAATAATATGTTCTACATAGCTAATTTAATAATTCATATATATTGGTTATAGGATAAATATTTTATATCACAATATTTTTGAGTTCATGATAAAAATGTTGTGGTGTAATGACCAATCCTTCTTCTTGACGGAGTGGACCGGTTCACCCCACAATGAAACACTAGTGTGAATAAACCCATTATTTATATTGTCTTATTGTTTCTTATTCGTCTCCTAAAGTACAAAATCATCATTTCAATATGGATTCTTGGTTACTGGAAATACCATTGGTATATGCTCTATTGAAAATAAAATCTCTTATAATGGAGGGAGACTAAAAAAATTATTCAAGAAACACATATGTGCATTACATCACAATGGGAATTTCATAAAGGATGATATTTTCTTTAATCTAAAACATTTGTTTTACATATTCTTTCTCTCAAGTCAATTATTTCCATCCTTGTTATTTTTGTACTAAATAAGATTATCCACCTCATTTCATATGTATAGTATCAGAGGGTGATTCATGATATAGAGGTTGATTTTTTTCTCATGGATGTTTATGTAGGTTCTCTAAAATAAAATTGATTTTATAACCATAATTACATGAAACTCATCTGAATGGAATATCAAAAGGTTCTTGGGGAATAAAAAATTTTTATATGAGAGGAGTTATATACTTTGGTTTTAATAATTATACCAATTTTCATATTCAGTGAATGATGTAATTCTATAATTTTCAGTGGTATTTGTATATTTATATTCAACATGTGAGGTATGAAATAATGCATAGAACCTTAGATTATATTTTCAACTTCAATTGTTGTATTTTAATTCTAATCATTTACATTATCCAAAAAAATTGGGATGTAAATATTTATCTTATTAAACAAATAGATGATTTTTTTTGAATTTTTAAGGGATAACTGATATAAAAAAAATATTACATAACCTATGATATATTAGACTACATTATATATTATCTATGATCTATTTCCTAATATTAAAAATAATATGTATTTTTCCTATAATATGTGTTCAAGATGATCTTGTGAACATTAAAAAGTATCCCCCCCCAGAAAGTCAAATCTTTTGTATAGAAATGTCCATTTTCTTGCATGAGTTCCTAATCAAGCCTAGATTAATATTGTGTTTTTAGTACTAATACCTCCAGGTATGTATGGTCTGGAGCCACATCCACTTGTATTATCTAGATAGGGATGAATATTCATGGAATCAAATAACTCTATAGATTACCAAATTTTTGGATGTATCATTATATTTACTATTATCCCTATGGATTTCCCTATTTCTTCCAATCCTAATAACAATAATAACTAATTATCACTTTGATACCAACTATAAAAACCCAAGTATTTAATAAAATTTATTTTGTAATTTATTATATAAAAACAAAACTACTAAAACAATTATGATCATGAATCCTAGAGTCCTACGGAATTTTTTCAATATTATATTAGTTTTATGAATTGATTGAATTTTTTTTTTATAAATTCAAAAAATGATTCTAATTTTACATATCATTTAAAACATCACTAGATAACCCTACTGAATACATAAGAACGGGGTGAGAAATAATGCCTAGTATTGTAATAAACAAAGTACAACATGATGAATGTATTAATTTTTAGTTAATAATAATTCAAGTATAACACCTTAGTGTTGTAAATACTAATTTTGAATAATAAGTCATGATACAACATGAAATCATATTTGAAGTATGGGAATGTGGAAACAACTTTAAACCTGACATCATAATCATACATCAAGGTAACCACCATGAAATAAAAACATGGTGGAAAAGGTTTCATAATGGATTATGATTACTCCAAAATTATATAGAGGACAACTCCAAATTCTAAAACATTACTAAATTAATTGGGGTTCCATATAAAATTGGGTGCACCTGTCTCCTTCATATCATGTACATGCATAAGTGTGTAACCTAGATTGTTCAAAAAAGAATCTTATTTCATCGCATTTATTAAAATTATTAAGAATTGTGGAATATATAAAAGTATTTCGAAAATCATAGAAGGGTAGATATGACTTGTTGAATACAGATGAGTGTTTTTGGTGATGGTATCACAATAAAATGTTTTGACATGGGAAAAATTGTGGGGTAATTTCTGTAGCATAACTGGGGTATATAATGAATCATGAAAGGGATTATTTGGATTTAAATGTTATATAATCACTTTTAAGTCATGAGGTAAATAAGTGGTATATGTATGAACATAATCCATTATGAATTTTTTTGAATTAAATTGATTAATAGAAAATGATTTCTTATATAAAAGTTTTGGCATGGAAAAATTATTTGATAATTTTAGCCCCGTAATTTAGATATATAATGAATCGAGGGGAGAGATTAATTGGAGTGATATGGGTATATAATCAATTTTAAATAACAATTTATGTTAATGTAATAAGAAAAATATTATCCCAATAATATAAAGTGAATGAAAAATGAAATTTCATAAATAAGGAGAATGAATAAATAAGAGAAGGAGATAATCCCTTGCATTCCGATAGTAATGAATTATGTAAACATTTTAATAATATAAGATAAATGATATATAATTATAAGAAAAAGTTTTACAATAAATGGAAATTTAAAAGGTAAATACAATGTTACCAATCAAGAATGTAAAGGATAATACAAAATATGGTTTTTAAATGGAAAAAATAAGAGAACGAGAGATCCAATACCATGAGAGGGTTTATACAAAATCATTGGATGATATGCATTAGAGATATTGGAACCTTGTAAAGTCTCTAGTGAGGAATAAGAATAGTATAGTTATGAAATAATGGGTTTTAATGAATATAAGTTCTATCTTGGGGGGGGGGGTTATAGATTAAAAGTGAGGGGAGTTCTTTATTTTTCCCAAATCATAAGGTTCAGGCTTTATAAAATAATGTAATAAAAAATTACCATGGGTTTTTTCCCATGGTTCTCAAAAAATGGTAGTGGTTTTAGTAATTTTATATGTCCATGGACATATAATATCAAAATAATACCCCAGATGTTGAAGAAGCGAGTCATGTTTTTAATGAATATATTTTTAAATCATAAAATTAAATATATATTTTTGAGGATTAATAAGGGTTTTATAAAAGTAATAAAATAATAATAATAAATATTTTTTTAATTGTAAATATATATTTCATTTTGGATACCTTTTGTTGTTTTTATTTCATCACTTTTTTTCATTAGGATGTCTGAATAAATTTTGTATAATTATACTGTATTTAATTTTTTATAGAAAATTTTATCATCTATGAAAATAATGATGAAATAACTATTGGATAATGTTGAAATGATGGTTGAATGATTAATATATATTTTATAAAAAACATTTTATATATTTGAAATTAATTTTTTTATTTATAATATTCATTCTATTGAATTATACCTATTTTTTACAATAATAGTTTTCATACCATTCTGAAAATTATATTTTCACTTATCAAAATTATATTATATTTTTAATTTAATATATAATAAATTAAAAATAACTATTATTAATATATCATTTATTTGAAAAATCCATTAATTCATCAGAACAAATGTCTAAAATAAAATTTAATATAACACAAAAATTCTTTTTTTTTGTTTTATTAAAATATATTTTTTTATTAAAACTCGTTACTTATTCATTTAAAATGTAAAATAAATTATAAATAATCATAATTTTATGTGAAATAATATATAAATATTCAATATTTTAGTGCTGAGATACATGTCTATTCATTACACCAGTGAGCACTCTAGTGGTATGGTTTGAGATAATGGTTTTTTCAGGGTTTTCTTCAACAAACATGGATTGGTATGGGATATGAATGATATTGTAAATATCCTATATATGATATCAATAAGAAATTATTTATTTAATATAATCATTGGATTGATGAAGAGAAATTTATAAAGAATATATATCCCTTGGAATCCCTGATAAACGTGATATATATTGTATGATCAAAATGGTCGAGGCCATTGCTTCATTCTTCCAGGTCAAGGGGACATTATCATATCCCTTTAAAAAACTAATCATATGATCATTGTTTAATGGATATATTAATAAGGGTAATGATGATAAATTATCATTTGAATCTGATAGGATATAACTCTTAATGGTCCGATATATCCAAAGATGTGAATGTATTTTCTATAACCCTATTATATTATATTTTACAGAATTCATTCATAAAGGGAATGTAATTTATAAAATTCTTGGTCAATCTAAATAATATCAAGAGGAAATTGAAGGAAAAGTATGTTGTTTATTTTTCATGTCGTAAAAAAGGATACATGATGAGGAACTGAACCCAACCAAATAAGAAAGGACAAGTTTCAAGTGCATTTTTCTTGATTTTATTCATTATTTATCTTTATCTTGGGTATTACATATTATATATCATTATTAAATTTGTATCTAAATAAAAAACCCATGTATATTTTGGGTGGTGTCCAGAGATGAGGTTGATATACGGGCTACCAATTTCATGATACTGAATTCAATTCCCTTTATAAAATACCACCTCACATTTACACTACAATAATGATTTTTGTTTTAATGTAATATTATTATGTTCTTATTGTTTTCAAGATAAACATTTATTTTTATTTCAAAAATAGAAGGATTATTACTAATAAGTTGAAATAATTTTATAAAATTCTAAAATGATTGAATATGTAATGATATGTCACAACTGAATAATGTATTTTTATGTATTAAATTATAAAAAAATTATTCCAATTGGATAATGAATCAAATTATCATGGTTCATTTATCACCTAGTCATTGAATCATCACATTGACCACATAAATGAAGAGAATTTTGAAAATCTCTGTCATGAGGGTTACTTATAACTTTCTTATCAAAATATAAATTAATGATTTCATCCTTGTTTATTAGTAATGTTGAAGAATTCATCTTTTAAAAAAATGTTAATGACACCATATAACATATAGAATAGATATAAAATGATGTATGAGGACCATTTCAAGTAAAATATATTGGTGGATTCAGATAAATTATTAATTTTTCTAAATAACATAATTAGTATATTGAAATATATTTGATGAGATATATGTATGAAAATGTTGATATGTTTAGGGAGTCAAAGAATAATATTGAGAATCATATTTGTATGATTATAATGAAACTTTAACTAGACTGAGTTATTGAATACCTTATCCAAGAATGTATCAACGTTATATGGGAGTATTAGACATATCTTAACTCATTCCTCCTTATATACCAATTTGGAATGGTGTTAACGAAAAGGGGAATCGTACAATGAAGGACATGTTATAAAATATGATGAGTCACAAAAGTTGTCCATTAACTGTTTCGAGACACAGATTACATGATAAAAAATACATTCTAAATAGAGTACCTAATAAAGTGGAGAACCATATTTTTGATTATTTATTTATCATAAATAAGAATGTTTCATTACATGTTCATGCATGTAGTGAGAGTTTTTTTATTATTGACATAAAAATAAAAAAAAATTCTGAACTTGAGGTATGATGTGTATCTTTATAAGTTTCCCCACGGAAGTGATGAGATAATATCTAAATGGTCACGTAGATATAAAGGTTACTATTTATAGTTAAGAAGAATTCATTGAGAGGGAACAAACACTCAAGGAGTGCAGTGGGAGAAATATTCTCATAGATGAAGTTGACTCTTAAGATACCCAAGTGTTTATAATGAAAATATTCCCTGATTAATTCTGGATGAAGCTATTACTGAAACACATATACTAGATAATAGCACTAGAGAAGTAATATAATGGATAAAGAAATGATTTTCCATTCATATAAGATGGTAACCCATTATTAATGAAAATAATGAACCACTATTTTATATGAAGGTAGTAGTGTGATCAGAGGTAGTGATATGTAAATAATCCATGAATTCTGTGATGGATTCCATATATTTTACCCATGCTATGTTTTAATATATTTTCAAATATATATAAATCCATATTACTATAAATGGGTATTTTAGAAAATTTTGTACATAGATGGTCCAGATAATACCTAGGTTGCATTTTTAGTGTCTAATGGGGTTATAAAATGTTAATACATTGACTACAATTAAACATTCACTCTATTATTTAAAATAACATCCATTTGAATACAACATTATATATGATATTTCCATGACTATGATATTTGGGAGATAGATTTCAAAACATACATCCTTAAAGGGAACATTTATAAGTATATTTATATGACACAGCTAGAAGTGTTTATAACTCTAGGAAAAACATATTCATTTTATTGAGATCCATTTATAGATTAATGAAATCATTTAGGTCATGTAATACTCAATTCCATACAGCTATTAAATAATTGTGTGTCATTATGAATGATCATGGGAAACATTTTTACAATCATTTTAGTTAGAGTACACTTGTTTTCATAGTAGAATATGTTGATTATATAATAATACTTTTAAATTAGATATCATACTTTCATGTGGTTAAAGAATTGTTGAGAATGTTTTTTTCTAGAAATTTCTTTGGCGAATAATCCCAAAACATTGGGATTAAGATCATGTGTGATACATCATAGAGACTACACAGACAGAGTCAATTTACATTCATTGACTAAATAATGATGAGGTATAGTATGGAACAATACAATATGATATTTCTTTTTTTTTCACATGGCATATTTATTTCCAAGAAGATGTATCCATAGACACAACATGAATGTTATAGAATGATAGGATCTCACACACTTCTTTGATATGATCTATAATTTTTGTTATGTTATGTGTGAGGATTCTGGTTGCCTATGATTTGAGTAGTGTAAATAGATATTAAATTGATCTAGGTGAATAACATTGGGTACTTTTTTAGTATATTAATATGTATGTGGGGTTAATGCAAAATATGTTTCAATTTTATCCAGAAGATGAAGATCATGTAATCTGGGGTTATATGGAATGTATTTTCAAGATATACCTAAATGATCTGAAGTCAAATTAAGGATATGTATTTCAACTCATAATAGCAGTTATGATCTAATATATTTCAATGTATTCAATTTTCCAAAACTCTATAGTGGATTCTAAGAATACTTTAGAATCTAATGAAGTCTAAGAAGATGTTTTTTTACATTTTCCAAGAACCAAATGTGGTCCATAACTGTAAATACCCTATCATAGATAAATGTGATAAAAATTATATGGTGGATTTCTCCAATGAGACAAGGCCACATCAATGGACCATGAATATACATAAGAAGATCCATATCATGATGTATTTCTTATCAATGAAGAGTTTTTTGAGTGAGAAGTGTATATGTGGAGTGAAATATTGAAGTACCCTTGACGTAGTCCCTATACCAAAAGAAGCATTATTACTATGAGAATGATAAAGGAATAATTGTTCTTTATAGTCAGATCAAGAGAATATAGTAGTTTGTTGGAGTTATAACCCAAAACCCATGTTTTGCGTACTTGATAATCACATGTTTTATTCATTTTTAATATTAACATTGTTCCTTATAACATTAAGATTGTTACTCTACATGACATAGTATTTAATAATGTCTTAAGGATACATTCTATGTCACAATTATATAAATTTCCCCTCTATGATGAGATAGTTTATATACTATGATAGTATTTTTTAAACCCATGTTCTATGGCTGTATAATACTATATGATGGAAAAAAGGATACAGTTTATCAAGGATAAGAGGTTCATAATACATTGAGAAACTTTTTCGTGATGTTCTCCCTTGGTAATCTCATTAATGAGAGGCTAATAAAATTGACCATTGAGTAGAATATATATATATTTTTGTGAAATTGGATCATCTTATCTATTGGTGCATGTAATGATCCTTAAAATCTGAAATTATTATCAATTAAATCAAAAATTATAATACATAGAATAATGATGAAAAACGTGAATGACTAAGTTTATAATTAATTATGATATATTGGGATCAACTAATGTGATTTAGAACTAATAGATAATGTTATAAATTATTTATCCCATCGATCCCATGATGGATGTAGATATTTTAGGACCTTAGATAGAAAAATAAAAACATGGAAAAATAGATGGACATGGTGTTCTGATAAAATTTGCATTTCTATTATGTCAAATAATGAGACAATAAGCACATTGGTTGATGACACCAGTACACAACAATCTTGATTAGAGCTATCATGATCATGTGTTTATATAGAAAAATCATAACCAATATGAGGTTATATGTCACTAAAATATTAACATCTCTCTGTATGGAAGCCTTGACATATTACAAGACACAATCCTTGTACTTATTGGGTCCCCACATATTTCCATTTTGAAATAGACCTTGACATTCACACCATATGTGAATATTTAATCAAATATAAATTCAATTCTTAATTTAGAATGTTAGAATAAATAATAGTACCTCTTTTTTAATTAATAATTATATAGGGTTGGTTCACGGACAATATTTTATCATAAGTTACTAAAATGAATAAGTTATTTAAATAATAATAATAATAAATATTTATTTTCAATGTTTTGGGAAGATTGTATTTATTATATTTAACTTCTAATAGTGTAGTGATATTTATTTATTTAATAAATAGTGATGATTGAAGGTCTAATAAATGTTGAGGATTACAAGAAGACTGAGTTTAATGGTTTTATTTGAAATTATATAAATTGTATTTATTTAAATTCTTAACATGTGATCATGTCATGTGAATAATAATTTTATAATTATCATGTAATAGGGTTAACTATGAATTAAGGAATTAGAATCTGGATTGTGTAAATGTTTCCAAACAAAGACATGACTTTATTAATATCTAGTTATATCACTTTACATAAAACACTTTTTGTGTAAAACATAGTGAGAGAAGATCTTTCCATCACTAAAGAGAGTCATAAAAATATAATGTGTTCCCTATCCTCCTCTTCTCCGAAGACACCAAGATATTATAAATATTTATTCATCCTAATTGATTATTTTTTTTATCAAACATGAGGGATGAAAGTGATTTAGAATGACCATTCTAGTAGTTTTGTTATTCCATTACAATGTTAAGAGATTGGATACATCTGTCCATCACCGCTAGATGGATTATTCCCTTAGTTCAAACAACCTGATGATAGTATGATGAAATAAATTCAACTAGTTCATCAAATACAAATGATTTATTAGTTTATTTAATTATATATCATTTCATGTTTTAATAATAAATTATATATGAAGATCCCCACTCCATATTTTAATTTTTATTCAAGTGATGAAATTTATAGATATCATTGGAATGGATTTTATTACTCATGTACAAAAATTATTATTCATAAAATTCAATCTAAAACAATGTGTTTTCCATGACATATAGGAACATCCTCAATGATAGAAACCTTCAATTATAAATTAATATTAGGTGACATCATCCACTGAATGTAATTTTTTTATAGGTTTTGAATTCTTTTACAAAATATAGGCTTCTGTATTGGTTATAACACTACATAAATTGGTCTATATTATTTATTTTTCATTTATTTAAAAATATATATTGTGTATAAAAATATTCTCAAAGATTAAATATGTTTAATATTTGTGTAGTATAAAAATGGGATTAACTTCTATAAGATATTCTATGGTCATTGTTTACATTTCCATTATATATTATATCCTTCGATGCATGCTAATTATCATTAATATTATGTCATTTAAAATTTTAATCCAATATATTCACTCCATATATTTACCATTAACAAGATGATTATAGACTAATAAATATAGATAAATTGAATATAACTATTTTATTTTAGTGATTAAATGGTCATAATTAAGTGGAACAAAAGTATTGGGCATGTTTCATCCAAAATATTAGTGGAGGGCATTATTTAATTCACTAAAATATCTCCTCATAAGTTCTTTACACTAATTCACATATTCAACAACTTAAAAAGGTAAAATTAATTTTTAATATACTTGTATATTTTCCTGAATGGTATTATAAAACTAGTCAATATATTTTGAACCACTATTTTATGATCAATAGGACAACATGTAGGATATACTTTCCCTTCAACTTATACTAAATATGATTTGAGATCAAAATATATCCTCAAAATCATAATAATCATGATTCCATAAATATATATAAATAACATTATAGAATCTTCCACTCCTCATTTTTCTTATACAATATAGGTTTATAGTGTTCCTCCTGCTCTTATTCTTCAATGCACAGGAAAAAAAAGATGATTTCGGCTCTTATTGCATTATTCACAACAGATGTTCTTTTTGGTTATATTAGTATAGATTTTTATCAAACAATCACTACATTCATATTAATAAATTATATATATATATATATATATTCACAAAATAATATCATGAATAATAATTTTCATATTCAAAATTGGGAAACTCCATAAATCATCGAAGTATATGATCATTCTTTTTCAAATTAAATGATGTGTCAAAAAAATTACTCAATTTTTAAATATTAAAAAATATCAATAAATTTTTGTAAAATAATATATTATTAATTTTATATTATCTCTATCATGTATCTACCCATGTGATATTTTTACATAAAGATAACAAAATAAGAAAAAATTCCACCCTATAAATGTTCTAAATTCTCTCAATGTATAAATGTTTTCATACCCGATATTAAAATATAGCATACCTTTTGAGATTTGGATATCTATATAAAATAAATATTCATTTCTAAATTGGACATCATTTAATGTAATACTAAATAAAAATAAATTTCCTGATATTTAATTCCATAAAGATCACATTGAATTAATCAAAATATTTCACTCTCATCTTATTTATATTTAATTATTTCTTATGAAAGGAACCATAAAAAAGTTCATTGGGGATTATGGATAATATTTTAATGATATATATTATATTAATGTTTTAATATATTAAGAAATAATTTTATTATTCATTCCTTTGAATAATTTTATATCATAATAGGTTAAATACTGTACATTTTCAATATATCATAAAATACTAAACTTTTTTCTGCGAAAATAATATCTTATGAAATATTTGTATCATAGAAGATTCATCACTTATTCATTAATATGAATCTAGGATTCTTCTTTTATATGATGTTTCCTACCAAAAATATATAATTTTTTAAAATTGTAATTATTTATTATGTAAGTGAATGATACTCGAATCACTTATAATTAAATATCAATCTTACATCAAAGACTCACATGTGAATCCCCTTATTTCGTAACTCATATATAGGACACCTTGTATAGGAAAACATTATTTTTATTCATAACATGTGTCCCCATATTTTGGATTTCAATCATGGATTCACCAACTTGATTATATATACACTGATATGTATGTTCCAAATCCCTTTATTTCATGTTCAAATCAAAAATATTCATACACGAGGACTCTTATATGTGGTCCAACTTAGTTATTTTCATATTTCTATTAATTCAATCAAAAAAGAATTCCAATAATATTGATTTGTTCTGAAAAAAAAAATAATTTTTTATTATAAGTTAGTACTAAAAAATCATACCCGATTCCCCATGAATGAGTTCTCTACTATTCAATATAGATTCTTCATATTTTAACATTGTTTATGAAATATCCCCTTAACAAATCTTCCTTCTAATTATATTAATTTTTAAAAACAAATCTATATCATAGTAATTTATTTTCTAATTGTAGATCAATTAATAAATCATCACATTTAGTTATACTCTAGGGAATATATCTGTTCAAATGCAGTAGAAATCTCACCTCCTTTTATACTTTTTTCTATTAAAAATGTATTCCTCAAGAGTTCATAAAAATAATATGTCTCTCCATCATCATCTCATAAACAAAAAATATATATTGCATGATTAGTCCCTCAAGTATAAACCACACCTATTTATAATACAAACAATTTTATTCATTGAATCTTTATATTTTCTATTTTGCAATTAGAATTTTTTGAGTTTAAAGAATTTATAAAGTCTATCAATATTTTGGAACTTTTGAATGTATCTCATACATGTATATAATTTTGAATCAACTAAAAAACTTTGTAAATTCAAAACTGAGATTTGAATTTCTACCCATCATTAAATTAATCAAAATAGTATGTGTCATCTTCTTCTCATATTTTAATGGGGTGACTGTTAGAGTATCACAATCCATTATAATTAATTGATGATCAACACCCTCTATAAAAATAAAAAAAAATTTATTATCAATAATATAATCATATTTCTCATTTTTATATATATTAAATGATTTTATTATCATATAATAGCTAATACTTTAGTATATTTATTATGTAGAACATCCCATTGTATTAAATAATAATTAGATTTCCTAACAACAGCTCCCAAAACAGAATTTTTTTTATAATAAAAATTATTCAGCCCTTATTTCATTGATCATTTATGCCTAAAACTTCTCACAAGTATCAAATTCTAATTTTTGTCTATTTCATCATAGTATTATCACATTATAAATACTCAATATGAAACATAAATAATTAATACCATTAAATGGATTTTGTACCTTGAGAAATTACAATAAGCTTATCTAGTCCAAATCCACACCTACAAGAATTCATAGAATATATATTATGGTCATCTTCCACCTTATGTTCATCACTATAAAGATCTAAATCATTATTATCACCATATTAATCATTCTAACATTCAGGTATTTGTATAGTGTTTTTTTGATAGATAATCATATTTTTAACATCAAATTTGGGTGTTTAATACATACATTTCATGAATAAATATTATATTATTAAATACATTTATTTATTAAAATTAATTATTCATTTATTGTAGAATGATTAACGAGTTTTTTGATCTCTATAAGGATTCAATGATTATTCTAAAAAGAGCACAAAGGGAAAGTCAAATCAATATTTTCAGCACTAGAATACTTCTCTAAACATGGGATGACAATAGGATGATTTCAAGGAATGAAAAAAATGAATCAATTTTAAAAATAGAAAAACCTCTTAGAACATTTCAAATCATAATGTTAATGGTATTCATGATGTGAATGAATCTAATTATATAATAAAAAGAATGAAAAATGTCACTAAATAGTGGAAAATGATGAATTTGTAGTGTGACACATATTTCATGTTGTAAAACATTCCATGATTAATCAATTTCTGCCAGAGATACATAGAATTTGATGGTTTCTTAAAATTTTGACCCAAACATCCATAGTGGTATGATATTGTCTCAAAATTAAATTATAATGGAATTAATGGATTAATTTAAGAGAATCTGAGGCCAATTGATATCTATAAATAGAGTTCATAGTTGTTGCTATTAGGGATATATTTGATGATCAATGTCTAGGGTGTGGTGCTTCACTTTAGATTCTATCACTAGTTATTATTGCCTATTAATTCATTCATTATTTTATTTTATATCACACTACCCATTAAATCCCTCGTTTCTAGATTTATAGGGTAAGTCCAGATTATTTTGAGTGACTTGGATAAGGGGGAAGGTGTTTATACTTTCCCCCCTTATTTTTGTTCTTGTTTTTGGTTTCCAAAATATTCAATTTGAATTCTAATAACATAAATTTTATTAATTAATGGGAATTTATTTATTAATTTAGAGTGTAATATTTTCACAAGTGCATCTAGATGAGCTCAATTTGACATGATCATTGAATGATTTAGGGGAACTGTTTTTGAAAAATTTATTAAGAGAAAATTGATTCATTAATTCCCTAATGTTCCAACCATAGGAAAAGGTTATTGGTAGGTCAAGGAGGGGATACCAATATGAATGATATCCATTTTCTCTTCTATAAAAATAATTCTGAAAATAAAATTTAATTTCAACATTTTTCATCACAAGAATCCTAAATTTACACAACCATGTTGTTTCATTCTAACTACATTGAAAATCTATATATGTATCCCATACTCTTTAATTTCATTCAAAAAATTCAATGATCCATTTTATAAATTCATAAAATACATAATTTTATCATCTCATGGGGTCGACTTCAAACTCACCACATTCTATATTCAATTAGTCATTTTAATTGTTGTATTTGAATATAATGAATTAAATTTTTTTATCTCCATGGGAATATATTGAATCCCTATGGATGGTCAATTTTTTGGCATTATTCCTAAGGGTGGTGAACAAGTATTATTATTAATTTTAATTTAGTATTATTTAATTTTATTTTTATTTCCCTAGTTTTGGGGTGTGATCATATTATGAATTTTAGAATTCTGGATTTGTTGTGAACATCCACTATTAGAGAGACAATAAATCATTGATCTGTGAATATTATCCCAACCATCATGAAAGCCTATAGTGGTAGATAAAATAAAATACAACCCTAGTCGTATCATACCATCAATAAATATCTAGGGTACCAAAAAGAAATATTGGGCTATTTACCCTTGATGAATTTGAGTTTCCATTCAAAACATTACTAAAACTAGGCTTCCTAGTGTGACTCATTACAGAAAACCAATTCATGAGAAAGCATTACATCATCTATATGATATTGAACACCATGAAATTTTCTTGATTACTCTATTAAAATATGAATGATCCATTTGGAGGAATTCTATGACTCCATGACACATTTTAATTTCTAAATGTCTCATTTAATGTGGAAATAATTTGATTCTATATATTATCATTAAATGAAAGAGTGAAAGAGAGGGTCCATGTATTCTTAGAACATTCTATCATAATGTTTAATGTGTAGGAAGTAAACATTTCCACTCAGTTCATACTTACATTGATGATTGTAGACATTACAATAAATATTTTAAACATTAATAAATATGAGTATGTGTCCCTATATGATGTATGTGATCATTTTAACAACAAAATCATAAAATATCAACATCATGGAATAAAGATTTCTATTTTAATACAAATACATTATAAGGTTTATTTCAAGGTAATAGGTACATCATTGACATTAAGGTTTGACCATCATTGATGAAGAAATTTCTTGAGCAGAACAATCTACTTGAAAAAATGGATATAAACAAGATTCCAATGGCATGACAGAGGTAACAAATTATGTGGTTTATAAATGGATAATGATTATATATTTATTGTCTCCATAATTTCATCAATGAATGGAAATAGGGATGTGATGATATATTCCCAAAACCCCCATGGTAGATACACTGAAAATAAAAATAATGGTTATTATAACATAAAAAAGAAATTTCATGGGTACATAAAATAAAAATATCACGACAAAGGGTATGAAATAATTGAAAATTGATATTTGTAACAAAAGCCTAAAGGTCCCTAACTTTCAATACAAATCCATTCCATTGAGTAAACATTTTCCACATTTAAGACAACAACATAGGATCTAATCATGTAAAAATGAATTCTCAATGATCCAGCAGAATTAAATGTAAAATATAGAGTTTCAAGTTGTCCAAATAAGATATAAATTTACATAGAGATTCAGTGGATTATTACATACATTCCTTAGTGTTTTATGAAAATTTTATATGAAAACTATAACTAAAAGAGGTGTAAAATTTACCAAGAAAAATTATGAAAAACTTGGAAAAGAAACAAGTTAAATAATAAATAAAATAGATGGAGAATAAAAATATTGATAAATGTGAATAAAAACCACAAAGGGAGGAACAAATACCTCCACACAGACTATATCTACCATTTATAGAAATGGAAGATTTAGAAATCACTACTGGAAAATGGACCTATCCCCACGGTTTTCCCCAAAACCGTGGGCATAGGTTAATTTTCAGGACCTATACCCACAGTTTTCCAAAACGATGGGTATAGGGGGGGTCTATCCCCACGGTTTTCCAAAACTGTGGGGATAGGTCCTGAAAAGTCACATATACCCACAGTCTTGGAAAAACATTGTCATAGGGGTACCTATCCCCATGGATTCCCCCAAAACTGTGGGGATAGGTATGGGAAAAAATACCTATACCCATGGTTATGAAAAACCATGGGTATAGGTCTCTAGTGTGTGCGCGGGAAAAAAAATTTTCCACAGGAAGGATGTTTTTTTTGGCAGGAGTCCTATACCCACGTTTCCAGCCCACGGTTCCCAAAACCGTGGGTATAGGCCGTTTTTTCAGTAGTGAATGGAAGAAGTGTTAGTATTATGTTTACAAAAAACTAAAATATTTAAATTTTGAGAATTTTTATTTCATTTTCAAAGCCCTTGATAACAATACAACATACTAAAAATTCATGAAATATGTTTTTAGAAAGAATCATTCCCCAAGAGATAAGAAAAATAATTTCTATGACGTAATGCATTTTTATGGTATCAATGGACCTAGTGAAGACGTAACAAGGCACTTTTAGATCCTAAAATCCTATTTTTAAAGGGTAAAATAATTTTGGAAAAGATTCTTAAAATTTATGTGGGTTTGATAATATCTTGTCTTAAAAAAACATATATATATCCCATGAATAATGGGATTTAATACCAATCATTTTTTTAATTCAACTGGTAGATTTGACATTGCAATACAACATGGAATAATATAATAAATTCTACTCATTGTTCAAATGTTTATCGTACCTATGTAATTTTTAGTACTGGATGTCGCGACCCGTTCCCTGGGGCCCGATCCGTGACTACCCCAACACAAACTTCCATAGTTCAGGGGTTGATGACTAGTACCGAAATAGCATATCCCTAAAATGGGAAGGCATTTCCTTCAAACCTATACAAACACTCAACCCAAGTACATAAAAAGATGTAACCGCAAAGTAAAAATGAAGTAGTAAAAGGTGTTCTGAATGTAAATGGTTCGTAATACAATCCCAACAGAAAGGATGCAACTACCACATAAAATATTAAATATATCCTTATATCATCCACCAAGGATCCTACCTAAAGGGTTGGTAAAAATTGTCTCCAAATATCTCCACGTCAACCAACACACCATTCCCCATTAAGTCCTAGCTTACAAAGTCCCAGTCAAGGCTACCCTTCATCTGCACAAGACATGACATGGTGTGGGTGAAACCTGTGTATGGGTGAGTATAAAAATATTTAGTATGGACCCCGAGACCCCCAAAGGTTTCTCAAAATTCAAAAATGGAAAAACCAAAAATCATGGTCTCAATCATAAATCACAAAGAAAAAGACTATACTCAAAAACCAGGTATATCTAATGTATAGAGGCACATATGATTATTCGTAAAGCATGATCATCTTATTCTATTAAGAGACACTACTAATTTCCATATGGTGTATGGACCACATCAGATCGATTGGTATTAAACACCGCCGACCCACAAAGGATCCAACCCACGCTGAATTGATAGGTACAAACCCCCACAAGACCCACACAAGATCGTCTTGTCGGAAATAAATGACGGGCCACTCTATGGATGGTCCTCATTAGGTCTCGAACTACTGATCCATATTGGGTTTCTAGAATGTTGATCCACATAAGGGAATTAGAATGATAATCCACACAGGGTCTCTAGGTGTTGATCGTCATAGAATCACTATGTGTTGATCCACAGAGGATCCCTTAATACTGATCCATAGAGGATCTCTTGGTGTTGACCCACATAGGATCCCTCAGTACAATCCTCTGTACATCTTTCTCCAACCTCAATCTCTTAGTCGGCCACTAAATTCTCACTCATAACATGCTTGATTCTATAAGAAACTGCTACTCAAGCCATAAAATTTTTTTAATCCAGAATGAAGTCCCAAAAATAAGTTACGATATGAGTTATCGCGTAGTAAGGGTTCCAATGAAATAGATAGTGTGCCAACCGGTTTCTCGGTCTGTAAGTTATTGGAATTTTAGTGCCGAAGACCCGGTTGGATTTGGGGTCGATCCAACCCATCCACACTCCAACATTATCCAAAACTTATGTGTATTATTTTAGAAGGACTATCTCTCTCCCAGAATCCCAGTTCCATATATAGTTCATAAAACTGACGTCAGGGTCACAAGATACGTCTCTTTAATAGAAACTCAGTCCGAATGGGTCCGGGTCCAATCCAACCTGGTAAGACCAACCCTGGCCGGGTCTGACCCAACCTGTGCCACAGTGGCGCAGCCTTCCTGTTGGCACAACCCATGTAGGGGGCGCATGGTATGCCTGCTGAACTACTCAAAGGAGCCATTTTACTCGTTTATTGGTGGCTCTAGGTGGGACCAACTGCTTGTCCACGAGACCTGCTTAGAGCAAGTCCCCATCCGACCTCGTCACAACATCATGTTGCTTCCCCCCTCGATCCCAAAGGGCTTAAAGATCCGTTCATACCTTTTAATTGGCAGCACCTCATGGCACCACCTCATCTCCCGTGGGACCCACAGGGAGCAGGTCCCTGCCTTCGTCGTGGCTTCATGTCATGGCCTGCCACATCGCAGTGCGTGGTGACACACTATCTCCCGTCACTACTGCCGACTGTTACCAGTATCCTATCTGACTCTGGTGGTTCCACCCTTCTCTGCGGCTGGTGAGCACCGGCCGCCACCTTTGCTGCCGATGACGGTTGCCAGTGCCGCACCATCTTAGCATCAGTGTGCCACTGGGTGAGAATAGATGGTCTGTTCTTCCTTCTGGACGCACCTACGACTCTTCCAGGATGCTTCCGTCATTGCATACATCCTAGTTTCCACTTTCCATCAATTTGAAAATCATCCCACAAAGAATGCAATGATTAACCCGCAGTGGAGGTTCCGGGCCTTGTTCGTTTGGCCCGCACCCTCTACATCAGCATTATAACATGTTGAATTAATTTATACATCCCATTAAAATAATGATAAAAACAATTCCAATCAAAAACCCCCCACCTTGAGATTCACTGGGGATGTCGTGGTGGTGAATGTAGAATCCTCATATGTTGAGGTCGTTGTTGTTCGTCATCGATCCCTCCAATGACGACCATGATTCCATTCCTTATCGGTGGAATTCGTCGTGTGACTTTGTTAGAGGTTATTTTCTTGATGAATCCATGTTAAAACTCCATCACAAGACCCACTTAAATATATGGGGGAAAGGGTGAGTAACACACCAACAAGTTAATGAGGTTTATTAATTAACGAACCTCAAAATTCACAATGCTGAGGTTACAAATATAGGGGAGTCAATCCATTAAATGGCTAGATAACACAGCAGTCCTCCCACTTCCTCTCAACAGCTAGAGAAAAATAAAATTTCAATTAAATGTTATTTTATTATTCATTTAAAAGTATGAATATTTATCTTTTTCTCCGGACCTACTCTGGTCAAAGTGAAGCTTCCCTTAATATAATCCTATAACTATGTATTCAACGGTGCTCTTAGATTTCAATTTCATGCTCCGGTTGAAATATTAGAAAATCCTCCCCATTCTTTTATTGAACGTACCTTAAAAAAATTCTAATTTCATTCGGGCACTCCAGGATTTGGAATCACGCATCGCCAATTTTCACAGACTTGTAACAATACCTAATATTTTTTAAAAAATTTACATGGAATTTTCAGATTATTACATTCTCCCCACCTTAGGGATTATCATCCCCAAAAGCTACAAAAAAAACTAGGGAAATAAATGGAAGTACTGAGAATGTATCTGAGCCTCCTGCTTCTATGTGTTCTCCAGAAGATTCCAGTTATTCCAATGAACTCACACCAGAGGAATCAAGCACCCATTAAGGACCTCATCCTGTCAATTCTCTAACTCGACTAGGAAATCTGCAAACATCACCCCATCATCGATGACCAACTCACCCAAGACGATAACATGTGATAGGTCATGCACATATATTTTCATCTGTGACATGTGGAATACATTATGAACACGGTGAATCGTTGGGTGAAGTGATATAAATTATGCAATCTCGCCTACTGTTCTGAGGATCTGGAAAAAATTGTTGAACCTCAAAGATAGATTGCCTCCCCATCAAAACCTCTGTAATCCTAAACTGGGTGTGACCTGTAAGAATATATTGTCTCCCTCCTTAAACTCCATGGGTCTCCATATCCTGTCGTCATAATACTTCTGTCGTCTATGTGTATTCTCCATCTGCTCCTGGATGATCTACACCTTCTCTTTGGTAGCCAGTACCAACTCTAGACCCATGGGCGCTGACACCCCTGGGTAAGTCTAGAAAAGGTTTTATCTACATGATCGCTTGTACAAGGACACAAATGGAGCCATGCCGATAGTGGAGTGATAACAGTTTTCGTATGAGAACTCCACCAAGGGAAGGTGGTCCTCCCAACTGTTGCCAAAATCAGGGACACAAGCACTAAGCATGTCCTCAACTATCTATATGTTCTGCTCTGTCTAACCAACTGTATTTGGATGGAAGTTGGTGCTCATGCGTAGCTGATTCCTGAATGCCTCTTTCAGTTGCTTCCAAAAGAGGGTTTTAAAACAAGTATCGTGATCTGAGATGATTGTCGATGGCACTCTGTGAAGTCGTATAATCTCCAGTACATAGAGTCGTCCCATGCTCTCTACTAATCCCTGCTCTTAGATGGGTAAGAAGTGGCATGACTTGGTGAGTCAGTCAATGATCACCCAGATAGAATTGTGGCCTCTAGACATACATGGTAGAACCATATGGAATTCAATGGATATAATATCTCACTTACACTATGGTACCTCAAGTGGAGAAGCTAAGCCTACTGGTAACTGATGTTATACCTTCACTATTTGACTAGTGAGGCATCATGATACAAACTCTGCCACATCTTTCATCATCCCTAGCCACCAGTACTGATTCCAGAGGTCATGGTACACCTTCACCACTCAAGGGTGTACCACTAATGTGGATTGTAGAACTCCTTGAACACCTCGTCTCATATCATCTCTGGCAGCATGGTGCGTCCTCTAAAGAAGATGATCTGCTCCCCACCATCAGAATGTCCATCAAGAGCCTGTCCTGAGGATATATGAGCATGTCGGGCCTCGTAGTCCTTGTCCCCAATCTGTGCCCACTGAACCCACTGAAGAAGCGGGGGAGTGACAGTCATATACTCAAGGTAAGCTACACTATCCTTATCCACAAAGGATAACCACAACGTGGATAAATGCTCTGTCACCTCCCTCGTAAATAATAGACTAGACCATCTGCTAAGTGCCTCTTCTAATAAGTTCCCCTTTCTAAGAGTAGAAACTATCTCAATGTCATAGTACTGGATGAACTATAGACATCATCATTGTCTCAGGTTCAGGTCCTTCTGAGAGAAGATATACCTGAGAATATTTTGACCAATGTAAACAATAAAATGTTCACCCATCAAGAATTGCCACCACATCTTCCGCATGAAGACCACTACTGCTAACTCCAGGTTAGGGGTAGCATAGTTCTTCTCATGCTGTGTCAACTGTAGTGAGCCGTAGCTGATCTCCACTCACTCTTATGTCAATAAAAAACATAGACTGGTCCCTGATGTGTCGCAGCAGACTACATACCCAACACCCTCTTCTGGTAGCTTAAATATAGGGGCACTCGTTAGTCTCTACCTCATCTTTTGAAAATTATGGTGGTACTTCTCCGTCAACAAGAACGGATTCCCCTTTTTCATCAAGGCTTACAAGGGTGACACAAATCTAGAAATGTCAGTTATGGATTTTTATTAGTACACATCCATTCCCAAGAAACTCCACACCTTGGTCACACTCCATGATGGATCCTAAGAAAGCACTACCTCTATCTTCCCCGGATCCATTACAACTACAGCCTCTGAAATAACGTGCCCCAAGAAGTGGACTTCCGATATCCAGAATTGCCACTTCAGGAGCATACCGAAAATATGGTTCTCTCAGAGTGTATCCAAGACTATCTTCTTGTAGGGGTCATGCTACTCCTACAAGGCCAAGTTTATCAAGATATCGTCAATGAAGACCACCCTGAAGAGATCGAGGTATGGTTTGATGACCCTATTCATGATCCCTATGAACACTGCCAGAACGTTGGTTACGCTGAAGGCCGTTACCAGGAACTCGTAATGGCCATACTGACATTGGAAGGATGTCTTCGGTACATCATCATCTCGTACCCTGAGCAGGTGATATCCTAATTTGAGGTCTATCTTTGAAAACCAATGAGCTCTCTTCAGCTGGTTGAAGAGATCATCAATCCTTGGTAAGGGATACGTGTTCTTCATGGTCAATTGTTTCACATGACGATATTCCACACAGATCCTTAGACACCCATATTCCATCTTGAAGAACAAGATCTAGGATGACCATGGATAATCATCGGGCCTTATAGACCACTTTTTCTCACGTCCTCCTACTATACCCTCAGTACACGAAGCTCCATGGGAGCCATCTGATGTACTGGTGTAGATATTGGTGTTTTTATGGGGTAGTGGTCGATGTGAATGTCTACCTCTCTATGAGGAGGTTCTCCAGGAACATCATCAGGGAATAAATCATCATATTGGTCCACTACTATAGGATAACTCAGACTCCTCACATCAACTTCTCTGAGGGTGAGGCTAGCCAACTAATGAGTAATTGGATTCACCGTCCTCCATGATTGTCTATAATGTTATACAAAGGTTTCATCCTCACCGGTGAAGGTAAATGTGATCCCATCCTCACAGACACACTGAACATTGCGCCTTTAAAAGTTGATCTGAGAATGGACTATGGATAGCCAGTCCACACCAAAGATGACGTCATAAGGCCTCGACGCAAATACTAAGAGATCCCAAATGAAGCTCTCACCTCCCAGAGTGAGCTCACACTGTCTTCACCAGTGTGTAATCTTCTAATATTCTCTCGTAGGAGTCACTAATCGCATGGATCGAGCCAACGACTCCATCTGAATCTTCGAGATCCGAACAAGTGTCGTGGAAATGAATTTGTGACCGGAACATGTTTCTTTATGTACTACGACTAATGTAGAATAATCATAGATTTTAACATTAATAATATCTGGAGCATAGTGGTCATAGGCCTCTGCTTTCTGTAGCTGTACTCACCCCTGTCCACTTGCGCCCTGTGGTAGGGGTGGTCCTCCTGGTGGTGGTGGAGGTAGAACATCAAATCGTCGCCCACCGCCTGTTGTACAACCTCATCCTTTGCCACGTCAGCCACCCTACAAACCTCCTCGACTGAATTTGTACCTCTCCCATGGAGTTCCCTCGACCATCTTATGGTTGTTGGTATGGGGGGTCGGATAGTCTCGATCCATGTGGCCATGCACACCTCACGTAAAGCACAATCTACATCCCTACTAACTTCCTCTCCCTCGCTAGCTACGCACCTCCGACCCTGCATCCTAGGGTCATGCACCAGAGGGTCTGGCTGTAACACCCGAGACTTTTATGTTATATAAATCATCAAAGGAATCTTTTTCTACACAACACTTGCTTGGCTTGCTTTACACGCAATCGCGACCTTCCTCGATAGCTTGCGTCGTACGCAATACCGAGTTTCACTAAACAACAATATGCTATTAAAACTAGCCGTTATGAATAGTAATAACCACTTTTTGAAAATTTATAAATTTTATTTTTCAAAATGGACTTCATTTTTGGACTCAGAATATCGAAATTAGCCTAGGGTGAAATTTTGGTATTTTTCTGAAAACTTTCAATTTTTGATGAATAGTGAAACCACTAAGTGGTAGGTTAAAAAAACTGAATTTTTGCATAAAACTTAATTTTACCGCTTCTGTGAATGGAATTTCGAAAATCCGAGAGACACGGTTAATATCAAGGACTAAAATGTGGTTCAATGAGATGAAAATAATTTTTTGGTGAATAGTAACTTTTTACTTTTTTTACCGCGGTTAATAGTAAATAGGGTAACTAAGGGTAAATATGATATTACTATTACCCTAACACATGTACTAATTCTATTGGACAAGTGTAATTCGACCAAAAACAAACTTAGGAATAAAATATGACCATTTAGGCCCACTTGGATTAGATTAGGACATTTATTATTAATTTATTTAAAGAAGGGTTAAAATAGTTAAAATCAAAGTTTAATAAGTAAATAATTTTTAATATGGGGTTATACATACGATAAATTCGATTGTAAATATTCATTAGAAAGCTAAAACGATTTCCTACATGATGGTATTTTATTTGTAATTTTTAGACATCAAATAATTTAATTTATTTATGACACAAAGATGATGCAGTAATTATCTTATTAATGAAATATTGACAAAATTGATAATATAAATACCAAAATAACTGTAATTTAAGACTTTTTATGAATTACACTAATTTTCTAGGTTAATATGATATATTATTGTTGATGTAATCAACTTGGTTCGAACATATAATTCTGTTATGACTTTCACAAAAATCATATATCAAATAGTGTCAAAATTGACACAAAATAGTTTTTAAATCAAATATTATATTATTAATTGTTATTTTATTCCTAAAAATCTAAGGTTCGGCCAAATGACTTAGATAAGGATATATATATTAATAATAAACAATTTGGGGTTCTTTTGGCATGTTATAGTAAGTGTATTAACCATATAGTGAAAGAAAACAAAAAGACACGGTAAAAGTTAAATTGATTAACTTAGAGTTAAATCTAATTGATAAGGTTAAAATAATACCCTAAACTTGTCTAAATCCTATTGGTTGATAGGATTTCGACCCATCCCCACTTTAGCTTCGAAATAAGACCCTTTGGAACCATTATAAACCGATTTTGACTTTAATATAAAATAATATTTTGAGATATTCCTAAGGTGCCCCTCTCCTCCCTTATAAAAGGGCACCTCCTCCCCCTCCTCCTCACACCAATTTGAGCACTCAAGCTCGGCCAACCCCTGCCATTTTCCCTTCTCCACTTCCCTAGAATAATCCTAGAGGTCCTGGTCTTCTTCAAAGACCAATCTTAGTTCCCTAAGTGAAGGATTCAAAGAGGCGTTTCAAAGAAGAGGTAATAACCATTACCGATCTTTTCAATTTCTTTCTTCTTCAACTTCTTATTCTTTAGTTGTTTCATGATAAAGTAATAACATCAGTATTAATTACATACTGATATGTTATTATAAATATGAAACAACCCTAATTAACCTTCTATCCATCCTACGGAAAAATGAAATCACCGCGCGTGCGTACGTACGGAATACCGTCTCCACGCCGTGGTGTAATCTATTTTCCACCATAACCTTACAAGGATGGGTATAATGGTGTAATGAGTAACTATATATGATTATTATGAAGTAATATTGATACTGAAATAATATATCTATATACTCCAATACAATTCCACGATCATAGGAACGATATCATCACTCGTGCGTACGTACGGAATACCGTCTCCACGATGTGATGCGACTCGTTCTACATGATCTTCATTTAATAATGATTATATAAATGAATTGAATGAATGAATATGGTATATACTAAACTAATACCATTCTGGAAATGAATTATCTATAACCTAAAGATAAGAATAAGAATTTACTCGACAAAACACGCATAAGAACAAAAAGTTATAAAGACCCGAGTAACAAGTAACAATGAAATATTACTAACAAGAAGCTAATAATATGACCATATATGATATCATATAAATATGTATGATTCTGGAATAAGTCAATAACATTATTTAAACCATTATACAGGATCTTCGGACACGTACAAAGCTAATCGGACCTAAGGTAAGGGAAATATCACAATCTCATTTTTATCCGAGATTGTTTATTCGTAAGTATTTACTGGGGTGTATTTTATCATCCACATCCATGTTCCCTCAATATGTAATATTGTTTACATCCACTTTCAATAGTTTAAATCCAATTTTACCCTTAGGTGAGTTTTTAGTAAAGAATATGAAAGGAATCTTTTGTCGTTTTTCCGTACGAGGCACTTTTTGACTTTTCCGACAAAAGTACGAAGAATGTTTTTTTTGACTTATACGGCATGAATGGATTTTTAAAACATTATTTCCAAGAAGCTTCCTTTACAAGTTTTAAAGTTTATTTTTAATCAACATCTTTTAGTATAAAGTTTTATGACATGTTAAGACAGGAAAAATGTTTTTGAAAAAGAAAGGATATTTTCCTCAAGAATGGAGTTCAAGTGTTTTATCAAAATTATTTTCCATCTAAGATAATAAAGGGTTCTGTTTTTATCCCTATTATTACATGGATTTTATTATGTTGTGATGGAAATATTTTTATGAATTCCTTTACCTTATATGAATTGTTTTATGATGTCATGTTGTTTAAGAATCCCATTTTTATTACATGGGTTACGCTATGATGTATGGTTTATGATTATGTGGCACACATAAGAAAGGATTCATTATAAGATGGGTGGGACCTATATCTCCCTCCAATGCATTGGGTAAAGATTTTATATCTCATGAGATAGACATGGCTGGAACAGAAGGTTATTTCGGTTCAGTGATACATGACTGAAACGAGGAGTGAACTCGGTTCAGAAAGGGACTTTGTCCACTAAGATAGTCTTGGCAATGAGTCATGACTAACAAGAAATGATTTTCCATGATTATGTGTGCATGCCACAAAGTTTCAAGTTTTATGTTATGGGGATCTCATTTTCACTTCTATGATTTATTCCATGTTAAGATATTATGATCTCTTTTGCAGGTTTTGATTTTCGAAAAGATATGATATGATTTTTATTTCCTTTATTTGCCCTTACTGAGCATTTGAGCTCACCCTTTTATGTTTTCTTTTCCCCAGGTCAGGAAGATGGATATTAAGTAGAATATGATAAAAGGAACCCTAGATATGATGAAATAAATGGGAGACACTGTAGAAGATTTATGAACCAGTTGTTTATGTTTCCCAGTTTCTAAAGACACTATACCTATACGGTCCTTTGTGGTTTTGTCATATGTTGTAATAAGTGTGCTTCAATTTTGAAGTATTAACAATGTATGTAAAGTATGGGTCGTTATAGTTGGTATCAGAGGAAAGGTATAGTCAACCTTTGGAAACTAGGATGTGAAAGCCTTAGTAAGAACCCTAAGGATAAGTCTAAGCATAGAACACAATCTTAGTGTTTTAGAAATGGCCTTGAATAACCTAGGATAAGACCTTAAGCATGAAAATTTTATTCTTGAATTATGTGGTTTCCTATTATAATTAGTGTTGCTCACACTATTCTTCTTGGTTTTAGTCAATGGCTGGAACCCGAAGGAACCGTGTTAATGCGGAATGCGATGGGCAATGCAATGATTGTCCCCCTGAGCAACCAAACGATATGGGAGCTGGAATGCAAAATCTTGTAGCCATGCTCACACAACTTTCTCAAGCTATGAATCATGCAGTATTTCCAAACGAACAAAGGAGGGAGCAACATTCTGTTGAATCCTTCATGAGGCATCGTCCACCTTCTTTCAGCGGGTCTACTGATCCATTAGTTGCTGAACAATGGATTAGTACTACTGAAAAGATATTTTCAGTTCTTCAATGTTCTGAGCATGATAAAGTCATCCTAGAAGTGTATCGTTTGGAAGGAGATGCTGATCAATGGTGGAATCTTGTTAAGAATACAAGGCAATGGGATGAAATTGAGTCTATGGAATGGGACGAGTTCAAGAACTTATTTTTCAATAAGTACTTCCCTCGTATTCTCCGAACAAAGATGGAGAAAGAGTTCCTTGAACTGAAGCAAAGGGATGATGAATCTGTTAGTACCTATGAAGCAAATTTTACAAGACTTGCAAGGTACGCTTCTGGTATTATTATCCAACCTGAGAGTAAGATCGATCGATTCTTTAGTGGCTTAAAACCAAGTCTTCGAAGGGTGTTAGCCATAAAGGACTTCAATAGCTATGAGGAAATCGTTCGATGTGCTCTCAAAGTCGAGATGGAGATTGGAGTAACCCATCAGTCACATGGGTTTGATAAGAAGAGGAAGATGGAATTCAAAGAAAAATCTAAAGAGCACACGGAAAAGAAGATTATCTTTTCCTTATGCTCAAAGTGTGGAAAGAAACATGGAGGGAGTTGTCTTAAAGGGACAAGTAAATGTTTTAAATGTGGAAAGGAAGGCCATCGGGCATTTGAATGCCGTGATAATGGGAAGAAGATGTCTAATGATGCAAACAAAGGAAGGGATACACAGAATGAACCTACTACACTTCAATGTTTCAAGTGCAAGGAGATGGGGCATTATGCCAATCAATGCCCAAATCCAAGGGTTGATGATGATGGTCGACGTCAACAAACTCTTAAGGCTAAAGACAAAGGAAAGTCACATGCAATTTCTATCAGCGATGTGGAGTACGATAACGATGTGGTGAAAGGTACACTTACCATCCACTCTAAAGTAGCAAATGTTTTATTTGATTCTGGATCCACCCACTCTTTTATTTCTGAAGACTTTTCTAAGGGTATCACCGTATTACCTCAACAATTAGATGTTGAGTTAGATGTGACAACACCTAATGGCACATCAATCGCATCAAAAGTTTATAATTCTTCTCCGATCGAAGTTTGTGGGAAAGTGCTTCCTGCAAATCTTGTGATCCTTCCTTTAGTGGAATTTGATGTAATTCTTGGCATGGATTGGCTTTCTCTACATGGAGCTCATATCAATTGCCAAAGAAGGGAAGTCACATTTCATATTCCAGATCAATCTACGATCGTCTATCGATGCAAGGATGAATATAACCTTCCAGTGGAAATTTCTTCCATCTTATGGGTCTTGATACCACTAAATGAAGGTTATTTATCTCAAATGGTTGGTGAGAAACTCACGATTAAGAATATGCCCATTGTACGGGAGTTTGATGATGTCTTTCCGGAGGAATTGCCGGGTCTTCCACCAAATCATGAAGTTGAGTTTTCAATAGAACTCGTACCAGGTGCTTTGCCTATTTCAAAGACACCTTATAGAATGGCCCCAATTGAGTTGCAGGAATTGAAGAAGCAACTCCAAGAGAATCTTGATAAGGGATTCATACGCCCTAGTGCGTCACCTTGGGGAGCACCTGTTCTATTTGTTAAGAAGAAAGATGGATCAATGAGACTTTGCATTGATTATCGAGAACTTAACAAGATCACTATCAAGAAAAAATATCCTCTCCCACGCATTGATGACTTATTTGACCAACTACGCGGAGCTCAATACTTTTCCAAGATTGATCTTCGTTCAGGGTATCATCAATTAAGGGTCAAAAGGGAGGATATACCAAAGACGGCTTTCTGTACAAGGTATGGACACTATGAATTTATAGTGATGCCATTTGGTCTTACTAATGCCCCTGCTATCTTCATGGATCTAATGAATAGAGTCTTTAGAGACTATCTTGATCAATTTGTGGTAGTCTTTATAGACGATATTCTTGTCTATTCAAAGAGCAAGGAAGATCATGAAGATCACTTGAGAATTATATTGAAGACCCTGAGAAAGGAGAAGCTTTATGCCAAATTTACCAAGTGTGAATTTTGGCTTCAAAAAGTTGCATTTTTGGGTCATATAATCTCAAAAGAGGGGATATCTGTGGATCCAGCAAAAACAGAGGTTATCGAAAGATGGTCAAGACCAACAACAGCAACTGAGATCCGAAGTTTTCTTGGTTTGGCTGGATATTATCGACGTTTTGTAAAAGATTTTTCACGATTATCTAATCCACTCACCAAGTTGACTCGAAAAGGAGTTAAGTTTGTCTGGACAGAGGAATGTGAAGAGAATTTCAAGGAGTTGAAAAGAAGGTTATCCAGTGCACCTGTGCTCACACTACCTTGTAGTGGAGAAAGGTTTGTGATCTATAGTGATGCATCCAAGAAGGGATTGGGGTGTGTTCTTATGCAAAATGATATGGTAATAGCTTATGCCTCACGACAGTTGAAAATCCATGAGCAAAATTACCCAACACATGATTTGGAGTTGGCTGCGGTAATCTTTGCATTAAAGATTTGGAGGCATTATCTATATGGTGAAAGGTGTGATATTTATACTGATCATAAAAGTTTAAAGTATATTTTCACACAAAAGGAGCTGAATATGTGCCAAAGAAGATGGTTGGAGCTGATTAAGGATTATGACTGCTCAATCCATTACCACCCTGGGAAAGCAAACAAGGTGGCAGATGCATTAAGTCGACAAGACCATGCTAGTTTATCCATGATGAGGATCACAAAAGATCTAATATTTATGGATTTACAAAGGATGGATCTTGGAATTATAATGGAAGGGGAAAAATCTTATCTTTCTCAAATGAATGTTCAACCATATATACATGTGAAGATTAAAGAGGCACAAAAAGAAGATGTCGAGTTACAAAAGAAGGTGAGAAATGTTCCTGAATTCAACCTTGATTGTGATGGGATAATAAAGTTCAGGAATCGGGTTTCCGTTCCTCCCATCCCCGAATTAAAGAATGAGCTGCTGGATGAGGCTCATAGTTCATCATTTTCTATTCATCCTGGAAGCACGAAGATGTATAGGGACATGAAAGAGTACTTCTGGTGGGATGGCATGAAAAGAGATGTTGCTGAATATGTCTCTCGATGCTTGGTTTGTCAACAAGTTAAAGCTGAGAGACAGAAGTCTAAGGGGATGTTACAACCATTACCCATACCCGAATGGAAATGGGAAAACATCACTATGGACTTTGTCACATGACTTCCTAAAACATCCAAAGGCAATAATGCTATCTGGGTCATAGTTGATCGTCTTACAAAGTCTGCACACTTCATTGCTATTAGAGAGGATTTCTCTCTAGATCAGCCTGCCAGGATATATGTAAAGGAAGTGGTGAGATTGCATGGAGTACCACTTTATATTATATCTGATCGAGATCCGAGATTTACCTCGAAGTTCTGGCGAAGTCTTCAGCATACTCTGGATACAGAGTTGAGTTTCAGCACTGCTTATCATCCCCAGACAGACGGTCAGTCTGAGAGAACAATTCAAACCCTAGAAGATATGTTGAGAGCTTGCTCTATGGATTTCAAAGGAGGTTGGGATCAACACCTACCTTTGGTGGAATTTTCTTATAATAATAGCTTTCACTCCAGTATTCAGATGGCTCCTTATGAAGCTCTCTATGGAAAGAAATGCAGGACTCCAACTTGCTGGGATGAAGTTGGGGAAAGAAAGCTATTAGGACCTGATCTCGTTGATGAAATGGCAGAAAAGGTCAGATCTATTCAACAACACATAAGAGCAGCTCAGAGTCGACAGAAAAGTTATGCCGACAACCGAAGAAAAGACCTAGAGTTTGAAGTGGGTGATAAAGTGTTCTTACGAATATCTCCCTGGAAGAGGGTTATGAGATTTGGGAAGAAGGGGAAGTTGAGCCCTAGATATATCGGTCCTTTCGAAATACTGGATCGTGTTGGGAAGGTAGCTTACCCATTGGCACTTCCACCGAATCTCTCTCAAGTTCACGATGTGTTCCATGTATCTCTCCTGAGAAAGTACATACCAGATCCTTCACATGTACTCAGCTCAGAAGTTGTACCGCTGGAGCAAGATCTTTCTTATGAAGAACAGCCGATAGAGATTCTGGATCGTAGCGAAAAAGTCCTACGAAACAAGACCACTCGCTTGCTGAAAGTTTTATGGAGGAACCACCAACTTGAAGAAGCTACATGGGAGCTTGAGGA
The DNA here is from genome assembly GCA_963277665.1 of Viscum album. Taxonomy (NCBI): domain Eukaryota; kingdom Viridiplantae; phylum Streptophyta; class Magnoliopsida; order Santalales; family Viscaceae; genus Viscum; species Viscum album. The sequence goes on along the minus strand of OY728165.1, from coordinate 1,331,506,995 downwards.
TATGATGAGGGAGAAGTATCCTCATCTGTTTGTTACAAAGTGACGAATTTCGAGGGCGAAATTCTTTTTAAGGGGGGTAGAATGTAACACCCGAGACTTTTATGTTATATAAATCATCAAAGGAATCTTTTTCTACACAACACTTGCTTGGCTTGCTTTACACGCAATCACGACCTTCCTCGATAGCTTGCGTCGTACGCAATACCGAGTTTCACTAAACAACAATATGCTATTAAAACTAGCCGTTATGAATAGTGATAACCACTTTTTGAAAATTTATAAATTTTATTTTTCAAAATGGACTTCATTTTTGGACTCAGAATATCGAAATTAGCCTAGGGTGAAATTTTGGTATTTTTCTAAAAACTTACAATTTTTGATGAATAGTGAAACCACTAAGTGGTAGGTTAAAAAACTGAATTTTTGCATAAAACTTAATTTTACCGCTTTGTGAATGGAATTTCGAAAATCCGAGAGACACGGTTAATATCAAGGACTAAAATGTGGTTCAATGAGATGAAAATAATTTTTTGGTGAATAGTAACTTTTTACTTTTTTTACCGCGGTTAATAGTAAATAGGGTAACTAAGGGTAAATATGATATTACTATTACCCTAACACATGTCCTAATTCTATTGGACAAGTGTAATTCGACCAAAAACAAACTTAGGAATAAAATATGACCATTTAGGCCAACTTGGATTAGATTAGGACATTTATTATTAATTTATTTAAAGAAGGGTTAAAATAGTTAAAATCAAAGTTTAATAAGTAAATCATTTTTAATATGGGGTTATACATACGATAAATTCGATTGTAAATATTCATTAGAAAGTTAAAAAGATTTCCTACATGATGGTATTTTATTTGTAATTTTTAGACATCAAATAATTTAATTTATTTATGACACAAAGATGATGCAGTAATTATCTTATTAATGAAATATTGACAAAATTGATAATATAAATACCAAAATAAATGTAATTTAAGACTTTTTATGAATTACACTAATTTTCTAGGTTACTATGATATATTATTGTTGATTTAATCAACTTGGTTAGAACATATAATTCTGTTATGACTTTCACAAAAATCATATATCAAATAGTGTCAAAATTGACACAAAATAGTTTTTAAATCAAATATTATATTATTAATTGTTATTTTATTCCTAAAAATCTAAGGTTCGGCCAAATGACTTAGATAAGGATATATATATTAATAATAAACAATTTGGGGTTCGTTTGGCATGTTATAGTAAGTGTATTAACCATATAGTGAAAGAAAACAAAAAGACACGGTAAAAGTTAAATTGATTAACTTAGAGTTAAATCTAATTGATAAGGTTAAAATAATACCCTAAACTTGTCTAAATCCTATTGGTTGATAGGATTTCGACCCATACCCACTTTAGCTTCGAAATAAGACCCTTTGGAACCATTATAAACCGATTTTGACTTTAATATAAAATAATATTTTTAGATATTCCTAAGGTGCCCCTCTCCTCCCTTATAAAAGGGCACCTCCCCCCCCTCCTCCTCACACCAATTTGAGCACTCAAGCTCGGCCAACCCCTGCCATTTTCCCTTCTCCACTTCCCTAGAATAATCCTAGAGGTCCTGGTCTTCTTCAAAGACCAATCTTAGTTCCCTAAGTGAAGGATTCAAAGAGGCGTTTCAAAGAAGAGGTAATAACCATTACCAATCTTTTCAATTTCTTTCTTCTTCAACTTCTTCTTCTTTAGTTGTTTCATGATAAAGTAATAACATCAGTATTACTTACATACTGATATGTTATTATAAATATGAAACAACCCTAATTAACCTTCTATCCATCCTACGGAAAAATGAAATCACCGCGCGTGCGTACGTACGGAATACCGTCTCCACGCCGTGGTGTAATCTATTTTCCACCATAACCTTACAAGGATGGGTATAATGGTGTAATGAGTAACTATATATGATTATTATGAAGTAATATTGATACTGAAATAATATATCTATATACTCCAATACAATTCCACGATCATAGGAACGATATCATCACTCGTGCGTACGTACGGAATACCGTCTCCACGATGTGATGCGACTCGTTCTACATGATCTTCATTTAATAATGATTATATAAATGAATTGAATGAATGAATATGGTATATACTACACTAATACCATTCTGGAAATGAATTATCTATAACCTAAAGATAAGAATAAGAATTTACTCGACAAAACACGCATAAGAACAAAAAGTTATAAAGACCCGAGTAACAAGTAACAATGAAATATTACTAACAAGAAGCTAATAATATGACCATATATGATATCATATAAATATGTATGATTCTGGAATAAGTCAATAACATTATTTAAACCATTATACAGGAGCTTCGGACACGTACAAAGCTAATCGGACCTAAGGTAAGGGAAATATCACAATCTCATTTTTATCCGAGATTGTTTATTCGTAAGTATTTACTGGGGTGTATTTTATCATCCAAATCCATGTTCCCTCAATATGTAATATTGTTTACATCCACTTTCAATAGTTTAAATCCAATTTTAACCTTAGGTGAGTTTTTAGTAAAGAATATGAAAGGAATCTTTTGTCGTTTTTCCGTACGAGGTACTTTTTGACTTTTCCGACAAAAGTACGAAGAATGTTTTTTTTGACTTATACGGCATGAATGGATTTTTAAAACATTATTTCCAAGAAGCTTCCTTTACAAGTTTTCAAGTTTATTTTTAATCAACTTCTTTTAGTTTAAAGTTTTATTACATGTTAAGACAGGAAAAATGTTTTTGAAAAAGAAAGGATATTTTCCTCAAGAATGGAGTTCAAGTGTTTTATCAAAATTATTTTCCATCTAAGATAATAAAGGGTTCTGTTTTTATCCCTATTATTACATGGATTTGATTATGTTGTGATGGAAATATTTTTATGAATTCCTTTACCTTATATGAATTGTTTTATGATGTCATGTTGTTTAAGAATCCCATTTTTATTACATGGGTTACGCTATGATGTATGGTTTATGATTATGTGGCACACATAAGAAAGGATTCATTATAAGATGGGTGGGACCTATATCTCCCTCCAATGCATTGGGTAAAGATTTTATATCTCATGAGATAGACATGGCTGGAACGGAAGGTTATTTCGGTTCAGTGATACAGGACTGAAACGAGGAGTGAACTCGGTTCAGAAAGGGACTTTGTCCACTAAGATAGTCTTGGCAATGAGTCATGACTAACAAGAAATGATTTTCCATGATTATGTGTGCATGCCACAAAGTTTCAAGTTTTATGTTATGGGGATCTCATTTTCACTTCTATGATTTATTCCATGTTAAGATATTATGATCTCTTTTGTAGGTTTTGATTTTCAAAAAGATATGATATGATTTTTATTTCCTTTATTTTCCCTTGCTGAGCATTTGAGCTCACCCTTTTATGTTTTCTTTTCCCCAGGTCAGGAAGATGGATATTAAGTAGAATATGTTAAAAGGAACCCTAGATATGATGAAATAAATGGGAGACACTGTAGAAGATTTATGAACCAGTTGTTTATGTTTCCCAGTTTCTAAAGACACTATACCTATACGGTCCTTTGTGGTTTTGTCATATGTTGTAATAAGTGTGCTTCAATTTTGAAGTATTAACAATGTATGTAAAGTATGGGTCGTTATACTGGCCCACATAGAGCTCTGTGTCATCTTCCTTATGCCTCCGGCAGATGACTCATCAACCTTTAATATGGTGATGTCCATCACCGACTGTGCCTGCTCAGCTAAGAATCTCTCCACCAACAAAGCTCGCTCGAGGACTCCAGACTACATCTAGATATTCAACGATATCATCGATGATCTGATATCTCATCAGTGACCCTACTCAATGGTCTATGCCTTGATTAATGGGTCTTGAACCATGTCAGTGGAATAGCGTGAGAGGTCAATGAATCTCACTGAGTATTGGGCTAGAGTCAGGATGCACTATTGTAAGTGCAACATCTCCTAAATACGCACAGAGATAAGTGTCACTCGGATGAACTCTGCCCTGAAGTGGCTCTCAAAGTAAGTTCAGGTGAGATTTGCCTCATCATGCATCTAGAGCGTCAGGATCCATCATCTTCTGGTTGATCCCAGGAAAATACTAGTAGTTAAGAACACAATTTACTATTCCAGTGACCCAACTTGGCGGAAAACTCATGCCAAAGCCTCTTACCAGTCCTTAGATGCCTGAGGACCTGTCATGACTCTAAACCATGGAGTCCACTGCTACTGGAACCTATGAAACTTTCTCAGTCATCGTGCACCATCTACCAGTAGAGCTGGTGGAAACTACTGCCCAATGGGTGGTGGTGAAGCTGGTGCACCACCCCAAGGTGATAAAAATGTAAGAGGGCCCTGCACCAATGCCTTGTTGATTGGTGGATCGTCATCATCTACTATCTCAGGAATATTGGATGGTTGTCTATGTGATGACATCATGAAAATAAATAGGTGTTCCATGGTCAATAAGTAATACAGAGTGATCCGACTCAAAAAAAGATCAAAGTAAAAAACAACATTTTCAAAACACACTCAATCAGTTTTTTCATGCCCCGAGTCAAAAATCAGAATTAGGCATCCTGGTGTGTAAATACATCGGCCGCCACACCAATATTGGACTACCCAAACTATGAACAACACTCAAAACACATGACACTATTGCTTCATTGAATGATTAGTGTCCCAGCTCGTTGGTAGAAACGACTCCTCTGATACCACATTTTAATGACCTGTCACCTAGTTCCTGATCCGTTACAACACCAAGCCTACCATAAATAGGTTATTGGTTGGTGACTACCACAGGAAAGGAAAATCCATAAAGCGGGATTGGATTGCCTTTAAACCTGTACAAACACACATCCCAAGAACAAAACAAGATATAACAAATATTTATAACTACAATAGTAAAAGTGTGTACTAATTATAAAGGAGTAATACCCCAAGAAATCATGGTACATTTCCCTTTGAATAATGCAATAGCTTGCATTTTACGCAACTTCGAGATTCTAATACACCGTGACCAATCAAAATAGCTATTATGAATAGTAATGCCCACTTTTTTAAATTCTATAAATTTTACCTTTCAAAATGGACATCATTGTTCTATTCGGAATATCAAAATTATCCTAGGGTGAAATTTTTGTATTTTTCTGAAAACATGCTATTTTTTATGCATAGTGAAAATCACTAAATTTTAATTAAAAGCATGTTTTTAATCAAAATAATTAATATTGATAAATTATAAATTTGAGTGGATTTAAAGTATATTTAGAATATATTTTTACCATTTAATAAAATGTTGGTCATTGGACATAATTTAACATTTAAACTGGACATAAACAAGTGTCAATCGTTTGATAGTTAATATTTCTTAAGAACGCGTTTTTTGTTTTGACAGCGGGAATTAATTTTAATTTAATTTCTAACAATTTTGTGTTTTGAATTTGGAAAAATGGATTCCATATTTGGAACCAGGATTCCAAAATTTTGTAATTAGGTAACTCATATTTTTAGTCATTTTGAATAATTATTTCAATAAATATTTTATTTACCATGGTTAAAGGGTAAATTTGGTAACTAAGGATAACAAAATAATATTATAATAATCTTAAATTAGCCTGAAACGTTTCTTAACCCTATTTGTTGATACATTTCAAACCATGGGATTCTTTGGATCGATTTTAGGACCCCATTGAGCCACTTGTAAGTGATAATGACACTTTATATTAATTATGCTAAAGTAAATACAAAAATGACATAAACATATATATTTTAGCAAAAAAAATTTACATTGGGTTATTTATGTTATATTTTCAAATATAAATATTAAATATAAATATAGAAAGATTTTATACAGAATGGTATTTTATTTATAATTTTTATACATTGAATAATTACAATTATTTACGACACAATAATGATGCAGTATTTTCCTTATTAATTAAATAATCAAATAATTGGAATTATAAATGTTAAAATAAATATAATTTGAAATTTTTATTCCATAAAAGAAATTTATTGGTTAATATAACATTTTATGATTTCTTAAATGAGTTTGGATTGAATTAATAAAGTTTTTTTAGACTTTAACAAAAATCAATTATTGAATCGTGTCAAAATTGACATAAATGAGTTTTTAAAACAAATATTATATTATTAATTGATATTCTATTGCTAAAAATATATTTTTTGGCCAAAGGACTTATATAATTGTGGTTGAATCATTAATTGAATACTTGGTGGTATCTTGGAAGTATATGGTAAGTTTATTAACCATATAATATAAAAATAAAAAGTGACATGGTAAATGTCAAACTAATTAACTAAGAGTTAAAACTAAAAGATAAGGTTAATAAAGTGTCCCAAACCTATATAAACCCTATTGGTTGAGTTTTTTTAGACCTATACCCTCCTTAATATTTTAATAATCCACTTTTGAGCCATTAGAAACCGAATATGAATTTATTATAAAATAATATTTTATGTTTTTCCTAAGGTGTCGCTCACCCCTCTTATAAAAGGCCACTCAACCATCACTCTAATTCACACATTATAATACATTTGGATCATCCAAACCCTACCCAAATACCCGATAAACTATCCTCCCTTCAACCTAGAGGCCTTATTTTGATCCAAAATCCAACCTAAGCTACCCTTATGATCAAATCATAAGGAAGAACCCGAAGAAGAGGTAATGATTTCACCACCCTCTTTCATGTTCCTTTATTCTTCCACGTCCTTTGTCTTTGTTGTTTCCATTATAAAATAATAACTCTAGTATATTATATATACTGTGATGTTATTAGATTTATTTTACAACCAAATTCATTATTCTATCCACCCTTTCAATGTCATTTCACCATACGTGCGTACGTATGGCTTACCGTCTCCACGTCGTGGTGTAATTGTTGTTCAATACATTATTATTTGGATGGGTATAATAATGATGTGTATATGATGTAAATAATAAATATAACATGATAATGATTTGGTATATATGATATACCATCCAATTATATATTATTTTAATATCAAAATAATGATATTTTCGCTCGTGCGTACGTACAGATTACCGTCTCCACGACACGATGAGATTAATTTCCAAGTTCACCATTCATCGACGATTATAAAAATATATATTTCTAATAAGTGTGTAATATATGAAATAATAATGCTACTGGATATATATATATATATATATATATATATAAATATTTATGTACTTATAAATATCTTATTCACTTACTTCCGTTCAGTTCTATATGAAAACAGAAACTGCATTTATGTATACATACGTACTACCATCTCCATAAACGGTGTTTTCCATTTCATATATAAGTATATTATACATATTTATATTCTAAATATATATGATATATAAATAATGTTTTATATTTTGGAGGTATTTAAATCATGATCTATGTGATACAATCAAGAGTAACAAGTTAAAACAAAGTATGATAAAGAAAGTGATTATTACCCGAAATATTAATATAACATGGAAATTATTATTAAATGGGTTGTATAAATTCATAAATGAATCATGTATGATATCATACATATTAATATAGTTCTGGTATAATTTAATAACATACTATAGTCTTCATACATGAGTTTAAATATGCCCTCGACTAAAGGAAAGTGAATGGTAAGGGGTTTTCATCTCACTCATTATGCCCGTGAGATTCATGCCATATTACCACTATTACCTTTTCTATGGTATATGTACTTCCCATAATTGTATTCTTTGGGTAATAAACTTTAATTTATGTTTATTTACATATTCATTGTATGATTCCTCTTTCATGGGGTGTATTTTTCATAAGTTACCAAATTGGTAAGGGTTAATTTCACAATCTCTTTATTATCTGAGGTTGTTTTTAAGTAAGTATCTACTATAAAATATTTATTATCCATGTCTATGTTTTTTGAAAGAGTTTTCAAAGGGATTATTTTAATGTTTTTTTACTAAAACATTATTTCAAATGTTGTAAATATTTATTCTTCTAAATCTTTATCATTAATATCCATATATTCGAAATGCGTTTTAAAGATTTATTTATATGGACATGAATGTTTTTAAAATTTAAATTTATTTCATAAGTTTCAAAGTGGTATGGGAAAATTTGATTCAAAAAATACTTTAAATGTATTATTTTCTAAATTGTGTTACTTTTATATGGTTTCAAGTAAAATGGATATTTCTCTCAAGGAGTTTTACAAATCATTTTCATCTATGTCAACATCCTTTGATGGATTTTAAACTTGTTTGAAGATGATTTATTATGGAAAAAATCTTCCATATTGTATTGAAGGGTTTGTGATTTGTTTTACTGTGGGTGTGTTATTTTTGTACCATTCATGGTTTATGGCGAATGTATTGAAATTTCTTATGCTAGTTTTAATACGAATTTTTTTGTTATAACCTTTTCGTATGAGGATTGCATTGGACATAGTAAGTGACGGGTGGAGCCCGCAATAGTTTTTCGATGCATCGTAAGGTATAATGAGACAACTAGTTTCTTGGCACAAGGCCTTGACAAAATTTTATTTTTAGTCTTGGAACAAGGCCTTGACTATGTGGGTATGATAGTCTAGCATTATTCATTCCATCATTATGATAGTGGTTAGTGATATTTCATGTGATTATTCGACTAGTAGAATATCAATGTGAACATGTAAATGGCATTACTTCATTTTATTTTTTCCATATTATGTTGATGATCAAGTTTAAATGGATTTTGTTTTAGTTTTACATTTCTTTAAATGTTTATGCTTATTTATGAAGGTTTCCGCTGTATTGTTATCCTTACTGAGCATCTGAGCTCACCCCTTTCTATGTTTTATTTTTCACAGGATTCCAAGAAGTGTATTGTGATAGATATGCATGGTTAAGCAAAGGGAATAATGACGTTCCTGAAGGATTATTTATTTTGTTTTGTATGTTATGATGTGTAATGTTGCATTCATGTATGTAATCTGTTTTCCAAGACTGCTAAACTGATCGGTCCTTCGGGGCTTGATTCCTTGTAATCATGCCAATGTATTAAAATAATGCACCGACTCTGGGTAACTGGGGACGGGGTATTATGGTTGGTATCATAGGAAGTTTAGCAATGACCTTGGAAGCTATATTTAGATAAAATTTGATTATTGCACATATCCTTAATATATAATTTGAGGATTAGTATAGAAGAACTTCCTAGAATATTGATATTGTTGAGATTTTGTGAGTTTTCTGAGCAATACATCCCTGTCTGGATACAAGATGGTAGAGGCGGCTCTGGAACAGATGTACCTATGGGTTAAACCCGAAAACACCGCTTTGATCTAGACTAGAATGGGAACTAGTGCACGACAATGGGCCTTGATACACCTTTGGTTATGACACTCCCACGGGATATGATTAGGATTATTACCATTTTCTTTGCTAACCATTATGAAGGGTTTATGAGTATATACTTATTCGAAGTAGTCATTTTTATGATTATGGATTATATCCATAAACTATTTAATTTCTGTTAAGTGTTTTACAAGTTTGGGATTAGGTATTTATATTCATAATCTAATCTTCTATATGCCATTGTTTAGAAATGGCGCCTAGTAGAAGGAATGAGAACTCCAGCAAAACACATGATCCAAAGAGTAAGAAAGATCATATCCTTCATGGTCTTAAGAAAGAATTTAGAAGGGATATAGTCTCCCATGTATTATCATCATATGAATAAATAGTAAAATGTGTTGATAAGATATGTAATGAATTCTCGGAGTCCTATGTCATTGAAGGGAAGCCATAGAAGGAAAGGATGAATGAGAGAAGGACAGATAAAGGGAAGAAGGTAAAGAAGGATTTTCCCATATGTGATAACTGGGGAAAGAAACACCTTGGAAAATACTTGAAGGGAATCAGAGTATGTTATAAGTGTGTAGAAAAAGGACACCAAGTACGTGACTACAAGGGTAAGAAAAAGGTTTCAAAGGTATAATGCTTCCTCTGCAAAGATTTTGGACATTATGTGAACCAATGTCCCAGTCATCAGACTATGCCAAAAATGAATATATTGGATAACAATCAAGATATTATACCTCCCCAAATGAAGAGGAATGAAAAGTGTTTTTATGTTGTTATTTTTGGAATTATTTTATTGAAGTGTTGTATCAATGATGTACAGAAAATAAATGAGGATTTTACTGCTGTACTATTTCATTGAGGATTTGAGATTTTATGGTACTAAGAAAAGTGACTCTACAGCGAGTTAAACTTTTTGGAAAATACATGGTTAAAGGAAAGATAATATTTAATATGGTCCTAATATTGAGGTACTGATTTTGGAATAAGATAGGGTTGGTTTGGGTAAATTATATTGGATATTTTTGTCTACCTTGAAACTGATTAAAGATTTTTTTATTCTATCATTGTTGGAGTTTACAAAATTTTTGGATGGATGAAGTATATCTAGTATTCTATAAGAAATAAGGGAGCGTGAATGCAATCAATAAGGTTTTATGGTAATTCAGGATGTTTCAGTGTTTTAAAAGAATACTTGATGAAGGTATTGACATGCTATTACGGGGTAAAAAGGATCTACATTTTGTTTACCATTCATATAAATTTTGGACTGAGAGTTTATAGAAGTATTTTGGATAAGTATAAAGGTTTTATTGTATTATATTTTACATTTTATACTATTTTTAAAGTTATTTTTGGATATTTATAAAAAGGACAACACGCAGACCGTGTGACAACACGTCGCGTCGGACAAAGCTACGGTAACTGAACCCACAAACGTAGTGCAATTGGTATTTATCGCCTAACACTAGACTACGTGAAGTCCCTAGAGTGTATAATGTAGGTTTCATTTTTTTAAATGTTCTGATAGATGAATTATAAATTTATTTTTGGAAGCCGATAGGGTTAAGATAAATAGAATATTTTTTAGTTTAATTACCTTTTGGAGGGAAAGATGGGTTTGTGATAAAAATTTATTAAAGTATGAAAGTCTAAATGACAAGTATGTATATTTACATAAATTATAAGTAAATATCTTAAATAAAATCCTCAACTTTATTAAAGGTAACTTAAAACAAAAAAAATTGGTTTACTTTTCTTAATAGGGAATCAAAGACCATTTAACCAATCACAGGTTTGTGATTTTCTTTTAGTTAATTTTCTTCTAATCATGTTTTCTACAACTATCGATCATACCATAATGGTTTTTTCTCTTCCATATCCATGTTTTCATAGAATAATAGTATGGTCTATCTCAGGTGACATTTTTTACTTCTATAACTTTCTTTTGAAGTTATATTTTTATTAACCCTATTTCCGATATGGGTTTTCCACAAAGGTATTTTCTATTTTCAACCATTCATTTTTGGAGATCATTTTCATATTTCGTGGATGTAATTTATTGAAGTAGGGGAGAATGTAACACCACATGATTCCATAGTACGTTTCCCTTTGAATAATGAAATAGCTTGCATTGTACGCAACATCAAGATTCTTACACGCCGTGACCAATCAAAATATCTGTTATGAATAATAATACCCACTTTTTAAAATTTTATAAATTTTATCAATCAAAATGGAATTCATTTTTGTATTTGGAATATCTAAATTTTCCTAGGGTGATATTTTGGTATTTTTCTAAAAACATTCAATTTTTGATGAATAGTGAAATTTACTAAATTTTAATTAAAAATAAAATTATTAATAGAAATAATTAATAGTTATAAATAATGAATTTGAGTGATTTTAAAGTCAATTTAGAATATATTTTAACCATTTAATACAATTTTGGTCATTGGACCTAATTTCACATTTAAACAGGACATAAACAAGTGTCAATCTTTTGATAGTTATTATTTCTTAAAAACACATTTTTTGTTTTCACAGCGGGAATTAATTTTAAATTAATTTGTGCGAATTTTGTGTTTTGAATTGGGAAAAATGGATTTCATATTTGGAATCAGGATTTAAAAATTGTGTAAATAGGTAAATCTTATTTTTAGACATTTTGAATAATTACTTCAGTAAATATTTTATTTACCATGGTCAAAGGGTAAATCTGGTAACTAAGGGTATCAAAATAATATTATAATTATATTAATTTATTCTAAAACGTGTCCTAACCCTATTGGTTGATACATGTCCAACCATGGGCAAATTTGGGTCGACTTTGGCACACCATGGAGCTACTGGTAAGTGATAATGACACTTTATAATAATTAAGTTAAAGTAAATAAAAAAATGACACACACATATATCTTTTAGCGAAAAAAAATTTACATAAGGTTATATATTTTATATTTTCAAATATAAATATTAATTAATAAATCTAGAAATATATCCTACATAATTGTATTTTATTTATAATTTTTAGACATTGAATAATTAAATTTATTTTTGACACAATAATGATGCAGAATTTTCCTTATTTAAGAAATAATAAAATAATTGGTATTATAAATGTTAAATAAATATAATTTGAATGTTTTGATGACATAAAATAATTTTATTGGTTATTATTACAGGTTAGGATTTCTTAAATGAATTTGGTTCGAATTAATAAAGTTTTTAAGACTTTATCAAAAATAAATTATTGAATAGTTTCAAAATTGACATAAATGAGTTTTTAGAACAAATATTATTTTATTAATTGATATTATATTCCTAAAAATATATGGTTCGTCCAAAGGACTTATAAAATGATATTTGTATCATTAATAGACAATTGGGGGGTCTGTTGGAAGTATATAGTTTGTTTATTAACCATATAATATAAAAATAAAAAGTGACATGGTAAATGTCAAACTAATTAACTAAGAGTTAGAACTAAAAGACAAGGTTAATAAAGTGACCCAAATATATATAAAATATATTGTTTGAGTTTTGTTAGACCTATAATCACCTTAAACTTTGAATAATACACTTTACTTCCATTATAAACCGAATATGAATTTATTATAAAATAATACATTATGGTTTTCCTAAGGTTCCCCTCACCCCTCTTATAAAAGGGCACCCACCCTTCACTCTAATTCACACCTTCAAAGCCATTTGGCTCAGCCAACCCCTACCCAAATACCCTATAAACTGTCCTAACATAAACCTAGAGTCATTATTTTTATCATAAAGCCATCCTAAGGAGCCCTTTTGATCAAATAAAATGGAATAACTTCAATAAGAGGTAATAATTTCACCACCCTCTTTCAAGTTCCTTTCTTCATCCACTTCCTTTTTTATATGTTGATTCCATTATAAAATAATAACTCTAGTATATTTTATATACTGTTATGTTATTATAATTATGGTACAACCAAATACATTATTCTATCCACCCTTTGAATGACATGTCACCATACGTGCGTACGTACGGCTTACCATCTCCACGTCGTGGTGTAATTGTTATTCAATACATTATTACTTGGATGGGTATAATAATGATGTGTATTTGATGTAAATAACAAATATAACATGATAATGATTCTGTATATATGATATACCATCCAATTATATGTTATTTTAATATCAAAAGAATGATATTTTCTCTCATGTGTACGTACTGATTACCGTCTCCACGACGCGATTAGATTCATTTACATGTTGACCATTCATCGACGATTATAAAAATATATATTACTAATAAGTATATATTATATGAAATAATAATTCTATTGTAGATATTTATATATATATTTATATATATAAGTATTTATGTACTTACATATATCTTATTCACATACTTTCATTCAATACTATATGAAAATGGAAACAACGTTTATGCGTATGTACGGACTACTGTCTCCATAAATGATGTTTTCCATTTCATAAATACGTCTATCATACATATTTATATTCTAAATATATATTATATATAAGTCATATTTTATATTATAGAAATATTTAAATCATGATCTAAGTGAAATAATCAAGAGTAACAGGTTAAAATACGTACGATATAGAAAGCGATTATTACCCAAAATATTAATATAACATTCAAATTATTATTAAATGGGTAGTATAATGTCATAAATGAATAATTTATGATATCATAAATATTATTATGGTTCTTTCAAAATTTTAATAACCTATTATAGTCTTCATACAGGAGGTTAAACGTACCCTCGACTAAAGGAACAAGCAAGGTAAAAGGTTTTCATCTCACTACTTATTCCCATGAGATTCATGCCATATTGCCACTATTACCTTTTTTGTGGTGTATATACTGCCCATAATTGTATTATTTGTGTAATACACTTTAATTTATGTGTATTTACATATTCATTGTATGATACCTCTTTCATGGGGTGTGTGTTTCATAAGTTACCAAATTGGTAAGGGTTAATTTCACAATCTCTTTATTATACGCGATTGTTTTTACGTAAGTATCTAATGGGACATATTTATTATCAATGTCCATGTTTTATGAAAGAGTTTTCAATGGGATTACTTGAAGGGACTTTTTAACTAAAACTTCATTTCAAATGTTTTAATTATTTATTCTTCTAAATCATTCTCATTAATTTCTATGTATTTAAAATCGTTTTTAAGGATTTATTAATATGGACATGAATGTTTTTAAAATGTTAATTCCTTTCTAAATTTTCAAAGTGGTATGGGACACTATGATTTAAAAATGTCTCTAAATGTCTTCTTTTCTAAATTTTTTATATTTTAAATGGTTTCAAGAAAAATGGATATTTCTCTCAAAGAGTTTTACAAATCATTTTCATCTATGTCAACATCATTTGATGGATTTTAAACTGTTTGAAGACGATTTATTATGATAAAAATATTTCATATTGTATTGAAGGTTTTGTGATATTTTTTACTGTGGTTGTTTTATTTTTACACCATTCATGGTTTATTGATAAAGTATTGACATTTCATATGATATTTTTTAATTCGAATGTTATGTTATAACCTTTTCGTATGAGGAATGCATTGGACTTAGTAAGTGATGGGTGGAGCCTGGTATAGCTCCTCAATGCATCGGTAGGTCTCATGGGACAAACTAGTGTCTTGGCACACGACCTTGACAAAATCTTATTTGTAGTTTTGGAACAAATCTTTGACTATTTGGTTATGATAGTCTAGAATTTTTCATTACATCATTAAGAAAGTGGTTAGTGATATTGCATGTGATTATTCTACTAGTAGAATATCCATGTGAACAAGTAAATATAATTACTTCAGTTTATTTTTGCCATATTATGTTGATGTTCATGTTTAAAAGGATTTTGTTTTAGTTATACATTTCCTTACATGTTTATAATTATTTAGGAAGGTTTCCACTACATATGTTATCCTTAGTGAGCATCTGAGATCACCCCCTTCTATGTTTTATTTTTTCCAGGACTCCAAGAACTGTATTATGATTGATATGCAGGGTTAATCCAAGGGAATACTGACATTCGGGAAGGATTATTTATGTTGTTTTGTATGTTATAATGTGTAATGTAACATATTTTACAAGACTGCTAAACTGATCGGTCCTTCGGGACTTGATTCCTTGTAATCATTCCAATGTATTAAAATAATGCACTGACTCTGGATAACTAGGGTGGTGGAATTACAAAAGTGGATAGAATAAAATCCCAACTAAAAATATACAACTACAACAAAAGGTAGTAAACTGCTCCTGAGATTATCCACCGAGGATCCAACCAGAAGGGTAGGTACAAATTTTCTCCACAACATTTCACACCAGGTGTCACCATCATCCACCATCTGGTCCTATCTCATTTCGTCTTATTAAAGGCTGTCCGTTTTTTGTACAATGAAAAACAAGGCGCATGTGAAGCTTGTGGAGGGGTGAGTATAACAAGACCAAGTATGGACACTTTGACCCCCCAAGGTCTCTCATAAATTCACAAAGTAAAAACAGAAAAGATGATCTTAATCACAAAGAACAAAGTTGAAGAGTCACCTCAAAAAACCTATATAAATAATGTAAAAAAGTAAGGATTATTAGTCGTAATGATTTATCATATTATTCTATCAAAAAGAAATGCAACTAACCATACAGAGTCTGACTCACATAGAATCGATAGGTACTAACCCCTCTAACCCAAAAAGGATCCAACCCACCCATGATAAATTGGTACTATCCCCCACATTACCCATATAGGTTCTCACCTACACAGGATCAGTATGTCGCTGATCCACGATGGGCCGCTCTAAGGTTGGTCCTCATCAGGTCACACACTACTAATCCACAATGTGTTTCTAGAATGTTGATGCACCCATGGTCACTAGAATGATGATACACACAGAGTCGCTAGGGGATTCTCCAAACAGGCTCGCTAGGTGCTGATCCACACATTATCTCTAGGTGTTGATCCACACATGATCTCTAGGTGCAGACCAACATTGGATCACTCGGTACTAACCTCTGTATTATATGTCTCCAACCACCATCTCTCAACCAGCCACTGGATTCCCGCTCATATCATGCTTAATTTTTGGAGAACTCACTCCTCAATTCTTCAGTCATTTTTTAGCCAACAATATGTCTCCCTAATAACTTACCAAAAGATCTGTCATGTTATCAGGGTTCTAACACAACAGACAGCACGTCAACTGAGTGCCCGGTATTTATGTTATTGGCATCTGAGTGCTGAGGGCCCGGTTAGATTCAAGGTCTATCCATCCTGGCTGCATTCCAACATTATCCAAAACTCTGGTAGAGTTTCTCAATATGACCATCTCTCTCCATGGATCCTAGAATCGCAGACAGTTTTCCAAATGGACTTTTGGGTCGCAAGATTATTCTGCTTAAGCGAAACTTGGTCTAAATGGCTATGGTTCCGGTCAGACCTGGTCGGACTGACCCAGCCTGACTAGGTCTGGGATGAGCCGGCAAGGTACGGGATGACCCGACCCAGTTCTGGTTGACCCCACGACGTTCGGGTCCAACCTGATCCAGGTCCGACTCATCCTTGGCCAGCTCGGTTGGGTTGGGCTGCGGCGGACTCGGCCCGCCAGGCTGCGGACCTGCCCGGCCCCACGGCATGGATGGGTAGCGGCAACACGACTCACTATCTACCACGCCCCATGAAGGGGTCATGTAGTTCACCTATCGAATGGATCAAAGGAGCTGTTTGGCGGGCAACACTATGTGGCGCCACATGCTTGTCTACGGGAAACGTTTGGAGCGGGTCCCCTTCTGCCTCTGCCGCGTCTTCATGCCACGGCCCCACTTGATCCTGAACAGATCAAAAATCCTTTCAAACCATTTAATTGGTGCCTTCACATGGCACTACCTCATCACTCTCAGGACAAATAGTGAGTCGGTCTCTGCCTTCACCATGGAATCAAGTCGTGGCATGTCTCACCGCGGCGCGCAACGACACGCCACCTCTTAACTCCGCAGCCGGCCGTTGCCTGACTCCTGTCTGACCACCATGGTTTTGAGTGGTTCCACCCTCCTCCTCAGCCGGCCAGCGCTGATCACCAGTGCCTCCACACCGGCAAAGCTTCCACGGGCCACCAGGTGAGCTCTGGTGGTCCGTTCTTCCTTTTGGACGCCCCTACGGCCCTCCCAGGATGCCTTCGTCATTGTGTGCCTGCAGGTTTCCTCTTTCTGTTGAGTTTAAGATTTTCCCATGAATAACACTATAAAAATCAAGCGATGAAGGTTTTGGGTCTTTTTTGTTTGTCCTTAAACCTCTGTGTTAGCATTATAACTTGTAGGAATAATTTATACATCTCATTAACATAATTATAAACCTCATTTCAAACATAAACCATATACCTCGAGATTCCTTGGTTCATCACGGTGGTGGATAAATAATCCTTCTCCGTTGAAGCCACTTGAATTCATCGTCAATCCCTCCAATGATCACTATGCTTCTGTTCCTCGTTGGTGGAAGATGTTGTGTCACTTCGTTAGAGGTTTATCACTTGATTAAGTCATGTCAAAACTCCAACCCGAGACTGACATAAATAGAGTAAGAAAAGGGTGAGTAACACAGTGAAAAATTAATTAGGTTCACTAATTAATGAACCTCTTAATTCCCAATAGTTCTTTTACAAATCAAAGTGATTCAATCCACCACCACCGCTCAACCATTGGTGAAAAATAAAATATCAATTACATGTTATTTTTTTTATTTTAAATGTTTGAAAAATTATCTTTTTATCATGACCTACTGTATTCGAAGTGAAGCTTCCCTTAAGTGAATCTCATCGCTGCAGATTCAACAGTTCTCTCATATTTCAATTCCGAGCACCGATTCAAAAGTTAATAAACCACATCTTTATGTTTAAAGAACATACTTTAAAAAAGTTCAAAATTCTATTCCGGGCCCACTGGGCCTCAGAATCACGCACCATCAATTTTTGCAGACTCGTAATAATCCCAAATAATATATAAAAAATTACATGGAATTTTTAGGTCTTTAGACTGGATATGGGGTACAGGTGAACACATTCAATACATTATATATCCTTTATATGGAAAGATCAATTTTCCAATCCAACATTATTCATTACTCAAATACACTAAATATTCTTCAGGATTCTCAAAATGGGGTGTGGGGGAGACTATTTCATTGTAGAGGGGACGTTTATATCAAACTAAATATGTGTGGGGTAGTTTTCATGCAATTATTGAGTTGAGATTCAATATTTTAATACATTGTATTCACAATAAACAGTATTGAAAAAAATAACGTAGAAATAATAATGAGTTCTGTCATCAGTTGATTAAAACACACCATTGGATACACAGAAGATCTTTTGATCATATGTTGTTTGGTGGTTGATTTGTGAATAATCCCAAGAAAACATTTAAAACATAATTAACCATATAATATATAAAAATATGGTGTTTCATTTATTACATTTAATTTTCTTATTTTCCAATTTTGTGATATTGGAGAAGGGGTGACATTACTTTTTTTAAGAGATTTCCATTGAGATATTTTTTATTGTCGTGAAGAGTACATTAAAGATAACCTCATTTTTAAGCTTTCATGAATTTACATCACTTTACTACACACTCTAAATACATATAATCTTTTGATTTCAATGATAATCACATCATGATTATTTGTGAATTTTTTTTAAGCAATATATATGCTAGATTCTTTACAAGCCTATGGTATGTTCATTCACATTATGTATAAACACAACTCTATTACAATTATTACCTTATGTGATTCATGGAAAAATTCAATTTGAGGTAAATTTAATGTGTACATTATATTGATAATGAATTTAAAATTGAAAATGAAAAATAAAGGGTCATTCTTAATCAGTAGAGGAAAATTTAAATAAAAGGTTGGCCTATTTCATTGAAAAGTATGGAGGTGAGGAAATTTTACTATGTGATGCTTGAACGTTTAAATTCACATTTTAATTAAATTTAATTTAAACATTTGTATGTAATTTAACACCCCTAAATGAGAAAGGTTTAAATTACTAAATGCTCTGACTCATGTCAACATGGTTGACCATTATTTTCTAGAGACTTATTGATTAGAAATACACAGTTATGCATGGTTGTCTTGGATTATTTATTTGAATGGGTGACCTATAAGGATGTTTCATAGGGTGTGTGTGAATGAGAACAAAGAACACTAGAGTAAACATGTGTTAGAATGTGGGATCAATCATTAGCTTAATATCCTCTTCTGCTATGTAGGTGGACCCCATGTAGTGGAACACATATCTACAGGGAAGAGAATGGTACCTGGTGGGACAGAACATGATGACATCTAACAGAGGGGTGTTTGTGGTACCACTGTGTCCCAATTGATACATTTTTATCAGAGATGGGGACAATCCTTAGGTGTGGTGGAAGTTCCTAGTATAATATGTAGGGTCCACAATGAGGATGGAATCCTCTAAATTATAGGTGAATGTAATACCCTTGAATAGGAAAGGGTTAAATTTATAAATGTTATGACTTGTGTTATGAATTTTAACCTTTATTTTCATGAACCTATCAGATTAGAACTCCTTAGTTAATCATTCTTGGCCTAGAGTAGTGGTTATGGTTGGTGACATTTTGGGAATTTTTATATGGTGTATGAGAGTGAGGAAAATAAACCATATAAAGAACATGTGGTGTCATGTAGTGATAGTAATTAATCTGATCACCCATTTGGTTATGAGGGTGGGCTCCACGTAGAGGAAAACATGTCTTTAGGGAAACAGGTGGTACCTGGGAGGCCCAGAGACGACATACATGTTAAGTCATGGTGTATGTGTTGTATATTAATCAATTTTGTTACAATGTATCATTCATTGTAGTATTTTGAGACATAATCATTGAGGAAATGTATTGATTCTTGTGTGAAGGGAATTATATACATTCCATGAATATGTTTATTGATATTAAATACGTTGACATTCATATAAATTTTTTTTCATTCATTCCTTGTTGATTAATGATTTTTCATCTATATAAGGGTACAAATGTTGTTTTTAAATAAGAAAATTGTGAATATTGGATCAATATCGATATCATTGGAATAAAACCATTAACGTTGGATGACAATTGGATAATTTTATAGCTTCAAAATACAAAAATGAGATAAAATAAACGAATACTTATTATAAAACGGCCACTCACATCATGAGTGGAATTCAAGAAATGAATAGAACTCGTGTTGTAAAGATAATGTGTGAAAAACACACTCTAGTATGGAGGATATTTAATTTATAGTTTGATTCAAATTTCACATCGTGAAGCATTCTCAGATGATCCAATTTCAGCCAGAGTTACATAGAACATGAGAAAGGCATACATTTTGGTCCCGAAACACACAAGATGGACCAAGATTGACAAAATATGAATCTATGACCCCATTAATGGATGATTTATTTCGAAATCAAGTCATATTGAGAAATATAAATTGAATGGTAGGATTCTACTACTAGGGATTGATTATGAGGCCATAGTTTGTGGTGAGGTGTTCCTTTATAGAGTCTATCACCATTCCATCTTCTCTATCTTTTATTTCATGTGTATGTTTTATTTCCTACTTTCTTACCACTCCCTTATAGAGAGAATGATGGGGTAGATGTGGATTGTTATGTTTGATGAATACATGGGGGGTGGTATTTCATATTTTCATCTTTATTATTCTTCATGTTTTGGGTTTAGGATACATAATGTCCCAGACTCGGACTCCACTTAATGGGTTCACTGAGCCTAGTGGGCCACATGGCCTCAATCACATCTCCCCAAATTCTAGAGGTTGTTGACTAGCAGTGAGGGCCTATAGTGTGTTGGTGGAAATACTATTCCCTCATTACCAGAGTGTATCATATAAGATAAAAGTAAAGAGAGATAAATTTCAATAAAAATATAATTAAACAATGGAAGTAGACAAAATAATAGATAATATATTAATACAATAACTCACATAACTGGTATAAGTAAAGGCGATATGTCATGTCACTAGGAAATTGGAAAACATGGACATAAGAAAACATGCATAACATGTTTCACATATGTATAATAGAAGTAAAATCACTATCCCATTATCTTGAGCGACAAATTGGTCATCATCTATCAAGTTCCATCTTAATAAACAAGAAATCAATGTTCAAATCTATATGATCCCATTTTTCAATACCTGCATTCATGTAATATTTCCCTGGTACCAAATGGTGCCCAGAGTGGGTGTGAGATCAAGCTTATTGGGCCAGCACCAGTAGTGTCTATAACATCCAGCTTGTGAAATGGAAATGTAATAGTGTTCATGCATGCATATATGAAATAAATATGTACAATGTATCTCAATACCCAAGTACCTTCTTTCACCATCTAATAGTGTCTAAACATATAACCATGTAATTATTTGATTTTACTAATTTATAATTATGTGACACATTGTCAATGTTTATGGTTCCAAGAAATAATAATGCAAACATAATAAATTGTTAATAAGTAGTATTTCCGTGCTATTCACTAAGGAAACCTAGACCATAGGGGTCGCTAACTCTATATTAACTTGGTATAGGTGAGGTTAAGAGTGTAATACAAGGATAGTAGTCAATGGAATTCCACAATAAGATATTTAATGAATCAATGTTGATCATCCAAGGTAAAATGGGGATGAATAGTGACTAGGCCCAATGGTTGTAACCATGGAACCTACTTTTCAATGCTGAAGCCAAGGTGTGTACCCAAGGCATCTTTTAATACCATTTGAGTGACCCTATGGTGTAACACCACAAATCCATGAATAGAAAACGATCAGTATCTAGGTTGGTATCAAAATTATCTAGCCACATTGTAACGCCCCGACCCCAGCTACCCAGAGTCGGTGCATTACTTCATAACATTGGCATGATCACAAAAGATCATGTCTCGAAAGACCGATTAGTTTAGTAGCCTTGGAAACACTAGATACATTCATAAACATTACATTACATCATAAAAATGAAAACTACAATAACATGGTCTCCCTAGTCCACACTCATATCCTCACTGACTATTCTTGCAAGTCAGTCATAATACACTTCTTCACATCCTAGGAAAAATAAAACATTGAAAGGGGTGAGCTCAAATGCCCCGTAAGGATAACAATATAGCAGAAACTTTCATAAGAAAACATAAGCATTTAAGGAAATGTATAACTAAAACAAAAGCCTTATTGAACTTGAACTGCAGCATAATATGGAAAAAGTAAAATAAAATAATGCCATTACTTACTCACATGGATATTCTACTAGACGAATAATCACGTGAAATATCAATAACCACTTTCATAATGAGGGAATGTATAATGCTAGACATTCTGAAACACTTTGTCAAGGCCTCGGCCAAGACATCTAAAATGATTAAGGCCTCGGCCAAAACCATAAATCAAATTGGGAAAGGGCCTCGGCCAATTCCACGTCTAGTTGTCTCATGAGACCAACCGATGCATCGAGGAGCTATAGCGGGCTCCACCCGTCACATATTAAGTCCAATACATTCCTCATATGAATAGGTTTAAACATAACATAAATATTCGTATTAAAACTAGCATACGAAATGTCAACAATTTCTCCATAAACTATGGATGGTATAAAAATAACACATCCACAGTCAAATATTTCACAAAATGTTCAATGGACGTTTTGTATCATAAATCAATTTCAATTAAACTTAAAACCCATCAAAGGATGTTGACATGGATGAAAACAAAGCTATTTGAGAGTAATATCTCTCCATTTTGAAATCATTTAAAAGTCCCATTATTATAAAATAATAAATTTACTTTGAAGATATTGTTATAAGCTTGTTAGGGAAGCTTCGACGAAGTTATAATGGCGGAAAATAGCTGCACCCGCCGTATAAGTTAAAAAAACATTCTTACCTTAAATTTGTCAAAGAGGTCAAAAAGTAAATTGTTTGGAAAACGACGGTAATATTCCTTTCAAAAATGTATAAGGGTATAAATGACTTTAACACATTTTCCATTTAATAGTAAAAATGTTTTGAAAGACATTTTTAAGAAACATGGATGTGGATGATAACGAGGTCCCAGTAGATAATTATGTATAAACAACCTTGGATAATGAAGAGGTTGTGAAGTAAACCCTTACCTTGTACTTTTCCTTGGTTGGGGTAGGTTAACCTCCTGTATAATGGTGAAATAATTGTTATTAAATTATAAAAGAATCATATACATTCATATGATATCATATATGATCTTTTAACATTTCTTTGCTAACAATATCTTAGATTTATCGTTGTTTCGGGTGTTAACTTACTCGTTTTCTTTTATATGTTTTGTTACATAAGTCGTGTTTTTCATGGATAGGTTGTATCTTATTCATATCCAGAATGATATCATTTCCTTAAACATTATTTTTAAATCATCAAATGATAATTATACTTGAATGCATACGACGGAGAATGAATCTTATCGCGTTCGTGGAGACGGTAGTCCGTACGTACGCACGAGCGACAATATCATTATTTTGAAATTAAAATAATATATAATTGGATAGTATATCATATATACAGAATCATTATCATGTTATATTTATTATTTACAAGAATTACATATCATTATTATACCCATCTAAATAATAATATGTTGAATAACAATTACACCACGACGTGGAGACGGTAAGCCGTACGTACGCACGTATGGTGACATGACATTCAAATGATGGGAAGAATACTTAATATGGTTGTTCTATATTTATAATAACATCACAGTATATAGAAGATAATGGATTTATAATTTTATAATTGAAATAATAAACAAAGAGGGAGTGGAAGAAGAAAGAAACTTGAAAGAGGGTGACGAAAATGTTACCTCTTCTTCGGGTTCTTCCTTTTGATTTGATAAAAAGGACTCCTTAGGATGACTTTCTGACTAAAGTAAAGCTTATAGGATGAAGGGAGAGAAGTTGGGAGAGTATTTGGGCAGAGTTTGGATGATCCAAAAGGCTTGAAAGTGTGAATAAGGTGGTAGAGGTGGGGGCCTTTTATAAGAGGAGAGGAGGGGCTCTTTTGGAAAGATTGAAATGTTACATTATTATACAATGCTTTTCGGATTCTAAAGGTCCCACAATTATAAAATTAGTGGATAAGGTGAAAAGGGTTCGAAATCCCCTCATCCAATAGGCTTTGGACAAGTTGAAGCCTTGGATTTTGCATTATCTTCTCATTTTATTTAAATCGTTAAATAATGAGGTCATCGCTGCATCATCATGATGTCATAAATAATTTAATTTAGTTAATGTCTAAAAATTCTAAAAAAATACTAAGATGTAGGAAATCTTTTTAGATTTCCAATGACTATTTATAGTAAAAAATATGACTTGTATAACCCCATATAAAAATTGTTTTAGTAAAACATTTCATATTTGTGTTATTTTTTACTTTAACATTAAATAAAAGGTATTTATGTCATTTTCCAACTAAAGTGGCTCCATGGGGTCCCCAAGTTGACCCATGGATTCTCTTGGTCGGCCATGGCACATCCAATGAGGGTAGTACATGTGTCAAGCTCATCTCATATTATTGAAACATTATTTTTACCTTAAACTACACTAATTACCTCTAATCGCGATTAAGAACTTAAAAGTTACTATTCACCAAAAATTATTTTAATCTCATTCAACCACATTTTACTTCTTAATGAAAACCATGTATCTCGTATTTTTGAAAATCAAATCACAGAAGTGGTAAAATTTCATTTAAACGAAAAATCAGTTATTTAACTACCACTTAGTGGTTTCACTATTCATCAAAAATTGATGTTTTTCAGAACAATGCCAAAATTTCACCCTAAGCTATAATTGATATTCCGAATTCAAAAATGATGTCTATTTTAGAAAATTGAAAACATATAAGTTGTATTAATTAATTTTATAATTAATTCCCGCTGTCACAACAAATAACATGTTTTTAAGAAACAATTTATATCAAAAGATTGGCAATTGTTTATGTCCATTTTCAATGTTAAATTAATTCTAATGACCACCATTGGATAAAATGGTAAAAATATATTCTAATTATACTTTAAAACCACTAAATAGTATAATTTATCACTATAAATTATTTTGATTAAAAAAGTTGTTTTTAAGTATTTTTCACTATTCATAAAAAATTAGAAGTTCTCAGAAAAATACCAAAAATTCAACATAGGCTAATTTCGATATTCCAAATCCAAAAATGAAGTCCTTTTTGATAAATAAAATTTATAAAATTTCAAAAAGTAGGTATTTCTATTCAAAACAGCTAGTTTAATTAGTTGTGGTGTGTGTTAGAGCTCGAGGTTGCGTATAACACACGCTATTGCATTATTCGAAGGGAAACGTACCGTGGAAGCTTGGGGTGTTAAATTCTCCCCTCCTTCAAATAATTACGTCCTCGCAATTTCTAGGGTGTTACTGCATAAAAAGATTCGGGTGGTTCTTCATCATAAGTTCCTCAGGTTCCCACGTTGCCTCTTCCATTTTATGATTTCTCCACAAAACCTTTACCAGACGAGTCGTCCGGTTTCTCAGCACCTGCTCCCTCACATCAAGAATTCTGATGGGCTCTTCGCAATAAGATAGACCGGGTTCCAGTTCTAATTCCTCATAGGTAAGTAGATGTGTTGGGTCGGGCATGTATTTTCTCAATAGAGATATGTGGAAAACATCGTGAACTTTGGAGAGATTTGGCAGCATCGCCAAACGATAAGCTATAGCCCCAATACGATCTAGAATTTCGAAAGGTCCGATGTACCTGGGACTCAACTTACCCTTCTTACCAAAACGTATAACTCCCTTCCATGGAGATACCTTTAGGAAAACATGATCTCCCATCTGAAATTCCAAAACCTCTCTTCTGTTATCGGCATAGCTCTTCTGCCTACTTTGAGCTGATTTGATGTGGTTTTAGATTACCTTCACCTTTTCCATTGTTTCTTCCACCAGTTCTGGTCCCACAAGTTTTCTTTCACCAACGTCATCCCAACAGGTTGGTGTACGACATCTCTTTCCGTATAACGCTTCATAAGGTGCCATCTGAATGCTTGAATGGAAGCTATTGTTATAGGAAAATTCTACCAGGGGTAAGTATTGATCCCACATACCCTGAAAGTCAAGAGAGCATGATATCAACATGTCTTCTATGGTTTGAATAGTCCGTTCTGATTGTCCTTCTGTTTGAAGGTGATAAGCAGTGCTCAAACAAAGTTCAGTATCCAAGGCCTTTTGAAGACTTTTCCAGAATCTTGAAGTAAAACGAGGATCACGATCAGAAACAATCGATAGGGGTACTCCATAAAGACTTACAACTTCATTAATATATAATCTTGCTAGACGTTCAAGTGGTAGATCCTCCCGTATAGCCAGAAAATGTGTTGACTTAGTAAGACGATCAACAATGACCCATATTGCATCATTCCTTCTAGGAGTCTTTGGTAGTCCCATGAAAAATTCCATCGTAATATTATCTCATTTCCACTAAGGTATGGGAATAGGTTGCAATACTCCACCAGGATGTTGCCTTCCAGCTTTCACTTATTGACAAACCATACACCTCGACACAAAATCAGTAATCTCCCTCTTCATATTGTCCCACAAAAAATGTTCCTTCAAATCTCTATACATTTTGGTGCTCCCAGGGTGCATAGAGAAATTGGAACTATGAGCATCATCCAGCAATTCCCATTTTAGATCAGGTATATCAGGAACACAAAGTCTCTTCCTGAATTTCAAAATTCCATCCTTATACACAAAGTCCCTCAATCTTCCATCATTCACATCTTTAATCTTCTTCGGAAATTCTTCATCATTGGTCTGAGAACTCTTAATCCTTTCTAGTAATGATAGTTTGGAAACCATTTGAAAAAGCATTGATGTTTCACCTTCCCTAGTTATTCCCATGTCCATCTTCACTAGATCCAAGAAAATTGGACCCCTTTCAATTCTCATCACATTCAAAACTCCATGGTATTTTCTACTCAAAGCATCTTCCACCTTGTTTGCCTTCCCCGGGTGGTAATGTATCGTGCAATCATAATCCTTGAGTAGTTCAAGCCATCGCCTTTGCCTCATGTTGAGTTCTTTTTGTGTGAAAATATAATTTAAACTCTTGTGATCAGTATAAATCTCACATTTTTCACCATAGAGGTAATGTCTCCATATCTTTAAAGCAAAGATCACAGCTACTAACTCAAGATCATGAGTAGGATAGTTTTGCTCATGAATTTTTAGCTGTCGTGATGCATAGGCAATGACCTTATCATTCTGCATAAGGACACAACCAAGTCCTTTCTTCGATGCATCACTATAAATAACAAACCCATCATTCCCCGATGGTAGAGTCAATACAGGGGCATTGACTAATCTTCTCTTTAGTTTTTCAAAACATTATTCACACTCTTTTGTCCAGACAAATTTAATCCCTTTACGTGTGAGCTTTGTCAATGGGTTAGCCAATCTGGAAAAATTCTGGACGAAACGTCGATAATAACCTGCTAAACCAATAAAACTGCGTACCTCAGTTATACTTGTCGGTGCTGGCCATTCTTGGATTGCCTTGGTTTTATAAGGATCAATGGAAATTCCATCCATAGAGACAATATGGCCAAGAAAAGAAATCTCATGAAGCCAGAATTCACACTTGCTAAATTTCCCATATAATTCATGTCTTCTAAGAGTCTTCAGGATAATGCGTAAGTGATTTTCATGATCTTCGTGGCTTTTGGAGTATACCAAGATATCATCAATAAATACCACTACAAAGTCATCAAGATATTCCTTGAAAACTCTATTCATTAGATCCATGAAAACATAGGGTGCATTAGTCAATCCAAAAGGCATTACTGTAAACTCGTAATGCCCGTACCTTGTTCGAAATGTTGTCTTTGGAATGTCTTCCTTCTTCACACACAACTGATGGTATCCAGACGGAAGGTCAATCTTTGAAAAGTATTGAGTTCCATGCAGTTGGTCAAACAAATCATCAATTCGAGGTAGAGGATACTTGTTCTTTATTGTTATAGCATTGATCTCCCTATAGTCAATGCACAACCTCATAGATCCATCTTTCTTCTTAACAAAAAGAACAGGGGCTCCCCAAGGAGAAACACTAGGGAGAATAAATCCCTTATTACTCAATTCCTCTAGTTGGTTCTTTAGTTCAACTAATTCCACAGTGGCCATTCTATAAGGGGTCTTCGATATGGGCCTTGACCCATGAATTAAATCAATGGAAAACTCAACTTCTCGTTCTAGAGGATGTCCTGGTAAATCTTCCGGAAACACATCAACATATTCTCTCACAATAGGTACATCCTCTATTTGAATATTCCTTTCCTCACCCTCAGTAATTTCCTTCTCTTCTTCCCCAATAATTGAATTTAGTTGAGATACTTGGGGTGGATCTAGATAAGAATTATGTGGCAACGATTCGGCTCTAAAGATAAGGTGTTCCTTATCATCATCATCAAGAATCGTAACCTCTTTCCTCTTACAATAAATTCTTGCATCATGGTCCAAAAGCCAATCCATACCGAGGATTATATCAAATTCAATCATGGGTATGACGATGAGATCAGCAGGTAAAGAACATTTAGGTGCTATAATGGTAACTAATCGACAAAACTTTGTTGCAACAATACTTCCCTTAGGGGTTTTGAACGACAACTCCCTTGTTAAATCAAATTGGAAATATCTAATTTTCTTAGAAAACTGGGAAGATATGAAACAATGCGATGATCCAGAATCAAATAATGCATTTTCTAAACTTGAGGAAACCATTAAATTACCTGCCACCATGTCTTTCGGAGCTTCCAACTCAGCAGTAGTGATAGCATAAGCATGGCCCTGATCCCTTGGCCTCTTCTGAGGTAAGTTCCCCTGACACTTAGAAAATTCATTTGCATAATGTCCCTTCTCTCTACAATTATAGCATTCCACGTTGACAGTCGCTTTATTTCCCTTGCATTTATGAGCTTGGTGGCCTTTTTCACCACACTTGTAACATACTCCTTTTCCTTTTAGACAGGCACCAGGGTGCTTCCTACCGCAATTATCATAGGGTGGAAATTCATTTCTACCCTTCTTCCCTGTTTCATTATTTCCTTTCCAAGAGTTTTCAGCGGATCTCTTCTTATCTTGCTTTGATTTAAAGTCATAAGACATAGAGAATTCCTTTTCCGTCTTGATAGCGCATGAGACAATACCTTCGTATGAAGAGAAGGTTTGTGATACTAAAGCTCGACAGAGAAATGGTTTCAACCCATCAAAGAAATGATCAGTCTTACTTCTTGGGTTACGTATGTAATCTGCATCATACCTTGCTAACCTTGTAAAGTTAGCCTCATACTTTGTGACATTCTCATCCTCCTTATGCCTCAGACTCAGAAATTTCCTTTCCATATCCGCTTGATGGTCTCGAGGAAAGTATTTTTCTAAGAACAGCTCTTTGAACTCCTTCCATTCCATGTTTGTTAATTCATCATCTTCCTTTGTCTTTTGAATTAGTGACCACCATTGATCGACATCTCCATTGAGGAGGTAAACTTCCATGACAACATTCTCCCTTTCACTACTCCCCAAGGCATGGAATATTTTCTCTAAGGAATTTATCCATTGCTCAGCTACTATAGGATTTGTACTCCCATTGAAGGATGGTGGTTGTTGCCTCATGAAACGGTCTAGCATTGATCCTCCACGTTGTGGATCAGGGTGCTCCATACGAGTAACTTTGTTATTCATAACCTGCGTGAGTTGTCCCAGTACGGTGAGAAGCTGATCAGCACCAGTTGTATCACTAGCTCCACCATAATTATCTTGAGAAGGAGGGAAATCCCTACACGGAGTGCGTGCATTGATACGGTTTCCATTCCTTCCACTAGGCGCCATTTCTAAGTAATGGCATAAACTAGATTAGTTCATGAATCAAAATACAAAATTCCATACTTGTAAAACACTTAACATAAATTGAACTAATTATGGATATAATCCATAATTATAAAAATGTTTTCTTTGAGGAAGTATATACTCGTAACCCTTCATAGTGGTTTGTAAAGAAAATGGGAATTATCCAAAGCATATCCCCCGGGAGTGTCGTAACCAAGAGTGCAGCAAGGCCCGTTGTCGTGCACCAGTTCCCGTTCGAGTCTAGTTCAAAGCGGTGTTTTCAGGTTTTACCCCTAGGTACATCTGTGCCAGAGCCGCCTCTACCTTCTCGTATCCAGACAGGGATGTATTGCTCGGAAAACTCACAACATCTCTACAATACCAAAATTCTAGGAAGTTCTTCTATACTAATCCTCAAAGTCTATCTTCGGGATATGTGCTCTAATCAGAGTTTATCTAAATCTATCTTCCAAGGTTAGTACTAAACTCCCTCTGATACCAACTGTAACGCCCCGACCCCAGCTACCCAGAGTCGGTTCATTACTTCATAACATTGGCATGATCACAAAAGATCAAGTCTCGAAATACCGATTAGTTTAGTAGCCTTGGAAACACTAGATACATTCATAAACCTTACATTACATCATAAAAATGAAAACTACAATAACATGGTCTCCCTAGTCCACACTCATATCCTCACTGACTATTCATGCAAGTCAGTCATAATACACTTCTTCACATCCTGGGAAAAATAAAACATTGAAAGGGGTGAGCTCAAATGCTCCGTAAGGATAACAATATAACGGAAACTTTCATAAGAAAACATAAGAATTTAAGGAAATGTATAACTAAAACAAAAGCCTTATTGAACTTGAACTTCAGCATAATATGGAAAAAGTAAAATAAAATAATGCCATTACTTACTCACATGGATATTCTACTAGACGAATAATCACGTGAAATATCAATAACCACTTTCATAATGAGGGAATGTATAATGCCAGACATTCTGAAACACTTTTTCAAGGCCTCGACCAAGACGTCTAAAATGATTAAGGCCTCGGCCAAAACCATAAATCAAATTGGGAAATGGCCTCGGCCAATTCCACGTCTAGTTGTCTCATGAGACCTACCGATGCATCGAGGAGCTAGAGCGGGCTCCACCCGTCACATATTAAGTCCAATACATTCCTCATATGAATAGGTTTAAACATAACATAAATATTCGTATTAAAAATAGCATACGAAATGTCAACAATTTCTCCAAAAACTATGGATGGTATAAAAATAACACATCCACAGTCAAATATTTCACAAAATGTTCAATGGACGTTTTGTATCATAAATCAATTTCAATTAAACTTAAAACCCATCAAAGGATATTGACATGGATGAAAACAAAGCTATTTGAGAGTAATATATCTCCTTTTTGAAATCATTTAAAAGTCCCATAATTATAAAATAATACATTTACTTTGAAGATATTCTTATAAGCTTGTTAGGGAAGCTTCGACGAAGTTATAATGGCGGAAAATAGCCGCACCCGTCGTATAAGTTAAAAAAAACATTCTTACCTTAAATTTGTCAAAGAGGTCAAAAAGCACATTGTTTGGAAAATTACGGTAAGATTCCTTTCAAAAATGTATAAGGGTATAAATGAATTTAACACATTTTCCATTTAATAGTAAAAATGTTTTGAAAGACATTTTTAAGAAACATGTATGTGGATGATAACGAGGTCCCAGTAGATAATTATGTATAAACAACCATGGATAATGAAGAGGTTGTGAAGTAAACCCTTACCTTGTACTTTTCCTTGGTTGGGGTAGGTTAACCTCCTGTATAATGGTGAAATAATTGTTATTAAATTATACAAGAATCATATACATTCATATGATATCATATATGATCTTTTAACATTGCTTTGTTAACAATATCTTAGATTTATCGTTGTTTCGGGTGTTAACTTACTCGTTTTCTTTTATATGTTTTGTTACGTAAGTCATGTTTTTCATGGATAGGTTGTATCTTATTCATATCCAAGATGATATCATGTCCTTAAAAATTATTTTTAAATCATAAAATGATAATTATACTTGAATGCATACGACGGAGAATGAATCTCATCGCGTTCGTGGAGACGGTAGTCCGTACGTACGCACGAGCGACAATATCATTATTTTGATATTAAAATAATATATAATTGGATAGTATATCATATATACAGAATCATTATCATGTTATATTTATTATTTACATGAATTACATATCATTATTATACCCATCTAAATAATAATATATTGAATAACAATTACACCACGACGTGGAGACGGTAAGCCGTACGTACGCACGTATGGTGACATGTCATTCAAATGATGGGTAGAATACTGAATATGGTTCTTAGAAATTTATTATAACATCACAGTATATAGAAGATACTGGAGTTATAATTTTAGAATTTAAATAATAAACAAAGAGGGAGTGGAAGAAGAAAAAAACTTGAAAGAGGGTGATGAAAATGTTACCTCTTCTTCGGGTTCTTCCTTTTGATTTGATCAAAAGGACTCCTTAGGATGGCTTTCTGACTAAAGTAAAGATTCTAGGATGAAGGGAGAGAAGTTGGGAGAGTATTTGGGCAGAGGTTGGCCGATCCAAAAGGCTTGAAAGTGTGAATAAGGTGGTAGAGGTGGGGGCCTTTTATAAGATGAGAGGAGGGGCTCTTTTGGAAAGATTGAAATGTTACATTATTATACAATGATTTTTTGATTCTAAAGGTCCCAAACTTATAAAATTCGTGGCTAAGGTGATAAGGGTTCGAAATCTCCTCATCCAATAGGCTTTGGACAAGTGTATCCTTGGAATTTGCATTATCTTCTCATTTTATTTAAATCGTTAAATAATGAGGTCATCGCTGCATCATCATGATGTCATAAATAATTTAATTTATATAATGTCTAAAAATTCTAAAAAAAATACTATGATGTAGGAAATAGTTTTAGCTTTCAAATGACAATTTATAGTCAAAAATATTACTTGTATAACCCCATATAAAAATTGTTTTAGTAAAACATTTCATGTTTGTGTCATTTTTTACTTTAACATTAAATAAAAGGTATTTATGTCATTCTCCCACTAAAGTGGCTCCATGGGGTCCCCAAGTTGACCCATGGATTGTCTTGGTCGGCCATGGAACATTCAATGAGGGTAGGACATGTGTCAATCTTATCTCATATTATTAAAACATTATTTTTACCTTAAACTACACTAATTACCTCTAATCGCGATTAAGAACTTAAAAGTTACTATTCATCAAAAATTATTTTAATCTCATTCAACCACATTTTACTTCTTAATGACGACCATGTTTCTCAGATTTTTGAAAATCAAATCACACAAGTGTTAATATTTCATTTAAACGAAAAATCAGTTATTTAACAACCACTTAGTGGTTTCACTATTCATCCAAAATTGAAGTTTTTCAGAACAATGCCAAAATTTCAACCTAAGCTATAATTGATATTCCGAATTCATAAATGATGTCTATTTTAAAAAATTCCAAACATATAAGTTTCATTAATTAATTTTATAATTAATTCCCGTTGTCACAACAAATAGCGTGTTTTTAAGAAACAATTTATATCAAAAGATTGGCAATTGTTTATGTCCATTTTCAATGTTAAATTAATTCTAATGACCACAATTGGATAAAATGGTAAAAATATATTCTAATTATACTTTAAAACCACTAAATAGTATAATTTATCACTATAAATTATTTTGATTAAAAAATTTGTTTTTAATTATTTTTCACTATTCATAAAAAATTAGAAGTTCTCAGAAAAATACCAAAAATTCAACATAGGCTAATTTCGATATTCCGAATCCAAAAATGAAGTCCATTTTGATAAGTAAAATTTATAAAATTTCAAAAAGTAGGTATTACTATTCACAACAGCTACTTTAATTAGTTGTGGTGTGTGTTAGAGCTCGAGGTTGCGTACAACACACGCTATTGCATTATTCGAAGGGAAACGTACCATGGAAGCTTGGGGTGTTACACACATAATTGAATAGGGATGGGTTTCCACATATCTCATGACATTATCTAATAATAATCCAAGATGAGCTCGAGTTGGGACACCCCTTTTTAATAATTAAGTCATGTATAATTTAAATTATTTTAATACTTGCCTTTAATTAGTGTGACAAGGCCATGTAGAATGAAACTCTTATTAAATTCATTTAAATAATATTCACAAATTAAGGACCATTTTAATTCCTTCCATCGATGGGGTAAGGGGTCCTACAGACATGCAACCTATTATTTATTTACACTTAAATCCAGACAAAACATATACTAAGTATACATTCCAATTTCCAGTCTAAATATAATTATCAATTAAAACACTTACCATTGGTGGGTCAATTAGTGAGAATACATGTTACATGCTATTATGAAATTAAAAATATAAATCAATCTATTTAATATAGAAACGGATACCCACTAAATGGTCATGTCATGTCACAGTCGAACGGTGGCTCAAAAGTTTGAAATACTAAAAACCAAATTATAGGAAAACATTTTACGTTGTATGGAAGAAGTTGTGGGTGTAACAATAAAAAATTTATAACATAATTAGAAATATCATAACTCTACATTTCTAATGAATATATTCATGGAGTATAACTTCAATAAATGGAACTAGATGAACTCAGTGGGCCCCACAAGATAATTCCAAAATCAAAAAACATGAGGGATGTGTTTCTAACCATCCACCGTAGGCCAATACAACTCTAATCCTCTGATATCATCCCATGGATTTTCTGAGATCATAGTTGATCTATGAAAAGATGGAAAAATCTAACACCATGATATCTAGGTTGAGATAAAGAGAGACAAAGAATGACTAAAAGGGACTACAGTACATATTGTTTCTCATCAAACATGATTAACATAATATCGATCAGATCCCAGATGAAGGAGATAATTAAATCCATACCTTAAAACTTTAAGGAGCTACAGAATGATAGAATAATAGTTTAATCTCATAGTAATTTAGATTATGTTTATAGACGACGATTAATTACATCATTAATAGAAATTTTTTCAAATAACCATTAATTTAGAATTTTCATGGTTTGTCTACACTTTTGAAAAACCATGCACAAACCCTGAATGGGTACCTAAGGAATTAGGGAACTAGAATAGTTAGGGATTCTATGTGAAAACCATGTGGTATGGAGTTTTCCAAAATGGAACCACACGTATGTTTTGATCTAACCATGCAGCCATCCCGCACAGTTTACCATGAAGTGTGTGCCATGACTAGTTTTCCAAATTTTCAATTTTTCATCTCAAAAAAACCCCCATACACCCGTTGAACCTTCACTAACAAATTAGGCATCCATATTAAGTCAACAATAATGAATTAGAATGAAATTTAATTTATCCATATCTAATTGAAAAATTAGGTTCTTACAGTCTTTCCCCTTAAGTGAACCCATCCTTGCGGTCACCTTCCATGGTTGGAGGAACTCTGTTTGAGAACAACTATAGCCACTGGGAATGTTCATAAGCCTCTCACTCCCAAGTCTCATCCAGAATTCATCCAAGATAACATAGAACTAGTTCAAGTGGGGTAGACTATCCTCTGAGAGACATCTGTCATTGTTCAAGGACTTGTATTGGATACTTCTCAAGTGTGAAAATGGAATCTAACTCAATTTCCTCATGATAAAATGTTTGATATTGTTTATCATGATATTGGAGAAGCTATGAATCATGTAATACATCATTCATGTATCAGTTCCTATTAGGTAATAGCCACTGATAGGCATCCAACAAAACTCTTTCTAGGATTTCAAACAGACCAACATAGTGAGTCGACAACTACCCTTACATTTGTAAGCGTATATGGCCAATCATAGGTGATTCTAGAAGGAAAACACAATACTTGAATATGAAATATAGAGTTCATCAATGGATATGAACATAACATTTCTATCTATACTGAGAAATAGTCAAATGCCTTATGGTTAGATAAACCTAATCTGAAGTGTTATGAATGAGACAAGGACCTAGTAGGGTTTCCTCCCCAACCTCTAGAAAGTACAAAGGTTAACGACATGGCCTACATTATAAGGCCTAAAAAGGATCCATATGAATTGTCTCCTGAAATCTATTATTAGAGGTGTTCTCGATGAGAGGGATATTCTTCTCCCATGAGCTTCCAAAACCAAGGACACATCATCGAAGCTTCTCCTATAGAAAATGTATTGTCTATTGAAAATTTACATCTGTATGTGGGTGAAAAGATATCCTTAGAAGCACCTGTGTCCCATTAGCCTTCTGCAATCCCAACAAGAACCGTGATGTGAAATGAGAGTCCCTATTTGAAACAAATGTACATGGGACCCCATGCAGTCCTATGATCTCACGAACATACAATATTCAAATCTCATCAACATAGAATGACTCCCAAATGGGAATAAAGTGGGATACTTTCATCAGTATTCAAATAATATACCATATAGTGTCACAGACTCTAGGTAATCTTGATAAACAAACTAAAATGTCCATAATTACATATAACCACTTCCATTTTGCTACTAGAAGTGGTTGTAACAAACCACAGGTCTCTGGTGATCCACATTCACCTACTAATAGGTGGAATACCTATTGATAAAGCATGATATATGAAGTTTCATCCAAGGACACCAATACTAGAGTTGAATGTCTCAATACATCATCAAGATTCCTTGATGAACCTCCCATTGAGAGGCATCAAACTCCTTCATCAAATCCCCTCTCATATATGTAGGGACCTAGAAACGTCCATGAATACAAAGGATGGTGTCTCTTTCTATAGACCAATCCAGATAAAGGTTGTCTCATTGTATACTGTCATAGAATACCAAGAGTTCTGGATCGGAAAAATTTCAACCCTTCACCTTCTCATTGAGGAAATAGGACACTATCAAGGATGAGAGGTAAAACTACTCGTGGCTTTCATGAAACTCAAGATGTTACTCAGAGAAGAATGTCGTTATTTTACATTCACGATTAGCTTCCCATACTACATATTCTTGAGTTTTACTACTCATTGGATGTACTAACACATTTTCCCTCCCAAACATATAGGCAATATCAAAATAATGGAACTGTAGATATTCAACCCATCTCCACTTTTTGAGGTTTGTGTCACACAATGTCATGATATATTTGATGATATTTTGGTCCATATACACCCAAAGTGCTCTCCCAACAAATAGTGTCCCCAATAACATAAGGCATGTACAACTACTTCTGTATCAAGGTCGTTCATTGCGTAATTTCACTCATTAGGACTCAACTACCGAGATCCATATGCAACGAATCTATCCTTAAGCATTATCACTACTCCTATAAATATGCTTGATGCACCATAGAAGATTGTATAAACTATTATAGGATCTGGTAGAATCAAAATAAGTACTGAGACATGCTTCCCTTCCAGAACTATAAAGGATTTATTACATGCATCTGACCGTAGGAACTTAACACCATCATTGGTAAGTCTCATAATAGGCGAATCAGGACAAAATAAGTCATGTTTGAAAGGATTTTAATATCCAAATTTCCACCATAAAACTCATTATATAAAACATTATATTGGGAATCTCCTAGGAAACTAAATCACTAATTGTTATTGGGACTATAGATACACCTGATTCCAATACGATACGATCCAAGAAGGGATCATTTTCAATCCAGATGTTGAAATTCGAATACTTCGAATTAAAATTATTCTCTCTCAGTATAATCAGAAAAAATTTAAGTTGTTTAGCATGGTCGATATGAGTATGATAATTCCCAAAGATGTTATCTAAAAAGACCATGAAAAACGATTTGAGGTAGGGATGGAATGCCATATTCATCAGAGCAATAAAAATGGTGTTTGCGTTTATAAAACCAAACAACATAAAAAAGTACTCAGTCTAATCATTTTTATATATCATGTAATAAAGGATTCAAGATAAAGAGTTATTGGGGGTATAATTAATTTATTATGATATTGTTTGTGTTTTAAAATTAGGTGAAGTGTCCAAATATGTATCACTTGAGTCTAGAAAGCGATAACTGAGTTCTATTATATAGGTTTTCTAAGAATATGATATATTATTATGCATTGAAATAATATTTTCAAAATATAATATTTACTTAGATATTGAATGTTTTTAAATTATTGAGACATCATAAGACATCATTCCTTAGGATCACATAGAGTGGTAAATGGAAGAGTGGGTTATGCATTACATCATGAGATTAATTTTACATTATTTATGCTATAATTCTGATTTATGCACTATTGGACAAGCATCAGAAACTTTTTTACTAGTATGTAGTAGTAAAATACTATCACGTAAGATTAATTGTTACTTATAACAAATATAATGATGTAGAAAAGGAACTACCTAAGAGTAACATAGAGATTTCAAAGGGATAATTAGATTACCATGATCTTGTGGAATATTATCTTAGTCACAAGGAAGAGTAATATATTATTACGTAAGATTATATTAAGGATGCGTTAGAATTAATTTTAGGTGTTAAAGGATAGTAAATCTTTATCTATTATAAATATATATTATTCTACATTAGAATAAATGAAAATTTAAAGAAGTAAAATCGTATGGTTGAGTGTCTTGTATGAGTAAAATATGATTCTAGATGAATTGAATGAGAATTTTTTATTTTATATACACTTCATTAATGAATAAAAATAATGATTATTAATGGATTACATTAAGAATAAAGATGAATAAAATAATAATAATTTAAGATGGAATTTTTTCGGAGATGAATACATTCAAAAAATGGTATTTTACATGTTAGATGAATATTGGGAAACACATTATGAATTTTGAGGAAGCTATAAAAGAACTCCTAAATTAAGAATTATTTTCCATACCTGACCAAAGAAATATAGTAAAAAATACAACATATGGATATATATATATATATATATATATCCTCAAGCTAAAGATACCAAAAAGAGAGATAAGGGGATCTCCATCCCACAACCCGTCCCAAGAAAAGAGTCATCATCAGTTATAGTAGTCCATTAATGATGACCAATAGAAATCATCCATGTCAATAAAACATCCCCAAAATGTATTATAGTTGAGGGGACACCATATATTGGTTAAGGAAACATGCTATGGTAAAATATAAGGGCACCACTCTAATGGTCAAGGACCCAAGCCCACCTAGACTGGATGTTTCCACTCTTTTCATCATTGAACCATATCGTGCTCTGTTGGAGTGTATCACTCATAAGGTCAAGGACACATTCCCAATCTCTACAAGGATGTGGCTCTCTTGTCCCTGAGAACTCATATCCAACATGAGTAGAGATATCCACTACTAAGTTCAATGAACACTACCTTATCATCACAAGAAGGCTCCACTCTTGACATCTAGGACTCATGCCTAGCACAACTCGAGGTTGTTACATAGATGGAATGTAGTGGACCCATTCCCAGCTCAACTAGAGTGTTCCACTCTAGAGCCTCTAATGATCCTCTCTGGACACTTCCTTCATCAAGCTTCACCCAAATAATCTCCATTATAAAAAAAACACTCTTCGTTTATAGAAATACATAAAATAGTTAATCATTGCATTATATAGGGAAAACTCATGAGGATAAGCTACACATAGTCCAAAACATGAATCCAAACAAATGATATATGAGAGTTTGAAGTTTCCTCAAATGTAACCAAGGGGTGAAAAAACATGTGAGGTGACCCACATGATGTGTAGTCCTACTACCTCACTTTCTTATGTCCTTGTAAGTACATGGTTCACCAACCATGTATACCTTCATGTATTTTAGGGATTCTACATGGCATGACCAAACCACCCAGGGTATCTTCTAATGAACCTTGGTTGTGCCAGTGTACGTTGATACAAAACGTACTCATGTTTATATCCTTGTACATAATTACATATAGGGATCTTGGATATACCCTCCCATATAGGGTCTACTTGTCTTCTCCTCCACATGCAATGTCCACTTGTGGAGGGATACAATGTGTGTAGGTGTCCAAAACTTTATACGATTCATATCATTTTCCCAAACCCTAACTGTCATGACATAGGTGTCACCCAAAATTTATTCTTCTGATCTACATATTGTGTTGTTGATATTTTTGAAAATGTCTAGATATGATATTAATTATTCATATCCAATCATTGTGACTTTGAATCCTTCCTCATATCCTCCAAAAACTGACAGATCTATCTCTAGCTAGAGGATTCCAGATAGCAGGTGGTCGGAAAAACAATTCTCATTACGTTTCATGAACCGCATCACACTGTGTGTTAATCAAGTTAATATGTCGTTGAATATTTCTGTTCTGTCAATAAAAAACAGGTACCAACACCCAACAATCTAAATAAAATCATCCTTTATATTTCTATCCCTCATCACATGATAAATTTTATGGATTCTAGGGGTCTCATTAGTCCTTTTCCCACCTAGATATGTCGAACTAATACCCTATTTACTGATCAGTGAAGAATCTGATGAATATAATGGAAAATAGAACAATAAAAAATGGATTATCAGTATTTGGACTTATTTTCTTTAACAAAGAAAACAATTGGGAGATCCATGGTTAGAAAACGATGGGTAACCAATACAATTTTATTACATGGGAACATGAAATGTCTAGAAATTGTTGTATATAATAGAAAATGATGATACTAATAAATTAATGTAATATAAAGGAAGTAAAAAAACAATATATGAGTACTACCCATATATTGGATGGTTATTCATCAAATAATTTTCCCACCAATGATTCAGGGATGTCATTGTGTTCATTGCACATCAATATTCTCTTACCTATAGATTCATCTTCATCTGATTCGAATATCTAATTGATGGTGGAGAAGAGCCCACAACATTCTCCCAAGATTTATATAGATAACACAGGGAAAATCTCCAAAGTGGGTTTTTGTATATGGAAATAAGATTTTGAGTTTTAGTTAAATAAATAATGAAATTTATTTATAATAAGAGACACCATCTAATGGTCTCCATAAACAAACAATCTATGCCAAAAAGTTTTATGTCACACTTAGGGTAAAATATGTGTTCTAAAATCAACCATGGTATCATATTTCTAATACTCTATTATTTTTATGATTTATCTAATTTTCATAATGAAAATTTGAACTCAAATTATAAAATATATTTAATATTTTTGAAAAATTTTTTCTGGGAACACCATGCCTCAAAATCCTACACTGTCTCAGTGCTTGGATCTAAAAATATATTTACAAATCTTTCAATGTCTTTGAAAGAGAAAACTCAGTCTCTAATGTTGTACATACAATATGTTTTTTATGAAAGGAAAAACTAAAAATAATATCTTGAGATACTAATCCCTTGTATGTTTCTCCTACTCCAAGAATATATCTATCAAATTCCCATACTAGCGAAAACATGCAAAATAAGTAGATGCTCCTTATTAAAATGGTGTTATCATGTCTATACTCAATCCCCACATGGTTCAATGTTAATGTGGATATTTAAATGATATCCATCTCACCCCAATACAATGTTCATGGGTTTGGGAACACATCTCCTCAACTGCGACACATGGGATATTGGATTCCCCTGCTCTAACCATGGGGGTGGGGAGGGGTAGAATGATTCATCTCCA
The DNA here is from genome assembly GCA_963277665.1 of Viscum album. Taxonomy (NCBI): domain Eukaryota; kingdom Viridiplantae; phylum Streptophyta; class Magnoliopsida; order Santalales; family Viscaceae; genus Viscum; species Viscum album. Next base: position 1,331,464,914 of record OY728165.1, on the reverse strand, counting down.
ACAATATGAAATATATTGAATGGACTACTAAACCTTGAGGATAGATTTTCATTGTGAATGAATAATTGCAATCCTCATAATAGTTAGAATATTATGAAATCATGTTCTCCCTGGTGAAACTCAATAGGACAATGATGTCAATATATGTAAGATTTATGTCATCTCTAGGTTGTACTCATACTCTCATGAAGGACTTGGACGTTCTCTATCGTCATCAACACCATCTACAGACATGTAATAGATTCCACTCCAAACACAATATAGTACATTGGACACCTTCAGGTTCTATTGTAAATGTTCTTTAAAGGTTCCATACTGATAGTAGTATGAGAGCTATTGTATTATGAAAACACTACTAGGGTAAAATGATCATCCCATATACATCTAAATTCCAACAAAAAATATTTATGCATATCCTCCAACACTATGATAGTGTGCTCAGTACTTAAATCCATATAGGGGTTTAAGGTTGTACAGATCCCATGTAGGCCCTAAATGCCTCATGTACACCTCTCCATAGCCTTGACATGACGTCATGTAATTGTTGGAGACTATTTTCATGAGAAACCCATAATAGTTAACAATATACCATGTGTACATCTACCCTAAACACTTTACAAAACATTTCTCCCCTATAACAATGAAGTGAAAAGAATTGGTGAGTCTATCAATTATCACCAAGATTTAATTGTGTCCCATTATTGTCCATGAATTTTGTGTCATGATGTCTGGGGAAATGATATCCCATTTTCACTATGGGATCTCCTAGTGCAGTAAAATTTCTTCCAGAACATGGTTTTTATTCTTCACCTATGGATTGGTGAGGCACTGAGAGATGAACATAGACATGTGACATCCCATTATGGACAACCAAAACTAGTGAAAATTGTCACTATAAAACATTTCCAAACAATAATATAAAAACAAATTATATGTGTTAAACTCTCTGATCACCTACATCTTTATTGTAACTTCCACTACCATACGTCTCTAGAAAAGATGACATGACACCCTATTTTATAATAACCATCTGGTGGATTTACTATGGATATCGAACCACACAACTAATCATAATAGATTTCTTATATATGGGACTCTCTATCAAACTAAAAAAAGTAGAGGTGTCAACACCATTGACTAATGAAAATTTTCCCCCTCTTGCTCCACGAGGGTCACTTTCATGGAAGCCAAATTCTCAGAATCCTCCTACACCAAGTTACCATAGGACTTCTAGATATGTGTTTATACTACCATGCTTCCCTTTCCCTACATATAGAATATCCAAAAGTTATAGTCCATCAGAAACTAAAACTAACACTTTTCTCTCAGGTTCTTGTATCTCTACATGAAAGTATTCCTAAGACTTAGATGGTTTGAGTATTCCACATAGCTCTCTACTAGAAAATAGTTCCTCAAAATCATCATTGTGCCGTCTATAGTTGCAATATCTAGTCCATGCGTCACATAGTTCTACTCCCGGAGCCTCACTTGCCTCAAGATGTATGTGATAACTGTTATTCATTACATCAAAATAAAGATAAGACCCACTTTTGAGTCATCAAAACACACTACATACCTCAAACCGATCTCTAATTGTATCAACAAAAAAGAACACGTCATCCTCATCTTTAACTACTCAAAGGCCCAGTATCATGACTCGGTCCAGCTAAATGACTTCCCTTTTCATTATAGGGAAGTCAAAGGGGATACAATCCAACAAAATTATACACCAAACCTCATGTAGTAGCCATAAAGGATAATAAAACTCTACAGTTATGGCATTCCATTTGTTGGATCCCATGAAATAACCACATAAATCTTTTTGAGGTCCTTTTCCAAACCATTCTCAGAAATGACATGCCCCAAGAAGTTAGCATCATGTATCAAGTACTGGCTCTTTGAGAGATTACCATAAATTTGGTACCCCCAAATAAAATCAATAACAATCACACAACCCCCACCATGCTCATCCTTGGATGTAGATAAGATGAGTATGTGATTAATGAAGAGAACCAAAAACTACTCCACGTATAGTTTGGAAGAATGGTTCTCAAACCCATAAATATAGTGGGGGTGTTTGTTACATCAAATGGAATCACTAATAAAGCATAGTGTCTTTAGGTAAATTTGAATACAATTTTCCTAATATCATCCTCATGAACCCTCAAGTGGTTGTAGACATACCTAAGAGAGATCATTGGGAACCATATTATTCCTTAATACTGATCAAATATGTTGTCAGTATTATGTAAGGGGGCATGTTATTTATTATTTCATGATTTAGGAAATAATAATTCATGGATAGTTGTAATCTCACATCTTTCATTTTCATGAACAACATCGAAACAAACCATAGATACAGACTAAACAAAATGAACCCTTAACTCGGAGGTCCTTCAACTTAAAACATAGCTCCCAAATCTCAACAGGGGCCATATGATATTGCACATAAGATAGTAGAGTGTTTCTGAGAAAGAATTTAGATAAAAAAGAATATCTCAACTCAGTGGTAGTATCGATATGACCTTGAGGAATACATCCATATATTCCTTTATGATTTAAGGAATCTATATTCTAGAAAACCTCCCACACCAAGCAATACACTCTCCCACTAATGGGTGATGGGATGAAGCCTCGTGCTTATAAAATCTACTCTTCCCACAATCATATTTCTCTCATCAACAATAGAGAATCATGTCCCATTACAGTGAATAAATATACCTAGTTTCTGTTTCCATCTAAACTAGGATTAGAATATAGACAACCAATTCATACCCAATATTTCATCCTAGGGTTCCATTTTGATTCCCAAACTATCCAACACTAACCTCTATACACCAAGATATTGTGTGAACATTTAAGAGATTAAAGACACCGAATAAGAGTTCCCTATAGGAATATCAACACAAATATGATGGGATAGCCCCCCATGTCGGATTTATTGATATTATACAATGAGTATAGAGATGATAGAATTACATCCTGATATGTCTACTATTTCTTAAGTAATTTCATAATAAAAACATATATAACATTTAATCATCTCATGTGCTGATGATTCATAAGCCTCAATAGCCTACAACTATCAGCATCCCCGACTGCTTTTAATCTGATCTAGATGTGGGATAACTATTGGTGGTGGAAGAATGATATAATAGCATCAGTCACAAACCATTTCTTCCCCTTTAGAAGCACCACTTTCACCTCTTACATCTTCACCTCCATGGGATCCCCACTTCCCTCACCCAGGTGATCCCAGGTCACATCACTGCCTATGTCATGGTAGTCTGTTAGATTTTTTCCACAGTCCTCAACTTGTCTAGTCTGGAAATATTGCACTATATGACCTCACCTATCATCAGAATAGAACCACGTCTATTTTAGATTTGATTTTTTTATTGTTCTACCATAAAACACATTCTCAATCAGGATACATGTATTATCTCCTACAGTAAGATTTGGATGAATAATGTCTGTTATCTATTAATGATGACTTATCTCTATGAAACCCATAACTAGCTCCTGAAACATCGATCACATCTAACAGGAATCTCTCTACCTGCAGTTCCTGCTCCAATACCCAGACAAAAGTGGGAATTATCAGGGGCATGACACATTAATGAATATATCTATAGAGCCTATTATGAAAGTTTCTTTCTTATAAGTAGGTATCATGGATATTTCCAAAGGATTTCCTTTAAGGTATGTGAATATCACTTCATTATCAACCACTTTACCCCCCCATATTAGTTCTAGAAGCTCTTGACTCTGAATTGAGTACAAGTACTAGGGATATTAATCCTCATATAACAACATATAGATGTCTGGCCATGAGAGTGTCGATTAATCTTCCATCTAGGTAACAGGACTCCCCTAGTGACCATCTTATCCTTGTAAAAGGATAGTTTCTAGTGCAACTAACTAATAAGTTGGTGTCCATATAATTCTGAAAATGTGCATCAATGGATGATTACATTCCTCTTTTATTAGGGATCTATATCCTCATGTATCCTTAGCGACCTCTAGCGATGGAAGTCGTAGAGTGCCCTAATCTTGCATGCATCTTTAGCATACTCTTATTGTAAAATCCAAGTCACTAATGGTGGGGGTTATTCTTCCAGTCCACCATGAAGAAGAATCTCATGGGATGGACTCTAGATTGAGGCCTCTTAGCTGATAAAATCATAGTCATAACCTAATACTGGTGAACTTACTAGATTTCCTCATAGAGACATCTTGAATATTTAATCATGACGTACCTCAATCGAATGAGAATATATATATACAAAGGGGGAGGACTCATGAAGGATAGTCAAATACTCAATCTTATATTTAGAATTTAACAATGATCCTTGAAACCAATGTATCAGTTTTTCGAGTTGATTGGATGGTCGTGACGGTCATAGAGAATGGAAATGACGGCCGCCACACTAACACTAGGCCCCATGGCCTGAGATACACACTCGAAACACTATTAAAGGATTTCCATAATAAAAAATTATCATAATGTGGATACTCAAAAGAGTATCCCAAGGATCTAACCACCATTGCTGGAATAATTTCATGACCCAAAAAAACTATTCTTAAGCCGAAACTTCTCCATACTCACCTCCATAGGGTAGGGGTGGCGACTAGAACCAATTGGAATATCTAACATGGGGAAACCATTACATAATGTAAATTTATGAAAACAATACTAGGCATTTCAATGCACATGTACAAAGGTTTCCTAATTAAAATACATAAAAACTAGAATATAATCCATTTATGAAAAACCACTATGGTACATAAGTGTACGAAATTGAAAATTGAAAGTAAATTGTAAAAATACATGTTAAACAAGAAATATTTCCCAAGATGAAATAATAGGAAACTAAGACAATAAGAAATCCAAGATCCATGTCTCCAAACTACGATCACTATATGTGATACAAATTACCATGTATCTATAATCTCCTTACAAGTCACCACTGACATGTCCATTGTATTCATATGGTATAACACGTTAGAAAAAATACAATGAAGGTGTGATTATATACATACCTAGTAAGAAAACCTGAAAGTTGAATGGGGGATGTAAGATACATAATAAAAAAATATAATAAATATATATTTTCAATGAAAGAGAGTAAATAGAATACATAACATGGATATAAATATATATTTTCAATACAATGAATACCAAATGAGTGATAAGGGATTCCCAATCTCACAACCCAACATAGGAAAAGAGTCTTTATAAGTTCCATAAGTCCATAAATAATGCCGAAAAATATAGTGATTCAACACAAAAGAAACCATCCATGTCAAGCCACCCCTCTCAACTACGTCACACAATCAAGGGGTCAAAATCTCTTGGTAGAAGTTCCATACCCTTGTATAACAGGAAGGTTCCACTCAGTTGGTCAAAGACCCATGGAAATCCCATTTACATGGTGGCACTCTAGTAATCAAAGACCCATGCTCTCTCTAGATGAAGGGTTTGACTCAAATGGTCGATGACCCATGCCTTGTCTCTGGATGTGGGAGGTCCTATAGTCATTGATGACCCATGCCCATCCCGGCTGGAGGGTCACACTTGTAAGGTAGGGGACCCATTCCCTATCTCTGTAAGATGGTTCCTCTATAGTAATCGAGGACCCTTGGACAACCCTAATATAGGGTTAAAATCAGAAGGTAGGTAGAGGACCAATGCCTAGGCCTACTAGATGATGACACTCTAGAGCCTCTAGTGATCCTAACTAATCACTATCATCATTGAGAATTTTTTTTAATAAGTTACACACCATGAAAATCAGACATAGCATGTCATAATCCACAATAGAGGTCACTATTCCTTTCTAGGAGAAAAAAACTATAGATATGAAACTATCGGGAAATATCAATGGAATAATTAAAGTGTTATGAGTGTTTTATCTTTCCTCGAAAGGAATAAAGGGGTACAAAACAAGTGAGGTAAACTGTATGACATGTAGCCCCGCTCCATGACATTGTTTTTCCTTGAAGATACATGTATCAAAAACCTGTTTGTGCTACATGGAATGTAAAGAGTATAAATGAAATGAACATGCCACACGGGTCCATTCTAATTCACATTTTCCATGATTGTGTACCTCTGCACATGGTGTGTGTTAGGACATGTCCTTTTTCTTCAATACACAACATGTGACGGGCTGTGTCCTTCTACAAGGGGTCATTCCATTGTGATCCATCACATGGCTTGTCAACCTGATGAGGTATACAAGACATATAGGTGGGATGCAGACCATAAAATCATTATATTTTTTCTAAACCATAGCTTCTACAACATGGAGTTAAAAAACTATTTTCTCTTCTAATATAGATGGATTATAATCAGGATCTTCACAAATGTTTAAATACGGTCTCTTCGATTCAAATTTGACTACTCTTCCTTCATATTCATCGTTGGCTCAACTAAATTTTTGTGTATATAATTGTGTCCCTAAAATTTGGTGTATCTAATTTCTAGGAAAATGATTCCCATTTCTTCGTATAAGTCACCTCAAACTATGTACACAATGAGATCATATGTCGTAGATGATATGGATTCCAACCCTAAAAAAGATCTCCCACTATAGGAAATATGACTGAAATCAACCCTAATAATTATATCCATCTCTAACATGTGAATATATGATGAATTTGGGGGTTTTATTGGGCCTGATCTGACCCAAAAATGTTAAAATGATACACCAAACACTGGTTAGTGAAGAATGAGACAGCTTTATGGGAGAAAACAATAGTCAAGAAAAGGGTTTAATATCATTCTCAAAGAATTCTTATCCGAAAAATAAAATGATGACATCTAGGATTAGAAAACAATGGTAAATCAATATAATTTGAGGACAAAGGTGCATGAAACATCTTGAAACTAAAACTGATCATGTTATTTTATCATCCAGTTCAATTAATTAAATCAAAATGGTATAAATAATGAATTTATGGGACATACAAGCATATTGTATCTTTTTTTCAAATGATTCACCCTCCTATGATTAAGAGAATTCAATGTGTTCACATCACATTGATCAACTCTGATCCTGAGATTCAATATAATTTGAATCTATTTTCCATCCAATGTAGGAGAATAATTCTTTTGATAATCCCAAGTTTCATGCGGATAACCTTTAGAAAACATCCATAGAATTTTTTTAATGGAAAATTATTATTTATTTTAACAAAATAAATAGATTTAATTTTTTATTAATATTTAAACAAATATTTCAACTATTTCCATAACTATAATCTGGTAATGACCAGTTTTAGTCCATTTAATGGGTAAAGATCATATTTTCGACATAAATGTACTCCAAAATTTTTAATTTGAGATTCCATTTACGATTAAAACCATTTTTATTAATAAAATTAATGTAAATAATATAAAAAAATTTGTCATATACTTTTAAACTTAATTCTTGGCACAATTCACCTATGAATCACATGACTTCAAAGTTCTTGTCTCCCAATATATATATATATATATATATATATATAATTATTTAAATGAATTACATGGTGATAAATGGGTCACTTCAGTTCTGGGGAATATAATAATGATATCATCAATGATTTGAGAATATCCTTCAAAATATTTAATGGAATATAGGTTTTTATATCTTAAGGATTGTTAAATGATATTCTCTATGTATAATTTGTTCATTAGAAAAGTTGAACGAATTGGAACAAAGATTAAAATATTAAGTTTGATGAGAATTTTTATATTCAAATTACGATATATTTTTGATATTTTGTGTTTCAATAAAAAATAGAACTATAGAAATCTTGTGAGAAGATATATATTGTATGAGATATTGATGAAGGGGTGCGTTTGAAAAAAACTATTGATGGTCTTTACATAGGGGGAATATATTTCGAGATAACCATTTATGCTATGATAGAATATCATAATTTTTGAAGGAAAATAAGAAGACCATATTGAAGGGGAGATAGAGAGGTAGATGAAAACTTTATATGGTGAAGATAATATAGACTACTAAATTATATTAAATTTGTTTATAAGATGAATAAAAATATAATATTGTTTCGAATAATCTAAAATATAATGTCTATTAATTATAGGTTCATATACATTTGATATTACATCATGGTGGATCTATCTGAATGTAGTTAGTGATGAAGGATGAGGTTGGTTCATATTTTTCTAGAGCACTGTGGTAGTTTATATAGAGCAGTTTGGTGTCAGAGATAAAATATTATTTTTTCCTAGTATATGGGATTTAGTATATCCAATTTCCCTTCATTTTTTATGTCAACAGAAGAGTAATCATGTTTTTTTATAAAAAAATACCATACACTAATGAAAACCTCACACAATATGGGTTAACCTCATAAACAATGTTGTGTAGTGTTCTTGTTTTTTTGAATTCTTATTTAATGCATGGAGGTCATGTCTGAAATGAATGATTGTGATCAATTATTTCTAACTAGATAAGAGTTAAAATGGACGGTATTAATTTAAAATTTGTTACAACCACTGATTCACTCCCCCAATCAGTGTTTCCACATTAATCTAATGGAAAAATTATCTTCATAAAAATTGAGTAGTGGAGTGGATGAAGAATAGATTAGTTGATATAAGGGGAATAAACTAATCCAATAACAGGTCCTCAAAATTATATTTGGAGATAATTTATAATATCATATGTTTATGTATTATATAATTTATTACCGTGAAAAATTTTATTCAAAAAACAATATTATATTTTTTGGAATATAAAGAATGTGATGTGGTTGAAAGGGTTTAGCAACCACATTTTTATAAAATGAATCTAACCGAATATATAAAAATTTAAATAATTATAAAAATATTTAATATTTCATATAATTACACCTGATGGATGATATATGGATGTTAAAATAATAATATCAAGGATATATCTAGAAACCATTATGTTATCAATATAGAGGATCTTGGTCCATTATAAAAATAATTTTTGATTAATAATGAGGATTAAAATTATCTTGGATGACATAATGATCAATAACACAAAAAAATAATCAATATATATGGTCAATAATATTCCCAACCTTATTGATATGATTTTAGTAGTGTCTCAGACACCATATAATGTGTTTGTATGTTTTAAATTCAATGAAAATATATAGAGGATAAATAAGTAGACATAATATGGGGTTAAAGTATTATTTTTTTAGTAATTCCAATTACACTAGATTAATTTAAATGGTTTACATAATGTGTATTTATTAATCATAACAACATGAATATCGAATTTCTGTTATATATGAACAAATTAAAAATATAAAGAATAATGAAACATGGAAATCATAGTCCTATGCGAAAGAGAATAATGTGATCAATATAAAATGGTCCTTTTTGAAATAAACATTATGAGAAAGGAGAAGTAACATGGAAAACATATAATATAATTTAATATTATTTCTCTAATGATCAGTGTACTGAAATTAATGAGACATTTTATATAGTTTAAAAGGATGAAATTGTTTAATTGTTTATGTGAAGCATGCTCAAATAGAATACATTTATTTAAATTATATATTTATTCCTCATTCATAAATACTGAACATTTAGAATAATTACATTGAATAATTGGGATATTGTATCCAATTTTGGGATTATTATCAATATTTCAAGATAAATAGATAATCTTATATTTCAAGATGGATCATTAATCATTTTCATAAAATTGTTAATATATATTCTAGAGAAATATTTTCACCAGATTTATTCTAAATAGAAATTTTCATTCTATATAAATAAACTCAAACTCACTAATTTTGATTGAGTAAATGGAAAATATAATTTTTATTGGAAATAATATTAAGAGATAGGATGAATTTATAATTCAAATGAAATATAATTTCAAAACATCAATGAATGGGGTGATGAAATTATTCATGGGTTTTCTATTTGTTTATTATATATTTCTTTTATATAAAAAATATTCACATTAGTTCCTAACAATATAAAGAATCTATGAATTCGGGTAAGATTCAACTCATATTGAACATGGGAGTAAATTTTCCTTGTATAAATAAGGAATTAGTATAGAAAAAATAAATTTTAAGAGGTTGATTCGAAACCTAGTTATAACATACATACATGGTGTACATTATGACTCAACATTTGAATATGACTACTATATGACTGAAGGGATTTCATGATCCATGTGTGTGGAAATATGGTTTATGTGAATCATGAAACGTACCATGGGAATAAAATGCAACGATATATACATATAAAATATAAAAAGTAATAATAAAATTGATTGTGAAATGAAAACTGATACATATAAAACCAACTAATAAAATATACAAAGATAAAGTGGCCCATAAAAACCCCTAAACCCAAAATAAAATCCTAAAACACTCAAAAGAGCCCTCACATTACTCTATATCAATTCTAAAAGTTATCTATCACCCAATAGAAAAAGGTTTAGGGATAAATATTGTTAGGACACAAATTTCTTTTTATAGGTATGATCTATATATTCCAATATGTCACAAATGACAAAATCTATATAGCCTCTTGCTTAAAAAATTATTTTTATGCTAGTATGAAATAATAAAGAAAATATGGTTCCCATATTCCCTTAAAAAAATAATCCAAATATACATCATTTTCATTTATAAAAAAAATCCTTTTTATTTTAACTAAATCAAAACCATCACTGAGAAAATATTTTTCCCCAGTGATATTATGTCTTATAAAACCAATATTTAAAATTACAACAATATAAACCATCTCAAAACAAATCATTCTAACATACCTCTTCATACCTAGTAGTAATTTTAATATTAAAATGGTTTTCAAAAACATTCTTAAAAAATAATCATTAAATAAAAATTAGGATTGATGACCTAAGACCATGTTTTAAAAACACACTATTATTTTCACATCATTTTGGAAAAAATTAAAAAAAAAGTCAATATTGGAAATAATAAAAATATGATGCCAGATAATCAATTTGAAGGTAAATGATAAGATCCATAAAAATGTAACATGAAATCACATAACTAGTTAGGGATACAGACATAAAATATGGTACAATCCGTCAAATGATCCTATATAGTATCATCGCATCATGGGAAACTCCCTATGAATCGAGTAAAAAAGAGCTAAACTAATGATGAGTAACCCATATCAATGTTGGGACCACTTTTTGTATAAGGTTGTATTTGTTGTCAATAGTTGTCAATGAAGATAAAAATGAAGGAGATCAAGAAGTACTCCAATGAAATGGAGGAATGGAAATTTAAACGATTGTTGTACTGATCATAAGTTCAAAGAACATGTGTCAAAGGTGACACAACGTTTACAACAGTGAAGAATGGTGAGGTATAATACAACTGAGGATTATGAAATAAGAATGTGTATTTTATTAAGACCATGCAATTCTTCATGATTTCATGAGAACCATTCAAGAGACTTCTTGAAGAATAGAATCGTATGATTTGCATGAAGTAAAGAATGACAGTTCAAGAAGAAGATAGAGAGGAAGGGATTGGAATTCTGAGATGGTCATGCACTTCACATTGTATCAAAATATGATGATTCTAAATCTGATCTATCAAAAGATATATATCACGATAGTGGAGTTTGTGATGAAATAATAAGAGTTGCTAAAGAAGGAAAATCACAGAAAAGATGTTTTTTTAAGGTGATTGTGCTTGTTGACAAAGCAAACAATGACATACAAATTTGTTGACAAAAGGGATTTCATGGTGGCATGTTGAGTTCAAGGGCTGTGTTAAATGATCCATGTTTTATTCAAGAACATTGAAAAAGGAATGGATGGTCTAGAGTTAGTATAAATAGATCAGATACCAGGTGGCACCGTTTTCCAGCATTTTCCAAATTTTTGGGCCTAAAAATGAACAAATGAAGAAAAGTGGTTTTTGGAAAAGGGACTTGCATGTCATGTACTTGAAGGAGAGGAAACTTGTGCACCATATGATTTTCAATACCAGATCATGGAAAAATGGAAGAGGGATAAGGGCCGCACAAGTTTTGGGTTGGTCGCACAAGTGACTTGTGTGTCGAGAAAGGACTTGTGCGTCGATGACTAGGAGGTTGGAAAGTTGCACGCCTATTGTTCTTCGAGATCAGAGAATCAAAATATGGAAATGGAAAGACCATCACGCAAGTATTGGTGTGGTTGCACAAGTGATTAGTGCGACAAAGGCTTGGGCGGTTGGAGCTGCGCACCGTGACTTGCGCGTCGTGAGGACACTTGCGCCCCACAGTGTAGGGGGTCCTGTTTGCCTATAAATAGAGGACCACCCCTCCTCATTTGGTAATGATCACAACACTTAGAGAAAATCAGAGCTCCCATCATGTAGGTGTGGTGGTCACGCAAGTGGTTTGGTGAGACTTACGAGCCAGATGTTGGCTGCGCGCCCAAGGGGGTTTGGGGGAGAAATGAAGTGAGTCACGTAGGTTTGAAGTTGAAGAAGGAGGTGTCGTGTAGGGGGTTTGATGACACTTGCACTCCAGTTTGGACTTGCGTGCCGAAGACTTGTGTGCCATATTTGTACTTGCACACCAGGCTTGGAGAAGAGTGCTAGGTGTTGTTGGAGCACACCCATATTTTTGGAGCTAGTAAAAAGCTGGAAGATTGCCCGGTACCTTCGGTGCAATAGATGATTTATTCATTTGCAATGATGGAATAATTGTGAACAACTTGGTTTTATGAAGAGAAGTGGTATCACACACACGTGAGTGGTGTTTAACACCCTCGTTGTGCTTTGCGAAGAGAAGAAGAACAGTTCGTGCAACTATACTCAGATCTTCATAGAAAGAGGGAAATATATCAATACACTCAGGTGTCAGTATTGGGAATAAAAGGAAGAGAAGAAGAATAATTAGTGCATTAAGTTGTTGCACTAAAGAAGAAGATTGAATAAAAAAGAGAATAAACTCAATACTCTGATGCAAGCATTGTCTCATGTTGAACAAGAGACAAAGACTTCAATGAAAATCTATAGAAGAGACCTTCAAGACTATAAACTGAGTGGGACTTCACCAAAGGCAGTGAGCCAGGGGGAGTCAACGGGAGTGACTCGAGGGATGTAGTGAGTTATCCCTAAACTTTTGTAAAGTAAGTGAGTCTGGGTCAGAGTGACTGTGCTCGAACCTTTGTAATCCACATGTAGTGATGCTTAGTGGAATTTGGTAGGAACGTCAACTTGTCAGCGTATGCTCCTTGGACCTAGCCCTTAGTGGTGAACCAAGTAAAAATTGTGGTGTCATCTCTTTGCATGTGAATGTTTCATTAATAATCATATCTATCGTACAGGTTTAACTAGTTCCCACCAACGTGGGAACAAGATCCTTGGTTTTAAAATGAAAAAGTTGACGCCCTGATTCACCCCTCCCCTCTCAGGGTGTCTCGGGGTCCTACAATCAACACTATTGAACCATTCATTTGTAGGAGGCACTATATAAATATCTAGGATTTATCATGATAAGTAGTCTAAAAGAAACCCTGGGCCTTTCTAATAAATTATGTGACTATGGAAGCATTCTGTCAGCTCTCTCTATCTAACTAGGTCCTTCTATAGCTATCATAGTCAATAATCACTCTTACATTCATATAGGTCATGTGAAATTATTTTAGAATTACTAGGACACAAAATAATTAACATGAGGATGTTTTTAACTACAATATGAACACATGGTTCGATTCAAAGAATTACAAATAAACAACACCTCTCCCACATCAAACACACATAAAAGATCCCCTCAGATCATCACCTTGTCTCCACGTACATGAATAATCACCAATAATAAAAAGGTATGGTTATGTACATATGTAACAAAGAAGGTTAGAATTCTTCAAATTAAAAAAATGTCTTGTAGGTTTTTTATTGATCCTTATAAAAGTCAATTATATTAATTCCATGACAACTCTCACTATTTGAAATAACATCTTAAACCACATTAATAAATAATTTTATTAAAAAGAATTTTTCAAACCAATTTGGGAACTACCAATTCTCTACAAACAACCATTAAAATGTTTCCAATCCCATAAAAGGTTTAAAATATACCTCAACTGGGTTAACCATCTCTATTTCAAATTATACATCTAATTAGAATAACATTAATCATTATAAATACCGAATATGATTTTTTTAATGCCAATTGAAATTAATAACCCATTTAAAAAACATCAATATAGTGCTCATTTAAAATTTTAAATTCCTTTACAACCATTAAAACCAATTCAATCATTTATCAAACCACTTGTAATGGAATCTATTCTATTAAAATTGTGAAACCCATTTTAAAATCATTTCCCAATGCTCATAGTATACATATATAAGGATAATGTATATAATGATCAAATTAAAAACAACATGACATCTCATGGCCAAAAATATTGTTAATATACTTGAAACAAATATGTGTTTTATCTTAATCCCATTGCAATAGTTGTCCCCTTCAATGGATAGAACCCAGCTAGGCCAAATGAGTCCCTCATATAAACCTAATGAATAAATTGATATATTTAAACCAACATAGTGGAAAATCATGGCCATTGATGCAGTAGGGTTCAGGGGTGGAAACAAAATTCATGGGGGTTAGGGTAGAGATAGAGTTGGAAAATATAATGTAGTATTGATGAAGAAGAATACCTCGATGATCTAATTAAATAAAAGGTAAAAAACTATAAATATGAGTTCCAGGAAGGATGGAAAGTCCCTTGGGGAATTTTCAGACCATTTTAATGGGAGGTGAAAGAAAGATAGTAAAATAGTTTAGACTTAAGGTGGGTTGTATTCTTAATTTCACATTTTAATCAATTTTTTCAAATGAAATAGTTTGGATACTTCAGATTCCAACCAATGCTCAAATTCACCACTCACTAGATACACATGAGCACCACAAACATTTAATGATGGGTACTCTACATGATTTCGCTAATCCTGCAACAATTTCATCAAATTGAATTGTAAAAATAAAGAATCATTTCATATTCAAGTTGCATGGATTTCTTAACTTTGTGAAAGTTATGCACTAGTACCCAGGAACACTAAAAGACTCAATATATTTCTCCTAGGTTCTACATTATTGTGAAATTACCATGGGATACCCGTGTACACTAAAACATATAAAAATAGAAAATGATGAGAAATATAAAACACAAGGAAAATCTCAAAAGTTCCATTAAAGAAGTCTTACAAACTGAATATTGATGTAAAAAATTACAGTTTTCCATTTTTAGCTGAGTGTTTTAAAAAACATAGTGTTCAAAATAATAAAAAATATACTCCACTAAAATAGGGAGGTTTGAAAAATTATCCCCACCATTCCACATTCCCTTATAAATTCTTGAATAAAAGTATAGTAAAATATAAATTGATATCTATAATGAAAAAATAAGGTAATATAGAATCTATTGATTACTTATATAAATCACCAAACACAAAAAAATCGTTAATCGATATCAAATACACAACTAACTCTATATCTATGTCAATTTATATACAATAATAGTATCCCCACCATTTTAAGTTGATCTAAAATAGTTGTTTAACCATCATACTTTTTTCTATAAGTAAAGGGATGTCTGTATACATTTAAATTCTTAAAATACACCCAAAAAATAATTACGAAAGTATATGTGCTATAAATAACCAATTAAAAAGGCTTCAAATCAATTAATAGATAAAAAATATTGGGGACATGCAGCATTGAGATACAATATTGTTCAATCACATTGGTTAAATTCTTCATATAAGGGTTATTATTTCCAAATCAATAGAATATTATATAATAATTATTTTAATAGGAAACACATCATGGTAAAACCTATAGGGAAACTGAAAAAACCACACCCCAATTCTTAAATGCACTATCTATAGGATTTATTGATTCTATACAACCAAAAGATCTGAAATCATAGACACACCATGAATAAAAAAATAAAACATCATCAAACCATGACATAGAGGAGCTCAAAAACAAACTCTAGTTACCCTATAGAAAATATGAAAACAGTTGGAAATGATAAGAATATATTCTAGAAAAACCATAAAATATAGTTTCAAAAATCATTATCCTCACCTAAAATAAGAGTATTTTCTGGAAAAATTTCAGATTAAATTTAAAAAAACTAGAAAATTGAACAAACTAATCTTCCAAATGTAAATATGTTGAAAATATAAACTTCTAATGATAGTGAAAAATCCCATATTTTTTACTTAGAAATTTTCTTGGAAGAATATTACCCATATGATTAGTTTAAAATATTTAATCCAGGTTATTATAAAAATATACTACCCATAAATAAAATCTAGTAAAATACATTTACAATAAAAAACACTTCTAATTGGTTTCAAATCCCCCTGCCAATTTTAACCATCAAAATTAATAAATCCCATCCTAAAACCCAATAGAGTTTAAATTCCTTTACAACAACATACCTTTCATATTTAAAACCATTATTAATATTATATTTAATGATAAAATAGTGATTTATAAAATGTTATACAAAATCGTTCACATCAAAAAAATCTTTAAAAATATAAATATCTTTTATGTATAATCACTAAGGCCTAATTTCAATCAAAAATTATTTTTCTCAAGGTATCTACTTTTATCACACACACAAGTCTAGTTTCTCAAGTAAATCAAAGTAACCTAAGGAATGTTATGACAGGATCCTCATATACAATCCAATCCATAAATACCAACATATCAGATGGCTCAACTTATTTCTTTTATAGTTTCTATAAACACAAATGGAAATCCATGTTTAGAGGTTTTTAAATAAAAAATTTTATCAGGATATGGAACTGTGATCAACATGAACACAAGGAGAAAACTATATAGTAATCGTGAAATAGTCTATAAAATATTTCTAGTATAATGACCTTTGTTTCTACATGGGTTTTATGGAATTTTAATTTAACTTCTTGTCCAGACTATATTTCCCATATACAAATAAAATCAACCAATATAACCCAAAGGAATCTCAACATATGTAAATATAGATAAACAAAATCCCAAAAAATAGTTCATAATTCTATAAATCCATTAGACCTCAAACTTGAGTAAAATGTAAAATGAAAAATTATTGTAGAATCTCAATGATTAGGGTGAGAATGAGTTTATTGTACTCTCTCAAAAGATACCACTTGATTTGATGAATCATTACTAATTTAAAATTCTACCATGGAATACCTAAAATTATAAGAGGGGTGATTTATGATACATTGTCGTTATGGAATGAAGTATATAATACGATTTTGATATGGACCAACTCAATATTAGATCATCATAAAACCCCACCTAGCCCACTACTTGAATGTATGAATTCTTGATACCCAAGGATTGGAAACTAGTTTTGGTAACCACGAAATAGAACATGAAAATAATTTATTCATTTTAATATTAATTAATATCATATTAAAAAACAAAATAAATCCAGCCATTGTGAAATATGAATTACATTTTTCCAAAGAAACATATAAAACAAAGAAAAGTGGTTATACTATATATGTATATAAAAAACAAAAATAAAAAAATATAACTAGCCAATGTGCCCAATTAAAATCCCCAAATAAAATTAAATCCCAAAATAATACAATGATACTTCATGTGATTATCAATCAAAACCCCCACTCACATTTCCCTGAGAATATTAACTGTATAATAATCAAACCAAAGTATTCATAGACCTCAAGAATATTGGCATATACTATATATCTAAGGTTGCTGTCAACAACCAAATCTATGCAATGAATACTAGTTCAAAATAAATGGAAAATGATTCTTTCATAGTCCTTAAAAAATATCAGAAAAAAAATTATGGTTATTTTAATAATTTTACCTTTATTTAAATAAATTTAAAAAATATATATTGGAAAACTTTTTTCCCTAATGGAAGAATCTTTTAGTGAACAACTATTTAAAAATTACACCCCAAAAACAATATTTTAAACACATATTTTTTAAATAAACACTCAATCCATGAAATAAAATTATTAATTTCAATTGTTTATCAAAATAATATTGAAAAAATACAGTCAATACCTAGAAAGGAGGCCCAAAACCTTGTAAAAATACATACACGCTGGATGTTCAAAACAAACCTATTTCCCATAAATTTATTTCACCTCTCAAAAATGATTTTTGATAATTTTATAAATGAGACATCAATGTAACAAACACAATGAGAAACAATCAAACGTAATAACCCTAGGATGAATGATAAGTTATTAGAGAACAACCAATTTAAAGGCTCTATGAAATCACATCATAAACAACGGATGAAATCAATGGGGAACATGGAATCCACTAAAGGATCTTTATTGTGATCCTAAAATCATGGGAAACTCCATATGTAAATAGTAATAATGATCTAAACATATGATAATTACCTTAAGAAGGAAATACTACACCTATCACATCATAGAAGTCTTATAGAACTAGATGGTCTACATCCCCACCAGGTGATAAAAATAATGCACATTCATTCAAATAATGTTTTTATCCATAGTGACATACCATTTTTTGAATAGTCTTATAGGTCATTCTAATAATTCTAAGACCAAGAAATTTATTTCCCTTATATAAATCGATTAATATCTTCTAGGATTCTCGTGTCATGAAAACTTTTCTGTGACCAACTGATAAACCATATGTTTATTACATGCATCAATTCAAAGAATATAAAATAAACCTCACTTGAACTCAAATACCCTTAGATGAATAATCCCCTAATATCATCACTAAGTCTCCACTTACTTGAACCACCCCTAATATTAAAAAGTGAAGGATATACACTTAAGGCATAAAGTATCTCATAATGATTTAATTTAAAACCATTTTCCCTTAATCATCAAAATGGGACTTTTGAAAAGTTAATTTTGAATTAAAATGAAACTGAAAACATTTAAATCCCATTGTAATACATATTTGGGAGTATTTTTTTATGAAAAATATTTAATCCCATTTGGTAATTCACACATCCCTTAAAAAACCTATAAAATCAATAAAATCTATAAAAGGATTCAAAACATTCCCCACATGTGTTAACAAACAATGTATCATATTTAAAAAAACATTTATAAAACATTAAAAATGTCAATCACACTAAAAAAATTGTTTGGAATTAATCTGATTTAAAACACCCATTAAAACACATCATGATTGTTCAGAACACAACTTTTGATACAATTTTCATCTTTTAAAAACAATTTAGCAATTTATATAACAACATGGCATCGAACTGATTCCTTACTAAGGGTTAAATCCATTTGAAATATCTCTTCTATCTCTTATGAGATACATATATAAAAAATATTTACATAAATTACTAATTAAAACCTACTAATAATATCATGTAATGAAATTATAAAAAAGGAAAAGAATCACCAAACTCAATCTAAATGGAAACCAAATTAGAAGTGGTAGTTATCAAAAAAGCACTCCCCACTATACCATAAGAGGACCTTTTATTCCCAAGTGACCAAAAATGATAATTTATAACCACATTTGGAATAATTTCATGTCCGTGGAATCCTTAGGGTTCAAAAGTGAAAATAAAATACATGGTTGTTAGGGTGTATGTATTGTCCCCCAATTTGGAACTCAATCACATTAAAAAAATGTTTGTTATAAGAACTGTATCATGTATCCCTGTATTCTAGATGCTACTAACTAGTAGAGGGGGTGTGAAATTTATAGTGTGGAGACTATAACTTTTTGTAATAAGTGTCATAATATTATAGAATTAACCAGATAAACAAAATAAATCAATGTATAGACAATGAGGAAGACAACAATAAAAGCCAATAGAATAATATAACAAAAAATAATGAATAGTGTAATGACATGATGAAATGTTACTAAATTTCGTGCTAAAAATAATGATATTAAAATATTAGTGGACCCAAAAAAAGACACAATAGTCCTCATTCCCAAACTCCATGTCAGCCCAACTCCAATAACTTGACCATCCAGAAAACTAGCAATTGAATAAAATGTATATTTCCTCTATCTAATCACGCATCCATGTAATCACCTCTGGTACTAAACAGAAGCCCGAATATTTTGTCATTATGAATTAGTGGGTTGACACAACCATGTTTAAGAAAACTAGTCCGATAATAACTATATAAATTAATTAAATAAATAGTTGTATTAATCAATTAACAAATTAACAACATTCAACAACCTACTTCAGCACCCTGCTAGAATATCTTCGAGCATGTGTCATGACCATTCCAACCACAACTATATTACCATGGTAAAATGAAATGAATCATCTCTATGCTAAAATATCTTAGAGAATTTCTAAGGACCATGCCAACCCCCACCATATAACCATTTTATTTTCAGATCAATCTTGTACAAATCCTTATAAATATTGCAGCACCTGGTTCAAAGTCCTATAAATATTAAAACATGGAACTGGTTATAGCCCGCTCTCTATAAGCATTACTATATGGGATTGGGCTGAACCGAATCCATATATGTATTATTGAATAAAATTTTTAAACTTATAAGGGTGAGCCCAATATATAAGCATTTTAGCATGGGACACAAGTCCTCTAATACATAATTGATATATGAATATCACGTAATATATTTCAATGTATATAAATGGGAATTATATATTATACTTTCAAATTACCCATGTATTTATGATATAGTTGAGTCAAAAATTATATCAATAATAGAATAAGAAAACATTTAGGTATTTTATAACAAGAAATCACCTAAGGTCACATGTCATTCTGATCTCACTATTATAAATTGGCCATTTAAAATATATTCAAGGATTTCTCACCCAATGGGTAGCCAGAATTCAATATTAAATTAATTTGAAACCAAAGGAATCAAAGTAATAATCACATTTTTTTTATTTAATTCGTTTTTATTCACAATAAACCGGTAGAGTCGCAAAATTTTAAAACATAGAAATTCTTAAAATTGATTGTTTAGATTTAGAACAGTAGAATAACCTGAGATGAATTCAAAGATTCCCATGTAAAATATCCATAAGAATTAAGATGGAGATTATTCTAAAGAGTTTCATAGATCAAAAAAGATAATTTTTGAAACCAAAAATCCAATTTGTGAATGGATTTTAATATAATGTTAGGAAAACCATGGTAGAGAAGGAAAAAATAAGATTAAAGCACCTAGTATATATTTCACACACAAATGAGATGTTGAGGTGTGTTGGAACTACAAATTCTATTGAAGGATTCACTAGGATTTATAGGAGAGGAGAAACTCAAGAACGATGTGAATATTCAACCATAGATAATGGTTGAAATAAATGGTTGAGAAATTGAACATTGTGTAATGTAATTACATGTTATTTAATTACTTTTAATGGAATTCATTTTAACACTCATCACATCGTATTTATTTTATGGAGCCACCAAAACAATTACATGATGTTTAATCCATTTACCTGAAGTTTAAATGTTCTATAGATGTTTTTTCATTGAATTATTATTTAAAAAATAATAATTCTCCTCTTAAATAATCTCAACATTCCAAGAACCCACCTTTACACTTTACCCATTTATACCATGACTCCATTAATTCATACAAATGCACATCCCTAAACTATAGGTAATTTTCCCCAATAAATCACAACATGTGGATCTGGTATATTTTTCACATGCTTCCTTAAAAAACAATATAATGTCTATTAAAATGAAAAAAATTCAAAATGGAAGAAAATGGAAATAAAATATCAATGAAAAACTCAAAGAGATTCATACCTAAAAAATATGGGATCTTAAAACCAAACTAAATTATAATAAATCATCCCAGATATTCTCTATGTGTCACATTGACATCTTAGGGAACAATTTTGACCACAATGTTTGCATATCTTACTCCCTCTCTCAGGTCTCTTGTTGAAATTGTCCATGATTCCACCTCCCTTGAACCAAGTGTATAGTCCTACCAGGATGATATTTCTCAATATGATACATAACCCATATTGAATGTTCATAAAAGAATGGTTCAATATAAAGATCAACAATTTATATGTTTATTTTATGGTAATGGTCTAGAAGATATTTGTGTAGATACAACATGTGGAAGATATTGTGCATGGAACTGTAGCACTATTGAATGGAAAAACAATACACCACTAGTCTGACCCTTACAACCATTTCAAAGAGATTGAAAAACCTGGGTTCTAACCTTGCCTATTTTCTAATAGGGCATTTCCCCCACCTAGGTGACACCATAAGGAATGTATAATAACTAACCTAGAATTATGGGGTTCATCTACAGTGGTCAGCATATGAATCCTACCAACTCTATGAAGTCACCAACTGATTTATGGTAAACTAAACCTGCCTAGATGTATCCTATTTGAGACTAGGCCAAAAAAGTACTGACTCACCTACCTTTATCCAACAAAGAGTTGAATGACCATTCATAATATACAAAGTATCAAAAGGATCCATTATAATCTATTACTATAATATATTTTAATATATAAACTCCATGAGAGCCATATATTTGTCCCATGAAGACAGATTTTTTGGGATCGCGATGTACGCGCTCGGGAGCTCTCACTGGCCTAGGGTTTGTGCTGCCCTCTTATCCCATCTCCACCTCAAACTTCTCATCTTTCCTTCATCTTGCGAGACATAGTTCTGGTCCACCTCTCTCCACAGGACCAGCCGACGTCGCCTGCTCTGCTCATCATTTGGTTTTTGAGCTTCTTCGGATTCCCCCTCACGCGAAGTTCGACAACCCACATCTCAATGCCCTAGATACCGCCATGCATTGCCAGCTTGCCCTGCCTTGGATTGTGCTCGACTCTTCCTCCCATGATGCGGCAACTCTGGTTCCCATCGACGCCGATCTCTCCTTTGGTTGAGTGGATTTACTCCGACAGACTCAGTGTTCCCGACCCAGCAGGGATCCCGACGCTGATTCCCATCCTCCCCATGCAGCACTATCCATGATGATGATGACACCTATGGATCCTGCAGCCGAGTGGCAAACCCTCCTTGTTCAGTGTGCATCCAGTCTAGATCTGTTCACCATTGTGTTTGTGTCTCTTCCCTTCATATTTCAACATCGACTCAGTGTCCTCTGATCATAAGATCATTGTCTGATGTGTTTGTGGGTAGTCGCGGTGTGGATCACTAGCAGGCACATACACAACAGATGGAGGCTTGACCTGAGATCGATTTGTGATGACAATGGTTGTTGCAAATATTTCAATGTCTCGATTATTTATCAATTTTTTGGTTTCCTTTGCCATTTCATAAATCTTCTTCACGATCAACTGCAATTTGGTCAGGTTCGATGGATCCCATGAGGTTTTGGATGGTTCTAGTGACCTTGATGAATGTTGAAATTTTCGGATGATTGTTGGGTTCTTTTTCCCTGGAGGCTCAGTAGTCTTATGGTTTCTCATTGTGGAGCTATGTCAATGAATCATTCACCATCGGTCATCCTCCTTTGAAGTCTCTAATGCAAATTATCTTCTATCTTGTTGTGTGCTTTGTTCTATTCATGTTTTCTTGGTTTGT
This sequence comes from Viscum album, assembly GCA_963277665.1. Taxonomy (NCBI): domain Eukaryota; kingdom Viridiplantae; phylum Streptophyta; class Magnoliopsida; order Santalales; family Viscaceae; genus Viscum; species Viscum album. The sequence goes on along the minus strand of OY728165.1, from coordinate 1,331,441,361 downwards.
TTTGGCTCATGTTTTCAATGGTGTATCTCCTTAAACAAGTTGTCTTTCTTGTTTTATTTTGGTTGGTTTGGTTTGTGTCTACATTGTTCCCATTTTGTATATGGCTCATTATGATGGATTGTTGGTTCTCACTTATCCTCAAAGTGATTTTGTACTTGTGCGTTCTCACTTAGCCAAAAAGTTTTTTTCAAAAATCAAAAAATTGGATTTACACTCAGTCTCCCATTAACCACAAAAATCAAAAGAACACGATACTAACATATAATCTTGATCCTAAATAGTCTCTTCGATTTTCCATCAGTATATGGTTGATATGTTGTGGTCAGATCAACCCGTGATACAAGAGACTACTGAAGAACCTTCCATAAACGTGATGTGAAATGGGGATCTAAATTTAAAAATGCAATCCTCAGATCAATGGGAAACTGAAGCACCTCAAACACATAATGAATACCCATCTCATAAAATGTAATTTTTTCCTTGATAGGTATGATGTCGGATACCATAGTATGTCAATCCAAACAAAACCAATACAACATCATTCTTATGGGAAGTCATAGGTAATATTGTCAAAAAATCCATTGCTTTGATATCCTATTTTCACTTAGGAATGTGAAAATGTTGCAGAACCCCAGCTGGCCTCTGATGCTAATCTCTTATGCACTGAAAAGTGATTTATATAACCATATATATTTCTTCCACCATTTTTAATACTAAAAAAACGTACTATCTGTGGAGATGTTGACTAAAAAATTTTCAACATCAATGCACCACCTAGTTATAATTATGAAATATGAAACCCAATCACCATCTCCGTATGTAAGACAATAGGAATCCATACAAGGCCACCGAAATTAAGTGAATTTCCAATTCCAATATTGAATCCTTATTGGGAATCCTCGCCCAATAATTTGTGTCTTTGAACTGACCCCTCTAGACTAGATAACTGTTTATATTTAATACAGTGTAAATAAACTTTTATAATATAAGATGAATTCAGATCATTGCATTATTTAGACTCCTAAACACCAAGATGCATTAAAAAATGGTCATTATCCAAAACTCATCACAAGAATCCCTTACTACTTCAGTTTTAATCTTTTAGCTTAAATAATTGGTAATTATGTTTCCCTTAAATGGTGTATAATAAAATAAAATGTCAAAATACTATAGATACTCAACCCACCTCCCCTTTCAATGGTTTAGTTTTTTTAGAGAAATACTTACAAGAGGATATTGTGTTCTATGTACTCCGTAAAACTCTCAACCATGAGATAGTGTTTCCAAAATCTCATGCCACCTACCACTTCATTTAACTCCAGATCATGAGTAGCGTAATTCCACTCATATGGTCTCAGATTCCTAGATCCATTTGAAACTAGTCAGCCCTTGTTCATTTGAACTACTCCGATTCCAACTCCAAAAACATCACAATAAATGATATATGATTTACCAATAATAGGTAATATATTTATAGGTTCTGAGTAAATCATGATTTTAATATCATAAAAATAATTCTGTCAATAATTAGACAAAAAACTTCACCACTTTCTTGGTCATCCTAGAAATCGGTGCTTTCAAATGGGGGAAATCCTTGAAAATGAACTAAAATTGATATGTTAATCCTGGAAAGAATCGAATATAAAATAAGTACATGGATTTTTTTAGATATAATAGTTGTTACTTTCTCTGGGTACACTGACACTCTTTCCTCTAAGATGACATAGCCCAGGAATAACATTTTATTAATCCAAAACCTTCATTTCTATAGATGGAATTTATTCAATTCTATCTCAATATATTTAGATTTATTTAAAATTTTTGGAAATTTTGTAAGATGAATGGGAGTAATAAACCCAAAATATATCCACCAATCACATAGTAATAAACCCAAATGCCCGACATCCCTAACACAGGAAAGACTGAGGGGCCCAATCCCATAGTAATAAACCCAAAATATATCCACCAACTATAGGACCCTAGTCAGTCCATCCACTTCCATTCTAGAAATAATTAATATAATGTTCTCTCAATATGATCGGTTCCCATATCTCATGTATATAAAAAGGAGTTTCCCAATTGATTACATCTGAAAATCCAATCACTACATATATATAATGATAATTCACAACAGACATCACCCCTAGTCACTCAAAGGAATGATCTCATTCCATTTTAAAAAAAAGAACATAAATTGTCCAAACTAATGAACTATCATAATATATCACAAGGATTTATAATTAAGGATGTCCTATCCATTATATACCTAAAATCTTGGCATGAGAAATATCCACATGATGTTTTCAAAATAAATAATTTCACCATTATTCATGAAGTTACCATATAGGCCATTAAGCGGTTCACAAAAAAACGTTTTCCAAAGGTACACATTTCACTTTTAATAATGAGGCACATACACTACAATTATAGTCGTAAAACACTTTCATAAGTCCTTTAAAATACTAAGTCTACCTATTCAATAACAAGACCATTTTCATAAGGATGCAAAACATGCCATTTTCTAGCAACTCGGGCCAAAACATGTTATAAACCAAAACACATTTATTTCTAAAACAAAAACCACATTGGAAATCCATTTAAGGATGCCAAAATAAAATTATTCATTCTTATAATTTATTTATAAATCCAAACTAATCATTTTATATTGCACTAGACACATAAAATCCAACCAGACAATTTACCAAACACATGGCATGCACTCTTTAACAAAACAACTTATTTTTAGAACATTAAAGGGGATAAAATACTAATTTAATGAAATTAATTTATTAAAGGTACTGAAACATATTCTAAATACCATAAACCAGGTGGAAAATCTCTTTGAACATTTTATCTGAAAAGAGGAGTGCACATTTTTTCCAAAACAACTATATTTTTTTAACAAAATAAGGCATAACACATAATTTTCACAAAAAAAATAAAAACGGGGTTTCACAGAAGAACATAACATATAAATAAGGTTATAATAGAATTAAAATGATGACACATAAATGATAACAGATGGTTCAATTGATATCGTACCTCAAATCCATGGCGTAAAGGAAATGCACACCCAAAATCACCCGCTATGGTTCCCATCACTCTAGATATATGAAGACCCCCCATAAACAACCAAAACCCAGTATAAATAATTCCCAAAAAGTAACCGAGGTAGTTAATGACCAGGGGAGAAGTGTAGATGAAAATAAAATGAAAGGAGAAGGAATAGGGAGAAGAAAGGAGAGGGAATCTCACCTGGGAAACTAAAGGACTCTTCATCTTCCCTTAGATCTGCACACTTAGAGGAAAGCTAATGAATAGAAACATATTTAAGATGCTCAATAGGTATGGAATAACCAGGGAGATTTTATTTGGGGTTAAAAAATTTAATGATGAAGGATTTATGAAAGAGATAATTGAACTTAGAAAATCTGGATGATTATAGGATTATTGAGATGTATCTCCCTAATACTCTACTAAGATGGGATTCAAAGAGAAAAAAATGACAATGGGGGAGCACCTAGGTATCTTGGGCTCGAGTGGGTGTTGTAATAACTAAATAATTCAAAAATATACAAATAATAAATAAAATAATTTTTTTTTCCTAAAACTGGAAGTGGGCCCATGTGCTGGCCCAATACCTGAATAGATAACCCAAATTCGCCATGCTTATTATTTCTTAATGGTTCTAAAAAGAATATTTAGGCTTTAATATGTAAGGTTAGGAAAATAAGATATATAATGTGTCAAAAATGTTAAAAAATGAAGGATTTATAAAAGAAAAAAATACATTTTTTTGAATTTGGAAATGATTTCACAGTTTGGACCAAATCATAATGTAACCACGCTTTCTATAAAAAACTCCCAAAAAATATTTGAGGCACCCCAGGATGAATGATTTGATATATATTACACTTAAAAACTAAACATTAATCTCACCCAAGGCCCTATAAAAATATCGGGATTTCTAATGAACCTGATAAAAATAAAGACATGAACAACCAAGGGTGACGTTGCTTCACCAAAAAACTATGATGCCTCTAGAGAATCACACAAAAGTTCTACATGGTTTAACACTCGTAACTCGACCTGATTATCCTATGGTAGTTGTGGAACATTATTTCTTGTGATAGGATAAGATGTTGGATGATGGTTCTACTAAACAGTGTTACATATGGGATCATCATCAATTATTTGTCAATCTATGAGAGTATATATCTCAGAGACATATTGACGAAATTGGTAATTCTAGAAGAATATAAGGATTTACCACAACTATGTGATAAAGGATTGTTTTTTTGGTATCCTTTATAATATAATGTAATAAACTTTTCTGGGAAGTAGTGGATGTAGATCCAATATTTCCAAGCCCTTCATGAGGTGATTCTTCTCTAGGAGAATCAATAGAGGTCCCATGGATCATGGGAAAAATTATTTTATAATAGGATGAACAATATGGAGATATCCTAGTGGAAATAATATTGATCTTTGGATTTACCTATTTATGATGGTTGAGTTTTCGATATTAGTTTTCATCCTCAATGAATCATATAATTGAGAGATATTATGAATGTAATCTAATAGAGAAGCACAGATTAAAACTCATATGGATCCAATTTTCCCCACTGATATGGGATATTCCAAGGATGTCTTCCCTATTTCATGAGTATAGTCTATGAATTATATGTGACAGATGGTGGATTTTTTTTCTCCCATAGTTTGAAATAACATTTCATTGATATCATGATGAATTTTATAAACATTCCCTCTCATTGAGACCTTATAAGGGTTAAATTAGTTAATTGTTTTAAGTGGATAAATTATCAACAAAATAAGTGTTTTCTAGAAGTAATTCATTCCTAAACTTCACCATAAAAGAATAATATATTTCTAAATTGGTAGATCTCCATGCTTTTTTAGTTTGAGTAACCTGTCACTAATTAAGGTTTATTGGTTGATTTTTCATGATCATTACACTGAAAAACTAAAAATTAATAGGGAGGGATTTATGAATAATTTACGATGGATATAAATGAGACCCTTAACCTTTTAGAGGAAGATGTGATATTACCCTATGATTTTGTGGATGAAGGATTCCAACTAAAACTCATTTATGTGTTTTCTATTGGTCATGTGGTGACTAAAATACTCGAGAGACCACCTAGTAACTTAAACTATTCACTATTTCCTGATTTTTTTAAAATAATTTTTATGGTTTTGTTCTATGTTGTCATTTTTCTTTACAGGGGAAATTAAAGATGGTTATAGAGAATCTTCTGGTGGAAGATGAATTTGTTTTTGTAGGGATGAAATTGCTGATAGAGCCTTTATAAAATATCTCTATCTTATTATCCATCCATTAAAATTTTAGTAAGTCTTGAAACTATGTAATCCCATTATTTAAAATATGATGGGATTCACTAACCCTTTTTTGAATGTGATTTCTTATCTGGTAGGGGAACCAACTAATAGTGGCGATACAAGAGATGTTGGAGGCTACATCTGATGAGGCGATGAATAAAGTTATGGAATCAATTGGGTTTTATGAGGATCCAATAATGGTTGAACTTTCTCTTAACGTGATGCATAAAAAAAGTATTTCATGTCTTTCATTGAAGTTGGGGATGATCTTCCATTGGACATTGGCCAAGACAATATGAGAGGACATCACTTATAGATCCCAATACTCATGTACTGGTGGACATTCCCATTTAAGATACCGAACACCACGTGTATTTCAAGGACTCTATCTTAAATGTCGTTAAGAATAATTGGATTTTTTAGGAGAGGGAATGTATGAGTGTTTATAGATTCATCCCTCACACCAAATGGGATAACATGAAACACCAAATAGGGTATCTCTATTATAGGTATGTGATTTTGTAGACTGGGGGATGGATTACCATGGGCCCCATGATTTGTATCATATTTTTTTGATGAGTGGGTGTGTACTAATTGGAAAGAGTTCAATGCCACTTGTTATGTGAAAACCGAAAAAGGTAAAAAGAAACACTGCGTGGATGAACTAGATTTCACCATATGGGAGGTGGTGAGGGACAATATGTGGATTTTTTCCATAAAATTGGTTAGATTATTAGCCAAATGTGTGAAAATTTAGTAGTTAATGAGGCTAAATTAGTGAATGTTGCATCCTTTATTGTGTTTTACATGGTGTAATAGGGTTAGGGAAATATGTTGGCTAATGAAGTTCACCATATGATTGAAGAGGAAATGGAGGAGCTATCTAGTTTGTAGTGGGATCTTGAGTCCACCAGGTGAAAGCCAGACAATTAATAAGCTTCCCCATTCCTATCTAAATCCATTAGGGGACCCTCTTTTTTGTAATAATGGAGTGGATACCTTATGGATTACCCTCCTTGTTATTAGGAAATATAATAATTATGTTTCAAATATTTTTTTTTGTTCTTTGTAACATCTAAATCACTTTTCCATGATATTTAACTATAATCCTATTAGAATATGCAAGTCATGATTTGTGTGAGAAAAAAGAGAAAAATAGATGATCACTAAATCATATGAGTGATATTGATAGTGAATTAATGATGGTGGATAGAATTATCCATCGACTATTGTGAGTATACCTATTGAATATAAATTATTTAAAGAATAATCTACATAGTGGACATGCTTTACCAAGTTTCATGTGTTCATAAGTGGCATTATTTGAAGATAATTCAATTCCACTTAAACAAGGGGTGATTGGGAGACATGAATCAATATGTCCATGTCATGGAAATTTTTATGTTCGACTGGATGAATGAAGATAATTGATAACCATTTTAGAAATTCAGGTTCTATAATCATAATCCCAAGATTGGGGCCATATAAATGAATTTATATCATTAACCATTCTTTAAACAAAAGACTCGTGAATATATCATCAAAAGTTCATTGAGACAGGTTCCAAGGATTAGAGGTGAGCTAGTATGTCGAGACACCATTACTGTTAAGGGACATGTTTGGATGTGGAAGATGGTGGTGATCCATGTGACAGAAATCATGGAACACATGTGTAAAATTAATGAATGTACAAAATTATTTTAATGTTATAGGAATTATTCTATCATGTATCTAAACACCATAAGGGGAATATTGGATCGAGGAAAAAAATCCTTCTTTGGAGAGTATCATCTTAGTTTCTCGATGATGGTTAATGGAATCAAAAGGTGCATTATAGGTCTGAAAATAAATGGGGGGAAATGGTCCTCTAATTCAACCGATAAGACACATCATAGATTTGATTCATGAAATTTTTATGTGTGTAATATAGTTTATCTTATTACGATGAGGAATTTGATTTCACTATTGAATATCATAAAGTGAGGATTAACCATCATACATTTTAATGGAATTTATCCAATACACGTGTAGAATAATTTGAAATCTTGTAACTAAGATGGGTGAATTTATGTGAATATAATACATATAATCAATTCAGTAGGATGAAAGAAGAAAAAAAATAGGGTTTTATTCCATCAATGATCACATATATGGGATAAATGGGGTTTAATTTTTTAGATCTCACATTTTCAGATCTAGTCAGTCTAGAGAGAATAACCATGTTTTTTTTCTGGCCTAGTGTGGGGTCCCATAGTCTTATTACATTTTAAACTAATGCCCTTATTGTGTCCCATGTAATAGGAGCCTCATTGTGGCTGAAGGCCTTAATTGTGAAAAAATTTTAATTTTATGACTTTTAGATCGTGCATTCCATTGTTCCCCTTCCTAAAGATATTGACATAAATTAATTTTTCACATATTTTATGGTCATAATTCGTGGAACACCTCTATATACACATCACACTGACTTAGAGTGCATAACAAAATTATGACCCATAGAGGGATGTGGGGTGTTGTCAAAATCTATAAAAATATATAGGTTTTATGGATAGGTATGAAATAGGTATCAAGGTGTCTTTATGTATACCTGACATTTCGAATCAAACCAAATGCAGGTTAATAATTTAGTGGGATAAGAAACCTGTGCTAATAGGGGGTGTCTCCTTGAGAGGGAATGAATAAAAAAATGGGACATTATTCTTCTAAAACCCTTAATGTGACATAAAACAAATGTGGAATAATGGATGTGGAGGATCGTATTCACAAAAGTTAATGTCCTGATTCATGGACTAGATGGGGTTGTTGCCTGATATAGTCATGGAAAATGGAAAGATGCATTGGGATTCTTGAATGTTCTTCATGGTGCTACATAGCATTAATTATGATTTAGAGAGTGGGAATGGAGGCCTTTTTCCTAAAAAATATTTAAGGATAAGTGAAAAGTAATTATGGTCTGGATATTGGGGCCATTGGTGGGGGTGAGACAGTTTCTCCAGCTAGTATTAATGAACATATCATGAACAGAGGGCTGGGACATTTATCTTCTCACATAATTGATGTGTTATATCAAATCAAGAATGGATATGAATACAGTTATGTAGATTAAAATATCATACATGAATACACAATCAATGTAGTTTACAATCATGTAACTAAGACCATGGTTGTCACACTATTTAATGTTGTGAGATACAAAATTTTTCCTATAAACCAATGTCATGTGACTAAGGTGATTTCATAGAGTTTTACATAATTTCACTAGTATATTTGGTTTTTTATATTAATATTGTATTTAATTGAAATTATTTTTAATATTGATTATGGTCATGGTGATATTGGTGCTGCTACCAGTTCAATGTCATAGTGCTTTTACAAGCTAAGGTGTACGATCGTCAGATGATTGGATTGTTTAATAGAGTAGATAGCCAAGATTAAAAGAGCTCTATAGAGATATTTCATCCCCCAATACATATCCAAGACAAGTTTCATATTGTTTAATGTCACAATTCTTGAATTCAAGGTTGTTTTTTCGAGTTTAATTTCATGGAGCGTGGACTGAATGTGTGTGTGCAGGGGGGGAATTACATTTTTTAATATATATGAATATCAACGATACTATGTAAGATTCAAAAATTACTCCTAATCCCATGTGATCCACGCTTGGAGTGATAAATAATTAGTGAATGGGATATTCCCTTTTATAAAGAGATAGAACAATGGGGGCATAAGAAGTATTTATTGGAAGGTTCCATGGATGGTGAATTTCATGATAATCATGTGAGAATACATAAAGGGATTTCACCCATGGTGTTAAAAATCCAATACATCCATGGGAGGTGTAATTTAGGTAAATCAATAATTATGTGATCTTAACCACAGAAGGGGGTGATATATGGGTTTGGAATGATTGCTAAAAATGTTAAAAAAAACTATAACAACAAAACTAGTGGTGGATGGGGTGAGAAAATGTCAGATTGACCACTAACCTTGTTCAAAACCTAGATACCTTCAAATTTTTCTAAGTTCCACTTGATTTGGGTTCCAATTATGGGTGACGACCATATTTATCCAGCCACCATTTCCATTATGGGGCCAATTCATACTGGGTGGGTAATGAGGATCCAAACTGAATAATTCCTGATGCATTGAAGATAACATGATGTGATGATTATGCGGGAGTTAAAAACAAAAGAATATTTTCCATAAATCATTCAAATTTATTGTATGGGAATTTAGGTAAATGATAAGTGAACATGTTCCCAGTGGTGATGACCATAAAATGGGATTTTTTGGTTTGAGGATAGGCCTCTGAAATAATGAAAATGTTTCATTACGTATCATATTAGGAACATTAATCAATTAACATGTACTTCTAAAACATGGGTTAGTAGATCACTGTCATCAGAAGGGGGTACCCTCCCTTGTTTAGACAAAACATATCACATAGTTCCACATCATATGATTATGATGTGTAAAATGAATTATGAAATCCGACTATAAGGGAATTGAAAATTAAATTTCCCAATAAACACTATAGATGAAAAGTTTCAGTAGATTATTATCATTGAGATTTGAAAATTGTGTTGTACAGTATAATGTAATGAGAGTATGACATTTTACTATTGTTTAAATAAAAATAAATGAGATAATGTCATATATATTTTCTATTTTGTGTCTAGTATATTGAGTGTAGTCACACAATATATTGCTTGAGGAAATTGATATTTGTGGGGGGTGACGTGTTCTTCAACCATTGTGATAATGAGTACAAACCATTCGACTATACATTATTTCTGATGTATGGTCCTTTAATTTTGGGGTCTATTATTTCTGGGTTATTCCAAAGTACCATCAACATCATTAGAGAAAATACCATATCATCTTGAAGTAAGGAGAAGAGGATAATATTCCTGTTGATCTCCCACTCTACGTGATTCTTGTGTATTTCTAGGTTACATAGGGAAAGGATCCTATTCACATAGAGGGATTCTAACTCATCCAAACTGAATTCATATCTAATTAATATATTATACTGGTAATAAAATTCCATCTAATTTCATGATATATAATCCTCTATTGGAAAAACATCTTTTATCCTCTACACTATTGAGTATGGGGTCAACTGGGTGGAGTTTTAGGTCATCGGTCTGTATTACCAAATTGCATCAAAGGGTTTCCCAAGACCTATCATCTTTGTATTATATATAAACATTTTATAAAGGATATTATATATAATTTTTTTCATCTATCTTCCCATTATACAACACATGATATCTAGATGTGTGGTTGGACTCTATGTATTGCTTTGTGTACACATTATTCAACATAGCAGCATCAAAAGTGGGAACACTATCTTCAAGAACAGAGTGAGGGATCCCAATTAATGAATGATGTGGGATTTCAAAAACCTGATGAAATACCTATTCCCGATATCATTGATATGGATGGTTTCCTTGAACATTGTGAATAATTACATTGTTGTCAAAATAAACATACACTTTCAAATTATTTCTATCATGTTGGTACCCATAATGTCAAGACATCGTAAAACATTGGTCCATGTGTACATGGGTTCATAGAGTATCTATTGATAATGATGAACAAATTCCAAATGAATATGGAAGAAAATAATCTACATAGTAAATAAAATTATTTTATCAACCTTGGTGGGCCAGAAGTAACTCAATATTTGGATTTGGTGGTGAAACATAAATACTTTATGGTGTCCCCCACATGAACCAGTATGGACCTCTTTCATGAAATTGGATATACAATTCCCCTAGAAGAAATAGAGAATGATTCAATAATTTCCCGACTTGTAGGGGGTCTACTCTAGGTTGGCATTAGGAAAGATTGTACATTTCACCACATTCCATGGAATTATCTCACGCGCGGCTTGGTCCAGCAGGAGAGACCCATGATGGATAAACTGAATAAAGAGAGAAGTCAAATTGAATGATTCTTAAAATATAAGTGTATTATTTTTTCTTACTATTGATTTTTGTGTGTGGATATGTGACTTATCTATCAATTCTCACCTTTATAAGTGTAAGGGGTGATGACCCTCTAATGTACCATAAGAATGACCAGGTCATCCTAGTTGGGATATATATGGAATGTGGCTATGAATTATATAGATTCATCATGGTAATTATTAATCTGGTAAAAAACAAAACCATCATGTGGAATGGATCTAGTCGAACAACACATGATTCTAGTATAATAAGGTTATGTGTTCCTAATTCATGAATACATAGTCATCGTTGACCATCTTGACGACTATCTCATTATATCCTTTCATGTGAAACTTGAGGAATTTAATCATCATATCCAACTCGAGGAAAGCTATAAGATCTATATACAATTCATTTTATTATTTACCCTACAAACATAGGAATGAAAATAGAATTATGGAATGTCTCAGTGTGATGATAAAAATTTCCAAAGACATCATATAAAATTTGGGGTTGTGGTTTATTCTTTTGGTATGGATTTAGGAAGATCCATAAAAGTTCATATTCTGATATAGTTTATTCTGATCCATTGATAGGATGACATCATAAGAGACTTCATATCTTGGGGTAGTTCATTGTGGTATATATGAAATGATAGAAAATAATCTAGTACATGTCTCTTGAATACCTCTTTAGAGACAAATCGAATGTCAAATGGTTACCTGATAACATCCCACTAGGCCAATTTCCCCACTGACTTAGCATGTTTGAGTGTTTATTAAATTTTATGAAGGAGAGATACTAGCTATATATCATATTGTAGATTGTAATATAGTAACTTCAAAACTGGGAAGACTATGGAGAGGCACCTATTCTTTATGTGGACCTATCTTGTCCCTGTGTGGATTGACATTTGAAAAATGTATTACAGGAAATTCTCCCAACCATTGTGGTTCTCATTAGATTGAAGGGAACCTATGGACCATTCCAATAATATAAAATATAGTACCATATGACTTAATTAGATAAATGTAATTAGGACTTCATAATGTAGTTTATTCTACTCGGTGTCTTTTAATGTGGATTTTTTTAATTCATACAACTAAAAATAAACCCCATTATTTGTGATCCTAGAGAATGGTATAAATTGGAATCACATATTCTCAATGTATTGTTTAATGTATGATGGGTTGTTCCGGACACCTTGCAATTCCTTTATGTTTCACTAAGAAGACATTTGGCTGACATCCTTGATCAATTCATTAATTTTTTCGATCCCTCTATAACAGATTACAATGCCTAGTAACATTACATTCGTATTAAAAAATGAAATCTTCCAAGGATTCATCATCAGTTAATGATAGTGTTGGAATTCAAAATTATTATCCAAATCCTTGATATTGTCCTAGAGTTAGTGGGATTTGACCCTGATATTGTACACATAGAAATACACCAATTTTCTAAAGAGTGACTTGAATAAATGGTTCATGGATTAGCTATTGGTATCCCAAACATTCTTTAAACCAAATATAATCAAAAAGTAACATATGGTTCCTTGAATCACCAAAACAATTGTGGCATCATTATCTATGATGTACATCCATATCTGATTGTACACTGAGTACCCATCCATTAATGATAGGTCATATAAAATGGAAGTCATGTATATTAGAATATCTATTCTTGGAAGGGGAATTTAATCAATTCTATATATAGAGGGGGTTTTGGAATTCCCTGATGAAGTTGGATTTAATGAGATCATCCTCATTGACCTCAAATGTTTCAATGTGAGATGTTTTATTTTAGTGGGAGGAATTTCATCGCATGATGGATTATTAAGAGATAATATTTTGGAACATTAACATAGGGTTGATACCTATAATTTATTGTTATCTTTTTTTGAATAATTATTTGTGTTGTTTCAATAAATCTTCCAATTGCATCCTCACCTTTAGCACCATGAATGTGATAATCAATGTCCACCTTAGGTCATCCATAGTTTCCAGATTCACAAAAGTAAAATTATTTATAGGGGTGGATATAAACTCTTAAAAGGATATAAGAAGTCATAAAAACCCTCATCTTTCTCAAAAAACATAAGGATTACAGGAAGGAAGAATCCCATATGCAGATGGAGACTATAGAGTGGTGTTTCCATCTATAGCAGTATTGATTGAATCCCCAATGTGTGACTCTTTTTTTAAAGTGAATATAATGAAAAAATAAAACATTTATATCATTTTTGACTACCGATGTTGGGATACACCATTGAATTCAACAAAAGTATGATGAAAGGAGATTTATCAAGTCAACCCAACTCTCCAAAACAAGCTATGATGCCATAGTCTTGTGTCCAAGTGGTAAAAATCTCAGAACTTAATAGGAGTATATAAATATTAAATCAACAACACTTTTATAATATAAGAATTGGAGGTGATTTTTGAGAATTCTTTATTCATCTATAAATAGATTCTAGGATCTGGGGATGTTGGTTTCATCTATGTGATTTCCAGGACGAATAAATCTTTCAAATCATACTAGGATCAAGAGAGGTGACTGTTAGATCCATCATGGAATTGATGTGGTCAAAATAATTAATCTATTATCCCTCCCATTTATAGAAAATGACATCTAATATGTGGGAATCAAAGGGGTTTAATGGAGAAAAATCCCCCTAGAGTATCCCTACTCGGCCATTGAGGGTGTACATGATGGACTATCATATGAAGAGAGGAAACAACTTCTTGATTAATCTAGGTCACCCCCAATGGTTTTTTGTTGGATACAATCTATGATGAAACCAGGAATTCTATATTTTCCATTATGTATCATAATTTTGTTCCATGGATAATACTTCAACATGGATTATGATTGATCATATCAGACCAACCAATCATGAGGTCCATGAATGTTTGATATGATTTTGTAGAAATTAGCCTTTTAAAATTCCAGTTTGGGATAACATTGATCCTCATTCGAATATCCACTAGGAAATAATGCATCCTAAAACCATTCAAGTATCATTTGACATACTACAGACATATTATCCCCTAGATAGTGGTTCCCTCATCTCCATAATAGAGATACATGATGGCTTGTAATTCTTCATGGTTTTTTTCTGATACATAATAGACAATAGTTGTGACAATCTTTGTCTCAAACTCAAGAGGGACTATAATAGCCTCGATGTAATCCTAATGAATATCATTTTATATTAATAGAAAATCAATCATCTAGATCTTCACTATTATAAAGACATGTCTCTTTATCAAATCATACACGTAGAAAGGTTCCATACATCTTGTAATGACCCCGACTCCTTTTTTCTGGAGCTGATGCCATACTTTATTACATTGGAACTATGAACAATAGTATGAATCCCAAAGGACTGAATAGTTTGTAGCTTTGGAAGAATTGATACAAACATAAATATCAATGTACATAATGAAATAAAAAAACATTGAAATTCTATTAGAAACACTCATTGACTCCATTGTCATCTATATAATCCATACATCATTTACATTATTTCATCTTGGGAAAAAAAATAAGAAATTGGTGAGCACATATTCCTAGTAAGGTTAAGAAATACGATAACATCCCGGATAAATAATGAATATGACATTTTCATATTTATTAATATTTTTCAATAAAATATTAATTTTACATTAATGTGGTTTCTATGTTTGATAGAGTACTCGATACACAACAACGGGTTTCTTTGAAATCTTATATTGCACACTAACAATATAATATTATTATTTTAAATAGTAGTTAACTCCTAGCCATTGTAATGGTGGGAATGAATAGAACTATCTAAAAAATTATTATTCATGTTTGTTAAATGTTTTTACATTTATCGAATATATTTTGGAGGCTTAAAATGTGAATGAATCAAATTTTAAGCATATTTCACTTGAAATGGTTGATTTACTTCTTTTTGATGGTGAACCCTCTTTAAATCTAGATTTAGTCACTTTTATATGTTCTATTTGAGAAACGAAAATCCTTCTTTAGAACCGGGACATCAAAATTCACTTTGGGTAAAAATTTTGGATTCTTTTGATAAAATTTAGTTTTTAAATGAATAGTGAAAATACTATATTTTAATTCAAAACTCCCTTTTAATCTAATTTATTTATATGGATAGATTATCTTTTTAAATAGTTTTAAAGTTTAATAAGATTATATATTTACCAATTAATCTAATGGTGGTCATTGTAATTAATTTTACTTTGAAATTGGACATAAACAAGTGTCAATCATTTTATAGTTATTGTTTCGTAAAACACGCTATTTGTTTTGACAAAAGAAATTAATTTTAAAGTAATTAATGAAACTTATATGGTTTTAATTTGGTAAAATAGAAATCATTTTTGAATTTGGAATATCAAATATATCTTAGGCAGAATTTTTGGTATTTTTCTGAAAAATATCAATTTTTGATGAATAGTGAAACCACTTAGTAGTAGTTAAAAAAACGGACTTTTTCATATAAAGGAAATTTTACCTCCTATGTGAATTGAATTACGAAAATTCAAAATAAATTGTTGTTATAAGTAAGTAAAATGTGGTTCAATAAGTTGAAAATGTTTTTTGATGAATATTAACTTTTGACTTTTATTTACTGTGGTTAAAAGTAATAGGGTAACTCAAGGTAAAAAGAATATGATAATAAAACCAAATTATGTTAAAACATGTCCTAACCTTATTGGATGACTAATGGACAACCATGGTCATCCTTTTGTCTATTATTAGACCACATGGAGACACTTATGAATGATAATTACACTTTAGATTAATTAATTTAATGTAAATGAAAAAATGACATAAGCAAAAATATTTTAGTAAATTAAGATTTATATTGTGTTATATAAGTAATATTTTTGACTATAAATATTCGTTAGAAAGATAAAACGATTTATTACATCATAGTAATTTTTTTATAATTTTTATACATCGAATAAATTTAATTATTTATGACGAAATAATTATGCAGTCTTTACCTCAATAATAAAGGATTTAAATAAATAAGATTAGAATGATTAAAATATTATCCAAAACCTGTCCAATTATTATTGGATGATATTATTTCGACTATGAGTCATCTTATATTTGTCTCTAATGATCATTGGTCCTTTAGAAGTTGAATATCATTATATTATAAAATAATATTTTCACATTTTCCTAAATAGCCCCTCCTCCCCCTTATAAAAGGAGACCATTTATAACCAATTCCTCACACCTCTCAAGCCTTTTCTCTTATCCAAACTATCCCCAATTAAGCTCCATAAATCCCCATATTCTTCATATAAGCCTTACCATAGGAATAAGGTAGTTCAAGAAGTCATTTTGGTTCAATCCAAAAAAAGTTACCCAAATTAAAGGTAATGGTTTCTCTTAAATTTATTTGTTTTATTTTGTTTTATTTTATATTATTTTACTTTTACAACCCCCTAAAATATTTTTATTACATTATTTTATAACAACACTAGTATCCTCAACATACTAGGATGTTGTTATAAAAATAATTCTAACTACACTTACACACACCTTCATCTAATGGGTGAAGAACATACTGTTTCGGTGGATGGAAAACTAATACCTCACAAAACGATGATTGTTCAATTATCTACTACCGCCTATCATGGTGGCCATTAAGATAGAAATATATTTATATTTTATGTATATTAATTTTATGTTTTCTTTATGCTTCTGTATTATTCATTTATATCATACCTTTATGGTTTCCATTATGGTTAAATGCGATAATTTCATTTGAGGAAGTGAGGACAACCACCTCCTCAAGGTGATATGATTCGTTCGTGACATACATGGAACATATAAAGGATGAAGTTAATGAAATTATGTAACATAAAATATCATATGATATTATACTGGAATTAAAATATACCAAATTATCATTATGTTTTCATTTCTTTAAATATAATATAGAAATGAAAGTAGCATTCATACGTACGTAAGACTTACCATCTCTATGAACGATGTGTTTCATTTCATAACTCCAAATGATATGGAATATTATAAATACATATACACTTGATATATATGATTTATATGATATATAAAACATTTATATCATTCTGGAGATAATGGAATTTTGACCACATGGACAAATTGTAATTATAACAAGTTCATTTTTGTCTCAAGTTCTGAACATCGATAAAATATCCAATAGGAACACAAATAATTAACTAATTGTTATAGCAAGATAATAAGTGATGTAAAATGAATTATAAACATAAAGAAATTCTTAATGACGTATATATTAACTTAAGATTATTATTCTAGAAGAACATTGAACATACGAGTCAAGTACGACATGAGGTAAGGGGATTTCTTATCTCACTTTTAATTCCGTGAGATTTCCATTGTTCGCCGCTTATTTATTACATGTGGTGTAATGTATACTTATATTGATATATATTATCATGATTCTCATTATATTCATGGTATTGTGTGATTCATTTGGTGGTTATTATCTTTTGGTTATACGACTCGATTGATTACAACATGGTAAGGGGGTTTTATCTCACATTTTATTCCTTTGAGATTCTTGCTATAGTTGTCACTATTTAATTTGATTGGTGTATGTAATGCCCATGATTATACTCTTTGTATGATATAATGTTAATTATGGGTATTTAAATATATATTTTATGGTCCTTATTTCATATGGTGTATGTTTTGTAAGATACCAAATCGGAAAGGGAACCTTTCACCCTCCTCTTTTTAAAAGACTAATTTTTGTTATGTATTTTAATTTACATCTTATTGTGTTGGGACATGTTCTTATATATCCTTTTTGATTTAAATTTTATATCCAATTGAAGATAAACCCTTTTATCTCATAATCACATTTTATGAATTTTAATGTGACGTCATTAGGCTGTCGAATTTTTACAAGGTAACTTCATATCCCAATTTAAATTTTTTGGGTTAGACTTGTACTTATTGAATATGTCATGCTATGAATATGTGTGGATGACCTATGATTTTTTTAAACTTAATATCTATTTATATTGGGTGTATTTATATTCTTCACACATAATTATGTGATTGATTAATCCTTAATTTAAGGTTACCATCTTTTTAAGGGACTTCATCTCAATATCCTTTCATTGAGGCATGTTTTGTTTTAATACATGAATTTCTTTTATACGCTATATAAACACGCTTAACTTTTCAAAGAGAATCTTTTTCTACGAAGCGTTTTATAAAACGACAAAAAGGAATGTTTCTTTTAACGTATGCGGTAAAAATGACCTTTCTACCGCCACAAGTATTATTTTTTCTTTGGCTTCCTTAACAAGACGGGTAAAACCCCAAGCTTCTACGGTACGCTTCCCTTTGAATAATGTGATAGCGTGTGTTGTACGCAACATCGAGTTCTAACACACCATAACCAATCAAATTAGCCGTTATGAATAGTAATAAATACTTTTTGAAATTAAATATTTTAAAATGGACTTCATTTTTGGATTCGGAATATCTAATTTAGCCTAAGGTGAAATTTTGGTACTTTTCGGATAACTTTAATATTTTGATGAATATTGAAAATTACTAAATTTTAATTAAAAACAACTTTTTAAATCAAGATAATTAATAGTGATAAATTATGAATTTGAGTGGTTTTAAAGTATATTTAGAATATATTTTTTCCATCTAATATAACGTTGGTCATTGGACATAATTTTACAATTAAACCGAACATAAACAAGTGTCAATCTTTTGATAGTTATTATCTCTTAAAAACACGCTTTTTGTTTTGACAGCGGGAATTAATTTTAAATTAATTTATGCCACTTCTGTGTTTTGAATTTAGAAAAATGGATTCCATATTTGGAATCAGGATGTAAAAATTGTGTAAATAGGTAACTTTTATTTTTAGACATTTTGAATAATTACTGCGGTAAATATTTTATTCACCATGGTTAAGGATAAATCCGGTAAATAAGGGTTAAAAAATAATATTATAATAATACTAAATTACCCTAAAACGTGTCCTAGCCTTATTGGTTGATACATGTTCGACCATAGGCATCTTTGGGTCGATTTTGGGACCCCATGGTGCCACCTGTAGGTGATAGGGACACTTTATTTTAATTAAGTTAAAATGAATACAAAAAATGACACAAGCATATATCTTTTAGAAAAACAATATTTAAATAGGGTTATATATGTTAGATTTTAGATTATAAATATTCATTAGAAAGATAAAATGATTTCGTACATAGGGATATTTTATTTATAATTTTTAGACATTACATAATTTAATTTATTTATGACACAATGATGCTGAATTAATTACTTTAATAGTGAAAAATTAAA
Organism: Viscum album; assembly: GCA_963277665.1. Classification (NCBI taxonomy): domain Eukaryota; kingdom Viridiplantae; phylum Streptophyta; class Magnoliopsida; order Santalales; family Viscaceae; genus Viscum; species Viscum album. Next base: position 1,331,421,694 of record OY728165.1, on the reverse strand, counting down.
ATAATTGATATTATAAATTCCCAAATAAATATAATATGAAACTTTTAATGAACTAAAGTATTTTTATAGCAAAATATGATATATTAGGATTTATTTAATTGAATTTTTTCGAAGTAATCAATCTATTATGAGTTTCAAAAAAATCAACTATTGAATAGTGTCAAAATTGACAAAAAAGAGTTCTTAAAACAAATATTATATTATTAATTGATATTAAATTCCTAAAAATCTATGGCTCGGAAAAAAGACTTATATCATGATAGTTTCATCATTAATGGACCACTTGGGGATCTCTTGGATGTATATAGTATGTTTATTAACCATATTATATAAAAATACAAAGAGACATTGTAAAAGTCAAACTAATTAACTTAGAGTTAATACTTAAAGATAAGGTTAATATAAGTACCCAAACCTGTATAAATTCTATTGGTTGAGTTTTTTTAGACCCATACCCACCTTATCCTTTGAATAATCAACTTTGGAGCCATTGGAAACCGAATATGAATTTATTATAAATTAATATTTCTAGATTTTCCAAAGGTTCCCCTCACCCCTCTTATAAAAGGGAACTCCTCCTTATCATTTCATCACACCTTCAAAGCCTTTTGGTTCGGCCAAACTCTGACCAAATACTCTCCCAACTTCCCTCACTACAACCTAGAGGCCTTAGTTTGTTCAGAAATCCAACTTAAGGAGCCCTTTGGTCAAATCAAAAGGAAGAACCCGAAGAAGAGGTAATGTTTTCACCATCCCTTTTCAAGTTCCTTTCTTCTTCCACTTCTTCTTTCCTTGTTCTTACCATTCTAAAATAATAACTCCAGTATCTCACATATACTGTGATGTTATTATAAATATGGTACAACCATATTCAGTATTCTATCCACCCTTTGAATAACATGTCACCATACGTGCGTACGTACGACTTACCGCCTCCACGCCGTGATGTAACTGTTATTCAATATATTATTATTTGGATGGGTATAATAATGATGTGTAACTCAAGTAAATAATAAATATAACATGTTAATTATTCTGTATATATGATATAACATCCATTTATATATTATTTTAATATCAAAATAATGATATTGTCGCTTGTGCGTACGTACGGACTACCGTCTCCACGAACGCGATAAGATTCATTCTCCATCGTATCCATTCATGTATAATTATCATTTGATGATTTAAAAATTATGTTTAAGGACTTGATATCATTCTGGATATGAATAATATACAACCTATCCATTACAAACATGGCTTACGTAACAAAACATATAAAAGAAAACAAGTAAGTTAACACCCGAAACAACGATAATACTAAGACATTGTTTTCAAATAAATATTAAAAGATCATATATGATATCATATTAATGTATACGATTCTTGTATAATTTAATAACAATTATTTCACCATTATACAGTAGGTTAACCTACCCCAACCAAGGAAAAGTACAAGGTAAGGGTTATTTCACAATCTCTTCATTATCCGAGGTTGTTTATATGTAATAATCTACTGGGATCTCTTTATCATCCACATCCATGTTTTCTTAAAAATTTATTTCAAAACATTTTTATTATTTACAAGAATATGGGTTAAAGTCATTTATACCCTTGTTTGAATTTTTATAAGAGGAATATTTTCGTCATTTTCAAAACAAGGTCCTTTTTAACCTTTTCGACAGAATTAAGGTAAGAATGGTTTTTTTAAATTATACGGTGGGTGCGGTTATTTTCCGCCGTTATAAAATTTTCAAAGCTTTACTTACAAACATATAAGAATATTTTTAAAGAAAATGTTTTATTTTATATGGCTCTTAAATGATTTCAAAAATAGAAAGAGATATTTCTCTAAAAAGAGTTTTGATTTCATCTATGTCAACATCCTTTGATGGATTTTACGCTTATTTGAAGTTGATTTATTATGATACAAAACTTCTATATTGTATTGAAGGTTTTGTGATATGTTTGACTATGGATGTTCTATTTTTATACCATTCATAATTTATGGGGAATTGTTTACGTTTCGTATTCTAGTTATGATACGATTGTTTATGTTGTGTTTAAACCTTTTCATATGGGAATGCATTGGACTTAATATGTGACGGGTGGAGCCCGCTATAGCTACTCGATGCATCGGTAGGTCTCATGAGATAAACTAGTGTCTTGGCACAAGGCCTTGACAAAATCTTATTTGTAGTCTTGGCACGAGGCCTTGGCTATGTGGTTATGATAGTCTGGCATTATGCGTTCCAACATTATGAAAGTGGTTATTGATATTGCATGTGATTATTCGATTAGTAGAATATTCATGTGAACAAGTAAATGGAATTATTTCATTTTACTTTTTCCATACTATGTTGAAGTTCAAGTTTAAAAAGGATTTTGTTTTAGTAATGTATTGCCTTAAATGTTTATGCTTATTTTGAATGTTCTGCTATATTGTTATCCTTACTGGGCATTTGAGCTCACCCCTTTTCTATGTTTTATTTTTCCCAGGAAGTGAAGAAGTAATATATGAATGACCTGCAGGGATATTATGTGGGGATATGAGTGTGGATTATGGAGACAATATGTTTTTGTAGTAGTTTTTCATTTTATGATGTAATGTAAGACTTATGAATATATCTAGTGTTTCCAAGGCTACTAAACCAATCGGTATTTCGAGATTTGATCTTTCCTGTGATCATGCCAATGTTATGTAATAATGCACCGACTCTGGGTAACTAGGGTGGGGGCGTTGCAGTTGGTATCAGAGGAAGTTTAGTACAAACCTTGGAAGCTAGATTTAGAAAAACTCTGATTAGTGCACGTAGACCTAAGATGAACTTTGAGGATTAGTATAGAAGAACTTCCTAGAATTTTGGTATTGTAGAGATTTTGTGAGTTTTCCGAGAAATACATCCATGTCTGGATACGAGCAGGTAGAGTCGGCTCTGGCACAGATGTACCTAGGTGTAAAACCCGAAAACACCGCTTTGAGCTAGACTCGAATGGGAACTGGTGCACGATAACGGGCCTTGCGGCACTCTTGGTTACGACAGTCCCGTGGGATATGCTTAGGATAACTCTCATTTTCATTACAAATCATTATGAAGGTTTTATGAGTATATAATTCTCAAAGAAAACATTTTTATGATTATGGATATATCCATAAATAGTTCAATTTATGTTAAGTGTTTTATAAGTATTTTGATTCATAAACTGATCTAGTTTATGCCATTGTTTAGAAATGGCGCCTAGTAGAAGAAATGGAAACCGTATCAATGCATGCACGCCATGTAGGGATTGCCCTCCTGCTCAAGATAATTATAGTGGAGCTGGTGATGCAACTGGTGCCGATCAGCTAATCACCATACTGGGACAACTTACTCAGGTTATGAATAATAACCTTACCCGTATGGAGCACCCTGATCCACAGCGTGGAGGATCAATGTTAGATCGATTAATGAGGAAACAACCACCAACGTTCAATGGGAGTACAAATCCCTTAGTTGCTGAGCAATGGATATTTTCCCTAGAGAAAATATTTCGGGCTTTGGGGAGTAATGAAAGGGAAAAAGTTATCATGGCAATTTACAGCCTCACTGGAGATGCTGATCAATGGTGGTCATTAATTCAAAATAAGAAGGAAGATGATGAAGTATCAAATATGGAATGGAGGGAGTTCAAAGATCTGTTTTTAGAAAAATACTTTCCTCACGACCATCGAGCAGATATGGAAAGTCAATTTCTAAGTCTGATACAGAAGGAGGATGAGAATGTCACAAAGTACGAGACTAACATTACAAGGTTAGCAAGGTATTCTGGAGATTATATACGTAACCCAAGAAGTAAGATTGATCGTTTCTTTGATGGGTTAAAACCATTTCTCTGTCGAGCATTAGTCTCACAATCCTTTTCATCGTACGAAGACATTGTCTAATGTGCTATCAAGACCAAAAAGGAATTCTCTAAGTCTTATGACTTTAAAGCAAAGAAAGAGAAGAAGAGGCCTACTGATCATTCTGGGAATGGAAATAAGGGGAATAAAGGAAAGGTTGAATATCCATCCTATGGTAAATGTTGGAAGAAACACCCCGGTACATGCTTGAAGGGAATGGGAGTCTGTTACAAGTGTGGTGAAAAAAGCCACCAAGCTCGTGATTGCAAAGGGAAGAAGGAAGCTACCGATGTTCAGTGCTACAATTGCAGGGAGATGGGACATTATGAAAATTAATGTCCTAAGAATCAGGAGAACTTAACTCAGAAAAAGCCAAGGGATCAAGGCCAGGCTTATGCTATCACTACTACTGAGGTAGATGCTCCGAAAGACATGGTGGTAGGTAATTTAATGGTTTCCTCAATTTTAGCAAATGCATTATTTGATTCTGGATCATCGCATTGTTTCATATCTTCCCAGTTTGCTAAGAAAATTAGATATTTCCAATTTGATTTAATAAGGGAGTTGTCATCTAAAACTCCTAAGGGAAGTACCATTGCAAAAAAGTTTTGTGAATCAGTCCCCATTAAAGCACATAAATGTACTTTATCTGCTGATCTCATCGTCATACCTATGATTGAGTTTGATATAATCCTCGGTATGGACTGGCTTTCAGACTATGATGTGAAGATTTATTGTTAGAAGAAAGAGGTTACGATTCATGATGATAATGATAAGGAACACCCTATCTTTAGAGCAGAATCGTCACCGCCTAATTCTTATTTAGATCCACCCTCAATATCTCAAATAAATTCAATTATTGGGGAGGAAGAGAATGAAATAACTGTGGGTGAGGAAAGGAATGTTCAAATAGAGGATGTACCTGTTGTGAAAGAATTTTTAGATGTATTTCTTGAAGATTTACCTGGACATCCTCTAGAACGAGAAGTTGAGTTTTCCATTGATTTAATTCCTGGATCAAGGCCTATATCAAAGACCCCTTACAGAATGGCCACTATAGAGTTAGTCGATCTAAAGAAACAACTAGAGGAATTGAGTAATAAATGACTTATTCGCCCTAGTGTTTCTCCATGGGGATCCCCTGTTCTTTTTGTTAAAAAGAATGATGGATCTATGAGGTTATGTATCGACTATAGGGAGATCAATGCTATAACGATAAAGAACAAGTATCCCCTACCTCGCATTGATGATTTATTTGACCAACTGCATGGAGCTCAGTACTTTTGAAAGATTGACCTTAGATCTGGATACCATCAGTTGTGTGTAGAGAAGGAAGACATTCCGAAGACAGCATTTTGAACCAGGTACGGGCATTACGAATTTACTGTAATGACTTTTGGATTGACTAATTCACCCTCTGTATTCATGGATCTGATGAATAGAGTTTTCAAGGAGTATCTCGATGAATTTGTGGTTTTATTTATTGATGATATCTTGGTATACTACAAAACCTACGAAGATCATGAAAATCACTTTCGCATTATCTTGAAGACTCTGAGGAGGCATGAATTATATGGGATGTTTAGCAAGTGTGAATTCTGGATTCAGGAGATTTCGTTTCTTGGCCATATTGTCTCTAAAGATGGAATCTCTGTTGATCCTTCTAAAACCAAGGCAATCCAAGAATGGACAGCACCTATGAGTATAACTGAGGTACGCAGTTTTATTGGTTTGGCAGGTTATTATCGACGTTTCGTCCAGAAGTTTTCCCGATTGGCTAACCCATTAACGAAGCTCACACGTAAAGGGGTTAAATTTGTTTGGACAAAAGAGTGTGAAGAATGTTTCGAGGAACTGAAGATAAGATTAGTCAATGCTCCTATATTGACTCTACCATCTGGGAATGATGGGTTCGTTATTTATAGTGATGCATCAAAGAAAGGACTTGGTTGTGTCCTTATACAGAATGATAGAGTTATTTCATATGCATCACGACAGTTGAAAATTCATGAACAAAACTATCCTACTCATGATCTCGAGTTAGCAGCTATAATCTTTGCTTTGAAGATATGGAGGCACTACCTATATGGTGAAAAATGTGAGATTTATACTGATCACAAGAGTTTGAAGTATATTTTATCACAAAAATAACTCAACATGAGACAAAGGAGATGGCTTGAATTATTCAAGGATTATGATTGTACGATACACTACCACCCGAGGAAAGCAAACAAGGTGGCAGATGCTTTGAGCAGAAAAGACCATGGAGTTTTGAACAATATGAGAATTGAAAGGGATCCAATTTTCATGGATCTAGTGAAGATGGACATGGGAATAACCAGGGAAGGAAAAAAATCAATTCTTTTTCAAATGTTTGCCAAACCATATTTACTAGAAAGTATTAAGAGTTCTCAGACCGATTATGAAGAATTTAAAAAGAAGATTAAAGCTGTGAATGATGGGAGATTGAGAGACTTTGTATATGAAGATGGAATTTTGAAATTCGGGAAGATACTTTGTGTTCCCGATATACCTGATCTAAAAAGGGAATTTCTGGATGATGCTCATAGTTCCAATTTCTATATACATGCTGGGAGCACCAAAATTTTTAGAGATTTGAAGGAACATTTTTGGTGGGACAACATGAAGAGGGAGATTACTGATTTTGTGTCAAGATGTATGGTTTGTCAGAAAGTGAAAGCTGGAAGGCAACAACCTGGAGGAGTCATGCAACCTCTTCCCATACCGAAGTGGAAATGGGACAATATTACGATGGAATTTGTCATGGGGCTACCAAAGACTCCTAGAAGGAACGATGTAATATGGGTTATTGTTGATCGTCTTACCAAGTCAGCACATTTTCTTGCTATAAGAGAAGATCTACCCCTATAACGTCTAGAAAGACTATATATTAATGAAGTTGCGAGACTTCATGGAGTACCCCTATTGATTGTTTCTGATCGTTATCCCCGTTTTACTTCAAGATTTTGGAAAAGTTTTTAGAAATCACTGGATACTGAACTTCATTTGAGCACTGCTTACCACCCTCAGACAGACGAACAATCAGAATAGACTATTCAGACCTTAGAAGACATGTTGAGATCATGCTCACTTGACTTTCAGGGTATGTGGGATCAATATTTACCTTTGGTAGAATTTTCCTATAACAATAGCTTCCATTAAAGTATTCAGATGGCACCATATGAAGCGTTATACAGAAAGAGATTCCGTACACCAACCTGTTGCGATGACGTTGGTGAAAGAAAACTTGTAGGCCCAGAACTGCTGGAGGAAACGGTGGAAAAGGTGAAGGTAATCCAAAATCACATCAAAGCAGCTCAAAGTAGGCACAAGAGCTATGCCGATAATCGAAGGAAGGATTTGGAATTTCAAGTCGGTGATCATGTTTTCCTGAAGGTATCTCCCATGAAGGGAGTCATACATTTTGGTAAGAAAGGTAAATTGAGTCCCAGGTACATCGGACCATTCTAAATTCTAGAACGAATTGGGGCTGTGGCTTACCGATTGGCAATGCCGCCAAGTCTCTCCAAAGTTCACAATGTGTTCCACATATCTCTGTTGAGGAAATACATGCCTGACCCAACGCATGTACTCACCTATGAGGAATTAGAACTGGAACCCGATCTTTCTTATTGTGAAGAGCCCGTCAGGATTCTTGATACGAGAGAACAAGTACTGAGAAACCGGACGACGCGTCTGGTAAAAGTTTTGTGGAGAAACCATAAGATGGAAGAGGCAATGTGGGAACCCGAGGAACTTATGAGAAGAACCACCCAAGTCTTTTCATGCGGTAGTATTCTAGAAATTTCGAGGAAAAAATTATTTGAAGGAGGGGAGAATGTAACACCCCAAGCTTCTACGGTACGCTTCTCTTTGAATAATGTGATAGCGTGTGTTGTACGCAACACCGAGTTCTAACACACCATAACCAATCAAACTAGCCGTTATGAATAGTAATACCTAATTTTTGAAATTATATATTTTAAAATGGACTTCATTTTTGGATTCGGAATATCGAATTTAGCCTAAGGTGAAATTTTGGTACTTTTCGGATAACTTTAATATTTTGATGAATAGTGAAAATTACTAAATTTTAATTAAAAACAACTTTTTTAATCAAAATAATTAATAGTGATAAATTATGAATTTGAGTGGTTTTAAAAATTATTTAGAATATATTTTTACCATTTAATATAATTTTTTTCATTGGACATAATTTTACAATTAAACCGAACATAAACAAGTGCCAATCTTTTGATAGCTATTATCTCTTAAAAACACGCTTTTTGTTTTGACAGCGGGAATTAATTTTAAATTAATTTCTGCCACTTCTGTGTTTTGAATTTAGAAAAATGGATTCCATATTTTGAATCAGGATTTCCAAATTGTGTAAATAGGTAACTTTTATTTTTAGAAATTTTGAATAATTACTGCGGTAAATATTTTATTTACCATGGTTAAGGGTAAATCCGTTAAATAAGGGTTAAAAAATAATATTATAATAATACTAAATTACCCTAAAACGTTTCCTATCCTTATTGGTTGATACATGTTCGACCATAGGCATCTTTGGGTCGATTTTGGGACCCCATGGTGCCACATGTAGGTGATAGGGACACTTTATTTTAATTAAGTTAAAATGAATACAAAAATGACACAAGCATATATCTTTTAGAAAAAATTTTTTACATAGGGTTATATATGTTGGATTTTAGATTATAAATATTCATTAGAAATATAAAAAGATTTCCTACATAGGGATATTTTATTTATAATTTTTAGACATTACATAATTTAATTTATTTATGACACAATGATGATGAATTAATTACTTTAATAGTGAAAAATTAAAATAATTGATATTATAAATACCAAAATAAATATAATATGAAACTTTTAATGAATTAAACTAATTTTATATGATAATATGATATATTAGGATTTATTTAATTGACTTTTTTCTAATTAATCAATCTGTAATAAGTTTCAAAAAAATCAACTATTGAATAGTGTCAAAATTGACATATAAGAGTTCTTAAAACAAATATTATATTATTAATTGATATTAAATTCATAAAAATCTAAGGTTTGGCCAAGAGACTTATATCATGATTGGTGCATCATTAATGGACCACTTGGGGGGTCTATTGGATGTATATAGTATGTTTATTAACCATATTATATAAAAATACAAAGAGACATTGTAAAAGTGAAACTAATTAACCTAGAGTTAATACTTAAAGATATGGTTAATATAAGTACCCAAACCTGTCTAAATTCTATTGGTTGAGTTTTTTTCTACCCATTATTACCTTGACCTTTGAATAATCAACTTTTGAGCCATTGGAAACCGAATATGAATTTATTATAAATTAATATTTCTAGCTTTTCCAAAGGTGCCCCTCACCCCTCTTATAAAAGGGAACCCCTAATTCTCATTTCTTCACACCATAAAAGCCTTTTTGTTCGGACAAACTCTGCCCAAATACTCTCCCAACTTCCCTCACTACAACCTAGAGGCCTTAGTTTGATCTTAAAGCCAACCTAAGGAGCCCTTTTGATCAAATCAAAAGGAAGAACCCGAAGAAGAGGTAATGTTTTCACCACCCCTTTTCAAGTTCCTTTCTTCTTCCACCTCTTCTTTATTTGTTCTTACCATTCTAAAATAATAACTCCAGTATCTCACATATACTGTGATGTTATTATAAATATGGTACAACCATATTCATTATTCTATCCACCCTTTGAATAACATGTCACCATACGTGTGTACAAACGGCTTACCGTCTCCACGTCGTCGTGTAATTGTTATTAAATATATTATTATTTGGATGGGTATAATAATGATGTGTAACTCATGTAAATAATAAATATAACATGTTAATTATTCTTTATATATGATATAACATCCATTTATATATTATTTTAATATCAAAATAATGATATTGTCTCTCGTGCGTACGTACGGACTATCGTCTCCACGAAGGTGATAAGATTCATTCTCCATCGTATCCATTCAAGTATAATTATCATTTGATGATTTAAAAATGATGTTTAAGGAATTTATATCATTATGGATATGAATAATATACAACCTATCCAATAAATACATGTCTTACGTAACAAAACATATAAAAGAAAACAAGTAAGTTAACACCCGAAACAACGATAATACTAAGATATTATTATCAAATCAATATTAAAAGATCATATATGATATCATATTAATGTATATGATTCTTGTATAATTTAATAACAAATATTTCACCATTATACAGGATGATAACCTACCCCAACCAAGGAAAAGTACAAGGTAAGGGTTATTTCAAAATCTCTTCATTATCCGAGGTTGTTTATATGTAATAATCTACTGGGATCTCTTTATCAACCACATCCATGTATTCTTAAAAATGTATTTCAAAACATTTTTATTATTTACAAGAATATGGGTTAAAGTAATTTATACCCTTGTTTTACTTTTTATAAGAATAATCTTTCCGTCGTTTTCAAAACAAGGTCCTTTTTAACCTTTTCGACAGAATTAAGGTAAGAATGTTTTTTTAACTTATACGGCGGGTGCAGTTATTTTCCACCATTATAAAATTTTCAAAGCCTTCCTTACAAACTTATAATAATATTTTTAAAGAAAATGTTTTATTTTATATGGATCTTAAATGATTTCAAAAATAGAAAGAGATATTTCTCTAAAAAGAGTTTTGATTTCATCTATGTCAACATCCTTTGATGGATTTTACGCTTATTTGAAGTTGATTTATTATGATACAAAACTTCTATATTGTATTGAAGGTTTTGTGATATGTTTGACTGTGGATGTGCTATTTTTATACCATTCATAATTTATGGTGAATTGTTGACATTTCGTATGCTAGTTATGATACGAATGTTTATGTTATGTTTAAACCTTTTCATATGGGAATGCATTGGACTTAATATATGACGGGTGGAGCCCGCTATAGCTCCTCGATGCATCGGTAGGTCTCAGGAGACAAACTAGTGTCTTGGCACAAGGCCTTGACAAAATCTTATTTGTAGTCTTGGAACGAGGCCTTGGCTATGTGGTTATGATAGTCTGACATTATGAATTCCAACATTATGAAAGTGGTTATTGATATTGCATGTGATTATTCGATTATTAGAATATTCATGTGAACAAGTAAATGGCATTATTTCATTTTACTTTTTCCATACTATGTTGAAGTTCAAGTTTAAAAAGTCTTTTGTTTTAGTAATGCATTGCCTTAAATGTTTATGCTTATTTTGAATGTTCCGCTATATTGTTATCGTTACTGGGCATTTGAGCTCACCCCTTTTCTATGTTTTATTTTTCCCAGGAAGTGAAGAAGTAAATTATGAATGACCTGCAGGGATATTATGTGGGGATATGAGTGTGGATTATGGAGACAATACGTTGTTGTAGTAGTTTTTCATTTTATGATGTAATGTAAGACTTGTGAATATATCTAGTGTTTCCAAGGCTACTAACCCAATCAGTCTTTTGAGATTTGATCTTTATTGTGATCATGCCAATGTTATGTAATAATGCACCGACTCTGGGTAACTAGGGTCGGGGCGTTACAAGACGTATTGTTTTTTTCAAGGAAAATAAATACCATATACCCTTCTATGTATTCTGGTATTGAAAATGGTTTTGGTAATGGATTTGTTCTGTCAATATATTTAAGTGATATATTGTGATTGAAATGTGGAAATTTTCTCCTTCCTTTATATTTGTTTTATGTGTTTTGATTTCGTATTGGTACATAGACATTTGACAGGTGGTTATGTGATAAACCAAATGATGGGTGGTGACAGGATAAACCAGGATTGGTGGTTACATTATAACATCCAATGCATTGGGTATGGAAGTTAGCTGTATGGCTATTCCATTTAGTGATATTTGTGGATGTCGACCGTATGATTATTCCACCTATGAATGTTTATGTCCCAAGTTACCTTTATATGTTATGTGTTCATTATATGGGTTTTATGGTAATATTTTAGTTACAAAAGGATAATAAGTGATCTTTTATTCAGTTAAGAGTATTTACTACTTCAAAAAGGTGAAATGTATTACTTATGATAAGTATTCATGGTTTACTTGTTGTTTTGAAGAACTAGAAATTATCCTTCTTTGTGTATCCCTTATCGAGAATTTTATTCTCATCCCAAGTATTGAAATGTTTTTCACTGGATTTAAAGACGAATAGGGTCAAGGATTGGATCATGGAAAATTCATGTTGTCTAAAACATGGAACTAGACATTACTCTTTTTTTTTCAATAGTTTTTATTTTATTAAAAAATGGATACTGAGTTGAATTGTCTACATGTAATATTCATGTAATTATCTAAATGTAATGACCAAATTCTATAATGCTCTAAACTTGAAATGATCCTCAATGAGAATTATCAATTTAATTCAAGAATATGTAATGTTTAAGGCTGGGTTCTTATAGTTGGTATCAAAGGTCAGTTTAGATAACTTTAGAGGTTAGGGTGTTATCTAAGCATAAGTGAAATAACAATAATGGTTAGCATATTAGAAAGAGTCGTAGTTATTTTGAATGAGTTTAAGATAACATGAATAAGTATTTACCCTCCTCATAAGATATTATATGATAATTTTTCTGATCTACTCACACTGAGCTTTTTGGTTTTAGTAAATAGATGGCTCTAGCAGACACCAATGTAACAGTGGATGGGAAGAAAACTGTGATGGTTTCTCGAATGAGAAACTGAATGAAAAAGAGCTGAAATGAGAACTCTTCTGGTTATTATCAACCAACTATCCAGTGTCATGATTGACAACCTCAACCATGGTGATTTTTATAAGGCATCATATATGCGAGAAAAAAATCCATAAATAATTTCAGGTAATAATGATAAAGGTATGTATGTTCAAAAACCAATGTGTCAAGGATGTGGAAACAAACACCTAGTAAAATGCTTCAAAGTGATGGGAAGATTCTATAGGTGTTGGAATGAATGTCATAAAGCAATAAACTACCATTGAAAAGAGGAATCATTGAGTTGACTCTAGGAACGAGAATAAAGTTATTTCTAAGGGATCAATTGAATGTTTTAAATGTGGTGTGCATGGTAATTTTATAAACACATGTCCTACAATGATGTTTCGGGAATCGTATCACCAGGATCGTACAAATATTTGTTTACAAACACCTAATGTCATTCCAATTGAGGATGAAGAAACTTACGATGACCAATGAAAGGTATGGATTATTTCTTAACATATTTTATTGAAATTATTGAATCATAGGATATGGTTCATGATTTTTTTTGTAGGAATGAAGTATTTTAGAATAAGTTGGTAATTAATGGTTATTGGATCATGAAGAATATTGAATGAGTAAGAATTCATCATATAAGGGATTCAAGAGTTATGGTAGATTTTAGGATCATGAATTGCTTAAAAGTATTAAGGCTCTTTTGATGATGGGATTACATTAGAAGAAATTTTATAGTATGTGTAACCCTGAAGTTTGATATATAAAAATTTTATTCAAGGAATAATTATCTTTTCTTTTGCGGATATATTTATAAATAACCATTTGGGTATATATGATCCTTTAATTTGAGTCAGTTACAGGTTAATACATTTTGGGATGAAAAATGAAAGTTATTAGATAACCTTTTTGGTTAAAATATATTATGGTTATTTTTGATGAATTTATCTCTTCTTGGGAATGTTATAAAATTATATAATTTTTGAAAAAGGACAACACGCAGACTGCTTGACAACACATCACGTCGGACAAAGCTAGGGGAATCAAACTCACAACCAAAGTGTGACAAGGATTTATCACCCACCACTAGAAAACTTGAAGTCCCTGGTTAGTATGAGTAATTAAATTTAGTTATATGATCTTATGAATAAGTTTATTTTGGGTTATTTATATAAATTATTAACCTATCGTAGAGAATATGTGATAAGTTTAATTACACTTCCGTATGAGACTTTAAAAGTAGTCGATGTTATTTAGCGATAAATGCTATGATTTATAGTGGAATACTATGGGTTTAAATTCTTTATGTTTTGGTTTTCAATGTTAGTTTGGATTATATTGAATAATTTTATGGATTGTTTTTTATTGAATGGTCTTTGTGGAACTTAGGGCACTGTTTGTTGAATTTTGGAGATTAGGAATAATATTTCTTTTTATAAATAATTATCCTTTTTGGGATTATCTGATCTTGTACTAACCTTTTTGGTTTAGGTTATGGTATAAATACATGGGAAATATATAGTTCATCTTTTGTTTATTATGTGATTCTCTCGAAGTTTATTACAACACTTTGAATGAAAAAAGTAATCCTGAATACTCATCGTTTGGTGAAAACATGAGTTTGTGTTAGAAAGCCAGTAAAGGATGAAATTCTACATGACAAGTATATATGTTTCCTTATGTTTTTAGTTAAGCTCATAAATAAATTCCTCAACTTTATGAAAATTAATTTAAAACAAAATCATTAACCATTAACTAGTCTTGTAACACCCCGATATTTCATAGTACGTTAGTTCTTCAATGTTATTCAATAACTTACACTACACGCAACATCGAGTTCAAGCGCACCGAGACTTACCTAAGTAGATGTTCAAAAGAGTTTATGAATAGTATTAAAATAATTTTGACCTTTATATAAACATTATAATTTTAGAATCCATATTATGAGATTCTTAGACATAATGTAGGGAAAATACATTTTTTTAGATAAATGATGTATTTTTCCAAAAAATGAAATTTTACCGCCTTTTAATGGAGAACCCTTTTTAAATCCAATATTTAAAAGTTTTATATATTAAATTTGAAAAAATGAACTTCTTTTTGGGATCGGGACATCAGAATTTAGTTTCAATAAATTTTTGGTGTTTTTTGATAACTTTCATATTTGGGTGAATAGTGGAAAATAATATATTTTAACTAAAAACAACTTTTTTATCAAAATAATTTATAGTGTTCAATTGTACATATGAATGGTTTGGATGTATAATTAGATTATATTTTAACAATTTAATCCAATTTTGGTCATTGGAAGTAATTTCACTTTGCAATTCGACATAAACAAATTTCAATCTTTTGGTAGTTATTATTTCATAAAAATACGTTTTTTGGTTTTGACAACTGGAATTAATTTTAAACTAATAAATGAAATTTCAATGTTTTTAATTTGGTAAAATATACTTCATTTATTATTTCATAATATCAAAATTATCTTAGGGTGAATTTTTGGTATGTTTCTGAAAACGTTTAATTTTTGATGAATAGTGAAAAACACCGAGTAATAGTATAAAACCAATTTTTTAAATAATTATTTATTTTTATTAAATTTATTTTAGGTAAAAATAGATACATAATAACAATATAAGTTCAATTTAATTAATTGGAGTCAGTTTATAATAATTTATAAATATAAAAATTTTATTGAACTTTTCACCGTCTTTTACCCACCTCCAAAGAGAATTTGCAAATTCACATAAAACGTAATTTTACCACTTTTATGAGTTGAATTTCGAAAATATGAGAGACATAGTTAATATCAAGGAGTAAAATGTGGTTCAATAAGATAAAAACAATTTTTATGAATAGCAAAGTTTTACTTTTATTTAACACGGTTAAAAGTAAATAGGGTAATTAAGGGTAAAAATGATATTATTATTACCATAACACATGTTCTAATTATTTTAGATGAGTATAATTCGACCAAAAACAGCCATAGGAATAAAATATTAACCGATTTGGTCCACTTGATTTATATTAGGACATTTATTATTATTTTATTTAAAGAAGAGTTTAAATCAATATTTAATAACTATAGCATTTTTAATATATGGTTAACATTAGATAAATTCGACTATAAATATTCATTAGAAATTTAAATGATAATTACTACGTAATGGTATTTTATTTATATTTTTTAGACATTAAATAATGTAATTTATTAATAACACAATGATGATGCAGTAATTACCTAATGAATGAAATATTAAACTAATTGAAAATATAAATATCCAAATAAATGTTATTTGAGAATTTTTATGAATTACAATAATTTTATAGGTTAATATGACATATTAGGGTTGGTTAGATGAATTTTTTTCGATGTAATAATGAAGTTATAAATTTAGAAAAAACAAAATACCAAATAGTGTCAAAATTGACATTAATGTGTTTTTAAAACAAATATTATATTATTAATTGTTATTTTATTCCTAAAAATCTAAGGTTCAGCCAAAATACTTATATAATTATAGGTTTATCATTAATGAACCACTGGGGGTTCTTTTAGAAGTATATAGTATGTTTATTAGCCATATAATATAAAAATATAATGAGACATGGTAAATGTCAAACTATTTAACTAAGAGTTAAATCTCAAAGATAGGGTTAATATAGTAACCCAAACCTGTCTAAAAACTATTGGTTGAGTTTTTTTCGACCCATTCCCACCTTATACATTAAATAATCCATTTTGGATCCATTATAATTCGAAATTGATTTTATTATAAAATAATCTTACTATTTTTTTCTAAGGTGCCCATCAACCGTCTTATAAAAGGGCACTCCCCCTTCTCTCTAATTCACTCCTTCAAATCCATTTGGCTCATCCAACCTCTACCAAAATACCCTCTCAACTTTCCACCCTTAATCCTAGAGGCCTTTAATTAGTCATAAATCCAACCTAGGGACCCCTTTTGATCAAATCAAAAGCAAGAACCCGAAGAAGAGGTAAATATCTCACCACCTCTTTTAGGTTCCTTTCTTCTTCCACTTCCTCTTTATTTGTTTTTTCCATTATAAAATAAAAACTCCATTATCTTCTATATAAATTGATTTTATTATTAATATGGTACAACCATATTCAATATTCTATCCATCCTTTGAATGACAAGTCACCATACATGAGTATGTACGACTTACCGTCTCCATGTCATGGTGTAATTGTTACTCAATACATTATTATTTGAATGGGTATAGTAATGATGTTTAATTGGTGTAAATAATAAATATAACATGATAATTATTATTCATATATTTTATACCATCCAATTATATATCAGTTTAATAACAAAAGAATGATATTGCCGCTCGTGCGTACGTACGGATTACCGTCTCCACGAACACGATGAGATTCATTCCCCATCGTATCTATTCAAGACTAACATTCATTTGATGATTAATAATAATGTTTAGAGACATGATATAATTCTGTATATGAATAAGATACATCCCATCCATGACATATAAGACCCACATAACAAAGAATATAATGGAAAATGAATCCATTAACACCCGAAACGACAATAATACTATGATATTATTAACAAAGAAATGTTGAAAGATCATATATGAGATAATATTATAGTATATTATTCTTGTATAAATTAATAAACATTATTTCACAATTATACAAGAGGTTGACCTACCCTCGACCAAGGAAAAATGTACAAAGTAAGGGGTTTCTTATCGCACTTTTAATTTTTGGAGATTTCTATTGTTCGCCGCTTATTTATTGGATGTCATGTATTGTGTACTTTCATTTGATATATATTATCATGATTTTCTTTATATTAATGGTATTATTTGATTCATTTTGTATTTATAATCTTCTGTTCATATGACTCAATTGATCACAATGAAGGGTTTTTCATCTCACTTTTTATTCATGTGAGATTCATGCTATATTGGCCACTATTTTATTTTATATTGGCCACTATTTTATTTTGTGTGGATTATTTACTGTACTTGATTGTGTTCATTTTGTAATATAATTTAATGTATGTTTATTTACATATTCATTGTATGATACTTATTTCACGGGTTTTATGTTTCATAAGTTATCAAATTGGTAAGGGAATTTCAAATTTCAATTTCCACTCATTGGGCTTTACACAAACATTGTTGATTATTTTACTCCATGATTATGTATGGAATCACGATTTATTATTTGTGTAGTTATTTACACTACCCTTTCTGTGGATATACTTTTGATACACATAAAAAATCCATTGATAATTTCTCAAGTCATCTATATGAACTTGATAAGAGTAATTTTAACTCAATCTCTATTTATTGAGTTAAACATCCAATTCATTGGTGTTGTTTTTATAAGAATTTGTGTGAATGTCCTATGATTGATTTACACTGAATATCTGATCATATTGAGTGTATTTATATTTTTCACACATAATTATGTCGCTGGTTTATCCTAAACCTAAGGATACGATCCTTATTAGAGATTTCATCTCAATTTACATTCCATTGAGACTTCATGGTTGTCCTACACCGGTTCGCTTTTATATGGTGTATATAATGTACTTTGACATATTATATCATGAATACCTTTATTCTCAGGATATTATAATGTTTTTATTACCAGAATTGTTTGTATTCAAGTGTCTCTCTCTTGGTTTGGAACTCTAACTAAAATATCATTTTAAATGTTTTAAAGATTAATTATTCTAAATCTTTCTCATTAATTGCAATTTTTTAAAAATGGTTTTAGGTATTTATTTATATGAACATTGAAGTTTTAAAATTAAAAGTCCTTTTAAAAGTTTACATGTGTTATGGGACACTTTGATTCAAAAATCTATTTTTAAATGGCTTCTTGAGAAATAGTTTGACTTTTAAATGTTTTCAAGAAAAGGGGGATGTTTCTCTCAAATAGTTTTGATGATTATTTTCATCTATGACAATATCCTTCATTATTCCTGATTGAGGTTAATATGTTACAATAAAATCATTCATATTGTATTGAATGAGTTTTGTTTGACTGTGGATGTGCTATTTTTATTCCATTCATGGCTTATGGATAAAGTATTGACATTTCATATGCTAGATTTAATATGAATGTTTTTGTTATGATTCAAACATTTAATATGAGGAATTCATTGGACCTAGTAAGTGATGGGTGGAGCCTGCTATAGCTCCTAGATGCATCGGTAGGTCTCATGATACAAACTAGTGTCTTGGAACAAGGCCTTAACAAAATCTTATTCATAGTCTTGGCACGAGGCCTTGACTATGTGGTTATGAAATTCTGGAATTATGTGTTCCATCATTATGATAGTGGTTATTGATATTGCATATGATTATTTGACTAGTAGAATATCCACATAAATAAGTAAATGACATTATTTCATTTTATTTTTTCCATATTATGATGAAGCTGAAGTTTAAAAGGATTTTGTTTTAGTTATACATTGCCTTAAATGTTTATGCTTATTTATGAAAGTTTTCCCTATATTGTTATCCTTACTGAATATCTGAGCTCCCCCCTTTCTATGTTTTATTTTTCCCAGGATGTGAAGATGTATTTTATGACTGACCCGCAGGGATAGTCTGAGGGGAGAAGAGTGTGGACTATGGAGACTATGTTGTTGTAGTTTTTCAATTTATAATTTAATGTGAGACTTATGAATGTATCTAGTGTTTCCAAGGATACTAAACTAATCGGTCTTTCAAGACTTGATATTTTGTGTTCATTCCAATGTTATGTAATAATGCACTAACTCTGGATAACTAGGGTCGGGGCGTTACAGTTGGTATCAATGGAAGTTTATTACAAACCTTAGAAACTAGATTCAGATAAAATCTGATTAGAGCACATATCCCTAAGATAGACTTTGATGATTAATATAGATGAACTTCCTATAATTTTGGTATTGAAGAGATTTTGTGAGTTTTCCAAGAAATACATCCCTGTCTATATATGAGCAGATAGAGGCGTCTCTATCATAGATGTAACTAGAGGTAAAACCTGAAAACACCACTTTGAGCTTCACTCGAACGGGAACCGGTGCACGACAACGGGCCTTGCTACAATCTTGGTTATGACACTCTCGGGGGATATTCTTAAGATAATTTACATTTTTTTACCAAATGATTTGAATTATTTTAATATAAGACGATAATAAATGACTTTGGTTAATCCTATGGTGTTTCAAATTGAAAACATGGTGTCATGATATTCAATAAATGATTTTATGACTACTGTTACTCACATAATGCTTTATGGTTTTAGTCAATGGATGGATTCCAAGGAAGTTATAGTAACTTTGAGAATGATATAAAAGGTGGGAATGGTGATGGAAAAGTGAGAAAAAAAATTGAATGTTGATAGGCATAAAAGATATCGGGTTCCTGCCAAATTACTTTTACAAAAATATGATCAACAACCAATATATTAACCAAATCCTGAACTCAACAAATAAGATAAAGGTGATGAATGATAAGAGCTCTAGCAGTGGAGACCATGGAGAAAAGAATCCTCAATTTCTATCATGTAGTAAATGTGGAAGGACAAACTGAGGAAAGTGTCTCAATGGAACAAATAAATGATTTACGTGTGGGAAAGAAGGACATAAAGTGAAGAATTGCTGAGGAAAAATGAAGAGTACTATGGAAAAAAATAAAAATGGTCCCAATAATCCTTTTACAGTCATTTGCAATAAATTTTTGGGAACCTGGCCATTACCTGA
The DNA here is from genome assembly GCA_963277665.1 of Viscum album. NCBI lineage: Eukaryota > Viridiplantae > Streptophyta > Magnoliopsida > Santalales > Viscaceae > Viscum > Viscum album. Next base: position 1,331,401,270 of record OY728165.1, on the reverse strand, counting down.
GTGAATGCCCTATTCTATAGGGTATTTTCTTGGTCAAAGAAGAAGCTATGTGGAAATAAATGTTTAGAAAAATGTTCATAAGTATTAGTGCTCCTTATTGATTGGATTACGTTGGAATATTTTTCTCTTGTATTTGTAACCCCACAGTTTGTCATGTGAAAATGATATTTGAGGAATACTTAACTTTTCTCTTGTGGATATAGTTATAAATAACCATTTGGTTTTATATAATCATTGGGTTTGAGGCAAATACATGTAATTATATTTTGGGATGAAAATGCAAGGTATGATATAAAATTTATGGTTAAATTATGTTATGGTTATTTTGATGAATTTTTATCATTTTTTAATTTTATAAAATATATTTTTTGAAAAAGGACAACATGAAAACTGTATGACAACCCGTCACATCGGAAAAAGTTGTGGGAATCGAACCCACAACCCGAGTGCGATTGGGATTTATCACCTACCGCCGGACTACGTGAAGTCCCTAGTTAGTGTGACTAATTAGTTTTAGTTAAATGATTTCATTGTTCAATAATAAGTTGATTTGGGATCTTATGTCTTATCAAATTAATACCCTTAGTATAGGAAAATGATTTGGTAATTATGTGATAAATGTAATTTTGGAAGACGTTCCCTTTGTTGGGAACACTATATGCCCAAGGAAAATAGAATAATATGAGATTTCATTTGAGGAGTAATGGTGTATTTTTATCTATGTTTTTATTGTGGATTTATAGTGATTTGAGTTATTTATAGAAATTATTAACCTATAATAGATAATATGTGATTAGTTTAATTACTTTTAATTATGTGACTTTAAGAGTTTTTGATGACATTTGAAGATACAATTTGACGTGGAAGACTACATAACCAAATCCTTCTATGTTTTGGGTTTCAATATTAGTTCGGATTATATTGAAGGATTTTAGGGACAATTGTTTATTGAATGGTATTTATTTAACTTTGGGTCATTGTTCATTTAATTTTAGAAATTAAGATTAGTGTTTATTTTTCAAAAGGAATATCCTTTTGGGGGATCATCAGATCTTGTACTAACAGTTTTGGTTTTGATTAATCTCTAATGAAAATGTAAATATATAGTTTTTATTTTTTGGATCATGTGATTCTCTAGAGGATTATTATAGATCTTCCGGTGTGACCAAGTCTTCTTGAATACTAATCATTTAAAAAAATTGAGTTAGTGGTAAGAAAATTATTGAATAATAAAACTCTACTTAAAATTTTAGGATATTTATATATGTTCATAGTCAATCTCATAAAAAAATTCCCCATCATTATGAAAGATAACTTAAAACCAAAAAAATGTTGTCCATTTACATTTCTTACTTGGAAAATAATGACAATTTTTCCCATCACAAGTTTTTGATTTTCTTATTGTTAACTTTTCTCTTGATAATGTTTTCTATCCCTCTTCATACGAACTTTAAACTTAGTTTATCATTCATATCCATGTTTTCCTACATGTAATCATAGTATGGGTTATCTAGGGTGACCTTTTTACTTCACTTTCATTCGTTTAAAGTGATAGTTTTATTGACTCTTTTTCTGAGTGGGACTTTCACTTATATTCCCTAGCCCAATTTTAAAAATTGTTTTGATGCAATTTATTGAAGGAGGGATGAATGTAACACGCCATGATTTCATAGTACCTCAGTTCTTCAAATTAATTCAATAACTTACACTATACGCAACATCGAGTTTAAGCGCACCACAACTTACCAAACTAGCCGTTCACAAGAAGTTATGAATAGTATTAACAGAATTTTGAACTTTATATAACCCTTATAATTTTAGAATCCATATTATGAGTTTCTTAGACAAAATGTAAGGACAAATCAATTTTTCTTCAGATAAAAGAAGTATTTTTCAAAAAATGCAATTTTACCGCATTTTAATGGAGAACCCTTTTTGAATCCAGTATTTGAAACTTTTATATATTAAATTTGACAAAATAAACTTCTTGTTTTGTATCGGGACATAGGAATTTAGTTTCAATAAATTTTTGGTGTTTTTCTGATAACTTTCATATTTGGGTGAATAGTGAAAATTAATATATTTTAACTGAATTTTTTTTAATCAAAATAATTTATAGTGTTAAACTATAAATATGAATGGTTTGGATGTATAAATAGATTATATTTTTACCATTTAATCCAATTTTGGTCATTGGAAGTAATTTCACTTTGAAATTGGACATAAACAAATATCAATCTTTTGATATTTATTATTTCAAAAAAATACGCTTTTTGGTTTTGACAACAGGAATTAATTTTAAACTAACAAATGAAATTTCTATGTTTTGAATTTGGTAAAATAGACTTCATTTTTTATTCCATAATATCAAAATCAGCTTAGGATGAATTTTTGGTATGTTTCTGAAAACTTTTAATTTTTTATGAATTATGAAAAACACTAAGTTATATTTTAAAACCAATTTTTTTAAATAATTATTTATTTTACATAAATTAATTTTATGTCAAAATAGATACATAATAACTATATAAGTTAAATTTAATTCATTGGAGTTAGTTTATAATAATTTTAGATATATAAAAATTTTATTGAACTTTTCACTATCTATTTCCCACCTCCTAGGTGAATTTGAAAATTCACATTAAAATTAATGTTACCGCTTCTATGAGTTGAATTTTCAAAATCTTAGAGACACAGTTAATATCAAGGAGTAAAAGGTGGTTCAATAAGATAAAAATAATTTTTGGTGAATAGTAACTTTTTACTTTTATTTACCATGGTTTAAAGTAAATATGGTAATTAAGTTTAAAAATAATATTATTATTATCCTAACACATGTCGTAATTCTATTGGATAAGTATAATTTGACCAAAAATATCCTTAGGAATAAAATATGAACCTATTTGGTCCACATTTATTAGATTAGGACATTTATTATTATTTTATTTAAAGAAGAGTTAAAAGAGTTAAAATCTAAGTTTAATAACCAAAACATTTTTAATATAGGACTAGACATAAGATACATTTGACTATTAATATTAATTATAAATTTAAAAAATATTTTCTACATAATGGTATTTTATTTATATTTTCTAAAAATTAAATAATTTAATTTATATATGACACAATGATGATGTAGTAATTACCTAATTAATGAAATTTAAAACTAATTGATACTATAAATATCCAAATAAATATAATTTTAGACTTTTTATAAATTCCACTAATTTTATAGGTTAATATGACATATTAGGGCTATTTAGATGAATTTTTTTCAACGTAATAATGTTTTTATAAATTAAAAAAAAAACCAAATAGTGTAAAAATTGACATAATAGAGTTTTTAAAACAAATATTATATTATTAATTGATATTCCATTCCTCAAAAACTATGATTCGGCCAAAACATATATATAATGATAGGTGTATCATTAATGAACCACTTGAGGTTTTCTTGGAAGTATATAGTAAGTTTATTAGCTATATAATATAAAAATATAATGTGACATGATAGATGTCAAACTATTTAATTAAGAGTTAAATCTAAATGATAAGGTTAATATAGAAACCTAAACCTGTCTAAAACATATTTGTTGAGTGTTTTTTGACCCATACCCACCTGAGACTTTAAATAATCCATTTTGGATCCATTAGAAACTGAAATTGATTTAATTATAAAATAATATGTCAAGTTTTTCCTAAGGTTCCCCTCACCCCTCATATAAAAGGGAACTCCCCCTTCCCTCTAATTCACACCATCCGAGCAATTTTTCTAGGACAACCTCTACTTAAATACCCTCTAAACTATCCTCCCTCTATCGTATAGGCCTTCCATTAGTCAGAAAGACAACATAAGGATCCCTTTTGATCAAATCAAAATGAAGAACCCGAAGAAGAGGAAAATATCTCACCACCTCTTTCAAGTTCCTTTCTTCTTCCACTTCCTTTTTATTTTTTGTTTCCAATATAAAATAATAACTCTAGTATCTTATATATAATGTGATGTTATTATGAAAATAGTACAACCATATTCATTATTCTATCCATCCTTTGAAGGACATGTCACCATATGTGCATACGTACGGCTTACCGTCTCCACGTCATGGTGTAATTGTTATTCAATACATTATTATTTGGATGGGTATAATAATGATTTATAATTGATATAAATAATAAATATAACATGATAATGATTCTTCATATATGATATACCATCCTATTATATATTATTTTAATATCAAAATAATGATGTTGTCGCTCGTGCTTACGTACGGATTACCGTCTCCACGAACGCGATGAGATTCATTCCCCATCGTATCCATTCAAGACTAAATTTCAATTGATGATTAAAAATAATGATTAGAGACATGATATAATTCGTGATATGAATACAATACATCCTATCCATTACAAATATGACCCACATAATAAAGAATATAAAGGAAAACGATTCTGTTAACACCCAAAATGATGATAATACTAATATATTATTAAGAAATCATTTTTCAAAGATCATATATGTTATCATATTAAGGTATATTATTATTGTATAATTTAATAACAATTATTTCACCATTATATAGGAGTTTAACCTACCCTTGACCAAAGAAAAAGTACAAAGTAAGGGGTTTCTTATCTCAGTTTTAATTCTGTGAGATTTCCATTGTTCTCCACTTATTTATTGGATGTGGTGTATTGTGTACTGCCATTTGATATATATTATCAAGATTCTAATTATTTTCATGGAATTCAGTGATTCATTTTTTGGTAATTAACTTTTTTTCATACGACTCGATTGATCACAACGAAGTAAGGGTTTTTCATCTCACTTTTTATTCAAGTGAGATTCATGCTATGTTGGACACTATTTAATTTTGTGTGGAATATGTATTTTCCATGATTGTAATAATTTTTTAATATACATTAATGTATGGGAATTAACATCTTCATTGTATGATACTTCTTTCATGGGTTGTATGCTTCATAAATTTCCAAATCGGTAAGGGAATTTCAAATTTCAATTTCCACTCATTGGGATTTATGAATACTTTGTTGATTATTTTACTCCATGATTATGTGTGGAGTCACTATTTATTATTTTTGTAGTAATTTCCACTCCCCTTTGTTTGGACATAATTTTGATACACATAATCACTCCATTGATAAATTCTCAAGTCATCGACATGAACTTGATAAGAGTAATTTTAACTCAATCTCCATTTATTGAGTTAAACCTCCAATTCATTGGTGTTGTTTTTACAAGAATATGTGTGAATGTCCTATGATTTATTTAAACTGAATACCCAATCATATTGAGTGTATTTATATTTTTCAAATATAATTATTTCATTGGTTTATCCTTAACCTAAGGATACGGTCTTTAAAATAGATTTCATCTCAATTTACATTCCACTGAGACTTCATTGTTGTCATACATCAATTCTCGTTTATATGGTGTATATAATATAAATTTACATAGTATATCATGAATCCATTTATTCTCATGATATTATAATGTTTTTATTACCTCAATTTTTTTTATTCAAGTGTCTCTCTTTTGGTTAGGAACTCTAACTTAAATATCATATTAAATGTTTTAATGATTAATTATTCTAAATCTTTTTCATTAATTTCCATGTATTAAAAATGGTTTTAAGGATTTATTTATATGGATATTAATGTTTTAAAATTAAATTTCCTTTTAAAAGTTTCAAAGTGGTATGGGACACATTGATTCAATAAAATCTTTTTAAACGACTTCTTGACAAATAGTGTGACTTTTAAATGTTTTCAAGAAAAAGGGGGAAATTTCTCTCAAATAGTTTGGTTGATTATTTTCATCTATGTAAATATCCTTCATTATTCTCAATTGAGGTTAATATATTAAAATAAAATCTTTCATATTGTATTGAATGAGTTATGTTTGACTGTGGATGTGCTATTTTTATACCATTCATGGCTTGTGGATAAAGTATTGACATTTTGTATGCTAGTTTAATTATGAATGTTTATGTTATGTTTAAAACATTTCATATGAGGAATGAATTGAACTTATCAAGTGATAGGTGGATCCCTCTACAGATCGTCGATGCATCAGTAGGTCTCATGAGACAAACTAGTGTCTTGGAAAAAGTCCTTGACAAAATCTTATTTGTAGTCTTAGCACGAGGCCTTGACTATGTGGTTATGAAAGTCTGGCATTATGAATTCCATCATTATAAAAGTAGTTATTGATATTGCATGGGATTATTCTACCATTATAATATCCATGTGAATAAGTAAATAGAATTATTTCTTGTTATTTTTTCAATATTATGCTGAAGTTCAAGTTTAAAAGGCTTTTGTTTTAGATATACATTGCCTTAAATGTTTATGCTTATTTATGAAAGGTTCTGCTATATTTTTATCCTTACTGAGCATCTAAGATCACCCCATTATATGTTTTATTTTTCTAGGATGTGAAGAAGTATTTTGATACTGACCCACAGGGATAGTATGAGGGGATATGAGTGTGGACTATGGAGACTATGTTTTTGTAGTTTTCCACTTTATCATGTAATGTAAGACTTATGAATATATCTTCTATTTTCAAGGATACTAAACTAATCAGTCATTAGACACTAGTTCATTTGTGATAATTCCAATGTTATTTAATAATGAACTGACTCTGGATATCTGGGTTCGGGGCGTTACATTTCCTATTGGAGAATCAAAGACAGTTTAACCCATCACATGTTTGTGATTTTCTGGTGGTTAATTATCACCTAACCATGTGTTCTATCACACTCCATCAGTACATGATGGTTAGTTTTCTCATCCATATCCATGTTTTCTTACATGTAATCCTAATGTGGGAATATCTCGGGAATCCTTTGTACTTCTCTTCCATTATTTTAAAGTGATAGTTTTATTGACTCTATTTCTGATGTGGGGCTTTCAATGAAGTTTCTGGGACCAATTTTAAAATTGCGAGGATGTAATTCCCAAAAGGGGGAAAGGATGTAACATCCTAGATAAATAATGAATATTACATTTTCATATTTATTAATATTTGTGAATTAAATATTAATTTTACTTTAAATGGGTTTCTATGTTCGGTAGCATAATCGATACGAAACAACGGGTTTTTTTGAAATCTTACGTTGCACACTAACAATATAATATTATTATTTTAAATGGTTTTTATATCCTAGCCATTTTAATGGAAAGAATGAAAACAAATAACTACAAAATTATTATACATGTATGTTAAATGTTTTTACATTTATCCAATATAAGTTAGAGGCTTAAAATGTGAATGAATCTAATTTTAAGCATACTTCACTTTAAAGAGTTGATTTACTGTCTTTTGATGGAGAACTCCCTTAAAATCTAGTTTTAGTCACTTTTATATGTTCTATTTTAGAAAATAATATTCTTCTTTAGAATCGGGACATAAAAATTCATTTTGGGTAAAATGTTGGTATTTTTCTGATAAAATTCAGGTTTTTGATGAATAGTGAGAATGATGTGTTTTAATTCAAAACTGCCTTTTAATCTAATTTATTTATATGGATATATTATCTTGTTAATTTGTTTTAAAGTGTAATTAGATTATATTTTTACCATTTAATCCAATGTTGGTCATTGGAATTAATTACACTTTGAAATTGGACATAAACAAGTGTCAACCATTTTATAGTTATTGTTTTTAAAAAACACGATATTTGTTTTGACAAAGAGAATTAATTTTAAATTAATTAATGAAACTTCTCTATTTTGAATTTGGTAAAATATTAATAATTTTGAATTCGGAATATCAAATATAGCTTAGGCTAAATTTTTTGTATTTTTTTTGAAAAACAACAATTTTTGATGAATAGTGAAACCACTAAGTAGTAGTTAAAAAAATGAATTTTTCATTTAAATGAAATTAAACCTCATTTGTGAATTGAATTTCGAAAATACGACATACATGGTTGTTATTATTAAGTAAACTTTTGTTCAATAATATGAAAATAATTTTTGGTGAATTGTAACTTTTGACATTTATTTATCGTGGTTAAAGGTAAATAGGGTAATTCAAGGTAAGAAGAATATGATAATAAAACCAAATTACCATAAAACATATCCTATCCTTATTGGATGACTAATGTCTGTACATGGTAATATTTGTGTTGATTTTGGGATCTCATGGATCCACTAATGAATGATAATGACAGTTTAGATTAATTAATTTAATGTAAAGGAAAAAATGACATAAAGAAAAATCTTTTTGTAAATTAAGTTTCATGTGGTGATATATAAGTAATATTTTTTACTATAAATATTCATTGGAAAGATAAATAGATTTATACATCATTATATTTTTTTTATAATTTTTAGACATCAAATAAATTAAATTATTTATGACACAATAATGATGAAGTATTTACCTCATTAATAAATGATTTAAATAAATAAGATTATAATGATTTAAATATTATCCAAAACCTGTCCAATTTCTATTTGATGATATTATTTCGACTATGAGTCATCTAATCTTCCACTTTAATGATTTTTTGACATTTAGAAACCGAATATCATTACATAATAAAATAATATTTTTCACACTTTCGTAAAGAGCCCCTCCTCCCCCTTATAAAAGGAGACCATTTCTAACCAATTCCACACACCTCTCAAGCCTTTTGGTTTGTCCAAAATCTACCCAATTAAGATCCCTACATCACCCTATTCCTCCTAGAAGCCTTACCTTAGGCATAAGGAACTTCAATAAGTCCATTTGGTTCAAACCAAAGGAAGTTACCCAAATTAAAGGTAACAAATTCTCTTAAATTCTTTTGTTTTATTTGGTTTTATTTTACTTTTCCAACCCCCTAAACACTTTTTATTACATTATTTTATAACAACAAAAGTATCCTAGATATACTATGATCTTGTTATATTATGTATTCAAACTACACTTAGACACACCTCCATCTATTGGGTGAAGAACATACTGTTTCGGTGGATAGAAAACTAATGCCTCACGAAACGATGATTGTTCGATTATCTCCTACCACCTAACATGGTGGCCATTAAGATGGAACTATAATTATATTTTATTTATATTATGTTTATGGTTTATTTATGCTTCCTTATTATTCATTTATATCATACCTTTATGGTTTCCATTACGGTTAAACACGATAATTTCATTTGATGAAGTGCGGACAACCACCCCCTCAAGGTGATATGATTCGTTCATGACATACATGGAATGTATAAAGGATGAAGTTAATTAAATATTGTAACATAAAATATCATATGATATTATACTGTAATTATAATATACCAGTATATCATTATGTTTTCATTCCTTTAAATATAAAATAGAAATGAAAGTAGAGATCATATGTACGTACGACTTACCGTCTCCATGAACGGCGTGTTTCATTTATTAACTCCAAATGATATGGAATATTATAAATACATATTCAATGGATATATATGATATATAAAACATTTTTATCATTCTGGAGATAATTTAATTTTACCACATGGACAAATTATAATTATAACAAGTTCATTTTTGACTCAAGTTCCGAACATCGATAAAATATCCAATATGAACTCAAATAATTAAATTGTTTTTATAGAAATATAATAGGTGATATAAAATGAATAATAATAATTAATTTTTTTTAATGATGTATATATTATATTTTGTTTTTATTTAGGAATAGCATGGAACATACGACTCAAGTAGGACATGAGGTAAGAGGATTTCTTATCTAACTTTTAATTCCGTGAGATTTCCATTGTTTGCCACTTATTTATTGAATGTGGTGTAATTTATTATTCCATTGAAATATATTATCATGATTTTATTTATATTCATGGTATTGTGTGATTAATTTGGTGGTTATAATATTTTGGTCATACAACTCAATTGATTACAACGAGGTAAGGGGTTTTATCTCAATTTTTTTTCTTGTGATATTCATGCTATATATTTCACTATTTACTTTTAGTGGTGTATGTAATTCCCATGATTATACTCTTTTTGTGATATAATTTAATTTATGGGTTTTTACAGCTACATTGTATGGTCTTTCTTTCATGTGGAGTATGTTTTGTATGATACCAAATCAGTAAGGGAACCTTTCACCCTCCTCTTTTTCAAAGACTTATTTTTGTTATGTCTTTTAATTAACATAATTTTATGTTGGGATACGTTCTTATATATCCTTATTGATGTAAATTTTATGTCCAAGTGATGATATACCCTTTTTATCTCATAAAATAATTTTCTGAATTATAATGTGACGTCATTAGGCTGCTGATTTTTTACAAGGGAACTTAACCCAATTTCAATTTTTTGGGTTCGACTTTTACATCTTGAATATGTCATCCTATGAATATGTGTGAATGACCTCTGATTTTTTTACACTTAATATCTACTTATATTGGTTGTATTTATATTTTTCACACATATTTATGTTATTGATTCATATTTAATTTAAGGATACCATCCTTATATGGGACTTTGTCTCAATCTCTTTTCATTGAGGCGTATTTTGTTTTAATACATGACTTTGTTTTATACGATGTATAAACACCATTGATTTTTCAAAGGGAATATTTTTCTACGAAGCGCATTACTAAACGAAAAAAAGGAATGTTTCTTTTAAAGTAAGCGGTGACAAAGACCTTTCTGCCACCACTAGTATTATTTGTTCTTTGGCTTCCTTAACAAGCCGTAATGTTTTTTTTCAAGGAAAATAAATACCAAATACTATTTTATGTATTTTGGTATTGAAAATGGTTTTGATATTGGATTTGTTATGTGAATATATTTATGTGATATATTGTGATTGAAATGATGAAATTTTTTCTTTCCTTTATATTTGTTTTATGTGTTATGATTTTATAATGGTACTTGGACATTTGATGGGTGGTTACATGATAAAACAAATGATGACTGATTCCATGATAAACCAGGACGGGTGGGTATGTTATAACCTCCAATGCATTTGGCATGGAATTCGACCGTATGGAAATTTCATTTAGTGATATTTGTAGATGTCGACCATATGGTTATACCACTTAAGAATGATTGTGTCCCAAGTTACCTTTATATGTTATGTGTTCTTTATATGGGTTTTATGGAAATATTTTTTGTTACAAAAGGGTAATATGTAATATTTTATTTAGTGAATAGTGTTTTCTACTTCAAAAGGATGAAATGTATTACTTATGATAATTATTCATGGTTTACTTGTTTATTTTAAAAACTAACAGTTTTCCTTCTTTGTGTATCCATTACCGAGCTTTTTATGCTTATCCCAAGTTTGGAAATGTTTTTCATAGGATTTAAAGATGAATAGGGTCATGGATGGGATCAAAGAAAAATCTTGCTGTCTAAGACATGGAACTAGACATGACCCTTTTTTCAAGAGTTTTTATTTTATATAAAAATGGATACTAAGTATAATTGTCTACATGAAATATTCATGTTGTTATGTAAATTTAATGACCTAATTCTCTAAAACACTAAACCCAAAATGATCCTCAATGTGAATTATCCATTCAATTCAAGAATATGTAATGAGTAAGGCTGGGTCCTTATAAACACAGTGGAAGTTATCATGTCAAAAACCATAATTCATGTTGAGTAACTACAACACATGTGATTGAAACATAATCTTGGGAATAAAATCGAATGAATAAAACATGAATATATTACGAAATATAAATTATCACATGAGAATGAAAACTATCCATATATATTATACAAGTTGAATAACAATATTAATTATAGAAAAATAATATCATAATTAGGGGATGCATAATACTAGACATTTTAAACAAACCATTGAGGCTTCGGCCAAGACATCTGAAAATAAATGGTTAAATGCTTCATCCAAATCCATATATGATAATAAATGAAAAGGCCTCACACAAGTCCATATCTAAATTGACGTGTGAGACCTACCAATGAATCTATGAGCTATAGAAGGCCCCCAACATCAATTAATAAGTCAAAATCATTCTTCATATTAATGGGGTGAAACATATAAATCACATGCACACAAAATATAAATAATATTTTCTAATTAGTAAACATAATCACTAACCTTTATTGGTAACATAGTAAATGGTATCATGATAAAACATATGTGGTCAAAATATTCCAGAAACCTATAATAAAATATTGTATCTGACTTCATAAATGGTAAATCTTGAATAAGAATAAGATTTTATAGAAGTTTTTGAAATAGATGAAAACTAACTAATAAAATCATTGAGGAATTCATGAGATAAAGTCTCATTACATTAGAAAAATGAGTTCTTTTAGAAAATCATTGTATTTGTAATAAAATTATACTATAAAATGTATATAATTGAAAATAAAAGGGATTAAAAGTAATATATTAATTGATTCATAAATATTTTCCAACGAAATTGATAAAATATAAAAAGAGCATTTAAAAAATTATAAATGAGCTTCTTTAGTATGTATTATGGTAAAAACACAACATATTCTTCAAAACAAACAATGGGATAATTTTCGAATGAAACAAGACATAAAAAAGTATTTTTTCATTATAAAATTACCTATTTAATAAATATAATTTTGTCTTAAAATAGAATATGGAGTGCACTTGAAAATGGGTAAATACTGGGATGTTCCCTTAAATTGGGCATTCTGATCAAGTGGAATCGAGAAGGGTGCCTTATAAAATATTTTATTTCCCATAAAATATAGATAAAAGGATCTAGATATATGGATTTTGACCATATACACAAAATCTAGATGAAAAATATAAATAAAATGAAGAATTACATTATGGTAAATAATGAGAAATATTAACTAGAATGAAAAATATTGGTTTAAAAAGAAACCCTTACCACCTTATAATAAATCGAATCATATGACCCATAAAATTAATAGTAATAAAACTAAACATTTAATACTAGGAATATTAATATATTCATGATATGTTTCATCAATGGGATGTAAACATACACCACACTCTAAATATAGAAGTGAAAAAGGAATATCTCACCGAAATTAAAACGTGATTAGAAAATCATATCATTACATCTAAAATAGTTCTTCACATCCACTAAATTTCAGGGATAAAGAAATTATATTCATTAATTATTTGATTCAGAACCTATTAAACGAGTTTTTTATTTATTATAATTTTATTAAGTTCATTTATGGACTTTTGTATGAGTTAAACATTTCAATTTCATCGCTAAAAAGTGTTTGTGTCCTTGGATTTCATGATTGGTTCACCTGTATACATGTACGAAAGATCATGTGAAATGGGAATAGTTATCCAGAGTTGATATTATATGTCACTAATTAAATTAATAAAATATTTAATGGTAATATCTATCATTGTATATATATATATATATGATAATGTATCATTAGATAAAATGTTAGTGATAGTCATTTGTATTATTTTGGTGTTTTTTCGATCATCAAGCACTAGTTTTATTTTATGAATTAATAATATGCATATATATTGGTTATAAAAAATTAAAATAGTATTACTAAATATATAAATGTATGTTTTAACAATAAAAAATGGTTTATGACCATGTTTGAAGGTGAAAATGGAAAATGAAAACTTGTCATCCATTAATGAGGTAAATTGGCACCTTAAGAAAAATGTTTTCATTTTTAGAATAAAAAGGGAAGAGAAAGTAGTATTTTTTTCATATAACATTATAATAATAAAACTATAGTAAATATAATATTCTGTAGTAATCAATCTTGTTTATATATAGGAGGAATGTAAAGGATATAAAAAAATCGAATGAAAATTAAAGGAAGAAAGTGGATTTTTTCGCTTGAATTCGTGTCCTCGAGAACCTCCTTATAGAACGTTGATATGATATTTTGAATTTGGATAGAGAGTAAAAAACATGAGGGATAGGTTTGGGAGAGATATTGGGTTGACACTTTAAAATCTTACAGGATTTTGGAGGTATGAGGAAAACAGTTGGTGAGAGTTGTTATATATAATAGAGGAGAGGGCTGCTTTTTGATTATATCAGTCACTAGTTTATTATTTTAGAACAAGAGTATACATAGAATTGATTATTGTTTATAAATATAGTAACAAGTTCATTTTTGTTATTACTAATTGTGAATTCATCATCGAAACATCATAAATGACACAATAATTTATGTATTTATCTAATACTGTAAATTACTGTATTTCACTATTCAAAAAAAATCAACAATTTTTAAAAAATTTAAAATACTCTCCCAAAACATTTTTTAGTTGTTTATAATTAAAACATGGACTCCATTTTATGATAATAATTTTCTAAATATGATAATTTCATTTTCTAATAAAACATCCATTTATTCGTAAAGTACCGATTTTAATATTACAACTGATTTTATACCACATTCAAAAATTTATAATGGTATTATAAAATTTTCTTAGTATCATAAGACAAAAAATATTAATTTATGAATATATTATATAAAAATATATTTTCTTTTAAATCAATAAATTGGTTAAAAAAACTGAAATATATATTTTTATTTCAAAAAAACATCAACACTAAATTATTCATTTTCAAGGAATTTATTTACCTATACGATTATATAATTATATCATATTATCAATTATATGATACCCAAATTTTTTATACTTTCTTATGTGAAGTAACTCTTTTTTATCACATTAATATTTCTAATGGGAACATTGAAATTTTAACAATCATATTTAATACTATGTTACGGTATTAAAATCTATATTGTGTGAATTAAATTCCATTGAAGATGCAAAATTTTACAAAATTAATACTATAAGATCTTGGGGTTTTACATTCTCCCATTCTTCAAAGAATTTAATAATCACAATTTGAAATTGTACTTTAAAAATCAATGGTTGATATTTCAAAATTATTTTAGGGGAAACCCACATCAGAATTAGGGTTTATAAAATATAATCTTATTAATATTGGAAGGGAATAGATAAGGAAACAAAAAAACATGGCTTTTGGGCATGAAAACATTAGTGGAAGGTGATAACATTGACATGGAATAGAAATATTAATATCATGTTCATATGGAGGTATATAGAAAACATTTTTATTAGAATGTTATCCATCAAGAAACCATAAATAGTTTCTCAGTTAAAAAATATTTTTTTATCATAAATAAGAGAATATAGATAACATTTTTATTCTAAAATAATTTTTACAATTTTGTGGGTTTCATTTACTATCACAAAAATAAAATTAGAAAATAATTTTACATGATTAAAATCATTTTCATAATAATAATCCCATACCTAGTTTGTGATTTGTCTATTTTCACCTAATCTATCATACATGGAAATGATTGTTCAAAATGATTTTTTCACACCTAAAGCTCTTTTATGAATCATAAGATCCACTGTTTATTCCCTCCGCCATTATATATTTAATGAAACCGAAATTATTAACATAAATTTTCCAATAAATAATACTTTAACCTCAAACAGTAATATCATATGTCAAAATAAATCCATTAGAACCATAAAAATCCTCTAAAATACAGATACCTAAATGAATAGTTCAAAAAGTTCTCTAAATTTCCATGATATGCTAAAAATTTCAAAAAATAACCCAAATAACCAAAATTCCTCAATAAAATCATTTTTGAATCCAAAATAATATTCAACTTTCATTCCGTAAAATATGCTATGTTTGCTGATATAACATTAGTAATTTAATCACCAGATCATTTCCAATACCAAGGTTAACTATTTGATAAAAAATGTTCCAAAAAAATAACCTTATCCATAAAATATAAAAAATGTACATGCTAATCAGGACATCATATAAGATATGGGTAGTTGTTTCACCCTTATCACCCATCTGGTATGGGTTCAAACCCCTAGGTCTTACCGGACATGACATTTATTCACTCAGCTTATAGTTTTTCCATTTTCTAAAAATATATTAATATTACATACAAAATTGATAAGATGTAAATTATTGAAATAAGGATAATCAGGAATGATATCAACACATCCCCAATAAATAAATATATCATCTATTTATTTCAAAATAAGTCCTTACAAGGTCTTGTGTTTATCCTATAGATGTGGGAATTGACTCGAGCAAAGGCCAAATTCCCCACATTTAAGGAAATGAACCAAAAATGTATACTTAGGATGTGTTTTTTCCTTTCTTCATACACATAGTTTTTCATTTTAAATAATATGACATATGTCACTATTTTACTCTAATAATTAATTTATCAATTCCATCGACAAACGTTACATGGTGTCTTCATGCACATTTAAGGAATGGTTTAAATTGATCCTTCTTTTCTCCATGGTCTCCACCACTAGAGATCTTAAAAAATCGAATCTTCTATTGGTTGATAAGGGAGGAAGTTGGATAAGGTATAAGTTGTAAATAATAATTCTTTAAAACTAATTCGATATGAACATGATATCTTTTACTTCTAACAACATTGCATTTGATTTCTTACTTGAACCACCTTGTCCATTATGTTCAATGATAACTAAACCATTTGGTTTCAAGTCATTCACTGAAACCAAAAAGGAATGTGTGAGTATGAATAGTCCTAGTGATAAGAATATATGATCATTTACAAAATATCATGAATCCTTATCCTCATCCTAAAATATATTATTTTAAACCAGAGTTATTTATTTTCATTAAATATTCAAATTAATATTAATTTTTTGGAAATAAAATGTTAATTATACTAAGCATATACCATAGGATTATCAAACTAGGTGTGTAGTAAGGCTAATTCTTAGGTAGGGCTGATGTACCTTTTTGGAGGCTTTACACTAAGGTAAATATATTCCATAACCACATCCACTTGTAGAATACATACAAGGATTTGTTTCTAGGAAGAACCATATAATATCTACCTTACTAAATTTCTAGGTTGTTCATCTATACTTATCCTCCAAGTATATATTAGGGTTATAGCCCATCTAATTTTATAAATCTAGTTTTCTTAGATTCTACTAAAATGCTCTGATACAAACTGTAAGGACCCCAACCCCTGTAGCCTAGAGATGGTTCATTTCATTACTACATTATTACTATGAATAAGTGTTTATGTCCCAATGTACCATGTAGTTTAGAATCATTAGACAAATATTAAAAAATTAAGTATTAAATTTAAACCTGAAATGAAAAAATTAGAAACTCTAATCAATGGACCCATAATCTTATAGGTCATCCTGGAAAGTCATTAATAATGCACATCTTAGTATTTTGGGGAATAAAAAACATAATAAGGGTGTGAGATCAGATGCTCAGTAAGGGTATGAAATACCATAAAATATCTCATGAACATAAAAAATAAGGAAAGGTGAATAAATAAAACACAATCTATTAAAACGTAATCATGAGCACAATATGGATGGAATAAAATCTGAATTAAGAAGTCAATATAAATTATCACATGAGAATTAAATGTATACATGTGTGTTATAAAAGTTATATAGTTATATGGATTATAAATCACTAATATCATTATGAGTGGATTCATAATGCTGAAAATTTGAAACAAACCATTGTGGTCTCGACCAAGACATCTGGAAATAAATAGTCAAGGGCTCTATCAAATCCATATCTGGGAATAAATGTTCCAGGACTATGAAGTCCATATTTGTTTTTTTTTCTGATTAGACCTTTTGATGCATTTAAAGTCTATATCAATATCTTTCCACCAATTAATCTATCCAATTCATTTATCATACGAATGGGGTAAAAAATAAACAATACATACATATGAAATGTAAATAACATTCCCAAATTAGTAAACATAATCACTAACCATTATGGGTAATATGGTGAATTATATGAAGATATCACATCCACAGTAAAACTAATCATACACCATTTAAAAAAAAATGTCAAAAGGTATAATAAAAGATCAATCCCTACTATGATCATGACAAAAGGGTATATTGAAATAGATGAAAATACCCAAATAAAATCATTGAGGAATTCATGAGAGAAATACGATTTTTTACATTGGAAAAAAGAGTTAATTCATAAAATCATTTTATTTTTCAAAAAATCATATTGTAACATGTATATCCCATAAATATAAATGGATTGGAAATAGAATTATATTTTACCCATAAATTATTTACAAAATATGTTAAAACATGTTGAAAGATAAGTAAAGATACATTATAAATGAGTCACATTAGTGTGGACTATGGGTAAAATAAAAACGAGTCGTTAAAACAAAAAAAAGAATAATTTTTGAATAAAACATAAAAATAAAGAAGATATTTTTAATGAAAAAATGATTTATTTTATGAATATAATTCTTTCATTAAATAATATTATGGAGTGCACTTGTAAATGTGTATGAAATTTGGTAGTTCCCTTAAATTGTGCTTGGTTATCAGGAAACATTGAGAAGGGAGGCTTAAAATTCATTTATTTCACCTGAAAATAGGTATGTAATGATCTTTATAATTGATTTTGGAATATATAATAAAAATTTATAGGAAATGTATAAAAATAAATAAGAAATAAATTTGGGTAAATAGAGAGAAAATGTTGGTCTAACGAAAAATGGAGGTTTGAGAAGAAACCCTTACAACTATCTATTCAATAAAACCATATGAACCACAAAAATAATAATCATTAAACAAAACAATTAATTCAATGAATATTAAAATATTAATGATATTTAAAAATAATAATTTATATATACACCATACCCAATAAATAGTAGTGAATAATGATTTTGTCCCATAATGAAAAGATAAATGATAAAACAAAAACCTTATGTCCAATAGCATTCAAAAATTTCCCATAGACCACTAGATAATGAAATTAGAATCATTAATAATTTAATTCATAAAATATTAAACATTTATTTTATTTATCATATTTTTATTATGTTTATTTATTATCTTTTTGATGAGATATATGATTAAATTTCATCGTTCAAAAGTGTACGTTTATTTGGATTTAATGATTGGATTACTTGTATACATGTTATAAAGACCGTGTGAAATGAGAATAATTACAAAGAATTCAAATTATATGTTATTAATCAACTTACATATTATTTAATTGTATTAAATTTCATTTTTTCCAAATATTTTGATGGTTGTGTCGCTAAAATGATAATCACTACAGTTTGGAATTTTTTGATGTTTTTTCTATTATCAAACAATAATTTTATTTTATTGGTTAATATTATATATTTAATGGTTCTAGAGAATTAAATAATTTTTATTACATACATTAATTTCTTGGTTTAAATATAAAAATTTGTTTTATGATCATGATTGATGGGGGAATTGATAATAAAAAAACACATCATCCAAGACGAATGTAAATTGGCACCAAACAGATGATGTTTTTATTATTAGGATAAAAAGGGTAAGAGAAATGAATAGATTGTGGACATACCATTATCATAATAAAATTATAGTATATATAATATTTAGTAGTTATAATTTATAATTATATATAGTAGGGAATTAAATGATAATAAAATAATTGAAATTTAATGAATATATAAGAACGAAAGGGGATTTTACATATCGAATTCATCCCAATGAGAAAATCCATAACATGCATTGAAATAGTATTTTGGGTAGAACCCAGAAGTTCATGACGTCGGTTAGAGGTTTATTATATATATTGTGTAGAAATTAGACAATATTCAAGGATTTTGAGGTGTGAGGAGAATAAGTGGTTAGGGATGTTATTAGTTGTGGAGAAGAGAGGCGTCTTTTGATTATTTTAATGATTATTTTATTATTTTGGCTTAAAAATATCACTAATATTGAGTCATATGACTACATATAGTAACTAATTCATCGAAGATTGATCTAATGGTTCTTACATCAGCCATACATCATCCATGACTCAAACATTCACATATACTATTCATAAAAAAACTATTTTAGAAAAAACACAAATATTCACCCTAATTTTTTTAAAATTATTATTGATACCAAATGATCTCAATTTTATGAAAATAATTTTCTAAATATGATAAATTTTAAATATAATTAAAATCATCGTTTATTCAAAAAATCCCAATTTTATTATTATAAATGATTTTTAGATGCATTCAAAAATTAAATAAGGTCTCATAAAATTATATTATTACTATAATATAAAAAAAATATTAATTTAGGAATCTACTTCATGAAAATAAATTTTCTTTTAAATCATTATATTAATTTTAAAATTTTGAATAAAAAATTATGTTTCACAACAATATCAAAAATTATTTTTTCATTTTAAAAGAATTTATTTTCTTGTAGTATGAAATAATTATATCATTTTTTCATTAATTAGATACAAAAAATTTATTTATACATTTTTAGGTGAAGTTACTATTGGGTTTTTCATATTACTAATCCTAATTTCCATATTACTATTTCTACTACTATATTTAATAGAATATGTAGGTTTTAAACTATGAGTTGTGTGAACGATAAATTTTAGATTCTGATAAATTTTAAATTATACATACCTTATGATCATAGGGTGTTACATTTATACATTCCAAGGGTATCTCTTTAATATAGTTCATAACAAGAAACTTTAGATAATGGATTGGGGCATGACTATTACGTTTCATTTTCTTGTATTAGTTTGATGGATTCAAATAGTAAAATTTTGGATGAGATCAGGCCTTGGATGGATGCAGTTTACTGGAAATTTATTTTTTTTGAGTCCCATGATAACCCAATATGGTTGTTTTTGGAGGTATACCAATGGTGGGACTTATAAGGACTGTGTGTTTTGAGCCCTATGTGAGGCTTCCATTTTGGTATAAATTACATAACCAACCATTTTTTAAGTACCCAATCAAATATATTACCTATTAGAACGGTGGATTAACTTCTATTAATGGTTTTAGCTATATTTATCTAAAAGACTCATATGATGTTATTCATTACTGACTACTGGGAAAAATACAACAGATTTAAAAATATCATTGATGTATACTAATATTCATTATATTTTGAATATTCCATGATTAGATAGATTCATATGGTTTCAAATAATTAGGGTGTTAAGAATTTAGTTGGAGGTACTATTTATCATGTAACTAGTGGAGGGATATTGTTTAATAAGAGAAACCAATGGATTGACAACTAATAAATTGGAGGAATGATGCAGATGTCATGGTCAGTGATGATGTGAAAACTAAAACATGTTTTACTGAAATAAACTATGAAAATATAATTTTGTCAGAGTGAGAATCCATGATATATGACAACAAGTATTTTTTCTTCATTGTAACTCGACCATGAACCTACATCCATTCAACTGATTCTTCATTATGAAAATAATGGGTGGAAGAGACATGAAACAAATTCATAGCCCAGTAGAGGGGATTAATAATCCTTGAATAATTAGACCTTGTTATTTTATTATATAAAAGGAACTATAGGTTCCTTTCCCTAAATAGGTAATGATAATAATATTCATGGTGAGACCATTCTTGGTGAAAACTGTCTAGTATAGTTTTTAGATTGAGGATAATCTACAAGGCATATATATGTATATTGATATTAATTTCTATCTTTACATTCTTCTTTATGGGACATGGATGAGTTAATGTGAATGAATAATGTTTTGTTTGATGAAAGGATTCCTCTAAACACAAATATCCATTTTATAATCCGCTAAATCCGTCGGGATATCTAAAGAAGATTAAGGTAGGGACCAAATCTTGTTAGTTATTTTACATGTACATCATCAATAGGGGTTCCTAGTAACGATTTTCATAAAGATAGTACATAATCCCCTTGCACCAGGAAAGGAAGTTGGTAACTCAATAATCATTTATATATATTTATTTAGAGATGTATTTGATATTTTTCTTTGTTATGACTAGAAGGAGACTAGATACCCTGATTTGGGGGTGTATTAGGCCATGGATAATCTTTTCCAAATTATCCATGCCCCACTAGATATTGAACTTTTTTATTATAAGGGCCAAATTGTTTTCATTTATGTTTTACTATTGATCTTAATATTTATTTATTTATCTGATGATAATTCTTTGAATGCTATGTGGAGAAAAAAGAACGCATACATATATATTTTAACTTGTTTCACCCTCACTGGGATACATCAAAGGAGAATACAACGACAATGTGCCGATGTACCAAATCCACTAAAGCTCACAACCAGTTTACAGTGTTCGTGCTACATCACTTCTAGGCCCTAGATCACTTACTTTACAATGTTTAGGGTTAGCTCACTTATTCCCCAAGGGTCACTCTCTATTTCCCTATATCTAGCTCACTGTCATTATAAAATATATCATTCTTCCACATCTTATGATCACTGCTCTGAAAAGGATCCATTAATAGTATATATACTTATAGGTCCCTTCATTTTAAAAAATGAAATCTGCATCATTAACTGTTGATAGATTCTCTATAGATGTCTATCATTCAAAAATAGATGAATCTCACTTTTCCCGATGTGTACTGAGGAAATCTAATTCTTACCCGCAGACATCAATGGGCCTTGCCTGTAATTCCCTCCTTTTGTGTGAAATCCACATTTTGCACAAAACCAATTTTTCATGAAACCAATTCATTTATGCACAACCAATTCGTTTATTAAAAATAACCATCTTTTACAGGGAACATTTTCATTACACACAATCACCTCTTTTACGTGCAATCTTTTTGTTTACGCGCAACTCCCTTGGGTACTCCTATTTCATGTGCTAGAGATCGGATACTCTCTAATTCTAGAGATTATTCAAATTATGGGGTCACTTCATATTTATAGGCAAAATTGACTCCGCATGAGAAGCCCTAAATGAAGGCATAATCCACTTTGATCATGAAAAACACATCTTCCACGCCACATCAAATTTCACGCACTACTCTAATTTTTGCACACCTCATGCCTTTACCAATTTTTAAGCATCTAATCTTGAAGGACATCTTGCATGAAAAATTATATTTATCTATTTCATGCACCAATCTATCATTTATCACACCTTCCTTTGAGAAAAACACATTTCTCCATTTTCGGATTTTGAGGCCAATTTTTTTTTGGAAAACACTAGAAAACAACGCCACCTTATATCTACTCTTTTTGTACTGCCTCCAGATCTTGCATTCCTTTTTAGTGATTCTTATATCAATCTTAGATTGTCAAAAACATCTATTTGACTTGATAAGTCACCATGTAAAACCCCATTTTCCTTAAAAATTAACTTCATGGTCTACTTTTTCAACAAAACATAACATGAAGGCCCACTTTGTCAACAGACACAATCATCTAAAAAATACTTCAATGGTACCTTGAGGGATTTTTGCCCAAAATTCTTTTATATGGTGAATCTAAACTATTAGATAAACCACCAATATAGATCAACATAATATTTAATGTATCATATGGTTAGCTAACTATAAAAAATTTAATAATTTCCTTTAGTGGTTTGGAGGATACAAAAAAAATCCTTGATAGCACCAACAATTTCAGAGATCCTATCATCAAGCCTCATCGTGAGGAAGTGTTGTAAAGATACTATAGAATACCTATAATTTAGTTTAATGGAGGGATAATCATATCAAAAAACTCTTTTGGTAGATATACATAGTTCACCTATGTTAAATAATGATTCTCCTTAAGTGGAATAAAAATATTTAATGACAACAAAGCCTCAATATGTGATGTTGAGCATCTGACATGTCATAATTATGAGTTTTATAAGTAAATAATAATTTAATCGAGAAGATAGAATAAGAGGAAAAGCCATCATGGTCCCAAGGTGGGAAGTCACATTTCTTTATCAGGGTATTTGGGTCCACCAAATCATAGTTTTAGTTGTCAAAAAGTAAATTTTTGGTTAATTGGGAAATACTAATACATGAGATAAGTACTCGGGGGTCCGAAAATTGTAGATCCCTAGCATGTATTATTTAACAACAATGATATATTCACTAATAAATGAGCCAATACCCATGTAAATAATGGGTGAATCATTTAAATCTTTTTTTCTATGAATGATTTTTTGTAGACATGTTTCCCTCCATCCATATGTGATAAATCAACATGCCATGGTTAATGAGGATATGAAAATTAAAAATGATATAGGTGAGACACCAGGTAGATTTCCACATGTTCTTTATATTATCCAATAGAATTTTGGAGTATTAATCCACCACCCAAATGTTATGTTGAATAACTTGTATAAGGGGATGGCCATTTGAAGAGATCTTGCTTCTTCCTAAATGGAATTTTTGTCCCCGCAAATATAACTGGAAGCATAAAGAATCAGTCCCCATACATCAGAAACCAGGCTGCCTCCTCATATCTCACCTTGAATACATGACACATCTATGTATATTTTTTACCCCAATCATGGTGATAGTCATTTGATCCATCTTTCTTTCCCAACATCACAATTAGATCATAGATGATCGATATTCCTAGACAAGGTCATTGATTGGCCGCCATGAGGCTATCACATGAAAAAAATCTCACCAAGATCAGAGACTATAGAATGAACACACACATTTGGATATATATATATATATATATATAGATATATATATATATATGAGAGCAGTTTGAGACCTCCCATTTTTGTTCTTGGCGACCTACAAGGCCCAACACACAGTTTCAAAAATCATGCTATGATATTTCCTTTAATTACCATTCAACTCCACCCCCAAAAACTAAAAGATAATAGTATTTAGACGATCCTCTATACACCAGTATATTGAAGTGATATATAAATAGATAAATGGTGAACCACACCCGCCATCATTAAAAAACTGGTGACATGACGCATCATTATTGAAGTACTATCATCACTAGTAGTATGAGGAAAAGTGAATGCCTTTCCATCACCCATTTTCATATATTGTTTGTACCTTATTCTAAATCCTCAGTACTATATGATTGAGAATTGTTAGTATCTCCTAGAAATATAATTTTTACACCAAGTTATCAATATACTGTTTATTATGTGGTAGTGTGAAGAAAAAATTTATATTGAATCTCCCTGACAATATGACCTTGAAAATTCATCAACTAGGAGACTCATCTAGTTGAATTTATTCAAGTATATTCTTCTACACATTGGTGAGAAATGTCTTATTTACTAGGGTAATTGCATTCCATTTTAAACAATATGTATGGGGTTAGGAACCCTATAAAATGGAGAGTTCTCCCAACCCAATTATCCTTCCAAAACTAAATGTCCCCCACCAAACAACCCAATATGATTATTTGTCTAGTAATTTAAAATCATCAGCAAAGAATCAGGCCAAACATGAGATCCATATTTTGTTGTCCTTCTACATTATCGAACAATACCGATAGAGATATTTTATAGACCATTCCCAAAGATCATTCTTTTAAATAATATTTCTTTCATGTTTTTCTTGCAATCCATGCTTCCTCTCTATAATGTTCTTCTTGATCACTCGGTTGCCAACAAATGGTTTCAACAATATTTTACATGAAGAATTTTTGCACATTACCTCCTACTTCATATCCAAAATTAGGAATTTCATAAGTTACTCAATTCAAGTGAGATTATTTTTGGGTTATATAATAACTACAAGCACATGCATCGGTATTAACCTGAGGATGGTAGTGGAAATCGAAATTTTGTTACTGAAAAAAAAAGAAGTTGACTCTTCCAATTGCATATTCCCCATGTTATCTAGTTTTTATGATTTATAAAGAGCTCATTAATCACCTTCACATTAGATATAGGTGCTCTTAAATACTCCATTTTCAATTACATCTACTACATCCCAATCCATACATTGATGATTTTTACATACCTTGGTGAACATATTTTTGAAATTGATAAATATATTATTTGAAAACATAATTATTTACACTCCATATGAAATAAATATTTATATATAGATTGAGGCCATCATGGGAATAATTCCTTCTATTTAAAATGAAGGGAATACCATCTACATACATGAGGAGAATGATAAATCCATCACCTGATGTATTACTATAAGGAAAGATCATCACACTCTCGATATCACATTTGATATTTATAGAGAAGTCTTCCTAATAAAAAAATGAAGAATCTGGGGGAGATTGTATCCCCCTAACTGAGACTTCAAGTCAATTTAAATAAACACAACCTTTCCCCCTGAGTGAGATAGACAACCATTGAGGAGAAATTGACCTAAAATATAGCTCACAAACACATTCTATGAATCATATTTTCCTCCTAACCCTAACAATGTAAGAACACTCCTTGTGATCATATTATTCATTTGTGTGCATATTTATCATGATATTGGATCCTAGGGTATTCTTGTTAACTTCAATAATCATTTCTTGAGAAATTCTAATAGTCCCTTGAATGGTTCGTCTATTCATGAACCCATCATTCTCTTATGAAATTATCTTTGGGAGCACCTTTCCCAACAATCTATTAATGATAATGGTGAGTATCGTGGAACTGAGCATTAAATTAAAAAATGGGTCTATTTTGACTAATCAGATTCTGATCATTATACTTTATAATCAATATAATTTTGAAAGAACAAGTTTACCTTGTATCCCCCCATGGAATAAATTCAGCACCATGCTAATGACTTGCCGCTAGATGACATCCCAAGAAAATATCTAGAAATCATTTGCGCAAATTTTTAAACCAGGTGAATAATCAGAATTTATAGTTACTACTACCGCCTTGATATTAATTTCTCTATGAATTAAAATCATGTCCTCATTATCCTTATCATCCACCACCATCATAACATTTTGAATGAAATATTCTTCTATTTCAAGAGAAATCCTTATCAATTGTCAAGATATTGGCGAGAAGGTTTTAGTTCAATGTTGGGGGACTTTTAGGACCAAAATTATGTCATCCTGATGAGTTTCAGAACCCATTTTAGGGGTTTCATCATATTGTGTATCCCCTTAGGAAAGAATATTCCCATCATGCTCTATGTCATTTGAATATTCTCTATGATCATCTAGTGTATTTATTATGATAAAATTCACAATCATGGATGTAGAAGATGGACCATTATTACTAGTTGATGTGCTATCCAAACAATCCCATAGTCTCTACTATATGAAACAAAATTAGAGATCTTTTTATTTTTTTGAGTCTCATATTATCCATTGGTGAGATTCCTCATGCATGATCTTCTATAGAATGGTGTGTCTCTAGATTTTAGTCCAAAAAAATTCATGCATTGTACATATCATTTGGGGTGTTGTTCCACCTATTGGGTAGAAATTTCACCCTTCCAGTACTACTGATTAATGCAACCAAGATTATCAAGTCATCCTAGATAAAACAACTAATGATCATGAAGTTGGTTTAAGGTAAACTATATATTCTAAAAAACGTATGAAGCACACTTCTCAATGTGTAACTATGAGATAGTGAATTTCAGAGTATAGGCTGACCAAAACATGATTGATATATAGTTAGTGTCCAAAATTTTCAACAAGTTCTCCTCCTACCCACTTTATAATGTGTAGTCCTATTATTGACCACCCCAGGATAAATATATAGATATTTAGGATATTTGAGCATAAAATGATTAATCCTTCCATTTTTTGATATTTTATTAAAGGGAGTGTCACATTGGTCATCCATCCTTGAAGCATTAGACTGCCTTGTACAGGATGGATCTTCTTCATTACTATTTCCATTTATCATGGGTGTATCTATGGCCTCGTTCTGATCGAGAAGGGCATCAAGACCCTATAGATCAATGGAGTATTCACAATCATCTGAAGAAACTAATCTTTATCCATATCTTCTACCTAATTATTTATTGGAGATAAATAGGGTGAAAGATAGTGGTGGATTGGGATGTTTCATAGAAAGTCTATAAAAGGAATCTTGGTCATCCTCCACATTCATGTACTTACATACATATTTCGGGACCTTATGGGCCTAATCCTTGTGGTTGGGTAGCTACAAATTATATGATCCTTCCCTTATATTTATTGTTTGTGGGTGGGGCTTCCATTATGTCATCTATTAACTCATATTTTGAGAGGTCATTAGTTATTTGAATGTTCACTCAACCATATCTCTAATGGCTTGGGAATTTCCCTTGCATGACCATATGGTTGTAACATGGATTTATTGAATGTGTTTTATAGAATGCTCTATAATTATATTACCCATGTTTATTTTATATTCCTCTACCACTGGTTGGATCATCAGTGTAGGGGAAGCCTGTGAGATAGGGAGGGATACTATTCCATTCAATGGTATTTCATAAAGGACATTTGAAGAAGAAATATTAATCATTGGATTCCTCGTGATGAGGATTAATAGTTCATATAATTTACTGATTCATTCAATCCATACAAGTATTTTTCATGGGTCTCAATCCCAATAAAAATAATCCTCCCACACACAAACTAGTTTTGATTGTATGAAGCATCACGTTGATGTGGAAAGGTTCCCCTAGAGAGCATGTAGAAGACCCATGTCTGGAATTTTCTTCTCCATTCACCTCAGGATGGAGTGTATTATTCCAGATGGGGGTTAATGGAGTAGATATTGGAGTATCCTACTCACTAGTTTATTGAACCCATTAATTCTATAAATATAACCTAGTCGGAGCCCACCTTGAAATATCATCGGTAGTGATCATGATGGTAATGGAAAAAATCCCATTCCTCTATGAAGTAGTAGAGAGTTTAATAGGAATTTTCTATGGATATGATATTGAATGAGTATTCAATTTTTAAAGGGGGTTTCCCCCTATGTTTCCCTAGTTGGTGGATTCATTTATGTGGTTCTATTTTTTATATGTCCAAATGATCCATGTTCATAGTTGGGATGACATCCTCATATTCTTAATGATGAAATGGGGGCAGTCATGACCATACATGGGATAGGATAAAATGGATATATGATGTGATGGAACATTGTAGACATGTCAGTAATATCATTCATGTTAGGTGTGAGTTTGTGCAAGATATTCACAACATCAGTTTTCTTGATCCCACACCCATTTGTGTTGGTTAACCGAGTATTTCATGCAGCATGATTCCATTGGTGTACATGAGGTAAAGTATGAATACATGTCTAATAATGGTGATTCTCATAATTCCTAATCACATTTTTCTTCAACATTGTATATTAATGATCTATATTTTATGTCTTCTTTTACTGGTGAGGTCCATCATTATTTGTTTCCCCCAGACGTGGGAGAGAAGTTTCATAATAGATATACAGTTTTTTTTCAGTATCGATGCTTAAAAATCCTATATTTATTTATTTCCAAAATTGATGAAGTTTAAAATTAATCTTATGTTCACAATTGAAGGTGGATAGTTTTATTTTTGGTTTAAAATTTTTTTTTCATATGTTTTCATGGGGGAATTCATTAGGGTTCACATTCTTCTTCCTAGAGTAGTCCATATCCTCATACTAGTCACAACCCCCTTCAGCATGGGTCCCCCATATTTCTACTTAACAATGGAGGTATGAAACTAAAACTGTGTTATATGATATATAATCCATGATTGTAATAAGATGATGGGATGAAGGTTCATACTTACATG
Source organism: Viscum album (assembly GCA_963277665.1). Taxonomy (NCBI): domain Eukaryota; kingdom Viridiplantae; phylum Streptophyta; class Magnoliopsida; order Santalales; family Viscaceae; genus Viscum; species Viscum album. The sequence goes on along the minus strand of OY728165.1, from coordinate 1,331,371,741 downwards.
GGTTCCTCCATTGAGTTTACTCCATTTTCTAGGTCTCCGTCATTGACTTAATGCATGTTCGTGAATCTATTTCTTGGAAACATCTACAACTAGATATTCTTTTATTATGTATTCATCTATTATAAGATGATTTATACCTATGTTCGGAGTTGATGGTCACATTGGACAAAACTAGATAACTATAGTTGTTGGATGTCCTTGGAATTTGAGAATTCTACCAATTTCAAAATTGACTGCATGTCACATAGATGCATATTAGGTGTTGAAACCTGGTCATCCTGTGGTCATTAAATGGAAACACCATGGGAATAAATAATAAAATCCTCATTGCCTATGGAATGAATTTTTTTAGATTACATATGTATTTTGATGCATAAAGTGGGGTTACATGTTTATAGTCTTATGGAGATAGGATCATATTTTTAAGATCTTATTTTTATATAGTCAGAGTTATATGGTCTAATAGGGATAGGGTCATCAGTTTAAATTATTGTGGGAAAATGGTCTCATGTTTATTTTATTTTTGGAAAATGGATATTGGCATAAAGTATTTTTGGAATTTTTCCCATGTATTATCACCACATACTTGGATTTATGTGGGTTAGGTCTAAATGGTGATGAAGAGGTCATGTGGGGACTTCATGTATAAGTGGTAATAGGTTGAGTGTGTCCCTATGGGGGAGTAATGAATAAACAATTAGGTTTTATACTCTTAGGGAGAATGAAAACTGATTTATGATTTTTTTTCAGGATCGAATCTTAGGGAGGAATCCCATAAACCCTATTAGGAGACACAGATCGAGAGCCACATAGTTTGAGTGAAAATATTTATGTTCAATGAAATGTTTGATCTATGATGTTTAACATCATGTGTATGGAAACTTGTGACATGAAAATAGTGTAGAAAATTAATGGTATATGGATTATGTTAATGCATCTCCATGTAAGGTGGATAATTATGTGATAACAATATTAGGCATCCAATATATATATCCCACTGGGTAAGACTATAATTCAATGTGATGTGCTGAGGATGTTGTCGTAGATTTTATCTTCCAAAAGTTTGGATGTTTTCATGTTTTTTAATATCAGATGATTTGAATAGGGAATATATGTAGATTAATATCATAAAATTCATAGTTATTTGTCACTTACACAACTATGTAATCCCATTAATTGTAAGAGTGGGTGTATATTAGGTTATGAGATTATACCACATTTAAGGGAAAAGATATTTTTTAAATATATGATCCACCACTGGGTTTGTTTGTGGGGTTCTAAAGGGTATGGATCCTATTAATATGAGAAATTGGTGAAAATATGTTATAGGCCATGCTTGGAGAAAAGGGTATGGACATGTTGGTTGATATTATTAGTCCTTCATATGTTTTGGGAATGAGTAAACTGGGATTAGATAGGGACTACTTCCATGGGTACTGAATATTCATGAAAACATTTCTTCGGAAATGATGAATCATATAGTGGTTTTGTAGGTGAGTTTCACAATGCATTTGTGGTTCATGAAGGTGGGTCTCACTAGGCAAAGTCCATCCTGAAACATGGATTCCATACCAAGGGGTAGTGACATGGTTTGTATTTGGTGGATTTCATGAATGATGGAGGGCTTGTAGTACCCCATTATGAAATATGAATTTTCCTAAAAAATGTAGGGTGATATAATTCATAATTTTAAGCTCTCATATGGACTTAGTTTCTAATGTGGTCATATATTGTCCTAGAATACATGCTATGATAATTATAACATCACAACAAGGGTTTAGCTATAAAATTAAGGAGGTTTTCTGAAAAATAAATATAGTTCTTAACAATGTGTGTTATTTTTATTTATTCTTTTTTCTACTTCAAATATTTCATAACCATTGTGATGTAATAACAAATATATCTTAAATATACTGATATATTATTGTTTTTTTCATATAAGAGAGTTTCTTATCATTTTCAGTCTTATGGAAAATAGAATCATTGATTATACGTACACGTGGAATACCCCCTCCATGAAGTGATGTTTTCATTTTTCATAAATGGATAATTTGGAGGGTAAAGATGATTTAAAAAACAAATATATATGCATTAATTGAAAACATATATTTCTAGAATGGAAATATATCATCTATATTCTTATAATTATTTCCATTGAAAAATGATAATGTCATTCTTGTGTATGTTTTCGAATACCACATCGGCGAAGCAATGTGATTCATTTTTTATTTTCAAAATGTGAGGATGGTAATCCGTATATATATATTGAATATGATTGACATTTTTAACATATTTATTATTCTATAAATGTTAAATATTATTTAAGTTACTTAGTTTTTCACATTAGAATAATGAATGAGTCGTTCTTGGGTACATATAGACTATAATTTCATTAATTCACATCATTTATTTTCCATGACCAACTTAAATGGTTGGTTTTTTATTTATTTCTAATGTAAAAATATGTTAAACTATAAAATTATCTTTATTGTGATATTGTAAATTATACCCCTTTGATCATGTTCAACACAGTAACGTGGTTATATGGTTATAAACCCAACAACCCAATAACATGAAACTAGAATTTAACCATTTTAATTAATGAATAATACATTGTAATAAATGTTATAAAAATATTAATATAATTTATTTAAATAGAAAAATAGTATTATATAAAAAATATTATAATTTTAATATTTATGATTTATTTAATTTACAAATCTCTATATGACATAAGTTCTTGAATTTTTTAAATGTTATATTAATATATTTTAAACTCTACCTCATTTATAACCTTGTTATTTTAAATGATTCAAAAAAATTACTATTTTTTATTAATGGTTTTTAAAAATAATTTTTGGCTATACTAGACTAAATGTAAAATGTTTTGATGATGAATATTTTAAATTTTTTTGTTAGGAATCAGTTTTTATTCATTAAAAAGGATAAAAAATAATGTTTTTATTATATATTACATGATCCATTTTACCCACCATCTTAATCTGTATTCATTAGAATGATTTATTTACTTTTTTTCAATGTTATTTTGAAGGTAAATATTTTTCATAATATTTTAGTGATATTTAATTTTAAAAATTGATTCTAAGGAATCAACAACTTTTTCACATCTTTATAAAATAACTAGAAGTGTTTTGTTAATGGGGAATAAATTTTTTTCAAGGTACTGATGATGAATTTTTTAAATAAAAAAATAGTTAATGATATGATACTTAATAATTATATATAAGAATTATTTTATCCTGATATAATGTATATGACAGGTAATCCCGATAAATATTACATAATTGGTGAGATATATATTGTTTCCTAAGGCATCGAGCAATGTTCATTGTCTTCAATGGATGGAATGGTGGAGTAAACTAGGAATGTTTCTACTAGTGATTTAATTATTAACCAAATATTTCTTACGTGTATGAAAACATTTTATAAATATATTTATCTAAAATAACTCCATGAGTTTAAATTTTTTTTAATGGTTTCAAAGGATTTATTTGAAAAAAATGTTTTTCCCCATATGAAAATGATTTATTTTATACATTCATTGAATAATTTATGAAAGATAAAAATATGTTTTTTTTTCAGGTTATTTAGTGGACTGATAGAATTATTTCATTTATATCCCGTATAGTTCTTTGTATGATCATCCCATGTTTTTTATGTTTTTCACAGTTTTAGAAAATGATTTTGAATAATTAATTATGCATTTTGACTTTCATAATGATTTATCTTGACAAGAAAACATGTATTTTTTTAAAAAGTAGTATTGAGAGAAAATTTTAGACAATGTTGATGTGTCCAATTTTAAATATATGGGATTTTTATTAAATTTTGACGAAGAAGTTCTCTATAAATATGAACCATAAAGGATTTGGGGACCTCAAAAACTGACGTCACTAATCTTATCACCCAAACCATCATTTCAAAACCCTATATTGTCTTTTCATGAAGGTTATTTTTTTGGCTTGACATTATGTCTAGGGTGTCATTTTTTGGTAACTTCATTATATCATATCATTCATTTCATTAACAATTTATTCTTTAATTTTTTTCATGGTTCAGAGGTCCTTTCACAGGGTGGTGGGTAAATATTCTAATTTTTTCACTAATAATGTTTCTTCTTAAAATTAATGGATTTATTTTGTTCATTTCTCATGCTTAAACATTGTATATTTTTTTTAGGATCCATTCAGAGTCTACTGTTTGGGTTTTTTTCATTTCTTAATATGTTGTTATATTTATTTTATTGTGATGAATACAGTGATTTTTCAGGTTTCCCAATGGAATTCCAATGATGGGTTGTTCCCATGTGAATGTTTATTCTCTAGTGATGGTGTGACAATGGTGTTTTGTATTTTTCGACAGTCTATTATTCCAATTGACCTATGTTTGAAGTGACAATGGTAACCATGAGGGTTTTATCACAATGATGGATTAAAAAAAAGAAGTTTCATGTTATTATTTTGGAATTTTAATCTGATGTATTTATGGGTTGTATTTTTTTTATTGGTCATTTTGTTGTGAGGTTTCCTCTAAATGATATCAATGTGTCTTTTCTGAATATATAATAAATATTAGATTGGGAATGAAAATTTTTTAAATATTGACTAAACTATTATGATTATATATCGTTTCATATTTGGGACCTTATATATGGTATATCAGTGAGAGTGAAGACAAAATTAGAGGTTATGATAATGTTAATAGAAAACCCTTGTCTGATTATACCTAATGGTTATGTTCAAAATATATAGAATATAAAGACAACTATATAGATTAATATGATTGGTGTCTATTTAGAATGTTTTACCAATTAGGAAATAGGGGAACTATAGTGGGAATATATCCAGTGGAAAATCTCTTTCAATATAAATATTCGATAATGGTTGGATTTGAAATATATAAATTTATATTTTTGATGGATCAGTCGACACAAGATATAAAATGTGGTGGTATCCATTGTATAGTTGTGAAAAATTTTAGACATAGGAACACAATCATTTTAATGAATTTCATGATGTAAAACCCTCCATATTTTAGTGGAACCTATGATACAGTGGAATCCTGAGGATGGATCATATTTAGGAAAAATAAACCTGAATTCAAGGAAATTTCATAATGTCAATATTTAACCATTTTCATTTATCATTTTAAGGTGTATATGGTCAATGTTTGTTGTTAGTTTAGAATACCATATATAGATTAGATTGATGTCATGGAATGATATATATTTAGAAATATTTTAAATGATAAATATTTCCCTAAGTCTATAAAAATATAAATGTAAAAACAATTCTGGGAATTGAGGTAAATATATTATCACTCAGTATCCATGTATGAGAAAATTATACAAAATTGTCTCATATGAAACAAATGGTATTGAATAAAATTATTGTAAAATTAATATATTTTAATAAATATTGAAACCAATATTATGATTGGATTTGGATTGATATTATAAAAATGGTATGAAATAGTTGTTTTTTGTGACAGGAAAGTAAAGAAGGAGTTCTCTAACATTTATGTACATCATCATGATAAGAGTATTTATTCATCATGGGGGAATGAAATTGAGAATATGTCACCAATGAAATATGGAGTTAAGGACCTAACATGTTCCATGTTTTCAAAAATATATTTTAGATAATGGTTGACAAGATCATTAATGTGTTACAAGGGTTGTATGTTTGGTCATTTGGTTAATGAATGAATAGGAAAAGTACTGATCAATTTACGAATAGTGTAATAGATTATAATCCAATAAGTAGATTATTTAATTTTAATGAGGTGTAGAATTAATCTATCATGTGTCTTAATATAGTTACTAATGGTTAAAATCATAATTATAAAATTCGAAAAATTGTGTCATAATTATTCTTTACAAATACTATTGATGTTTAGCTATCTAAAGATGTCCTGAAAGGTAAATTTCTTAATAATTCAAATTATGAAGATTAATGTTTTAATATATATGGTCGCATTCCATTATTTCATATAAAAACAAAATTAAAAATTGAATATCCTCAATAAAATATTCGATATAACTTATTTTGAAAAAAAAGTGGTTGATTTAATGAATCATAGATTTATCCGAAAATTCCTATAATTGTGTTTTGGATGATTTCTTCATAAAAATATTTTGAAAATTTCTATAGGAAGTCTATGATGTTATTCAATGTATGGATTGGATTTTAGGTTATCACGATAATATAAAATCCTTAACTAAAAAACGGTAGATTCAATTATATCATAACTTTTATAACATATCACGAAACATTGAAATATATTAAAGGTAGAAATCAAATTTAGCTTTCTTGTATTAATGAAAATTATTAAACTATTCAAATTATTTATATTCTGGTGGTGAATTAATATTTTTATGTACTTCATGTCTATTTTAACTATTTTATTTTTATTTTCGGAGGTAGTGTTTACTATGGAAATTTTTATAGATTTTATCCTAATTTCAAACACCTCTAATTTAATAGATTGGGTATATATTAAGGTATTGATATAAAATTAATGGAATTTTTAAAAAAATGATTAATTAAAGATAGAAATTCTCCATTGGGGTAATTTTTTATTTTTAAGAAATTATGATGGATTAATGATAATTTTCATTGATTATAGATTCTTGAAAATTCATAGTTATGGACCAGTACCCTTTAACTCATATTGATGATTTGTTTGATCCACTCTATGGAGGTCAATATTTTTCCAAAGATTTATCTCTAGTTATGATATAATAGTTTTATGTTGAACGAGGGTGATAATCTTATGATGTCATTTTGGTCTTAATATGGTCATTATGAGTGAGTGGTTATTCCCATTGGGTTTTATAATGCAGAAAATGTATTCATGTATCTTGGTAATTGAGATTTCAATGACTATTTTGATATTTATTTGGATTGTGTTTATTTTTGATAATTAGTAAGAGGGTAAAATTAAAGATGATAATGAAATATACCAATGGATTTTATTTTCATCCTTAAACAAAAATATGTTACTTGGAAATTATATTATATGTAAATTTTTTTCATAGATGATTTCATTCCAAGAGTATAATATTTCTAAAGATGGTAAAATTATTGAACCATCTAAAATTAAAGTGTTAAATGTATTGAAAATTCCTAAAAATTTCATATATATTCATGGTTTTATTAGGTTATGTTGTTAGTATTAGCAGTTATTTCAAAACAATGATTTGTTATCTATCGCAATAACATTTTGAGGTAAAAAAGTTAAATTAATTTAGGTGAATGTGTGTGATAATTTAATTAACTAACTAAACAAGTTTGTTAAGGGTTATTATCTGGACATTCCATATATAAATTGTGAATTTTTCATATATAACAATTCTTCATTGAATAAATATTTTTCTATTCTAAGGTAGAATTACTTTTTAATGTCTCATTTTTTACATTAATTGAATCCTCATCCTGAAAATTTTCCTACACATTGTCAATTACTGTATTATATGGTTTTGATATAAAAATATGGGAAAATTAATTATATGTTATAAATTGTGACATATAAATTAATTTTAATGGTCTCAAGTATTTATTCACTCAGAATCAATTGAATTCTTGGAATAGAACATGACTTAAACTATTAAATTGTAATGATTGCAAGATTTATTACAATCCATAAAATAAAACAGTATTATATTATTTATATCAAAATGTTATTTCATCATTAAGAATGATATATTTGGAACATGATACATTGATAAATAATTTGATAAAAGTTATACTAGAAATTATGAATGCATTAATTATTTTTATTTCTATTATCAGTGTATTCATTTATTTCATATAAAAATTAGAAATTTAAAAGTACTAAAAATATTTAAATGGTAGATTAGAAATTATATATAAATTGAAATTTGTTGAATTTATCATTGAAAAGAAAGGATTTTTGGTATCTGAAATATATTATGTGTTCTAAATTTATTCTAGTTGGAAAAAGAGATATTAGGTGATGCTCAAAGCTATCCTTACTTGGTTAATCCTGGTAGTACTAAGATATAAAATGAACATTAGGAGTATTATTATTTGGATAGAACAAATGTGGGTTTTGGTGAGTCCACAATGAAATGATTGACTTATAAATAGGTTAAATATGAATGACAATTAAGGAAAGGGATAATTCTACATTTTCCAGTACCATAGTAGAAATTTGAAAAAATATTTATGGATTTCATGGATAGATTTACAAATACATTTTGAGGTAATAATTCAATTCGGGTTATTGTAAATCGATTTCCTAAATCTAAAAATTCTATTCTTATTCATGAATTTTTATATTTAGATCATATTATTTGAATGTATCACAGAGACACGATGAGGTTATAAGGAATTCAAATATCTAGCATATCAAATCATGATCCAAGGTTTATTTCTTATTTTTGAAAAGTACATAAAAATTATTTTAGTTGTAAATTATATTTTGATATAAACTTTCATCCTCAATATGGTTGATAGTGGGAGAAAACTATTCATAATTTTAATGACATGCTTCAGACATGAATAATGGGTTACCTAGGAGTTTGGGTTCAACATATTTTAGTAACATACTTTTATTATTATAAAATTTTTCATTCCAGTATAGTAATGGAGCCTTTTGGGGAATTATACGAAATAAAGTGTCAAACGGTAGTTTGTTTCAATAATAGTTGATTTTTTAGGGACTATAGTTTTTATTATAAGTGTATAAAAAGGTAATGGAAATATTTAAATATACAGGGGACAATTAGTGTAGAAAAAATCATTATAATAATAACTATATTAATGATATATCATTGATGTTTGGAGATCATCATTTCTATAAGGTATCTCAATGAAAAAATGTTATGAATTTTGGTATAAATGGAAATTTGAGTCCATGGTTTATCAGAATATATGAAATTCGATAGAATATTGGATTTTATTCTTACAGAATTTTATTTCATCAATGATTATCATAGATACATTATGTGTTTCATGTTTCATTATTAATGAAATATGAGCAAAATGTAACTCATGTTTTTACCCCAGAATTAGTATAGTTGGATAGAATATTTCATATTATGGAAATTATTATTAAAATTATTTATCATAGAGAGAAGTTGTTTTGGAAAATAGATATTCTTCATCTATTTTTTTGAGAAATGATATATTTTTTATGATGCTATATGGAATTGGAGAAATAATATGAAGGAAAAATGCCCTGACTTGTTTTTGAAATGAATTAAATTGTAGAGACATAATTTTCAAAATGGGGGAGGATTGTAAAAATATAAAAATAGTTAATATTAAATCTAATTATTGTAATATTAGTAATTCGGAATAATAATTTAAATATTTATGTTCAATATACGAATATTAGGTAATTTTTCTGTGAATAATTAAAATAAATTTAATCTTATGGAATTGGTTTACTGGTATTATATGATTTCATATTAAATATTAATTTTTGAATTTCAAAATTTTAATTTTTGAAAATTATTAAATTTTTGATTTCACCATGTCTAAAATATCATTGTGATATTTTTTAACTTTCTGAAATTGTTTATTTTTGGGTGAATATTAAAAAAATATTGTTGTTTATAAAAAAAATGAAATATAACTAATGTATTTACCAACATTAATTATATTTTGGAATGCATTTAAACATTAATTAGTCAAAAAATTATTAATAATATATTCAATTAAATTTTAATCAAAATTAAACAAGATTTTGGTATTTAAATAATTATATAAATAAAATTATTTTTTTTTGTAAAATTTGACATCAATACGTTTTTTGGGTATATTTAAAATGTAATTTATTCCACCAATTGAAATTAAAGGTGAAAAAATTGAAGCTGTATTTGGAACTACATTTAATAAATTTCACAATGGGGAAGCATTAATTTCTTATCATTATTAATAGTGTCATAGTTAATAAATAAAATTATCGACGTAAGAGTGTATTCAGGTTAAAAGGATCAAACTAAAAGGATAAGGGTTAAAATTACCATGAAATGACTAAATGATATTTCTGGACATACATAGACCATATCTACATTATTATTTTATTATTATATATATTTTTTATCCATATGGATTGAATATGACATTGATATATTTTATGCTTTTGAAATATTCCAATAGTTTCTTCACAAAAACATATAAAGGGAAACCCATTGTCCCCTAATATCTACACTTACAGAGTCTCTTATCTTACCCAATAAAAACCAAAAACCATATTAAAAACCCTTCAAATGTACTATATTTCATATTTTTGTCGTAACACCATATTAATTTTTTTTATTTTAAACACATTAAGGGTTTATGATGAAGAGATATAATTTTTAAACGACAGATTTCTCATGATTACTTCTTTCACCTCCTTCAATCCTATACTGTCACGACCCATCCTCGGGGCCCGTTTCGTGACTACACCAAGCCCGCCTTCCATAGGCCAGGGGCTGGCGACTAGCACCAAAGGCGTAAATCCCAATAACTGGAAATGAATTGCCTTTATAAATGTAAACAAAACATCCCAGAGTACAAGCGGATGTAATAAAATAATTACAAAAGAAAGTGCTGATAAGTAAGTGGGCCAGAATAAAAACCCAACTGAATGTACAACTACAACTGAATGAAAGTAAAACAAAAAAGAAAAACAACTTTAATAAAGGAAGCAGCTCCTGGGTCGTCCTTCTCAGATCCTACCTGAAGGGTAGGTACAGATAGTGCAGCTCCTGGATCATCCACCACAGATCCTACCTGAAGGGTATGTATAGATAGCCTCCACAATTCTCTCGCCCGTCGACCTCCTCCGAGTATCGTCTCGCCATGAAGTCCACCTCTGGATACTGACTCATCGTGAGGTCCACCTCCGGGTATCGTCCAGTCCTCGAACACTTGTCCTCTATCAGTGATGCCCGTCCTCTGCAACCAACACAATGTGGTGCGGGAATAGCCCATGCAGGGGTGAGTTTACGATACTCAGTAGGGACCCAGAGACCCTCAAGGTCTCACTAAATCCAACAAGGGTAAACACAAAGAAGGATCTCAAAAGATAACCCTTACATAGATATATGCCTATACTTATACCAAAGTTATCAAGTGACCCATCTCAATCATGAGGAAACACAAAGGTTATAAAATCAACGGATAACCACCACCTGTGCATATGCCCATACATATTCCTAAGTTATCAAGTGACCCATCTCAATCATGAGGAAAATAGGAAGGTCATAGACTCAGCTCAGACCAGGATTTTCATTATCGAAACCGTAACTGCTAAAAAGCTCCATCTCTAGAAAGTACAGTGATCCTGTCATGACTTCGAGTGAATACTCACTAATCTAATACTGCTGAGGCACTCCTGCTGTCGAGTACCGCGGGTCTGCCACGTCACACAATAGTTCTCCTCTTCAATGGGTCTGCCACCACACATAGTAGTGCTCCCCCTCATAGCCTACGGAGGTAATCATCCTGTCGAGTACCACGGGTCTTCCACCTCACAAAGTAGTGCTCCTCCGCCATGGGTCTGCCAATTCACAAAGTAGTGCTCCCCACTGGGCTATGCTAGTCACTCCGAATTGAATCGAACAAGCAGCCATCAGGTCACAGCCAACTACACGGTCTCCGTACTCCGTACGCTCGTTTCAAGGAGGGTCCTCACCACGAGCTACAAGTCGATACTCCAAGTATCACAAAGTCCCTCAATGAATTATCTCATGGATTGCCTCATCATAGGGGTCTCAACGCAACAGACGACGCATCAAACGGATGCTCGGTCTATAAGTTATTAGCCTTTTCGTCCCAGGGGCCCGGTTGGTTTTGTGTGCGAACCAACCCGGCCATATCTCAATTGTACCCTGAACTCTCATAGGGTATACTCATAGGGACTATTTCTCAACGAGATCACCAACACCACTGACAGTTTATCAAACGGACGTCCGGTCTGAAAGTTAATAGTTTTTCCGTTCCAGGGGCCCGATTGGATTTCGGGTACAATTCAACCCAGCCACTATCCAACTGCATCCAAAAATCTGGCGAAGCATGCCAAAAGTTTCCTCTCATCAAGAAAAAACCATCAAAGTTGATGGCACATCAATCAGACGTCCGGAGCTTGAGATATAAGCGTTTCCCCTCCGAGGGCCTGGTTGGTTTCGTATTCGAACCAACCCGGCCGAACCCAAAGTTCTCCGAAACCTTGATTGTAAAATACTGAAACGACCGTCTCGGTCCAAGGATCGCATCGCAGCTGAAGGTGTGTCGATCATAGGTCCTTAGCCCATGTTATGGGCAAAAGACTGGAAGAGGTCCGAAAATGGGGGCTTCCAGCCCGGACCGACTCGGCCCGAGACCCCCATGGGTCGGCCCAAACCGGCTCGACCCGAACCGGATCCATGTCCAGCCCACATGGGCACGGCCTGGCCCGGCTAGCACAGTGCGGCCCGGCTGGCGCGGCCCGGCTCGGCCCGGCCTGGGCGCGGCCCAGCCCGGCGTGCTGGCGCGGTCCGCTGGCCAGCTCGGCGTGACCGAGCTGGGCGGACAACAGGGGGGGGGGGGGCTACCCCCTGTTTAATTAAAAGTGGACCCCATGTGGGCGGCAGGGGTGATCCTCCCTTACAGCCGGGGGTTACGAACCCCCGGTTTCTCCCCTGATCGGCCGGCCCGCTCAAGCCGGCCGGCTGCTGCCACCCCGGGACCGGCGCGGTCCCATCCCCCTGCTCCGACGCTGGCGGCCAGAAGTCGACCACCGCTCCCTGCTACGCCGCGGCCTTGGTCCGACCGGAGCAGTGCGACGGCGCCATGCCCCTCCGCCGCGGCCCCTCTCCGGCCGTGGTGTTTTCATGATTCTTCGGCGCGACACGATAGCGCCGTGACCTTGTTCAACTTCAACGGCACAGTGCGACGGTGCCGCACATCCTTTCTGCATGTTCCCGCGCAGTGCGACGGCACCACACCATCTCCGTTCCAAAACCAAAACAAGGTCAAAAACAGAATTAAGGGAGGAGGGTCGGCTGTGTTTGTACGGTCGGGCCCCATCCCGTTAATCGATAGCAAGCTGCTAAGATTACGAATTATGCTCGAATATTCACGAACATATATTCAAACCTCTACCTCAACAATGGTTGACGATTGAAGAGCATCGTGGAAATAGAGTCGTGGGGTAAAAATCTGTATGTGCTTGATGGAGATCATCCGGGGTGGAGTATCGTCTCACACCGGCTGCGGAGAGGAAAAGAAAGGCATGACGATCACACCTTGCGGTGACGACATTCTTCTTCGGGGTCTTGACATTCATCGCATTCTCCAACGAAGAAGATAAAGTTTCTTCTAGCTTTTGAGTATTCTCTCCCAAACCTTAACACCACAAAACTAACCGAATAATCAAATAAGCTCCACTTATTTTATTAAGTCATGCCATGAGTTTAAAAATTTTAAACCTCAATTCAATAAATTGAATTAAGGACTTGGCACATTAATTTTAAAGGGTGTCAAAGGGGGGTTGGAGAGTGTTATGGAATATGAGAGGTCACCCACATAATGGGGGGGTTAGAGGGGGTTTAAGGAATGTGAAGGGGTGGGGTTTGTGTGGTCCCCACCTCAAATTTAACCTCACTTAGGTATTTAGGTTCACCCAACGTCCATCCTTAGGATTTAACCACTTTAAAGAAATAAAATTAAGCGCACAAATTTTAATTCTCTAAAGTCTTTATCCACAAAACTAAACAACTCATCCCAAGCAAATGCAACATTGGAAAAGGTCTTTTTAAGAAAATACCAGCGTTGCGGTTCCATCGGTGCCCTCAGATTTCAATTCCGTGCACTGGTTCAAAATATAGAAAAACCCGCTCGTTCGTTCACTGAACGTACCCGTGCTAAACTTCGGAAAATGATTCCGGGCACACTGGGCCTCAGAATTAGGCGCCGTTAGAAACTATGTTCTCGTAAAATTCCAAAGAAAATTAAGAAAAACTTTTCCTGTAAATTTCTGTGTTATTTCATTTCTCCTACCTCAGAGCTTTACGTCCCCATTAAGCTTTAACACAAACTAGGGATACAAAAGTGGTACTGAGCACGCATCTGAGCCTTCCGCTCTCATGTGCTCACCTGGAGGTTCTTGTGCTTCCAGTCAAAGCACACCTGAGGAATCGATCATTCACGTAAGACCTGCTTCTATCGATCCTCGATCTTTACTGGAATCTTCATGCATGTCGCCCTGTCATTGATGTCCAATACCCTGAGGTCGATGATGTGTGAAGGATCATGCATGTATCTCCTCAGTCGAGGTACGCGGATGATTTCATGCACCAGGTGCAACTGAGGTGGAAAGGTCAAGCAGTAAACCAACTCACCTACCCTGCTGAGGACGTTGAATGGTCCGATGAAGCATATAGATAACTTGTTTCCTCAGCAAAATCTTTGTAATTCCACGTCGAGGTGAGACCCGTAAGAAAAATGTGGTCACCATCCTTGAACTCTAGTGGTCTCTACCTCTTGTCAGCATAAGGCTTCTGTCAGCTCTGAGCTGTCCTCATCCACTGTTGGATGACCTAGACCTTCTCAGTTATGGCCTGGACCATCTTTGGTCCCACAAGAGCTGCTAAAATTTCTTCTTTGCTGAAAAGAGAAACCTGGTCTCATCCCCTGGATGAACCATGTTCTTTGCCTAATACAGTCAATTCGGACATGAGTGATGTATTTATGCCATGGACGACATTGTAAGGCCTTGACGTTACTACCAAGAGATCCAACCGTCACTCTCGCCTCTAAGGGTCGAGTCACACTATTGGCATCAGCGTGAGGTAACTGGGTCTCCTCCAGTAGAAATTTCGAAAGTGAGGGTCAAGTCAATAGATTAAACTAGAACCTCTTAGTACTCAAAAAGGAAGGAAGCAAATTTCACCCAGGTAAGTGTCTTTATATTATTGTAGCTCATTGTAAAAAGACTCAAATTTAACAAAAACATGGAACTACAAGTATGAATAACAAAAGGAAACCACTAGTTCTGCTCTTGTCCACTTGCTTCTGGTGCTCCATAGTCGTACGCTTCTACTTCCTGAAGCTGAGCTATCCCATGTCCACCTATTCCCTACGGTCGGGGTGGACCTCCTGGTGGTGGTGGTGGCAACACATCGAAGCGTCGTCCACCTCTAGCTGCATGGTGATCACCCCTCCCTCAGACTTCTTCTCCTAGCAGTCCACCTCGATCGAACCTCTGCCTCTGCCTGGGATGTTCTTCATTTATCTACTGGTTATCTGCGTGGAGGGTCGAACAATCACATTCCATGTGACCAATTTCTCCACAGGAGTAACACTGCATGGTAGGTCTGGCTCTGTCATTCCCCTTGGTTCCTTGCACTACCGACCATGATTCATGCGGTCGACCACCTATAGGTTTGGTCCTCTTGGACCTCTGTGTCATCTGTCTACTGCCTGAAACAGAAGACAATACTGCATGGCTGCTAGGGGTGGGTCCTGCTACTGGAGACTGCTCAGAAAGGAAACATTCCACTAAGAGGGCTCACTCCAACACCCTTGTCTGCTTCGGGATGCTGTGAGATACAACAGAATCTCTAATCTCTCGCTTGTGCCCCTACTCGAAGGTTCAGTACCTGAAGAATGGGTCCTGTACAATATCTGTGGAGTAATGTGAGAGGTCTTTCAACCTCGCTGAGTACTACTCCACCGTCATGATACCCTGGTGTAGATGCAACATCTCCTATATACGCACTTCTCCAAGGGTGGCTAGTACAAACTATGCCTGGAACAGGCTCTCGAATTCTACCCACATAAGTGTCTCCTCGTCATGAATCTGGAGCATCAGGCTCCACCCTCTTCCTGCTACTGCCTAAAGAAGGTAGGATGAAAGGATCACCATGAAGTCTGTTGGTGTCCCCAATAGCCTGCAGACTCTCACCACAGCCTCCAGCCAATCCTCAGCCGCCTGCGGGTCCGTCTCTCCCATGAACCTGGGTGGCCTCTTGCGCTGGAACTGATGCAGTGCACTGAAGCGACGTGCACCCTCTGCTGCTGGGGATGGTGGCATCGGTGGCCCAACAGGTAGTAGTACCATTGGTGCCTCCGCTGGTGCCTCAACTGGGATAGGGCCCTTTACTGAGGCCACGTCGGTCGGCGGGCTGTCAGTACGTACAACTCTCGGGGCTCTAGCTGGTCGTCTGTAGGGAGGAATCCTAAAAGAAAAAAACATGACACGGTCAAATGATTATACCTAGTGAGATGAACTCATTTGAGTTGTTTTAAAAGATACTTTTTAAAACACACACGCAATCATTGTTTTTGTGCACTGAGTCGAAAATTAGAAGTCAGGGTCCTAGTGTATTGATACATCAGCCGCCCGCACCAACACTGGATTCCCTGAACTGAAAACCACAGTCGGTACCCTTAACACTATTTCTTCATAGAAAAGGAATATCATAGTTACAAGTTCTACGGTAGAACCAACTCCTCTGATACCAATTTGTCACGACTCGTCCTTGGGGATCGTGTCGTGACTACCCTAAGCACGCCTTCCATAGGCCAGGGGATGGCGACTAGAACCAAAGGCGTAAATCCCGATAACTGGGAAGGAATTTCCTATATAAAAGTAAACAAAAAATCCCAGAGTACAAGCGGAAGTAATACACTAAGTACAAATGAAAGTGTTGAAAAGTACGTGGGCCTGAATACAAACCCAACTAAATGTAAATCTATAACTGAAAAAAAGTACAATAGAAAAGACAAATAACTTTAAGAAAGGAAGCTGCTCCTGGGTCGTCCTTCTAGGATTCAACCTGAAGGGTAGGTACAGATATCGCAGCTTCTGGATCATCCACCACGGATCCTACCTGAAGTGTATGTACATATAGCCTCCATAACACTCTCTCCCGTCATCCTCCTCCTAGTGTCATCTCGTCATGGAGTCCACCTCCGGATACTGACTTTTCGTGAGGTCCACCTTCGGGTATCGTCCAGTCCTCGAAAACTTGGCCTCTATCAGTGCTGCCCATCGTCTACAACCAACACAACGAGGTGCAGGCATAGCACGTGCAGTGGTGAGTATACGATACTCAGTAGGGACCCCGAGACCCTCAAGGTCTCACTAAATCCAACAAGGCTAAACACAAAGAAGGATCTCAACAGATAACCCTTACGTAGGTATAAGAGCATACTTATACCTATGTTATCAAGTAACCCATCTCAATCATGAGGAAACACAAAGGTTATGAAATCAATGGATAACCACTACCTGGGTATATTACCATACATATACCTAAGTTATCAAGTGACCCATCTCAATCATGAGGAAAACACAAAGGTCATAGACTCAGCTAAAACTAGGATTTTCATTATCGAAACCGTAACTGCTGAAGAGATTCGTCTCTGGAAAGTACATTTATCATGTCACGACTACGAGGTACTGCTCACTAACCTAAGACTGCTGAGGTACTCCTCCTGTCGAGTACTGCGGGTCTGCCACCTCACACAGTAGTGCTCCCCCTCATAGCCTACAGAGGTACTTCTCCTGTCGAGTACCGTGGGTCTGCCACCTCACAAAGTAGTGATCCTCTGCCATGGTTCTGCCACCTCACAATATTGTGCTCCCCACTGGGCTATGCTAGTCACTCCTAATCGAATCGGACAAGTAGTCATCCGATCATAGCCAGCTACACGGTCTCTGTACTCCGTACGCTCATTTCTGGGAGGGTCCTCTCCACGAGCTACAGGTCGATAATCCAATTATCACAATGTCCCTCGAAGAAATATCTCAAGGACCGCCTCGTCATAGGGTTCTCAACGTAACAGACGGTGAGTCAAACAGACGCCCGGTCTGTGAGTTATTAGCCTTTTCGTCCCAGGGGCCCGGTTGGTTTCGTGTACGAACAAACCCGGTCGTATCTCAAATGTACCCCGAACACTCATAGGGTATACTCATAGAGACTTTTTCTCAACGAGATCACCAACGCTGCTGACGTTTTGTCAAACGGACGTCCGGTCTGAATGTTATCAGTTTTTCCGTTCCAGGGGCCCGGTTGGATTTCGTGTACAATCCAACCCGGCCACTATCAAACTTCATCAAAAAGTCAAATGAAAAATGCCAAAAGTTTCTTCTCATCAAGAAGAATCCAACAATGTCGATGGCACGTCAATCGGACGTCCGGAGCTCGAGATATAAGCTTTTCCGCTCTGAGGGCCCGGTTGGTTTCGTATTCGAACAAACTCGGCCAAACCCAAAGTTCTCCAAAACCATTAGTGTATAATACCAAAAACGATCGCCTCGATCCAAGGATTTCATTTCATATTACGGTGCGTCAATCGAAGGTTCGTATCCCATGTTATGGGCAAATGACCGTAAGAGGTCCGAAAATGGGAGTTTCGGGCCCAGACCGACCCGGCCCGAGACCCCCTGGGTCGGCCCGAACCAAATCCGGGTCTAACCAGCTTGGGCGTGGCCTGGCCCTGCTTGCTTGTCCCGGCCTGCTGGCACAGTCTGCCGGCCAGCTGGGCGGACAAGGGGGGGGGGGGGAACTGCCCCCTGTTTAATTAAACGCGGCCCCCACGAGGGGGGGGGGGCACTCCTCTCTTCTAGTAGGGGGTTACGTATCCCCAGTTTATCCCCTGACCGTCTGGCCCGCTCCGGCCGACCGGCTACTTCCGCCACGAGACCGGCGTGGTCCCGTCCCCCTGCACCGATGCCGGTGGCCGGAATCTGGCCACCGCTCCCTGCACTGCCGCGGCCTCAGGCCGTGGCCTTGGTCCAACCGTTGCGGCACGATGGCGTCGCGCCCCTCTGCCGCCGCCCTGCTCCGGCCGCGGTGTTTTCGTGATTCTCCGGCGCGGCGCAACGGCACCACGACCTTGTTCGACTTCAACGGCACAGCAGGACGGCTCCGCACATCCTTGTCGCATGATTCCACGCGGTGCGACCGCACCGCGCCATCTCCGTTCCAAAACCACAACAACGTCAACAACAGAATTAAGGGAGGAGGGTCGTCCGTGTTTGTGCGGTCTGGCCCCCTCCAGTTAATCAAAAGAAAGTTTCTACGATTACGAATTATGCTTGAATATTCACGAACATATATTCAATCCCCTACCTCAACAACGATTGATGATCAAAGAGCATCGTGGAAATAATGTCACGAGTTAAAACTCCGTATGCGCTTGACGGAGATCGTCCGAGGTGGAGCAACATCTCACACCAGCTGTAGAGAGTAGAAGAAATGCACGACGATCACTCCTTGAAGTGACGGCGTTCTTCGTCAGGGTCTTGACGTTCTTCACGTTCTCCAACGAAGAAGATAAAGTTTCCTCTAGCTTTTGATTATTCTCTCCAAAACCTTAACACCACAAAACTAACCCAATAATAAAATAAGCTCCACTTATTTTATTAAGTCATGCCAAGAGTTTAAAATTTTAAAAACTCAATTCAATAAATTGAATTAAGGACTGGGCACATTAAATTTAAAGGGTCTCAAAGGGGGGTTGGAGAGAGTTATGGAAGATGAGAGGTCACCCACTTAATGGGGGATTTAGAGGGGTTTTAAGGAATGTGAAGGGGTGGGGTTCATGTGGTCCCCACCTCACATTTAACCTCACTTAGGTAGTTAGGTTCACCCAACCTCCATCCTTAGGATTTAACCACTTTACAGAAATAAATTTAGTTGCACAGATTTTATTTCATGGAATTCTTTATCCACTAAACTAAACAACTCTTCCCGAGAAAACGCAACTCTGAAAAAGCTCTTTTTAAATAAATACCGGCGTTGCGGTTCCATCGGTGCCCTCATATTTCAATTCCGAGCCCCGGTTCAAAAGATAGAAAAACTCGCTCATTCGTTCACTGAACGTACCTGAGCTAAACTTTGAAAAATTATTTCGGGCACACCGGGCCTTAGAATCAGGTTCTGTCAGAAACTGCGTTCTCATAAAATCCCAAAAAAATTAAGAAAAACTTTTCCTTGAAATTTCCGGATCTTTACATATACTCACCATTACGATATAATGATATAATTTTTTTAAAATATATTATTTTTATAGTTTATTATGCTTTTCCATACCATTTTCCATCATATGTTAAATGGAAACATTTCTTGTCCATATGTGTACAATGTCACCTACATGAGTAGAGCCAATTTGTTTTTCCTCACCATATCATTTAATGGGTTAAAATAATGGTTAAAATAATTAGATATTATATTCCTGAAATATTTTTCCTTTTCAATGATAACATATCATATATTTAATAACCATTGTGTACATTGGAAAATGAGGATACCATTCTTCGATATTTGGATAATACAAACTCCATAAAGTGGTGTGAATAATTTTCCACTTCTATGGATGTTAATATGAATATAAGTAAAAAAATAAATACGACCAGTATAAAATAATTATTATTCTATAAAAGAAAAATATTTTTTATTTTATTTATTTTCCACACATTATAAAAATGAAATTATTTTTATGAATATGTACAGACAATTGTCTAAATGAAAGGACATTCTTAATTATTAATGACTTCCTCACATGGTGGGTTTTTAATTGACTAAATTGTATAATTATAAAACTTAAAACATGTTTATGATTATTGTGATTATAAAAATATTATAACTTTTTCCATAGTAAATGAGATTTTGTTTTTATGTTGTTAACCATACAACCCCAAAACGTCAAACCTAAACATAACCAGTATAGTAAAAAAATAAAACTTCTTAATAATTGATACAAAATGAATAATTATAATTGAATAAACATTATAATTTATTATAAAAAATTTATATAACTATTATATGTTTATTATTCAATAGTTAGAGAGTGTAAGATGTTATATGTGAATTAAGGAAATGTATTTTATTATAAAATTCAATGTAAATTTTTTTAAAGCCCTTATCCTCCTTGTCCATATTTATTAAAATATTTTAAGAATTTTATAATTTATGAATCTAAAGTTAATAAAGATTAATTTATTATATTTTTCTATTATATAATTTTTTTGATGAGGAATATTTTCAAACTTTTATATAAGGGTTAATTTTGAAATTTTAGAGAAAAAGTGAACATATAATTTTTTTTAACAAATATGGATTCATCTCTTTTTCAAAGAATTATCTCCATTATTCCTTATTAGGATGTGTGTAAAATTTTACCATGTTATTTTTCAATGAATATAGTATTAATAGCATTGAATCAATTTATAAATTTTAGAAGTGTTTTGATGTATACAAAATCAATTTCTCATATTTATGAGAAAAATTATAAAGTGCTTCTTATGGATTAAAAAGATGTTTTCAAGATATTTGTGATGAAATGATATAATATTAAAATGTTTTGATCATGAATTGGTACTCAGTTAAGTGAAATTATTATGTGTGATCCTAATTTATATTATATGGTTGGTGATCACAATATAGATCTCTAAAGTATTGTTAATTTTCCATTCCATCAAAAGAAATAAGGAAGCAGTTAACTAAAGTAGTTCATTATAATGATTTAAATGATATATAGATATTTCTGACATGAATGAGAACATGATATTAATATAACATTAAAAAATTACTAGAGGGTTTTAATTTTCACTCCATTGTGTTTATGTATTTTATTTGATAAATAATTTTTCCCTTTTATCGTTATGATTTATTTTAAATTCTTAATGAATAATGTGTAAAAGTGTTAAATTTTTATGGGTTTCCATTTTATTCAATATATTTATGGTTTTAATTATTGTATACCCCTTATTCAATTTTTTTTATCATTACGAGTTTTTAAACATGTTTATTTTTATTTATAGATGAGTATGAAAAAAGATTAAATAATGTCGAATCATTTGAATATATTTCCCAAAAAAATTGATTAATTTAAAAAAAAAAATTATAATGTTGAAAATCGGAAAATGAATTCTTTTTTATAATCCATAATATGTGTGTCTTTAATGTAACTATGATGATAAAATCATTAAATTATCTCATCATAAGTGGACATTCGGAATGAATGATTGTTTGTTCTTGACTAAAGACACAAGATTATATAATTTTTTAAGGTTGGGTCCTTATAATAACCAATGGAGATTACACTCTAAAATTTTCCATAGTAAATGATCAAAATGGAATTTCATAATCCCTAACAACTAGATGTGGATATATTTTAAATTCACTAACAACATTGACTATTTTTTAAAATATCATTTGGTCCGTATGATGATCATTATTAAAAATAAATTATTTATTTCTTTAAAAATATTTTTTTTAAAAAAATAACATTAAAACATATAATTATCTCAATAATATCAATGTACACTACAAATTGTGGTGTAAAAATGTACATGGACTATAATTAATCAAATATTATTATGACATGTGTCGCCCTACTAGGACCCCACCTAGGAAAACGGTATACTAAGTCATCCACCACAATCATACCTACAATATGATAATGGAATGAAATAAGATAAAAGGTAGAAAAACATTCATGGGAGGGATTTTCAAATATCAACCATTAAGAAATGGGATGATTTTCCTACCCACATCCATAGTGATTATTTCTGAGTTCTATGTCAGGAAAAAAATTGGTAGATAGGATCATTTTGGGGTGAGTATAATAATACCATGTATAAAACCACAATAACCTAGAAGAAATGTTAAATAAATTGATAGATCAAATTCTAGAACAAGTGAAGAACATAATGTGGAAAGACTACAATATGAGTCTTATGTATAAGAATTTTGGAACAGAAGAAGTTCATCCGCATATAGCTTCACTCCAATTATGTAACCTTGTTCCATAAGAAACCACACCCTATATATTACTAGAGGAACACAGAAAGTCATGTTTACTAAAGAGTTCAAACACCATAAATAATTTTATAGTCACATAATAGTAGTATAAATGGATACAAAAAAAGTCATTATATCCCAATATTCCATATTCACAAATCAAGCATGTGGAAGGATCTTGGGAATGGATCAGAGCACATGATGTTTAAAATAACTGATGCCTCATAATTCCAACTTCACCCTTCCAAAACAATAAAGTAGAATTGTTCAACATCCAAGAAAACTGTACTAATCATGGGAATACTGTTTTCTATTTAAAACCGTGACCCTTTATCTGGGACAGAACAAACTATAATAGTGTATTACCATACCCTCGTACATTATGAAGTACCCAAATATGATCTACTAAATTCCTAAACATCCATTACAACTCCCTCATACCAAATTTAGGGAACAAAATCTTGACAAAAATATTGTATTTTATGGGGGTCCCAATCGCTATGTTGGAAAAAAAACACAATGTGTTGGAGTAGACATTGATAGTATGATACATACTATATAAGTGGGGGACCCATGCCCCCATCAATATGGGGTCACATACTTTACTAAGTGTAAGAAGGACTCATTCCTATACTGAAATTTGTGTATAGTGGTGTTTCTATAATTTTGTTTTCTATAATCATATATTACATTCCACATTAATGATCTTGGTGATCCAATGATACAATATTCCCCAAAATACAATTCAAAAATTAATTTATGATTAATATATACACAACATCTAATTCTATATGAAAAAACTATAACATCATGAGATTATTCTATGTATTCCGATTAGAAAAAACTAGTATAAATGTTATATTTTCAACTTTATAGAAGAGAAAAATGAATTATTATAATAATAAATGATATGTTTTAATATATAGTAAAATTAATCATAACTATTAAAATAAATAACTTTGTAATGTTAAAACTTTTTAATTTTACATAAGAAAATGTTATTAATTATATAGAATTTTTTTGATGAATTATATATTTTCTATTAGTCTAAAACTTTTATGTAAATTATATATATATTGTAATTATTATTAATTTAAATAAAGAACATTTGTAGAATTAATATATAATGTTCCAGAATTGTAAAATAATAATTCGTGGAGAAATATAATTTTTTTACCAACATTCCTTTTATTATGTATGATATGTTCTAATTAAAAGATAAAATTCAATTATTTTTTATTTTGAATATATTGAAAATTAATTTTTATATTTGTTTAAATATTGATAATAATATTATAGATTTCTTTTAAATTATCTATAAATTTGGACATAATAATTTGAGGGTAAAATGATAAACATTTATGAAAATTGTTTTGATGTTGGTATTTTAAATTTATCAAAAATAATTTAAAATTTTCCAGTAATAGAGAATGATTATTTTGGAAAAAAAATTATAATATACATAATAGAATAAATATATTTTATTAAATTATCATTATAATTTATGGATTGAAAATAAATACATTTTTTTACTTCAAAAATATTGGGTTTTCTATAAATGATATTTTTGTTGTTTTGTCAGTGGATTATAGAATTAATTTAAACCATGTTTAGAAGCTATATTTGTTGAAATTTTATTAATTTTTATAATTTTAACTTTTTTTATATGAAATACAATCAATTTTTTTATAATGATATCTTACAATGTTTAAATTATATCACCACGATAAATGATAGATGGGTTTAAAAGGCGATGATTAAGTGTACAGGCTTTTAATTTCCCAGAAAAATCCGCTAACATATGTTCTCAGTGTAATCATAACCAACAATACCATATGTTAAATTTTTGTTCAATTTTTTTACACTTTCCCATAAAAATATATTTTTTAATTTTATATTTACAAATATTTATAAAAGTGCAACACCACTAGTTAATAAATGGTGTCCTTCACTACATAACATAACCAAACTCCTTGATCACCATAAATCATTAAATCACTCAAAAACCCCCTAATAGAAACTATTTTACACATCCTAGTGTTTTATTTCAACAAAAATACCAATATATGATGGCTTAAAGATATATCAATAGTCGGATATTCGAGAAAGAGGTAATTTCTATAGCCAGTTTATTTCTGGTTTTATTATTATAGAATATCCTCTAAATATTATATAAACATAATAATATATTTAAATTAGTATTATTTTTTAAAAAAATTAATGTTTTTTTCAATTAACCATTATATTCATTTGATGTCATTCCAGAGGATAATGAAAATTTCGTAATGTTTTGTGCAGACAACCGGCTCCAATAAAAGAATATTACATTTTTCATCAGCACCATTCACATATTGTTTTAAAAATGAATCAAATAACTAAATATTATATATATTACATGATTAAGTTTCCATAAAGGTGTTTTTCTATTATATTGATAATATTAACATTAAATATTCTTCATAAAATCTCACTTCTTTTAATGGTAATTCTGATAAAAAAGTGATGGGTGTGGACCAAAAATGTATTTGGTACCATTTCAAATAGTTTAGTATTGTCTCATACTTGTAATATTTTCTATATATGATCTTCTTTTATTGAATAAAATTAATAAATGTGTTCTATATAATATAAAATATTTGGATTCAATATTCTTCATTCAGTAAAAATATTCATTAACTCTATTGGTATATTTATTATGTACTGTATTGTATATTAAATTTATGAGGGAATTATTAGAAATGATTAGTGTTTGATCAGGCAGAAAATATATATCCCCTCGATGAACAATTCATGACTCATGAGAAATTTTATTTTTGGTATTTGGTGTATATATCTCAAATTATGACTATTTCCATGGCCACAAGATTGATTGTATGTTATAATCCATATACAATCCATTGATGTTATATAATATTTAATTAGAATGAAATTCATTGTACATAATATTTCATGAATAAAGTCTTTATGGAATGAAATATATCCTAGAAAATTCTTTGATGGTATGGATTAAATTTTTATAATGCCATGATTAAGGCTATGATGTGATGATAATCATGTCAAAAATTATTCATTTTATCACTATGATGATAGTTCATTATGTACAAGAGATTATTATTATTATTTTTATCCATTGCTATATTTCATGATTATGTTATTTATTATGTACATCTATCTCATCATTAGTGATTTGAATTAATTTAATCATGTTTTTTATAAAATGGTATCTTCCTTTGTTTATTAATCATATTGATAAATTAATCTCATAATTCATTTTTTCAAATTTTATAGGTTTGGTGAAAAAATGATACATATGATGTTTTTTTAATGTTTTATCTGTGCATGAATTTTTGGGTGATGTTAAAGTCATATGAATTAAACATTCATGTCCTAGTATCTTATATTTCAGGGTTACATTATTATATTATCACTGGATACAAGGAATCACATCCCAAATGAATAAACCGTTTATTAATTTTAGTAAAGTTGATTCATATTGGACCCTCATATTATAATTGAAACCATAAAATGAAAAAAATCAATTATAAAACCATTATACCCTTATTCATCCACATGTATATAAATAATAAAAAACTAATTTAAATCATGGGAAGTTAATTATAAGAATGGGGTGAGCACATATGCTCAAAAGGATATGCATACAGTCAAACCTATTGTGAAAAAATGGTTTGGCGGTGGCATAAATAGGTAAGGCCTAAACAAAAAACCCAATCCATCATGTATGCTGAGGCCTACCAATTCATCAATGGGAAATATAGGGGCCCTCATATTACATAATATGACTTAATGCATTCCTTATATATAAGGGGAAACATAATCAACATTGAAATTCATATTTAAAAATAGGGAGGTGAAATTTTAAAATTTTACCCAATAAATAGACATAATCATAATCTATCGAGAGTTATATAAAGAATAATATTAAAATAGTACATCCCTATCATACTACTCAAAAACCATCTAGATAAATGATTATTTTGGTATCATTAATCAATGTAACATAAGTAAATTTTTTTTTTCATTGATTAATATAAATTAAAAAAAACACAAAAAAATAATTATGATTTTATTAAAAGCATATTATCACTCATTTTAGGAACCAAGGAGAATAAAATGGTATTATTTTTTTCATGAATAAAAATATGATAATAAAATATATTCTGTTTAAGAAATAAATTTCATATAATTATACCAAGGGTGACTTAAATATGAAAAATAAAAAATAATGATGAGATTGTAAAATAAACCATTTCATCCCAAACAGGTTTTGAATCATATCCACAATGATTGAAATAAAATCAAATGATCTATTAAATAAAATTAATATAAGTGATCAGAGGATTGCACAGAAAACAGATAGCAAGGAGGCGACTGGCCCCAATGACAATGATGCTGGTAGGAAGAGAAAGGAAGGAGTTGATCGATTGTGTTATCGTATTAGGCACAATGACCATTTCGAATTCAATTCATTGTACAGATCAGATAGAAATACCCTAAATGTTACAGTTAAGCTAAAGAAAAACATTACAGAGGAGGTGAAATCATCTTCCAATTTTACTTTCTCATATTTTGACACACCATTTCCTAAATGAATCATAAAAAAGGGGAGGATTGTGCTCGAATCGTCCAACCAAGAGGCAGTTGAAGAACTGGTGAATCTCTATAGATACTTGGTAATTTCATTGGTTCCTGTTCCCAAACGTTATTTTTTTTTGAAAATTTAATGATATTCCCAAATATATTGTGGAGCTATGTGGTTTCTAAGACTGGAAAATGATGGCAATGGGGATGGGATATTACCATATAATTTTCCCTATGATGAGTTAAAACATAAGGCATGGGGCATCGAACATATCCCTCTAAAGCATATATTCTTATGTATTCATGAGTGTGATAAGAGTCTCGATTCTAATAATGTAATGAACTGTCTGGTGTAGATCCTGATTCATATATTTTGTTTTAACTGGTTATATTATAGTCCAAGGATTCTATAGGATGTTGCATCCTCGGTTGGAACTCCCATACAGATGGATTAGAAAACAAACAATCCGGATTTTGGACACTACGTGACAGTGAAGGTTGAGGTGGATATGTCCATCACATAAGTGAAATATATAGTTCTCAACCCGAAGGATGACAACATGATTCTTGAAATTCAGAATGAGCGAAATCCAAAAATCTATATGATCTGAAGACTCTATGTTCATCTCTCTTTCGAATTCTATAATGATAAGAAATTTACATTCTGAAATAAGAGAGGGAATGATGATAACTCATGTCAAAGAGAGAAAGTATATGATAAGGTTCTAAATTATGAAATGGCATTTGGACCCTCATCTAGACCTTCCCTTGTTGAAGGTGGTTTGGACCTTACACCTTCTTCAATCATGATTAATGATCTAATTAAAACATCGTCAATTTATTCCCCCAAAGCTACGCAAGGTCTTGAAACCACCCAAGATAAGGCTTATGGAAGTGGTCCTTCCTCTAATATTATCTCTACTTGTGTGTCACCTATAGATGTGGGAGATGTATATGGCCTTGTTAATGTTGGTGTGCATGTTTTGGACGGTTCTGCACATACTAAGGGGAAAACTGTAATGGTGTGGGATGTTACATCTGCACAGGTTGGGAATGAATATGTGGTTCCTATCCAACTAAGATATGGTGAGGTTATAATTGGTGTACATGATCCCAGTAATAATGCTGGGTCGTTTCATTTGAATCCACCTCCTTAGGAGTAGTTGTCCATTTATATGGCAGTGGCATCCATGGAGGTAGGCTTACAGGGGAAGGGAATTCTTCCAAACATGAGTTCCATCTCTGGAGTTGATGAAACTGCGTGCATGGAAGGGTCTAACACACATGAGTTCTATCTCCAAAAAGGATATGTTAGTGCATTAGTGAAAGAGTAAAATCTGCATTTGGATATGGAAAGGATGAATCTTCACCAGCTGGATGTACTCTAGAGAGTCCCTTCATACAGGATAATCCAAGTAAGGTTGTGAAATGATCACCTGATATGAGTAGTGACACTAGTCACCAACTTTATAGAAACATTTTTTCACCATTGAATGGAATATTTTGGTCATATGATGATGATAACTCACAAGATGTGGAGGTCATCCCCACTTTGAGTATTAAGATCAAAGAACCTTGGACTGATCCAACTGGAAGTGAGCAGTTTGGCACTAAAAGTGATATTGTAGTGAAATTAACTGCTGATGTAAATGATAAAAGAGAAACTAGAGGAAAAATAAGAGGCCCAATGGCTATCATAAATGAGAAAAGTCCCCTGAAAAGGATCTAAACCCTTCCTCAATGAAGTTTTTTTCAGGAACTGTCATGGGATTGGGAACACCCATTCATATAGTGCCCTTAGACATTAAATTGAGGCCTATAAACCTATGATGATAGGTATTGTAGAGCCTAAAATTCTCTTTGAAATCTGTATGGCTTTCAAATAGAATTCTCTTACTTACCACTATATTTCTTAGAATCTACATGATATCAATAAGGATCATCTTTATGTTTTTATTCATGAGAGTTTATAGTTAAACTCATATTTTAAGAATCCAAAATGGGCATCAGTCTCATGAAGTATTCATGGATATAGCATTGAGGCTACCTTTGTTTATTCATCCATATCATATACAAGTATAAGGGAGCATTGGAGTGATCTTGATGCTATTTCTGAACATACATTCAATAAATGGGTGATAATGGTGATCTTAACACCATCTTGAGATCTAAAGAAAAAAACCAGATTTAACATCATTAGGGTGGCCTATTTGGATTCCTCCTCTTTCATTTATCAATGCCATGTTTTAAAATTTTTAATTTAAGGGGCCACTTTTACCTAGAGCAGGTATACTATGAATGGATGACAGTCAAGAAAATATGACATATGTTTTGTTTAGAGGGACGATGAAGGTGCTGACTCTAAGATATATGGTCACACTTTACCAAATAATCAGTTGGATCACAACACCATTTTTATTGAGATATCCTTCCAAATTATTAGGTTTGGCCCTCTTCCCTTTAATTTTAATAATTGGTGATTTGTGACTCTTGGATATACGGATGTCATTATTAAGACATAGAAGATTGATTGTTATGGTAGCCCACTTCATACTCTTAATACTAAACATAATAATATAAAAGGACTCATATGAGAGTGGATCAAGGTGTCATTATCTAAGATTGATAGTGAGATTAAGGTTATTGAATACCAATTGGATATCTATCAAATTAGATATCATAACCTTGGCTTCTTCTCACATGATGTAATTCAATCACTTATAGGGTATGATGAACTTTTAAATGTTAATTAATGGTTGGATCGTAATAATTTGAATGTAAAGTGGATTAAAGATGGTGATAGGATCTCTAAATTTTCATTGGACATATAAGGGAAAAAATTATGACATTATTAGAGGACATTAAAATTGATGGTTTTCTGTACACATTCGAAAGTGTGATTTCAAATGAAATAGTGAACTAATTCATTTGTATTTATCTAGATGATGGCCTGGACATAACCCATGAGATGATTGATAACATTCCCCCTTGAATTGTATAGCACAAAAATCATTCTCTTACAATGGTTCCCTCAACGGAGGAAATCAAGGAATACCTCCTCTCTCTTAACATGGAAAGTAAAGTTAAACCAGATGGATTCACCAACATGTTTTTAATGTTTTTTGGGATATTGTGTAAGATTTCATAGTTAGTGTAGTAAGGGACTATTTTCCCTAAGGGTTATACGACTTATAGCTTGATATCAAATTTCATTACCCAGATTCCTAATATGGAGAATTCAATTTATGTTAAATACATCAGGCCAGTTGTGATTGGGAACACCATCCCAAAAATCAATAGTAAAATCTTTATGAATAGATTGGGGGGGTTAATAATGGAGAACATCTCTCCTAATCAGTGTGGTTTTATACCTAGTAAAAAAAATCTAGAAAAATCTTTTCACAACATTGGAATGCATCATCTTGATGAAAAGGAAGTCAAATCATGGAAACTTTTCCCTCAAAATTGTCATCTCCATGGCCTTTGGAACCCTTAAGTTGAGATTCCTCCTAGTCATTCTCAAGAGGTTTGGTTTGTCAACTAGCCTTATTAACATTACCAAAAGTATTATTACATATCCAATGCTATCAATTTTAATTAATGGATCTCCCAAGGGTTATTTTTGTTGTACCTGAGGAGTTCTATAATGTGATCCAAATTCTTGGATTCTTTTTTCTATTGCTGAAGAATATATGAGTATACGATTTAATGTGATGTTCAAAATTGGTATTTTAAAATAAATAAAATATTGTAAAGATAAAATATTCCAATATCACATATTACATGCTAATGATATTACGATTTTTGTGTAAGCCTCAAGAAAATTAATCTCTTTGATCAATACTTTCTTCTCACACTATGAGACTATTGTTGGAAAACATATAAATTAGAGCAAATGTTTCTTTGTTTTTTTCGATGGGATAACTGTAGAAAAAATAGGATTGCAAGGTCCCTTGTAATTTGGAAAGGGTATCTTCAATTTATTTATCTTGGATTTCCCATCTTCTATTGTAAGATACATAGGCAGTACCTTGATAGAATTTACTCTAGTATCATTAATCAGATGGATAAATTGAAGTGTAAGGCCTTATATAAAGCTGGGGGTGCCTCATTAACATGGGGATAACCTAAAAGTTTTTCAACTCCTTCTAACTTTATAAATGCCCAAAAAATCTTCTCAATGGACTTCAGTGCATGAGGAGGAATTTCATATGGACATGATATATTATTGAATAGAAGTTGATCATCATTTCTTGGAAGAATTACATTAAACCCAATGAGTTGTGTGTTCTTGGAATCAAGGAACTTCAGATATTCTATGAGAGACTTATTAATAATTTCAAATAGATTCTCTTAACCTCAAATTATTCCTACCTATAATTTCATTCATGTAGTTTCAAAATGAATCTTATTAATGGTTACCCCAACTATTTATTTTCATCTTTATGGAATTATCTTCTAAAATCCTTCAATGATATTATTTAGAACTCAAAATGGATTGTTCATAGACACTATGGCCTCATCTGGTGTCACAATACTTCAATTATATTATTCAGAACTATAAATTTCTTGTGTGAAGACACTCTGGCCTCAACTACTGGAAAAATATTCTGTTGGACAACCCCTTGTATATGGGTGATATCCCCTCCAACCAACTTGGAATATCTATATCAGACTTCCTGGATCATTGATACAGTATTGATATCATGTTTTATACCTATGATAAAACTGATATTCAGAATTACAATTTAATGGTAATGATATCCTGGTATGGAATCCCAATATGAATGGCCATTTTAATATCATAGAGTTTTATAATATTAAACTTGCTGGATCTACACAAGAACCTTTCAAGTTACATAAAATTAATGTTCCATTTTTTAACCCTCCAGGATTTTTCCTCTCTGGATAATGAGGGAGTAATAGTTTCCCATGCATGATCAACTATGAAAGGCTGGAAAATATATTGTGTCCGCCTGTTATCTATGCCTGAATGCAGCTTAAACTTTTAAAAACCTCTTCATTTTCCATTCTTTTTCCCAAAAGTTATGGAAATATATTGGTGAATTATTCAACATGTAATTATGATCCCATAGGTTGCTAGAAGACTTGATGTTGTACATCTCCAAATATGATAGGGGTGCACAGGTCCATAACATGCTGGTTGTTGCCGCAGAAGCAGTTTTTCATGCTACCTAGGCATCTCATAACAACAACTTGTTTGTAAGAAAGGATCTATCATTTCTTGCATGTGCAATGATTGTACACCAAGACATACACGCTGCTAATGCTCTATTGAATGGAAGAATGGATAATACGTGTAACAATTTAACAACATTAAAAATTCTATGAATTCCAGGTAAACTTGAGAGGCCGTTGTTGGATAAGTTTACCTGTGGGATCCACCTATATATCCAAGTGTTAAGGTTAATGTCTATGGAGATGAATATGGAATTCCATGACGATTTTCTTGTGGAGGTGTCTTCTATATGCATCGTGGCTTCGTCAAGGGATGTTTTCATCATTTTATTAGGATGGGAATTGCATGTGAAGTAGAACTGTGTGCATTATTTATTCTATTAAGCATGTTGTCATTCAATGATGAAATCTCTTATGGATTTAGCCAGACTTCGAACATGTGGTAAATGCTCTCAAGGAGAGAACCTGGGATGTTCCACAGAGAATTATGCCTCACTGGATTGGATATCTAAATTAGGTAAATCATCACATCATAATAACCACTCTTTCCCATTGGGAGTCTAATCAAGTGGATGATGCCTTTTCTGAGAGGTCAGTAATGGTAATGACTATAATGTGTTCTTTTAGAGCTCCTAATTTTTGGGCATCTTTGGTTGATGGTGATATGAGGGGACTGTCTCATTACCAAATATGTAAAAACCCTTGCTCTTCTTGACATTGTATGTTTACTTTTTCGATAATATTTTATAGGGATGGTTTAACCAGACCCGATTTTTCAGGAAAATTTAATATCATTATATTCAGGTTATAACCTTTTAAAGGAATAGTAGATACACCTCCTAAAATATATAAATGGTGAATGTGGAATATGTCTAATAGAAGTAAAAGTGAGATGAGAACCCCTTACCTCAGGTTTTATTTCACTTATACATGTTCAAAACTCATATGTAATAAATATTTATTGATTATACATATATTATATAAACATAATAATTTATTTCATACTATATATAATTTTCCTATTCCTTTTTATCATTTTTTTATTAACAATTATTTATAAAAATTCATATTCAAAGTGAAAACACCTTGTTTTCATTAATGTTTTGGTTTCTTAGTTTCAGTCATTATAAATTAATAATATTTTCATAGAATACATAATATTAATAATGATATTTTTTATATATTCATTATATATATTTAAATCAAAAATAGGGAAAATAAATTAGTTACATTGTTCATGGAGACAATGGGATTTACAAACACATGATCATTGTTTTAATTTGTTGATGGAAAGAAGGAATGAAATAAATATGATTATTCACCATTATATAATCATTATTAAATCATATAATTCATATTTTGTATTATATCCAGATTAATTTCAATTATTTTCAAAATAAAATGAAAACAACTTGTATCTCATCATAGAGATGGTAGTCCACAAGTACACACAAGAGACATTATCTTTTTTTCGAGGGTTTAAAAGGTAAGAAATTATATGTTATATTACATTTATAGATGTATATTTTTGTCATAAATATCATATTTATCTAGTATATCAATCATTATATCCACCTGGAAGAGGTGGTAATGTAAAATGGACTACATCAGTTCGTGAGGTGATAGTTTAATGTACACACAATCTATGGTTTCATTTAAAATTTTAAGGATGATAATGTGTATATAGAATAATTAATTAACATCATAAAATAGAAATATATGAGTTATATTGGTTTTATTATTTAAATATTTTTTAATAATAATTTATGGAGGTTAATGAATAAATATAACATAATTTATCAGTTAAGAACGATATCGTTTCATCAGTCAAACTCTTTAGTTTTCAACTGATAGTCACTGTAGAAGGGGCTTTATAATATTAATGGAATATTGGTCATGTTTATTGATTTATAGAATTTATTAGTGAAAATGTTAGCAAAAAATATTTGAAGTGAGAAGGATTGTGGGTTCCCTTTTACAATTGAGGTGAGTGGGACACTTGAATATTTTAAATTTTATCTAATAAAATAATGTAAAAATCTTGGTAAAAATGATAAATAATTTCTAATTCACATTTTTTAAATGAGAAAAGGTAGAAATATAACCATAAACTAGTAAATTAATAGGTTTTAATATCAATTTAATCATTATCATCTTATTTTATCCTAGGGTAATTTTTTTATCCTTAACATTTGAATCAAAATTTTACCATTTAAAAAATTATATATGAAAAGAGTTTAAACTAAAATGATTAAATTATATTATTTATTTTGATTCTAACTATATAATTCATTTTTCCAAATTCAATTAACATATTTTCAGGATTTTAATATTAAAATTAATCAACCTTTTCAAAAAAAACATTTATCCTATGTCCCGTTTTCATAATCTATAAAATATTTTATTTATTGATTGAACATATAATGGTTTATAATGACCTAATTTGTATAATTATATCATAATTGAAATAATTTTACTATTAAAAAAATTTAAAAAAATTTAAAAAAAAGTTTAACATGGAGAATTAAATAAATGAAATGTGTGTTATCAATAAAAAGTTATATTTTCACTATTTATTGAAAATTTTATTTTTTAAGAAAATTCTCATAAATTAATTCATAAATATTTTATACATGATGATTCATGCAATTAATCTCATTATTTAAGCTGATTTAATAATATTGGAATTTCTTTTTCAAAAATAAGTATTCAAATTGTGAGGTGGCCTCTTTTCACACAAAAAATATTTTCAAGAAATAAATTTAATTTTATATAATCCCATGAATATAAAATCATATTTATGAATTATTAATCTTTTGAATAAATATATAATATTTAAATTTCATTAAAATAAATAATTAATATTTTTTATTTTATTTTATTAAGATAAAAAAAATTCACCCATAAAAAAATTTTTCTAGAAAAACATTTATTTCTGTTTCAAATAATTTTAATTTTCATTACTAATCAAATGATTTTTGGAATTAATACCCTATAACCAAATTTTATGTACTTATGATACAAATTTTTAATTTTTTTGAATTATAATAAAATCTATTTCACATCATGATATTTTAAATATGTAACAAATCGTGTTATAATGTACTAAGAGTAGATGTTTCATTGAAAGATCATTACAATTCCTTTCTATGATGGGAACCTAGAAGTACTACAATTATATTATTAAATACACAATATAGCTAGATTAAATCATTTTAAGGATGAAAACTATTCAATATATTAGAGGTGGATACTTATAGGTCATTTAGGAACCTTCTCATCATGCACACCCTTGGTAATATGTAGTGTAAGATATTATGAGAGTGAGACCTGCTAGTGAGAAATGAAAATATACGTGTGTTATCAAATATTCTTATATTTGGAACTTTTTATTGATAATCAGTCATTATAATTATTATTAATGATTGTTATATGTTTTTTACATTTATTTATTGATTAAAACCATGACAACATATGTTAATGGTGTGGATGGATACGTTGGGCGAGTCATGAGTAATATTTCATTACTAAATAATGTTAGGAATGATTTCTCCCTTATATTATTTATATGTGGTTAATATTTCTTGACCCTTGATAGAAATGATATATAATATACAAATCCATCTCATTGGTGTTATATATGCTAGTATAATTTATGGTAAGTCAATGATAGAGACAAATAGAAAATTGGACGACGTCGCTAGTATGGAACCTTCATGATTATAGATATTGTGGTAAATTGATTATGTTACAAAGTAAGTGTATGTATGAGATTTAATGTCATTGAAACATTAAATTCATTCTCTATATGTTCCTTGGTGTGTTCCTAGATTCCATCGTTGGACATTAGGCTTCTTCTCTTAATGTTATTATGAAGGAGTGGTTGAGAGTCATGCGCTATGTGTATCCAAAATTATGGTTAATATTCTATTATTATTTATTATTTAGAATTTGAATTAATATTATTCCCAAATTTTATTTAATAATTATTATTGTTTACATGATCACACAAATTTCTTCAAAATTTATTCAAGAAAATATTATGTGATGAGAATATTTAATAAATAAATACATCTATTTAGTTAGTAAAACAATGATTTATTTATCAAAGAATATTGCTTTGATATTTTATTATTAATTAAATTTAAATTATTTAATGATCGATAAATATTATCGATGATTGACATATTTATTTTAATGTTCTGGTGAGAAAATATATATATTGAATATCATTTGAATAAATAATATTTAATATATTTTTTCTATTTAGTTCATGAAATTAAATAATAATATTATTATTATAATACACATGGGGTTAAACAGGGATTAGTGAAATAATAATGTGTGCATGTGAAAATATTATTTATGATCCCATTTTGAATATAAAACTAATTATTTCATTTTCTAACTATATTATATTTCTTTTGGGTTGTTCACAATGAGATCTGAAGAGAATACTATTGAGCCCAAGTGTCCTCCATCTCCAAGGACACTCCTAATAATATAGTGTTATCTTCTTCCACCACCCGCTCATATATCTATAGTTATCATAGGTAATACTTTGGAATTGATTAACTAGTCGATAAAAGTTAGACGACCCAACCGATATGATCAACCATGTTAACACCTAGTGATTCCTATGGTGAAATCTAGTGATTAATGGAACCCATGTAGATCAGAACTAGATGAAATCTATTATTGAATACGATAATAAATTGATGGTATGATGTAAATCAATTGTTAGATCCATCAATAAAGAATTAAATTCTCATTATGTAAATATTTAATTACTAAATTATCAATAATATGTGATGATCTAATGATTTGGTTCTACCATTTTTTTCATTTTTTATATTCATCGATTCAATTCTCTTGACCCAGGAATTCGTCATCATATACATATCATATTAATCAACATTAAGGACAAAAAGAAAATTTGCGAATGAGACATTTGATTATTCACCTACGACATAAACTGGCAACAACAACCAATGAATTCATTTATACATGTATGAAACATATAATTATCATTTTTATTATTACAATTCATAAACACCAATTTAATGTATAGTTTATAATTTTTAATTTAAATAATATTTTTTATTAGTAGTTTAAAATATTTTTTTATTCAGTATATGTTATCAAACATAATGAATTTTTTCTTAAAATAAAGGGGAGTTAAATTTCCCTACATTCAATAAATTTCATCCTCACAATCTTAACATGAACTCAATAACCTATGTTAGATCATTTGAAAATAACTTATTTTAAACCCCACATCACAAACGGGTTAATAAAAATTCTTCCCAATATTAATGAAAGATAAGTATAAATGTTACCTAGAATAAAAAAAACTAGGATTAACAAGTAGGGAATAAGTGGTACGTGAAAATATTTACATGTAAGAAAAGAATAAATCCATATAATAATGGAGGGTGATATATATCATTTATCATAGGATATTTATTGATCATGATAATGATTGAAAATTGAAAAAAAAATTAGTTTTGTGTGAGAAATAACATGGATTAATTAAAAATTAATTTCATTGGTTAATATTTTTCGTTTAAGTTATTTTTCATATAGATGTGGAATTCCTTTATGATATAGGAGAAAAAAATAATGAACTATAAAAAAATGAATATAAATTCATCAATTAATAAATATATAGAAAAATCTCATCTTTTTTACAAATAATGAGAATTCCATATGGTTTTCTATTCTTGAAGCACTAAAATAGGATTCTAATGAACCACATAATCAATAAATGGATAATAATATATTCCTATTATCGTTACTAATTTCAAAATTATGTGAACTTGTTCCCCAATTGGGATAAATATAAACCCATAATATCTAAAATTGAAAAATAAAACCAATGGATTAATATTGATCATCCAATAAATAAATAACCATAAATCACAAATAATACCAATAACCACTAGTTTAAAGAGTGTACTAACCTAAAAAATTATATCATACATTTCGTATTATATCACAAAAAATGAAGGCACATTCTTAAAAAATAATAATTTATGTTAAATATAATGGTTAACATTAATACATATATCTCGACCCATAAATAGTATCCCAAAAAATTTGTAATCACATGAGAATAAAAAATGATCTAATAATATTTGATCAAATAATATGTTTCCAAAGACAACATAATATTTATACATGAAATAATTTAAGTAAAAATAAATTCATTTTAACATTGGAATTATCTAGTCCATTGGTTGGTTATTTACCCTTATCATCCTTCTAGTTGTTGGATCAAGCCTCATGACCATTCTGGATGCAACATTTTTTCACCTAACATGAAGACCATCCTTTTTCCAAAACTATATTAATATAATTCCAAAAAAACCAAATTTTAATAGCTTTTATATTTTATAAC
Source organism: Viscum album (assembly GCA_963277665.1). Classification (NCBI taxonomy): domain Eukaryota; kingdom Viridiplantae; phylum Streptophyta; class Magnoliopsida; order Santalales; family Viscaceae; genus Viscum; species Viscum album. The sequence goes on along the minus strand of OY728165.1, from coordinate 1,331,332,769 downwards.
ATCAATGATGTTACATAAAACAAAGTATTACATTAGTATTAACCTTATTTCAACAAAACCTAAATAAATTCATCCATAAATAACTATTCACTAAAATATATACTAGAAAAATGTGTTGTACTATCGTAAATTTTTCAAAAAATATTCCGAATCTTGATAAATTCCCATCACATATAACATCAAATTGGGTGTATAAAAATTTTAAATGTTAATTGTAAAGACCCATAAAATTCGAGGGAAATTTTTTCTTAATTTTCTTTGGAATTTTACAAGAGCGCATTATCTGACGGCACCTGATTCCGAGGCCCGGAGTGACCGGAATCAATTTCCGAAGTTGGGCTCGGGTACATTCAGTGAACGAACGAGCGGGAATTTCTAACTTTTGAACCGGTGCCCGGAATCGAATTCTGAGGGCACCGATGAACTCGCATCGCCAATATTCGCTTAAGGAGAACTTTTCCGATGTTGCGTTTTATGCGGGTTGAGAGTTAGTTTTTGGGAATTTAAAATGAAGTTAAATAAAATGTGGAAACACATTTTATTTTTATCCAAGTTGGTTTAACCTCCAAAAGGGAGTTAGGGGTGGGACCCACATCCACTTAACCTCCCTTGAGAGGATTAAGTGTGGTGGGGCCCACACGAACCCTAACACTTCATCTTCCCTTTAAACTCCCTATAACTCCTCTTTTATTAAACTTGACAACTTGGGTTATTAATTGAGTTGAGTTGTTTTAATTTCAAACTTTTGAAATTCAAGTTGCTTAATTGTGTAAATAAATAAGCTTTAAGCTTATTTTATTTTGGTTGGTATCCTTTGCCACCTTGAGAGGATTTGGGAAGCTCTCTCCACCTTCTTCAACCTTGATGAAGAACACGAAGAACACTTAATCTCCGACGAAGAACGCCGCTTCTCTTCTTCGTAGCCGGTGTGTTTCTGAAGATTGATGATGCCGAATCTTCGATCTTCTTCCCGTGTCAACGAAAGGAGACGCCGTTTCCTCCTCGGACTTTCTCTGTCAGCTTACGAAGCTTCTCCAGCGACGTACCTCTTCGGACACACCTCGACGTCAACGGAAATGACGTCCGGTTTCCGCGACGCCCGACCTCCACGATGCTTGTCTTCCACGGCTTGTTGACATGCTCCGCACTTGAAACCAAGGTAGGGGTTTGTTGTTTTTTATTTAATTATTCCTGTTCTTGGTTCTATCATGACGAACTTTGAGGATAAACGATTAAGTGTTATCGTTTAACAAGAGGGGGGACGGACCGCACAAACACGGCCAACCCCCCCCCCCCCTCCTTTGTTCATGATTGTTTCTTGCAGATTGAACGAGATGGCGTGGTGTCGTCGCACCACGCGGGAATCGCACGGCAATTATTGCGCGGCGCCATCGCGCCGCACCGTGGAATGAAATTCAAGAACGCGAAGTCGTCACGCCGCGTCAAAAGAAATCGAAGGCGCCACGGCAAGAGTGGGGCCATGGCGGAGGGGCGCGGTGTCATGGAATCGCACCAGACGACGAAGGCCACGACCTGTTCCGGGCCACGGCGGAACGAGAAGACCGGCGGCCAGCCGGACCACTGGTGTCGGAAGCCGGAAGGGGACCGTCCTTGCCGGTCCTGTTGAGGAAGCACCGGCCGGCCAGGTCGGGCCGGCCGAAAGGGGGAAAAACTGGGGGAATTTAATTCCCCCGGCCAACATAAATGGCCCCCCATTATGAGGGGGGCCGGTTTCACAAAGGGGGCAGGCGGCCCCCCGTTTCCCAATTAGCTCGGCCTTCGGCCGAGCTGGCAGCGCGCCCAGCACGCTGCCTTGCGCCGAACCGCCGTGACTGGCCGCGCCGAAACGGGCCGCGCCGGGCTGCGCCGGGCCGAGCCATTCCGGGCCGGTTCAACCCTTTCCGGGGCGGGTCGACCCGGTTCGGGCCAACCGGGGGGTCTCGGGCCAGGACGGCCCGGGCCCGAAACCCCCGATACCGAGCGGTTTGGATTCAAATGCCCATAACTCGGGCTTCGGATCTCCAAAAGACGTGCCGTCAACGGCAATGCGATCCTTGGATTGAGACGGTCGTTACGGTATATCAAACTCAAGGTTTCGGATTACTTTGAGTTCGTCCGGGTTAGTTCGTACACAAAACCAACCGGGCCCTCGGAGCGGAAACACTCATATCTTGAGCTACGGACGTCCGATTGACGTGTCGTCAGCTTTGTTGAATTCCTCATAGTGAGATGGATCTTTTGGAATACTACGCCTGAGGTTTGGATGCAGGTGGAGTACGGTCGGGTTGGTTTTTCCTTAAAAACCAACCGGGCCCCTAGGACGAAAAAGCCATTAACTCTCAGACCGGGCGTCCGATTGACACGCCGTCTGTTGCGTTGAGTTCCTGTTGACGATACGGAACTTTTGGATACATCAACTCTGGACTTTGTGACAGTTGATGTATCAGACTCTCGGCTCGTGGAGCGGACCCTCCCGAATGAGCTTGCTGTGTGCGGGAACCCTAGAGCTGGCTGCGACTGCTACTACGACTGCTACTGTGACTGCGATGACGACTGTGCAGAGATCCTTAGTGGATTCGACGACGACGACTACATCACTCAGCGATCCTGTGTGAATCAGTGCTACCGATCCTGTGTGGGTCCGATCCTGTGTGGGTATGCGCTCAGCGGTCCTGTGTGAACTAGCGCCTACAGATCCTGTGTGGGTTCGATCCTGTGTGGGTCTTTGCGGGGGTTAGTACCTATCGATCCTTTATGGGTCCGACGACTTAGATGGATCCATGATCATCTCAATCATCTTTCGAAGAAGTATATCTGTGTGATCTGAATCCTGTTGATTTCATGTGTGTATTTTGTTGTGTTATCCTGTGTGGAATTCGTTTTGCTTTCCTGTGTGGAATACGTATAATTTCCTATGTGGACTGAGTTGTACTTGGGCTCGGAGGTTGGAGCGTATTGGAATTGATGACTTAGGTATATGTATGGGCATATACCTAAGCAGTGTCTGTTGTTACTTCATGATTGTATCTTTCCATTGTGGTTTATCCTTTGTGGATTTTGGGAGACCTTCAGGGGTCTCGGGGTCCCTACTGAGTAGCTTATACTCACCCCTGCACGGGCTATGCCCGCACTAAGTTATGTTGGTTGCAGACGACAGACAACGTTGATCGTGGTTGAGGCTTGCTGAGCAGGACGGTACATGGAGGTGGACCACTGGGAGGGACGTGCTCGGAGCAGACGACGGGACCCGAGGAGCAGTGGAGCTATCTGTACCCACCCTTCAGGTGGGATTTCCAGTGGACAGCTCGGTGTAGCGTCTTTTACTTTACAGTTGATGTTTTCCCTTTAGAGTTGTACTTTACTTTCAGTTTGGGTTTGTATACTGGCCCATTTACTTTTCCGCACTTTTAGTTGTACTCTATTTTTAGTTAGTGTTTACTTTTCCGCTTTCTTACTCTTTGGTGCTTGTTTACTTTACAAATGCAATGCCTTCCCTTTTTACCGGGATTTACGCCTTGGTGCTAGTCCCCAGCCCCTGGCCTATGGAATGCGGGCTTGGGGTAGTCACGGCACGGGCCCCGAGGGCGGGTCGTGACAAATTGGCATCAGAAGAGTTCGGATCTACCGCGAACTCTGATCTTTTCTTTGTGAAGAAATAGTGTTTAGCGTATTGGGTGTGGTTATCAGTCCAGGGAGTCCAGTGTTGATGCGGCGGCCGACGTATCCGTACACCAGGACCCTGACTTCTGATTTCCGACTTAATGCATGAAAACATTGATTGCGTGTGTGTTTCAAGTTTTATTTGTGATTACTTTGTATCAGCTCACCAGGTATACTGTTCTGACCGTGGCGCACCTGTTTCTTTTTCAGGAATGCCCCACAACGGCAGCCAGCTAGGGTTCCGAGAGTCGAGCGTGATGACAGCCCACCGAGCGACGAGGCCTCGGTGCAGGGCCCTTTATCTGCAGTGGCACCGACGGTAGCTTTACCCGCCGAGCCCCCGATACTTCCAGCACCAGTCGCTGACAATGCACATCGCCTCAGCGCACTGCATCAGTTTCAACACCAACGACCGCCCAGGTTTCGTGGAGAGACGGACCCCCAGGCAGCCGAGGACTGGATGGAGGTAGTCGTACGAGTTTTCAGGCTAGTGAGGACACCATCAGACCTCATGGTGATCCTCTCTGTGAGCCTACTGCACGCAGCAGCGGGACGATGGTGGAGCTTGATGCTCCAGGTGCACGATGAGGCATCTCTACTTTGGATGGACTTTGAGAGCCTCTTTCGCTCGGAGTTCGTCCCAGCCACCCTCCGTGCGGTGCGCATTCAGGAGCTTCTTCAGCTGCGGCAGGGCAACATGACGGTCGCTCAGTACTCGTCGAGATTTACCGATCTCTCGCGCTACTCGACCGACATGGTACGAGACCCATTCTTCTTGGCCCGGACCTTTGAGCAGGGTTTGAGACAGGAGATCAGGGCATCACTGATCTCCCTCAGCATTCCGACTCAGATAGGAGTACTAGAGCGGGCCCTTTTGATCGAGAGCTTTCTTGCTGAGTCTACACTAGCGCCGCGACCCACCTCAGGGCGGCACTTGGCAGAGTCTTCTGCAGCAGGCAGTCGACGAATGACTTAGGGGTCCAGGCAGACCAGACCTTCAGGCAGACGACCTCAGGACACTGGCTCAGTAGTGCGGGGAAAACAGTGCGGAGCTAGTCTTTCGAGAGGCAGACAGTGCTACTCGTGCGGCGGGCAGGGCCACATGGCTCGTGTCTGCTCGACCCGCCGTGCCGAGGAGCAGAAGACGGTTGAGGGACCACTGAGGCAGAGGCATAGGGTCGACCGTGGCGGTCCGCAGGGAGGAGGTGGATGAGGCAGAGGAGCTGGCCGAGCAGCAGGTGGTGGACGACGCTTTGAGGCTCTACCACCACCACCACCAGGAGGTCCACCCCGACCACAGGGAGCTGGCGGGCAGCGACAGACACAGCTCCAGGCAGCAGAGGCCTACGACCACGGCGCACCCGAGATGATTCGAGGTACTATCTGTGTCTATTCCACCCTTGCTGCAGTTCTTATAGACACAGGAGCGAGTCATTCTTTCATAGCCGCTGCCCTTGTTCGGAGCTCGGAGATTCCGACAGAGCCGTTGGCTCGATCCTTACGGCTAGAGACTCCTACGGGAGCAGACTCGATGATTACGCACTGGTGCCGGCAGTGTGAGATTACTCTAGGAGGCGAGAGCTTCGGCTGGGATCTTCTTGTAGCAGCGTCGAGGCCTTACGACGTCATCTTGGGCATGGATTGGCTGTCTACGGTCCATGCACAGATTGACTGTTTTAGGCGCAAGGTGCGATGTGTACGCACCGACGGGAGCAGGTTCACCTTCACCGGCGAGAAGGGAGCCTTAGCAGCACAGGATGGACTTCCGCGGAGGAGAGGACAACCTATCACTCATCAGTTGGCTAGCCTTATCCTTGGAGCAGTTGACGCGCGGAGTCCTGGTTTTCCTGCAGTGGTGGATCAGTTTGCAGACGTTTTTCCCGACGACGTTCCAGGGCTACCTCCTCGCAGAGAGGTAGACTTTTATATTGACTTGTACCCCAGGACAGCCCCGATATCCACTCCAGCATATCGGATGGCCCCCGCCGAGCTTCGAGAGCTACGGGTATAGTTGGAGGACTTGCAGGGCAAGGGGTTCATCCGACCCAGTGTTTCACCCTGGGCTTCCCCGATTTTGTTCGCCAAGAAGGCGGATGGGAGCTTGTGACTTTGTGTTGACTATCGTCGCCTGAACCAGGTGACAGTGAGGAACAAGTATCCATTACCGAGGATTAATGACCGCTTTGATCAGCTCAAAGGAGCACGGTGGTTCTCGAAGATAGACCTCAGGTCAGGTTATCATCAACTCAGAGTTAGAGATGAGGACGTGCAGAAGACGGCCTTCAGATGTCGGTATGGCCACTATGAGTTCTTGGTTATGCCCTTCGGCGTGACCAATGCTCCAACAGTGTTCATGGCCCACATGAACAGGATCTTTCAGCCATACCTTGATCGGTTTGTCGTGGTCTTCATCGACGACATACTGATTTACTCGACGACTGAGGAGGAGCACGCCTACCACTTACGGGTTGTACTACACACACTCCAAGAGCACCAGCCTTATGGTAAGCTCTCGAAGTGTCATTTCTGGATACGTGAGGTCCACTTCTTGGGACACGTCATCTCTGAGGCGGGAGTTGCAGTGGATCCTGTGAAGATCGAGGATGTATTAGCTTGGGAGCCACCCAGGAGCGTGACGGAGGTTCGGAGTTTCTTGGGACTAGCCAGATATTATCGGAGATTCGTTCCAGACTTATCTAGAGTTGCGGCACCACTCTCAGCTTTGAAGAAGAAGGGGAAACCCTTCGTGTGGTCAGACAGATGTCATCAGAGCTTCCAGGAGCTGAGACAGAGATTGACCAGCGCACCTATCTTGAGGTTTCCTGAAGAGGGAGTAGGGTACGTAGTCTACTGCGATGCATCAGGGACCGGACTCGGATGTGTCCGGATGTAGCAGAAGGCAGTGATCGCCTATGGATCACGTCAGTTGAGGCCGCATGAGCAAAACTATGCTACCCATGACCTGGAGTTAGCAGCAGTGGTCTTCGCTCTGAAGACATGGTGACACTATCTGATGGGCGAACGCTTTACAGTCTTTTCTGATCATTAGTGTCTCAGGTATATCTTCTCACAGAAGGACCTGAACCTGAGACAGCGGTGATGGCTCGAGTTCCTCCAGGACTATGACTTTGAGATAGTCTATACTCTTGGGAAGGGGAACGTAGTAGCCTACGCCCTCAGCAGGAGGACGAGCATTCAGCTACCCGAGGAGGCGACGGAGCAGCTAGCCTCTTTGCAGATATCTTTTGTGGGTAGAGATGGAGTAGCCTTCCTTCAGTCTCTCACAGTCACTCCTCCACTACTACAGTGAGTCAGAGAGGCACAACATGGGGATGCTGACTATGAGATGTGGCGTGCACATATATCATCAGGACATTCCCCTGATGGTTTCTCCTTTGGAGCAGAGCACGACATCCTTTTCAGAGGACGTACCATGGTACCAGTTGCTTTATGGGAGGAGGTGCTGAGATATTTTCACACTTCTTCTTTGGCGGTACATCCTGGAGTGGCGAAGATGTACCAGGACCTCAGACGACAGCACTGGTGACCGGGCATGAAGAAGGTTGTGGCAGAGTTCGTTTCTCGATGCCTCACCTACCAGCAGGTGAAGGAAGAGCATCAGGTACCAGAAGACTTGGTACAGCCCTTGGAGGTCCCGGAGTGGAAGTGGGACAGGATATCTATGGACTTCGTGACTGGACTTCCACACACTTCCAGAAGTCACGACTCCATCTGGGTGATTGTCGACCGACTCACCAAGTCGGCTCACTTCTTACCCATCAGAGAGTAGGGCACAGTGGAGAGCTTGGGACGTCTCTATGTTCAGGAGATTGTGCGGCTTCACGGTGTGCCATCTTCTATCGTCTCTGATCAAGATGCTCGATTTACTTCCCAGCTTTGGAAGGGATTGCAGGAGGCATTTGGGACGCAGCTACGTTTGAGCACAGCCTTTCAACCTCAGAAGGATGGTCAGATGGAGAGGACCATTCAGACTCTTGAGGACATGCTCCGCGCATGTGTCCTAGACTTTGGTCGTAGCTAGGAGGACCACCTACCCTTGGTGGAGTTTGCGTACAACAACAGCTACCACTCCACCATCGGGATGGCACCATACGAGGCGTTGTACGGCCGACCTTGTAGATCTCCTTTGGGCTGGACAGACCCTGGGGAGTCAGCACTTGTGGGACCGGAGATGTTCCAGGCCACGACAGAGAAGGTCCAGGTCATCCAGAAGCGGATGAGGACAGCTCAGAGCCGGCAGAAGTCATATGCTGACAGGAGGTGGAGGCCACTGGAGTTTGAGGATGGCGACCACGTCTTCTTGCGGGTCTCACCTCAACGTGGTATACGGAGATTTGGAAGAGGCGGCATGTTATCTCCGCGCTTCATCGGACCATTCCAGGTCCACAGCAGGATTGGCGAGGTGGCTTATCGGTTGGCTCTACCACCTCAGTTGCACCGGGTGCATGACATCTTCTACGTATCTCTGCTGAGGAGATACGTGCATGACCCGACACACATCATTGACCATGGGGATCTTGACATTGACGATGGGGAGACTTTTGCAGTGGTCCCGGTGGAGATCGAGGATCGACAGGAGCGGGTCCTACGTGGACGGTCGATTCCTCTAGTGTGCATCAGATGGCAGCACAGGAACCTCCAAGAGAGCACTTGGGAGCGGGAGGCTCAGATGTGTGCTCAGTACCCTAATTTGTTTCCCTAGTTTTTATGTATCTTTACGGGGACGTAAATCCATGAGGTGGGAGTAATGTAAAGGCCCGTAAAATTCAAGGGAAATTTTTTCTTAATTTTCTTTGGAATTTTACAAGAGCGCGGTATCCGACGGCACCTGATTCCGAGGCCCGGAGTGCCTGGAATCAATTTCCAAAGTTTGCCTCGGGTATGTTCAGTGAACGAACGAGCGGGAATTTATAACTTTTGAACCGGTGCTCGGAATCGAATTCTGAGGGCATCGATGAACTCGCAGCGCCAATATTCACTTAAGGAGACCTTTTCCGAGGTTGCGTTTTATGCGGGTTTGAGAGTTAGTTTTTGGGAATTTAAAATGAAGTTAAATAAAATGTTGAAACACATTTTATTTTTATCCAAGTTGTCTTTAACCTCCCAAAGGGAGTTAGGGGTGGGACCCACATCCACATAACCTCCCTTGAGAGGATTAAGTGTGGTGGGGCCCACACGAACCCTAACACTTCATCTTCCCTCTAAACTCCCTATAACTCCTCTTTTATTAGACTTGACAACTTGGGTTATTAATTGAGTTGAGTTGTTTTAATTTCAAACTTTTGAAATTCAAGTTGCTTAATTGTGTAAATAAAATAAGCTTTAAGATTATTTTATTTTGGTTGGTATCCTTTGCCACCTTGAGAGGATTTGGGAAGCTCTCTCCACCTTCTTCAACCTTGACGAAGAACATGAAGAACACTTAAGCTCCGACGAAGAACGCTGCTTCTCTTCTTCGTAGCCGGTGTGTTTCCGAAGATTGAAGATGCCACATCTTCGATTTTCCTCCCGTGTCAACGAAAGGAGACGTTGTTTCCTCCTCGGACTATCTCTGTCAGCTTACGAAGCTTTTCCAGTGATGTACCTCTTCGGACGCACCTCAACGTCAATGAAAACGACGTCCGGTTTCCCCGACACCCGACCTTCGTGACGCTTGTCTTCTGCGGCTTGTTGACGTGCTCCGCACTTGAAACTGTGGTAGGGGTTTGTTGTTGTTTATTTAATTATTCCCGTTCTTGGTTCTAGCATGACTAACTTTGAGGATAAACGATTAAGTGTTATCGTTTAACGAGAGGGGGGCCGGACCGCACAAACACGGCTGAACCCCCCCCCCCTTTGTTCTTGATTGTTTATTGAGGATGGAACGAGATGGCATGGTGCCATCGCACCATGCGGGAATCGCACGACAATTATTGCGCGGAGCCGTCGCGCCGTGCCGTGGAATGAAATTCAAGAACGCGACGCCGTCGCGCCGCGTCAAAAGAAATCGAAGGCGCCGCGGCCGGAGCGGGGCCACGGAGGAGGGGCGCGGTGCCGTTGCACCGCACCGGATGATGAAGGTCGCGGCCGGTTCCGGGCCGCGGCGGAACGAGAAGACCGGCGGCCAGCCGGGCCGCTGGTGTCGGAAGCCGGAAGGGGACCGGCTTTGCCGGTCCCGTTGACGAAGAACCGGTCGGCCAGGTCGGGCCGCCCGGAAGGGGGAAAAACCAGGGGAATTTAATTCCACCGGCCAACATAAATGGCCCCCCATTATGAGGGGGGCTGGTTTCACAAATGGGGGCAGGCGGCCCCCTGTTTCCCAATCAGCTCGCCCTTCGGCTGAGCTGGCAGCGCGCCCAGCTCGCTGCCTTCCGCCGAACCGGCGCGCCTGGCCGGTCCGCCTAGCCAGGCCGGGTCGGGACGCACCCGTCCGCGCCGGGCCGGGCTGGGTTGACCCTATCTGGGATGGGTCGACACGGTTCGGTCCAACCGGGGGGTCTCGGGCCGGGACGGCCCGGGCCCGAAACCCCCGATACCGAGCCGTTTGGATTCAAATGCCCATAACTCGGGCTACGGATCTCCAAACGACGCGCCGTCAGTGGAGATGCGATCCTTGGATCGAGATGGTCGTTTCGGTATATCTCCCTAAAGGTTTTGGATTACTTTCAGTTCGTCCAGGTTAGTTCGTACACGAAACCAACTAGGCCCTCGGAGCGGAAACACTCATATCTTGAGCTACGGACGTCCGATTGACGTGCCATCAGCATTGTTGAGTTCCTTTTAGTGAGACAGATCTTTTGGCATACTCCGCCCGAGGTTTGGATGAAGGTGGAGTACGGTCGGGTTGGTTTTGCCTTAAAAACCAACCGGGCCCCTGGGACGAAAAAGCCAATAACTCTCAGACCGGGCGTCCGATTGACGTGTCGTCTGTTGCGTTGAGTTCCTGTTGATGATATGGAACTTTTGGATACATCAACTCTGGACTTTGTGAAAGTTGATGTATCAGTCTCTCGGCTCATGGAGCGGACCCTCCCGAACGAGCTTGCTGTGTGGGGGAACCCTAGAGCTGGCTGCGACTGCTACTGCTACTGCGACTGCTACTGTGACTGCGACGACGACTATGCAGAGATCCTTAGTGGATTCGACGGCGACGATTACAGCACTTAGTGATCCTGTGTGGATCAGTGCTACCGATCCTGTGTGGGTCCGATCCTGTGTGGGTCTGCGCTCAGCGGTCCTGTGTGAACCAGCGCCTACAGATCCTGTGTGGGTCCGATCCTATGTGGGTCTTTGCGGGGGTTAGTACCTATCGATCCTTTGTGGGTCCGACGACTTAGATGGATTAGTGATCATCTCTATCGTCTTTTGAAGAAGTATACCTGTGTGAGCTGAATCCTGTTGCTGTCCTGTGTGGATTGTGTTGTGCTATCCTGTGTGGAATTCGTTTTGCTTTCCTGTGTGGAATACATATACTTTCCTGTGTGTACTGAGTTGTACTTGGGCTCGGAGGTTGGAGCGTATTGGGATTGATGAATTAGGTATATGTATGGGCATATACCTAAGCAGTGTCGGTTGTTACTTAGTGATTGTATCTTTCCTTTGTGGTTTATCCTTTGTGGATTTTGGGAGACCTTCAGGGGTCTCAGGGTCCCTACTGAGTAGCTTATACTCACCCCTGCACGGGCTATGCCCGCACTACGTTGATTTGGTTGCAGACGACGGACATCATTGATCGTGGTTGAGGCTTGCTGAGCAGGACGGTACCTGGAGGTGGACGACTGGGCGGGACATGCTCGGAGCGGACGGCGGGACCCGAGGAACAGTGGATCTATCTGTACCCACCCTTCAGGTGGGATTTCCAGTGGACAGCTCGGTGTAGCGGCTTTTACTTTACAGGTGCTGTTTTCCCTTTAGAGTTGTACTTTACTATCAGTTTGGGTTTGTATACTGGCCCATTTACTTTTCTGCACTTTCAGTTGTACTTTATTTTTACTTAGTGTTTAATTTTCCGATTTCTTACTCTATGGTGCTTGTTTACTTTACAAAGGCAATGCCTTCCCTTTTTACCGGGATTTACGCCTTGGTGCTAGTTGCCAGCCCCTGGCCTATGGAATGCGGGCTCGGGGTAGTCACGGCACAGGCCCCGAGGGCGGGTCGTGACATTAATAAACCTTAAACTCTTCACCCCATGATGATATACATAATTTTAATGTGGATTTTACATTAATATATTTATGGTTCCAAAATTAAAACAATCCATAGATATTTCATGATTTGTTTAATAGAAATATCCGTTGTAAAAATTTCTTTATTACCAAATACATAAGTATTTGGGCACTATTAATTCATTGATTTTAATAAAAAATTCCATATATAGACTAATAGAAATCCATTAAATCTAGTAATTGATTCATATAGCTCACTGGTTCCTTATAGTAATGAAAACAAAAAAATGGATATCTCTAATAAAATTTAATTGAGTCCATTAAATTCTTCAAAATTCATTTGAAATTTGTTTCTATGTGACCTTATTTTCAAAAAATAAATCATTTTATTATAGGTCTTATATGTTCTCTAAGGTGTCTCTTTTTATATTTGTGACATCATTGAAATTGAACCTTCTTTCCACCATGGTCTCCACCAATTAAGATCTTAATGTAACTTAACCTTTTCCTCTGTTGATTTAGGGAGTTAGTTAATGTATATGTTGTTAGAAATATATTCGTATTACAAATTAGGAATAATAATGATATATTTTACTTCAGTCATCATACGTTTTGATTTCTCAAAATCACCTCATTTTCCATCACATTCATCTCTATCATAATTACTCCAAATTCTTTTCATTTTCTAAAACCAAAAATCATTATGTTAGAAAAAAATCACAATTAGGATTAATAATTTATAGGTTTCATCAATCATAAGGCCTTATTTAAAATTTATGACACCTTATGTTTAATATATGCCATCCATGAAGTTCATTTATTCTAACCCTTCATGATAGTTCATAGATAAAATTAGAATTTAACACATTCCTATCCCATGAGATTGAATACTAGGTGTCATAAAGTCCTGTTATCTTCCACTAGGTGGAAATCATGCCAAATCACAATTCTCCCACTCTATAGTTATTACCCCTAAGTGAAACTATTTCATATCCAAATCCCATATTAATATCTAGAGAGCTATTTTTCTATAAAATCCACATAAGCCTGACATTATCAATAAATTAGGATATTCCCCATATTAATGTTAGACTTAATAATTATTCATTGGACTATGTTCCATAATATTTTTTATTCTTGAATATAGTTCCCATAAATTCTATTAAAAATTATCCAATAAAATTTATTAAGACTCTAACCCTAATAGCATAGTGTTAGTGGTTACATTATTAAATTGGGACTACATACAATTAATCACCTCCTAATATACCAATTAATATAGTAGTCATGGAAAACTACATTCATACAAGAATCACATTTTAATATTTAATCCATAAAATAAAACATATAATTTTCATTGAAAACCCAATTAGTCTATTTAGAATTTTGCTTCATATTAATCATATTGTAGTTCCATATATCATTGGAAATGAAAAATAAGAAAGGGGTGAGCTCAGATCCTTTATAAGGGTATGCATAGAGTGTGGGATATGGTGAATAAATAATTCATAACAAATATGGAAGGGTAAATATATGAAGCACATGGAAGTTAATAAATAACTTGAGAAGGACGAACAATATGGAAGGAAAAAGTAATGATAAAATAATGTAAAATAAATGATCATACGTGCTTGAATATTAAACAAGGAAATCAAATGTAATAATAAAATCACATGAAGATCAATAAATAATATCATTATGGAAGAATCCATAATTTTAGATATCATAAACATATCATCAATGGGTCATTCCATGATGAATTATATACATGGTTATGGCTTCTGCCAAATACCAACGTATGTTTGTCTCATTATACCTACCCATTCAATGTGGGGATATAGCGGGTTTCCCACATTACTTAGAACAATTCATTACATGTACTAATAATCTAAAATATAATCAACATAAATAATTATAATGATAAACTAGCATATTAAAAGTTACTAATTACTTAAATAAATAAACAGAATCATAAACCATCGATTATTGTATGGATAATGGTGTCAAAATAGTACTTCCTAGGTAAAATTTTTCATAATACATATTGATAAATAATAAATATTTTTTCAATATAACATGTTCATAGTATAGAATAAGTAAAATAAATTTTTTTCATTGCTGAATTTAAATACAATAAAATCTTGATTAAAAATTTATTATGGAAAATAACCATTTAACATTGATATGAAACTTTTGTAATTATAAATTAATCCTCAGATAAGTGAGTGATCATGATGGAGGGGATGTTTTATTCATTTCATGTATGATAAAATAGTGATTCCTTATACATTTTGTAATAATATATAAAAAGTAAAATATTTTGAAAATTATAGGAATATTACGTTTAAAATTTTATAAAAATTCCAATGATGGGTAAAAATTACTTTAAATATAATTAAATAACATTAAAAATAATTATTGGAATCATATATAGAAATCATGAAGATGGAAGATAACATGTTTTTGACCAGATAGAAAAATAAATCCAGATTTAAATAAAAATATATTTTCTGAATAATTTTAAGAATGATAAAGATTAAAATGATCTTCCTTCATGATAGTATCATGATTAAAAAGAGAATAATAAAATATAATTTTATATATTTATAAATATAAAATAACTTTCCAATGTGATACTAAAACAAAAATAATTTTGAATAACAATGAGAATTATATATACTCCAATAACACAATGGATCATTTTGAGTCATTACCTCCCTATAACAAATAAAATAAAATATTACATTAAATAAATTCATATATATGGATTAATGACATATAATTTCAAAGGTTCATTAGATAAACTAGTGAAAATAAATATGTGGTCAATTTGGAATATGTCTTAGGGAAGTAAAAGTGAGACAAGAAACCCTTACCTCAGTTTGATTTCATTTGTACAAGATTGAAATTCTTTATAAGAAATATATATACATGTATATATAATTTAAATATTTTTTATAAACATACTAATATATATATATAATACTACATTTTACCTAGTTATAAATTTTAATCACAGTTTTATTAACTATTTCTATTATAATTACTACTCTAAGTGATAACTCGTTTTTTTTAATGTTTAGATTAGTTTGGTAGTTTTAGTCCTTGTACATTTATTATGATTCAAATATATCCATACTGTTAAAAATAAAATAATTATTAAAAAATTTATTATATAATTATGTATTATTTTCCATCAGAATTTGATATAGAAAAATGAGATACAACATCCATGTAGATAGTAGTTCAAACATATGCATGAATGTTGTTTTTTTATCAATGGAAAATACAAAGTTAAATAATAATTAACATTAAAATATCCATTATTATAACATATACATAATATATATTGACCCCATACATCAATATTAGAATCCTTTTAAAAGAAAAATAAAAATGAATAACATTACTTCATAGAGGCGGTAGTCCACATGAACACCTGAGAGGCATTATTGTATTCTAACAGTTTTTGGAATGAAATAAGGTAGAAATGTTATTATAATTATATAAGTATACTTATGAAATTAATATCATAGATATATACATTAAATCCATCAATACATTAACTTGTGAGAGGTGGTGATGGACAATGATCTACAATGATTCATGTGCCGGTAGTCTTTCATACACACAATCAATAGTTTTGTTTCCCATCTGATGGAATATGTTATGTATATAGCTTATGAAATTAATATTATAATATATCATTATTTTTTTATCGTCATATAATATATTTAGAATAATTTTAGGCCTTCTATAATGAAATAAAACTAAAATGCATGGTTATGAATGATACATCTTCATCAGCAAACCTCTTTAGGTTTTCACCAAAATCCATATTAGTAGGGTTTATGATCGAAAAATGGACTATAATTAATTGTAAAAGATGTCGTTATGTGATTTTTTGTAGTTATTTGATGTAACAAATTAATATAGATGTATGAATAAGATATGATAGGGGGAACCCATTTACAATTGATGTGAGTGGCGCACTTTTAGTTTTCAATTTTTCCCATAATTACATATATCTAACTTTGAAAAGATACCCCCAAAATGGATGATTATTGAACATTAGATGATTTTTTTTGAATTTCCAAAATAAGGAATTTGAATTTTTTTAGAAATTTACCCATTATATTTTTATTGTATCACCATGTAAATATGTTTTATCCTTAAAAATTATAACCATTGTTTTATAGCATCCATTATTCATAATGATAAGAAATTAATTTTCCTTATTATATATTATTAATTATTATTATTCAATATATGAAATATTCTTTTTCCAAATTCAATTCATAATAGTGGTTGAATATAATTTAAAATAGAACATACATACACAGTGACTAAACAATTTTATAATGAAATGTTTACATTAGTATAAAATAAATTATATAGAAAATGATCATAAATTGATTCTAATAACCTAAATTAGATTTATTATAATATAATTTATCTAGTTTTACATGAATGAAAATTCTAAAAAAAATAAAACTTGGTAAATTCATTAGATGAAAAAGAATATTTTAAATAATAAATCAGCATTATTCAATATTCATAAAAAAAATAACAAGTTTAGAAAATTATATAAAATTTATAGAAAGAAAACTTTAACATAGTGATTAAATTATTTGAGAATATATTTTTTGAATGTATAAAAAATTATTTTTAAAAATAATTGAAAAATACATAGTGAATTGATTTTTAGAGAAAATATTTTTTTATGGAATACAATTTTATTTATTATCATCTTTTTCATTGAAAAAATATTATATAAATTATAAATCGTTTAATTTAATATATAATATATAAATTTCATTAAAATAATTCACTATTAGTGATTAATTTTATTTATAAATATAAATAAATATTGTATGAAATAATAGTTTTTAGGAATTTATTAATTTTTATAATGGCTTGGACCTATCTAGTTCATACCTTTACTAGAATCTAGTGTCTGAGGTGTTCATGGAGGTGAAGATGACTTATCCCCAATGATTTTCCAATTTTCCACTTCCAAGAATAGTGTTTTTGGTTTTTTCAGCAGTGTCATCAGTGACAAAAAAATGAAGAATTTCATCGGTGAGACGGATATGAATTATGTCACCATTGAGACATATGTGAAGAGTGTCACCAGTGAGGTAGATGTGAATAGTGGAATCGCCGAGACAGATGTGAACAATGTTGTAATGAGTCATTTGTACTGGCATCATCGGTGAGTCAATTGTAATGTCGACATTGATGAATCACTTGTAATATCGGTGTTAGTAGGTGTAAAGTGTTTCTAGCCATACATAGGTGTACAATGTTTATAGCTTTCGATATATAAACAATGTTTCTATCTTCCTATAGTTTTGACCATTTAAAGATTTCTTTGATGAAAAATAAATTCAAGGACTTTTTTAAGGGATTTAAGGAAAATTCAAATCGTATAACTCCTATGATAATTTTTATATGTCTTGGGATTCCTTTACATAGTGAAACCATGTGGTTTAATGAGATCCACTTTTAAATCCATCTTATCTTAAACTGTAGCTCTATAAAATCTTGTAAAAGGATGAGATATCTTCTACCTTGTTCTACCTTTTTCCCCTGTTGCATGATTCTCATACCGTTCCTTCTTCCCTTATTAGTGGGGAGATCAAACCTTAATCCTTGGATCGTTCCCCCTTGATGTTGTTTTTGTACTGGATGTGCTCCCCCTGTTTTTTTCCAAGCATCATATATTAATCTTTCATCGATAGATGGTATGATATACCTATCTTCGTGTTTTTTCTTCAATCCATCTTCACTCATTTCTCCCTTACATGTTATGGAAAGATAATTTCATGTTTCTAATGTTTTTATTTTCGGTTTTAGTTAGTTAGGTTATGTCAAGGGTGTCCTCGGGTGTATGTAGTTGTCATGGGGGACGCAATAGTGATCCTTTGCCTAGATCGTTCATGTGTAAAGAAAGGCAAGATAAATTTCAAGTAGGGGATTTGTGGCATATCTATTATTTTAAATGTAACTATAGTGTGAGCATGTTTTATCCCACTGAATAATAATAGATTTGAAATAATAAATAATTGAACAGAAAAAATAAATTGGCATTGATCTTATTTAATCGCCTCTTAATTTACTAGATAGTGTGATATCTATGCATTCCTTGTTTTTCAAGTAATTCTTGATGGATTCTAGTAATAATGAAAAATTGGGATAAATCGTAATTATTTTTCAAATAGAAAGAATCATGTAAATGAATCTGTTTATTATTGCAGTAAGCATGTTTAATTGAATTAATTAATGAGCCAAAGGCAAGTTGATGCTTGTTTATTATTAATTAAAGGCATCTCAATTAAATATTTAGTTAATTTTTGATAGCTTACTATTTTGTTTTCTTGTCATTGAGAATTAAAAATAACAAATAAGTTAATTCTAGATTGATTAATGAACCATTATTTTTGTTAAAGAAAATTCATGGTAGGGTTTTGCGTTACCATCTTTCCTGTAATTCTGAAAACCTTGTTCTTTGGAGCCCTGAGTGATCATTATGTATGATGTACGGATTCCTTGTTTTAGGGCCAAGAGCCAAGTTTATATGATGTTTGTTTCCTGCTTCTTGTGTTGTGATGTGAGATTGGAAGGATGTTGTAATATGTGGGGGTAGGGGGCCTATTGGTTGTGTCAGCAGTTGACACCTAGAGTGGTGAGATGCATTGGTTTATGCATGTGGGTGTCGAGGAGTTCACCGAAGTTGATGAAATGGGTTGGATGTGAATTATTGGATTATTGATGAATCTTTGTGTTTTTTTATTTTATTTACTTTCCCCACTACTTAAGGAAGCTGGTATAACATACCCTCCATCCAAAAGGGTTCATGATGCGCGGGGTATGCCACGTGCTTTCCATGTTCATATTCTTGAGAGAGGATGGGCCAACACTCCTGATATAGGTGGAAATGACATGAATGGTATTCCTTAAACTCACCATATAGAGCCCCTTTTTTTTCTTGATTATAATCGTTTCTAGAATTCCTAGGAAGTTGGGAATTTTAAAATTCTGTTAAGAAATGATTGAATAAATGATGTTAACCCATGGGGTTGGAGCTTGTTGGGAAGCATTACTGAGGTTGAAATTTAATGGAATAGTGTACTTTGAGGGTGATTCTACTAAAATATAATTTTTAATTGATAATGGATAATTAATGTTTAAAGAATGAATTTACATAAAGTGAAAATGATAAACGGGGAAAATTTAATCAAATGTAGCTCTTAAAATGGTGGTGTTCTTATAGGATACCTTGTCTTACCAGTGAAAACTAAGAGTCCAAGAGATGTTAGCCGCATTTGATTCCAAAACTAGGTTATGCCCATATTGTGGTTGGGATATATAGTATATTCTATTCTTTTTGTGTTTCTATATGCTACTACAATCCCATCAGTTATGGAAACAGACACCCTAGGGATTCCGTGCGCTAGTGGGGTTTTCCCAGTAATATTTTGGTGGGAGGTGGAAGACTAACTACCCCCACTAGCCCCGCTCTCATCTCTTGGTATTTACCTGTGATGTAAGGTACATGAATTATTTTCCACATATATGTGTGTGGAGGGATGTAATGGATTATGGTTATTAACACAGATATATTTTGAATATAGTTTTCTATGGACCACTAGAGGTGTAACGTTTATAGGTTGTACTGGCTTGGGGATCGATACTCAGTATATGGGCTATAACGGCTAGATTTATAATGCTCTACATATGATACACATTATGCGCACTGTAGTGGATCAAATAAATGACCTAGTTTCATTGGTTACTTAGACGTAATGGTTGTGTTGCTTGAGGTTCATGTTGTGGTGCTTCATACAATTTTCTATGTGTAAGAATTTTTAGAGATAGATTCTTAATATGTGTGAAGTTAAGGAAAAGCATAAAACCAGTGGGGACGTTGTATCAAGGTACCCTTGATATTCATTATTATATTATATACAATGTTATGTGATACATGGTGAGTGTATCACTAGTGAGGTTGGGAACTTAGCATAGATGTTAGCTGATGTGTTAGTTTCACTTATTGTTCAATGTGCTTTAGCATGTTTCCTTTTTCATTTTCTTGAGAGGATCCAGGGATGATCCTACTGAGTATACTATTATAATCACCATATGAATATATATAAACAATTTTTCAAGTAACATTGATAATGTTGGAGATTAGGCTGGTGACTATTAGGTTGGGGTTGTAGGAGCTAATCGGGCTTCGGGGTCACTGCCGTTTTTACATTATAGTCATACATAATGTTTTCTATTTTAGTTGTTGTGTTTTTTTCATAACATTACATATGTGTAATTGAGATTTATTTTATATTTCTGTCAGAGTTAGAGTTGGTTGGTGCTTGTCTTATCTCTTTCTTTCACATGTGTTCTCTTAGAAGGTAATTCCCCCCCGTTTGTGAATTTACTATACCCTATGTGTTGGTTGCCAACCGGAGGCCTACTGGAGGTGGGACTCGGTGGTCACCATCTCCCTTCTCACTTTACCATCCCATAAGGGGAACACCTTGTTGGGAGGGGGTCGTGACAATTTTGACATTCAAATGATTATAATTTTCCATTATTATATAATTATAACCAATGAATTTATTTCATAAATATTTAAACCATATACTTCTTACAAAATATTTAGTCGTGTTTATACCCACCAATTTAAAAAAATTATATAACTACATGACTTAAATAATATATTTCAATCATGTTTAGGTCTGGTTTTTTGTGTCGTATACACTATCAATCATATTCTTCCTCATGTAAAATAATGTGGTGTTAGATGATATAAAATAATAAATTATTTGTGAAATGGAAAAAATAAAAATTTAATTAGAAAGATATGTGTTTTGATGATGTTTTTTTCTATCTTATATAATTCTATAAATCTATGAATGTATTAGATATATACTTGACTCTATATTTTATTTAATGTCATAAATTTGGATGATTAAATTTAATTTTCTCCTATTGGTATTTGATGTAGTATGAAAATAATTGTTTTAGCACCAGATCTAGTTTTACTAGTCTCGGTAATCTCACATGGATTCAGTAAAGGTTCTAGATAAAATTAGAGTTTACGATATTATATGATAAGGATAAATTAAATTCATTGAATACAATCACATGATTATAGGATTATGGTTAATGATACATTTAATGTCACATATACCTATATGAGTTTTTATGTAATGATATTTTATTGTAATCAATAAAAATATATAATTCTTTTAGGGAAGAAAACATAATCAGGGGATTTATTTCCATTTGAGTATTAATTTGAGATGATTTGGGTGATCTAAGAAAATTTATTAATTTATTTTTTCTAAGATATGTGGAGAATTATGTACAAAATATGGGATTAAGGAATAATTTGATCTTAATGAAATTCTTGTCATTTTTGGGGTAGATTGATATTTTTATATGAGTTATTAATTGCAAGATTTTTTGGTTTATGACATAGTAAGGACAAGTTTTTTATTGATGAGGTTCAATAATTTTTAGATAAATATTTTTTGATTTTGTTAGGAATATATAATATAATATTATAGATTATTATGTTTTAAAATTGTTCAATCATATTTTGAAGAGTTATATATTTTTCAATGAATGATTTATGTTTAAAATATTTTTTAGAGATTATTAAATTATTTATTCATATCAGTGTTTATTTATTTTTAGTATTTTCTTATCATATGATAATTATTTTAGTTTTAGTAAATGGCCCAAGATATGTTTATATTATTGAAATAAATCTTTTATGTATATTGCCCCATACAAACTATCATTATGGAATATGAATTTCTCAAACTCAAAAAAGAGGAAGATAACCATTTTATGTATTACATAGAAAATATCCATCATCTTTAAATTTATTATTTCAGAATCTCATTCACACATTTATGTACTGTAATGATATATTAAGGGTTTTAGAAATATTTAATTAATAAATACTTTGTTTCTTTGTAGAAACATGGAAATTTTATTTCATGATATGAAATATATATAATAGAATATGAATATCTATAGATACATTAATTTTTATAATAACAAATTAATACTTAAAAGACCTATTTTATTTATTTCTGTGTAGAGAAACACCATATGGTTTTACTATGTATTTTTTATTAGAGAAAACTAGTTTAAACTATAAATTGTGACACAAACAACACTAAAGATAAGTGCTTAATAATATATTAAAAAAATAATTTAAATATATTAATATATATTTAAATAAAAAATTATAGAAAAATATATGAATATTTGAAATTGAAAGGTTTCTATTTTACATTGGAAAATAATGCTAACTCAAGAGAACCATCTTTGATGAAATATGTATTTTAGTGAAAAAAAAAATTTATGAAATTATTCCATAAAATTCTTGTAATTAATAGTAAAATAAATTAATTTAATTTAAATATTTATTAACTAATTATATTAAAAACTAATCAATTTATTCCTTAGAAAACATAAATTTTCTGATTAAAAAAAATATTTATATAATAAATTATATATTTTATTTAAAAGGCAGATTTCTCTTATTTGGAGTATTAAAAATAATTAATTCTACTTTTCATAAATAAAAAAATATTAAGAAATAATAAATAGTTTTAATTTATCTAGAAAATAATATTAAAGCATTTGATGGTTGGTTCTGAAAATTTTTCCAGGGTTGTGTGGAAAAAATGATCATTTCTCTACATTTCTAAACTCCTAAGGTGGATGGATTTCATCACATTAATTAGTTATGTCTACTCCATGATAGAAATGATATAATTGTATATTCGTTCCTCCTATCATAGATTCTTAAATAAAGAATATTTCCTAGTATAGACATCCCCAATATAATATGTCATGTTCATGAAACCCATTATTGGGGCCTTATTGAGGTGGACACCAGTTAATTACACTACTTCTATCTCAAAAGCGTAGAAACCTTTAGTTAGGAGTGTAGTCACATTGGGAATCTCTATATATGTATGAAAAATGGTTATATTGGGCACCTATAAATCTTCTTCCTTAGAGGGAATCTCAAATGAGGCATCTTGTATGTGAAACCCAAGACATCATGTGTCGATCATGATGTAATTCAGTTAATAGGAATGAGACATCCAAGGATTTTTACCTCAGGAATTAATATTTTATTTCATTAGGTATAAATTCTTGGTTAGGGTGTGAGTTTAATGTATTTCAGAGATGATAACAGGGGTGAATTCATGTGTGAACATTTTGGAAACATGAATAAATTATTTTTGGCATAAGATGGGTGCTAATTTAAGAACATATAGTGATATATTGGGCATCAGTTTAATGTCTTATAGGGATAGGATGAGTTAAGGTTTAATTTCATGCAGGGACATGATGAGTGCAAATTTAAATTCCTACAAGATAGGTTATGTGATGGTTTAAAGTATTATAGGGAAAGGTTTAAAGGACATGATTACATATTGAGTGGGGATTAGTTTGTTGAGTCCCCAAGAGGTTGGATTTCATAGCTGGGTTGATGGATAAGAACTGTTAATGGAATCTGTGCCTGGGAGGATGGTTCAGAACATCCCATGGAGGAGGATCCATAGTGGTTGGATAAAAATTCCTAATGGAGGTATACCTAGAAGGTGTTTTCCAAGGAGTGAATATATCACACATGAGTTGTGCATCAAAACATACCATGTATGCAGATCAAGGGTGGATGAATCAAAACACCCCATGATGGCGGATCATGAGTTTACAGATCATAATGAACCATGCAGGTGGATCTAGAATGTCAGACCCTATTATGGAAGATGTAACACCTAGGATGTGGATCTAAATGATCCATTGAGGTGGATCGTGTGTTGATAAATAAAAATACCCATGGAGGTGGATTTATAGTGGATAGATCAGAACTCCCCAAATAATAAGATCAATATATGATGGATCAGATCATAAAATGGAGGCATATCTGGAGGTTGTATTCCTTTGAGGGATTTTTACAGACATGGGGTTTCCATTTTCATGATTGAACCTCGGGGATAAATCCTATTTAACATTTTTATGAGGATGGTAAAAATCACACAAAGTTCAATTCCACAGTTTTGAGGTCATGTAATAGGAACTATCCATGTAGTTTAATGAAATAAGGTAAGGAATTTCATTTCATGAAAGTATCATTGACAAGGGGTGGTGTGTATCTTAAACAAAGAAGTTATTGTGGCGGATGCTCATCCGATGTGAGTTATATAAATTAAATATTGTGTTCATTACATACTGTAAAATGTGTGGGGTGATCCCATGTAAATCATACATAGGGAATACTGTGTCTATCTGATTGTGTAATAATATAGTTTTACATCATGTAATGTGGATGTTTTCATGATGACCAAAATTATATGACTAAGAAATAGAGATATGTAGTTTTACATCATGAAACATGGATTGGGATGGGGCTCTCACCTCAATTAAGACTATTCCAAGTTATTAAGATATACATGACAAGGAATCTCTTCCAGGATAGGTTCACAAGATGAGAATGTTTCATGAAACAAACTGGATCTACCTCAAGGTAATTTCATAACACATTAATTATTTTCTTCAAAAATGATGGATTCCTAATGAAGCCCTAGGTTTCAAAAAGGACTTTATTCTTACACGAAGGGCATGGGAATTTGACAAGGGAGCATTCACATTGGGTGAAGGATCTCAATAATCAAAGGGAGGTGGTTTCACAAAGCATGGATACCTTGGGGTATCCATTTGATGTTTCAATTGTTATGATCAAGTGGTTTTCAAATATTGAGTTATTTTTAGATGATGAAATGTCTTATGTCCCCTTAAAATTCATATATAAGTGGGAATCTAATAGAATATTTTTTTCATGATTACTTGAGTCTTTCTCAAATATTAATATTCCTCATAACTGGAATGTTATAGTGACTTGATCTTGAGAGACATGACTATTTTATCATTTTAGATGAATATTTCAAACATTACAATAATTCAAGGCTTGGTACAGTAATAATTTAGTTTATTTGGAAAATTGGAAACACAATATTCTATCCTGGGGAAATATCGTCATCATCTCCCATAAAAATTTCCACCTTCAATACATTAAAATAAAACTTTTCATCCTAACCCGGGTAATAGAAACATAATAAAGGGGCGAACAAGAATCCTCTGAACATGTAAACAAGGGATTTTGGTAATAATAATCATGTGAATGAGGGTTTGATAATATGATCATGAAAATAGATTATCCTACCTTTATAGAAAAAATCATATAAATGAATCAAGGAATAAACAATGGATATTAATGAGGCATGAATCATATTGAAAAAAGAACATATACCTTGAATTCATAACATTGGAATAAAAAAATTTATTGGGGAAAACACATAAGTATATAATATGATATCTATAGTGGCCAAATAAATACTTCCATGACCATCTTGGTAGTATGGTTTCAATTCCCATACCATCTTGGTAGTCATGGTTCTCTACCATGGGCATATTATTAGGATTTATTCACTCCTCATATCATCTTGGTAGTCATAGTTAACTCCCATCGAGATATTAATAGTCAAGGTTCATTACTAGGACCATATTAGTCTATATCAAGAGATATAAATCTATACCCAATGCATTTGAGGGAGATATAGGTCTCA
This sequence comes from Viscum album, assembly GCA_963277665.1. Lineage (NCBI taxonomy): Eukaryota > Viridiplantae > Streptophyta > Magnoliopsida > Santalales > Viscaceae > Viscum > Viscum album. The sequence goes on along the minus strand of OY728165.1, from coordinate 1,331,307,280 downwards.
CCCATCTAATAATGGAATCATACATACACGTTACAAAATATCATAAAGAATCATATCTCAACACATCAAATGAAATTGGTAACATTAACTTGTAAACATACAATAACCTATGTAAAAATATACATGCCTCATAATAATTTTATAAAAATATTACCCCATAATAGAGAAAAAAGTTTCATAATCATATAACCCATGAATGAGAAATGACTTTCAAAAGGACCATACAATTTAGTATAACCCATTAAATGAAAGATTTTAATGAATCAATTACATCATTTACAAGAAGGTAATGAGTAATATCAATGAATTTCATCTTATATGGAAAAAAACATTGACATACCTTCTAGAAAAAATTCTGGAGTAAAAGTAAACATTCTTCTTTTAAAAAGGATTTTTAATAAAAAAACCATTTTATAGAAAATAACTTGAAAATTATAAAGAAGACATGAAATTATTTTGAAAATTTTGTCCATTGAAAACATATAACATAGTCTTTAAAAAAATTAAATAAGATTTCATTTGAAAACACATCAAAACATTTATCGAAACAAGAAAATGTTTTGTAATCCTTTTGAGTTATAAATATATGAGTGAATCTTGAAAAAAATTTAAAACAATTTTCTATGAAATACATTGAAAACATAAAAACGAAGTTAAAAATATTTTGAAGACCATTTATTTTTTAAAACACGTTGAAAACATATAAATAAATATTGATAATGGTTTGAAACCCATTTCTTTGAAAATATTTGGAATACTTATTAATAATGCTTTAAAATATATTTAAATAATTTTTAAAACAATAATTTTTTTTGAAAAGGTATTTCTCTGAAAACCACCATAAAAAATTAATTTCCAGAACATTATTTCAAAAACAAAAACTTTTTAGTACTGTAAAATAATATTCAAATGAATGGTGGCAAGTAAATGTATACATGCCAAGAAAGGTGAAAAGAACAATACATATCCATGGTACAATGGTTCGAAAAATGAATCATTCATAAAGGTAAAATATTATTCTTTTTTAAATAATATTAATATATTGAAAGTTTAAATACTTTATTTAACTATCATTTTATGTTAGAATTATATTCATGGGAACCCTTTTTAGAAAACATAGTTTTGAGGGAACAGATATTCCGATTGAGGAGAGGGTAAAGATATACTTCCATTAAAACGATTTCTTCAATATAATATATACCAAAATAATAGAAAACTGGTTCCAATACATGAGATATAATTAATATCAAGAGTATTTGAAATTTCATGATTTTTATAGAGATATGGATCATATTATTTAATCAAATGAAGATAAACATAAACAATCTTGAAAAGCGATGATATTTTTTCAATAAAATCTCATCCCATGGTAACTTGGGATCATACTATCCATGTAAGAGAAGGAAATAAAACAAATATTTAAATGTCTGGAATAAAATTAGATTCAGGATATAACATGTAATATGTAAATATATACACCTTGACAAGGATTTTAGGCTCATAAGAAAACATGAGTCTCGAAGAAGGAAAATTGAGACAAAACATTTTTACTGATTTAGTAACTTTTGAATTATAATACCCACTGATAAATAACATTTTTATTGAATATTTTACTGATAATAAATGATATTATTTCCTCACATTGTTTTAAATATGTTTATTTGTAAAATATTTACGATTAGATCTTTAATTTGAAAATTTTATGGATATTCCAGTTTTACCCTTTATAGTGCACATTAGTATTTCAAAGATATATTTTTTAATATTTATTATTTGAACAAGAAATTTTTGTAATTGTGTTTCTAACATAATGGGATAAAACTTTTTATCAGTACATTGGAGCTAAAATGTATATTTTTTGGGTCTAAATGGTCCTTGCAGTCAAATGTGGGATAAACCTACCAGATTAGACATTAGTTCTGTATTTGGGTCATAAAGTCTTCATCCGAGCATGTATTTCGCCCAAATTATGAGAGGATCTTTCTATCCCATTTTAAAAAAAACTTTTTGAAGAATTGTTGGTTCACACATTTTCAATGTCAAATGGGCGGTGAAATTTGGCTTAAAATATTTGGCTGATATTCCCCATTCACACTTGAAACCTCTTTAAACCTTTCCTACCCTCCACACTATAAAGTACTGTTATTAAAATTTTGAGGGGTTGGGACGTGAATTGGAAAGTTTAGTGAAGATGAGAAATGTATTCACCCCAATTATCCAACCATTTCAATAAGGGTATCTCTTGAAGAAAGGATCCATTCGACAAAGCCTTCTTCTTCCCCTTATTCTTCTATTTCATGTTGTAATACCTTTGTTTGTGTAATAAACTTATTTGATCGTCTTTTATTGATTTGATCATATAATATTTTTTCTAAAATTTATTCTCCTCTTAATATTACTAATTTGGATGGAATCATGAGTGGAGGAAATATTGGATTCTTCCCTTTCAATCCTTTGCTCATGCAAAATGTCTCCATGATGGCAACACTTCCCATGAAAGAGTAGTTTTTTTAGTGATCGATCTACCTTATATCCTCTTCATTTAACTATTTTAAATCATTAAACTACATTAATTAACTTAATATTATCCATGAATTTTGTTTTTAAATTAGAATAACCTATGCACGAAATTGAATAATAAATACAAAAACATGTGAGGTCGAGTATTGTGTTAATTATGAGAGCGCGATCATAATCGGTAACACACAACCACATGGGATAAAATTTTAGAGTTAAAATATAATCACTGAACACAATTCTTAATAATTTTATAGAATGTATATTTTCCATAATTTAACTCTGATCATAAGCAATCCTAAGAACATCAATCAATGTAGGGTGTTGTGATTGCATGTTTCGAAGACAGCCTAGGGTTTAATTTACATCATCTTTATGGTAAAGTTAATTCTTGAAAGGTTCAGGGGTTAACAAGTTAGGGGATTATAATTAAGTGGATGTTAATTTATATTATAATTATAACTAATTGATTGAATAGTTATATTTATATTGATTAGTAATTTTAAAATATTTTCTAAAAAACATCTTCGTATTGCATCTTTTTAATTGAACTTCATTTCAAAATTAAAAACAAAAAATGCAATCTTCTTCCAGAAAAATTCTTATAGTTTTATAAATGATAAACATCCCATATACATTAAAGTAATATTATTATTCTATTTTATATTATTATTATAGTATCGTTAAGAATTTGTTTTAATTACATCCTCCTTTGGGTTACGACCATGGTGAGCCACTCTACTACACCCAAGTACAACAAAAACCATTAATCATTTGTGGGAACCCACGACAGCGCCTTTCACCCACTAATGAAAGGTAAAAAAATGGATATGTTAGTAACCATAAAATATATTATTAGATATATAAAATACAATAATGGGCAGTGCATACACCACACAAAAGGAAATACTGGAAAATATATCATATATCTCACCAAAATTAAAAATGGGATGAAATCCCCATACCTTGTGTCCTAACAATCTTCGTACTTGTACAAGATGCAAGTATATTAAACATATGTTTATTATTAATATTTTACAAAATCATATTCTTATACGTGATACCGTATATGGTTTGATTATTACCTTATATTACCAACTTGGTAATGATACAATGTTCTGGTTTCACTTCAGGTAATATTTTCTATATTCTTCGCATGTGTCTTAATTTGTTATATACAGGGTAATTATAAAAGTATAATTATTTAAAAAATGTGAATCATGATGTTAATATCATTTATATACATTATATTTATATTATAATAATCTATATCATAAAATTTATTAAATATAATACACAGTTCAGAGAGGCAGTAAGTCATACGTATGCCAGAAGATTGTTTCGGTTTTAATTATCATATTGAAAGAAAAAATAAAATGTAATATAAGTATATATATATATATTATATTATTATAGTATATTTATGATATCATATATATCTTATATATTCACTAAAACCATCCATAATACAACTCAATGTTGTGTATGATTGAATCATATAACTTTGTGGTGGTGGAAGTCCATACATCCTCAAATGAAATTATCACATTAACACATAATGAAATGTAAAAAATATATCTATTTTAAAAGGAATACGGAAGTGTAAATAAATAATAAATATTATACATGACATATATGAACATTTTTTACATCATAATGTTTCCCATAGTAGGTGGTAATGAAAAAATGAATAATAACTATTTCGTGAGACTATTGTTTACCATATATAGAAACAATGTGTTTGTTTCCAATTAGATGTAGATTTTTTTATGTGCAGTTATAAATCATAGAAAAAAAATAGTATATTATTGATGATTTTTTTCATAAAATAATGGAACATATATATTTTAAGGATGGAGAAATAATATAATGGAAAACATATTGACAGATGACATTACCTCTGAATCAGGTAACTCATTTATGTTTGTGCCCAAAGGATTTGATAATTTCCTTATACCTGGGTAAGGGAGGGAAGGTGGGTATAATGACCCATACATTACATACGTTTTTAGTACATCAAAATTTAAGTACACTGATTACAACATATAACAAAACCATGAAAGGACCATATAGGTATAGTTTTTTTAGAAACTGGGAATCATAAACAACTGGTTCATAAAGCATCTACACTGTCTCCCATTTATTTTATCATTTCTATAGTCCCTTTTGGAATATCTTACTTAATAACCTTCTTCCGGACCTGGGGAAAAACTTTCAAAAGGGTGAGCTCAAATGCTCAGTAAGGGCATACAAAAAAATATCAATCACATCATATTCATAAGAACACAACATTTTGGAAATCCTTCCCTGCAAAAGAGATCGTAATTTCATAACATGGGATAAATCATGGTAGTGAAATGTAATAAAAATAATCATAACAGAAAACATGAATCTTTGTGGCATACAAAAATAATCATAGATAATCATTTCTTATTAGTCAAGACTCATTTCCAAGACTATCTTAGTGGACAAAGTCTATTTCTGAACCGAGTTCATTCCTCGTTTCAGTCCTGTTTCACTGAACCGGTTTAACCCACCGTTCCAGCCATGTCTATCTCATGAGATATAAAATCTTTACCGAATGAATTGGATGGAGATATATGTCCCAACCATCTCATAATGATACCATTATTATGTGTTCCACAAAATCATAAACCATACATCATAGCATAACCCATGTAATAAAAATGGGATTCTTAAACATCGTGACATCATAAAACAATTCATATAAGATAAATAAATTCATAAAAATGATTCCATCACAACATAATCAAATCTATGTAATAATAGGGATAGAAACAGAACCCTATATTATCTTAGATGAAAAATAATTTTGATAAAACACTTAAACTCCATTCTTGAGGAAAATATCCTTTCTACTTCAAAAACACTTATCCTTTCTTAACATGTCATTCAATTTTAAACTAAAATAAGTTGATTAAAAATAAACTTGAAAACTTGTAAAGGAAGATTCATGGAAATAAGGTTTTAAAAATCCATTCATTTCGTATAAGTTAAAAAAACATTCTTCTCGTACTTTTGTCGAAAAAGTCAAAAAGTACCTCGTACGAAAAACGACAAAAGATTCCTTTCATATCTTTTACTAAAAACTAAAAAAAGGGTAAAATTGGATTTAAAAATTTTTATGTGGATGGAAATAATATTACATATTGAGGAAACATGGATGTGGATGATAAAATACACCCCAGTAAATACCAAAGTATAAACAATCTCGGATAAAAATGAGATTGTGATATTTTCCCTTACCTTAGGTCCGATTTGCTTCGTAAGTGTCTGAACCTCCTGTATAATGATTTAAATAATGTTATTGACTTACTCCAGAATCATAATTATTTTTATTATATCATATATTGTCATATTCTTAGCTTCTTATTAGTAATATTTCATTACTACTTGTTATTCTGGTGTTTATTACTTTTTGTTCTTATGCATGTTTTGTCGAATAAATTCTTATTATTCTTTTTAGGTTATAGACACCTCATTTCCAGAATGGTATTAGTGTAATATATATCATATTCATTCATTCAATTCATTTATATAATCATTATGCAATGAAGATGATGTTGAACGAGTCGCATCACATCGTGGAGACGGTATTTCGTACGTACGCACGAGCGATGATATCGTTCCCATGATTGTTAAACTGTAATGGAGTGTATGTATAGAATTTCAGAATAAATAACACTTTAAAATAATAATATATAGTCATTATTTACACCATTATACCCATCCATGTAAGGTGGTGGTGGAAAATAGATTACACCAAGGCGTGGAGACGGTATTCTGTACGTACGCACGCGTGGTGATTTTGTTTTCCGTAGGATGGATAGATGGTGAAATAGGGTTGTCTCATACTTATAATAAAATATCAGTATATGAGTTATATTTATGTTATTACTTCATAATGAAACAACTAAAGAAGAATAACTGGAATAAGAAATAAAGTTGAAAGAATCGGTAACGGACATTACCTCTTCTTTGAAGCGCCTCTTTGAGACCTCCTCTTAGGGAAATAAAATTGGTCTTTGAAGAAGACCAGGACCTCTAGAATGTTTCTAGGGAAGTGTAGAAGATAATTTTTCAGGGTTTGGACGATATTGAGGGCTCAAAGAGGTGTGAGGAAGAGAGGGAGTAGGTGCCCTTTTATAAGGGAGGAGGGGGCACATTTGAAAAAACTAAAAATATTATTTTATTATAAAGTCATATTCGGTTTTTAATAGCTCCAAATTTATTTATTTCAAAGATAAGGTGGGTATGGGTCTAAATAATCTCATAAAATAGAATTTAAAAAAGTTTAGGTCATTATATTACCCTTATCTCTTAGTTTTAACTCTTAGTTAATTAGATTGACATTTACCATGTAATATTGTGTTTTTAAATTATATATTTAATAAACTTACCATATACATCCAAGCGACCCCAAAGTGGTCCATAAATGATACACCTATCAGTATATAAGAATCTTGGCCAAACCTTAGATTTTTATGAATATAATAACAATTTATAATATAATATTTGTTCTAAAAACTATTTTATGTCAATTTTGACACTATTTGGTAATTGATTTTTATGAAAATCATAAAAGAATTATTAGTTGGATAAAAGTAAATTTAATCAACAATAACATGTCATATTAACATATAAAATTTTTTTAATTCATAAAAAACTCAAATTACATTTATTTGGGTATTTATAACATCAATTATGTCAATATTTCATTAATAAGATAATTACTTCATCATTATTATGTCATAAATAAATTAAATTATTTAAAGTATAAAAATTATAAATAAAATATCATTATGTAGGAAATAGTTTTATCTTTCTAATGAATTTTTATAGTCGAATTTATCTTATGTATTACCCTATATTAAAAATTCATTACTTATTAAACTTTGATTTTATCTATTTTAACCCTTCATTAAATAAATTAATGATAAATGTCCAAATCTAATCCAAGTGGGCCTAAATGGTCATATTATATTCCTAAGGTTGTTTTTGGTCGAATTACACTTATCCAATTGAATTAGGACATGTGTTAGGGTAATAATAATATCATTTTTACCCTTAATTACCCTATTTACATTTAACCGTGGTAAATAAAAGAAAAAAGTTACTATTCACCAAAAATTATTTTCATCTCATTGAACCAAATTTTAATTACTAACATCAACCCAGTCTCTCTTATTTATTAAATTTCACTCACAGAAGCTGTTAAATTTTGTTTTATGTAAATTTTCAAATTCTCCTAGGATGTGGGTAACAGGCGGTGAAAAGTTCAATAAAATTTTTATATATCTAAAATTATTATAAAATTACTCCAATGAATTACATTGAACATATATAGTTATTATGTATCAATTTTGACCAAAAATAAATTTAAATAAAATAAATAATTATTTAAATAAAAAGACGGTTTTTAAATAGTAACCTAGTGTTTTCACTATTCACCAAAAATAGAAAGTTTTCAGAAAAATACCAATATTTCACCCTAGGCTAATTTCGATATTCTGAATCCAAAAATGATGTCCATTTTGAAAATTAAAATTTACAAAATTTCAAAAAGTGGTTATTACTATTCATAATAGCTAGTTTTAATAATATTTTAATAGCATATCGTTGTTTAGTAAAAATCAGTATTGCGTACGACGCAAGCTATCGAAGAAGGCCACGATTGCATGTAAAGCAAGCCAAGCTAGTGTTGTGTGTAGTGAAATATTCCTTTGATGATTTATATAACATAAAAAAATATTTCCCATAAAATTATTGGGTTTTACATTCCACCCCCCTTAAAATGAATTTCGCACTCGAAATTCGTCACTTTGTAACAAAAAGATGAGGATACCTCTCCCTCATCGTATCCTCAAACTCCCTTGTAGCTTCTTCTAATTGGTGGTTCCTCCATAAAACATTCACCAAGCGAGTGGTCTTGTTCCGTAGGAATTTTTCACTATGATCGAGAATCTCTACCAGCTGTTCTTCATAAGAAAGATCTTGTTCACGTGGAACAACTTCTGAGCTGAGTACATGTGAAGGATCAGGTTTGTACTTTCTCAGGAGAGATACATGGAACACATCGTGAACTTGAGAGAGATTCGGTTGAAGCGTCAATCAGTATTTTACATTCCCAAAACGATCGAGTATTTCGAAAGTACCGATATTCCTAGGGCTCAGCTTTCCCTTCCTTCCAAATCTCATTACTCTCTTCTAAGGAGATATTCGTAAGAACACTTTATCACCCACTTCAAACTCTATCTATTTTCTTTGGTTGTCACCATAACTTTTTTTTCGACTCTGAGCTGCTCTTATGTGTTGTTGAATAGATCAGACCTTTTCTACCATCTCATCAACAAGATCAGGTCCTAATAGCTTTCTTTCCCCAACATCATCCTAGAAATTTGGATTCCTACATTTCATTCCAAAGAGAGCTTTATAAGGAGCCATATGATTACTGGAGTGAAAGATATTATTATAAGAAAATTCCACCAAAGGTAGGTGTTGATCACAACCACCTTTGAATTCCAGAGTGCAAGCTCTCAACATATCTTCTAGAGTTTGAATTGTCCTCTCAGACTGACCGTCTGTCTGAGGATGATAAGCAGTGCTGAAAATAAACTCTGTATCCAGAGTATGCTGAAGAATTCTCCAAAACATCGAGGTAAATTTCGGATACCGATCAGATATAATGGAAAGTGGCACTCCATGAAATCTTACTACTTCCATTACATATATACTGGCAAGATGATCTATAGAGAAATTCTCACTAATAGCAATGAAGTGTGCAGACCTTGTAAGACGATCAACTATGAACCAGATAGAATTATTGCCATTGGATGTTATAGGAAGTTCGGTGACAAAGCCCATAGTGATGTTTTCCCATTTACATTAGGGTATGGGTAATGGTTGAAACATCCCCTTAGACTTTTGTCTCTCTGTTTAACTTGCTGAGAACCCAATCATCGAGAGACATATTCAGCAACATCTCTTTTCATGCCATCCCACCAGAAGTACTCATTCAGGTCCCTATACATCTTCGTGCTTCCAGGTTTAATAGAGAATTATGAACTATGAGCCTCATCCAACAGCTCCTTCTTTAATTCTGGGATGGGAGGAACACAAACCCAATTCCTGAACTTTATTATCCCATCACAATCAAGGTTGAATTCAGGAATATTTCTCACCTTCTTTTGTAACTCTACATCTTATTTCAGCACCTCTTTAATCTTCACATGTATAGATGGTTGAACATTCATTTGAGAAAGATACGATTTTTCCACTTCCATTATAATTCCAAGATCCATCCTTTGTAAATCCATAAATATTGGATCTTTTGTGATCCTCATCATGGATAAGCTAGCATGGTCTTGTCGACTTATTGCATCTGCCACCTTGTTTGCTTTCCCAGGTTCGTAATGAATTGAGCAGTCGTAATCCTTGATCAGCTCCAACCATCTTCTTTGGTGCATATTCATCTCCTTCTGTGTGAAAATATACTTTAATCTTTTATGATCAGTATGAATATCACACCTTTCTCCATAAATATAATGCCTCCAAATCGTTAATGCAAATATCACCGTAGCTAACTCTAAATCATGAGTTGGGTAATTTTTCTCATGGATATTCAACTTTCGTGAGGCATAAGCTATCACCATATCATTTTGCATAAGAACACACCCCATACCCTTCTTGGATGCATCACTATAGATCACAAACCTTTCTCCACTACAAGGAAGTGTGAGTACAGGTGCACTGGATAAACTTCTTTTCAACTCCTTGAAATTCTCTTCACATTCTTCTGTCCAAACAAACTTAACTCCATTCCTAGTCAACTTGGTGAGTGGATTAGATAATCGTGAGAAATCCTTCATAAAACATCGATAATATCCATCCAAACCAAGAAAAATTTGGATCTCAGTTACTGTTGTTGGTCTCCACCATCTTTTGATAACCTCTGTTTTTGCTGGATCTACATATATCCCCTCTTTTGAGATTATGTGACCAAAAAAAGCAACTTTTTGAAGCCAAAATTCACACTTGGTAAATTTGGCATAATGCTTCTCCTTTCTCAGGGTCTTCAATATAATTCTCAAGTGATCTTCATGTTCTTCATTTCTCTTTGAATAGACAAGAATATCATCTATAAAGACTACCACAAATTGATCAAGATAGTCTCTAAAGACTCAATTCATTAGATCCATGAAGATAGCAGGGGCATTAGTAAGACCAAATGGCATCACTATAAATTCATAGTGTCCATACCTTGTACGAAAAGTCATCTTTGGTATATCCTCTCTTTTGACCCTTAATTGATGATACCCTGAACAAAATCAATCATGGAAAAGTATTGATCTCCTCGTAGTTGGTCAAATAATTCATCAATGCGCGGGAGAGGATATTTTTTCTTGATAGTGATCTTGTTAAGCTCTCGATAATCAATGCAGAGTCTCATTGATCCATCTTTCTTCTTAACAAACAGAATAAGTGCTCCCCAAGGTGACACAGTAGGGCGTATGAACCCGTTATCAAGATTCCCTTAGAGTTGCTTCTTCAATTCCTGCAACTCAATTGGGGCCATTCTATAAGGTGTCTTTGAAATAGGAAAAGCACCCAGTACGAGTTCTATTGAAAACTCATCTTCCCGATTTGGTGGAAGACCCGGAAATTCCTCTGGAAAGACATCATCAAACTCCTGTACAATGGGAATATTCTTAATTGTGAGTTTCTCTCCAGCCATTTGAGATAAATAACCCACATTTAGTGGAATCAAGACCCATAAGATGGAAGAATTTTCCAATGGAAGGTTATGTTCATCCTTGCATCGATAGACGATCATAGATTGATCTGGAATATGAAATGTGACTTCCCTTTTTTGGCAATTGATATGATATCCATATAGAGAAATCCAATCAATGACAAGAAGAACATCAAATTCCACTATAGGAAGGATCACATGATTTGCAGTAAGAACTTTCCCACAAACTTCAATAGGGGAAGAATTATAAACTTTTGATGAAACTGTTGTGCCATTAGGGGTTGTCACAGCTAACTCAACATCTAATTGTTGAGGTAATACAATGATACCCTTAGTAAATTCTTCAGAAATAAAAGAGTGGGTGAATCCAGAATCAAATAAAACATTTGCTACTTTAGAGTGGATGGAAAGTGTACCTTTCACCACATCGTTATCATACTCCACCTCACTGATAGAAATTGCATATGACTTTCCATTGTCTTTAGCCTTAAGAGTTTGTTGACGTCGACCATCATCATCAACCCTTGGATTTGGGAACTTATTGGCATAATTCCCCATCTCCATGCACTTGAAACATTGAAGTGTAGTAGGTTCATTCTATGTAGCCTTTTCATTTATTTCATCACTAGACATCTTATTCCCATCATTTCGGCATTCAAATGCCCGATGACCTTCCTTTCCACATTTAAAACATTTACTTGTCCCTTTAAGACAACTCCCTCCATGTTTCTTTCCACACTTTGAGCATAAGGGAAAGATCATCTTATTTTCAGTGTGATCTTTAGATTTTCCTTTGAATTCCATTTTCCTCTTCTTATCAAACCCATATGACGGATGGGTTACTCCAATCTCCATCTCAACTTTGAGAGCACATCGAACGATTTCCTCGTACATATTGAAGTACCTTATGGCTAAGGCCCTTTGAAGACTTGGTTTTAAGCCAATAAAGAATTGATCTATCTTACTCTCAGGTTGGATAATAATACCAGAAGCGTACCTTGCAAGTCTTGTAAAATTTGCTTCATAGTTACCAACAGATTCATCATCCTTTTGCTTCAGTTCAAGAAACTCCTTCTACATCTTTGTTCAGAGAATATGAGGGAAGTACTTATTAAAAAATAAGTTCCTGAACTCGTCCCATTCCATGGACTCAATTTCATCTCTTGGCCTCGTATTCTTGATAATATTCCACCATTGATCAGCATCACCTTCCAAACGATACACTGCTAAGACGAATTTATCATGTTCAGAACATTGAAGAGCTGAAAATATCTTTTCAGTAGTATTGATCCATTGTTCAACAACTAATGGATCAGTAGACCCGCTAAATGAAGGTGGACACTATCTCATGAATGATTCAACAGAATTTTGATCCTTCCTTTGCTCTTTTGGAAGTCCTTCATGATTCATAGATTGAGAAAGTTGTGTGAGCATGGCTACAAGATTTTGCATTCTATATCCCATAATGTTTGGTTGCTAAAGGGGACAATCATTGCATTTCCCGTCACATTCTTCATTAACACGGTTCCTTCGGGTTCCAGACACTGACTAAAACCAAGAATAATAGTGTGAGAAACAATAATTATAATAGGAAAACCACATAATCATGAATAAAATTTCACACTTAAGGACTTATCATATGTTATTCATGGACATTTCTAAAACACTAAGATTGTGTTCTATGCTTAGACTTATCCTTAGGGTTCTTACTAAGGCTTTGACATCCTAGTTTCCAAAGGTTGTCTATACCTTTCCTTTGATACCAACTATAACGGTCTGGAATTACATCCAGTGGACTATAATTGATACCTATCAGGGAACTCCCTGGGCAGCTACACCCCTTGGGTGGGACACACCACCATCCCCAATGGCAGCCATTTCCTCATGAAGCCCTTCGGCGGAGAGCCATGCTACGTCCAACGCTCACATGTGAGAGTTCCCAAGGATCGGATACATTCCTACCTCTTTTGCCTCTGATACCAACTATAATTACCCATACTTTACATACATTGTTAGTAATTCAAAATTGAAGTACAATTATTACAACATATAATACAACCATGAAAGGACCGTATAGGTATAGTGTCTTTAGAAACTGGGAAACATAAACAACTTGTTCATAAAGCATCTACGTTGTCTCACATTTATTTCATCACATATATAGTCCCTTTTGGAATATCTTACTTAATAACCTTCTTCCTTACCAGGGTAAAAACATACAAAAGTGTGAGCTCAAATTCTCAGTAAGGTCAAACAAAAGAAATATCAATCACATAATATTCATAAGAACATAACATTTTAGAAATCTTACCATGCAAAAGATATCATAATTTCATAACATGGGATAAATCATGGTAGTGAAATGTAATCACAATAATCATAACATAAAACATGAATCCTTGTGTCATACACACATAATCATAGAGAATCATTTCTTATTAGTCAAGACTCATTTCCAAAACTATCTTAGTGGACAAAGTCCATTTCTGAACTGAGTTCATTCCTCGTTTCAGTCCTATTTCACTGAACCGGTTTAACCTGCTGTTCTAGCCATGTCTATCTCATGAGATATAAAATCTTTACCCACTACATTGGAGGGAGATATAGGTCCCACCCATCTCATAATGATACCATTCTTATGTGTGCCACAAAATCATAAACCATACATCATAGCATAACCCATGTAATGAAAATGGGTTTCTTAAACATCGTGATATCATAAAACAATTCATATAAGATAAAGGAATTCATAAAAATAATTTCATAACAACATAATAAAATCAATGTAATAATAGGGATAGAAACAGAACCCTGTAATATCTTAGATGGAAAATAATTTTGATAAAAAATTTGAACTCCATTCTTTAGGAAAATATCCTTTCTTCTTCAAAAACACTTTTCCTTTCTTAACATGTCATAAAATTTTAAACTAAAATATGTTGATTAAAAATAAACTTGAAAACTAGTAAAGGAAGATTCTTGGAAATAATGTTTTAAAAGTCCATTCATGCCGTATAAGTTAAAAAAACATTCTTCTCGTACTTTTGTCGAAAAAGTCAAAAAGTACCTCGTACGAAAAACGACAAAAGAGTTCTTTCATATCTTTTCCTAAAAACTCACCGAAGGGTAAAATTGGATTTAAACAATTATATGTGGATGGGAATAATATTAAATATTGAGGAAAAATGGACGTGGACGATAAAATACACCCCAGTAAATACCAAAGTATAAACAATCTCGGATAAAAATGAGATTGTGATATTTTTCATTACCTTAGGTCCAATTTGCTTCGTAAGTATCCGAACCTTCTGTATAATGATTTAAATAATTTTATTGAATTCTTCCAGAATCATAATTATTTTTATTATATCATATATGGTCATATTCTTAGCTTCTTATTAGTAATATTTCATTACTACTTGTTATTCGCCTGTTTATTACTTTCTTATGCTTGTTTTGTTGAATAAATTCTTATTCTTCATTTTAGGTTATAGATAACTCATTTAAAGAATTTTATTAGTGTAATATATATCATATTAATTCATTCAATTCATTTATATAATCATTATTCAATGAATATCATGTAGAATGAGTCGCATCACATCGTGGAGACGGTATTTCGTACGTACGCACGAGCGATGATATCGTTTCCATGATCGTGAAATTGTAATGGAGTATATGTATACTATTTCAGAATCAATATCACTTTAAAATAATAATATATAGTCATTATTTACAGCATTATACCCATCCATGTAAGGTGGTGGTGTAAAATAGATTACACCACGGTGTGGAGACAGTATTCAGTACGTACGCACGCGCGGTGATTTCGTTTTCCATAGAATGGATAGATGGTGAAATAGGGTTGTTTCATACTTATAATAATATATCAGTATATTAGTGATTCTGATTTTATTACATCATAATGAAAAAACTAAAGAAGAATTAGTTGAATAATAAATAAAGTTGAAAGAATCGGTAACAGACATTACCTCTTCTTTGAAGCGCCTCTTTGATATCTCCTTTTAGGGCACTAAAATTGGTCTTTAAAGAAGACCAGGACCTCTAGGATGTTTCTAGGGAAGTGGAGAAAAGAATTGGGCAGGGGATGGCCGAGCATGAAGGCTCAAAGTGGTGTGAGGAAGAGAGGGAGGATGTGCCCTTTTATAAAGGATGAGAGGGGCATCTTTGGAGAAACAAAAAATATTTTTTTATTATAAAGTCATATTCTGTTTTTAATAGCTTAAAATTGATTTATTTTAAAGATAAGGTGGAGATGGGTCGAAATACTCTCATCCAATATAATTTAAATATGTTTCGGTCATTATATTAACCATATCTTTTAGTTTTAACTCTTAGTTAATTAGATTGACATTTACCATGTCACTTTGTATTTTTATATTATATAGTTAATATGCATACCATATACATCCAAGAGATCCCCAAGTGGTCCATTAATAATACACCTATCATTATATAAGTATCTTGGCTGAAAAATAGATTTTTAGGAATATAATAACAATTAATAATAAAATACTTGTTTTAAAATCTATTTTATGTCAATTTTGACACTATTTGGTAATTGATTTTTGTGAAAATCATAACTGAATGATTAGTTCTAAAAAATTTAATTAAATAAACACTAACATGACATATTAACATATAAAAGTATTGGAATTCATAAAAATTCTCAAATTACATTTATTTGGGTATTTATAACGTCAATTATGTCAATATTTCATTAATAAGATAATTACTGCATCATCATTGTGTCATAAATAAATTAAATTATATAAAGTATAAAAATTACAAATAAAATACCATTATGTAGGAAAGATTTTTATCTTTCTAATTAATATTTATAGTCGAATTTATCCTATGTATAACCATATATTAATAATGATTTACTTATTACACTTTGATTTTAACTATTTTAACCCTTCTTTAAATAAATTAATAATAAATGTCATAATCTAATCCAAGTGGGCCTAAATGGTCATATTTTATTAATAAAGTTGTTTTTGGTCGAATTACAATTATACAATAGAATTAGGACACGTGTTAGGATAATAATAATATCATTTTTACCCTAAATTACCATATTTACTTTTAACCGTGGTAAATAAATGTAAAAAGTTACTATTCACCAAAAATTATTTTCATCTCATTGAACCACAATTTACTTATTGACATCAACCGTGTCTCTCTGATTTTTGAAATTCCACTCACAGAAGCAGTAAAATTATGTTTTATGTAAATTTGCAAATTCTCCTAGGAGGTGGGTAAAAGACGGTGAAAAGTTCAATAAAATTTTCATATATCTAAAATTATTATAAAATTACTCCAATGAATTACATTCAACTTATATAGGTATTATGTATCAATTTTGACCTAAAATAATTTTAAATAAAATATATAATTATTTAAATAAAAACTCGGTTTTTAAATAGTAACCCAGTGTTTTAACTATTCACCAAAAATTGAATGTTTTCAGAAAAATACCAAAATTTCACCCTAGGATAATTTCGATATTCCGAATCCAAAAATGAAGTCCATTTTGAAAAATAAAATTTACAGAATTTCAAAAAGTTTTTTCTACTATTCATAATGGCTAGTTTTAATAATATTTTAATAGCAAATCGTTGTTTAGTGAAACTCGGTATTGCGTACGACACAAGATATTGAGGAAGGCCGCGGTTGCATGTAAATCAAGACAAGCTAGTGTTGTGTGTAGTGAATGAATCCATTCATGATTTATATAACATAAAATCAAAATATTTCTCATAATAGTCTCGGGTGTTACAGTGGGAGCTTATTTTAGCAGAGTTTGGGTGAGCCATGGGTCCTGATTAGTGATAGGAAGTGGGTCGAGTTGGTTTATTTTATCGGGAAAGGAAATGACTCACATGAAATGTTTTACAAACAAGTTAGGTGTACACATGTTCTTACCTAAACAAAGTCATACCAAACCAAAAACAAAAGAATATATGTTATATGGAAAATATAAAAATATAAAATTGGTGTTGGAAAAGTGACAAGATCTTTTGTCCCTGTGATTTTAATGTTAAGTCCCTAATTAAGAAAAATTTGGCCTCAATTACCATGATTAATTTTAATCACTTTTACTAATCATTTTGGTCAAAACATTACATGATCTAATTAGACTCTAAATATTATACTGATTAGAATGTTTTATGTTATTTAATTTCAAAATTCAATTCATAGAAGTTGAAAATTTAGGATTAATCATAATCCCACAAACAAGACCAAGTTACCTATTTTTAAAGGAAAATGAAGTTCAAAAGTTTATTAAGATTTTATATTCAATTTCCAAGAGAAATTGATTTAAATGAATCAAATTGTTTTTATAGATTATGTATTTATATAGTTTGATCATAAAATAATTATAATATAATTTAACATTAATAATTACTTAAAAAATGTAGTTTTTAACTAAAAATCATTATTTTTCACTATTTATCTAAAAATGTTTCTTAGAAAGTGCCCAAATATTCACCATAAGATAATTTTGATGTTATAAATTCTAGTAGGAATTCTATTTTATCAACATGAATTTCTAAATACTTCTAAAATTAATTTTTTTTCGAAGGACATTAAAAGCGGTTAATTTTTGAAAATATTGTTTTTAATCATAAATGGAGATTACCAAAAATCATATCTTTCATTATCAATATGTTTTATTTAAATAAAAAAATTTAAAAATGTTTTAGAAGTATTTATTACTATTCATATTAAAATTTTTTAATGGTTAGTTTATAACTAATTCGTTAAAATAATTATAGCAATAAAATGATGTTTCATAGAAACTCAATATTCCTTGTAACGTACACCAAGCCAATGTTCTATGTGAAAATAGTTTTTGACATATTAAATTGAAATACATATATGAAAATTTAATTTATTAGTGAAAGATATCTTTTTTACCATAAAATTATTTCATTTTATATTCAATCAGTTTTCATATTCATTTATAATTAATTAGTAACCTATGTATTCATATAATATTGTATAACCCATATATTTTCATAAATTAGTTAACACTATTCATATACATTAATTTAATGTAAATTTTTTAATCTTATTATATTAAATAATACTACTTTAATAATATATTATTGTTAAATAAACCTCAATCTTTCATGTTACGCAAGTAATCGAGAAATAACATTGTTTTCAATAACCCAATATGACCTTGTTAATCTGTGTAGAGAAGGACAATGCTTATGTTTCATGTAGTGACCGATTAACATGTTATTTCACATAAAATATGAAAAACATAGTGCTTTAATATCAAAAGAACTATCTTCAGTATCAGATGAAATGAAAATTAACAGAAAAGATAAATTAATACAAAAATAAATATTCACAAAATCTCATGTTGTTACTTTCTACCCCACTAAAATTACCTATTCCCTCGAAATTTGTCAATGTTATCAAAGGTTTAATTCATTAACGTATCATTAATATAAACCAACATCATAAACATGAATATTAACTCTTCCTTTGAAAATGGAAATTGGTAACCATAACGGTTACATAATGTAACATTTAACTATGTTCTATATAAAAGAACATAGGTTGGGAGTAAAAATTGGACATAGAAGGAAAACAAACATATATATATGAAGTGATTTTTGTCATCAATGAAAAATAAGTGAATGATCAAATAAATTTTTAGGTCCTCAAGTTCACAAATATTTTATGATTAAAAATTCCATTGGTTAATAAAAAATTAATTTTTTAGGAAAAACATTTTATTTTGATCATTATCCTTAAATTTTGTAATTATTTTATTAATGAAGAACATAAAGAAATATACATACATGAAATGTTTATATAAACACATTTTTATACTTTAGTTGTGATTTTATCAATTTCTATTTCATTCATTACCTCATGCTATGAATGTCTAGAAATTAACTTTTCTACCTGTAGAGTTAATATACACATCTACAAAATATTAAGGTTCATAAATGAATGAAATGTAGGACCATTTATCTATAAATATTCTAAAAAATTATTTCTAATAAATTAATTTATAATCATAAAAATTAAAACTAATTTTTCATCCTAACTAATTATCCATCAATTTTTTTTCATTAACTACAACATTGCATAGGAAAGTGGTGGGTTTGAAACTCTTGTCATCCTACGGTAATAGGTTCAAGACCCACATCTTTTCTATACTTTATTGGATGTCACCCTACATACATGTTGTCATTTTTTAAATGCATACTAATATAATTTTAAAAATATGATAGACATCCTTGAAATATGGTTAATCATTAAAAATCCTTTTAACAAATGTATTTCAATACAATATAAATACATAAACAGTTTATCCAATGTTTGAAATAAAATTTTTATGAATGGGTTACCATATAATTGTTCAAAATTAACAAAATCCAAAAACATAATAAGAAATTCCTAACACCAACATAACATTGGTCCTCCATATCGCAATGTAGCTCTTGGTTAACACATTACAATCATTTTAATACCCTCAAGGGAAATTCTCTTGGAACACGGTAATGAGATGAATTACCATACATCCATTTTCTAAAACATGCATGCATCTTTATTCATTATTTTACTAGATATATTCCACAAATCCTATATGTTTTTGATCATTATTCATCTTTTTGTGAACTACTTATCAACAATTCCTTACTTAGTTCCACGGTAATAAGTACCTTTGAATGTATTTATTAATATCACACATATTATTATCCGTACAAAATTATCATAACATAAAGAACATATTAAGGGTAAAATTTAATTTAATAATGTGTTTTAGATGGAAATAAACTTTCCATTATATTAATTTTATATTCTATTAAAACCATTCAATATTTTCTTGTAAATCCTTTTCGAAAAACATAATCTAAACAATACATATATGTATTACCATTCCTATAACATACTCATAGAACCCAATTATAGAAAAATTATATTATCCCACTTCATCCTTATGACACTAACTAGGCTACCTCATCCTATTCTACAATACCGACTTTCTTTCAGATTTCATATGTAGTCTCTTCATCGTCAGTAATGTAACCAATACTCGCACCACCATGATGTTTCCATTTAATAGATTTCATCATGGGACATTGAGTATCATAATGACAATTTACTCCAAACATAAAACAACTAAACCTTGATGATGTCTTCGGGAGGAAATTTTTTCATCCATTTCATTAACCAAACTCATCATTTTTACCTTGCAGTCACAAGATTTGTGTCATTATCTTCCATAGTAAAAACAACTTCTTGTTCCTCTAAGACATTAACATAGGTGATTAATTCCTCATTCATGATATAAGGGAAACCAAATATTCTATTATCCCTGGTCCCCATTACCTGAAATCACAATGACCTCATTATTTATCTTCATTAGTGACTCTGAGTGTTTGTTATAGTACGCATTGTTAATCATGTTCCTTGAAAAATAATTAAGAATGATCAGAACATCAATCACTCAAATGATCAACCCTCTTGAATGCTCATCAAAAAAATCCATAATTTTTAGCATTAATTCAGATCCTTTAGGTTCCCACTACTGACTAAAACCATAAACCAAGTGTGAGATTTAATTATCATCATAGAAAACCACAATTATAGAAATTATTTACTTATATGATTTATAAATCATGAATTCATACTTAATATATGACACCATTAGTTCATCCTAGGTTATTCAAAGCCATATTATATCTAAATCCTTCATAATGTTTCATATAGAGTTTGTGAATTTTCAATGCATATACCCTGGAAGTGTCAATCTAGTTGTCCAACATGGCCCATTGTTGTGTATCTGATTATCCCATGTCAAGCCCCAAACATCTTGTTAGAGTTGTTATAACTTGGTATATCTGTTCAATAGAAACATCCACTTGTAGTGTCTTGATACATATGTATTTATAGAAAACCATCCACTCTAACCTTTACGAAAATTCTAGGTAATTTTTCTAAACATTAACTCGTCTATATACTTGCCCTTAGAGGAATCCCAAGACATATCCTTAGAAATATACCTAGGGATCCCACTAATATTTTTCCATCCTAGTTTCTGAAGGTTGAATAAACCTTTCCTTTCATACGAACTATAGTGACCCAAGCTTGGCATACATGGATATTACATCATTTTAGATTAATTTTCATTACATTGAAATATTACATGACTGATGGCCATAATAGTTTTGTGTGTTTGGAGACTTGGAAACCAAAATCATATTTCCTAGTGAGTGATCCTCAACATTTCCCATAAAAATATCTACATTTATTCATTATACCTAAATTACTTCTTCATAAACTGGGGAAAGGAAATATACACAAGGGGTGAGATCAAATTCGTAGTAAGGGTAGACAAGGGAGATATGTACGAATAATCATGAACATAAGGGTATGAAAACATGATAACAAAAATTGAAGATCATACCCTGAAAATCAAAAATCATATACATGAATCATGACATAAATAATTACAGTTCATGAGACATGAATTAGAAGGAATTATATAATATAATCTAAAAATCATAACATTGGAATAAAAAATGGAATTGTAGAAGACACTTATGAATATAATATGATTTCCATAGTATCCAAGGCTTACTACCATGATAATATTGGTTGAATGGGTTCACTAATCACACCATATTGGTAGTCATGGTTCACTCCCATGTCCTTATTTGTAGAATGAGTTCTCTTCTCATACCATATTGGGATTCATGGTTCACTCCTAGGGCCATCATAGTAGTCATGGTACATTACCAAGACCATCTTAGTCTATATAATGAGATAAAAATCATTAGTCAACGCAAATGAGGTAGATATAGGTCACAACCATCTCATAATAAATTCATAAATACATGTGTCATATGAAAATAGATAATCATATCATAACCGAGTAAATGAAAGGGGTATCATAAAAAAGTAAACATACCATAACCTATTGAATATAAACATGTTTTATAATAATTTTTTTCAAAAGAATAACACATTATAGAGAAATAGATTTCATAAACATACAACCTATGAAACCGAAATTGGTTTCATAAAGACCATGACATTTAGAATAAACCATTCATTGAAATGATGTGAATCAAACCATTAGATCATTTCCTTGAATGGAATGAGTAACATATACCATTATCATCTTTTGTGGAAAATGATTTTAAAATAACATTTATAAACATATCTAGAGGGAAATATACTTTCTTCTGTGTAGAAGGCCTTTTAATAGAAAACCATTTTCCAAGAAAATACATAGAAAAGTTATAATAAAGGCTTAAAATCATTTTGAATACCTTTTTTTCAATAATACATATAAAATAGGAATTACTATATATTAAATCTCTTTTCCTTTTAATAAACATTGAAATCTTATTACGAAAACAATAAAAAATTTTGAAAACATTTTACATGAAAACATATGAAAGAAGCTTGATAACACATTGAAAACAATTTTCTATGAAATTAATTGTTAAAAAAAATTCTTATGTTGGAAATTATTTGAATAAAATTTCATTAAAAATAAATTCAATGAATTTCAAATAAATATGGAATTTTTTTTAAATCTATTTATTTGAAAACACTGGGAAAACATATAAGTAAAACATCAAAAAATTTGGAATAATTTTGAAACATAATTTTTTTTGAAATGATTCTTCTCTAAAAAAACATTAAAATAATGAATATACATAACATTAGGAGAGAATTATCTTTTGAAAAGAATAGATTTTTAATATTGTAAGTGAATCCTTAAGGGAGTGATGGGATTTAAATCCATTCATATCATATGAGGTGAGAGAACATTATTTTTTCACGGTGAAAAGGCTAAAAAAATGCCTCGTTTATAAAGTGAGATGAATAAAATTTTGTAAAAAATGGTAAGATAAAAAATTGAAAAAAATTATTTTTAATGATCATAGTATATTATAATAATATTCATAAAAAAACTTTTTAGAAAACATTTATTTAAAGGAACACATATTTCTTACCGAAGAGAGGGTAATGGCAGGTTTCATTAAAAACACTTTCATAAATAGAAAATCTACCAACGAAATGAATAAATTTTCCAATACATTATTATATTATTAATTATGAGATGGGATGAAATTTCATGAATTTTCTTGAGATATGGTTCATTTTATTTTATCAAATTAATTATAAACATAAAAAAACATGTAATGAGATGAGACTATTTGAATAAACTCTTATCACATGGTAAAATCGGATCATACACTCCATGTAATCGAAGTAAATTACCTGAATATTAAAAAACAAGAAAAGAATTAGATTCATGATATTCAATGTAAGATGGAAATATATACACCTCAAAAAAATATTTTAGGTGCATAACTAAACATGAGTCTCAAAGGAGGAAGTTTGAGAGAAATCATTTTTACCGATTTGTTATCTTTTTGAAACATGATCCCCATGAATGAAAGAAAATATAATGGATATTTTAATACTCATAGATTAATGTACAAGAAACATATAATAAAATATTGTTCCATACATACACCACCAAAATGAAAGGGTGACCAACATGGCATATATCTCACAGAAATTAAATGTGAGATGAAATCCTCTTACCTTGTGTCATGACTCAATTCATACTCATACAATATTTTTATATAATAATTATAAGTTTATTATAAATATATTAAAAAATTATATAGTTATACATGATACAATATATGTTTTAATTATTACCTTATATTACCCACTTGTTAATGATCCTATGTTAAGGTTTCACTTTAGGTAATATTCTCTTTGTTCTTCACATTGGTCTTAATATTTTATATCATTAGTAATTATAAATATATCATGATTTCCATAATATAAATAGTCATGTAAATTTCTTCTATATCTAGTATAATTATATTTTAATATTTTATTTCATAAATAAGTATGAAATGAAATAATTTGTTAGTGGAGATGATAAGCCCTACGTCCGAAAGAATGTTGTTTCCGTTTCAATTGTCATATTGGATGAAAAAATTAAAAAGAAATATAAGAATATATATATATATATATAATTATTATAGTTGATTTATGATATTTTATAAATCTTATATATTCATTATATCTATCCATAATAAAATCCTTGTATTATATGAACTAATCATATCGCTTTGAGGGGGCGGTAGTCTAAACTTCCTCAAACAAACTTATCATGTTAAAACTAATTAAAAAGTAAAAAGATATGTTTTTTAAAAAGGAATCATTACACGTAAATAAATAATAAAAATAATATATGCCATATATAAACTAATTTTCCATTATAATGGACACCATGGTAGCTAGGAATGGATAAATGAAAATTTGTCAATTTTTGAGGAAGTAATTCAACGTACAAAAAAGAAATATGTTTGTTACCCGTTATATGGATGTGTATGTAAGTATAGGTTGAAACCTTATCATAAAAAATATAATTATATTTTGGATACTAGTGTTTTTGTACATGAATTAAATAAATTTATTGGATGAGGTGGCGAAGGAAAATAAAGAAACGAATTTGAGAGAAGATGACACCTCTTAATCTGGTAACACCTTTTGGTTTTTTCAAAAAGGATTCCTTGAGTTACTTTCTGAAAAATGTAAGGATACATGGAGTAATATATAGAATTCTGAAGCATATTTCAGTTGATTCTGGGTTATCCAATGGGGGTGATAGGTATGAGGATGTGGATGGAGTTGGTGGCCTTTTATTTGGAAGGGAAATTAATCACATTGATCATTTTTTGAAACATGTTAGGTGTATTCATGTTATTACCAAAAAAAAGTTATACCAAACAAAAAAATATCAATACTGAATGGTTTATGTCCGAACTATGGACTTTAAATAGGTTTTGTAAATGTTTTTAGATCATTTGGGCTTGTAGAATTATGGTTTAGCCACCAATTAAGCCTAATTTGGCCATAATCATTGTGATTAATTTTAATCACTTTTTATAATCATTTTCGTCAAAATTGAACATGATCCAATTAGAAGATAAATATTATACTAATTAAAATTAGGGATGTATTTTTTTGAAATTCAATTCATATATATATAAAATTTGAGATTAATTCGTATCCTCTAGAGGGGACGAAGCTACTAGTTTTTTAAAAAGAAAGAAGTTAAAAAAGTTTATTATGATTCTATATTATATTTCAAATAGAAACTAATTATAATGAAATAAAATTTCTTAATATATATAATATTTATCTAATGGGACCTAAAAAAATTATTAATATCATTTTACATTAATAACTAGTAAAAAAAGTTAGTTTTTAACTAAAAATTAGTATTTTAACTATTCTTAAAAAAATTATATTTTTCAAAAAAAACCTAAAAATTAACCCTATAATAATTTAATGTTCCTGAATTAACAAAAAATGAATTTTTTTCAAATTAAATTTCTAAATTTATATAAAATTTATTTTATTCTTTGTAACTGAAGGAAATTTAAAGAGGTTCAATCGAGAAAATGGTATTTTTAAATAGAAATGGACTTTACCAAAAATAATATATTTATTTATCAATATGTTTTATTTATAAAAACATTGATAAAAAGTATTTGATAATTATTTATTACTATTTATATTACAATGTCTTATGAACCATGCTATAAATAACTTGTTAATATAATTATAAAAATAATATAATGTTTCGTAGAAACTCCATTTTGTGTGAAACATATGGCAAACCGATGTTTCATGTGAATAGAAAGTTTGACATGGTGAATTGAAAGACCTAAATGAAAATTTAAATTTTTATATTAAAACAACAGTATGACCATATTGATATTTCCTTTTATATTAAATAATTATTCATATTCATTTCTAATTAATTGGAAACCTACGATTTCATATTATATTTTATAAATATTATATTTTCATATATTAGTTAATTCTATTCATCAATACTAATTCAACATCCTAGTTATATATTATTATATTAAATTATAATATTTTAAAAATATATTATTGTTGAGTAATCCTTGGTCTTGTGTGTTCAGAAGTTCATTGAGGAAAGTCACTATTGTGTAAGTTAACCTCGATTTTCTGTTTACAAAAGGACAATGTTTTTGTTGCATGTAGTGAAAAATTAACATGGTGTTGTTTATAATGTATACCAAACATAGTGATTTAAAATAAAGTGAACTATATTTGGGGTTGTATGAAATGAAAAATATCAAAAAGGCTAAATAAATTCAAACAAAAAATCACAAAATATGATGATGTTACACAAGTTCCTCATGAGTAAGAATGATGCTACACAGAGGATACAATTAAGACATTTTATGCCATGAAGTGTCCCATGACATGAAATTGAAACTACATAGAGGTTACCATCATGCCTCAATGTTTCTAGGACCTTCATTATCTCTAACCATTTATGAATGCAATGAGATTATTGAAACAAACAATTAGTGGTTTATGATCCAGTTAGTTTTTTATTTCATTTGATTTGACTTATGCTTCATTGAGCTCCCCATGACATGAATAATTTTACATTAAATAAAATAAATCCCTTAGAATGGGATTTCATAGTAATATGAGGGTCATATTCTAATGGAAAACAACTAAAATCTTAGTAATTCCACTATGTTTTTGAAGTGCATTTGCGAAGGACATTTTTAATGACCACTCAAGAATCTTCTTCATAAATTGTCAGTGATCGTTCACCTATAAATATCATAGGGGAAAATTAGATAAACCTTAATCATTTCCTGAATATAAAATATAGAAAATTATATTCATGAATATCTCACCAATTAAGAGTGAATTGTGATTATGATCCTAAAAGATAGTGATTCTCAACTACTCCATTACCTTAGCTCTATGAATTGGTTCTTCATGAATATTGTTTTTGAAACTAACATTAAACAAATAACCTCCTTGAATCAGGATTATGCAAAATAATAATTTCATAGTGTGTGTGATGAACAAGACCTCAAAAAAACAAATTTTCTAAAAGAGATTGCTGGTGAAGGAGCCAATAATGCTTCCATTCATCTGGAAGAAATTTATTTTGGAATAGGAAATAATGCTTAAACTCCTTGGGTTGAAAATTATTGAAACATAAGGGTTGTAGAGAAACATTCTAGTTCATCAGATCATGATTCACTCATTTTACTGCTAATTGAAGCTACAATGAGTTCCTTCTTTGCATGTGGGTAGAAACTTGTGTCTTTTGGTTGAGGGATGATGTATTAATCTCTGAGGTAAGAAGAGACAGGCCCGCTTATAGGGTTAAGATATCAAAAGGAAGATACCAATGGTACTGGGATACTGGAGGGAATGTTGTAAGGACCATGCACCCCTCATATTACTCCCTCTTTAGATCCATGTCAAAAATATAATCTAGGTGAAATCAGAGTTTGAGACCTCCCATCCCACACTATGAGAGGATTCTCCAGATGGGTGTCACGACCTGACCCTACCCGGGCTCGAGCCGCAACTACCCCAAACCCGCCTCCATAGGCCAGGGGCTGGTGACCAGTGCCGAAGGCACAACAACTCGGGGAGGCCTTTGCCTAAGTACCTGTACAAACACATGAAGCACGCTCAATGCAGAACTGCATAGTAAAAAATAAAATTAAACCGAGTAAAGTGAAAATGCTATGTATAAACCACAAAAGTACATCGACCTATAAATAGTACAAAGTTAGTGTTGAAATTAAACTAAAATGAAAAGGGAAAAAACACGCGTCCAACTAGAAAAGTGCCACAACCTGGCAATAGGTGAACAAAAATTAAACAGCTGGAAGGGTCCCCCACCTAGAACGTGACTCCGACTACCGCACGCGGTCCACGCTTCTGAACTCCTGAGATCCACTGAAGTCACGACCAACCTGTCTATCATCTGGAAGGGCACACCAATTGCGGGAAAAGACCAAGATGGGGTGAGTATAAAAATACATAGTAGGATACCCAAATGGCTCGAGGGAGAAACAAAGGAGGAATCGAAGGGTGACCAGTAGATCGAACAACAGATGTAAACGAGTACAATCGAAAGTGCAGTAAAGAGTACAGTAGAGATTCAAGCTTAGCCCAAAAAGATAATAGAAGTAGACTCGTCCAAACACAAGGAGCTGGAAATGGTGAGAAGATGAACTTCTCGTCGAGTCTTCGCTACCTATAGTAAGAGAGTAGACTCGTCCAACCATGAAAATCTAGACACAGAAAGCACGTGGCATACCCCACGCGCCTTCACCTCTCTTGGAAAGAGAGTAACCAAAACCCAAGAAGTGGGTACTAGAACAGGGTATGTACATATTAATATGCTCAAACAAGAAGACCAGACAAGATCGTAAGGGGATCTCCATTCCGTAGCTCAGCCCAAGAAAGTGAGTAGCCAACAGTCTCAAAAATAAACACCATCGATGCCTAGAATCCTGCACATCTGCCCCAAACTCCAAGTCAAAGGGCTCAAATCACCTCACCTTGACACTATCCGCTTTGGGCGGTGCTGACTCACCCGCATGGTTTTAGGTTGCGTGACAAGTACGTGTCTCGGTGGGGAAAGTGACCCTCGTACATGAGAGTTCTGGGGGAATGTCAAACCACACCACGTCACTCCTCCGTAGTCGTGAGGTCTGTTCAAAGTCAAAGATGTCACATCACTGACCTGTACAAACAAGGGTCCCGCTCCGGTAGTCATGGAGTAAAGCCACATACTAGCATAGTAGAAAGGAATGATTCTGAAATACCAACCGGTGACCCACTACCCAGTCCTACTGGATGGTAATTCATAATAAGATATCAGGTGACCCACTACCTAGCCTTGCTGGAGGGTAAACCCTAATACATCATCAGGCGACCCACTGCCCAGCCCTGCTGGAGGGTAGACCTCGAACAAGATGACATGCGACCCACTGCCCAGCCCTGCTGGAGGGTAGACCTGGAACAGGACGACATGCGACCCACTGCCCAGCCCTGCTGGAGGGTAGACCCTCATGAGTCGTTGGGTGACCCACTGCCTAGTCTCTACAGGAGGGTAAACCCTGAGAAGTTAATGAGTAACCAACTGCCCAGCCTCGCTGGAGGGTAAACCCGAAGAAGCCGATGAGTAACCCACTGCCCAGCCCCATAGGAGGGTAAACCCAGATCTGATCTGGCCATTTCATCTGAATGGTAAAACACTATCCAATAGAACTCGGAGTGGGTACCGCACAACCACCCAACTCCAGAACAAAACCAGGGGAAACCACTCATCCCTGCTGGTCTAAACCAAATGAGAATAGAGCCAGGGTAAAACTCAACCCTGCTGGTCAATAGACGAGATCTGAGGAACCCTCTACGCAACGAGAGGTCAAAATTAAGTAAATCAGAACATGACACAAACCTAGGTCTCACACGACGTATGTCCCTATGTCAACCCCAACCAAGCACACAAACGTTCTCAGGTACAAACAACCACATGTCCCTCCCAGCTTTCTCGCATACTCCCAGAGTATACCACGTCTCCAGCCCAAAGGTTAACCTGCACACGACCCCCAATGTCAACGTGAAGGCGTAATCATATCAACTCCAACATTCCAGTTCAATGGCTGAGGCACGACCAACCACAACTCTCCAAGCATTACTTCACTCACACGGGAGTGCACGTGGTCTCACACCAAGGGTAGTGCTTCCGAACACAGCAAGAAGAACCGCCACTGGAGCACCTTTCATATTTCCACATTTAATAAGATCATGTAAGAGGCTCTACTCGCCTAAACAGATTACACCGTTGTAATCCTCATGAAAAAACACAGGATATAGACTATTTACTCGCCTGAAACGGTCAACCGGTGAAAAGGGAACTATTCACAATAACCAACCTGAGTGGGGCCCGCCCCAAGATCCCAAAACTGAACAAACGGATCACACCACTGTGATCCCCTCAGAAAAACACACGGGATTGACTACTCAGTCACCCAAAATGGACACCCGGTGAAAAAGGTACTATTCACCATAGCCAGGTCGGGTGGGATCCACACCACGTCCCCGAAAAAGTTCGGGCGAACTGCACCATCACAATGTTCTTGGAAAAACACGTCAAAAAGACTGCTCACTTGAGCACAACGTATATCCAGAGAAAAAGACGCGCTCTGACACACCTGAACATGAGCGGTGCTGCGTGGGAATCGCATCCCGGTCCCGAAGCGATGCCAAGGGATCGCACCGTTGAGATCCTCTCGAAAAAGTACAAAAGATTGACTATTCATTTTTCTGAAACGGACACCCGGTGATAAAGCTGGAAATCATCGCCAACTCCCAAAATGGCCCTAGCGGGGGCCCGCACCAGCGTGAGGTATTAGAGTGGTTGGATTGCACCACTGCAATTCCCTTAGAAAAACACCCAAAGACGAATTCTCGCATGCCCCGAAGGGACGTCCAGTGAGAATGTCGCTAAACGCTGCTCGTAGCTCAAAGGAAGGGCTGTGAGGGCCCATGACTCAACTCATGTTTCAAAGCCCAAAACCAAACTGGACAACTCCGGTTCAATGCCAGGGTCGCAACGCCACTAACGACGCTCAAAACGGACGTCAGACGTGTCTGCGCTGTCCAAAACAAGATCCCCCGAAAAAATGTCAACTTACTTAAAGACATATCGCGCCTTTGATCCCCTAGTATCATGAATTAAAAACCTCCGAAACAATCTCAAAAATTTCATCTCAACTTCAGGGACACGTCACCGCAGACAGTGCCCAAATCGGACGCCCTGCGGATGATTTATCAAATATAAATCATTTCAATAATAATAATAATAATAATATTATTATTATTATTATTATAAACCATTTTTTCATTTTCGTTTTTGTATGTTGTTTTATTTAATGATCCCACCGACTGGCCTGCGCCGGTCCACTGCTATCCTAGGGGGAGATCCACCACTGGCGGGTCTGCTGTCTCCCACAGGGTCGCGCCGTGCAACCTCAGCTTCGCACGCATGCCGGCCGGCCGGCCGACTGTCCTCTCCCGCTCGCTGGCACCCCAGGATCGCCCAGCCGAGCCGCCGACCTCCTCCGCCGTCCGCTCGCCCTGCCGCACTCGCCACTTCCATCGCCTGCTCCGATCCGCCGCCTGCTGCCTCCGTTCCGTAGCCCGCGCCGCGTCCTGTCGGAACCCCTCAAATCCAACTGGAAAACCTCAAAACCACTGAAAAACACCCTTAAACCCACAAACTTTGGCGGAGGTTTTTGGGGTCCCCGGAACTCGGATTAACAAAAAGAAATAGGCGATGGAAAGCTCGGAAAGATTAATACTCAATCGTGGGCTTTTCGTGGGAATTATATAGCAATTTGATGAATATAATCGAGCTTAAACTAGGTACGGGAATAAAAAAAAGAAACACACGATCCTACCTCTAGGGCATTGCCCGACGCTTTTTCATCGATCCATGCTCCGCCGACGTTGCTTCTGCCTTCATTGTAAGGGAGAAGAAGAAGGGGGAAGAGGGTTTGAGGGTGGGTTTCACCAGGGTTTGCAAATGAGTGGAGAGGGAGAAGTGTTTGGTTTAAATAAAGAAAATTAAATAAAATTGTCATTAATTTAAAACCCCCAAATTAACCCGAATCTAAAATGCTTGACGGGGTTGAGGTTAAGCCTCCCCTAGGGTAAAAACCACCTCCCGAGCACAACGGCGGTCTCAGAATTTTAATCTAAGGCCCCATTAAAAAGTTATTAAACTCAACGCCCGTGGTCGCCAAATTACGAAAACGCCCCCGGGGCCATTTTTCACTGATGGCCCGCACCCGCGAAACTTACACCCCTCCTAGGGTAGACAACATGCTCAGAACTCAACGTTGCCCTCTGTTTTTAATTCCGAGCCACCGTTTAAGAGATACATGAGTTAATCCACTAAATGAATAAATAAATTAATTAATTTATACCTTTAACATTCTGGTAGTGGGTGAGGGGTCCAAACGTCCCACGCCGACATGTTTTATGTCATTTCAAGTGTAAACAACCCATTTCGGACCCATCCGTACACTCTGACTTCTGATCCGAAACACCATTTAAGAGTTATCCCATTTATTTGGCGTGTTCAGTGTGAACACACTGAAAATTTAATTCTGGCCACTCCGGGGCTCGGAATCGCACGCCGTATGAAGGCGATGCTCTGGAATAACATAAAAAATATTCCAAAGTCCTTAGCAGCAAAAACTGGGTTATTACATCAATCCATCCATCATGATTTTCATCCTCAAAAACAAAAACTAGGGAAACATTCAGGGTACTAAGTTCATGCATGGCTCTCCCGTACCCAAAAGAACTATTACACCATCCTATCTCACCGCACACGGACCAAAGTATTTGATCAGTTCATGCGTGGTCTGCCCTCTCCAATGTCGTCCATAGGAGCATGCACAACTCTTCTCTGGTGAGTCACGTGGCGGATTTCATGCACCCAACACAACCTTTGGGGTTAGGGAAAGGCGGTAGGGAACCTCGCAATCCCTTCGCATGGTCTCAAAAGGCACAAAGGTCCTCAAGAGTTAGCTTACCTCCCCGATTGAACCTTTACGTCACACACTATGACTAGAATCACCACCCTCACGTGGAACAAGGCCCGGTTATTCCCTCCTTCAGAATATCCATATAGTGAAACACCTAAGGATATCTGGTCAGGCAAGGTTTCACAGTCGATGTCCCACGACCAAGACTCTCTTACCCGATCGAAAGGTGAAGGAGTCACTTCCATCGACTAAAGAGAAAGGTTCCACAGCTTCTACCTTTCCGACATGGGGTCACACCGATGCCCTGCTTCACCCTAGTAACACCTTAAGCAAGGAGCATGGAGGAAATAATTCCACACACAGAGTCTAAAAATTCTACGGCAAGAAGTAGAAGAGCTGTAGAGCGTACCTCTTATCACCTCAAGCTCTGCAGGATTGTAGAAATCCAAAGCTCGCGGCTGCCCGCGGTCCCAACTGTCCGCTCCCGTAGCCTGACGTGGACCACCTAGTGGTGATGGGAAGACCTCATAAGGTCGTCCTCCACTTCTATCTCCTCCCACTCCCCTGCTCGCACCACCTCTCTAGGTACTACTCTGATCATGGCGCTGCCTCTATCGTGGTAGTGCACCTACTGCCTGCCCAAAGCTCTCTGCATGCTTGGTCAGGAAGTCTCGTTCCAGGTGACCTCACCCATCGCAAGCATAGCACCGGCACACTCTAGGCTGAACCGGTGCCCTACGACGCTACTGTGGTGTACAACGATACCCCTGAGTCTGGTTTTCAGAAATCGACCTTCGTCGAGGTTTTTCTTGCCGATGCCTGCTAACTGTGGAAAACGTCTCAGCTCTATCATGCCTGCTGCCACCACCAACTCTAGAACGTGACATGAAGATCTCTGTCACCAGTGCCTACTCTAGCACCCCGGCATATGGAGAAATGCTCAAGGGTACTATGAAATCACGAATCTCTCGGTGGAGACCCTGCTCAAACATCCTCACTCAGATGTTGTCGTCATGGACCAAGTCTGGGAAAAAGCGTGCACGGTCTGCGAAACAAGCCGCGTACTCAGCCACCGTCATCCCTCCCTGCTAAAACATCAGGAGCTCCTGAATCAGAATGGAGCATAAGAAGAAGGGGAAAACTCCTCATGAAACAACAATAGAAATCCACCCCATGAATGCGACGACTTGTTAAGAAACTGAGTCACCAGACTCCACCACTGCGAAGCTGCTCTATGAAAAATGTTGGCTACCAAAGCCAATCACTGATCTGTCGGTGTCTGCACAAGACTGAAAAGGCGAACCACTGTCTCTAGACAAACCTCTCTTGCCTGAGGTTCTGGCTCACCACTGAACCTCTACGGTCTCTGCTGCTGGAACTCACGGAGCGCGCTCAACCTGCGCTCAAGCTCAGCCTGCTCTGCTGAAGGTGTCTGGTACTCAACTGGTGGGGTTGCTGCTACCGGACCACCAGGATAAAGGGTATCACATGATGGGTCCTGGACTATTGCCTCGTAGCTCACAGTGTCTTCGTCACGAACCTAAGCTGGTATCCTCATTGTCTGTCTTCACAGAGACATACTGAATATTATCAAGGAGTGCTGCAGTCAGATGAGAATCTATGTATATACCAATAACAACGATGGGGAGCTGACTCAATAAGGATATCCAAAGACTCAATCCTATGTGATGCACAAACCAATTTTCCCTGCAACGAGTGTCTCAGCATACCGAGTCGACAAACGGGTTATTAGGGTCCTGGTGAATAGATACGTCGACGGCCGCACCATCACTGGAATCCCTGGCCTGAGAGCCAATATCGAGACACGTTAACACTGTTGCCCTAAATCCCAAACAATTCCTTTTTAGGGATGTCCGCATAATGTCCCAAGGAACTAATCACCTTTGATACCACTTTTTCATGACCAGACACTACCCGGCCTTGAGCCGCAACTCCCCCAAGCCCGCCTCCATAGGTCAGGGGCTGGCGACCAGCGCCGAAGGCACAACAACTTGGGGAGGCCTTTTCCAAAGTACATGTACACACACACATAGCTCAATCAATGAAAAAGTGCAAAGTAAAAAAGGAAAATTAATGCATAGTAAAGTTAAACTGCTATGTATAAACCACAAAAGTGCATCGACCTCTAAACAATAAAAATCAAGTGCGGAAACTAAACTGAAAAGAAAAGGGGAAAAACATGCGCGCAACCAGAAAAGTGCCAAAACTCAACAATAGGTGAACAAAAAGTAAACATATGGAAGGGTCCTCCACCCGGAACCCGACTCCAACCACCGCACGCAGTCCACACTCCTGAACTCATAAGCTTCACTGAATTCATGACCAACCTGTTCGTCGTCTGCAAGGGCACACTATGTGCTGGCAAAGCCTAAGCAGGGGTGATTATAAAAATACTCAGTAGGATACCCTGAAGGCTCAAGGGAGAAAAAAAGGAGGCACCGAAGGGTGAGCAGTAGATCGAACAGGGGAAAGTAAAAGAGGACAACTGAAAGTGGAGTAAAGGGTACAGTAGAGAGTCCAGCTCAACCCAACAAGAGAAAGGAAGTAGACTCGTCCAAACACAAGGAGCTAGAAATGGTGATAAGATGAACTTCTCGTCGAGTCTTCACTAACTATAGCAGGAGAGTAGACTTGTCCAACTATGAAAAGCTAGTCACGGAAAGCACGTGGAATACCCCATGCGTCTTTTCCTATCCTGGAAGAAGAGTTACCAAAACCCAAGAAGTGGGTACTGGAACATGGTATATACATATTAATATGCTCAAACAAGAAGCCCAAACAAGATCGTAAGGGGATCTCCATAGTGTAGCTCAGCCCAAGAAAGTGAGTATCCAGCAGTCCCAAAAATAAACACCATCGATGCCCAGCATCCAGCATGTCTTCCCTGAACTGCAAGTCAAAGGGATAAAATCACCGCACCTTGACACTATCCGCTTTGGGCGGCATTGACTGGCCAGTATGGTTTTAGGTTGTGTCACAAGTATTCATCTCGGTATGGAAGGTTCCCCTCGTACTTGAGAGTTCTGGGGGAATGTCAAACCACACCACGTCACTGCCCCGCAGTCGTGAGGTCTGTTCAAAGTCAAATCTGTCACATCACTGACCCACACAAATGAGGGTCCCACTCTAGTTATCATGGAGTAAATCCAATGACTGGCCTAGTAGAAAGGACTGAGTCTGAAATACCAATGGGTGACCCACTACCCAGCCCTGTTGGACGGTAATTCACAATAAGATATCGGGTTACCCACTGCCCAGCCCAATTGGAGGGTAAATCCTAATACATCATTAAGAGACCCACTTCCCAGGACTACTGAAGGGTAGAAATGGAATAAGTCGACCGGTGACCCACTTCCCAGCCCTTCTAGAGGGTATAACTGGAACAAGATGATAGGCCACCAACTGCCCAGCCCTGCTGGAGGGTAGACCAAAAACAAGACG
Source organism: Viscum album (assembly GCA_963277665.1). Classification (NCBI taxonomy): domain Eukaryota; kingdom Viridiplantae; phylum Streptophyta; class Magnoliopsida; order Santalales; family Viscaceae; genus Viscum; species Viscum album. The sequence continues at coordinate 1,331,271,064 of OY728165.1, read as the reverse complement.
ACATGCGACCCACAGCCCAGCCCAGCTGGAGGGTAGACCCTCAAGAGTCGTCGGGTGACCCACTGCCTAGTCTCTGGTGGAGGGTAAACCCTGAGAAGTAAATGAGAAACCCACTACCCAGCCTCGTTGGAGGGTAAACCCGAAGAAGCCGATGACTAACCCACTGCCCAGCCCTGCTGGAGGGTAAACCCGGATCTGCTCTGGCCATCTGTACTGAATGGTAAAACACTTACCAATATAACTCGAAGTGGGTGTCACCCAACCACCCAACTCCAGAACAAAACCAGGGGAAACCACTCAACCCTGCTGGTCTAAACGAAACGACAATAGAGCCAGGGGAAAAATCAACCATGTTGGTCAACAGACGAGAACTGAGGAACACTCTACGTTGCGAGAGGTTATAAGTACGTAAAGCAGAACATGACACACACCTGGGTCCCACATGACATATGGCCCCAATTCAACCCCAACCATGTGCACCAACGTTCTCAAGTACAAACAACCACATGTACCTCCCAGCATTCTCACATACTCCTAGAGTATGCCACGTCTCCAGCCCAAAGGCAAACCTACACACAACCACCAACATCAACGAAAAGGCATAATCGTATCAACTCCAACTTGCCACCTCAATGGCTGAGGCACGACCAACCACAACTCTTCAAGCATTAATTCACTCACACAGGAGTGCACGTGGTCTCACGCCAAGGGTTCACTTCCGAACACGGAAAGAAGAACCGCCACCTGAGCACCTTTCATATTTCCACATTTAATAAGATCACATAAGAGGCTCCACTTGCCTAAAAATATTACACCGTTGTAATCCTCAGGGAAAAACAGGCGAGATAGACCACTTACTCACCCAAAATGGTCAACCGGTGAAAAATGAACTGTTCACTATAACCAACCTAAGTGGGGCGCACCCCATGATCCCAAAACTGATCAAATCGATCACACCATTGTGATCCCCTTGGAAAAACACACGGTATTGACTACTAAATATCCTGAAACGGACACCCGGTGAAAAAGGTACTATTAACCTTAGCCAGGTCGGGTGGGATCCACACCACATCCCTGAAAAAAGGTCTAGCGAACTGCGCCATCAAAATGCTCTTAGAAAAACACATCAAAAAAGACTTCTCACTTGAGTGCAATGGATATCCAGAGAAAAATACGCGCTCTGACACACCTGAACAAGAGCGGTGCTGTGTGGGACCCGCATCCCAGTCCCGAAGCACTACCAACGGATTGCACCGTTGCGATCTTCTCGTAAAAGTACACAAGATTGACTATTCATTTGTCTGAAACGGACACCCGGTGATAAATCTAGAAATCACCACTGACTCCCAAAATGACCGTCGCGGTGCCCACTCTAGCATGTGGAATTACATTGGGTGGATTGCAGCACTGCAATCCCCTTGAAAAAACACCCAAAGACAACTGCTCGCACATCCCAAACGGACGTCCGATGAGAAAGTCATTAAACGTTGCTCACAGCTCGAAGGACGAGCCATGGGGCCCATGCCTCAACTCCGGGTTTGATGCCCGAAACCACACTGGAAGACTCTGGCTCGATGCCAGGGTCGCAACGCCACTGACGGTGCTCAAAACGGACGTCGGACGGGTCTGCACCGTCCAAAACAAGATCCCCAGGAAAAACGTCAATTTACTTAAAGACGCGTCACGCCTCCGAGCCCCTCGTATCAGGAAGTTAAAACTCCCGAAACCATCTCAAAATGTTCATCTCAAATTAAGGGACGCATCGCCACAAACGGTTCCCAAATTGGATGCCCTGTGGATGATTTATCAAATATAAATCATTTCCATAATAATAATAATAATAATAATAGTATTATTATTATTATTATTATAAACCCTTTTTATCTTTTAATTTTTTAAAGATCCCGCCGACCAGCCAGTGTCGGTCTACTGCTTTCCCAGGCGGAGACCCGCCACTGGCGGGTCCGCTGTCTCTCACGGGGTCGCGCTGTGCAACCCTGGCTTCGCACGCACGCCGGTCGGCCTCTCCCACTCGCTGGCGCCCCCAGCTCGCCCAACCAAGCCGCCAACCACCTCCGCTCTCCGGACACCCAGCCGAGCTCACCGCCGTCATCGCCTGCTCTGATCCGCCGCCTGCTGCCGCCATTCCGGAGCCCATGCCGCCTGCTTCCAGAACCCCCCAAATCCAACCAGAAAACCTCAAAACCACTTGAAAACACCCTTAAACCCGCAAACTTCGGCGGACGTTTATGGGGTCCCAGAACTCGGATTTACAAACTGAAATAGGATATGGAAATCTCGAAAATAGTACTACGCAACCATAGGATTTTCTCGGGAATTATACAACAATTCGATGCATATAATCGAGCTCAATGTAGGTGTGGGAATAAAAAAAGAAACGCACGATCCTACCTCTTGGGCGTTGCCCGACGCTTTGTTTTTGATCCACGCTCTGCCATCATTTCATCCGCCTTTATTTGGAGGGATGAGGAGAAGGAGGAAGAGGGGTTGATGGTGGGTTTCTATAGGGGTTGCAAATGAGTGGAGAGGGAGAAGGGTTTGGTTTAAATAATGAAAATTAATTAAAATTTTCATTAATTTAAAACCCCAAAATTAACCCGCATCTGAAACTCCCAACGGGGTTGAGGTTAAGCCTCCCCTAGGGTAAACACCACCTCCCGAGCACAACGGCGGTCTCAGAATTTTAATCTGAGGACCCTTTCAAATGTTATTAAACTCAACGGTCGAGGTCGCCAAATTATGAAAACGCCCCTGGGGCCATTTTTCACTGATGGCCCATGACCGTGAAACTTACACCCCTTCTAGGGTAAACGGCATACTCTGAACTCAACAGTGCCCTCGGTTTTCCAATACAAGCCACCATTTAAGAGATACTTGAGTTAATCCACAAAACGAATAAATTAATTAATTAATATATTCGTTTAACATTCTGGTAGCGGGCGAGGGGTCCAAACGTCCCGTGCTGACATGTTTTATGTCGTTCCAAGGGTAAACATTCCATTTCAGACCCATCCGTACACTCAGACTTCTGATCTGAAACACCCTTTAGGAGTTATCTCATTTATTTGGCGTGTTCAGTGTGAACGCACTGAAAATTTATTTTCGGCAACTCCGGGGGTCAGAATCGCATTCCGTCTAAAGGCACTGCTCTGGAATAACATCAAGAATATTCCAAAATTCTTTCGCAGAAAAAACTAGGTTCTTAAAATGGGGTTTGGGATCTAATAAATTAATTTACATATATCTGGGTTATGTTCTAGGCATATATTTTTCTAAATAATGGGATTGGTATTTCCTAAAATGCACAATGTGCCAAAAATTTGTTGATGAGATAAAGAAACAAGGGATTTAAAAGGTGGCATGGGACTCACAATTTCACATTTAGTTCCAACAAGATATTATGCTGATGTTTTTAATAAGGTGGTCTCCACGGACAAAAACCATCCATTTCCATCATGGGGATGATGGAATCAACCGATGGGATATTCACCAGATGTAAAGACACATGTATTTATAGAATAATACTTTTTCATGTCTATTAATATTAATGAATATTATATTAATTTTATGTTAAAGAGGAAACTTTTTCCGATAGCATACTCAACACGCAATAATGAGTTTCTTGGAAATCTTATTTTTCCCACAACATTGAGTTATACCGAAAAATAATATAATAACATTATTATTATATATTTTGATTAATGCATAGCCATTGTATTGGTGGGAATAAATATAACTAACTAAAATATTATTATAGATATTTGTTAATTTTTTTTACTTTTATACAATAAATTTTAGTTGCTTAAAATAAGAATAAATCAAAATTTTGTCCTGAAATAATCTAATATTCTTTAAAAAGGTTTATTTACTACCTTTTGATGAAGAACCCCTTTTAAATCAAATTTTTTCTCTTTTATATGTTCCAATTTTCAAAATAAAATTCTTCTTTAGAAGATTTATATCTAAATTAAATTTGGGTAAAATTTGGGTATTTTTCTAATAATGTTCATTTTTTGATGATTAGGGAAAAATACTGCATTTTAATTCAAAATTGACTTTTAATGTAATTTATTTATATGATTTGACTATTTTTAAAATTTGTTTTAATGTGTAATTAGATTATATTATTATTATTTAATCTAATTTTTGTCATTGTATTTAATTTCACTATTAAATTAGACATAAACACATTCCAATCCTTTGATAGTTATTATTTATTAAAAACACAATTTCTTGGTTTTGACAATAGGAATTTATTTTAAATTAATTCTACCACTTATGTGTTTTGAATTTGGAAAAATAAATTCACTATTTTTAATCATGAGGTCCAAATTGTGTAAATAGATATCTTTTATTTTTAAATATTATGAATAATATCTTTAGTAAATATTTTATTTATCATGGTTAAAGGGTGAATCTTGTAAATAAGGGTAACAAATAATATTATAATAATATTAAATTACCCTAAATCATGTCATAAAACTATTTGATGATAAATATCCAAACATTAGAATTGTTTGTTCTATTTTGGGACCCCATGGAGCCACTTGTAAGTGAAAATGATATTTAAAAAAAATTAATTTAATATTAAGGAAATGTAACATATACATATATCATTTAGTAAAACAATTGTTATACAGGGTTATATAAGTGAGATTTAGACTATAATTTTTAAGTATAAATCTAAAGAAGATTTTATAAATCTTGGTATTTTATTTTTAATTTTGATAAATCATATTAATTAATATATATATGACATAATGAGGATGTACTGATTATCTTTTATATGAATGTTTTAAATAAATGAGATCATAAATATTAAACTCAATTTATTTTGAAACTTTTTATTCCATCCACCATTTTTAGGGATAAGAATGAATTTTTATCTTTTAATTAGTGATTTTATTAACATAAACATGTTTTTATTGATTTTTTAAAAGCTTTAATATGAAGAGTTAATAAATTGACACAAATGAGTTTTTAAAACAATTAATATTTTATTAAATGATAAAATACTCCTAAAATTCAATGATTTGGTCAAATAAAATATATGATGTTAAAAATGTCATTAATGATCCATTTTGTATTACATGGAATTTTATTGAAAATATATTAAAAATATAGTGTGAATATACACGAGGACATGGTAAAAGTTAAATTTGTTAACTAAGGGTTAAAGCTAAAATATTTGGTTACACATTTTCTCAAAACAAGTATAAAACCCATTTCATGAATGTATTTTGAAAAATTCTCACAATATTTTCGAATTAAATTAGTTTTAGACATTTTGAAATCAGAATTCAGTTTATAAAAAAATAATATTTTCAAACATTCCTAAAGAGCCCCTCCCCCCATATAAAAGGCCATCACCTCTAACCCATTAATCACAACTCTAAATCCCCTTGGGTCCTCAAAACTCTACTCCAATAATCACCCAAAATCCCTCCATTCCTCTTATAATCCTTTTCCTAGGGAGAATACAATTCAAGAATGCTTTTTTTTCAATCCAACAGGAGATACCCGATTTAAAGATAACATCTCCTCTAAAGTTTTTTTCATTTATTTTCCTTCTCTACTGCATATGTTCTACTTATTCATTATTTACATAAAAAAGTTTCCTAAATATACAATGTTTTTATGTGAAGTATTGTAACTAAACTTCCAAACACCTCTATCTAATGGTTACGATCATACTGTTTCCATGGGGGGCGAACTACAGCCTCATGAAACGATGACTGTTCAATTATCTACCACCTCCTCTCATGGTTTCCATTATGATAGAACTTAAATTATATATTATATATATAATATTTATTTTATTAATATTATTCTTTAATCTTCATTTATATAACACCTTTATTCTTTTCATGTTGTATATATATGATAGATTCATTTGAGGAAGTGCGGACTACCGCCCCCTCAAAGTGATATGACGCGTTCATGCTATATAGAGAATTTATAAAGGATATAATTAATGAAATTATGTAAAATATATATCATATATATTATAAATAAATTATAATATACCTACTTTTCAGTTAGATTTTATTCCATTAAATATGAAAAAAATGAAAGTAGTATTCAAACGTATGTATAGCTTACGGTCTCCATGAACAGTGCATTTCATTTTTTATGTCCAAATTTTATTGAATATTTGAAATACATATATAAATGATATATATGATATACATGATATCAAAATCATGAATATAATTCTGGATATAATGTATTTTTTACCACATGGACAATTGGTAATAATAACAAGTTCATTTTCGACTCAAGTACCCAATATCGACTAAACGACTGATATTAACATAAATAATAATTTAATTTTTATAACATTTTAGTAAGTGATATAAAAGAAAAATAAACTTAAAAAATGTTTTGAAGAATGTATAAATTAACTTATGTTTATTATTCTATAAATTAAATAACGAACGAGTCAAGTTGGACACGAGGTAAGGGAAATTCTTAACCCAATTTCAATTCTTTGGGTTAATATTGTAATTCATTATTATGTTGTGATATGATTATGTGAGAAATAATTATTTATGTAATGTCTTTTAATTATACATGATTTATGTGTACATAGAGTTAATACACATAATCGATCTATTTTATTTTCAAAATGATCTTTTTATGGGAACCTTTCCCTATCCTCTTTTTGTCAAAGACTTATTTTATGTTATGTCCTTTAATCTCATTCTGCTTATGTTGGGATATTCTATTATATATCCTTATTGCTGTAAATTTTATGTCCAAGATATGAGAGATTCTTTTCTCTCTCATCAACTCATTTACAGAATATTTATGGGACGCCATTAAGCTACCAAATTTTCATAAGGGAATTTTCAAACTCAATTTCCACACATTGTCTATTATACATACTTTGTTGATTGTATTATTCCCATATTATGTGTGGAATCACTGTTTATTTATTTATATTGTAATTTCCAGTTCCATTTATTTTGATATACTTTTTCAACACATAATCACCCCCATGAAAAATTATTACATCATTTATACGATCTTTGTAGGGGAAATCAAAGATCAATCTCTATTCATTAAGTTAAATAGCTGTGTCATTGGTTTTGATTTTCTAAGAATATCTATGAATGGACTATGATCGTTTTACTCTTAATACCCACTTATATTTCCCATAGGCCGTAGAGTATTTCATTGCCCGTAGGCTTCAAACATTACATGCAACCCAGACTAACTACTTGGAACTGCTCCTCTCCAGTATCTTCATCATGAAGTCATCTCTCCACCATTGCATGGTTGTTCGGTTAGGCTTTCTCATGCATGCACATGATTTTCCAGATGGCATCTATCATACCCTCTCATTCTTGTAATCTATTTAGCTTCTTCTTGGGTGAAATTTTTTTCTCTTCCTCCTTCTGATGTTTGTTCCTTATAGGTTTTCTAGATTGCATATGAACTTAAGGTCGCCCAAAGTCTTTGAGGTGGCCCGAAGGAGTTACTAACCCAAAGGCATGGGTGGCCCGAAGGCTTTAAAGGATCTAGGGACCAAATCGGTGGCTCGAAGGCCCAAACAGGGTTATATTCCCAACTTCTACAGTGAAAAACAGTGCCTGCTACAGTTCCTGCTATAGTTCCTGCTACAATTCTACACATTTCCTGCTATAGTACTGTTATAGTACCAGATATTTTCCTTTTCCTGGGATTTGGTCCTGGTTACTCTAGATTCACTTAAGGTGTCTCCACCAACTAGCCTGAGTCTCATGTGCACATTCCGTTGAGACTTATTTGTTATGATAAACCAATTCAAATTTATATGGTTTATATATTTTCCTTTGAAATATTATATTATGAATCTCATTATTTTAATGATATTATAAGCCTTGTCTAATGTGTTATTCAATTATTTTTATTGAAGTATTTTCTAAAGTGGTAAGGGTCTCTTTAACTAAAACATTGTTTTAAATGTTTTAAAGATTTATTATTATAAATCATTCACATTAATGTCCATGTTTTCAAAATGGGTTTTAGGATTTATTTTTATGGACATTAATGTTTTAAAATTTTAATTCTGTTAATCTTTTTAGAGTGGTATGTGACACTTTGATTCAAAACTATTCTTTTTTGAATGTTTTAAATTAATTTATTATGTCAACAACTTGAAATAATATCTTGTGAATGCAATGTGGAAATGTTATCTTTCATTTATTATGGTTTTATGTGTTATGAATATATTATGGTTCATGGGAATTGATTACATATACGAGTGGTTCTGTAAAAAACCTAGGGTGGGTGAACCCTAGATAGATCTCTAATGCATTGGGTAATGTGATGATGGTAAACATTAATGTTTCTCCTAAGAAAATGAGGGAATATGTTGTTATGTGCATTCCAAATTTTACTCCATATATACTTATGAAACATACAATGTACATATGTTATGGATTCCAAATTTTACCTTTATGATTTATGATTTCTATGTGATATTAATAAATCTTATGATTTTTTAGGTATGCTAAATAGATTATGTTTTATGATTGAAAATTATGATTTCGTTGATTTTTATATATTCATGGACTAATGTTTTATTTCCTTATATTATATCACTTACTTTGCTTCCTATGCTCCTGTCACAACCCATCCTTGGTGCCTGTTTCGTGACTACCCCAAGCCCGCCTTCCATAGGCCAGGGGCTGGCAACTAGCACCAAAGGCGAATCCCTAATAAAAAGGGAAGTAATTTCCTTTAAACCTGTAACACACATAGACTGAACACAAGATGTATATGGAACAAGTACTAAAATAGAAAATTAAGGTGTTAAAAGTAAGTCGGCCAGTATAGAAACCCAACTAAACAAAAAATACAAGTAAAAATGGTAAACAGCTCATGGATCATCTGTCAGGGAATCTTACCTAAAGGGTAGGTAAAATATTTGAACAAATCATCCATGTGGTACGTCTCATCTAGTCCATCTTTGAGCAGCCTCCCGCCCATCACCCAATGCCTCGATCACTACTGTCCATCATTTGCACAGAACACAACAAGATGCGGGTGAAGCCCGTGCAGGGGTGAGTATAACAATACTCAGAAGGTGACCCTGAGACCCACGAAGGTCTCCCAAAATCCAAAATGGATAAACCACAGTATAAAGGTACAATCACAAAGTATCCACCAACCCTACTTAGGTATATGCCCATATATATACCTATGTTATCAATCATAGTCTAGCTCCAACTCTTGAGCCCAAGCACAAACCAATCCCCAAAGGAAGTAAAGTCCATCACCACGGTGATAATGGTTGAAAGACATGACTCAGCTCACATAGGTATACATATTTTGTAGAGTGATATAGATGATTAGATGAAGTCACTGGTTCATCAAGGTTGTCAGACCTACATAGGATATAGGACCAGCTAAGCTTTCAGATCCACACAGGATACATGACCAACTATTCTGTCAGACTCACAAAGGATACATAAACAGAAGTCATAACTGTCAAACCCATGGAGGATCCCGGTACAGTAGTCATCGCTGTTGAACCCACAGAGGATTCTGGTATAGTAGTTATCATTGTCAAACCCAAAGAGGATTCCAGTACAGTAGCATCGCAGCTAGCCCTAGGGTTCCCGCACACAGCACGTTCGATTCTGGTAGGGTCCGCACCTCGTGACATGTGTCGATACATCAACTATCATGAATTCATGATTTGATGTTTCATGTAGTTCTATGTCATCATAAGGAACACAACGCGACAGACGATGAGTCAATCGGACGCCCGTTCTGAGAGTTATTGGCATTTCTGTTCGAGGGGCCCGGCTGGATTTACGGTCGATCCAAACCCAGTAGTTTTCCAAATTTTTCCAAAACTCACTTAAAGTATTCCAAATTGACCACCTCGTCACGACGGTTCCAGTGCCATATATGGCGCATGAATCAGACTCCATGTATAGGATTTATTCACATTTAAGCGAAGATGGGTCCAGCCCATCAAGCGCAGTGGGATGGAAGGTCGGCCTGACCTGGATTGGTGGGTTTGACCCGGCTGGGGTCAGCCCAGCCAGGTGGGGCGCAGCCCACCCATGGACCCAGCCGGTGCTGCGGGCCGGTCTGGTTCGCTCTACGGCGCCGCCTCTTCTGCCCAGCCGGTTCGGACTGACACACGTGGCCCATGCTGCAGGCCGTGGTTCTCACCACGCGGCGCCTGCAGGTGCCCCGGTTGTCTAGGCCGGCCGGCAGGCGGCCGACCCGTTTGCCCAGCTGAGCAACCCATGGACACGGGCTATGTCCTCCTCCACATGGCGCCTGCAGGCACCGTGGTTCTCTAGTAGGCTGGCCGGATTGGCCGGCCAGTCTTCCCGCAGACGGGGCGGCCCGAGCGGTCGTCTGTCCCTCCATGTCGCCGCCGCTGCAACCACCGCCTCTGTTCGCCGATGTCGCCACCTATTCCATCCTCTTCGGCCTTCATGGTAGCGACCCCCTTCCTTCGGTGATGTGCAATGGCACCGCGCCCTACCGGCTCCGCCTCCATCGTCCACACAATGAGAACAACAAAAATGGGTGGGGGTCAGATCTTGTTCATGCGGTCCGAGCCCTCCCCATTACGCTGTTAACATTTGACATCATGATCACAACACACGATGAGGAAAGGAGAGTATAACTCATATAAAAAATTAATCCAATTTCCCCTACCTCAATTTTAGTTATCAACGACGGAGTCGCAGAAGACGAAAATTGTGGAATATGGACGTCATTCCATCAATATCGGAGGAGGAAAAGCTCGGTGAAGATGAGCCGAGTCGACACCGTCGGTGTACTTCGAAGAAAATGATGCTTACCTATATTTCCCCAGTTGAAGAAGGAGGAAGGGATGTTTGTCTTTTTTCGTTGGAGTGAAAGGGTGTTCTTCGTGTTCTTCATGTTCCTCATTGGATGAATGATTCTCCATCGAGAGCTTCCTCCAAGATTTCTCCTAGATCAACCAAGATCTCCACCTCTACTTAGTTCTTTGCACAAATCTTATGCCAACCAAAATAAAATTACCATATCCCTTATTTTAATGGTTAGCATGAGTTCAAAATAATACAAATTAATTAAGTTGTTTCACTTAATTAAATGTATGGAGTTGGCAAGAATTTCAAGGGACTTAATTAATTAATTACAAAGGAGTGTTGGCACATTAGTGGGATGTTCAAGAGCACCCCCATTTATGGGGAGTTCAAGAGCTTTAAAGGGATGTTAGAGGAATTAAGGGGATCGTGTGGGCCCCACCTATTAACATCCTCCTAAGGGAGGTTATGTGCAGGTGGCCCCACCACCAACCTCCATTTGGAGGTTTTAACTACTATTGAAATAAAAATATGCAACACATATTTTTATTAAAATTTTACTTTGAAACCCCAAAAATTAACATCCATCCTCGATAAAAAACAACTGCGGTAAAGATCTCCTTAAGAGAATACCGGCGCTGCGAGTTCAACGGTGCCCTCAGAATTTAATTCTGAGCATCAGTTCAAAAGATATAAAATCACGCTCATATGTTTACTAAACGTTCCCGAAAAAATCATCATAAATTGATTCTAGGCACACCGGGTCTTGGAATCCAGCACCGTTAGAAACTTCGGACTCATAAAATTCCCATGTAATTAAAAAAATTCCATGGAATTTCTGGTTCTTTAAATTCTCCCCACATTAGGGATTTACATCACCTTATGATACAAAACACACTAAGAAAACAAATGGCGGTACTGAGCATGCATACGAGCCTCTCGATAACATGTTATCTCCTAGAGTTTCCCATGCTTCCAGAGAATGCGCACTAGGTGAATCGACCGTCCATATAAGACCATCTCCTATCGATCCTCAATCTCCACTGGAACCTCCGTGAATGTCTCTTGGTCATCGATGTCCATCTCCCCATGCATGATGATGTGGGACGGGTCGTGCACGTATATCCTCAGTTGAGATACGTGGAAGACGTCATGAACCCGGTGCAACTGAGGTGGAAGGGACAGGAGGTAAGACACCTCACCTACAATGATGAGGTCTTGGAGTGGTCCAATGAATCACAGAGACAACATTCCACCTCAGCCAAAACATCACAGACCTCGTCGAGGTGAGAACTGTAGGAAGACGTGGTTGCTATCCTCGAACTCCAGTGGTCTCCATCCCCTATCAGCATATGACTTATGTCTGCTCTGTGCAATCTTCATCCACTCATGGATGATCTTCACCTTCTCTGTCATATCCTATACTATATCTGGTTCTACAAGTGCTGACTTCACTGGGTCAGTCCAGTACAGAGGCGATCTTTAAGGTTGGTCGTACATTGCCTCCTAAGGTTCCATCCCGATGGTAGAGTGGTAGATGTTGTTATACACAAACTCTATTATGGGAAAGTGATCCTACCAGCTACGACTAAAGTTGAGTATGCATGCACATAGCATTTCCTCGAGAGTCAGAATGGTCCTCCCAATCTGGCTATCTGTATGAGGATGGATGGTGGTGTTCAACTGAAGTTTCATCCCAAAAGCCTCCTGTAACCCCTTCTATATCAAGGAAGTGAAATGAGCATCTTGATCGGAGACGATTATAGATGGCACACCATGAAGATGTATGATCTATATTATGTAGAGGCATCCCATGTTCTCTACCGAGACTTTCTCTCTAATTAGTAGGAAGTGGGCCGACATGGTGAGTTGGTCAATAATCACCCAGATAGGGTCATTTCTTCTAGATGTACTAGGAAGTCCCATCACGAAATCCATGGATATCCCATCCCAATTCCACTCTAGGACCTCTAAGGGCTAAACCAATCCCGATGCAACCTGGTGCTCCTCCTTCACTTGCTGACAAGTAAGGCATTGTGAGACAAACTCTACTACCACCTTCTTCATACCCAACCACTAGTGTTGTCTTCTAAGGTCCTGATACATCTTCGCCACTCTTGGATTTACTGATAGAGGGGAAGCGTGGAACACCCTCAATACCACCTCCTATAGTTAAACTAGTACCATCTTACGTCCTCTAAAGAGGATGACATGCTCTCCACCTTCAGAAAACCCATTAGGTGACTACCCTAAGGATATCTGAGCACATCGCGTCCCACAGTCAACGTCTTCCCACTGTTCCTCTCTGACTGGATGAAGAAGTGGAGGAGTGACTGTGAGAGACTACATGTAATGCCCCGACCCCAGTTACCCCGAGTCAGTGCATTATTACAAAACATTGGCATGATCACAAGAAATATCAAATCTCTAATGATCGATTAGTTTAGTATCCTTGGAAACACTAGATATATTCATAAGTCTTACATTACATCATAAAAATGAAAACTACAATATCATAGTCTCCATAGTCCACACTCATATCCCCACGTACTATCCCTGCAGGTCATTCATAAATTACTTCTTCACATTCTGGGAAAAATAAAAAATTGAAAGGGGTGAGCTCAGATGCTCAGTAAGGATAATAATATAGAGGAAACATTTATAAATAATTATAAACATTAAAGGCAATGTAAAACTAAAACAAAAGCCTTTTAAACATTAAATCTAGCATAATATGGAAAATATAAAATGAAATAATGTCATTTACATATTCACATGGATATTCTACTAGTTGAATAATCACATGAAATATCAATAACCACTTTCATAATGATGGAATGAAAAATGTCATACTATCATAACCACGTATACAAGGCCTCGTGCCAAGACTACAAAAAAGATTTTTTCAAGGCCTTGTGCCAGGACACTTGTTTGTATCATGTGACCAACCTATGCATCGAGGAGCTATAGCGGGCTCCACCCGTCACTTACTAAGTCCAATGCATTCCTCATATGAAAAGGTTTTAGCATAACATAATCATTCGTATTAGAACTAGCATAAGAAATGACAATACATTCACCATAAACCATGAATGGTATAAAAATAACACATCCACAGTCAAACATATCACAAAACCTGCAATACAATATGGATGTTTTGTATCATAATAAATCAATGTCAAATAAGCTTAAAATCAATCAAAGGATGTTGACATAGATGAAATCAAAACTATTTGAGAGAAATATCTATTTTTAGAAATCATTTAAAAGTCACATATTTATAAAATAAAACATTTACGTTGAAAATATCCTTATAAGACTATAAGGGAATCTTATTAAGATTTAATAATGGCAGAAAATAGCTGCACCCACCATATAAGTTAAAAAACATTCTTACCTTAATTCTATCGAAATGTATAAAGAAGACCTTGTTTGGAAAACGACGGAAAGATTATTTTATAAACCACTTATAAAAATTCAAACAGGGGTATAAATTACTGTAACCCATATTCTGTAAAATAACAAGAATGTTTTGAAATACATTTTTAAGAAACATGGATGTGGATGATAAAGAGGTCCCTATAGATAATTATGTACAAACATCCTCGGATAATGAAGTGATTGTGAAATAACACTTACCTTGTACTTTTCCTTAGTAGAAGGTTGGTTAAATTATTGTATAATTGTGAAATAATTGTTATTAAATTATTAAAGAATCATATACATTAATATTATATCATATATGATCTTTTAACATTGCTATTTTAATAATATTTTAGTATTATCATCATTTCGGGTGTTAACTTACTCGTTTTACTTTATATTCTTTATTACGTAAGCCGTGTTTGTTATGGATAGTTTGTATCTTATTCATATAAATAATTATATAAAGTCCATAAACATTATTTTTAATCATAAAATGAGAATTACAATTGCATGGATACGATGGGGAATGAATCTCATCGCATTCTTGGAGACGGTAGTCCGTACGTACGCACGAGCGACAATATCATTCTTTTGATATTAAAATAATATATAATTGGATGGTATATCATATTAACAGAATCATTATAATGTTATAATTATTATTTACATTAATTATACATCATTATTATACCCATCTAAATAATAATTATTGAATAACAATTACACCACAACATGGAGACGGTAGGCCGTACATATGCACGTATGGTGACATGTCATTCAAGGGATGGATAGAATAATGAATTTGTTTCATCCATATCTATAATAACATCACAGTATATTGAATATACTGGAGTTATTATTTTATAATAGCAATATCAAAGAATTAAGAAGTTGATGAAGAAAGGAACTTGAAAAAGGGTGGTGAAAACATTACCTCTTCTTCGGGTTCTTCCTTTTGATTTGATCAAAAGGGCTCCTTAGGTGGCATTTATGATCAAAATAAGGCCTCTAAGTTGAAGTGGGGTAAGTTGAGAGAATATTTGGGTAGGTTTTGGCCGAACCAAAAGGCTTTGAAGATGCAAAGAACTGGTTAGAATTTGTGTCCTTTTATAAGGGGGAGGAGGGGCTCTTTAGGAAAAACTTAACATATTATTTTATAATAATTTCATATTCAGTTTATAATGTATAAAAAGTATATTATTCAAAGCCTATTGTGGGTATGGGTATAAATCCTTTCAACCAATAGATTTTAGATAGGTTTGGGCCATTATATTAACCTTATCTTCTATTTTTAACTCTTGGTTAATTAGTTAGACACTTACCATGTCACTTTGTATTTTTATATTATATAGTTAATAAACTTACTATATACCTCTAAGAGACCCCCCAAGTGGTTCATTAATGATAAACCTATCATAATAAAAGTCTTTTGGCCGAAACTTAGATTTTTAGGAATTTCATATCAATTAATAATATAATATTTGTTTTTAAAAACTCTTTTATGTCAATTTTGACACTATTTGGTATTTCATTTTTGTGAAAATCATAACAGAATGATTACATCAAACAATGTTAATGAAATCAGTACTATCGTGTCAAATTAACCTATAAAATTCTTTGAATTCATTAAAAGTCTGAAATTATATTTATTTGGGTATTTATAATATCAATTATTTTAATATTTTACTAATAAGGTAATTACAGTATCATCATTGTGTCATAAATAAATTAAATTATATAATGTAAAAAAATTATAAATAAAATACCAGTATGTAGGAAATAGTTTTATCTTTCTAATGAATATTTATAGTTGATAATATAACATATATAACCCTATGAAAGAATTCTTTTGTTAAAACATATAGGCTTATGTCATTTTTGTACTTACTTTAACTTAATTAATATAAAGTCTCATTATCACTTACAAGTGGATCCATGAGGTCCCAAAATCTACCCAAAGATTCCCATGGTCTGAAATGTATCAACCAATAGGGTCAAGACACGTTTTAGGGTAATTTATTATTATTATAATATTGTTCTTTTATCCTTATTTACCAGATTTACCCTTTAACCATGATAAATAAAATATTTACGGAAGTAATTATTCAATATGTCTAAAAATAAAAGTTACCTATTTACACAATTTGGGCATCCTGATTCCAAATATTGAGTCCATTTTTCCAAATTCAAAACACAGAAGTGGCTTAAATTAATTTAAAATTAATTCCCGTTGTCAAAACAAAAAGCGTGTTTTTAAGAGATAATAACTATAAAAAGATAGACAGTTGTTTATGTCCGGCTTAAATGTGAAATTTTGTCCAATGAAAAAAATTGTATTAAATGATAAAAATATATTCCAAATATACTTTAAAACCACTAAAATACATAAATTATATCTATTAATTATTTCGATTTAAAAAGTTGTATTTAATAAAGATTTAATAATTTTCACTATTCATAAAAATATAAAAGTTATCTGAAAAGTACCAAAATTTCATCCTAGGATAAATTCGATATTATGAATCAAAAAATGAAGTCCATCTTTAAAGATAAAATGCATAAAATTTCAAAAAGTTGGTATTACTATTCATAATGGATACTTTAATTAGTCGCAGCGTGTTAGAATCTTGAAGTTGCGTGCAACACACGCTATTGTATTTTTCAAAGAGAAGCGTACCGTGGAAACTTGGGGTGTTACATTCTCCCCTCCTTCAAATAATTTCATCCTCGAAATTTCTAGTATATTACTGCATAAAAAGACTGAGGTGGTTCTTTATCATAAGTTCCTCGGGTTCCCACGTTGCCTCTTCCATTTTATGGTTTCTCCATAGAACTTTTATCAGACAAGTTTTCTGGTTTCTCAGCACTTGTTCTCTCGTATCAAAAATTCTGATGGGCTCTTCGCAATAAGAGATATAGGGTTCCATTTATAATTCTTCATAGGTGAGTACATGCGTTGGGTCAGGCATGTATTTTCTCAACAATGATACGTGGAACAAATCGTGAACTTTGGAGAGATTTGGAGCCATTGCCAAACGGTAAGCTATAACCCCAATTCATTCTAGAATTTCGAAAGGTCCGATGTACCTGGGACTCAATTTACCTTTCTTTCCAAAACTTATAACTCCCTTCCCTGGAGATACCTTCAATAAAACATGATCTCCCACCTGATATTCCAAATTCTTTCTCTGGTTGTCAGCATACGTCTTATGCCTACATTGAGCTTCTTTGATGTGGTTTTGGATTACCTTCACCTTTTCCATTGTTTCCTCCACCAGTTCCGGGCCTACAAGTTTTCTTTCGCCAACTTCATCCCAATAGGTTGGTGTGCGACATCTCTTTCCATATAACGCTTCATATGGTGCCATCTGAATACTTGAATAGAAGCTATTGTTATAGGAAAATTCTACCAGAGATAAATATTGATCCCACATACCCAGAAATTCATGTGTGTATGATCCCAACATGTCTTCTAAGGATTGAATTGTAACACCCCAAGATTTTATGAAAAATATTCTTTTTAATTTCACTAATGTCTTGTGTTGTATGCTACACCAAAAGAATCTTTCACAACACGCATCCTTGACTTTCCTTCCATTACACGCAATCGCGACCTTCCTCGATAGCGTGTGTAGTACGCAATACCGAGTTTCACTAAACAATGATATGCTATTAAAATATTATTATAACTAGCCGTTATGAATAGTAATTAACACCTTTTAAAATTTTAGAAATTTTAGCTCTCAAAATGGACTTCATTTTTGGATTCGGAGTATCGAATTTAGCCTGAGGTGAAATTTTGGTGATTTTCGGATAACTTTTATTTTCTGATGAATAGTGAAAATTACTAAATTTTAATTAAAAACAACTGTTTTAATCGAAATAATTAATAGTGATAAATTATTAATTTGAGTGGTTTTAAAGTATATTTAGAATATTTTTTTACAATTCAATACAATGTTGGTCATTGGATGTAATTTCACATTTACACCAGACATAAACAAGTGTCAATCTTTTGATAGTTATTATCTCTTAAAAACACGCTATTTGTTGTGACAGCGGAAATTAATTATAAAATTAATTAATTCAACTTATATGTTGGGAATTTTGTAAAATAGAAATCATTTTTGAATTCGGAATATCAATTATAGCTTAGGGTGAAATTTTGGCATTTTTCTGAAAAACGTCAATTTTTGATGAATAGTGAAACCACTAAGTGGTAGGTTAAAAACTGAATTTTGCATAAAACTTAATTTTACCATTTCTGTGAATGAAATTTCGAAAATCCGACAGACAAGGTTGATATCAGTAAGTAAAATGTGGTTCAATGAGATAAAAACAATTTTTTGGTGAATAGTAACTTTTTACTTTTTTTTACCGCGGTTAATAGTAAATAGGGTAACTAAGGGTAAATATGATATTACTATTACCCTAACACATGTCCTAATTCTATTGGATAAGTGTAATTCGACCAAAAAAACCTTATGAATATAATATGATCATTTAGGTCCACTTGGATTAGATTATGACATTTAATATTATTTTATTTAATGAATAGTTAAAATAGTTAAAATCAAAGTTTAATAAGTAAATCATTTTTAATATGGGGTTATACATAAGATAAACTCGACTATAAATATTCATTAGAAAGATAAAAAGATTTCCTACATTATGGAAGTTTATTTGTAATTTTTAGACTTCAAATAATTTAATTTATATATGACACAAACATGATGTAGTAATTATCTTATTAATGAAATATTGACATAATTGATATTATAAATACCAAAATAAATGTAATTTAAGACTTTTTATGAATTCCACTAATTTTTTAGGTTACTATGATATATTAGTGTTGATTTAATCAACTTTTTTCGAACATATAATTCTCTTATGACTTTCACAAAAATCATATATCAAATAGTGTCAAAATTGACACAAAATAGTTTTTAAATCAAAGATTATATTATTAATTGTTATTTTATTCCTAAAAATCTATTGTTCGGGCATATGAATTAGATAAGGATATATGTATTAATAATATACAATTTGGGGTTCGTTTGGCATGTTATAGTATGTGTATTAACCATATAGTGAAAGAAAACAAAAAGACACGGTAAACGTTAAATTATTTAACTTAGAGTTGAATCTAATTGATAAGGTTAAAATAATACCCTAAACTTGTCTAAATCCTATTGGATGATAGGATTTCGACCTATCCCCACATTATCTTCTAAATAAGACCCTTTGGAACCATTATAATCCGATTTTGACTTTAATATAAAATAATATTTTGAGATATTCCTAAGGTGCCCCTCTCCTCCCTTATAAAAGGGCACCTCCTCCCTCTCTTCCTCACACAACTTTGAGACTTCAAGCTCGGCCAACCCCTGAAAAAATCCCTTCTCCACATCCCTAGAATAATCCTAGAGGTCCTTCTCTTCTTCAAAGACCAATCTTAGTTCCCTAAGTGGAGGAATCAAAGAGGTGTTCCAAAGAAGAGGTAATTTCCATTACCGATCTTTTCAATTTCTTTCTTCTTCAACTTCTTTTTCTTTAGTTGTTTCATGATAAAGTAATAACATAAGTATTTCTTATATACTGATATGTTATTATAAATATGAAACAACCATAATTCACCTTCTATCCATTTACGGAAAAATGAAATCACTGCGCGTGCGTACGTACGGAATACCGTCTCCACGCCGTGGTGTAATCTATTTTCCGCCACCACCTTAATTGGATGGGTATAATGGTGTAATGAGTAACTATATATGATTATAATAAAGTGATATTGATACTTAAATAGTATACATACACTTCAACACAATTCCACGACCATGGGAACGATATCATCACTCGTGCGTACGTACGGACTACCGTCTCCACGACGCGATGAGATTCATTATCCATGTTAACCATTCCAGAATGATTATAAAGTATATATAATGAATAATAATCGAACATATGACATGGTAAATCTACTGGATTTATGTATATATATATATATATGTCATCTACTTACTTCCATTCAAGACAATAAGGAAAGGAAAGCAGCGTTCATGCGTACGTACGGACTACCGTCTCCATGAATGGTGTGTTTCCTTTAATTTATCTATCTATTATATATATATATATATATACTGAATATATATGATATATAAATCATAATTTATATTCTGGAAGTAAGTAAATCATGATATAAGTAATAATAATGATAAATGAGACGATTTTACCCAAAACGCTACCTTAACATGAATTTACAAAAGAACGGGTAATATAAAGTCATAAGTGGACCATATATGATATAATAACAATTAATATGATTCTGGAATAAGTCAATAACATGATTTAAATCATTATACAGGAGGTTTGGACACGTACAAAGCAAGTCGGATCTAAGGTAAGGGAAATATCACAATCTCATTTTTATCCGAGATTGTTTATACATTGGTATTTACTGGGGTGTATTTTATCATCCACATCCATGTTCCCGCAATATGTAATATTATTTCCATCCACCTACAATTTCATAAAACCTATTTTACCCTTTGGTTAGTTTTTAGTAAAAGATATGAAAGGAATCTTTTGTCGTTTTTCGTACGAGGTACTTTTTGACTTTTTCGACAAAAGTATGAGAAGAATGTTTTTTTAACTTATACGACAAGAATGGATTTTTAAAACATTATTTCCAAGAATCATCCTTTATAAGTTTTAAAGTTTATTTTTAATCAACTTCTTTTAGTTTATAATTGTATGACATGTTAAGAAAAGAAAGGTGTTTTTGAAGTAGAAAGGATATTTTCCACAAGAATGGAGTTCAAATGTTTTATGAAAATTATTTTCCATCTAAGATAATATAGGGTTCTGTTTTTATCCCTATTATTACATTGATTTGATTATGTTGTGAGGGAATTATTTTTATGAAGTCATTTACCTTATATGATTTTTTTTATGATGTCATGATGTTTCAAGAATCCCATTTTTGTTACATGTGTTATGCGATGATGTATGATTTATGATTATGTTGCACACATAATAAATGATTCATTATAAGATGGGCGGGACCTATATCTCCCTCCAATTCATTGGTTAAAGATTTTATATCTCATGATATAGACATGGCGGAAATGGTAGGTTATACCGGTTCAGTGAAACAGGACTGAAACGAGGGTTACTCAATTCAGAAAGGGACTTTGTCCACTAAGATAGTCTTGGAAATGAGTCTTGACTAACAAGAAATGATTCTATATGATTATGTGTGTATGACACAAAGTTTCATGTTTTAAGTTATGATTATTGGGATTTCATTTCACTACTATGATTTATCCCATGTTATGAAATTATTCTCTCTTTTGCAGGTTAAGATTTCCAAAAGTTATATTCTTATGAATATGATGTGATTGATTTTTCTTTTGTTTACCCTTACTGAGCATTTGAGCTCACCCTTTTATGTTTTCTTTTCCCCAGGATATAAAGAAAGGTTTTAGGTAAAAAAAAAGGGGAAGATCTTTATGGGGGATATTGAAGATCTTTCACCACGATTAGAAGATTACGTTCCGAGTTTCCAAAGACACTAAACTATTACGATCCTTGTGTGTGTGTTTTTGTTATGTACTAAGTATTCCGCAAATGTAATGTAATGTCCATGTACGTTAAGCTTCGGGTCTCTATAGTTGGTATCAGAGGAAAGGTTTAGTCAACCTTTGGAAACTAGGACGCGAAAACGTTAGTGAGATCCCTAGAGATATTTCTAAGGTATGTCTAGGGATATCCCTAAGGATAAGTATACATATAGGATATAGTCCTAGCACTATGGTAACGATCTTAGAATTTAACTTAAGATGTTAGATATTGAAGTTAGTCCCCCTTTATTATGATTTTAGCATCTAACACTATTTTTTTGGGTTTTAGAAAATGGCTGGAAACAAGATGATTCACGATAATGGAGGATATGATGGACAATGGAATGATATTCATCATAAGCAATCAAATGAAATGGGATTTGGAAGTCCAAACATAATTATTATGCCGAATCAGCAATCTCATAATATGATCAATAAAGTAAATTTTTTTATGTTTCCTGACTCGGCTAATAAGAGAAAGATGGAGTTTCATGATGATCATAGAGGAAAGAAAGTTCAATTTCCCCTATGTAAATCATGTGGGAAGAGGCATCAAGGAGAATGTTTCAAAGGAACTGGAAGATGCTTTGGGTGTGGAAAAGATGGACACAAAGCCAGTAAGTGCAATGGAAAAGTTTCAGTTAACACCATGGATGAGGTTAATGGTATTGATACGACATCAACAATGGTTAAATGTTTTAAATGTGGAATGTACAGGCATTATGCAAACCAATTCCCTAAGGGAATGTCTCATGAAGAGAATCGGTATGGTCGTATGGGTAGTATTTTTGTTGTTGATGATGAAGAGAATACAAATGATATGTGAGATGAAAGAATTGTTGAAGCTCGGTCAATGGTTTATGAAGGTAGTGGAATGATTACATGTTCATCAAGTGTAATGTTGTACTATAGAATAAAAAGACATCTAAGGATTGTTACACTGTTGTCTTTCCTTATGTTTTGAAATTTTATGATGAATGGTATGAGTAACAATGAAAGTTTATTCAGATATTATTTGGAAAGTGGATGATATGCGCATAATGAAGTGATAAAGAGAAAATGAAATGCTTGACAGTATTCATGATCTCATGATTGATATAAGGACTAAGTGATATCATTGTTTGAGTATATATAATTTTGAGGATTTTGGTATGTGGAAAGTGTTAACGTTTAACTGCATTCATGTTTTCAATAAGGTTCAATGGGTATTCATTCTTCAAGAGAATACATGATTAAGGTATTCACATGTTTTTAATTTGACCAACAAGATATATCTTATGATATATGGGGGTTAAATGATGGCATTCACGTGATTGTTCTGTGACATTTCAAGTAATCATTTTCTTTATACTAGGAGCTTGGACCGAAGTATTTTAGATAAGCCTAAATATTAGAATGTATTATATTGGACATAAGTTAGGATAAAACGTTTTTCGATATTATTTATGGGATGTTATAGTAATATAGCTTTAGAAAAAGGACAACATGCAGGACGGGCGACAGCCCATCGCGTCAAACAGGGCTGTGGGAATCGAACCCACAACCGAAGTGCGACTGGCCTTTATCGCCTACCACTGGCCTACAGGAAGTCCATGTTTAGTAGAAACCAGTTTTATTATATTAGAAGTATTATATATGAATTATAAGTCCATTTTAGGAACCATATATGATTAATCTCACTATAGAATGACTTATGTATATTTAATAACTTTTGCTAACCTTTTGTTTGAGATAGAAGGAATGACCCCTCATTCTATCACATGATCTGCTAACACTTCACGAATAACAAATTCAACTTCATTTATTTAAGAGATGAAGTTGAAATTGTTCAAGGCACGAACAACAGTGAGATTGTACCAAAATAAAGTAAGTATTTATTCTAATTCAAATTCTTCAAATTTTGGGAAATGATCTTGAAAACCAAAAATGTTGTCTTAGTGCTCTTATATCTGATGAATCAGATGGTACCTTAGATCGTCACAAATTTATGGATTTGTGATTGTTGTCTTTTCCATAGCCATGTTCTCTACCACTCTCCATCAGAACATGATGGTTCGATTTTTCTTCCATATCCATATTTTCACCTATGTGGAAACCCAGTGATTAGTTTATTTGGGTAACCGTTACGTTTCATACTTTTGTTTTTAAAGATTGGTTTTGGTATTCCTTTTTACGATGTGGGTTTTTATTAAATAAACTTTCTATTAGTAAACCATTTATAACCCCAACGAATTTCGAGGGCGAAATTCATTTTAAGGGGGGTAGAATGTAACACCCCGAGATTTTATGAAAAATATTCTTTTTAATTTCACTAATGTCTTGTGTTGTATGCTACACCAAAAGAAGCTTTCATAACACTCATCTTTGACTTGCCTTCCATTACACGCAATCGCGACCTTCCTCGATAGCGTGTGTAGTACGCAATACCGAGTTTCACTAAACAACGATATGCTATTAAAATATTATTATAACTAGCCGTTATGAATAGTAATAACCACCTTTTAAAATTTTAGAAATTTTAGCCCTCAAAATGGACTTCATTTTTGGATTCGGAGTATCGAATTTAGCCTAAGGTGAATTTTTTTTGATTTTCGGATAACTTTTATTTTCTGATGAATAGTGAAAATTACTAAATTTTAATTAAAAACAACTATTTTAATCGAAATAATTAATAGTGATAAATTATTAATTTGAGTGGTTTTAAAGTATATTTAGAATATATTTTTACAATTCAATACAATTTTGGTCATTGGATGTAATTTCACATTTACACCAGACACAAACAAGTGTCAATCTTTTGATAGTAATTATCTCTTAAAAACACGCTATTTGTTGTGACAGCAGAAATTAATTATAAAATTAATTAATGAAACTTATATGTTGGGAATTTTGTAAAATATAAATCATTTTTGAATTCGGAATATCAATTATAGCTTAGGGTGAAATTTTGGCATTTTTCTGAAAAACTTCAATTTTTGATGAATAGTGAAACCACTAAGTGGTAGGTTAAAAACTGAATTTTGCATAAAACTTAATTTTACCGCTTCTGTGAATGGAATTTCGAAAATCCGACAAACACGGTTGATATCAGTAAGTAAAATGTGGTTCAATGAGATAAAAATAATTTTTTGGTGAATAGTAACTTTTTATTTTTTTTTACCGCGATTAATAGTAAATAGGGTAACTAAGGTTAAATATGATATTACTATTACCCTAACACATGTCCTAATTCTATTAGAAAAGTGTAATTCGACCAAACACAACCTTATGAATATAATATGACCATTTAGGTCCACTTGGATTAGATTATGACATTTAATATTATTTTATATAATGAATAGTTAAAATAGTTAAAATCAAAGTTTAATAAGTAAATCATTTTTAATATGGAGTTATACATAAGATAAATTCGACTATAAATATTCATTAGAAAGATAAAAATATTTTCTACATGATGGAATTTTATTTGTAATTTTTAGACATCAAATAAGTTAATTTATTTATTACACAAAGATGATGCAGAAATTATCTTATTAATGAAATATTGACATAATTGATATTATAAATACCAAAATAAATGTAATTTAAGACTGTTTATGAATTCCACTAATTTTATAGGTTACTATGATATATTAGTGTTGATTTAATCAACTTGGTTCGAACATATAATTCTGTTATGACTTTCACAAAAATCATATATCAAATAGAGTCAAAATTGACACAAAATAGTTTTTAAATCAAATATTATATTATTAATTGTTATTTTATTCCTAAAAATCCAAGGTTCGGCCAAATTACGTAGATATGAATATATGTATTAATAATATACAATTTGGGGTTCGTTTGGCATGTTATAGTAAGTGTATTATCCATATAGTGAAAGAAAACAAAAAGACACGGTAAAAGTTAAATTATTTAACTTAGAGTTAAATCTAATTGATAAGGTTAAAATAATACCATAAACTTGTCTAAATCCAATTGGATGATAGGATTTCGACCAATCCCCACTTTAGCTTCGAAATAAGACCCTTTGTAACCATTATAAACCGATTTTGACTTTAATATAAAATAGTATTTTGAGATATTCCTAAGGTGCCCCTCTCCTCCCTTATAATAGGGAACCTCCTCCCTCTCTTCCTCACACAACTTTGAGCCTTCAATCTCGGCCAACCCCTGCCAAAATCACTTATCCACTTCCCTAGAATAATCCTAGAGGTCCTTCTCTTCTACAAAGACCAATCTTAGTTCCCTAAGTGGAGGATTCAAAGAGGTGTTCCAAAGAAGAGATAATATCCATTACCGATCTTTTCAAATTCTTTCTTCTTCAACTTCTTCTTCTTTAGTTGTTTCATGATAAAGTAATAACATAAGTATTTCTTATATACTGATATGTTATTATAAATATGAAACAACCCTAATTCACCTTCTATCCATCCTACGGAAAAATGAAATCACCGCGCGTGCGTACGTACGGAATACCGTCTCCACGCCGTGGTGTAATCTATTTCCCACCACCACCTTAATTGGATGGTTATAATGGTGTAATGAGTAACTATATATGATTATTATAAAGTGATATTGATACTTAAATAGTATACATAAACTTCAACACAATTCCACGACCATGGGAACGATATCATCGCTCATGCGTATGTACGAACTACCGTGTCCACGATGCGATGAGATTCATTATCCATGTTAACCATTCCAGAATGATTATATAGTATATATAATGAATAATAATGGAATATATGACATGGAAAATCTACTGGATTTATGTATATATATATATATATGTCATCTACTTACTTCCATTCAAGACAATAAGGAAAGGAAAGCAGCGTTCATGCGTACGTACGGACTACCGTCTCCATGAACGGTGTGTTTCCTTTCATTTATCTATCTATTATATATATATATATACTGAATATATATGATATATAAATCATACTTTATATTTTGGAAGTAAGTAAATCATGATATAAGTAATAATAATGATAAATGAGACGATTTTACCCAAAACGCTACTTTAACAAGAATTTACAAAAGAACGGGTAATATAAAGTCATAAGTGCACCATATATGATATAATAACAATGAATATGATTCTGGAATAAGTCAATAACATGATTTAAATCATTTTACAGGAGGTTTGGACACGTACAAAGCAAGTCGGACCTAAGGTAAGGGAAATATCACAATCTCATTTTTATCCGATATTGCTTATACTTTGGTATTTTATGGGGTGTATTTTATCATCCACATCCATGTTACCTCAATATTTAATATTATTTCCATCCACCTACAATTTTATAAAACCTATTTTACCCTTTGGTTAGTTTTTAGAAAAATATATGAAAGGAATCTTTTGTCGTTTTTCGTACGAGGTACTTTTTGACTTTTTCGACAAAAGTATGAGAAGAATGTTTTTTTAACTTATACGGCAAGAATGGATTTTTAAAAAATCATTTCCAAGAATCTTCCTTTATAAGTTTTCAAGTTTATTTTTAATCAACTTCTTATAGTTTATAATTGTATGATATGTTAAGAAAAGAAAAGTGTTTTTGAAGTAGACAGGATATTTTCTTCAAGAATGGAGTTCAAATATGTTATCAAAATTATTTTCCATCTAAGAAAATACAGGGTTCTGTTTTTATCCCTATTATTACATTGATTTGATTATGTTGTGAGGGAATTATTTTTATGAAGTCATTTACCTTATATGATTTGTTTTATGATGTCATGATGTTTCAAGAATCCCATTTTTGTTACATGTGTTATGCAATGATGTATGATTTATGATTATGTGGCACACATAAGAAAAGGTTCAGTATAAGATGGGTGGGACCTATATCTCCCTCCAATTCATTGGGTAAAGATTTTATATATCAAGAGATAGACATGGCTGAAATGGTAGGTTATACCAGTTCAGTGAAACAGGACTGAAACGAGGGTTACTCGATTCAGAAAGGGACTTTGTCCACTAAGATAGTCTTGGCAATGAGTCTTGACTAACAAGAAATGATTCTCTATGATTATGTGTGTATTCCACAAAGTTTCATGTTTTATGTTATGATTATTGGGATTTCATTTCACTACTATGATTTATCCCATGTTATGAAATTATGCTCTCTTTTGCAGGTTAAGATTTCCAAAAGTTATGTTCTTATGAATATGATGTGATTGATTTTTCTTTTGTTTACCCTTACTGAGCATTTGAGCTCACCCTTTTATGTTTTCTTTTCCCCAGGATATAAAGAAATGTTTTAGGTAAAAAAAAGGGAAGATCTTTATGGGAGATATTGAAGATCTTTCACCACGATTAGAAGATTACGTTCCGAGTTTCCAAAGACACTAAACTATTACGATCCTTGTGTGTGTGTTTTTGTTATGTACTAAGTATTCCACAAATGTAATGTAATGTCCATGTATGTTAAGCTTCGGGTCTCTACAGTTGGTATCAGAGTAAAGGTTTAGTCAACCTTTGGAAACTAGGACGCGAAAACGTTAGTGAGATCCCTAGATATATTTCTAAGGTATGTCTAGAGATGTCCCTAAGGATAAGTATACATATAGGATATAGTCCTAGCACTATGGTAACGATCTTATAATTTAACCTAAGATGTTAGATATTGAAGTTACTCTCCCTTTATTATGATTTTTGCATCTAACACTATTGTTTTTGGGTTTTAGAAAATGGCTGGAAACAAGATGATTCACGATAATGGAGGATATGATGGACAATGGAATGATATTCTTCATAAGCAATCAAATGAAATGGGATTTGGAAGTCCAAACATCATTATTATGCCGAATCAGCAATCTCATAATATGATCAATAAAGTAAAATTTGTTAAGTTTCCTGACTCAACTAATAAGAGAAAGATGGAGTTTCATGATGATCATAGAGGAAAGAAAGTTCAATTTCCCCTATGTAAATCATGTGGGAAGAGGCATCAAGGAGAATGTTTCAAAGGAACTGGAAGATGCTTTGGGTGTGGAAAAGGACACAAAGCCAGTAAGTGAAATGGAAAAGTTTCAGTTAACACCATGGATGAGTTTAATGGTATTGCTACGATATCAACAATGGTTAAATGTTTTAAATGTGGAATGTACGGGCATTATGCAAACCAATGCCCTAAGGGAATGTCTCATGAAGAGAATCGGTATGGTCGTATGGGTAGTATTTTTGTTGATGATGATGAAGAGACTACAATTGATATGTGAGATGAAAGAATTGTTGAAGCTCGGTCAATGGTTTAAGAAGGTAGTGGAATGATTACATGTTTATCAAGTGTAATTTTGTACTATAGAATAAAAAGACATCTAAGGATTGTTACACTGTTGTCTTTCCTTATGTTTTGAAAGTTTATGATGAATGGTATGGGTAACAATGAAAGGTTATTCAGATATTTTTTGGAAAGTGTATGATATGCGCATAATGAAGTGATAAAGAGAAAATGAAATGCTTGACAGTATTCATGAGCTCATGATTGATATAAGGACTAAGTGATATCATGGTTTGAGTATATAGAATTTTGAGGATTTTGGTATGTGGAAGGTGTTAACGTTTAACTGCATTCATGTTTTCAATAAGGTTCAATGGGTATTCATTCTTCAAGAGAATACATGATTAAGGTATTCACATGTTTGTAATTTGAACAACAAGATATATCTTATGATATATGGGGGTTAAATGATGGCATTCACGTGATTGTTCTGTGACATTTCAAGTAATCATTTTCTTTATACTATGAGCTTCGACCGAAGTATTTTAGATAAGCCTAAAGATTATAATGGATTATATTGGACATAAGTTAGGATAAAACGTTTTTCGATATTATTTATGGGATGTTATAGTAATATAGCTTTAGAAAAAGGACAACCTGCAGGGCGGGTGACATCACATCGCGTCGAACAAGGCTGTGGGAATCGAACCCACAACCGAAGTGCGACTGGCCTTTATCGCCTACCACTGGCCTACAGGAAGTCCCTGTTTAGTAGAAACCAGTTTTATTATATTAGTAGTATTATATATGAAGTATAAGTCCATTTTAGGAAGCATATATGATTAATCTCACTATAGAATGACTTATGTATATTTAATAACTTTTGCTAACCTTTTGTTTGAGACAGAAGGAATGACCCGTCATTCTATCACATGATCTGCTAACACTTCACGAATAACAAATTCAACTTCATTTATTTAAGAGATGAAGTTGAAATTGTTCAAGGCACGAACACCAGTGAGATTGTACCAAAATAAAGTAAGTATTTATTCTAATTCAAATTCTTCAACTTTGGGGAAATGATCTTGAAAACCAAAAATGTTGTCTTAGTGCTCTTATATCTGATGAATCAGAAGGTACCTTAGATCGTCACAAATTTATGGATTTGTGATTGTTGTCTTTTCCATAGCCATGTTCCCTACCACTCTCCATCAGAACATGATGGTTAGATTTTTCTTCCATATCCATATTTTCACCTATGTGGAAACCCAGTGATTAGTTGATTTGGGTAACCGTTACGTTTCATACTTTTGTTTTTAAAGATTGGTTTTGGTATTCCTTTTTACGATGTGGGTTTCTATTAAATAAACTTTCTATTAGTAAACCATTTATAACCCCAACGAATTTTGAGGGCGAACTTCATTTTAAGGGGGGTAGAATGTAACACCCCGAGATTTTATGAAAAATATTCTTTTTAATTTCACTAATGTCTTGTGTTGTATGCTACACCAAAAGAAGCTTTCACAACACACATCCTTGACTTGCCTTCCATTACACGCAATCGCGTCCTTCCTCGATAGCGTGTGTAGTACGCAATACCGAGTTTTACTAAACAACGATATGCTATTAAAATATTATTATAACTAGCCGTTATGAATAGTAATAACCACCTTTTAAAATTTTAGAAATTTTATCTCTCAAAATGGTCTTCATTTTTGGATTTGGAGTATCGAATTTAGCCTAAGGTGAAATTTTGGTGATTTTCGGATAACTTTTATTTTCTGATGAATAGTGAAAATTACTAAATTTTAATTAAAAACAGCTCTTTTAATCGAAATAATTAATAGTGATAAATTATTAATTTGAGTGGTTTTAAAGTATATTTAGAATATATTTTTACAATTCAATACAATGTTGGTCATTGGATGTAATTTCACATTTACACGAGACATAAACAAATGTCAATCTTTTGATAGTTATTATCTCTTAAAAACACGCTATTTGTTGTGACAGCGGAAATTAATTATAAAATTAATTAATGCAACTTAAATGTTGGGAATTTTGTAAAATAGAAATCATTTTTGAATTTGGAATATCAATTATAGCTTAGGGTGAAATTTTGACATTTTTCTGAAAAACTTCAATTTTTGATGAATAGTGAAACCACTAAGTGGTAGGTTAAAAACTGAATTTTGCATAAAACTTAATTTTACCGCTTCTGTGAATGGAATTTAGAAAATCCTACAGACACGGTTGATATCATTAAGTAAAATGTGGTCCAATGAGATAAAAATAATTTTTTGGTGAATAGTAACTTTTTACTTGTTTTTACCTCGGTTAATAGTAAATAGGGTAACTAAGGGTAAATATGATATTACTATTACCCTAACACATGTCCTAATTCTATTGGATAAGTGTAATTAGACCAAAAACAACCTTATGAATATAATATGACCATTTAGGTCCACTTGGATTAGATTATGACATTTAATATTATTTTATTTAATGAATAGTTAAAATAGTTAAAATCAAAGTTTAATAAGTAAATAATTTTTAATATGGGGTTATACATAAGATAAATTCGACTATAAATATTCATTAGAAAGATAAAAATATTTCCTACATGATGGAATTTTATTTGTAATTTTTAGACATCAAATAATTTAATTTATTTATGACAGAATGATGATAAAGTAATTATCTTATTAATGAAATATTGACATAATTGATATTATAAATACCAAAATAAATGTAATTTAAGACTTTTTATGAATTAAACTAATTTTCTAGTTTACTATTATTTATTAGTGTTGATTTAATCAACTTGGTTTGAACATATAATTCTGTTATGACTTTCACAAAAATCATATATCAAATAGTGTCAAAATTGACACAAAATAGTTTTTAAATCAAATATTATATGATTAATTGTTATTTTATTCCTAAAAATCTAAGGTTCATCCAAATGACTTAGATAAGGATATATGTATTAATAATATACAATTTGGGGTTCGTTTGGCATGTTATACTAAGTGTATTAACCATATAGTGAAAGTAAACAAAAAGACACGGTAAAAGTTAAATTATTTAACTTAGAGTTAAATCTAATTGATAAGGTTAAAATAATACCATAAACTTGTCTAAATTCTATTGGATGATAGGATTTCGACCAATACCCACTTTATCTTCGAAATAAGACCCTTTGGAACCATTATAAACCGATTTTGACTTTAATATAAAATAATACTTTCAGATATTCCTAAGGTGCCCCTCTCCTCCCTTATAAAAGGGCACCTCCTCCCTCTCTTCCTCACACAACTTTGAGCCTTAAATCTCCGCCAAACCCTGAAAAAATAACTTCTCCACTTACCTAGAATAATCCTAGAGGTCCTTCTCTTCTTCAAAGACCAATCATAGTTCCCTAAGTGGAGGATTCAAAGAGGTGTTCCAAAGAAGAGGTAATATCCATTACCGATCTTTTCAATTTCTTTCTTCTTCAACTTCTTCTTATTTAGTTGTTTCATGATAAAGTAATAACATCAGTATTTCTTATATACTGATATGTTATTATAAATATTAAACAACCCTAATTCACCTTTTATCCATCCTACGGAAAAATGAAATCACCGCGCGTGCGTACGTACGGAATACCGTCTCCACGCCGTGGTGTAATCTATTTTCCGCCACCACCTAAATTGGATGGGTATAATGGTGTAATGAGTAACTATATATGATTATTATAAAGTGATATTGATACTTAAATAGTATACATACACTTCAACACAATTCCACGACCATGGGAACGATATCATCGCTCGTGCGTACGTACGGACTACCGTCTCCACGACGCGATGAGATTCATTATCCATGTTAACCATTCCAGAATGATTGTAAAGTATATATAATGAATAATAATGGAATATATGACATGGTAAATCTAATGGATTTATGTATATATATATATATATATATATATGTCATCTACTTACTTCCATTCAAGACAATAAGGAAAGGAAAGCAGCGTTCATGCGTACGTACGGACTACCGTCTCCATGAACGGTGTGTTTCCTTTCATTTATCTATCTATTATATATATATATACTGAATATATATGATATATAAATCATAATTTATATTTTTTAAGTAAGTAAATCATGATATAAGTAATAATAATGATAAATGAGATGATTTTACCCAAAACGCTAATTTAACATGAATTTACAAAAGAACGGGTAATATAAAGTCATAATTGCACCATATATGATATAATAACAATGAATATGATTCTGGAATAAGTCAATAACATGACTTAAATCATTATATAGGAGGTTTGGACACGTACAAAGCAAGTCGGACCTAAGGTAAGGGAAATATCACAATCTCATTTTTATCTGAGATTTCTTATACTTTGGTATTTACTGGGGTGTATTTTATCATCCACATCCATGTTCCCTCAATATGTAATATTATTTCCATCCACCTAAAATTGTATAAAACTTATTTTACCCTTTGGTTAGTTTTTAGTAAAATATATGAAAGGAATCTTTTGTTGTTTTTCGTACGAGGTACTTTTTGACTTTTTCGACAAAAGTATGAGAAGAATGTTTTTTAACTTATATGGAAAGAATGGATTTTTAAAACATTATTTCCAAGAATATTCCTTTATAAGTTTTCAAGTTTATTTTTAATCAACTTCTTTTAGTTTATAATTGTATGACATGTTAAGAAAAGAAAAGTGTTTTTGAAGTAGAAAGGATATTTTCCTCAAGAATGGAGTTCAAATGTTTTATCAAAATTATTTTCCATCTAAGATAATATAGGGTTCTGTCTTTATCCCTATTATTACATTGATTTGATTATTTTGTGAGGGAACTATTTTTATGAAGTCATTTACCTTATATGATTTGTTTTATGATGTCATGATGTTTCAAGAATCCCATTTTTTTACATGTGTTATGCGATGATGTATGATTTATGATTATGTGGCACACATAAGAAAGGATTCATTATAATATGGGTGGGACCTATATCTCCCTCCAATGCATTGGGTAAAGATTTTATATCTCATGAGATAGACATGGTTGAAATGGTAGGTTATATCGGTTCAGTGAAACAGGACTGAAACGAGGGTTACTCGATTCAGAAAGGGACTTTGTCCACTAAGATAGTCTTGGCAATGAGTCTTGACTAACAAGAAATGATTCTCTATGATTATGTGTTTATGCCACAAAGTTTCATGTTTTAAGTTATGATTATTGGGATTTCATTTCACTACTATGATTTATCCCATGTTATGAAATTATGCTCTCTTTTGCAGGTTAAGATTTCCAAAAGTTATGTTCTTATGAATATGATGTGATTGATTTTTCTTTTGTTTACCCTTACTGAGCATTTGAGCTCACCCTATTATGTTTTCTTTTCCCCAGGATATAAAGAAAGGTTTTAGGTAAAAAAAGGGAAGATCTTTATGGGAGATATTGAAGATCTTTCACCATGATTAGAAGATTACGTTCCGAGTTTCCAAAGACACTAAACTATTACGATCCTTGTGTGTGTGTTTTTGTTATGTACTAAGTATTCCGCAAATGTAATGTAATGTCCATGTACGTTAAGCTTCGGGTCTCTACATGAATAGTTCATTTTGATTGTCCATCTGTTTGAGGGTGGTAAGCAGTTCTCAAACGATGTTCAGCATCCAGGGCCTTCTGAAGACTTTTCCAAAATATTGATGTAAACGGGGATCACGATCCGAGACAATCGATAGGGGAACTCCATGAAGTCTCACAACTTCATTAATATATAGTCTTTCTAGATGTTCAAGTGGTAAATACTCCATTATAATAAAGAAAATGTGCTGACTTTGTAAGATGATCAACAATGACCCATATTGCATCATTCCTTCTAGGAGTCTTTGGTTGTCCCATGAAAAAGTCCATCATGAAATTATCCCATTTCCACTCAGGTATGGGAAGAGGTTGCAATACTTCCCCAGGCTATTGCCTTCCAGCATTCACGTGTTGAAAAACCATACATATTGACACAAAATCAGCAATCTCCCTCTTCATGTTGTCCCACCAAAAATGTTCTTTCAAATCTCTATACATTTTGGTGCTCCCATGGTGTATAGAGAAATTGGAACTATGAACATAATCTATCAATTCCCCTTTTCAATCAGGTATATTGGGAACACAACGTCTCCTCCAAAATTTCAAAATTCAATCTTCATACACAAAGTCACTCAATATCCCATCATTCATAGCTTTAATCTTTTTTTCTAAACTCTTCATCATCAGCCTGATAACTCATTATCCTTTCTAGTAAAGATGGTTTGGTGTCCATTTAAAAATGTTTTTATGTTTCACCCTCCATGGTGATTCACATATCCATCATTACTAGATCCATGAAAATATGATCCCTTTCCACTCTCATCATGATCAAAACTGCATGATCTTTTCTACTCAAAGCATCTGCAACATTATTTGCCTTCCCTGGGTGGTATTGTATCATGAAATCATAATCCTTGAGTAGTTCAAGCCATCACATTTTCCTCATGTTGATTTCTTTTTGAGAGAAAATATACTTCAAACTCTTATGATCGGTATATATCTCAAATTTTTCACCATAGAGATAATGTATCCATATCTTCAAGCCAATGATTTCAGCAGCTAACTCAAGATCATGAGTAGGATAGTTTTGCTCATTAATTTTTAGCTTTCATGATTCATAGGTAATAACCCTATCATTCTGCATAAGGACAAAACCAAGTCATTTCTTCGATGCATCACTATAAATAACAAACCCATCATTCCCAGATGGTAGAGTCAATATAGGATCATTGACTAATCTTTTCTTCAGTTCTTCAAAAAATTCTTCACACTCTTTTTTCCAAACAAATTTAACCCCTTTACGCGTGAGCTTTGTTAATGGGTTATACAACCGAGCAAAATTCTGGAAGAAACTTTGATAACAACCTGCCAAACCAATAAAACTGCATACCTCAGTTATACTCATCGGTGCTGGCCATTATTGGATTGCCTTGGTCTTAGAAGGATCAACGGAAATTCCATCCTTAGAGACAATATGTCCAAGAAAAGAAATATCCTAAAGCCAGAATTCAAACTTGTTAAACATCCCATATAATTCATGTCTTCTAAGAGTCTTCAGGATAATGCGCAAGTGATTTTCATGATCTTTATAGCTTTTGGAGTATACCAAGATATCATCAATAAATACCACCATGAAATCATCGAGATATTCCTTGAAAAATCTATTCATTAGATCCATGAATACAGAGGGTGCATTAGTCAATCCAAAAGGCATTACTGCAAACTTGTAATGCTCGTACCTTGTTTGAAATGCTATCTTTGGAATTTCTTCTTTCTTCCACATAACTGATGGTATCCAGATCGAAGATCAATCTTTGAAAAGTATTGAGCTCCATTCAGTTGGTCAAATTAATCCTCAAGGCGAGGTAGGGGATACCTTTTCTTTATTGTTATAGCATTGATCTCACTATAGTCAATGGAAAACCTCATAGATCCATCTTTCTTCTCGAAAAAATGGCAGGGGGATCCCAATGGAGAAACACTAGGGAGAATAAATCCTTTATTACTAAATTCCTCTAGTTGTTTCTTTAGTTCAACTAATTCCATAGTGGTCATTCAATAAGGGGTCTTCGATATTGTCCTTGATCTAGGAATTAAATCAATGGAAAACTCAACCTCTTATTCTGGAGGATGTCCAGGTAAATATTCCGGAAACACATCTACATATTCTTTCAAAACAGGTACATCCTCTATTTGAACATTCTTTTCCTCACCCACAATTATTTCATTCTCTTCCTCCCCAATAATTGAATTTAGTTGAGCTACTGGGGGTGGATCTAGATAAGAATTAGGTGGTGGTGATTCTTCTCTAAGGATGAGGTGTTCCTTATCATCATCATAAAAAATTGTACCCTCCTTCTTCTTACAATAAATCTTCGCATCCTGGTCCAATATCCAATCCATAATGAGGATTATATCAAACTCAATCATAGGTATTCCAATGAGATCATCTGATGAAGAACATTTATGTGCTCTAATGGGGACTGATTTATAAACATTGTTGCAATGATACTTCCCTTAGGGGTTTTAACTGACAACTCTATTATTAAATCAAATTGGAAATATCTAATTTTCTTAGCAAACTGGGAAGATATGAAACAATACGATGATCTAGAATCAAATAATACATTTTCAAAACTTGAGGAAACCATTAAATTACCTGCCACCACGTCTTTCGGAGCTTCTACCTCAGCAGTAGTGATAGAATAAGCTTGGCCTTTATCCCTTGTCCTTTTCTGAGGCATGTAACCCTGACTCTAAGAACATTCATTTGCATAATTTCCCATCTATCTACAATTATATCATTCCACATTGACATAAAATCTATTTCCCTTTAAATCATGAGCTTGGTGACCTTTTTCACGAAACTTGTAACAGACTCCCATTCCTTTTAGGCAAGTACCGGGGAGTTTCTTCCAACATTTACTGCAGGATGGATTTTCAAATTTTCCCTTCTTCCCCTTATTTCCATATCCATATTGATCAGTAGATCTCTTCTTCTCTTGCTTTGCTTTAAATTCATAAGACTTAGAGAATTCTTTTTCTATATTGATAGCACACGAGACAATATCTTCATATGACAAGAATGTTTCCGAGAATAATGATCAACAGAGAAATGGTTTTAACCCATCAAATAAATGATCAATCTTACTCATTGGGTTATGTATATAATCAGCAACATGCCTCACTAACCTTGTAAATTTAGCCTCATACTTTGCGACATTCTCATCCTCTTTCTTCCTAAGACTCAGAAATTGCCTTTCCATATATTCTCGATGGTATCGAGGAAAGTATTTTCCTAAAAACAGCTCTTTGAACTCCCTGCATTCCATATATGATACTTCATCATCTTCCTTCTTGTTTTTATCAATGACCACCATTGATCAGCATCTCTAGTGAGGCGATAAACTGTCGTGACAACCTTTTCCATTTCACTACTCCCCAAGGCATGGAATATTTTTTCTAAGGAATTTATCCACTGCTCAGCTACTATGGTATTTGTACTCCCATTTAATGTTGGTGGTTGTTGCCTCATGAAGCGATCTAACATTGATCCTCCACACTGCAGATCAGGGTTCTCCATATGGGTAAGGTTATTATTCATAACCTCAGTGAGTTGTCCCAGTATGGTGATTAGTTGTTCAGCACCAGTTGCATCAATAGCACCAATATAATTATCTTGAGTAGGAGGGAAATCCCTATATGGAGTGTGAGCATTTATACAGTTCCATTCCTTCCACTAGGAACCATTTCTAAACAATTGTATAAACTAGATTATTTTATGAACCAAAATATATAACTCCATACTTGTAAAAAAATTTAACATAAATTGAACAGTTTATGGATATAATCCATAAACATAAAAATGTTTTCTTTGAGAATGTATATAATCATAAACCCTTCATAATATTTTGTAAAGAAAATGAGAATAATCCAAATCATATCCACTGGGAGTGTCGTAACCAAGAGTGCAGCAAGGCCCATTGTCGTGCACCATTCCCCGTTCGAGTCTAGCTCAAAGTGGTGTTTTCGGGTTTTACCCCTAGGTACATATATGCCAGAGCCGCATCTACCTGCTCGTATCCAGTCAGGGATGTATTGCTCGGAAAACTCATAAAATCTCTACAATACCAAAATTCTAGAAAGTTCTTCTATACTAATCTTCAATGTCCATCTTAGGTCTATGTTATCTAATCAGAGTTTATCTAAATCTAGCTTCCAAGGTTTGTACTAAATTTCCTCTGATACCAACTGTAACGCCCTGACTCCAATTACCTAGAGTCGGTGCATTATTACATAACATTGGAATGATCACAAGAAAGATCATATCTCGAAAGATCGATTAGTTTAGTAGCCTTGGAAACACTAGATATATTCATAAGTCTTACATTACATCATAAAAATGAAAACTACACTAACATAGTCTCCATAGTCCATAGTCATATCCCCACATAATATCCCTGTAAGTCATTCATAAATTACTTCTTCACGTCCTGGAAAAAATAAAACATTTAAAGGGGTGAGCTCAGATTCTCAGTAAGGATATCAATATAGAGGAAACATTCATAAATAAACATAAACATTTAAGGCAATGTACAAATAAAACAAAAGCCTTTTAAACTTTAACTTCAACATAATATGGAAAAGATAAAATGAAATAATTCCATTTACTTATTAACATGGATAATCTACCAGTCAAATAATCACATGCAATACCAATAACCACTTTCATAATGACAGAATTCATTATGCCAGACTATCATAACCACATAGCCAAGACCTCATGCTAAGACTACAAATAAGATTTTTTCAAGGCCTCATGAAAAGACACCCGTTTGTCTCATGAGACCTACCTATGCATAAAGGAGCTATATCGGGCACCACCCATCACATATTATGTCCAATGCATTCCTCATATGAACAGGTTTAAACATAACATAAAAATTCGTATTAAAACTAGCATATGAAATGTCAACACATTCACCATAAACCATGAATGGTATAAAAATAACACATCCACAGTCAAACATATCACAAATCCTTCAATAAAATATTGAAGTTTTGTATCATAATAAATCAACTTCAAATATGCTTAAAAATCATCAAAGGATGTTGACATAGATGAAATCAAAACTATTTGAGATAAATATATATTTCATGAAATCATTTAAAATTAAAATAATTATAAAATAAAAAATTTACTTTGAAAATATTCTTATAAACTTTTAAGGGAAGCTTCTGAAGATTTTCTAATGGCGGAAAATAGCTGCAACCACCGTATAAATTTAAAAAACATTCTTACCTTAATTCTGTCAAAAAGGCTAAAAAGGACCTTCTATGGAAAACTACGGAAAGATTCCTTTATAAACCAATTATAAAAAGTCAAAAAAGGGTATAAATGACTTCAACCCATATTTAGTAAAATATCAAGAATGATTTAAAATACAATTTTAAGAAACATGGATGTGGATGATAAAGAGGTCCCAGTTGATAATTACATATAAACAACCTCGGATAATGAAGAGATTGTGAAATAACCCTTACCTTGTACTTTTCCATGGTAGTGGGTTGGTTAAATTCCTTTATAATGGTGAAATAATTGTTATTAAATTATAAAAGAATCATATACTTTAATATGATATCATATATGACCTTTTAATATTGATTTGTTAATAATATTATAGTATTATCGTCATTTCTGGTGTTAACTTACTCATTATCCTTTATATTCTTTGTTACTTAAGCCTTGTTTTTTATGGATAGTTTGTATATTATTCATATAAATAATGAAATCAAGTCCATAAACATTATTTTTTATCATAAAATGAGAATTATAATTTCATGGATACGATGGGGAATGAATCTCATCGCATTCATGGAGACGGTAGTCCGTACGTACGAACGAGCGACAATATCATTATTTTGATATTAAAATAATATATAATTGGATGGTATATCATATATACAGAATCATTATCATGTTATATTTTTTATTTACATGAATTATACATCATTATTATACCCATCTAAATAATAATATATTTAATAACAATTACACCACAATGTGGAGACGGTAGGTCGTACGTACGCACGTAAGGTGAAATGTTATCCAAAGGATGGATAGAATAATGAATTTCTTTGTTACATATTTATAACAACATCAAAGTATATAGAAGATAATGGAGTTATTATTTTATAATAGAAATAACAAAGAAGGAAGAAGTTTAAGAAGAAACGAACTTGACATAGGCTGGGGAAAAGATTACCCTTTCTTCGGGTTCTTCCTTTTGATTTGATCAAAAGGGCTCCTTAGGTGGTATTTATGGTCAAACTAAGTATTCTAGGTTGAATTTATGGATGTTGAGAGAATATTTGGGCAGGGGATGGCCGAACCAAAATTCTTTGAAGGTGTTAAGAATTGGTTAGAAGTGGTGTCTTTTTATAAGGGGGGGAGGGGCTCATTAGGAAAAACTTAATGTATTATTTTATAATAAATTTATATTTGGTTTATAATGTATCCAAAGTGTATTATTAAAATCCTATGGTGGGGATGAGTATAAATCCTTTCTACCAATAGATTTTAGACAGGTTGGGTCATTATATTAACCTTATATTTTAGTTTTAACTCTTGGTTAATTAGTTTGACACTTACCATGTCACATTGTATCATTATATAATATAGTTAATAAACTTACTATATACCTCCAAGAGACCTCCAAGTGGTCCATTAATGAGAAAAATGTCATTATACAAGTCCTTTGGCCTAAACATAGATTTTTATGAATTTAATATCAATTAATAATATAATATTTTTTTAAAA
The DNA here is from genome assembly GCA_963277665.1 of Viscum album. Lineage (NCBI taxonomy): Eukaryota > Viridiplantae > Streptophyta > Magnoliopsida > Santalales > Viscaceae > Viscum > Viscum album. The sequence goes on along the minus strand of OY728165.1, from coordinate 1,331,229,529 downwards.
AAACCCTTTGATGTCAATTTTGACACTATTATGTATTTGATTTTTGTGAAAATCATAACAGCATGATTACTTAAAAAAAGTAAATTAAATCAATACTGAAATGTCATATTAACCTATAAAATTCGTGGAATTCATTAAAAGTCTCAAATTATATTTATTTAGGTATTTATAATATCAATTAATTTAATATTCCACTAATAAGGTAATTACTTTATCATCATTGTCTCATAAATAAATTAAGCTATTTAATTTATAAAAATAGTAAAAAAATAATATTATGTATGAAATATTTTTATCTTTATAATGAATATTTATAGTCTAAAATATAACATATATAACCCTATATAAAAAATGTTTTTCTAAAATATATAGGCTTATGTAATTTTTTATTTACATTAACTTAATTAATATAAAGTGTTATTATCACTTACAAGTGGATCCATAGGGTACCAAAATCGACCCAAATATGCCCATGGTCGGAAATTTATCAACCAATAGGGTCAATACACGTTTTAGGGTAATTTATTATTATTATAATATTATTATTTTAACCTTATTTACCGGATTTACCCTTTAACCATGGTAAATAAAATATCTACCGAAGTAATTAATTAAAATGTCTAAAAACAAATGTTACCTATTTACACAATTTTGATGACATGATTTAAATTATAGATTCAATTTTTAAAAATTCAAAACACAGAAGTGGCAGAAATTAATTTAAAATTAACTCCCGCTGTCAAAACAAAAAACTTGTTTTTAAGAGATAATAACTATCAAAAGATTGACACTTGTTTATGTTCGGTTTAAATGTGAAATTATGTCCAATAAAAAAATTGTATTAAATGGTAAAAATATATTCTAAATGTACTTTAAAACCACTAAAATTCATAATTTATGACTATTAATTATTTTGAGTAAAAAAGTTGTTTTTAATAAAAAATTAATAATTTTCATTATTCATCAAAATATAAAAGTTGTCCGAAAAGTACCAAAATTTTATCCTAGGATAATTTCGATATTATGAATCCAAAAATGAAGTCGATTTTGAAAGATAAAATGTATAAAATTTCAAATAGTGGTTATTACTATTCATAATGGCTACTTTGATTGGTCGTTGCGTGTTAGAATCTTAAAGTTGCGTACAACAAATGCTATTGTATTATTCAAAGGGAAGTGTATCGTGGAAGCTTGGGGTTTTACACTACAGAAAAAATACTCAATCTCTATACACATAAGATATCTATAACGTGGCTAGCTGCTCTGTCGCCTCACCTAGCAGCTGAATGCCTGATCTTCTGCTGAGAGAATCTACTACAACGTTCCCCCTCCTAGGAGTATAGACTATCTCGAAGTCATAGTCATAGATAAACTCAATCCATCATCACTATCTCAGGTTCAATTCCTACTACAAGAAGATGTTACTGAGACTCTGGTGGTCAGAGTAGACTGTAAAATGCTCGCCCATCAGATTGTGTCACCACATCTTCAAGTAGAAGACCACTACTGCTAACTCCAGATCATGGGTAGCGTAGTTCTGATCATGTTGTCTCAACTGCCGAGAACCATATGCGATCACTACTCACTCCTGCATCAGGACACACCCGAGTCTGGTCCCTGATACATCACAGTAAACTACGTACCCAATTCCCTCCTTCGATAGCCTTAAGATGGAGACACTAGTCAACCTCTGCCCCAGCTTCTGAAAGCTCTGCTGGAATCTCTCTGACCACACGAAGGGTTTCCCCATCTTCATCAATGTTGAAAGTGGTGCTGCAACTCTAGAGAAGTCTAGCACAAATCTCCGATGTTACCCAGCTAGTCCTAGGAAACATTGCACCACCATCACACTCCTAGGTGGCACCCAAGCAAGTACTGCCTCGATCTTCACTAGATCCAATGTAACTCCAGCCTCCGAGATGACGTGTTCCAGAAACTAAGCCTCTTAAATCAATACCTGGCACTTCGATAGCTTACCATAAAGTTAGTGCTCTCGAATTGTGTCCATTACTACCCGAAAATGGTAGGCATGCTCCTCCTTAGTAGTTGAGTAGATCAGTATGTAGTTGATGAAGTCTACGACAAAGTGATCGAGGTAAGGGTGGAAGATCCTATCCATGAGACTCATGAACACTGTTGGAGCATTGGTTACACCGAAAATCATAACCAAGAACTCGTAGTTTCCATACCAACACCTGAAAGCCATATTCAGCACATCCTCGTCTCAAACTCTGAGTTGGTGATATCCTGACATAAGGTCTAACTTCGAGAACCATCGTGCTCTCTTGAGCTGATCGAAGAGGTCTTCAGTCCTTGGGAGTGGGTACTTGTTCTTCACATTCACCTAGTTCAGGCGACGATAATCGACACACAGTCGCAAGCTCCCATCCTCCTTCTTGGTGAACAAAATCAGAGATGCCCAGGGTGAAACACTGGGTCGAATAAATCCCTTCCCCAACAAGTCCTCCAGCTATACCGGCAGCTCACAAAGCTCGGCGGGAGCCATCTGATATGCTAGAATACATAACGGTGTCATTCCGAGGTACAAGTCAATGTATAAGTCTACCTCTCTGTGAGGAGGTAGTCCTGTAACGTCATCAGGGAAAACATCTGAGTACTGATCCACCACAATAAGAAAACTCGAACTCTGCACATCAACCGCTTCGAGGATGAGACTAGCCAACTGATGTGTGATCGGCTCCCCCTCCTTTGTGTAAGTCCACCATACTCTGCAATGGCTTCCTTCTTTCTAGTGAAGGTGAACCTGGTCCCATCCGTGCGGATAAACTGCACTTTGCGCCTAATACAGTCAATATGGGGATGAACTGTGGATAACCAGTCCATACAAAAGATGACGTCGTAAGGCCTCGAAGCCGCTATGAGGAGATCCTAGTCGAAGCTCTCGCCTCCTAGAGTAAGATCACACTGCTGGCACTAGTGTGTAATCACTGAGTCTGCTCCCGTAGAAGTCTCTAATTGTAAGGATCGAGCCAATGGCTCCGTTAGAATCTTTGATCTCTAAACAAAGGCAGCGACAATAAAAGAATGTATCACACCTATATCTATGAGTATTTTAGAAAGGGTGTAATAGACCCAGATAATACCTCAAATCATCTCAGGTGCACCGTGGTCGTAGGCCTCAACTGCGTGGGGCTGAGACCGCCTTTGTCTGCCAACTCCCTGTGGTCGGTGTGGACCTCCTGGTGGTGGTGGTGGTGGTAGAGCCTCGAAACGTCGTCCACCACCCACTGCTTGGCCAGCTCCGCTGCCACGTCCGCCTACTCCCAGCGGACCACCACGGTCGAGCCTCTACCTCTGCCTGGGATGTCCCTCTACTGTCTGTTGCTCATCTGCATGGCGGGTCGGGTAGTCACGAGCCATGTGGCCCTGCCCACCGCATGCATAGCACTGCCTGCTTCTCTTATAACTGGCTCTATCTTGTGTGCCCCACACAACCAAACCTGTATCTTGGGGTCGCCCACCTAATGGCCTAGTCTACTAAGACCTCTGTGTCATCTGTCTACTGCCATATGCAGAAGACTCCGCTATGTGTCACCCTGTGGTGGGTCTTTCTACTGGTGGCTGTTCAGCGATAAAACTCACCACTAGAATGGATCACTCCAACACCCCCACCTACGTCAGGATGCTAAGGGGAATCATCAAAGCACAGATCTCTTTCCTGATTCACTGCTCGAAGGTCCGAGCCCTGAAGAAACAGTCTCTCACCATATCCGTGGAGTATCGCAAGAGGTCGGTAAACCTCACTGAGTACTGAGCTACTATCATGCTTCCCTGCTGCAGATGAAGTAACCCCTGAATCCGCAGCACATGTAGAGTGCCTGGAACAAACTCTGAGCAGAAGAGACTCTCGAAGTCTGTCCAGAGTAATGATGCCTTATCATGCACCTGGAGCATTAGGCTCCACCATCTGTCTATTGCTGCATGCAGGAGACTCGCGACAATGATCACCATGAGATTGGCTGGTGTCCCTACCAATATAAAAACTCTCATGATAGCCTCTATCCAATCCTCAACTTCCTATGGGTCTGCCTTTCCCTGGAACCTGGGCAACCACTAGCGCTATAACTCATGCAACGCACTCAGATAGCATGAAATCTCTGCTTCTGGAGCTGGTGGTATTGGTGTTCGAGCGGGTAGTGGTGCCGCTGATACCTCCACTGTGATGGGGCGCTGCACCGAGGCCTCGTCGCTTGGTGGGCTACCATCTCGTATGAAACTCGAAAACATTGTTGGCTACCTTTGTGGGGAAATCTTGAAAATAATAAGTTGCACCATGGTTAAAATATTATACCTGGTGAGAAGATACATAGTAATCATGAAGAAAACTTTTTCAAATTAAACACACACGCAATCAGTGTTTTCTAGCATTGAGTCGGAGATCAGAAGTCATAGTCCTAGTGTATGGATACATCGGCCGCCACACCAAAACTGGTTTCCATAAACTTATAACCACACCCAAAACACTTAAACTATTCCCTTTAAAAGAATCAGAGTCCATGTTCTGCGATCGAACCGACTCCTCTAATACCAATTTGTCACGACCCCTCTTCGGGGGTCATGTTGTGACTACCCCAAGCCCGCCTTCAATAGGCCAGGGGATCGCGACTAGCACAAAGTCGAATACATGATAAAAAGGGAAGGAATTTCCTTTAAACCTATAACACACACAGACTGAACACAAGAAGTAGAGGAAACAAGTACTAAAATAGAAAATTATGGTGGTGAAAGTAAGTGGGCTAGTATAAAAACCCATCTGAACAACAAGTACAATTAAAAAGGGAAAAATACTCCTGGATCGTCCGTTGGGGAATCCTACTTGAAGGGTAGGTATAGAACTTGAACAACTCGTCCCTTTGGTATGTCCCATCTAGTCCAGATCAGAGCAGCCTCCCGTTTGTCACCCTTAGCCTCGATCACTATTTTCCGTCATCTGCACAGAACATAACAAGGTGTGGGAGAACCCCGTGCAGGGGTGAGTATGACAATACACAGTAGGGGACCCCGAGACCCCCAAATGTCTCCCAGAATCTGCAAAGGATAAAACATAGTAGAATGTTACAATCACAAAGTATCAAACAACCCTACATAGGTATATGCCCCTTTATATACAGAAGTTATCAATCACAGTCTGACTACAACTCTCGAGACCAAGAATAAAAAAATCCACAAAGGAAGTAAAGTCAATCACCAGGATGATAATGGTTGAAATACATGACTCAACTCACATAGGTATACATCTTTTGTAGAGTGATATATATGATCAGTTGAAGTCATTGATTCATCTAAACTATCAGACCCACACATGATATAAGACCAGCTAAGCTGTCAGACCCACACATGATACAAGACCAACTATTCTGTCAGACCCACACAGGATACAGGAACATAAGTCAGAACTGTTGGACACATGGATGATCTTGGTATAGTAGTCATCACTGTCGAACCCATAGAGGATTCTGGTACAGTAGAGTCGTATCCAACCCTAGGGTACCCGCACAAAGAACGCTCGATTCTGGTAGGGTCCACTCCTCGATCCAAGTATCGATACGTCAACTATCATGAAGTTCGAAGTTGATGTATTCCGTTGTTCCGTATCCTCAAAAGTAACTCAACGCGACGGATGATGCGTCAATCAGACACCCGGTCAGAGAGTTATTGGTATTTCCATTCCAGGGGCCCGGTTGGATTTACACTCGATCCAAACTCGGCCGTTATCCAAATATGTTTGAAACTCAATTAAAGTACCCCAAAATGGGTCACTCGTCAGAAGGGTCCTAGTGTCGTAGATGACGTATAAATCGGGTGCGCGATCTATAAGTTATTCACATTTAAGCGAAGAAGGGACCGGTCCATCAAGCCTAGTGGGATTGCAGGTCGGCCCGACCCGGCTAGGGGTCGACCTGGCCTGGTGGGCCGCAAACCACAAGTGGACCCATCCCATGCTACGGGTCGCGGTTCTCCCCACACGGTGCCTGTGGGCGCCACAGTTTTCCAACTCGGCCTACACGCGGCCGGCCTGTTCTCCCAGCTAAGGGGCCCATAGACGCGGGTCGCGTCCTCCTCCACGCAGTGCCTACGGGCGACGTGGTTCTACAGCCGGCTGGATGGATTGGCCGGCCGGTAGTCTCACAGAATGGGAAGCCAATCCCAAAACGCGGCCGGCGCACGACCGCCACTGCCGCTGCCGCCTGCGGTCGCCGACGCTGCTGCGGCCCACATGGTCATGGCCCCCTTCTTCCTACGCAGTGTGATGACACCATGCCCTTCCAGATCTTCCTCCGTCATCAACACAATGAGAACAACAACAAAATGGGGGGGGGGAGGTTCAGACCGTGTTCATGTGGTCCGAACCCTCATTGTTACTTTGTTAACATTCAGCATCAAGAGAACAACACAGAATGAGGAAAGGAGAGTATAACTCATACATAAAATTAATCAAATTTCCCCCTACCTCAATTTCAGTGATCAACGACGGAGTCACGGAAGACAGATGTCGCAGAAGATGGACGTTGTTCTACCAATATCGGAGGAGGAAAATCTCAGTGAAGATGACCTGATTCAAAATCATCGGTGTACATTGAAGACGGCGATGCTTCCCTATCTTGCCCTGGTTGAAGATGTAGGAAGATAAGTCCGTCGTTTTTCATTTTAGAGAAATGGCGTCCTTCGTGATCATCACGTTCCTCGTTGGATGAATGATTCTCCGTTGAGAGCTTCCTCCAAGGGTTCTCGAAGCTCTACCAAAATCTCGTCCTCTCCTTACTTCTCCCAACAAAGCTTATGAAAACCAAAATAAAATAAGCTTACAACTTATATTAATGGTTGTCATGAGTTCAAAATATTAAAAATTAATTCAGTTGTTTCACTTAATTAAATGTATGGAGTTGGAAATAATTTCATGGGACTCAATAAATTAATTACAAGGGAGTGTTAGCACATTAATGTGAATTTCAAGAGCTCCCCCAATAATCGAGAGTTCAGGTGGTTTAAAGGGGGGTTAGAGGAATAAGGGGCATGGATGGGCCCCACATATTAACATCCTCCTACGAGAGGTTATGAGTGGGTTTCCCCACCACTAACCTCCCTTTGTACGTTTTAACTACCAATCAAATAAAAATATGCAACACATATTTTTATTTAAATTTTATTTAGAAACCCCAAAAATCAACTTCCAACCTCGATAAAACACAACTGCGGTAAAAGTCTACTTAAGCGAATATCGGCACTGCGAGTTAAACGGTGCCCTCAGATTTCAATTTCGAGCACTGGTTCAAAATATATAAAATCTTGCTCGTAAGTTTACTGAATGTACCCAAAAAAATGCCTGAAATTGATTGCGGGCACACCAGGCCTTGGAATCAAGCACCGTCATAAACTACAGACTCAGGAAATTCGCGTGTATTTAAAAACAATCATTGGAATTTCTGGGTCTTTACAACTCATCCGATGTTTTTTAAATTTTTTCCAAAGTACATAAAGTTGAATAAGGTCATGAATGGGATCATAGAAAATTAATAATTTATAAAACATGGAACTAGATATGTTTTTATTTATTTTTTACGAAAAAATGGATACTGAGTATAAGTGTCTACATGTAATATTCAAGTTCTATGTATAAGTTATTACCTAATTATCTAAAGAACTAAAGCTGAAAAGATCCTTAATGTGAATTATTAATGTAATTCAATATTATTTAATTTCTATGGATGGGTCATATAGTTGGTATCAATGGTTAGTTTAGATAACTTTATACGTTATGGTGTTATTTATGAATAAGTGACATAACCCTAATGGTTAGAATATTTGAAAGAGTAATGGTTATTTTAGATAAATTGAATTAGTTTAAGATAATAGTAATAATATATATTATTATTTACCCTCCTCGTAAGATATTACACAATTATTTTTATGATATAATCGCACTGACCTTTGCAGTTTTAGTAAATGGCTAGTTCTAGTAGGAAACAATGTAACAATGGCTTTGAAGAATACTACGACAATTTTCTAAATAAGAAAGTGAATGAAACGAGATCCCAATGAGAAATCTTATGGTAATTCTCAAAAATCTATCTGGAGTCATGATTGAACACCTGAACCTTGGTGACCTTTATAATGTATCATATATGCAAGAAAATAATTCCAATGGAATCATAGTTAATAATCATATATGTAAGTATATTATAAAATATGTTTCTAGGATGTGGAATTGAACACCTAGGAAAATGATTCAATGGGATGGGTAGATGTTTTACATTGGGTAATGAGGGCCATAAAGAAGTAAACTACCTTGGAAAAAGGAAGTGTCCAGTTAAATCTTGGAGTCAGAAAGAAGTTCATTATGAAGAATCAATTGAATGTTTTAAATTTGGTGTTCATGATAATTATACAGATATATTTCCTACGATGAAGGTTCGATAATGAGATCATCAAGACTGTGTAAATTTATGTTTACAAATACCTAATGTCATTCTTATCGAGGATGAGAAAACTGACAATGGCCAATGAAAGGTATGAATTATTTCATAGCTGATGTTTTGACAATATTTAATCTTAGGATATGATTCATGATATTTTTTTGTAGGAATGAAGAAATACAAAAAAAATTGTAAAATAATGGTTAATGGATCATAAAGAATGATAAATGGGTAAGCGGTATATATATAAGGGATTCATGAGTTATGGTAGATTTTAGGATGATGAGATGCTTTAAAGTATTAACGCTCTTTTAGTGATGGGATTATGTTGGAATAATTTTTATAGTATTTGTAACCATGAAGATTGATATTTGAAAATTTTATTAAAGAAATAATTATCGCTTCTTGTGTGGACATAATGAATAATATTAGGGGTTCATATGATCTTTTATTTAGGTGATAAATTGATATTAAATTTTGGGATTCAAAATGAAAGGTATTGGATATCCTTTGAGGATAATATAAGTTATGGAGATTTTTGAAGAAATAATATTATATTTGAAAATTTTATAAGAATTATATGGTTTTAGAAAATGGATAACCTACAAGATGGTGCCAAACAATCGCATCCGACAAGGCCATGGGAATCAAGCCCAAAACTGAAGGGTGACAAGTGCGAATCACCAACCACTAGCCAATGTTAAGTCCCTTGATAGTATGACATATTCTATTTAGACAAATAATTTTGTTGATAAATAATATGTTGTTTTGGAATCTTAAGTTTTATCAAATGGATATCATTAGTATTATAAAATCATTTGGTGATTAAGTGAGAATGGTTATTTTGTAAGATGCATGCTCTTTTGGGAACACTATATACCTAATGAAAATTTCTTAATATGGGATTTCATTTCTGGAGTAATGGTTGAAATATTATTTTGGAAGAATCTATGTTTTTATTGTGGAATTATAACTATTTAGGTTAGTTTTGGAAATTATTAACCTATCTTTGTGAATATGTGATTAAGTTAATTACTTTTCAGTATGAGACTTTATGTGTAGTTTATGTTATTTGGAGATACATTTTAATATTTACCATGGAAGTATATGTGATCAAATCCTTTGTTTTATTGGGTTTTAAACGTAGTTTCTATTATATTGATGTATTATAAGGACAATTGTGTATTGAATGGTCTTTTCAGAACTTTGGGTTTTGTTTGTAGAATTTTTGAGATTAAGAGTAATATTTATTTTTATAAAGGATTATACTTTTTGGGGATCGTATAATGTTATACTAATAATTTTGGTTTTGGTTAATGTCTAAAGACAATGGAAATATATAGTTCATCATTTATGGATTATGTGATTCTCTAGAAGTTTATTCTACAACTTTTGGTGTGAAAAAATTAATCTTGAATACTCATCGTTTGGAGAAAAATGAGTTTGTGGTATAAATGTATTAATGTATGAAAATCTACTTGAAAAGTTAGTATATTTCCTTATGTTCATAGTAAATATCATAAAATAATTAATCAACAATATGAAAGGGAACCTAAAAGAATATTTTTGTTTACTTTTCTTACTCTGGAATCAAAGACCGTTTAAGAAATCACATGTATGTGGTTTTCTGGTGGTTAACTTTTTCTGGATCATGTTTTCTATCACTCTCCATCAAAACATGACACTACGTTTCTCCTCCATATCCTTGTTTTCATGTAATCATAGAAATTATTATATCATGTGAACGTTTTTATTATCTTTATTTAATTTAAATTTATAGTTTTAATGAATCTTTTTTTGATGTGGTACATTCAAAGAAGTTTCCATGCCCAATTTTAAAATTGCGAGGATGCAATTTCTAAATGGGGGAAGGATGTAACGACCTAGGTATTTATAGAATAATAATTTTTCATATCTATTCATATTTATGAATAATATATTAATTTTATCTTAAAGAGGACATTTTATTGATCGCATACTCAACAAGAAACAATGGTTTTCATTTAAATCTTATGTTTCACACAACATTGAGTTATACAAAAAAATAATATAATAAAATTTTTATTTTAAGTGGTAGTTAAGGCCTAGACATTACATTCGAAGGAATGAAAAAAAACTGACTATAATATTATTACACATTTTTGACAAATGATTTTACTTTTATCCATAAATTTTATGGGCTTAAAATAATAAGGAATTAGATTTTAATATTGAAAAACTCTAATATTCTTTTAAAGGCTGATTTACTGCCTTTTGATGGAAATTTTTTTTAAATCAAGTATATGTCACATTTATATTCTCCATTTTAAAAAAATAATTTTATTATTTAGAAGAGGGACATAAAGATTTTCATTGGGTAATATTTTGGTATTTTTCTGATAAATTTTATTTTTTGATGAATAATAAAAAATGCTGCATTTTAATTCAAAACATCCATTTAATCTAATTTGTCTCTATGATTTTAAAACCTTTTAAATTGTTTTTAAAGTGTAATTAGATTATATTTTTACCATTTAATCCAATTTTATTCAATATATGTAATTTATCATTTTAATTAGATAGAAACACATGTCAATCTTTTGACAGTTATTATTTCATAAAAACAAGTTTTTTGGTTTTGAAAACAAGAATTAAGTATAAATTAATTTCTGCAACTTCTGTGTTTTAAATATGGACAAATGGATTCAATATTTGGAATCAGGAGGTACATATTGTATAAATAAGTAACTTTTATTTTTATACATTAAGAATAGTAACTTTAGTAAATATTTTATTTACCATTGTTACAGGTTAAATCAGTTAAATAAGGGTAAAAATAATATATAATAATATGAAATTACCGTAAACGTGTCCTAAACCTATTTATTGATACATATTCAAGCATGGGAATCCATTTTTCAATTTTGGGACCCCATGGAGCAACCTGTAAGTGAAAATTACATTTTATAAAAATTAATTTAATGTTATAGAAAATGTAACATAAACAAATATCTTTTAGTAAAACAATATTTATATGCAGTTATATAAGTTATATTTTGACTATAAGTAATAGGTATAATTCTAAAAATATTTCTTATATCATGGTATTTTATTTCTATTTTTTAGGCATCAAATAAATAAATTGATTTATGACATAATGATGATGCAGACACATTTTTAATGAATGTTTTAAATAAATGAGATTATAAATATAATAATAAATTTATTTTGAACATTTTAATGTCATAAACGAATTTTAGAATTAATAATGACTTGTTATATTTGAATTAATGAAGGTTTTTACAAATAATCAAGTTGTTATTTATTTTTTAAAAGTCTTTATATAAATTGTTTTTAAATTGACATAAATGTGTTTTTAAAACATCTTATATTTAATTAAATGAAAAAATAATCCTAAAAATCCTAGATTCTTCCAAGTGACGTATATGATTTGATAAATGTTATTAATGGTCTATTTTTTTGTCACTTTTCATTTTAAATTAAATATATCAACCATATAGTATGAATATACAAGAGGACACAGTGAAAGCTAAATTAGTTAACTAAGGTTTAAAACTAAATGATAAGGTTTAAATTTTTCCCTAAACCTATCTAAAACCAATTTAATGAAAGGATGTCAAACAATCCTCATAGTATTTTTTAATTAAATGAGTATGAGTCCTTTTGAAATCGAAATTATGTTTATAATAAAATAATATTTTCAATCTTTCTTAAAGAGATGCTCATCCCCCTTATAAAAGGTCATCCCCTCTAAACCATTACTCACTACTATCAATCCCCATGGCTCATAAAAACTATTCTAAAATAATCTTCCGGCACCCCTCTCTTACTGTTATAATCCTTACCCTATACAGATGGATATTCATGAAATCCTTTTGGTTAAAACCAATGGGAGTTACCTGATTTAAAGGTAAAGTCTTGTCTCATGTTCTTTTATTTTATTTTCCTTCTACACACCCTATTAACTTATTATTATTTGTAAAAAAACAAATACCCAATACACTAGGTTGTTTTTATGAGAATTATTTTTACTACACTTCTACACACCTTCATCTAATAGATACAACCATACTGTTTCTGTAGACAATAAACTATTGCTTCACAAAACGATGATTGTTCAATTATCGCTTACCACCTCTCATGGTGTCCATTATGATGGAAATGAAATTATATATTATATTTATGATTTTTATTTTATCTAAATGCTTTTGTAATTCTCATTTATTACATACCTTTATGCTTTTATAGTTATATATATACGATACTTTCATTTGAGAAATTTCGGACTACCACTCCCTCAAAGTGATATGACTCATTCATGATATACATGAAACATATAAAGGATTGAATTAGTGAACTTATGTGACATATATAAAATATATATTATAATTTTATTATAATATACCTATGTATCATTTTGTTTTAATTTCTTTGAGTATGAAAATGAAATTAAAGTATTGTTCATGTGTGTGTACGACTTACCGTCTTCATGAATGGTGCATTTCATTTCTTATGTCCAAATGCCATTGAATATTATAAATACATATAAAATAGATTTATATGATATATCTGATATATAAAGCATGAATATAATTCGGGATATAATATAGTTTTTACCATATGGAAAATTTGGAAAAATAACAAGTTCATTTTCGACTTATGTACCCAATGTCAACAAAACAACATGTATTAATGTAAATAATTGTGTAATTTTTAAAACATGATAATAAGTGATATAAAAGGAATAATAAAAATTAAAAATTTTCTGAAGCAAGTATAAATAAAATTCAGTTTATTATTCTTGAAATTAAAAACGAATGAATCAAGTTAGGCACGAGGTAAGGGAACATCTTAACCCAATTTCAATTAATTGGGTTAATATTCTAAATTTTTATTATGTTGGGATACGATTATGTGAGAAATAACTATTGATGTAATTTATTGTATTTATAATTGATTTATTTGTACTTATAGTGAATACACAGAATCAATCTATTTTATTTACAAAACGACTTTTTTAAGGGAACCTTTCACTGTCATCTTTTGGTCAATGACTTATTTTATGTTATGTCCTTTAATTTCCTTTTTTTATATTAGGATATGTTATTATATATCCTTATTTATGTACATTTTATGACAATGCTATGAGATATTATTACCTCTACCATCAACACATTTTCTGAATTTTTATGTGATGCAGTTAGGCTGCCGAATTTTCATAAGAGAATTTCTAAATTCAATTTCCACTCATTTGGTTTTACACATGCTTCATTGATTATATTATTCCAATATTATTTGTGGAATCACTATATATGTATTTATGTTTTAATTTCCACTTCCCTTTATGTGGATATATTTTCAACACATAATTACCCAAATGATAAATTATTACGTCATTTATATGATCTTTGTAAGGGAAATCATTTCTCAATCTCAATTAATTGAGTTAAATATTTGTTTTATTGGTTTTGATTTTCCAAGAATATATGTGAATGTCCACTGATTGTTTTACACATAATATCCACTTATATTTGGTGTATTTTTATTTTTCAAACCTAATTATTTCTTTGATTTATCCTTAATATATGGATACAATCTTTGTAATGGATTTTGTCTCAATTTACATTCTATTGAGACTTATTTTTTATTGTACACAAATTCAATTTTATATGGTCTATATATGTCCCTTTGACATATTATATCCTGAATCTCTTTATTATCAAGATATTATAATCTTTATTTAATGTATTCTGTAATTATTTTTCTTCAAGTATTTTCTCAGGTGGTAAGGGACTCATTAACTAAAACATTGTTTTAAATGTTATAATAATTTATTATTGTAAATATTTCTCATTAATTTCCATGTTTTCAAAATGTTTTTTATAATATGTTTATACGGACATTAATGTTTTAAAATTTTAATTACATTAAAAGTTTTAGAGTGGTATGGGACACATTGATTCAAAACTCTTCTTTTTAAATCTTTTAAATGAATTGATTATGTAAATTTATTAGACTGTTATCTTTTGAATGCAATGTGGAAATGTCATCTTTCCTTTATACTTGTTTTATGTGTTATGAATATTTTGTGGTTCTTGAGCATTTTTTACGTATAGGGGTGGTTCCCTGATAATCTGAGGGTGGGTGAGCCTGAGATAGCTCTCCAATGCATTGGGTAATGTGACGATGGTAAATGTTAATGTTTCTACTATGATATTTAGGGAATATACTATGATGGGTATTACAAATGTCACTCCCTATGTAGCTATGAAAGCTACAATGTAAGAATGATATGGATTCCTCAAGATAAAATTATGATTTATCATTTCTATGTGTTATTCATAAATCTTTTGATTTTGTGATGTATATTAGAGTGATTATGTTTTAAGATAAAAAAGAATGATTTCTTTGATTTATATGTATTCATGGACTAATGTTTTCATTCTGTATTTTATATCCCTTAATGATATTTTTATGTTTATCCAATGTTATTAAAAGTTTTCCACATGAAACAAATATGAATAGGGTCATGGATGGGATCAAGGAAAAGTCATGATTTCTAAAACATTGAACTAGACATGTTTCTTTTTTTGGGTTTTTTTATTTTATGAAAAAATGGATAATGAGTAAAAGTGTTTACATGTAATATTTAAGTTTTTATGTATAACTTATGACCTAATTATATAAATCTATAAACCTGAAAAGATACTAAATATGAATTATTAATTTAATTCGAGCTTATGTAATGTTTAAGGATGTGGTGTTATACCATATCACTAGCATCCCAACATAAGGGTAATTTTCAATGTATAGGATCCAATGTGTGGATGAACCTCAAGACATTTTGTTGATTTTCATTCAACACTGTCATGTTTGATATTGTTTTTTTCTTCATAACATTTTATTATCTTATATTAATCATATTCATGTGATAACTAATGACCAATACATAATCTCAAATTATTCATGATCGGTGTGAGAAACAATGAACTCGTATCTGATTAATAATTTATGGTATAGTGTTATATTGTCATCAAATATTAAGGGAATTCATTTTTTGACTAACCAGTGAGATTGTATGGGTCATGAGAGCCTAAGGATGGGGAGAAGAGCTCTCTGAATAGATGAGTTACTTTTCCTATGACTGATAGTTCAGGAATAAAATATCTTCTAGTATATTTAATTATACCCGAACAAAGGGGAATGATAAGTGTGAGTCAAAATTCTTGATATTTGGAACACAATTGGGGTGACATAATGATAGAGGATAAATTATGATCATGTTTAAAACAAAAAATCTTTTTTCATTTCCTCTGGGATGGGGACAAAAAATTGAAAAAATCATATCTAGAACTATAAAAAAACATGGACCTATCTCAATATTTCATCCAATGACTTCATGGGAATTTACCCATGATAGTAGTTGATCCATTATGTCTATGAACCATTTCTATTTGTGGGATCATTCTGATATGGATTTGGACGAGGGTCCAAATGAAGGGACAAATAAAATGAGGAGATGATGTGATGGAATGTTCGAATGAATTCCAACCCTCTTGGAATTAATCCACCAGGTATTTGAGAACATTGTCTACATGAATCAGTATGGGATAAGGATAAACTCATCATTTAGGTAGAGAATCGTCTTAGTTTCCATGTTATTTTTAATGAACATGAAAAATGGGTAGATAACCAACACTTATGGAAAGGGATTCGCAATAAAAGGAATAATATACCTCTTTCTTTTACATAATTTGATAACAATGATAGATATGTAGTCTAGTGACGTAATTTGTCCCACAATATTATGTGGTATGTTGGGATGATGGATAAACAGTTTAAGAGCATACAGTGAGCACAATGTATCATACAGTTTGACGTCTTGGGATTGGGATGTGGTGTAGATTGGATAGGAACTAAACATACCATAATTTTTTCCTTTATGTATAGTCAATAGGAAATCTCGCGTATGACACATGGTGTAGGTTTTTATTTTAACAACACATTTAATGATGTATCTAAACCAATGTTATTGAAACCCACCCAACCACTATGTCTAGATTATTTGGAGGGTAGAAAACTATGGGCACTCAAAATAGAATCCTATAAAAAAACTAGAATATATGGATGATTTTTACATAGTTTTAGGAAATGATTATTATACCATGATTTTTGGTTTAATTCCATAGTGTGGACCATTGTTTGAGAATCATAAAGGGATATCTGTAGCTTGAGAGATTGACAACCAAACATAGATGTGGATACTTAAGATGCTCTTAAGCCGCAAAACACATTTCCAGAATGGGTTACACAAACCATAAACTCATGATTCATATAAATTTGATAGTACATTATTGTCATTGATATTATAACATTGTTTATTAGATCATGTTTTATGGTCGTAGTGTTCAGATCATTGTGAACCCTAAAGTGTTTGGCGCATCATAAAATACTAGTCCACATAATGTAAAAGGAAGAAAAATGTATGCACTATATTTCACTGATCATAAGGGGTTAGAGGGGAAAATAATAAATTTTTACTTCTTGGACCTAGGTCATCAGTTTATTGTAATAGAGTTTTGACCATACGGTCTAATGCCTTTATGGAATATGCATGACATCGATGGAATGTTACATGACATGAACAAAGTGTCCAACAAGAAAAACTAATTCCTAAAAAATCATACCAGAGAATCATATCCTATATATTACTGTCATTATTATTGGAAAATGAATCCTAGTATAATATTATAGAGTTTAGACCTGACGTGGAACTTTTTATAAGGAACCTGCGTGATAATGAATGAATTCTACCCGATTTTAAAAGATAGACCTAGGAGGCTCTTTGATGGAACACAAAACAAATCCAAGACAACATGAATATAGTTTAACATTATGATGCGTGTACCCTGACTAATTATCTAAAACATGTATCTCTAGCATGGCGGAGTGACAAACTTTACATGAAGTGGGGGCCTAGGGGGCCGAACTCCACCCCAAACATTCCTTGGATGACTTTCACATAGTTTGATGTCATGATTCTTACACTAAACATTCTCATTTAAATCCATAAAGTTTAGACCATGGGATCTTTAATAAACTAAAGAGACATTTTAGCCTGAAAAATTTACAAATTGACTATATATAGGGCCTAAGAGGC
The DNA here is from genome assembly GCA_963277665.1 of Viscum album. NCBI lineage: Eukaryota > Viridiplantae > Streptophyta > Magnoliopsida > Santalales > Viscaceae > Viscum > Viscum album. The sequence goes on along the minus strand of OY728165.1, from coordinate 1,331,211,934 downwards.
CTTTACGATGCCCAATAGATTTCTATAGTTAAAAGTATATAGTTTTTTTCCATAATTATTGCTTATTGGATTCTTGTTTGTAGTAGTAGATCAGGGACCATAGGGTACTCATGAAACCCAAAAACTCTTTATGGAACCCATACCAACCTCTTAGCCTAAATGATCTATGACAGGTGTGTGAAACAAGGATAGTTTCTGAGTTTCCATTGTTTGTAGTGGATAAACAAATGATGGGTGGAAGTGTGTTAAAAGACTCATATGAGATATTATGATAATAAATACCTGATTAATGAGATATATAAGTAACCCAGGGATGAGTAACAACTAGTGACATTGTTAAAAAAAATGGTTTTCTACTTACATCAAATAGAGATGAGGAAAACAAATATAGGATTTACTATTGACAGAACTGAAAACACGAGATTCACTATTTTATCCAGTGACCCCTCAAGGCATGAGCCTAGGATGGTAGGTGTGCCATTTTATCCATGAAAAAATATAATAGGGATATATTTTTCAATTGGGAGGATGAATATTATCCTAATCTATGAAAAAATAAGTTCTAAAGCAGAGGTAGGGAATTTCCCAAAAATAAGTCATTGGTAGGACTAGGCCCAACATGAAATATCTGAGTGTAACTATGTTTCCCATGTGGATGCGAAGCAATACACATATAACTATCGGTAGAGTGGTGGAATGAGGCTGACACCAATGTATTGACTTCCCCTAGGTGAGGGTGAAGAAACACCCCATATTAGAACATAAGGAATCCCTATTTTATATGAGATATTACCTAATGCCCCGAACATATTTCCAGAAGAATTAAAATTTCACATGGACTAAAAATTATTCATATAAAACCATACCAACCTTATGTGGAATCCCTTATTTATTTCATAGGGTAAGTTGAAGTTCAGCATAATGCACTGAGGATGTTGGGATTGGTAGTTTATATTGATAAAACAGTGAAAAGATATTCTATTATATTAAAGTAATATAGCTTAGATAATTAAGGAAATTACTTTTTAAAGATCATATATTATTGACCAATGGGTGAACAAGTGTCCAATAAGAGTCTTCCATGGAATAAAATATTAAAAACCTTGTGTGAATGGATGTTCGAAGGGACCCTCTTCCATAAAAAACTCCACTAACCACACATCAAGTTGAAATCATTGAATGGTGGAAGGAAATTCCCTCTAGTATGTTTCATAAGGGGTTTGTCCCATGATGAGATATCTAGGTTTATCTACATATCTCATAAACATGGGAATAAATCCATTGGTGTTTTTGGAACAATATTTGGTAGGATACAGACACTGAAATGGGGGTACCCTCTCAAATGAGGATATTGAGACTTCTTATACTATGGTATGAGGAATCCACAATTTATAAGGGGTGCCAAAATAGTTTACTAATGAGTGATGTGGATTTTGGTTTTTGTTCATCCCATGCGTGTTTTATATGGAACCAATATCGATAAAATGTAATATATTATCTCATTAAGATTTATCACAATTATATAAGGGATTAGATCATAATTTAATGTCATTTACTAATGAAATGGATCATGTGGCATATATAGAGAGCTTCTTGTACTATTCTTCCTCATATCATGTTATTATTGTTTCTCGACACACTAATGACTCTAGGTAAGTGAATGGGTGTTTTACATGAAAAGGAGGCCCATGAATGTATCTTGTGGTGATATAACTATCAGTAAATATTGTTTTTCTATTAATTTATAATAGAGCTCAGAGATTGATTGTCTAGAAATCAATTAATATCCCATGTGGATAGAAAACATGCCACAAATGTTTTTGGGAAAAGGGTAGATCTATAGGTTGGGTAAATTAATAGGGGTGAGGAAAACCTTGCAAGAATTCACCGAATTAAATTAACAATGTGTGGCCTATGGATACTAGTTTGAGATCAAAGATTACGGAACTATTAAAAATAGTTTATGGTAAAAAGGAGTTGAAATTGGGGAGGGGGATTCAAGGATGATTGTGTACAAGAAATGATATATACCATGATTTTAAGGGATTCATGGAGACCCTACACTATATAAAGAGATCATACACTTGACTACACATAGTTTACAATGATATAACCATGAACACGGGAAATAGTTTAAATTCATGAACCTTGGAATATCGATGAATAGTTTAAATTCACGATACATGGACTAGGGGAGTGTTTTTTCATGGGAAATTATGTGTCACAAAATATGTAAAATATTATTTTAAATTATGTCAAATAGGTTCTAGTACAACACAATTACTAGGAGAGAAATGACACATTTTTTTAGGATGTAATTAATGGATATTATAAAGGGAGGATAATAGTTTATTTTCAAGATGCTTTGACTAGACGGATGTTGTTATCAAGGAATTTTTGTAGTAAAAAAGGCATTAATACCTGACATGAATGTAGTGGAGGAGTACTGTGCACCACTTTCACACAATGAGATAAACTAAATAGAGTTTATGTTCCAATTTTTTGTTCAATGAATGGTTAAAGGGGTTGATGGGTTAACAATTTTGAAACTCGATTCATTGATAAAATTATTGGAATCACTACATATAACATACGAATTTTAATAAATACCTATATATTTTTTGGATTCTATGTGGTTTGAGAACAGTTCTGGTAGTGGGGGAAGTCCTCTCCGGAGAGGGTATTGAGACATACCATAGTTTTTGTGGGGCATCCCATGTTTATGAAATGAGGTTCAAATATAGATCAACATCATGGTCTGTGGATGACATTTTTTCATCACATATATTATGAGAAAACTCAATTTCAAATGTGGTATGGTTTCTAGTAATCTCATACCTATCACATGAGGAATCATCGTTTTATATGAGATGTGAATTATTTGTATCGTACCATACATAACCATGTTGCATCCTAGTTTTATATGGATTAAGAACATATATCATTATATTTTTTCCTGATTATATATAGGATAATATTGTACTCTAACATAATCCACTAGGTATATTAGGAATTATATTCTTAAGTCATAAAACTCACACTATATGGGATGCAAATAGATTGTGGTCAAAATTATTGGACCATTTTAAATAGTAAATGGTCGAGATTCATAGAATACGTGAGAATATTTTTATTTCATAGATTCTAGACCCTAGGTCTTCTATAATGATGTACTTCTTGAGAAATAAATTTTTGGTGGGAGTTTTCATATTCTCGACCTCCATGGTGTTAAAATTGTATCCTGTATTGGAATTGGAAATTTTAATTATGTAAGGTCCTTCCCACTTCAGCTCTAAATTTGATTACTTGTTATCAGGTATCATTAGTGTTATGAGAGATATTATAATATCAACCTATAAGAAGGATAATTGGTGAACCTTCTTATGTAATGCTGCCATTATCATATTTTAGTGCCTGTCTAGTTTATGAAAGTCTTGGATCGTGTTCTCTTCAAGGGAATCCGACTCATATAGAATATAATTTTACATTTTGTGTTGTTTATTTTGGTCATTTAAATTAATTTAGAGTAAAATTATGTGAACCATGACTTATATGACCTCCTTTGATCAATATACTAGTGAATACAGGGTCACCTTGGTGGAATTTTGAGTTCTCGTATGATAGACCTAGAGGGTGTTGGGGATCTTTTCTAGAAAAAACTACTTATTTTTTTCAATAATGTTTTTCATAATGCCTGCTATTATGTTACTGAATTACTATATCTATCCAGTGTCATGCACATGGTAGTGAGAAGTATGGGTGAACCCATTATTGTACATGGTGTACAATATTTTCATCTTTAATGTCCAGAAATAACTGTCATTATCTATGAGAGTACCCAGAGATCCACATTCGTAGATGATGTGGGATTTCACAAACTCGATCGTGGATCGATATTCGACATTCTTGAGGATAATTTATTTTTCAAACATTGAGAATAATTTATTTAATATTAGAATGAACATTCAGTGGTGAGTTTGTCCTGGATGATACGATCCCCTGATATAGAGTCCCCATACTACGATATGAAAAGAATAATTTATGTGGTTGAGAAGCTTTAATGGTTGATAAAAAATGTTTTAATGAATCAGACACTCATGAAACCTCTTAAAAACTAGATTTAGTTTTCAACCATGATGAGATATAAGTAGACCATCCTAAGAATATGGTGGGAGAGCTACAATCCTCCATGAAGGGAACTAGATGAAATGACACAAAATTCCATTACAAAATTATTAATCTCATCTACATGAAGGAAATGGATTATAATTCCATAAAAACCTCATTTATAGAGAGTCTTATAATGGTATGTTCTTTTTTGTAGTGTAAACTGTGAGGCATACCGATAGATTTACTCATGTTTGACTCAGTCTGGTGGGAGAATTCCTAGATGGAGAAACATGAAGAATGGATTTTATTCCATTAGTGATTTCTCTACAAAAGGGGTACCTAAGGGACCTAACAAATAATCACTAATAGATAGCTATTTTACCTATTGTATTTCATCATCCTCTGAGAATATCTGGAGCTATGAGAATCAGAATAACCATATGAATTTTAGGCTATATTAGAAAGGATATAATATAGATCCAACTAAACTCTCCAGTATGTCAGCTTGATTGTTTTGAAACTGAGGGATATGAGTCAGATCCATTTGAGTGGGAAAATGTTCCATCAACGGATGAGTGTTCTCCAGTAGGGGTGAATGTTGTTTCTCTCTAAAAATTTACTCACAATTGATCTATTTGATAATTATCATAGTGTATCACTTTATGAGAAAACAAGGGACATCAATATCAAGGGCCAACTCAAGGAATGTTTTGATAGCATGATAATCTCCATCATTCATTGTGAAACATTCAGGCAATAGGGATGATTATGGAGGGATGTATTGTACTACACTTACTTTGAAAATTAATATGCCTACTCTATTGAAATTGGTGTTTTGAGCCTAATAATAGTTGGGATATAGTAGGAACCATTGAAATGCATATGCCAAAGTGGCCAAGCCTAATCTACAAAGGGGATTTCATTCTCCAGGAAATAGTCATCTAGTGGATTCTCTTTAGGGGTTGTATGGGCATCCAATAAATATTCCACTCCCTAACCTTTAATGAATATTTGGAGAAAAAACTTGATATCAAAATCATAGAGCGTCATATACCATCATAACTACCATCCCATAAACATGGGGTGATTAAGACTGTACATCTTGAGGTCTACATGGGACACTAGATGTATCTCACGATGTTGTTTAAAATTCAACAACATTTACACTGAAAATTTTCATGTTATAGCTCTTCTCGATAGTGGAGTTTTGGGTATCTATGTCGAGGATCATGAAAATGAGATACTATAAGAATGTAATATTTGACCTTATTGTTTTTATGGAGTTAAAGGGAACTAAAAAACCATTTCATGGTAATCATATAGATGACCATAGTTTTCCCAATGATTGGTGGAATTTGAACATGATGTTGTAGAAGAAATTTCTTGATTTCATCAAATTTGTTCAAGATATACTCATCCCAGTAGTAATGTTTACCTTTATTCATGACAGTCATGACGAGATTACACACTATGTATAGATTCAAAATGAATTAACATATATAGACTATGTGTAAAGCCCCCATAACTATCGTAAGTTTATTAAGGGGGGAATTCGGGTGATGACCTTGATCCCTTGAGGTGAATCTAAATACCACTATTTCTAATGAGAAGGAAAAGAAGTTTTATTTAGGAAACCTTGAATAAACACCTCAATGTGTTCGTCTTCAATTATCTATAGCGGAGGAAGATGAAATTTTTCACATGTTCCTTATGATGGTCCTTGTTCTAGAATGAGTTCACCACAATTTCATCCACAATGAATTCTACCAGAGTCCCATGAATTGGATTTAATATGTGGTGAATTTAATGATGATACATGGGACCTCCATTATACATTCAAAAAGGCATCCACTAGTAGTATAACATTCCTTGGGAATCCTTAAAGGCTTCAGAATGTTAATCCTCATGGCCCATTCAGTTATGTTGGTACATAGAGTATCCATTATTGAATAAGAGATCCTGGAACCAAGCTATGACATCAATCAATAACTCTACCACTAGAAGGGGAAAATCATCCTTTGGAAAATGGTAGATGAGGTCTTAGATGTGGATATAGACTCTTATATGGACATTATTTTTCATGATATAGACAATGTTGGAATTCTATTTAGGGTACTAGACCTCCCTAATTATGATAGATTTAACAATATTGACATCTTCAACCATGAACATAGAACTATAGGAGGGTTTTATATTTATGGGAGGATGTTTGACCTCTTGATGAATTACACAGAGGATGAGATGAGGGGAAAACCGAGTAGTCTAGTCTGAACATCTCATAATAGTTTCTAGTGAATATATAATGATGTTGTTTCAATAAGGCCACACAATATTAGTCATCTTCTGTTGAAATGGATTCAATAATCCACATTGTCCTTGGATCTCCTTCTATAACAAGGTTCACCACAATCAACTTATTGACAGTGGCAGAGACACTCTCTTCAAATATATGAGGGGAATAATAACAATCCACTTTATTATCAATGGTAAATGAATTTGTGGGAGGAAACAATTATTATGGAACTAACCCCTCAAAGGATGCATTAGGGGAACAAGATGTTCCTTTTTAGGAGGTTATAAAATCATTTTTTAGGAGCTCTATTCCATCTAAGACTACAAAGATTAAAACTTCTGAGCCAATTCAATCTAACCATAAACCACATGGTCTATACATGATGTCAAATAAATGGTGGAGACTCAAATTTCATTGAGACATCCCTTCTCTACTGAACAAGTGGGAATTTCTAAAAACATTTCCCTCATGAATTAATTTATGGTACTTCATATGAGTAGGGTATTTCGATATCACATGGTCCATTCCAGTGTTTGATAATAAGGTGTTTTAGGGAGATTCTTCAAATAGATTTGGAAACCCTTTTTATGGGAGATGAAAATAATAACTCTAGATCTAGTGTTTTATATTGTAAATAATGAATCAGTATAATGATGCATTCATCCATTTATAACCATCGATTTTCCATAGTGGAGATCAAATCCATAGTTTTATTGGTGTGATCAACATTGTTTTTTAAAACCTACTTTCCCTCTCTCTTGTAGTAGGTGACATCCAGATTGTAGTATTCAAATGAGTCAAAGGACGTAACGTCACCCTAAAGTACCCCTACACATCCATTGAGGATGTATTTAAGGAACTAGTGACACGATGAGGGTACTACTTCATGAAAATGAAATCATGTATTAACTAGAAGTGTGTTGTTGGTGGTATATTGTGAGAATTCCATGAATATGGTGTTTAATATTAAGCCTTCGAACTAAATATTTAGCTAAAAACGTTCCATATGATTTATGATCACCCTTTTTATAACCATGAATTTTCTTCTCAGTGGGATTCATATATTACTCTCTCATCCCCAACTTGTGTAGAACATAGGTGGGGATTAGTTTGATCCCATTGACAGTGTCAATGATACATTGCAAGATATCAAAACCATTTAAATGTACTTTGTTGTAAAATTGGAATATGTTAAACATTATAAGGACTCCCCATTAATGTCTAAAAATGAGATGATGAATTGACATTTCCTCTCCTCCACTTCCTTTACAAATTATTACTTAGCTACAACTACCTCTTATTCAAACTGTAGAGGCATGTTAAAATCATTTTTTGGGGCTCACAAAATCATTTTGACAATTTGAGGCCGTCAAGGATCAATATTCATTCATTTATTCTGGTTATCTTTTTGAATACATCATACTTCCTTCCTAATGTCATATTTTTACACACATAGGCCCACTCCAAGGAATGGGCACAAAAACTATCGATGAATGAACTATTGGGTTATGAAAAGTTATTTAAGTAAACTAACTTTAACTAGATATCTTACACATGAAAAATATCATCTAAAAATATTTTGGAAATGGTATGGCTCTATATGGGTGTGGTTGGAATGGAGTGGTTATGGTTTAGATGCTCAGTCAACTAACATATTAGGGTGTAGAGGTGTAACTTACAAAGAGGACTAAAATTATAGTTCCCATCGACCTCTCTATAGAACCTCTTTCCTAGTCGAAATTTCACTACCAGACCTTATTGAGGTACTAGCATTGACAATATGGTGTATCACATATCATCTATCTTTCCTTCGATGATGACATCCAAAGGCACCCCTAGGGTATACAAGAAATTCTACACTATCTGTCATTGTGTGGATTTCTAATTTTTCTATGATGTTAATAGAGTAATACTCTATATCAACATCATTGGGTTAGTCTAGAATGGGAAATACTATATTTGAATCCACTAACATAGGATAAATGACATCATTGAGAGTGTGCAATTGATTCGGTAGTGAAAATGGACTCCATATTCCCTTATGCCATCTATTCCTACACATATGTGACTTGTAAGTTTGTTATATGGATATGCAGTAAGTATCTAGATATTGTAAATATACCACATGATATTATTGTTTACTCAAATGGGAAGATATAATGTGTTGAGTTCGGGAAATAGTCTTGTGATCGATCTAGTCATCTGACATCTATGTATTATGACTAGAGTCTTGATTCCATTCAGCATATTCTTCATTCCAACTGTCATGTTTGTTATGATTTGGGTAACTTATTCTAGAACATCACCCAACATGAACAAACCATGATCCTCTTATTCTTAGAGCCAATATTTTGAACATGTACCATTATTTGATCGTGTGTCTAAGGATTATGTGGTACAAACAATGATTAGGGAGGCCAGTTAGACTATAATCCTAGATCCTTCTATGTAATAGTTGCTTCATAATTACCAAATCTAGAGAATAGATTATGTGTACCAATACCTACGAATCCTTTATGGAATATGTCTGATTTATTATTTGAGAAAAAGGTACTATGGAATGATGGATGTGATAGGGTTTTGGAGAAACATTTTTTCATCAGGTAATTTATGATTAGCGAGGTGGTGATTGACAATATTTTTCATGGTGAGGCTAAACATTTTAGTGTTTTTATCTATAGTGAGGCTCTATAGTTGAGGGTTCCCAAAATTACACTAGCTCAGGGACCTCATGTTGAACTGTGGTGGTAGTATCATCTTGTGATGGTCTTCTCATGAGAGCTAGAGCAGTAAATCATATTCACTATTCTCTAGCCTGCTGTAAAGAATACTAAAAATGATGATCATTTTTAGGGAACACTCAGAATCCACCATGGTTGTTCTGGGTGCTGGGGGTAGGGAGTATATTACAATTCAAGTTCCCCATGTGTATCATTTTGTAGTTGTTCTTAGGACAGTTACATGTCGAGTGAATTCGTGATGCCTTTCCACAAAGCGATGATGTATTCAACTCACTCCCCAGACCTCCATAATCAATTAAAGAGGTCATAAATACTTCTATGTATGTGGTGATGTATAACTATTAGAGTAATATTCACCAATGTACATCTTAATAATAAATGTTCCCTATGGTAAGGTTTCCATACTGGACAAATTCAGGTCCTTCAGGTGCTTGAAAACAAATCAGATTTCTATGACATACAAGTGTTAAAGGGTCCCCAATATTGGTCCACGTCTTGATATAATGTGGGGAAGGTTTTTTATATGTTCATCAATCCCATTAAATTGATAAATTATATGATTCCAAAACATTGGGGGTGCTCATATATTACACACAAATGTTAGGTACAACATTCAATCAGACAATATTGCCACCTATCACATTTCTAGGTCCACTTGGTGAGTATTAAGATCTGATATCAAGTCATACTAGTAGGTATCTAAAGCCAAAAAATCATTAAAAGGATCATTAACTATGTTAACAAGATCATAAAATATGAGACAATCACGAAAAGACTCTGAAATAGTAAAATCATGCTACTTCGATAGATTTGGTGACTTTTACCTCATCCACATTCCATATATCCCAATTTATGCATTAACTGATTATGTGGGGTCACCAAAAAACATTGGGAATTTGGATAAGGATAACATATTGGACTGAAATATGAGAGATTGTATCTCTTATGAGATTTTCATAATTCAAGTGATGCATAGTAATGAACTGGACGAAAATCCTTTTGTAGTCATCAACTTGGATGAGAAAGGCGACTACCGTGAGATCAATCTCTCATTTTGGAACATCATTTATAGCATCCTAGGGATTGATATTGTAGAGACCCGAATCTTGACGTACATGAACATTACATTACTTTTGCGGAATACTTAGTACATAACAAAAACACACACACAAGGACCGTAATAGTTTACTGTCTTTGGAAACTCGGAATATAATCTTCTAATCGTGGTGAAAGATCTTCACCATATCCCATAAAGATCTTCCTTTTTTTATACCTAAAACCTTTCTTTATATCCTGTGGAAATGAAAACATAAAAGGGTGAGCTCAAATGCTCAGTAAGGATAAACAAAAGAAATATCAATCACATCGTATACTCAAGCACATAACTTTTGGAAATATTAACCTGCAAAAGAGATCACAACTTCATAACATGGGATAAATCATAGATGTGAAATGTAATCCCAATAATCATAACTTAAAACATGAAACTTCGTGGCATACACACATAATCATAGAGAATCATTTCTTGTTAGTCAAGATTCATTTCCAAGACTATCTTAGTGGACAAAGTCCCTTTCTAAACCGAGTCACCCTCGTTTCAGTCCTGTTTCACTAAACCGGTATAACCTACCATTCCATCCCTGTCTATCTCATGAGATATAAAATCTTTACCCAATGCATTGTAGAGAGATATAGGTCCCACCCATCTCATAATGATACCATTCATATGTGTGCCACAAAATCATAAATCATACATCATTGCATAACCCACGTAATACAAATGGGAATCTTAAACAACATGACCTCATAAATCAATTCATATAAGATAAAGGAATTTATAAAAATAATTCCATCACAACATGATCAAATCAATGTAATAATAGGGATAAAAACATAACCCTTTATTATCTTAGATGGAAAATAATTTTGATAAAACACTTGAACTCCATTCTTGAAGAAAATATCCTTTCCGCTTCAAAAACACTTTTACTTTCTTAACATGTCGTACAATTATAAAATAAAATTAGTTTATTAAAAATAATCTTGAAAAATTTTAAAGGAAGCTTCTTGGAAATAATGTTTTAAAAATCCATTCATACCGTATAAGTTAAAAAAACATTCTTCTCGTACTTTTGTCGGAAAAGTCAAAAAAGTACCTCGTCAGAAAAACGACAAAAGATTCCTTTCATATCTTTTACAAAAAACTCACCGAAGGGTAAAATAGGATTTAAAAAATTGTAGGTGGATGGAAATAATATTACATATTTAGGAAACATGGATGTGGATGATAAAATACACCCCAGTAAATACTAAAGTATAAACAATCTCGGATAAAAATGAGATTGTGATATTTCCCATTATCTTAGGTCCGATTTGCTTCGTAAGTGTCCGAACCTCCTGTATAATGATTTAAATAATGTCATTAACTTATTACAGAATCATAGTCATTGTTATTATATCATATATGGTTCACTTATGTCTTTATATTACCCGTTCTTTTGTAAATTCCATATTAAAGATCGTTTTGGGTAAAATTGTTTCATTTGTCGTCTGTGTTTTGACTTGTAATTATTCGTATGATTACTTAGATCATGATTAATTAATTCCAGAATATATAACATTATTTATATATACATATATATATATTCAGAATATACCTATATATAATAAATCAGTAAATGGAAAGAAATACATCGTTCATGGAGACGGTAGTCCGTACGTATGCATGAACGCTGCTTTTGTTTCCTTATTGAATTGAATGGAATTAAGTAGATGACATACATATAAATATAAATAAATCCAGTATCATTATTATGTCATATATTTCATAAGTACTTATTATATATAATTTATAATAATTCATGAATGGTTAATCATTGAGAATGAATCTCATCGCGTCGTGGAGACGGTAGTCCGTACGTACGCACGAGTGATGATATCATTCCCATGGTCGTGTAATTGTGTTTAAGTGTATGTATACTATTTCAGTATAAATATCACTTTATAATAATCATATATATTTACTCATTAAACCATTATACCCATCCAATTAAGGTGGTGGCGGAAAATAGATTACACCACGGCGTGGAGATGGTATTCCGTACGTACGCACGAACGGTGATTTCCTTTTTCAGTAGGATGGATAGAAGGGTAATTAGAGTTGTTTCATATTTATAATAACATATCAGTATATAAGAAATACTGATGTTATTACTTTATCATGAAACAACTAAAGAAGAATAAGTTGAAGAAGAAAGAAATTGAAAAAGATCGGTAATGGATATTACCTCTTTTTGACGCGCCTTCACTTAAACTCCACTTAAAGAACTAAAGATGGTCTTTGAAGAAGACAAGGACCTCTAGGATGATACTAGGGAAGTGGAGAAGAGATTTTGGGAGGGTTTGGACGAGCTTGAATGCTCAAATTGGTGTGAGGAGGAGAGGTAGGAGGTTCCCTTTTATAAGGGAGGAGAGGGGCATCTTAGGAAAATCTCAAAATATTATTTTATATTAAGGTCAAATTCGGTTTATAATGGTTCCAAATGGTCTTATTTTGAAGATAAAGTTGGGATGGGTCGAAATACTCTTATCCAATAGGATTTAGACAAGTTTAAGTTATTATTTTAACCTTATCAATTAGATTTAACTCTAAGTTAAATAATTAAACTTTTACCGTGTCTTTTTTGTTTCTTACACTATATGGTTACGAAACATACTATATGAAACCGAACGAACCCCAAGTTGTTTATTATTAATATATCTATCATTATCTATGTTATTTGGCCGAACCTCATATTTTTAGGAATTAAATAACAATTAATAATATAATATTTGTTTTAAAAACTAATTTATGTCAATTTTGACACTATTTGGTACATGATTTTTATGAAATTTCTAACAGAATGATAAGTTCTAACCAAGTTACTTAAATGAACAATAAAATGTCATATTAACCTAGAAAATTATTTTATGTCATAAAAAGACTCAAATTACATTTATTTGGACATTTATAACATCAATTATGTTAATATTTTCTTAAAAAGGTAATTACTACATCATCGTTGTGTCATAAATAAATTAAATTATTTAAAGTATAAAAATTACAAATAAAATACCATTATTTAGGAACTTTTTTTAGCTTTCTAATGAATATTTATAGTCGAAATTATATTATTTATAACCCTATATTAAAAATGTTTTAGTAAATAAACTTTGATTTTAACTCTTTTAACTCTTCTTTGAATTAAATAATAATAAATGTCCTAATCTAATCCAAGTGGGCCTAAATGATAATTTTTTACACTTAAGGTTGTTTTTGGTCGAGATACAGTTTTCCAATAGGATTAGGACATGTGTTAGGGTAATATTAATATCATTTTTACCCTTTATTACCCTATTTACTTTTAAACGTGGTAAATAAAAGTTACTATTCACCAAAAATTATTTTCATCTCACTGAACCACATTTTACTTAATGACATCAACCGTGCCTCTCAGATTTTTGAAATTCCATTCACAGAAGCGGTAAAATTAAGATTTATGAAAAAATTAATTTTTTTTAACTACCACTTAGTAGTTTCACTATTCATCAAAAATTGAAGTTTTTAGAAAAATTCCAAAATTTCACCCTATGTTATAATTGATATTCAGAATTCAAAAATGATTTCTATTTTACAAAATTCCCAAAATATAAGTTGCATTAATTAATTTTATAATTAATTTTCACTGTCACAACAAATAGCGTGTTTTTAAGAGATAATAAGTATCAAAAGATTAACACTTGTTTATGTCTGGTGTAAATGTGAAATTACATCCAATGACCAAACTTGTATTTAATTGTAAAAATATATTCCAAATATACTTTAAAACCACTCAAATTAATAATTTATCACTTTGAATTATTTCGATTAAAAAAGTTGTTTTTAATTATAATTTAGTAATTTTCACTATTCATCAAAACTTGAAAGTTATCCGAAAATCACCAAAATTTCACCCTAATCTAATTTCGATATTAAGAATCCAAAAATGAATTCCATTTTTAAAAATAATATTTACAAAATTTCAAAAAGTGGTTATTACTATTCATAACGGCTAGTTTTAATAATATTTTAATAGCATATCGTTGTTTAGTGAAACTCAGTATTACGTACTACACATGCTATCGAGGAAGGTCACGATTGCATGTAATGCAAAGCAAGTCAAGGATGTGTGTTGTGAAAGCTCCTTTTGGTGTAGTGTACAACTTTAATGAAATTAAAAATAATACTTTTCATAAAATCTCGGGCTGTTACATTCTACCCCCCTTAAAATGAATTTCGCCCGCGAAATTTGTCGGGGTTATAAATGGTTTACTATTAAAAAGTTTCTTTAATAGAAACCCACATCGTAAAAAGGAATATCAACACCAATACTTAAAAACAAAAGTATGAAACGTAACGGTTACCCAAATAAACTAATCACTGGGTTTCCATATAGGTGAAAATATTGATATGAAAGAGAAATCTAACCATCATGTTCTGATGGAGAGTGGTAGAGAACATGGCTATGGAAAATCCAGCAATCACAAATCCATAAATTTGTGATGATCTAAGGTACCATATAATTAATTAGATATAAGAGCACTAGGACAATATTTTTTGGTTTTCATGATCGTTTCCCTAAAGTTGAAGAATTTGAATTAGAATAAATACTTACTTTATTTTGGTAAAATCTCACTGTTGTTTGTGCCTTGAACAATTTCCACTTCATCTCTTAAATAAATTATGTTGAATTTGTTATTCGTGAAGTGTTAGCAGATCATGTGATAGAATGACTGGTCATTCCATCTATCTCAAACAAAAGGTTAGCAAAAATTATATACATAAGTCGATCTATAGTGAGATTAATCATATATGGTTCCTAAAATGGACTTATACTTCATATATCATACTGCTTAATATAATAAAACTAGTTTCTACTAAACAGGGACTTCCTGAAGGCCAGTGGTAGGCGATAAAGGCCAGTCGCACTTCGGTTGTGGGTTCGATTCCCACAGCCTTGTCCGACGCGATGGGTTGTCTCCCGTCCTGCAGGTTGTCCTTTTTCTAAAGCTATATTACTATAACATCCCATCAATAATATCGAAAAATGTTTTATCCTAACTTATGTCCAGCATAATCCATTCTAATCTTTATGCTTATCCAAAATACTTCGGTCCAAGCTCATAGTATAAAGAAAATGATTACTTGAAATGTCACAGAACAATCACGTGAATGCCATCATTTATCCCCCATATAACATAAGATATATCTTGTTGGTCAAATTACAAACATCTGAATACCTTAATCATGTATTCTCTTGAAGAATGAATACCCATTGAACCTTAGTGAAAAGATGAATGTAGTTAAAAGTTAACACCTTCCACATACCAAAATCCTCAAAATTCTATATACTCAAACCATGATATCACTTAGTCCTTATATCAATCATGAGCTCATGAATACTGTTAAACATTTCATTTTCTCGTTTTCCCTTCATTATGCGCATAATATCTCAATCACTTTGAATACCACATTGGACCAATACATAAATATTCCAATACTCCACGATACTATATACAACACTATTTTGGAATCCCATTACATAAACACTTAATCATTCCACCACATCGTTGTCATATTTAACATCTCCAATAGTGATCGCATGTGACTTCCCTTTGTCCTTTTCCTTAAGTGGTTGCTCATGTTGATCATCACTAACCCTTGGATTATGGCATTTATCAGCATAATGCCCCATTTCCTTGCACTTGAAGCATTGAAGTGTTGGTGGTGCGTTCTCTGCAGTGTTTTCTTTGTTCACATCATTAGAAACCCTTTTTCCATTACTTCGACACTCAGCTGCTCGATGACCTTCTTTTCCACACATAAAACATTTTCTAGTCCCTTTAACACAATCTCCACCATGCTTCTTTCCACACTTTGTTCATAAGGAAACATTCATCTTCTTTTCACCATTATTCCGAGATTTATCCTTGAAATCCATCTTTCGTTTCTTGTAAAAACCATGAGATTGATATGTAACACCAACTTCCATTTCTACCTTGATAGCACAACGCACAATTTCTTCATAGCTACTGAAGTCACTTATAGCTAATGCCCTTTGAAGACTTGGTTTTAAGCCACTGAAAAATCGATCAACTTTACTTTCAGGTTGGATGATAAATCCAGATGCATACCTTTCAAGCCTTGTAAAATTCACTTCGTATATACCAACAGATTCGTCATCCCTTTTCTTTAGTTCAAGAAACTCCTTCTCCATCTTTGTTAAAATAATACGAGTAAATTACTTATTGAAAAATATGTTCTTGAACTCGTCCCATTCCATTGACTCAATTTCATCTCTTTGCCTCGTATTCTTGATAAGATTCCACCATTGATCAGCTTCACCTTCCAAACGATATACTGCTAAGATGACTTTATCATGTTCAGAACATTGAAGAACTGAAAATATCTTTTTAGTAGCACTGATCCATTGTTCAGCAACAAGTGGATCAGAAGACCCACTGAAAGAAGGTGGACGTTGCCTCATGAAGGACTCAATAGAATATTGTTCCCTTTTCTGCTCATTTGGAAGTCCAGAATGATTCATAGCTTGTGTAAGTATAGCAATAAGATTTTGCACTCCATCTCCCATAACATTTGTTTTTTTAGGAGGACAATCATTTCATTGTCCATTGCATTGATCAACACAGTTCCTTTGAGTTCCAACCATCGTCTAAAACCCAAAAAGAATAGTGTCAGAGGCAAAAATCATGCTACGGAAAACAACATAATAAAGGGGGAGTACCCTCAATATCTAACATCTTAGGTTAAATTCTAAGATCGTTAGCGCAATTCTAGGACTATAACCTATACGTAAACTTAACCTTAGAGACATCCCTAGACATACCTTAGAAATATCTCTAGGGATCTCACTAACGTTTTCGCATCCTAGTATCCAAAGGTTGACTAAACCTTTCCTCTGATACCAACTGTAGAGACCTGAAGCATTACGTACATGAACATTACATTACTTTTACAAAATACTTAGTACATAACAAAAACACACACACAAGGACCGTAATAGTTTAGTGTCTTTGGAAACATGGAATATAATCTTCTAATCGTGGTGAAAGATCTTCAACATCTCCCATAAAGATCTTCCTTTTTTTATAACTAAAACCTTTCTTTATATCCTGGGGAAATGAAAACATAAAAGGGTGAGCTCAAATGCTCAGTAAGGGTAAACAAAAGAAATATCAATCACATCATATACTCAAGTACATAACTTTTGCAAATCTTAACCTGCAAAAGAGATCATAATTTCATAACATGGGATAAATCATATAAGTGAAATGTAATCCTAATAATCATAACTTAGAACATGAAACTTTTTGGAGTACACACATAATCATAGAGAATCATTTCTTGTTAGTCAAGACTCATTTCCAAGAATATTTTAGTGGAAAAAGTCCCTTTCTGAACCGAGTCACCCTCGATTCAGTCCTGTTTCACTGAACCGGTATAACCTACCATTCCAGCCCTGTCTATCTCATGAGATATAAAATCTTTACCCAATGCATTGGAGGGAGATATAGGCCCCACCCATCTAATAATGATACCATTCTTATGTATGCCACAAAGTTTCATGTTTTAAGTTATCATTATTGGGATTACATTTCACTTCTATGATTTATCCCATGTTATGATATTATGAGCTCTTTTGCAGGTTAAGATTTCCAAAAGCTATGTTCTTATGTATATGATGTGATTGATATTTCTTTTGATTACCCTTACTGAGCATTTGAGCTCACCCTTTTATGTTTTCTTTTCCCCAAGATATAAAGAAAGGTTTTAGGAATAAAAAAAGGAAGATCTTTATTGGATATGTTGTAGATCTTTCACCACGATTAGAAGATTATATTCCGAGTTTCCAAAGACACTAAAATATTACGGTCCTTGTGTGTGAGTTTTTGTTATGTACTAATTATTCCACAAAAGTAATGTAATGTTCATGTACGTCAAGCTTTGGGTCCCTACAGTACCAACTGTAGAGACCCGAAGCTTGACGTACATGAACATTACATTACTTTTGCAGAATAATTAGTACATAACAAAAACACACACAAAGGACTGTAATAGTTTAGTGTCTTTGGAAACTCGGAATATAATCTTCTAATCGTGGTGAAAGATCTTCAACATCTCCCATAAAGATATTCATTTTTTTTATACCTAAAACATTTCTTTATATCCTGGGGAAATGAAAACTTAAAAGGGTGAGCTCAAATTCTCAGTAAGGGTAAACAAAAGAAATATCAATCACATCTTATACTCAAGCACATAACTTTTGGAAATCTTAACCTGCAAAAGAGATCATAATTTCATAACATGGGATAAATCTTAGAAGTGAAATGTAATCCCAATAATCATAACTTAAAACGTGAAACTTTTTTTCATACACACATAATCATAGAGAATCATTTATTGTTAGTCAAGACTCATTACCAAGACTATCTTAGTGGACAAAGTCCCTTTCTGAACCGAGTCACCCTCGTTTCAGTCTTGTTTCACTAAACCGGTATAACCTACCATTCCAGCCCTGTCTATCTCATGAGATATAAAATCTTTACCCAATACATTGGAGGGAGATATAGGTCCCACCTATCTTATAATGATACCATTCTTATGTGTGCCACAAAATCATAAATCATACATCATTGCATAACCCATGTAATACAAATGGGAATCTTAAACATCATGACATCATAAATCAATTCATATAAGATAAAGGAATTCATAAAAATAATTTCATCACAACATGATCAAATCAATGTAATAATAGGGATAAAAACATAACCCTTTATTATCTTTGATGGAAAATAATTTTGATAAAACACTTGAACTCCATTCTTGAGGAAAATATCCTTTCCGCTTCAAAAACACTTTTCCTTTCTTAACATGTCGTACAATTATAAACTAAAAGAAGTTTATTAAAAATAAACTTGAAAACTTTTAAAGGAAGATTCTTGGAAATAATGTTTTAAAAATCCATTCATGCCGTATAAGTTAAAAAAACATTCTTCTCATACTTTTGTCGGAAAAGTTAAAAAAGTACCTCGTACGAAAAATGACAAAAGATTCTTTTCATATCTTTTACTAAAAACTCACCGAAGGGTAAAACAGGATTTAAAAAATTTTAGGTGGATGGAAATAATATTACATATTGTGGAAACATGGATTTGGATGTTAAAATACAACCCAGTAAATACTAAAGTATAAACAATCTCGGATAAAAATGAGATTGTGATATTTCCCCTTACCTTAGGTCCGATTTGCTTCGTAAGTGTCCGTACCTCCTGTATAATGATTTAAATAATGTCATTGACTTATTACAGAATCATATTCATTTTTATTATATCATATTTGTTTCACTTATGACATTATATTACCCGTTCTTTTGTAAATTCCATATTAAAGATCGTTCTGGGTAAAATTGTTTCATTTGTCGTCCGTGTTTTGACTTGTAAGTATTCGTATGATTACTTAGATCATGATTACTTAAATCCAGAATATAAAACATGATTTATATATATATATATATATATATATTCAGAATATACATATACATAATAAATTAGTAAATGGAAAGAAATACACCGTTCATGGAGACGGTAGTCCGTACGTATGCATGAACGCTGCTTTCGTTTCCTTATTGAATTGAATGGAATTAAGTAGATGACATACATATAAATATAAATAAATCCAGTATCATTATTATGTAATATATTTCATTAGTAATTATTATATATACTTTATAATCATTCATGAATGGTTAATCATTGAGAATGAATCTCATCGCGTCGTGGAGACGGTAGTCCGTACGTACGCATGAGCGATGATATCATTCCCATGGTCGTGGAATTGTGTTGAAGTGTATGTATACTATTTCAGTATCAATATAACTTTATAATAATCATATATAGTTACTCATTAAACCATTATACCCATCCAATTAAGGTTGTGGCGGAAAATAGATTACACCACGGCGTGGAGACGGTATTCCGTACGTACGCACGCGCGGTGATTTCCTTTTTCCGTAAGATGGATAGACGGTTAATTATAGTTGTTTCATATTTATAATAACATATCAGTATATAATAAATACTGATGTTATTACTTTATCATGAAACAACTAAAGAAGAAGAAGTTGAAGAAGAAAGAAATTGAAAAAGATCGGTAATGGATATTACCTCCTTTTGACGCGCCTTCACTTAACCTCCACTTAAAGAACTAATGATGGTATTTGAAGAAGACCAGGACCTCTAGGATGATACTAGGGAAGTGTAGAAGAGATTTTGGCAGGGTTTGAACGAGCTTGAATGCTCAAATTGGTGTGAGGAGGAGAGGGAGGAGGTGCCCTTTTATAAGGGAGGAGAGGGGAATCTTAGGAAAATCTCAAAATATTATTTTATATTAAGGTCAAATTCGGTTTATAATGGTTAAAAATGGTCTTCTATCGAAGTTAAAGTGGGGATGGGTCGAAATCCTCTTATAAAATAGGATTTAGACAAGTTTAGGTTATTATTTTAACCTTATCAATTAGATTTAACTCTAAGTTAAATAATTTAACTTTTACCGTGTCTTTTTGTTTTCTTACACTATATGGTTAATAAACTTACTATATGAAGACAAACGAACCCCAAGTTGTTTATTATTAATATATCTATCCTTATATATGTCATTTGGCCGAACCTTAGATTTTTAAAAATTAAATAACAATTAATAATATAATATTGTTATAAAAAACTAATTTATGACAATTTTGACACTATTTGGTACATGATTTTTATGAAATTTTTAACAGAATGATATGTTCGAGCCAAGTTACTTAAATCAACAATAACATGTCATATTAACCTAGAAAATTAGTGTATGTCATAAAAAGTCTCAAATTACATTTATTTGGGCATTTATAACATCAATTATGTTAATATTTTCTTAAAAAGGTAATTACTGCATCATCGTTGTGTCATAAATAAATTAAATTATTTAAAATATAAAAATTACAAATAAGAGACCATTATGTAGGAAATATTTTTATATTTCTGATGAATATTTATAGTCGAAATTATATTATGTATAACCCTATATTAAAAATGTTTTAGTAAATAAACTTTGATTTTAACTCTTTTAACTCTTTTTTGAATTAAATAATAATAAATGTCCAAATCTAATCCAAGTGGACCTAAATGATAATATTTTACACTTAAGGTTGTTTTTGGTCGAGATACACTTGTCCAATAGGATTAGGACATGTGTTAGGGTAATATTAATATCATTTTTACCCTTTATTATTCTATTTACTTTTAACCGTGGTAAATAAAAGTAAAAAGTTACTATTCACCAAAAATTATTTTCATCTCATTGAACCACATTTTACTTACTGACATCAACCGTGTCTCTCGGATTTTTGAAATTCCATTCACAGAAGCGGTAAAATTATGATTTGTGAAAAAATTAATTTTTTTAACTACCACTTAGTAGTTTCACTATTCATCAAAAATTGAAGTTTTTTAGAAAAATGCCAAAATTTCACCCTAAGCTATAATTGATATTCCGAATTCAAAAATGATTTTCTATATTACAAAATTCCCAACATATAAGTTGCATTAATTAATTTTATAATTAATTTTCGTTGTCACAACAGATAGCGTGTTTTTAAGAGATAATAACTATCAAAAGATTAACACTTGTTTATGTCTGGTGTAAATGTGAAATTACATCCAATGACCAACATTGTATTTATTTGTAAAAATATATTCCAAATATACTGTAAAACCACTCAAATTAATAATTTATCACTATTAATTATTTCGATTAAAAAAGTTGTTTTTAATTATAATTTAGTAATTTTCACTATTCATCAAAAATTGAAAGATATCCGAAAATCACCAAAATTTCACCCTAATCTAATTTCGATATTACGAATCCAAAAATGAATTCCATTTTGCAAAATAATATTTAAAAAATTTCAAAAAGTGGTTATTACTATTCATAACGGCTAGTTTTAATAATATTTTAATAGCATATCGTTGTTTAGTAAAACTCAGTATTACGTACTACACACGCTATCGAGGAAGGTCGCGATTGCGTGTAATGCAAGGAAAGTCAAGGATTTGTGTTGTGCAAGCTCCTTTTGGTGTAGCGTACAACTTTAATAAAATTAAAAATAATATTTTTCATAAAATCTCGGGCTGTTACAGATATGTCCCATTACCATGTCTTTATTCTGATGTGTATCAATGAGTGCCTCATTTGAGGGATATTTGAGTCTATTTGTCTACCTTTTATGATAGGTGAGGAATCCCAATGGAGTGTATGTATTTTAATATGCCGCCCCTTGAGACGGGTCTTCCCTATTTTGCCCTACATCAATTTCACTATTATCATAATCCTTGGTAATAACAGTAGAAACCCCATTAACCACTTTGTTTTTTAGTGGGGAACATTCTTCATTTGAAGAATGTATGGACTCCCAAAATATTGGGGTTAAGTCGGCAAAGAAATACATTCCCCGTCATATGATCATTACCTGGTGATACACTTCATTAATAACTTATTGGATCATTATGATGTTGTTTAGGCATATTGTTTAAGAGTTTGGTGGTAAACATATGAATTGGGGAGTTGATCAACTAGTATAGACATGATCTTGACCTTTCTATTCTGATTCTCAAGGACATCATGGTGTTATTGACTCCCTGGGTAGGAAAACAGCTGATTGTAGAGGTGATGAAACCTCCCCCTAATGATATGGTGAAAACACACTGGCTAGTCCAATGTAAGGGACTCTCGTATTTAAAGGTTTTTAGTCACATGTTTCCAAAACACAACTATAAACTGCTATTTGTCTAAGGCCTATTACATGACCTATTTCTCAGAGGAAGGGTCATTTTTTTGGTTCGGACAAAACCCCGACTGGTGAAGGCTAAGATATGGGTGGAAGCACAGATGTTGACCTGTTATACTACTGGTTTACCTGGAGAGGATCCACTTCATGATTCCTACATCCTCTTCATGGAAGGACATCTCTTAGGGGAGGTTCTAATCTCATTAACACATCCATATATGATTTTTTTATACCATTTCATCGTATGTATGGGCGGATACATCCATTTTGGGGTAAGAGTAATGATCACTATATAAGGGTGTTTTCCCAATCCCTTTCATCTACCATACTCTTTTTTGGATGTAGAGAGTGGAAAAAATAGCAGTGAAGGTGGTGGAAGCACTATTATTCCCTAGATTGGAACCAGAACATCCTCCACCAACTAGTCTATTCCAATATATATAGAGATATTATGTAACTCATTTTCAAAGTGTGTGAATCTCAACTTCTTGGTTTCTTCCCCAAGAACTAGCAGCTGGGGTGGGGGATCCATCATCGATTCATATGTTACATCTGAATCTAAGAGTTCAATGATATCAATGGAAATGTCTCACATTTTAGTGTTCCATGTTCTATGGAGAGTATTTCCCCTTCATAACTAGGATAGTTCTCTAGGGTATGTGATTCATTATGCATTAGGAGGTCCTCTGTAGGAATTATTTTTGTTATGGGTAAGATCGCATCTCTAGTTGTGAATGGAAAGGAGAGGACCTCCATATTTATTTATGGAGGAATAGGTAAGACCAATGTGTTGAATGGTGGTGTAGTGGTGTGGACCTATACTCTAATTGTTGATGGTATTGGGAGGACCTCAAAGAAGGCTGGTTATAGTGTGTAGATGAAATCCCCCTTGGTTATCTTCATTACTGGATGGATAGTAATGGTTTTAGGTAGTGTACGTGATTGAGAGATTCAACCCAGACTAATACATTGACAGATGGTTTCTCAATCCCAATCGGTAATGATGGATCTATGTTCAATTATTTAAGAGATCAGGCAGGATACATAGATGGCGAATGGGGCCATAAGAGATGTAGAAGATGCCCTTTTGTGAGAGACATCCCCACCCTACCCTAAAACTTTGGGGTTTGTTTTTTTTGGACTAATACTGGTAGAGTGGGTAATAATTCAACCTTTTCGTAAAAATTTGGGGCTAATATATCTTATCATTGATGAGGCATGGTGGAATCCATCATAGTAATATCATGGGAAGTGTTTATTATCAGTGTGACTCAAAAAAACCACACCTCCTCAGTGTAGGGTATTGAGTCATCGAAACAATACAGGGAGAGACTCCAAAAGAGTTTCACTATAAAATTTTTGGTAGGATTAACACTATGAGGCCCTCATAGAAGGTGATGATGGTAAGACATTGATGCCTCTATGTACAGACATGTCATTTCTCTAGTGGGAATGTCCCTTTAATGCTTATATTAGCAGATGAGGTCATCAATTTCCATCCTTGGGATGATATTAGAGAGTGAGAGTTTGTGTGTTTGTCTAGTAGCTGAACATAATGTGAGATACGTGGTATATTCATGGTGGTGTGATATTTCAGCATTTATGATTCTCCTACAATGAATTCTATAAGATCTAGGGTATTTTCTTCTTGATTCTTGAGTCCTATAAGTCTTGTTGATTCATCTTTCAATACATGTTTTAAAAAATTTATTCCCAATTTCCCAAATTTGTCAAATATTATACTTTAGAGGAGGTTATAAGAAAATAATGTTGTGTATATAGGAATACCAATTCTAACTATCCCAACAGTTAGGTGTGTCTTATGTCAGGTTCACTGCTTTTTTTATGGAATATGGTGAAAAATGTTTGAATTTAGTGACATGATAATCCATTAATTCCCTAAATTATACTAGTCCCCGTGATTAAGGAAATGATATTAACTTCATGCTCACAATTTCATTTGGTGAATCCCAATGCCAACTATTTCCATGACCAATCCCAAATTTCATGAACAACATTAAATCTATCCATATATGAAGAAGAAAATGGTCACATAAGGTTTGAAAATTTTATTTTTGGTTATTTGTTTGAGGCTAAATGGTGAGTGCATTTGTTTCCACACATTCTAACATTCCATAGGTGGTATATTTCATCACATTCATCAACAATTAAATCTCTTAGATTGAAATGGGATGATGGAATATTGGTTCCTCGTTCTATGGATTCCTCCCTGAAGCTAGTTTCCAAGTCCGGATCTCCCTAATAAATTAATTCATTTTTGTGAAACACATTCTATGTTCCACCATGAGGTGTAATCCAATTAATAAATCTGATTAAATACCTAAAGGGAAGATAAATTTTGTTAGGATATTGGTTTCATTGGGAATTTATGGGATTGTATTAAAATTTGGTATATTAAGAACCTATAAATCGTCCTCTATGGAGGGAATCACATATAAGGCATCATGGGAACATAACCCAAGGAATCACATGTCAATCACAATGATATTTATCCCAGTGGTATGAGTATTCTGATGAATTTGATCTTAGTAATTTCATGTTAATCGCATGAGGTAGGTATTAATTTTTGGGGAATATGTTTAAAATCTTGCTGATATAGTCACAGGGTTAGTGTCTTTCAATGATATGTTGGGAGCAGGGTTAAACTCTTTCCTGAATATGATAGATAAAGTTGTGATGCATAGAATGGATAAGTTGATAATTGTATTAATTTCTTTTGGGGATGCTATGGGTTCATTTTTAATGTCTTATCAGTTTAGGTTACACACAGGTTTAAAGTATTGAAATGCAACGTTGTCCATAGGTTTAATGTCCTACGGGGAAATGCTGGTAGATAAGTACACTATTTTCAGATGGATCATGGAGGTGTGTCCCTTGGATTTAATATGTCACTCCTATGTTGATGGATCAAAACACCTCCTAAAGGTGGATCCTGAGTGGATGGATCAAAATGACCCCTTGAGGAAGATTCAAAGTAAACAGAAGAGAATTAACTATTGAGGAGGATCTGGATGGTGTGTCCATATTAAGCATGATATCAATCCTAGGATAGGGATCATACCATTATTTGGAGGTGGATCCTAAGTGGGTGGATTAGAAATCCTCATTAAGGCAGATCCAGAGTGTATAAATCAAATTTCCTCATAGAGGTTGATATGATGTTGTGTCCCTAGGAGGGATGATATAACACCATGGTTATAGATCATAATGTTCTGTGGAGAATAATATTTAGTGGATTGATCCAGACTCCCTAGGGTTGTAGATCTGGAGTGGATAGATCAAAAATCTCATTAGTGATAAATATATAGTAAATTGTATCATAAAATACAATGGAGGTGGATCTGAAGTGTGTGTCCCTAGTTGAGAATATGCCAAAAATGTGTTTACCTTTGATGAGATTGATATTTTGGAAGGTTTCCAATATACAGATAATTTTATCATGGCATCCAAAATGACATAATTATTTTCTTTTGATTATGGTTTTTTTGGAAAGATAGATCCGTGCATTTTAATATCATATGGTATGGAAATTTAGGGGATAAAAGGAGAATATATGAGGGATGGTTTGGGAATTATGAAAAAAAATCTCAAGCAATAATTTCATCCAATGTAACTTATACACATGGAATTTTATGTTTATTACATAGGTTGGGAGGTGTGGGGTCATCCCATGACAATCATACACAAAGAATCTTGTGTTTACCACATAGAGTATTACTATAGTTTCACATCATGTGTTGATGTAATTGTTGTGATCTTCATCATTGAATGACTATGATGTGAAGCCAGTATGTTTTACACCATGAAACTCCAACATATATGGGGATCTAAATTTCAGGGGAACCATGAAAATGCATGATGGGATTCTTCATAAGGAATATCCACAGGGGACAGTGAATGGTTTCCCTCAAAGATTACACCCCTAGGGTTTATGTGACAACTGCACATTCACTTTATTGGGAAATTTGTTTGAACAAACATGGAAGAATGTTAAATTAGGTGACTAACATTATGGTAAATATGATTAAAAAATGGAATTATGGTACATGTGACTTAGTGCCAGAGGAACAGTGGAGGATGAGTCTAAAACTGATGTGAAGTGGGAAAATATATGAATGGATGGTAGATGTCTCACAAGTATTCATAGTGACGTTTAATTGGTCCTAGGTTTTAATGTGGTTCCAGTAAACTACGCCTTCTCGAGGAGGTTATAATAGACGGGAGGCACTATAGACTGCCCATAAATATGTGTTTCATGAATAATAGGGCCTCACATTGTGGTTTATAATGAAGCTTAGTGGCCTCATAAAGGTCAGGGTCTTCGAGAAGGATTATGGTTCCCTAAATAGAGTTTCAATACCCAATGGTGATGTTCTAGTTCCCATAGGGTTGTCTTTGTATTGAATGGATTCCCTGTGGAGCCCCATATACAATAAATGAATTTCTTCATCTGGGATTGGCATCTTCCATCATGAAAGGTATCTCAAAATTTGGGGGAGGATAACAAGAATAAAATGAAGTTAGTTTTCTGAATCATGGATACCATAGTGGATCTATTTTTATGTTATTTCTTGAAGATATAGTGGTTCTCAAATAGGGATCTATCTTTTGAAGTCAAAAGGCAACGGATCCCCTGGAATGTCATATGTAAAGTGGTATTTATTAGAATATGGGTATCATGGCAATTGGATTATTTCATGAAGATTTTTATGCTTCATGATTGGATGGGGCCACCATGAGTAAGAATGAAACTATGCCGAGGCTAATGTCAGGACTTAGTATGTCATGAAGTGCTCCATGACTCACAGTTGACGTTGTGCAAAGGATACCATTAGGCCTTCACACATCTAGGATGTTCATAAGATTTGAGCACTTTATAAGCTAGTATGCTTCACGGAAGATACACTTAAGTGGTTTTTGGTTCAATTTTTTCTAAAATTTTCTTCAAATAATCCATTCCATCCTCAACCACTCCATTGACACGAATATTTCACCATCAATAATGGTAAAAAGAGATATTTTTCATAAAAATGATTTTATACATATAATTAATTTTTATCATTATCAAATTTATTGAATCATTAATCGTGAATAAATTTAATGAAGTATTTTAAAAATATTTACCATAAAATATATTTATATTAATTTACTGATTAATAAATAGAATGGACTGAGATCTACATTTCTACATTTTAAAAGTACATTTTCAATAGTGGTTGTTATATGTTTTTTGTGCAGATACATGAATTAATTACATCAACATTTATAAATTTTATTTAAATAATGTGATTTAAATTTTTAAATCATAATGTCAAAATTTTTCCATAAATTAAATTTCATTTTTGTTTATATTTAAAATTTTACATAATATATGTTAGTCAACACAGTAATTATGAATGGATTAAAAATTGGTACCAATTATGGGAAAACACATAAAACATATAAGAAATATATTGTATATGTAACACGTCGAGATTTTATGAAAAATATTCTTTTTAATTTCATTAATATCTTGTGTTTTACGCTACACCAAAAGGAGCTTGCACAACACGCATCCTTGACTTGCCTTGCATTACACGCAATCGCGACCTTCCTCGATAGCGTGTGTAGAACGCAATACCAATTTTCACTAAACAACAATATGCTATTAAAATATTATTAAAACTAGCCGTTATGAATAGTAATAACCACTTTTTGAAATTTTATAAATTTTATTTTTCAAAATGGACTTTATTTTTGGATTCTGAATATCGAAATTAGCCTAGGGTGAAATTTTGGTATTTTCCTGAAAACTTTCAATTTTTGATGAATAGTGAAACCACTTAGTGGTAGTTAAAAAACTGAATTTTTCATAAAACTTAATTTTACCGCTTCTGTGAGTGGAATTTTGAAAATCTGAGACACACGGTTAATATCAAGGACTAAAAGTGGTTCAATGAGATGAAAATTATTTTTTGTGAATAGTAACTTTTTCCTTTTTTTTACCACGGTTAAAAGTAAATAGGGTAATTAAGGGTAAAAATGATATTATTATTACCCTAACACATGTACTAATTCTATTGTACAAGTGTAATTCGACCAAAAATAACTTTAGGAATAAAATATGACCATTTAGGCCCACTTGGATTAGATTAGGACATTTATTATTAATTTATTTAAAGAAGGGTTAAAATAGTAAAAATCAATGTTTAATAAGTAAATCATTTTTAATATGGGGTTATACATAAGATATATTCGACTATAAATATTCATTAGAAATCTAAAAATATTTTCTACATAATGGTATTTTATTTTTAATTTTTAGACATTAAATAAGTTAATTTATTTATGACACAACGATGATGCAGAAATTATCTTATTAATGAAATATTGACATAATTGATGTTATAAATACCCAAATAAATGTAATTCTAGACTTTTTATGAACTAAACTAATTTTATAGGTTAATATGACATGTTAGTATTGATTTAATTAACTTGTTTTGAACTAATCATTCTGTTATGATTTTCAAAAAAAATTAATTACTAAATAGTGT
This sequence comes from Viscum album, assembly GCA_963277665.1. Classification (NCBI taxonomy): domain Eukaryota; kingdom Viridiplantae; phylum Streptophyta; class Magnoliopsida; order Santalales; family Viscaceae; genus Viscum; species Viscum album. The sequence continues at coordinate 1,331,182,308 of OY728165.1, read as the reverse complement.
CAAAATTGACATAAAATAGTTTCTAAAAAAATATTATATTATTAATTGTTATATTATTACTAAAAATCTAAGTATCGGCCAAATGACTTATATAAGGTTATATATATTAATAATAATCAACTTGGGGTTCGTTTGGCTTCTTATAGTAAGTTTATTTACCTTATAGTATAAGAACACAAGAAGACACGGTAAAAGTAAAATTATTTAATTTAATGTCAAATCTAAATGATAAGGTTAAAATAGGAACCTAAACTTGTATAAATTTTATTGTATTAGATTATTTCGACCAATACCCACCTTAGATTCGAAATAAATCAATTTGGAGATATTAAAAACCGAATTTGGATTTATAAAAAAATAATATTTTTAGTTATTCCAAAGGTGCCCCTCTCCTCCCTTATAAAAGGGCACCTCCTCCCTCTCTTCCTCACACCACTTTGAGCCTTCATGCTCGGAAAAACACTACCAAATTCCCTTCTCCACTTCCCTAGACACATCCTAGAGGTTCTGTTCCTCTTCAAATACCAATTTTGGTTCCCTAAAAGGATGTCTCAAAGAGGCGCTTCAAAGAAGAGGTAATGCCCGTTACCGATTCTTTCATCTTTATTTATTCTTCCACTTCTTCTTCTTAGGTTGTTTCATTATGAAGTAATAACATCAGTATCAATTATATACTGATATGTTATTATAATTATGAAACAACCTTATTTCACCATCTATCCATCCTACGGAAAACGAAATCTCCGCGCGTGCGTACGTAAGGAATACCGTCTCCACGTCGTGGTTTAATCTATTTTCAACCACCACCTTACATGGATGGGTATAATGGCGTAAATAATAACTATATATGATTATTTTAAAGTGATATTTATTATGAAATAGTATTCATACACTCTAATATAGTCCCACTATCATGAGAACGATATCATCGCTCGTGCTTACGTAAGGACTACCGTCTCCACGACGCGATGATATTCATTCTCCACTTTAACCATTCATGAATGATTATAAAGTATGTATAATAAGTAATAATGAAATATATGACATAATAATGATACTGGATATATGTGTATATATATGTATGTCATCTACTTAATTCCATTCAACTCAATAAGGAAACGAAAACAACGTTCATGCGTACGTACGACCTACCGTCTCCATGAACGGTGTATTTCTTTCCATTTATCGTTCCATTATATATATGTATATTCGGAATATATATTATATATAAATAATGTTTTATATTCTGTAATTAAGTAATCATGATCTAAGTAATCATATGAATAATAAAAGTCAAAACACGGATGACAAATGAAACAATTTTACCCAAAACGCTCTTTAACATGGAATTTATAAAAGAACGTGCAATATAAAGCCATTAGTGAACCATATATGATATCATAACAATGTGTATGATTCTGGAACAAGTCAATGACATTATTTAAATCATTATAGAGGAGGTTCGTACACATATGAAGCAAATCAAACCTAAGGTAAGGGAAAATATCAATATCTCATTTTTATCCGAGATTTTTTATACTTTAGTATTTACTAGGTGTGTATTTTATCATCCACATACATGTTTCCTCAATATGTAATCTTATTTCCATCCACCTACAATTGTTTAAATCCAATTTTACCCTTCAGTGAGTTTTTAGTATAGGATATGAAAGGAATCTTTTGTTGTTTTTCATACAAGGTACTTTTTGACTTTTCCGAAAAAAGTACGAAGAATGTTTTTTAACTTATACGGCATGAATGGATTTTTAAAAAATTATTTCCAATAAGATTCCTTTACAAGTTTTCAAGTTTATTTTTAATCAACTTCTTTTATTTTAGAATTGTATGACATGTTTAGAAAGGAAACGTGTTTTTGAAGTAGAAAGGATATTTTCCTCAAGAATGGAGTTCAAGTGTTTTATCAAAATTATTTTCCATATAAGATAATATAGGGTTCTGTTTCTATCCCTATAATTAAATTTATTTGATTATGTTGTGATGGAAATATTTTTAGGAATTCATTTATCTTATATGAATTGTTTTATGATGTCATGATGTTTAGGATTCCCATTTTTATTACATGGGTTATGCTATGATGTATGGTTTATGATTTTGTGACACACATAAGAATGGTATCATTATGAGATTGGTGGGACCTATATCTCCCTCCAATGCATTGGGTAAAGATTTTATATCTCATGAGATAGACATGGCTGGAACGGTAGGTTATACCAGTTCAGTGAAATAGGACTGAAACGGGGAGTGAACTCGGTTCAGAAATGGACTTTGTCCACTAAGATAGTCTTGTTAATGAGTCTTGACTAATAAAAAATGATTCTCTATGATTATGTGTGTATGAAACAATGTTTCATGTTTTAAGTTATGATTATTGGGATTACATTTTACTACTATGATTTATCCCATCTTATGAAATTATGATCTCTTTTGTAGGTTAATACTTCCAAAAGATATGTTCTTATGAATATGACGTGATTGATATTTCTTTTGTTTACCCTTACTGAGCATTTGAGCTCACCCGTTTATGTTTTATTTTCCCCAGGACATCAAGAAAGTATTTTGGTTTAAAAAAAAATATCTTTATGGGATATGTTGAAGATCTTTCACCACGATTAGAAGATTATATTCCGAGTTTCCAAAGACACTAAACTATTACGGTCCTTGTGTGTGTATTTTTGTTATGTACTAAGTATTCCGAAAAAGTAATGTAATTTCCATGTATGTCAGGTTTCGGGTCACTACAGTTGGTATCAGATGAATGGTTTAGTCAACCGTTGGAAACTAGGATGCGAAAACGTTAGTGAGATCCCTAGAGATATTTCTAATGTATGTCTAGGGATGTCCCTAAGGATAAGTATACGTATAGGATATAGCCATAGAACTATGGTAACGATATTAGATTTAACCAAAGATGTTAGATATTGAAGTTAATCCCCCTTTATTATGATTTTTTCCTCTCACACTCTTCTTTTTGGGTTTTATAAAATGGCTGGAAACAAGATGATTCACGATAATGGAGGATATGATGGACAATGGAATGATATTCTTCATGAGCAACCAAATGAAAAGGGATTTGGATGTCCAAACATCATTATTATGCCGAATCAGCAATCTCATAATATGATCAATAAAGTAAAATTTGTTAAGTTTCCTGACTCGGCTAATAAGAGAAAGATGGAGTTTCATGATAATCATAGAGGAAAAAAGTTCAATTTCTCCTATGTAAATCATGTATGAAGAGGCATCAAGGAGAATGTTTCAAATGAACTGGAAGATGCTTTGGGTGTGGAAAAGAAGGAAACAAATCCTATAAGTGCAAAGGAAAAGGTTCAGTTAACACCAGGGATGCGGATAATGGTATTTCTACGACATCAACAATGGTTAAATGTTTTAAATGTGGAATGTACGGGAATTATGCAAACCAATGCCCTAAGGGAAAGTCTCATGAAGAGAATCAGTATGGTCGTACGGGTAGTATTTATGTTGATGATGATGAAGAGACTACAAATGATATGTGAGATGAAAGAATTGTTGAAGCTCGGTCAATGGTTTAAGAATATAGTGGAATGATTACATGTTTATCATGTGAAATGTTGTATAAGTAATATCATGGTACTATGGAATAAAGAGACATCTAAGGATTGTTACACTGTTGTCTTTCCTTGGGTTTTGAAAGTGTATGATTAATAGTACCAGTATCCATGAAAGGTTTTTCATATATTTTTAGAATGTAAATGATATGCGCATAATGAAGGGATAAAGAGAAAATTAAATGTTTGATAGTATTCATGAGCTCATGACTGATATAAGGAGAAGTTTATATCATGGTTTGAGTATATAGAATTTTTGGATTTTGTTATGTGGAAAGAGTTTACTTTTGACTGCATTCATGATTTCACTAAGGTTCAATGGGTATTCATTCTTCAAGAGAATACATGGTTAAGGTATTCACATGTTTGTAATTTGACCAACAAGATATACTTTATGATATATGGAGGATAAATGATGGAATTCACATGATTGTTATGTGACATTTCAAGTAATAATTTTCTTTATACTATGAGCTTCGACCGAAGTATTTTAGATAATCCTAAAGATTGGAATGGATTATGTTGGACATAAGTTAGTATTTTTTTGATATTATTGATGAGATGTTATAGTAATATAGTTTTAGAAAAAGGAAAACCTGCAGGACGGGCGACAACCCATCACGTCGGACAAGGCTGCGGGAATCGAACCAACAACCGAAGTGCAACTGGCCTTTATCCCCTACCACTGGCCTACAGGAAGTCCCTATTTAGTAGAAACTAGTTTTATTATATTATATAGCATGATATATGAAGTATAAGTCCATTTTAGGAACCATATATTATTAATCTCACTATAGATCGACTTATTTATTTTTTGATAACTTTTCTAACCTTTTGTTTGAGACAGATGGAATGACCCATCATTCTTTCACATGATCTGATAACACATCACCAATGACAAATTCAACTTCATTTCTTTAAGAGATGAAGTGGAAATTTTCCAAAGAATGACAAACGGTGAGACTATACAAAAATCACGAAAGTATTTCTTCTAATTCCAATTTCATCAACTTTAGGGAAATGATCTTGAAAACCAAAAATGTTGTCCTAGTGCTCTTATATCTGATGAATCAGATGGTACCTTAGATCGTCACAAATTTATGGCTTTGTGATTGCTGGCTTTTCCATAGCCATGTTCTCTACCACTCTTCATCAGAACATGATGGTTAGATTTCTGTTCCATATCCATATTTTCACCTATGTGGAAACCCAGTGATTAGTTTATTTGGGTAAACGTTACGTTTCATACTTTTGTTTTTAAAGATTGGTTTTGGTATTCCTTTTTACGATGTGGGTTTCTGTTAAACAAACTTTCAAATAGTAAACCATTTATAACCCCGACGAATTTCGAGGGTGAAATTCATTTTAAGGGGGGTAGATTGTAACACCCCGAGATTTTATGAAAAATAATATTTTTAATTTCATTAATGTCTTGTGTTGTACGCTAAACCAAAAGGAGCTTACATAAATTGCATCTTTGACTTGCCTTGACTTGCACGCAATCGCGACCTTCTTCGATAGCGTGTGTAGTACGCAATACTGAGTTTCACTAAACAACGATATGCTATTAAAATATTATTAAAACTAACCGTTATGAATAGTAATAACCACTTTTTGAAATTTTATAAATTTTATTTTTCAAAATGGACTTCATTTTTGGATTCGGAATATCGAAATTAGCCTAGGGTGGAATTTTGGTATTTTCCTGAAAACTTTCAATTTTTGATGAATAGTGAATCCACTTAGTGGTAGTTAAAAAACATAATTTTTCATAAAACTTAATTTTAACGCTTCTGTGAGTCGAATTTAGAAAATCCAAGAGACACGATTAATATCAAGGACTAAAATGTGGTTCAATAAGATGAAAATAATTTTTGGTGAATAGTAACTTTTTACTTTTTTTACCATGGTTAAAAGTAAATAGGGTAATTAAGGGTAAAAATGATATTATTATTACCCTAACACATGTCATAATTCTATTGGACAAGTGTAATTCGACAAAAAACAACCTTAGGAATAAAATATGACCATTTAGGCCCACTTGGATTAGATTAGGACATTTATTATTAATTTATTTAAAGAAGGGTTCACATATTTAAAATCAATGTTTAATAAGTAAATCATTTTTAATATGGGGTTATACATAAGATAAATTCGACTATAAATATTCATTAGAAATTTAAAAATCTTTATTACATAATGGTATTTTATTTGTAATTTTTAGACATTAAATAATATAATTTATTTATGACACAACGATGATGCAGTAATTATCTTATTAATGAAATATTGACATAATTGATGTTATAAATACCCAAATACATGTAATTTGGAACTTTTTATGAACTACACTAATATTATAGGTTAATATGACATGTTAGTATTGATTTAATTAACTTGGTACGAACTAATCATTCTGTTATGATTTTCACAAAAATTATTTACTAAATAGTGTCAAAATTGACATAAAATAGTTTCTAAAACAAATATTATATTATTAATTGTTATTTTATTCCTAAAAATCTTAGGTTCGGCCAAAGGACATAGATAAGGTTATATATATTAATAATAAACAACTTGTGGTTCGTTTGGCTTCTTATAGTTAGTTTATTAACCTTATAGTATAAGAACACAAGAAGACATGGTAAAAGTAAAATTATTTAATTTAATGTTAAATCAAAAGGATAAGGTTAAAATAGGAACCTAAACTTGTATAAATTTTATTGGATGAGAGGATTTAGACCCATCCCCACCTTATCTTCGAAATAAATCAATTTGGAGCTATAAAAAACCGAATTTGGATTTATAATAAAATAATATTTTTAGTTATTCCAAAGGTGCCCCTCTCCTCCTTTATAAAAGGGAACCTCCTCCCTCTCTTCCTCACACCACTTTGAGCCTTCATGCTCGGCCAAACCCTGCCAGATTCCCTTTTCCACTTCCAGAGAAACATCCTAGAGGTCTGGACTTCCCGAAAGACCAATTTTAGTCCCCTAAAAGGAGGTCTCAAAGAGGCGCTTCAAAGAAGAGGTAATTCCCGTTACCGATTCTTTCATCTTTATTTCTTCTTCCACTTCTTCTTCTTAGGTTGTTTCATTATGAATTAACAACATCAGTATCACTTATATTCTGATATGTTATTATAATTATGAAACAACCTTATTTCACCATCTATCCATCCTACGGAAAACGAAATCACCGCGCGTGCGTACGTACGGAATACCGTCTCTATTCCGTGGTGTAATCTATTTTCCACCACCACCTTACTTGGATGTGTATAATGGTTTAAATAATCACTATATATGATTATTTTAAATTGATATTGATTCTGAAATAGTATAAATACACTCCAATACAGTCCCACAATCATGAGAACGATATCATCGCTCGGGCGTACGTACGGACTACCGTCTCCACGACGCGATGAGATTCATTCTCCACTTTAACCATTCATGAATGATTATAAATTATATATAATAAGCAATCATGAAATATATGACATAATAATGATACTGGATTTATGTTTATATAAATGTATGTCATCCACTTAATTCCATTCAACTCAATAAGGAAACGAAAACAGGGTTCATGCGTACGGACGACCTACCGTCTCCATGAACGGTGTATTTGTTTCCATTTATCGAAGCATTATATATATGTATATTCTGAATATATATTATATATAAATCATGTTTTATATTCTGTAATTAAGTAATCATGATCTAAGGAATCATATGAATAATTACAAGTCAAAACACGGACGACAAATGAAACAATTTTACCCAAAACGTTCTTTAACATGGAATATACAAAAGAACGGGTAATATAAAGCCATAAGTGAACCATATATGATATAATAACAATGAGTATGATTCTGGAATAAGTCAATGAAATTATTTAAATCATTATAAAAGAGGTTCGGACACATACGAATCAAATCAGACCTAAGGTAAGGGAAAATATCACAATCTCATTTTTATCCGAGATTGTTTATACTTTAGTATTTACTGGGTGTGTATTTTATCATCCACATCTATGTTTCCTCAATATGTAATATTATTTCCATCCAACTACAATTGTTTAAATCCAATTTTACCCTTTGGTGAGTTTTTTGTAAAGGATATGAAAGGAATGTTTTGTCGTTTTTCGTACGAGGTACTTTTTGAATTTTCCGAAAAAAGTACGAAGAATGTTTTTTTTAACTTATACGACATGAATGGATTTTTAAAAAATTATTTCCAAGAAGCTTCCTTTACAATTTTTCATGTTTATTTTTAATCAGATTATTTTATTTTAGAATTGTATGACATGTTAAGTAAGGAAAAGTGTTTTTGAAGTAGAAAGGATATTTTCCTCAAGAATGGAGTTCAAGTGTTTTATCAAAATTATTTTAAATATAAGATAATATAGGGTTCTGTTTCTATCCCTATTATTACATTTATTTGATTATGTTGTTATGAAAATATTTTTATGAATTCATTTATCTTATATGAATTGTTTTATGATGTCATGATGTTTAAGATTCCCATTTTTATTACATGGGTTATGCTATGATGTATGGTTTATGATTTTGTGGCACACATAAGAATAATATCATTATGAGATGGGTGGGACCTATATCTCCCTCCAATGCATTGGGTAAAGATTTTATATCTCATGAGATAGACATGGCTGGAATGGTAGGTTATACCGGTTCAGTGAAACAGGACTGAAACGGGGAGTGAACTCGGTTCAGAAATGGACTTTGTCCACTATGATAGTCCTGGAAATTAGTCATGGATAATAAGAAATGATTATCTATGATTATGTGTGTATGCCACAATGTTTCATGTGTTATGTTATGATTATCGGGATTACATTTCACTACTATTCTTTATCCCATGTTATGAAATTATGATCTCTTTTGCAGGTTAAGATTTCCAAAAGATATGTTCTTATGAATATGACGTGATTGATATTTCTTTTGTTTACCCTTACTAAGAATTTGAGCTCACCCTTTTATGTTTTATTTTCCCCAGGACATCAATAAAGGATTTAGGTTTTAAAAAAAGAAGATCTTTATGGGAGATGTTGAAGATCTTTCACCACGATTAGAAGATTATATTTCGAGTTTCCAAAGACACTAAACTATTACGGTCCTTGTGTGTGTGTTTTTGTTATGTACTAAGTATTCCGCAAAAGTAATGTAATGTCCATGTACGTCAGGCTTCGGGTCTTTACATTATATGACAAAATTATTAAATTAAATTACCATATCTTTGATATTAGGCTTATTTGGTAGCAATTTATTTTTAAACTGAGTTTTTTAATGTCATATTGAATTCGAAAACGTTCCACCTATATAACATATAAAATTATCCCTTAACCACTTAAGTTATACAGAATTTGTGAGAACTATATATCATCTATGAACAATAAATATTGTCCACTAAATCTATTTAAAATATTATAAAAAGATTCTAAGAAACATACCAATCTATGAAGGCATAAATATTTAACCAAAGGAAGATATCCACGAATGTGTTAATTGTTTTACCCGAGTTTTTTTGAGTTTTTTTCATATAAAGACTCATAAAAATATTATATAAACATATTAAAATTATGAAAATAATATTATTAATATGATAATTTTTGTCATTTTTATGATGTAATAATTATGTACCTTCCTCCCCTTTCCATAGGAAAATTCCATCATCATCGTGTTACATATGGATTACCACATCTATAAATTATGTATCTATTTTTTCATAATTGCATTCCATATAGTGTCAAAAAAATTGGTTAGAAAAATATGTTATTTATAACATGAATAATTAGTTGGAATGTTAATTGGATCATTCTATTAATAATATTAATAATAAATGATCTCTATAAGGTATACCCACCTAAAATTGGCAAACTAAGTCACATTGTCCGTAATAACATACAATCATTAACATCAATTTACATTATTCGTATAAAATTTCATTAATATGTTTTCTATAATAAATATTTTTTACAATCATTATGTTACTATAAAAGTGATATTGAAACTATAGAAATTTATGGTCTTACTCATTCATCCGTTATAACATTTTCTTGTTTGGGTAAATTTTACCATTATCATGTTTATGTTAGGAATGATTAAAAAATAATAAATACTTGGAATATTTTGTTATTATCCGAAATTTACTTTTTTGGCAATTCTATATTGGTTTTTAATGAATATTTTCAATTATAAAATATGTTCTATTTTTTGAATCCTAATTTAAAATATAATAGACTCTTAAAGATTCAATAAAAATAATCACTATAAGCTTAATGAAGCAAATATAATATCCTAGAGTATGTACCTACATTATTGAATTGGAGTTGATATAAGGGTTAAAATATTTATGGTCTAATTAGTTTATTATATTTAGATAAATATATATGCACATGATACTAATTTTACATAGATACATAGAATAAGAAACAAAATAATGGAAAACATTTTGTATCCTTGAATTAATTAATATAATTTTTCTTCTTCATGTATGGAATGTAAGGAAAATAATTGGGAGATAAAAAATTTCATAATCAATATAGAAATGTAAAAAACTAAACACACATTCCATTTACTATATAACATGACTATCATAATTTGTTAAGGAAAAATAATTATGGAATGGTAAATATAAGAAAAACAAAGAAATTAAATCAATAAAATCTTATTGAAATGTTTTTAGAAAAAACAATTATTTTAATCATGGTTAATAAAAAAAAATCAATGAAGTAAATTTTTAATTACTGGTCATTTTGATCTCATGCATCGTGATACCTCTACTATCAATACCATTCACAATACAATTTAGAAAATATTTTGTGAACACCCATTTGATTTTTTCGAAATGATTTCTCTTATAAGTCCTGTTAATGCATAGAGGGACTATGTATAATAGGGGTCCTATTAGAACATAATGTTAACAGAATTCCTAATATATCAAATTTCAAATTTAATTCATGAATAAATATTACTAATCATAAAAAATTCATATTAAATAATGAATATGGATTTATAAATATTTCTATAGTTCATCTAATAACATTAAAAGTAACCACCGTAAATAAAATTTTATACAGTATAGGAAATAATAATATTCATCTTACCTGAATTTGGAAATTTAAAATAAATTTTCCTCCCGATGAAAAATGACCATAAGAAATTGATCTATTCAACGGAATGTAAATTTTTTACTTTAGAGTGTGAGATTGTAAAATAATTTTTACCTCTTTGGTCACTGAAAAATTTCATCTCCATGAAGAATAACATTGGAAAAAATTTAATTATCATCAATAAATAGTTATTCATGTTAAATAAATCAAAGTTGTAGTATATAAACTACAAAAAAGTGAATCAATGTATATTAAAAAACATTTCAGGGTGGAATGATAATTGAGACAACACCCTTTTCTTTATGATTTTTATTAGTTGAAACCATATTAAAAAATTATATAATTATTGTAATAATGTTATTAATTTATACCAGAACCTTAAAAATTATATATTATTATATAATATCTTATTAATACATTTTACCACCTGTTTTGTCAATAATAATTAATTATTATCATCATTTCAGGTGTAAATTTCATTTTTTATCATGTATGTTTTTTCATGAATTCTCTAGTTCCTATCCATATGATGTCATGATATCATCCGAAAAATAATAAGAATTTTATAATTATCATATTTTCTCATTATAAACAATGTTAGAATCATTTTAAGGATGGAAATGTAAAACGAGTCATATCCTTTCATATATAAAGTTGGTCGTATGTATGCATAAATAGTGATATAATTATCTTCACGGGATAAAGGGTAATGAATAGAATGATAAATTAATTTACCATAATTTTAATTATTAAATATATGTCACAAATATTCAAAAAAAATTCCATAATATATTACATGTAAAACGTAAGTGAAAAATGAATCACATCGCTTCGTGAGGTGGTAGTTCGCCGTACACATGAGCAACATTATAATATTTTCAATGTAAATGGATGTAAGAACTTATATGTGATATTATAATTACATTAGTATAATTATATAGTAAATATTATATATTAATTAAATACAACATTATATCCAACTGTGATTGGTTCTAATAGAATATATGTTACATTGGTTCACAAAGCGGTAGTTCGTTTGACACCAGATCAACAATTACATTTCCCAATTGATGGAAGTAGAGAGGGATATAAGTTATTACATTATCATAATAACATATCAATATATGGGAAAATATTATGTGGTTATATTTTCATTATTGGATAAAATAGTAATGAGTTGGATAAGAAATAAAATTAAAGTGATTGATTAAAAATATTTCATATTTTATGGTGACCTCTTTATATTTACACCAAAATCCATCCTAGGTTGGATTTATGTACCAATAGGGTTACCATGAAGTTTTTTGGTGATTATAGAAGTGATTTTGATATGGTTATGCTGAAAATAATTTTGTTGGAAGTGTGAAGTGGGGATGAGAGGGGTGGCCTTTTATATTTGAGGGAGATGACACAAATGGAATTTTTTAATAGAATAAATTACACACACATTTTATTATAAAAAAATCATCCAAAATAGGATATTCTTGAACCTTATTGGTTATAACATCATTATATGGATATATAATGGGTTTTGAATAAGATATTATGTAATTTTAACCATTATATTTTTATGACAGAGAAACCCAATTTTTACTATAACCTCATTAATTAATTTTTACTTATTTTACTATTAATAATAGTTTAAATTTATGTTGAACATGTTAAATATTATAATTTATCCATATTACATATATGGAATAAATTTTTTTTAAAATTAAATTCCTAAATTTAGAAAAATTTAATTTAAAATTAAACTCTAAGATGCGAAGAAAATAATGAGATTCCAAATATATATTATCAAATATATTTATGGTTTTAATATAAAAAATATATATGAAATTTGTAATAAAAAACTAAATTTTATTGATTATAATATTTTTTATCTAATATTATTTTAAAATTATATAATATAATATCCCTTTGCAAATATTTTAATAAAATACAGTTTTCATTAAAAATTAGTTTTTCACTATTAAAAATCCAAATTATTCAGAAAAATTATAGAAATTTAACCTAATATAATTCTTATATTATTATTTCAATAAATAATTTAATTTTATCCTATAAATTTTATAAATGTGTCAAATATTGAATTTATTATAATTTTTAAATAATTTATGAACCCATTTTCCTTCCAAAAATTCATTTTTTCAGAAAACAATTCATTTTATTTCAAAATATTCTTAATTTTGTTTAATATCATTACATAATAATTAATTTTTGTAACAAAAACATTATCCATAATTTATTTGTTAATATTAAAACCAACCAACATATAATCTATGATATAATATTCATGTATAAAAAATATTTTAATTGAGTGTTTCGTTTCATTTGAACCTAGTGTGGTTGGCATCGTAAGCTATTGATGAGATTGAAGATTTTTAAATAGAAATAAATGGTTATGTATAGGGGTGACACAACCTACCCTATATCGAAAAAATACCCCCCGAAATTTCTTGGATATTACCTTCTAAACAAATTGGGTTAGTTATTCTTTGTAATATCATTTGATTCCCCTGTCACTTCTTCCATTTTGTAGTTCCCTAAATTACCTTTACTAGACTAGTAATATGATTACATAATACATTATCCATATTATAATAAATTTTGATGGGATATACAATATATTTAAGATTTAGTTCTAATTACAATTAATCAAATGTGATCACATTAATTTGGTCTAGTATGTACATCTATAACAATGATATATAGAATACATTATGTAATTTTGAGATACATGGTGTCATTTCAATGTAGTAAGAAACAAAACCAATTTCATAAAGGATATGTAAGGTTCTGATATACCAATGGATCACTTTACCTTTCTTACCTAAACTTACTTTACCATTACATTAAGATACACTAAAGAATTCACGATCTCCCTCTTTAAATCAAATTACATCATCTGATTATTCTCAAAAATATTTCCCTTTAATTGAACTACTTTAATATGAGAATGGATATCCTATTATGTTATTGTTATCTCTTCAACATGTTTTGATCCTACAGGCTTCCTTTCACCAACATTAACCCAAAAAGTTATATCATGAAATCTAATAATATGTAATTCATAATACGATTCCATTTGAATACATGAATGTAAAATATTATTATAATAAAACTCTACTATAGGTAAAAACTTATCCCACATAACTATAATGTAAATTGAGAATGAAATACATTTTTCATACATTATTTGAATAGTCCTTTCAATCTACCCATCAATTTTAGGATATTATAATGTACAAAAATGAATCTCATTATAAAGATACTTATGATTACTCAACCTATATTTTGATTAAAAAAGTGGACCATGATATAACATTATCAATAGTGTGTCACCATTATGTCTACAAAATTCAATAATATAGAGCATTATGAGGCTTTGAAGAGGTAAATATTCACATATGGAGTGGATATTTGCAGTTTTTGGTACTAGATATATAAAAACCCATAATTCGTCATTATTTCAAGGATTCGTTGGTAGTCCTATGACATATTCCAAGGAAATTACATCCCAATTTATATAGTAATTGGAAGAGGCTTCAAGTATCCTTTTTTTATTTTTTCTCTATTCCATTTATTATTGATAATACAATCATGTTAATTCATTGTTCTCAATTTCCCACATCATGTCATCCCACCAAAACAATCCCTCAAATACTAATACATAAATATAAAACCATGGAGTATTAGGAAATTATAGCTATAGGTATCATCCAAAAATTTATTTTTAGATCACATATAGACATAACAGATAATACATTTCCAAATTTTAGAATATCATCATAACCAATTTTTTCTACTAATTTCCCATCATTCATAATGATAATTTTCTTCTAACACTTATCATTATTAGGTTGATAACATATTATTTTTCAAATAAATATGGGTTAACAATAATTCAAAATCGCAGTTATGTACCTATTTCGTTAACAATTACCATATAAATATTTACTATATCCATGGATATTGGATCTCACACAATACATATTTAGGATAAAACACCATAAGATTTATACTCAAATCAGCCACTATGTCACTTGCATTCTCTTGGTGGAATTGTATTGAGTAATCATAATCATTGAGTAGCTTGATCGATATTGTTTCAATCATATAGGTCAATTTCAAAGAAAGGTTATCTTTTAGGATTTTGTGATCCAATTATATCTCACATCATTTATCAAATAAATAAAGACTAAATATCATTGAAGAATAAATTAAGGATGCAAACTCAAAATGTTGGTTTGGATAATTATAATCCATAGTATTTAATATCCTTGTTACATATACAATAACATTGTCATTTTGTATTAAGACACAACCATGTCATCTTTTTTATTCATTACTATAAATCAGAAACCCATCCATTCTATATGGCAGAGTCAAAATATGATCATTAACCAATCTCATCATTAGTTCATCAGAACAATCTTCAGATTCCTTTTTCTAAATGATCCTAACCCCTTTATCTATATGTTTGGTTTATTGGTTAGCCAAACTAGAAATTTTTTTAATGAATATCTGGTAGTAACCATCCCAACTAATGAAACAACTTACTTTAGTTATGTTCATTGGTGTAGTCTATTCATTGAATTCCTTTTTCATATTAGGATCAACTGAGATTCCATCATTTGAGAAATTATGTCCATGAAAAGAATTTTTTTGAATCCATAAATCACACTTAATAAATGTTTCATATAAAACATTATTCACAAGTGTATAAAGAAATATCCTCAAGATAATCTCATATTCATCATAGATTTTATAACATATAAAAATATCATCAATGAATACCAAAAAAAATCATCATGATACTATGTGAACACTCTTTTTATTAGATCCATAAAAATATTAAGTGTATTTTTAAATCCAAATAGAATTACTATAAACTCATAATGGTTATACCATATTCGAAAAGATGACCTCAAAATGTCTTCCTTTTTACATGAAATCGATTATACTAAGAATGGAGGTTAATATTTGAAAAATATTGGTTTTTTTGAAGTTCATTGAATAATTAAAAAATGCATTGAATAATAATTTTTTTTAATTTCATTGATTTCCCTATTATAAATTCCTTGTATCATGGACCCATCATTCTTGTTAACAAAGATAACAATAGATCCACATTGAGAAAAATAGGGTGAGTAAATCCCTTATCACAAAATTATACTTATTTTTTCTTC
Source organism: Viscum album (assembly GCA_963277665.1). NCBI lineage: Eukaryota > Viridiplantae > Streptophyta > Magnoliopsida > Santalales > Viscaceae > Viscum > Viscum album. Next base: position 1,331,166,374 of record OY728165.1, on the reverse strand, counting down.
AAATATAGTAATTCAACATTAGAACATTGATATTGAGTCTTTGATATTGGTGTTTAATCATTTATCATAAATAGAAAACACTACATCACAATATGGTGTAATTTTAGGCAATTCATCATATATATAAATTTATTTTTATATAATAGGTACATCCAGAATATTAATATTTCCTTATATAAACCTATTTTTTCGTAACTTATTCCATAAGAATCTTATTCAGTACAGCTAATGGAAGAGAATATAAATATTACTAAAATTATGACGTCTTATATCTAAATATATGGAATTATACATCATTATCATGAATCATATTTCCCGTATTCATTCTATTTTTTTTATTTAATTTTGCAATTCATTACCTCATAGAGATTACATCAAATTAATGAATTGTTATGATGAGATAGATTATAAATATATAATATTAATTCGTTAAAATGGGGACATCCATACTGATCATTTTAAGAGTGAGACTTGCACTAGGTGTTTTATTTATAAATTCCCTTCTTAATGACCCATGTAAAAATCTATCTTTCTTGTAAATCATGTATGATATAAAAGAGTGTGTGGATTCACAATCAAGTAAAGAATTATCTAAATTGAAATCATTTATTATGTTTTGTATGACCACATCATTGGTTACTTCCATCTTAGTGGTAGTGATCACATATGAAAGGGATTCTCCCCAAGGAATATTACCTGATAAATTCATATGATGCTTTGGGAATTACATTGAATTTTTTATCCATCTCCTAATAATAGAAACAGTTAATAAAATTATGTCCATTCTTCCATAATTATTTATTTGATAAAGGAACCATATCTACATAGTTATTATAAACTCCCTAATTATTTAATCATTTACAAAAATGATTGTTTCCATAGTTTTTAAATGGAGGAAAGTAGATCATTCCATTTCTCTTCAATGACTCATTACCCTATTCATGGTTCTTATTAGAAAAAATAATTTTTTTATTTCCATTGAACATGTTTGAAATAGGGAATTACATCACCATTTTTATTGAAAATAACAATATTTCATCAATTGATTTTTTTTAAGATACTGACACCCTTTGGAGACATGGATGAAGACATTAAATTAAATTATCTATCTTAAACTCTAGGTTGAGTCTGTAATATATATCATACTTGGATAACATTTTATATTTTGCTGCTTATTAAAATTTATTTTTATTTATGATAAGAAATATTGTATTAATTTAAAATTTTTCTATTGGAGAAATATTTTTCAAATAATATATCCATAAAAGAATTATAATACGTGATTTTTCTTTCCTCTTCCACCAATTTTTGTTTTGGATAAATCACAACCATAGACCGGTATTATCATTGAGAAAATACACTTTATGTGTAACCTTTTTCTTTTAATTTCGTCCTATGATCATAAATATATTTTCAAGAGACATAATAAATTTCATGTATACTATTGTAATAGTAGTCCAACAAAATGATTTTGGATTTCTCACATAAATTGATCCATCATAAGAGAAACATGATATAGAATTGGTTGATCAATCTGGAAAATGTTATTTTTAATAAACTAATTAAGAATCCCTAATATATCCATGACATTCTCAATTGCATTACCAGTTGTATTTGATTTCTATATTGGTAAATCACTATATTGGAAATAATAATTGATACCATTATCTATTCCATGATCCATTTATAAATAAGGTATTATATTAAAATATCTCATTAAATTATTAAATTTAAATCATAATGTATAATAACAAAAAAAATAATACATATAACAAAATTATAGAAAATTATGCATTGTTAATCTCATAAAAATAAAAGTTTTTTCTTTGGGGACATCATTTTTTTCATATCTCTCACAATGGATTGTATGGAAAATGTGAATTTCCCTATGAATACCCACTAGGATTGTCAAACTATGTGGATATTATGGTATTTTTTCATGAATCGGGTGATGATTAGTTCAATCACAATGTCCCCTTTTTAGATTAGTTACCCATAGGTACATATCTACTTGAGCCAAAATATCTTTTAGTATCCATATAGGGTTATATTTGAAGGAAAATCCATATAGTCAATTATATTACTAAACATTAAGATATTATTATATACTAATAATCAAATACTAAAATAGGTTTATTATCCCCAATATAGGTTTCACTGAATCTATATCATAATGATTCTAATACAATTCATCTAATACAAAAATTAATGACATACACTCTAGTATCATGAGGTTGATACATAATTTATTATGATGGCATATACAAAAGGACTAAAATTCAAAAGGATAGATTAGTTTACTAGTTTTGGAGAACCTAATATATAAATTATACCCATAAAATCTTGGTATATTAAATATTAATATTATTTATAGGAAAAATTTGGAATCCTTTTACTCATTCGAAATTCATTATATAATATAGAAAAAAACAAAATAAGAGTGATCTATAAAGTCTAGCATGGTTTGCATAATATAGAAGCTATCACGGTTAGATAAATCATTATTAATATGATAATGAAAATAATGATACAAAAATTACATTTAATCAATATATTCACAATCATAATTGGGTAATGAATTATCATTATTTCATCATAAATAATTGTAATACCCATTCCATTTAATTAGAAAATCGAGAGTGAAATGAATCTAGAGATTATTAAATTATAAAATAACCATTTAAATTAATAATTACAAAATTTAGAATGTTGTTACTTATTAATTGATATATTTCATGATCTCAGCTACAATTAAACATATACATCCCCATCATTTCCTAATATAGTTTAAATCTACTGGGTAAAAACCTGTCTTATTTGGCCCATTGATTTGTATCATGAGACTTTTTAATGAATCGAGGAGATATATAAAACTATAAGCCATATATATCATATTGTTCCAATAATTACACATACATATACTAACAAATTTAATCTATTAATTAATATTCCTTATCAAAAAAATATTTGTGTTGATTAAAGGATAATAAATATTCAATATCACTCTAGTTAATCATATAACATTATATATAAAGACAATATATAAAAATCTTATTTGAATTAAGAAATAATCATTTCCATTATAAAATAATGTGGATATTTATGAGAAAATAAATTTTACATTATAAATTATCACACAAAATTGAATATTTCCATATATAGTAAAAAATCACTTAAGAAAATAAGATTATACAGTAATTTTTACCGCTTAGTAGCATTAAATGCTTGAACCATTGAATAAAAAACAAGAAAAGTAATAATAATAAACATAAATAAATATTTATTTAAATTAAACAATCCAACTATGAAATAAATGTAGTATATTAAAATGAAATGGTGCATACCAAATATGTCACAAAGAATTGGAAATTGAGATGAAATCCTTTACCTCACACTTTCCTTTAGATGAAAATTATTTAACCTCATATATAAATATTTTAGTAAAGTAATTATTTTATCATAAATGATTAATATTATTTATGATACAATATATTATCCTATTATAACATTTCTTCCACACACTTGTAATAAGATTTCATTATTCTCATTGTTTCAGGAGTAAGATTCCTTGTTTTCTCATGAATGTTTTGTCAAGGATGTTCATGATCATGTATAAAGGATTTAAATAAAACATATATATAATTATAATAATGTTATAAATATCATATTGACTCATTTATACATTATTAAAACCATTAATTAATGTTGGAAATGGAAGTTGTGTTGCATCGCTTCATAGAGACAATAGGGCGCTTGTACACACAAGTGACGATATCATTACCTTTGCAGGTGAAAGGGAAAGGGAGATTATGATATATTAATATTATATATTGTATTAAAATTTATATATATAACGTATATTCATTAAATTTATCATTTTTACCATAAATATAATGTGAATGTGAGAAATAAATCACATCGTTTCACGAGGTGGCAGTCCTCCGTACACAAGAGTGACATTAATATATTTTAAACTGAATTGAAATTTAGAAAGAATATTTCATATAAAAATTTCAGAAGTATTTTATATCATAATTATTATATATATACATTAAAATCATGATTAAAAAATCCATGAATGGATTTTATGAAAAATTAGTTACATTGGTTTCTGGGATAGTAGTCTATCATACGCACCATTAGTGATTTCATTTGTCATTTTCTGTAATTGGTGGGCGATATATGGTATTAAATTAACATAAAAACAAATATTAATATGGTATATAGTGTATTTATTAGAATATTATTTTTGAAAAAAAATGTGGATGAAAAAGAAATAAAATAAAAATAATCAATTTATAATGTTATATCTTCTTCAAGAGACCTATTGAGGTTTAAAACAAAAAAAATTACTATGATGGATTTTTTATTATACCGAGAGATCTATGATGTCTTGATGATAATATGGATTTGATTTTGGTAGGATACATCCAAATCAAATCAATTTGGAAATGTTAATATGGGAGGAGAGTGGTTGGCCTTTTATATGTAGGAAAAGGGCACATGGAATATTGGGAAATAATGCATTAAGAATATATTTTTATCATGCCAAAAGATATAAAAATTGATCATTATAAACCCTTAAATGTTATAAAGTTGTAAAATGGTCAGATAATTAATGTTTTAAATGTTATTAATTCATTTTAACAAATATCATTTTAGATTAAACCCAATGTAAATAAGATTTTACATTCACTGTGTTATTGATTTGTACACATTTTAATTTTCATAAGGATCAAAAATTAAGTTCACCACTTTAGATAATATAAATTATTCTTATTACATTTTTTTATTTTTTTTGAAAATTCAATTCATCTATGTCGTAGTATTAAATTTAAAATTATACCCACAAATGTGGGGAAAAATTGGTTTTACAAAGAATTATGTTTCATAATTATAGAAAGTTATAATATTACAGTTCAAAAAAGAATTTATTGAAAGGACCTAAAAATTTATTATAATATATGTGAATTATTTTTCGTTAAATAATTATAAAAACTATTTATATATTAAGTAATCTAAATTATAAATTACCTTTCAATAAAAAATATGTTTTCACACAATATTCATGAAATTTTTTTTCCAAACAATTTCAAAAATGTACCCTAAGATAATATTTATAGGATCATTGAAAAAATTGAAGATAATTTTATAAAATAAATTGTATAAAATGTTCCAAAAAAAATTATTAGATTTTTTTAAGAAGTAACAAAACCAATTTCTTTGAAAAAATATTGTTTTCAAAAAACATTTCATTTACAGTCCAATGATACTTATTATAATTAATTACCAATAGATAACTAATTAATTTTTATAAATAATATTTTTTTCATAATTAATTTTTTACTATTAATAAACACAAATTTAGTGGGTATGTTAAAATTTGCATTTTTCAATAATATTTAGAGTGTCATAGTTTTTTTCAACCCCATGTCATGTACGTGATAAGATAATAGTAAGATTTAATTTTTTATGAAGAAAAAAATCATAACATATTAGGGTTTTATAATAATTTAAAATAATCTACAATTGTACTATTTAAATATATCATAAAAATATTATAATTCATCATGACTATTATAGATATGAATAAATAAAGAACAATGTGAAAGGAATAGAACAGGTTAACTGAAATGTTGATGATAAACATAACAATTATCATCTAAATTATATTTTTAACAATTTTTTATAGGTAAAAGGAAGAACTATTTTATAATTTTTTGGTACAAATAAATATTGAAGTAAATATATTTCATTTATAGATTAATATTAAATATAAATTTATTATATTGGATGTTAGAGGGTTTCTAAAAAATAATGAATGTATGGTAAGGGCCTTTCATCTCAAACATCCTTCATTGAGACATTATTTCAATTATGAACATATTTATATTATATGGTTTAAATTATTAAACATTTATATATTATATCATTTTTCAAATTTTATTTATTCTAAATAATGTTTATTTTCTGGATCAATCATCAAATATTTTTCCATTCATATGTCATAAATGTCAAAAAGATTTATATTTAAATCTAACTGTTTAATGCTTATAAAATCCATCTCTTTCATCCTATTTCTCTCATCAATTCCCTATATAATTTCATCACTAAGCTTCTAGAAAATAGGCTTACACTCCTATGGGACATAATTATTTCTTGGAATCAATTTTGGTTTATTAATGGAAGATCAATCCAAGATTGCATTTTCATGGCCTCAAAATGCACCAACTCTCTTAACAAGGTTTCTAGAGGAGGATGTATTTCAATAATACTTGACATTCAGAAAGATTTTGATACCATTGATAAGAGCATTATATTTAAGGTGCTCCAGGGCTTTGTTTTTAATGAAATTATTATAAGTAGGATCCACAGTCTTTTTAAATCATCCTTTATCTCCATCATTGTTAATGGATCACCTAATGGTTATCTCACATGCAGAAAAGGTGTTAGGAAAAGAGATCCCTTATCATCTATTCTTTTTTTCAATTGTTTAGGACTACCTTAGTAGATACCTCACTCACCTAGTTTAACAAAAAAAATCAAACCCATTAAGGTGGATAGAAACCTAAATGTCCTAACACATCTTTTATATGTGAATGACATCATTATATTCTATAATTGAGGAAAGAGGAATATTCTAAACATAAAAAATGCCCTAGCTCATTATGAAGAGATATCTGGTCAAGCTATCTGCAGGAACAAATTTCTTGTTTTCTTTGGTAAGAATTTCTCTCTCACACATAAAAGTTGCACCATTGAAAGTTTCGGCATTAAAGAGGGATACTTCCCCTTTACTTATATGGGAGTTCCCATATTCGGGGGATTTCCTAAATCCCTTTTCTTCAAAACTTTTTTTCATGAAGTTATCAAACAACTGTCCTCCTAGAAAGGTAAATCCCTTACATGGAAGGAATGATCTGCCTCGTGAAGTCCACCATTGTCTCCCAAATGGTTTACTCGATGATGGTTTATAAAAGGAACCTTAGTCTTCTAAAAAAAATTAATGTTTACATTAACAATTTCTTTAAGACTAGTAGTATTTCGGATGTAAAACTTTTCACCATCCCCTGGTCCACCTATGGTAAATCCCTTGAACTTTGTAGTATTGGTATTAAAAATCTGATTCTCTTTAATGAGTCCCTTCAAACCAGGCTCACATGGCACCTGATCAACAATTCCTCAGAATCTATAGAGTTTCTTAAAAAAAATTCCATTTGAGGCTGAAAAAATAGAATATAATCCATTTTAATTCTTCGATCTGTCCTTCCATCATAAACTCATTTGCCAATATTATAAACAACGCTCGATGGATGGTTCACATGGATTCTTCCATGCAAATTTGGATTGACAATTTGACTGGTAACCCCATCATTTCCATTCTACTACCCAATTCCCCTCATAATAATTCAAATGACACTATGAAGGAGGTTCTCCATTCCCAACATCATAATATTCTGAATAACATCATGCATGTGGATGTTAATTGGAAATTTTCTATCTATGATGACTTCGTGGTATAGGAGCCTTCCCACAATGGTGTTATTGAATCTAAATGATTTTACAATCACAAATTCTCATCTTCTGATTATAATTTTCACTAGTTAAAGAATTTTGATAAGCCCTTGATTAAACCCCCAAGGCTCAACCTTGTTTGGATCTTTTCCCACAATCATCTCCCTACCGAGGTCTGCCTCCAGACCTTTGGTACCAAACTCGGCTTCAAATGACAATTTTTTCATCAACATAGTGAATACACGAATCATTTATTGTTGTCTTGTTCCACGACTTCCACTCTCTATAATTTTATCACTATAATGGATGATTGCAGATGGTTATTATATAACTCAATTTTCTCGTAGAAAAAATGTTGTGTTGAGATTTCCACTTCACAAAAAATAAATATTCTTTTAGTGACTGTTTTGGATGAGATCCTCCTCATCATATGGTATGATAAAAAATATCTTATTCACCTCAAATCCTCATTCAAGATTAATGCAGCTCGGACAAGAATTTTCATTTCCTTTAAGGATGATGCATCACCGCAGAAAGCTCATTGTGACAACTCGGTAGGAGACATTGTGATTCTTCATCAGATACAGAATGAGGGTCTCTACAGACAATTGAGATACAATTTGGAGTTGTTATGGAAATCCCCATTTCCCAGATGGATCAAGATCAATGTTGATGGAGCCTCTAAAGGGAATCCAGGACTTGATAGTTGTTGTTCCATCTTTAGAGACTGGCTTGGGAATTGTAATGGTTGCTTCTCTGGTGGCTCTGGGATTGCCTCATTTCATGAAGCTGGTGGGGAGGTTGTGATTCATGTATTTTGTTTTTTAAAGATCTAGAACAACATCTGGATTGAAATTGATTTGACCACCATTGTTTAATAAATATAGAGCGGTTCGTTTCACCTTTCCTGGTCTCTTACCACCTGTTGGATGAATTACCTATATTTTCTCATGGAAATGAGATACATTTCCACACATTCCTTCTGATAATCATCCAATGATTCTGATGGTCTATACAACAATGGAATCAACCAAATAATTACTTAGAGGGATTAGTTGCTGGTTGATCAGCTTCAAATTTATAAAAAATATTGTAATAATATCCCCTCCTTTAGAATCTTTTTCCTTTTTTCTCAATTTAATAAATTGGGTCTTGGTCTTTGACCAAGGATTTACCTTTAAAAAAATATAATTCATTCCATGTATCAATTCCATTTTCCCATTTATTACCCAAAACAAATCAATTTACTATAAAATCATTTCTGATAAATTTATGTCCTCTTTTCATCACATAACTATTTAGTGTCAATATCTTATTTCGCCCACATCATTTATTATTAGTTCATTCACTTCCTTGATGTGATGTTTTATATCACTCAACATTATTCTATTCAATTTTCTTTTACCCTTAATATTTTTTCTATTTACTAAAATGGATAAATCTGGTACCAATTTAAATATTTCAATATTTTAAAAATTGTATGACATTTTTTATAAATGATTTTCATTGAAGGAAGCTTAACAAGAAAGATATATTTTCTCAAGTGAATACCAACATTCAATATACTTAATTTAATATATATATATATATATTATTATTAGGGAATAATAAGAATTTATTAATTTTCAATTCAATATATTAAGAATGAATTTGTTATTATTAGTGATGTGTGGGGACCAGAGTTGTATATCCCCTTAAAATATCTGGAAGCAATCATGAGACAACATACCATAAGTATTTGTCATATGCCTACCTAAAAATTAATAATGTATTATATAAGTCCTTCATGGTATATAATATATATTATCAAATGACTTAATTTTATGAAATATTTATTCGGAAGTGATTTTATAGTATGTTTTGAGTCTTCTCAAAGACCTAGATTTTATATATTAGTTTGTTTGTAATGTATTTTTTATAAAACATATTGAATATTATGATGTCTGAGAATATTAATTAGATCAATAAGAAGACCATTAATTATTTTAATATGATAATTTACATTTTTATTTTCCTAAAAAATAAATTTCAAGCTCAATTTATTAATTATATGGGAAAATTTAGTTATTATATACTCCTTCCATAGCCATTGAGATTTATTTTCATTCTTATATCTTCCACTATACAAATACCTTACTTTTTATTTGTTTAACTTTACAATGATTCAATTTCCAAAAGTTATAAATAAAATTATTATATATTATATTATATAATTGATTAATTTTTGGATAATTTTTTTAGAGGTGATAATTAAGTATTATTAAATAATAAATTATTCGTTTGATAGGAAATTCCATGTTTGATGAGAATGAGACAGGTTTTGTTAGGTATTTGTTTTTTTAATTCTGCAACACTCAAATCCTAAAAATATCATTGTTATGTAATTCATTCAATACTTTTTTTGATTTTATAATTATGGATGGTAAAATTTATTTATTTTCAGTTGGTCTCAAACCCAATATATAACACATATGTGTTTTTTTTCTCTAGATCCATGTGTACGGGTCTGTTGAGTCTAGAAAAAATAGAAAATGTACTAATCTCATATCTAGTATTAATAAAAACGTGAAAAAGTAAGGAAGGTAACAAAAGACACATAATAAACTATATTTACTCTTCAAGACATGGAAGAAGGATGTCTTGGAATGTATGATAACCATTTATCCTTGTTAGGTTAAACATCGCGATGCACACTAAAAATATAATTTTTGTCTAGATATCAAGTACTAAATTATTTTTTACTCTGATAAACACCCTTTCATGTGACCAAACACTACAGGAATGTACTTATATTCTACACACCATGTCATATATAAACTTCTGGGTAAATACAAGACTCCTATTAGTAGAAAAACATGATATATACCTTGAATATAGATATTACGCAAATTTTATCTTAACCATAAACACTACTTAAATTACAAAAAAAAATATTATATGTGTTTTGCCCTTTTACTACTTGTCTTATATTAGATAAAAATGACGATTAATATTCTCCATTGTATCTTGGTACCATGACCGCTATTTTTGATTTAAATAACATCATAAAAGTCACATATCATGTTTTTCGTAACCATTATGACCAAAAAGATGTTCCATTTCCCCCATAGATAACCTCACAATTTTATGAGTTCCAATTTTTACTATTAACTATCACCATCTTCCCTAGGTTGATCTATTTATTCCCAAACGACCACCTATAATTATAAATCACTATATTCCATCATTTGTGGTCATTTAATCTTATTTATTATATAAATATTACTATTCCCACACCATCATTACCCACTTATAATCTCAGGTCCTCTATAGTTCAATCTTTGAAATGGGCATTGATTTATGGAAAGCATTTTTCATGAATAATAAAAATAGTGTTGAAGGTATAAGGTATATGGTCAGAGAAGGAATTCTTGATCAACCATTATTCATGGATAATTTTATCGTGAATATGCATTTATGAAAAACTTATAACAATACAATATATTATTATAATTATCTCCAAGAAGTCATGATTCTCATAATGAGGAACCGAAACAAATAATTTACAATTCAAAATACTATTCTATAATCCTTCAAATAAATCATTAGTAAAATATTTTAACCAAGTTCAATTTTTGATATTTAATGTATTATAATTTTACTTATATATTAAAAATAAGAATCAATAAATTCATGATAAAATAATTGATAAATCATTGAACAATTATTATTATATGTTTTTTATCTTGTTCCCACCTTGAAAAAACTAGTTGATTCGATCATGAAATTAGAAGAATAAATTCACAGGGAGATTAAATTGTTGAAATTAAAAATGATATATACAAAATTGTTAAATGTTTGATACTCCATATTCATTTTCAATATATTCGTTATTTATCATTGTTGACATCTGGATCCATTAATATCTCATCAATCATATATCAACACCATAAATTGTCAACTATTAACCATTAATATTTCCAAAAACATCACGAGATTCCTAAAAATGAAATATAATTAACTTCCAAATATATATATGTGATTAATAAATGAATCTATATAATTAATTCAATTTCATCCTCAAAAATGATTTGAAATATAAAAAATACTCTACATTAAACCTAATACAAAATAAATTATATCACTCTTAGGTAAAATACCCAATTACATACACAACCATAATGTGGGAATTTCTATTTATGGATTGTTTTGGAAATTAAAATATTCCCAAATATTGAAAAAATATTTTTTTTGTCTGTAAATATAATATTTCTATCTATATAATGTTACGTATAATTTCAAAAAATATAGACTGGGGGTGAACAATAAGCTTGGAATTCCTGGAGGCAGACCCAAACTCTGTCAATACAAGTCCCATAGAGGGGATCACAATGCTAATATTAGGACATAATGATGCATTGTACACTCATAGGGATGGACTAGGGGTATGAAACCAAAAGAAACTGATGTACAGATTTCAAATAGAACCATCCAACTTGTATCACATCTCACCACATATAAAATTTCAAAACAATATCTATGATCATGTTCTGTGTGTAAAATTAGACAGGAAGGGATACTCATGGGATACTATCAAAGTCACTAAGGTGGGAATGTAAATGTGATAAGTTGTTGTTGGGATTAAACATCATGTACCTCAAGGGAAATCCATGGTTGTTACCCCTATTTCTAAATGGTGTGTAAGCATGTACACTATGTGGCATTCATTTAAATGACATGTATGCCAACAAAATCACCTAGGATTGTTCTCACCAAAACATGGATGAGCTAACCATATTTCCCTTCATGGATTATACACCCATGATAGGGTGTGAAACTCATATCCTATCCCAAGACCATGTCCAGGGTCATCCACAATTATATCACAATATTCCCATTAATCAAACACTATACCCATGTACTAGGCCATTCCCTTTGGCTTCTGTACATCCATGGTCTGGTTGTGTACATCCCAATGAAAATGTCCCCTTATATAGTGTTCCCTCTTGTGTCCTTGCCAATCAAGAAAAGAATAACTACATTTTGATTGCCCCCTTGTACACAGATTTGAGTCCCCAAATAACACCATCCTTGAATAGGAAAAACCCAATGTGGGTTATATAAATGAACACACCACGTGATCGGGTTTTTCTAATTGGAAATCACTAAAATCCATAAAAAAATCCGATTTTCAACAACATAAACATTTTTACCACCAATGGAAGGCTAGAAGTCATAATAAGTCTCTAAACCATAAACCCACATATAAATGGGATGGGTATTCAGTTTGAATATATATATATGAGTATTTATGAGGATATTTGGAGAGTCGGCGCAAAATTTCATGGCCCATAAAACATTATTGTGGTGCTATTAAAATTATTAAATATATTTTATTACATGAACAAAGTGTTATGGAAATGATATATTAACTAACAAACTGAAACTTGTATAAATAATATGATACTATGGGTTTGTACTGAACATGAGTTTTCACGTGGTATAAAATAATGCTTATCATCATCAAGAACCTAATTTGAGGAAACTATTTTCAGAGTGCTAAATGATGGAGGGTAATTTTATAATTTAGTATTTCCCAGGTAAAACCCCAAGTCACTGAATCTAACATTTAATTATTATTAAAATGAAATATTTGTTAATAAAACCATTATATTTATTTAATATTTATTCATAACTAAAATAATTATGATAGAATATAATGTTATTTGGTTGGTTTATGATGAATTTTATGCTTATGTCGATATTTTTATTTTCTTTGATGATATTTATATTATTGTATTACTATTTCCGTAATAGGTGAGGATTTTTAAAAACATTATGTATATATTATAACAGAGTTATTTTAAATTATCAATGTGCCTGTGAAAATTTTAATATGATGAGATATATTATACAATATATATGATAATTAAATATAATTGGAGTAATAATGATATACTTCTATATTAATTACCAATAACTAATAATTATTTAAATACATCTTAAATATTGTATTATTGATACATAATTAATAATAAATTATTTTGTGTTTCATAGTAATTACCCATAGTCAATTGAAAATTATATTACCTTAAATTTCAATTGATTGATTTAATTGTATATTAAATGATTAAAATAGAATGGTGTTGTGATGATACATAATTTTTTTTAGTGGACATTAAATTTTATCAGAGATGAAATGAAATGAAAGTGAATATTAAACAATAATTAGTTATATAAGGATCACATATAATTAAAAATCAATAATATTTTTGTGTGGAGAATTAGAAAAATTAAATTAGACTGAAAAATTTTAACATGTGATAGAAAATATGTGTAAAAATTATGGATTATATATATTTTTTTGATCTTGTTCATAGTTTATGATTTATAATAAAATTTATATTAATCCCTTGGTTGGTCATTCTAGAAAAATGGAACACCATAAATTCCTTGTGACATATATGAAAGGAGATACATATCATTCCCTAAATGTAGGAGTGCACATCCACCCACAACTCATGAAGAGAATGAATCATTAATTTAAGCTAACTAAGTTTTTCTTCCTAATAAAAGAGTCCCTAATAACCAATAATATATAAGTTATTTTTTATACATCTACATTTAATATTTTGGTGGTCATATAACCAAATCAAGATGAATAGTTTGTGGTGTAAATTCATTATATATATTTTATCTCATTAACAGACCTAATTGATTATGGGTATAGTTAAAAGTAGTCTTTATCTATGATTTGTTTTAAATAAATTAAGTGTAGTATTAATAAATTAATATAACCATGAGTATATTTGACGGAGTGTATTTTATGGAATATTTTTTCATAGTTCTTTTTAGAGTCCTGGTGAATAGTGATGTTCATAGAAATTATCATATTAAAATTGAGGGAGGTATGAATAACTGATATTTTTTAAAATATTACAGAAATAATATATTTTCATTAATATTGGGAGGAGTTGTGTCTAAGAAAGCTCAAATTTTATTCCTATGTATTTTGAATCTGATTAAGTTAGGGTTTGTTCCATTATTGTCTTCTAATATATTAATATGTAGTAGATAAATTGATTTTTAGGGATATGATTTCAAATGTGAATATTTTAGACTGTTTCAAGACATAGTGTTAGGGTTTCATGAACACGATATTATTGTATAAAATTATAAATGTATAATAAATATTCATACTTAATAATATAAAAAATAATATCATAGTTGTATATCAATATTAAACCCACCAAGAAGAATTATATAGAGTACTACAATATGTAAAATGTGATGACATTGAAATTGATTGAATTTTATTTAACTATAGAAAATATAAATAAAATTTTTAAAAATAACACCAATGTTATGAATGTGACATGGGTTTTAATATCAAATAACAATTTTTAAATATAATAGATATCTTAATAAATAATTTATTATCATAATAGATATTTCTAAATAAATTATTAATATAATAATTATCCTCAAATCATTAAATCAATTTGTACCATAATGGGTTTAATGAATTAGTCTAAAATATGGTAATATAAATTCATATTTAATGATAAAGAACATTAAAATAGTCAATTATCATAGTGATATATTTATATTATTCATTGTTTATTCTATTGAAATACAATACTTATTCAATAATGATTATATAAATTATAATATTAATTTTTTGAAATTTAAGATTATTGTATAAACCCAAAAAACATGTAATATCATCAATATGTATATATGTAATCAAATAATTTATCTCACAATTCATGAAAAAGTTATTCATTTTTATAAAATCATTCATAGAGTTTATACTATCCAACACAATAATTCTAAACCAAATCCAACTTTAGATATAATAAAATCCCAAAAGACTCCAACTATGATATTATATTTGAAATTAATATAACCATTTGTTTTATGGGAAACCATATTTCATGTAACTTTATATGTGAATCATATTCCCTATCATTAGATATTAATTTAGCCTACACAAATTCAAGACATATGAATTATTATTTCTATATATATGCACTATTTGTATAATTTACACATAATTAATAGGATTTTTTAGAAATTAAGTATTCCTATCCTGTATAAACATTTATCTTCTACCAATATAAATTTAAAATTGATTTAAATTGATCATACTATCAACAAGACCGTCAACCATAATGATATTCAAATTAAATTGCCAAAATGGATGTTTAACATATAATAAAATATCTTGTAAAATATGGATTTTCAACCATAATGATATTCAAATTGAGTGTCCTATGATGTCAAATATGGAATATAAATTAGTTATTCTTCCATATTAATTTTAAAAAAATAATAGAATTATTCCATTAATTATCCATAAAATCACCATATATACCAGATATTGGTTTATAAAAATGGACCATCTATCCAATATTCCACCTAATTTTTTACAATATTTTAAAAAAATGACCATAAACATACGAAACTAGGCTTAGGTTGAGTGGTTGGTGGGCTACATTTTGGAAACTATATTTTAACTCATGTCTATCAATGATTTTCACACATATGATGGGATCATAAAGATAAACTATAATCCACAAAACTTTTTTTAAAATATCAAGAAAAAATACATAGAAAATATAGGTGGGAGAAGAATGTTCCCCATAAAATTGTCTTCCAAGTCTATTCCAATACAAACTATTTTTTAATTTCACCTAATCTTGCTACATACTTTTTCTAAATATTTATATATGTTTAAATGTTTTTAAAAAAATTACTATAATAAACAATTTTAATTCTATATAAATAAATCATGGAAACCCAAAATGCCTTTAAAGTTCAATTTACAGATTATATATAAAATTATTATTTAAAAATTTTAATTTTATATTTAATATTTATGTTACACCACTAAAATTTCCAGTCTTGGAAATTCCCCATCAATTATAAATTGAGATAAACCCACTATTTTCTCAAGAAAAAATGCCTTCCATGTACCATTAATTTTATATATTTTTCTCTTTTTTATGTATGTTATCATAGATATATTATCTAAATAAAAAAATTTATATTAATTATCCATATAATTAATTCATTGGTACATATATTCAATTATTTTAACAAATAAGAGATAAAAACCACAGTTGATTCTAAATTTACATATTATAAATGACATGGGATAAAGATTGGAAATAATTTCCATAAATTATATTATATTTATTAAAACCATGAATGATATATACACCCAAAATAATATTAATGAGTGATTAATGATGAATTTAAAAACCATATATTCATATATGAGACTGAAATTCACATGTTTCATAAGATAAATGGAATTGATATAAATATTCTAAATATATTTATGATTTTATACCATAGTAGTTTCAAAGATGGGTTTGATATAAAATAGTTGGATTGTTATTAGAAACATAGAAATGATCCTTATAAAAGAAAATTGATTAAGATGGATTCTGAAGGGAAGAATTCTAAGATTTATATGTGCTCATTAGAAACAAACCATGTACGATATGAAACTATACATGATATGGTAACTCTCGAAGAATTAATAAGCCAATATAGTGATGTTAATAATGATTATATGATTTTACATGGTGATTATATTTTAAAAAATATATAATATATTCAATAAATAAGAAATGTATAAATGTTTTAGTTTAAGGGAAATATCATTAGATGAGAAAAATAAATTTTTATAAAACAATATCGGAGAAATTCCATTAAAAATGAGAACCCTATGGATTTAATTTCTAGTTTTTCAAAAAAATATTAAGAAATAAGTTATATATGGTCATTTTCCTTTCATGTTTTGGAAATATAATCTCTATAATGGATTTTTTATAGTCATAATAAGAGTATAAATTAATTATATGATGGAATTACTTCTTGTGAAAATGAAATTTATTTCCATTAGCGACATTAATTTTCTTATCTAAGAGGATGTAGATACTAAGAAATACTAAAAAATATGAGGATGGTGTTGGATGAACCTATAAATTATTTTAGACATGGATACATCATATTATTTAGGTTTTTATGGAACACAAATTCTTATCATATAAATATATATTAATGTATTACCATTCAATTACATATGTGAATAAAACTAGTGTGTTATAAACAAAACCTCCTGAACCCTAGAGCTACTAAAAGGTGCCCCAAGCTGATGTGTCCCATGGATTCAAGTGCACCCTCCAATATTCATGTAGCTTACGACTAAAAATGAGGTTGAAAAAATATTATAGTGGGGAGACTATACCCTCATAAGTATAGTGTGATAACGGTGTAAAGTAAATAAAATAAAAGTAAAACAATTAAAAATGAGTGGCACTATAAATAATAATGGTAGATAAAATGACCAATTTTTTTAATACAACCATTCAAGTAAATATGATTATGTAGAGTACAAGTAAAAGATATACATTGAGTGTTTCATAAATAATACACAACATAATGAACAAAATCCAAAAATGGTATCTCAATGATCATATTGATCTCCATATCCATCATGTGCTCTTACTCTCCAATAACCAAAAGTAACAATATAATCGTAATCCCTGATCATGAACCGGAAACTGTGTGGTCTTTTTAGGTACCAAATGGTGACCCGAAGAGTTTGTGAGATAAAATCAGTAGGATAACACAAATAAAATCTATTTCTATCTATTATAAGATTATAAAATATAGTAGTGTATCGATGTATAAATAATAATAGAAATAATTATATATCTGTATGTTGGGACCATATTCCTAAAAGGATACATGACCAACTTTACCTTTTTAGTCCTAAGCTACAATACCTATGAAAATGATTCACCATGAATATAGTTATATATATGTATATATGACTGTTTCTTTATATATTAACTATACATTTAATAACACATATATCTGTATATATAGATACATTTTACTAGATAGGGACGATGGTATAATGGAATAAACCATGTATAATTCCAAGATTCTCATATTTTTAAATTGGTGTGTCCCTACCTATGTATCATTATTAATAAAGCATTCCATTATTTGTACCAAAATTATTATAGGACATTATGATGATTATTATAAGTAATAAAGGATTCCATATAAGTTATAATAAATAATAATGAGATCGGTAATGATAGTTTTAAAATTTTATGTGGAATGAAATAACATTCCTACTTAACAATGTGATATGAACCACCATGTCAGTCATCCTTGGAATAGGGTGATTAAATTTTCATTTCATAAACACTATATGTTGAACTTTTCTATCATTCCAATAAACTATAGTATCTATTTTTCTATGAGCCCTTAGCCAAGGCATTCTATAATGTAGAAAATGACACACACCATTTCACAATTTTCTATCATCATAATTAATTTAACATTTTTAAAATATTATGGGGTCATCTATGAAATAATGTGATGTAGGAAAAAAATTACAATACATTCCATTGTTGATTTGGCTATAAAATTATATCATTTCATTTTTAAAATATAACATAGGAAATGCAAAGCACCCCTTCTATAATATGATTGAAAAATATACGTTTCACTTCAAAATATAATTTATTTCATTTAAACAACTCTAACACACTACTAAATCCTCCATTAATTAAAATTTATAAAAAATTTACCCAAAATGTGATTTTATCATAAAATGGAAACATGGTTGTCTTACCAAATAAATTTGTTCTAAATAGACATGTCTCTGATGAGCGGATAATAACACACTAAGAATTTGTTTTATAGTGAATGAAGATAATTATTATATAAGAAATTAACAACGAAACAGAAGTGGGGGAATTTTTCTATAGTGATCATCCTCTATGGAAATAAATTAGTGATTGAGGACTTGCTTATTTAATTCATTATCATTTAAAAAATTAATATAAATATTAAAGGTTGATTCTAGGAATGTCTCACATTTATTTAAATGGTGTGTTTAAATAACATCATATACAATAGCTGAAATGATAGACACCACCAAACTCATTCTATTTAAATTTCACTCATCTAATATCAGGTGTTTATTTGAGTCAGAATGAGTGAAATTAGAAGAAATAAGCAAACAACCAAAAAATAGTCCACACGACCCATATTGATAAAGCATTCAATACATCAATAGAAATTAATTATGTATGAAGGATGTGTTATAGACTCAATGTATGGATTACAAATAGAAGAATAACGAATGATTTTGAGCTCATATTGAGGAGAACCTGAAAATCCTTATAGGAGGAGAGGGAGATCGATTGACCTCATATGTGTGGGAAAAAAGTGGGATAAAAGATGAGTAATTAAGGTTAATTAATGAAGGGAAAATTGGCACACTCCCTAAATTAATAGAGGAACAAATATGATTGAATGTCGGCTAAACAATCGACCTATCTTGCACACATACTGCCTATGTGGCACTAAGTGTGCGGGCTTGGCCCTTGGTTTTCGAAATAGCGTGTTCCCATGGACCCCCTTTTATAGATTCCTATAAAAATCCAGCATGGTTTAATATGAGTTCCAAAATATAAAACAAACCATTCCCCATAACAAATGATGCCACACTGTTGACCTGCACAGTCAGTTGTAATCGTGTACCAAGGGAATTTTCTCTGGAAATTGTGTTTTTGAAGTCTACCACTATCAGAACACATCAAAACACCCAAGCTAATTATCTATCCTGAATATAAATATAAAAAATTAATATTAAATATTCTAAAACTCATATTTAAATTACTGTCATTATTTTTAGATTGGGATCATCAACTAAATGAACATTTATAATTAATTTGGAAATTCAATCTCAACCAAAACACTAGACTCCACAAACTTTCCACTATTGAAATTATCATCCTTGAGGAGCCTTCGTGAATGAAGAGACATCACCTATCAAACCCAGGTCATGAAAATTATACTAAAATTGAACCATTTAATATTAAATTTTGAAAATTCTAGTATGAATCACTCTAAATCATACGATACATAAGCCATTGCATGCAATCCATCATTCAGATTCAAAACTAAAACATTGAGATAATGCCTACACAAGTCCATATTACTTAAGACATGATCGTATAATTTTAACTTTAACTAAACATCCCATGGAACTCCACACCATAGTTTCCGACACATAAATTTAAACTCAACATCAAGGTATATGCACCATTAGGATTTCCTAAAAAGATAATAACTTAGTGCTCTAACAACAAACTCAACTGGTTTAATGAGTTTTATCAATTGGATGAATTACAACCAATGAAATTTAAACGATTAATTTATAATTTTCTATTTAAATATATTGACGAAATTTTCACCATACTTATCTCCTCCCAACGCCATGCCTAAAAAGGTTCCTCCCCGACCATAATCAATGAATCAAAAAAGAGGAAGGGGTGTAGATCCACTAAAGTTAGAATATATCTATAGTTATCAGGGATTATATATTTATTCCACCGAAACCTGATAAAAAGTTCATTACATAATATATTAATGTGATCATTTACAGAATGCTCACTAATGTCATTACCTAGCATATAATGATGTCTCTTACCAAACTGATTGTTACTATAATTTTTCCAGAATATGAATATAACTTGTAACTCCTTAGAATATTAAAAAAATAATATTCGATTTGATATCATTTATAAGACACAACACCAAGCTTATATGATAATTTAATACCCTAATACATTATAATATTTGTTATTAACTTAATTCAACCGATTTGATAGCTTATTGAACAAAAAACTCAGAGTCTAAATGACCTGTAATATTTTATGCCTTTACAACACATCCATTAAATTGGAGGATGTTAATAGTAAAATCAAAATGAATAAAAATAAATATTTTTCACCTGTATTAATAAACTAATGGGATATTTATTTTTTTATAAATAATATAATAAACAATTGGTAGAAAATGTATTATTTCTAGAAAAAAAATATTATCATAATACCCAGTTCGGTCTTGCTTTGACAACATATAAAATAATTAATTGATAGAAATTTTAAAAAATTTATTTTAAAAACAATTAATAATATTCATGTCAAAATTTATTCATGGGCGATTTTTCGGATTTTTTAGGAAATAATAATTTCATGATTAATTGTAAAAAAATACGTATTTTAATAGAAAACATCATTTATTATTTAATAGCATACATTTTTAATTTATAATTTAAAATTTTTAATGTAATATTAGTTCAATTATATTAAAAATTATCTAATTTTGAAAATTATAATATATTTCATATTTAATTATGATATAAAATCTTCTGAAACTTTTGAATGCTTTTCTTCCAAAAACCCATTTCTTAAATGTGTTTGGAGGTAAAAATTATATTGAATTTGGAAAACTGTTTGAATTAAATTTGAAAAAAATGGATTCTATATATTTAATTAAGAATAAATTATATTATCTAATTTGTTAAAATTAATTTCATACCATAAATTATATTGAATATAATAAAAATTAACTATATTGATTAAGAAAACAATGGGATCCCCAGTGGGATAAAATAGGATTATAAGTGTTAAAAATGAAATAAAACATGTCTAACACCCATTTTGTTGACAAATATAGGACTTATCACATATAATATTTGATAATATACCATTTTTAAGAATTTTTCTTGATAATAATGTGGCTAAAATTTTATATTTTAATAAATTCCATGTTTTTCCTCTCATGTGTTTACAAAAGGCCAGCCCATGTCCACCCCTATTTACACTTCCAAAACTATTTTGATCAGACAAGGCTGACACAAATAAATTCCCAAGTTCCATGCCCATGTCCTAGAGGAATTATTATGATTATTAAACCCTCCTATGAAGGCTTTAGGTATAAATATATGGAGGCTATATAAAAAAGAGATGACATACTTTTGTCTGTGAATTTGTTTTACATAATCTTTCACCGCGTCTATATCATATTAAATAAAGATAGTAAAATAAAACCAAAACATACTATATAATGATATGTTTTTATATTAATTTAATAACCTATATTGGTTTCCACTTCTTACAAATGGGCATCAAAACTATCCATCATGTGTTTTGAAGTCTACGACCTCACATATCTATGTAATTCGTTTTCCCAAACCATCTTTCAGGGATTGATATAATAATAGATTTAAATATTTTATTTGATATTTATTAATTTATAACAGTTTTTCAAATATTACATCACATATACAATTTACATTCAATTTCATATGTGATATTAGAATTTTTCTTATGTGTACGGTAGACTACCAACTCATAAAGAGATGTGGTTCTTCATTCGATTATAGTTTATATTGAAGGAGATAAGATAATAATGAATTAATATATATGATATTTATAACCTAATGTTTTTTGGAAATATGAAATCACATATAACATATTTATTTTGAATCTATTGTTAAGAAATAATGTTTCTTTTGTGTATGTGTATACTATAACATATATGAAGTAGTGAAATATGTTTTTTTATTTTATTTTTACATCGATGGTAATAAGGATGTATTTGATTATCATAAAATCTATATAATACAAAAAAATGAATCATTAGTGGTAAATTGGCATTTAATTTCTTTTCATTGGATCATTTTACAAAAAATGGAAACAAAATTCACTCATACATATGACATACCATCTCCATGAATAGTGTAATCCATTTTATATATCTATCTTTGATGGATTACTATAATTTAATATATAATGAATAAATAAGAAATATAACCATTATTAAATTTATATTTATTTTGGATCCATGATCATTATAAAACTATTAAAATTAACAAACCAAAACATACATGAAAAACAAAGTAATTATCACCCAATAGAGTTATTTTAACAAAGAAATGTTATTAAACTACTGATAAAAGTCTACAAGTAAATTATACATGGTTTGAAATATATAATTATGGTTAGTTAATATATTTATATAAAACCTAAATTTATTATAGATTATATTCTAACACATATGATGCAAATCATAGCAATAGAAAGGGTTTCCCATCTTACCTTTACATCCATGAGACATATGTCATTTTAACTACATATTTAAATGGGTGGAATACATAGTGCCACTATTTAAATGTTATATAATTATTATTTTTCTATTCATGGTATTTAATTTTTCATTTTCTTTTATTATGGGGATTGTTATTCAGAAGTTACCAAAGGTGTAAGAGGTTCTGGTAAAGATATAATTTTATTTTGGATTGGTTGTACAAGAATGTAATTTGATAAAAATTAATTGATAGATATATAATGAAACAATTTTATATTATTATCCTATAGTTATTGTATTATTTAACAATTAATATTATAATATCCTTCACATTGTTATGTAAACGTATTGATATTTTTTAAATAATCAAACTATATTCCTCTCTTTTATCAAATATAACTTATCTTTCATCCCCATGTTTTATATAAAAAAATCCAAAAATTGGATTTAAAATTCTCTAAAGGATTTTTTAAGGACACTTTTACCAAATTTTTATTTATTAATTTTTTTGAGGAGTCTTTATGCCATTTTCCAAACAATGACAATTTATCTTTTACCAAAAATGTGTAATTTTTATTAAACTTGTAAGACCCGTACCGAATTTAAATAAATCATGAACACTTATTGTTTTAATACATCCATTAAAATTTTCAATTTCTGTTTTCAAATAAAGGTATTTTCAAAATATTTATTTAAAATTAATTTTAATCAAATTATTTTCAAATGTTTAATGTATATTTTATTTAATATTTTTAATGTCTTCTTATGGTTTTTATATTTTTAAATGAAATCAACCATATTTTATAAATATGATCCACTAGATACTATTTATCGATAGCACCTTTATCGTTTCTCTATATATTTTAGGATGACCATGACTAAGGAATTTATTGACATTATCTTTCTTGATTAGTCTTATTAGTCCATAATTTTCCCATGAAATATTCAATTTATTATCAACAGTGGTTAGTAAATTTCTCCTAAATAACCACATTATTTATCAAGTATATTCATATAAATTATGTAATATATTATTTCCATAAATGGTATTGTATTTTTTATTTTATATCATTTGTTGAGAAATTTTTGTAAGTATATATTCCATACTCGATATAAAAATTTGATGACAATGCATATTGTTCATTAATTAAATCAATTATTCAATATATAAAGAATGATTTGGAAATGTAGTGACATATGGGTGCCAGTTTTATAGTGTGAATTTAGTCATCCGTAGTATCATGAGAAAAATAAGTTGGATGTATTTAATTAAATAGGGTCATTATTATATAAAAACGTGTAGTATTAAAATGTATATTGAATGGTCTTGATTGCAGAAGTATTAAGATGTATACTGATAAAGAATATCCTACATTCATAATTCACCTATTATTATTATCCATGAGATTTTCATATTTATATTATCTCTAGATTCATATCATTCCCTGTCTAATTATTAAATGGAATCGATATTCATTTATTGACATTAAAATATTTATTAATCCATATATATTAAATATATTGATGTTATTTAAATAGAATTCATGTTTAGTTATTTAGCATGAAATTATGATTATTATTATTTATTCAAAATGTATTCGGTTATACATATCCATTACTGAATATTTTACATCCCCCTAATTTTATTTCCATTCACAGAAATCTATGATGCATATTAAGAATGGAATCCAAATGTATTTTAGAGGAAAAACAATATTGTTAAAAAAATATAGCAATTTTTTATTTCAAATGTAATATGGGAATCATGTATGTATCTATAATACCAAGAATACTAAACTATTTGGTCCTTTAGGATGATATTCCTTGTATCTTATACCAATTTAATAATGTAAGAATTATCACTGGGCACTAGGGTATGGGACTTAAAAATTGGTATTAGATAATTTTTAATAGAAACCTTGGCAATCGATTAATTAAAAATAGATTACGGAACATAATAATATGTTATTATTTGGGGATATTTATATATTATCATACTGAATTTTTGGTATGAAATATATTATGTGGTTTTTCATAGAAAGACATAACAATCTAGATACTAAATGTTGTTGTGGTTCGGGAACATATGTACCTTGGGGTAATAAAAATAAAAAAGGTTTATCATGATTTACACGAGAATTAGGTAGTATACAACAATGTGACTTAAATTATTCATGGTTTGACATGCTTTGGTGGATATTATTTGGATAATTATTATATTCTACAACAATAATATTCAAGGATTTAAATAGATGGTGAAAATGGAAGCCCAAGGATAACACTAACGTTTATTATATTGAAATGAGGGGGTTATGATTAATATGTCATAAAAAGTATTACTCATGATTATGTGGTTTACATAATGTTTTCTTCCTACACTATGATTTTTGGATTTAGTCAATTGTTGGAACCAAAAGGAATAGTGTTAATACTGAAAATGAATGAAAATGTTGTAACTGTGATCAACCAAATTTTATGGTTGATATAGTGAAAGATGTCATTATTATTCTTAATTAATTATCCTAAAATATAATGATGAGCCTATACATTAATTAACTCTTATACCAAAGGAGATAATTATATAGTCAATTTAGAGCTTAAGTGATGATGTTTTTGAGGAATGTTGTGTTTATTTACATCAATTGAGAAATTATTAATGTGACACTAAAAAATTTGACAGATTGGAACGAGAAGGTGTTTTATTCAATGTATGAATAGTCATAATGGAAATAATTTGGAATAAAAAATTAACAGTATGAGGAAATGAAATAAATTTCATCTTACAGATGCATTTTTTTGTTCTTTGTCTTATATACTAGGAACCAATTCATTATATGAGTAAATTAATTCTTTAAAAGGATATCCCCTATACCAAGGAAGGAATTACATTGAAATAAAATGTTTAAAGAACGTATGTATTGGGATTCCTAAATTTAATTATAGAATTATTTTTACCAAATATATTTTTTGTTATAAGAATCATGAAACATCTCTATAAAGTGTCATATTTTATAAGAATATATATCTTCATTGTCATATGAATTATAGATACCAACATAGTATTATGATTTAAATATTTATCAAATGTTTCAATTTTAAAACACAATTATTTTATGTTTTGTTTGATGGGATTATACTAAAAAGGAAATATTTTGAATCTTTTATTATAATAAAACCCTTGGATTTAGAAAATGTTTTCGTAAAACATTTATTTGTGGAAGAATACACTTCGTGTTTATGTTCATATGATTACAACTTTTCGTAACCATTTGTGTTTATTCGATCAATAATATTGAGTTAATTTTGAGTTAAAATAATTTTAGAATTTTCTAGGATTTAAATTAATAATTTTTCATAAAAAAAATAAATGGCCTGTCGAGTAACAAACCATCTCATCCATCAAGGTCTTGAGGCATGAAACAATAACCCAAGGGTGATAAATTTGTTGCGCCTATAATTGGCCTACAAGATTTTTAATTTAAAATAGCATGGTTTATAAATAAATGATTTCATGGATAATTATTAATTTAGAATGAGTAGTGTTACTGTGGATATTTAGGGATCAATGTTTTAAATTTGATAACTTGTGCTAAAAATATTAGTTACCATAAATATATAGAGACTGCCTAAAGGACATGCCACTATTTTATGGATTTTAAGAACTATAAAAAGTTATTTATAGCCATTCAAGAATAAAAATATAATTTAACAGAAGAATTGATGATGGTAAAATTGATTGATTTATAACCAAAATATTAAATTTTAGATATGAAATAGAAATATTTCATGTAAGAATATTTACATATATCATTAGATACTAAAATAATTCCTCATATTTATGAAAATGATCTTAAAACATAATTATATCCTATTAAAATAGTATTATCTGAATAAATGGATGTTTGAGTAATCATAGATATATGGTTTTCTCATGGTTGGATTTTCATTGATTAGTCCAATTCTTGTGATCAATGAACTCTATCACCACACATAATTAATTGGGCTTTATTCTTCTCTTCCATGTTCATATCTTCATTTCCCACTTCTTTTCACATATATATAAACATGGTTATTCATTATTATATATAACCTTTCATATTTTTATTATTATATTTTAATATTAATTTGTTAATCTCTATTATCGATTTTGTTTTTTCAAAAATATGTTTTTCATATAGAAATCCATTAACTTTAGAGGGCAATCTAAAATTATGCATTTGGAATTTAGTGAAGGATGGGGGAATGTGTCACAAAATTATTTTAAAATAAAAAATTGGATTTAATAGAATTTATGATACAAAAGAACAAAATTATATGATAATTTAAGTCAAAAATAATATTTGATATATTAGTTTTTAATTTAATGTGATCTCTTTGATATTATACAAAACATGAATCATTGAGTCTAAATAAATCACTAATTTTTATACTATTATAAAATAGTAATTAAATTAATATTAATGAATAATAATATCAATGATATGAAAATTATAAGTTTTATACAAGTATAAAATAATCATTGGTTATTTATTGATTATAAATAAAATAAAAATCATTTGAAACAAGGATATGTTTTCATAAAACTATTATTTTTCAAAAAAGATAACTTTCCTCTCTTTTTTCACATATTTTAAAATAAATTTTTACCACTTTTATAAAATTTCTATCACTAAATAATATAAAATTTTGAAATATACATTTCAAGATTATATTTTGTAGAATTTCTGGGATTTTTAGCAGATTAATATTTTGGTTAATTGTGAAAATATTGACATTTATTTCAATCCAAATTTTTAAATAAAAACATTAGATGTTGAAATTATTTATTAAATTAGTTTTTAATTAAAATGAGTTTAATTTTATTAATACATATAAAATTTAGTTCATTAGAATCAATTTAATTTTTTAGTCTAATATAAAATCATTTTAATCATTTAAAATGTTATCTATGGAAATGAAATTTTTTTTTCGATGTGTCTATAGGTCGAATTTTAAATTTAGTTATAAAACCTTTTTCAATTGAATTTGGGAAAATTGATTCCATATTGTGATTCAGAATATATTATATTATTTTATATGTTCAACAAAATTATAGTACATAATGAATAGTGAAAATATCAGAAATTACACAACACAGATAATGTTATAATGAGTTTATCAGGGGTTTAGCATAGAATATGAGGGTTTAGATGACATAAAAAATTTCCAAAACAAATTATATTGGACTATATCAACCATATAACATCTTAGTATTGATAATAGAAATATATTCAGATTTCGGCATGTCGAAAACTTCATCGTCTCTATATCATTTCAAAATTACCATGTGTTTCCTCTCCCACACTTACAAAAGAAAACACATTATCCTCCTCTATTCACATATAAAAAACCAATTAGTTTTTCCAATACCCTAGAAAATATCATATTTAATTCTCTACCCCATCCTAGAGTCATTGTTTTTAATATTATTCCCTGGTAAGAAATAAATAGTTATCAACTTATTGAGGCTATCTTAAGAAGAGGTAAAAATCATAACATGAATATTTGTTTTATTTTTTCATTCTCCAAAATAAAATCATATTAAAATATCCTAATACAATAATTTTTTTTCTTATATACTTAAGTATTATTATGTTAGTGTAATTATCCATATCCATCTACACTTCTATCAAATGGGATGTGAAACCATCAATCATGTGTACAACGACAGCCACTGCATAGAACATTGTAATTAATTTTCCATCACAACCTTTAAAGGATGGAAATTAACATATATTATAATTAAATAGTATATATTTATGACATTATTATTCTTCTAGAATTATTATATCACATATAACTTCTTACATTCCATTCAATGGGGATACATGAATGTCTCTGACATGTACTGAATACCATCTACTTCTGAAGAAATGTGTTTCATTTTTTAACTAAATTGTGACATGGAAGTTAGTTATATCAAAATGAATCATAGTTAAACCTAAAACATCCCCATATATGGACCCCAATAGGGCCAAAATCATGTCCTTCAATACACCAACAGATTCCAACAAGTGGTGATGGCCTAAAAGCATCGTGGGGAAGATTATGTCGTCAGATCAAAGTAGAATAACAGATGAAATGAAATGAACATGTAAAAATCCATGGTAATCAGAGGGAAAAAAGTAAATAATCTATTAAAATAAACTATCAAAGAATGGATATTGCACGATGACTCAAGGGATAGAATAAATAACTTGTCAGCCACTATGTTGAAAGCATACAAAATAAAATAAATTAAATTAAATGTATAAAGCTCTATTACAACTCTGAGGAAAAACTCATACATAGCCTCCACGACAATTGAAAACCTCTTGAATTAACCAATGATTACATAAGTGATTGTCCTCTAGAACATGTAACTCCATTCCTATGAACAAAAAACCACAACATGTTCTCACCTAGAATCCATACATAAGGTCTTCATATAAACCATGATGCATATATTGGGGGTGAGAATAGAATTGTAGTAGGGAACCATAGTGGTTGGCCTACCATATTCTATCATAACTTGTGTATTCAATATGTGTCATGTTCATCCTAGTTGAACGACACAAAAAATTTAAAATGTAATAAATAGATACAATTGAAAATAAGGGATAATAAATGGGAAACATCAGACCTATGTTTCTAGCTTATACTAGAATTAAAATACATCATCTTTATTTACTTTTCTAGAGGAATTGAGAAATATAGCTCACATATCCACATCATAAACCATGTTTCTTGATCAATTAGGAGCTCCAAATGTTGACACAATGACAAGAATATATTTTGGACCCTAGGATCTTATTCTAGCCATAAAAAAATAAACGCATCATCCATGTACTAGGAATCCAGTGGAATGATCTAAACTGGGGTTTGAGACTCCCTATATTCTTTGGATACACTACCATTCCCAACATTATGCATAACTACCTCGATGAATGAAACGATCAATTCAACATTGAGCTATAAGAATAAAAATAAAACATATATAATATCCCATTTGATATATATAGGCTCCATCTATAATAACCCTATCCCAATGATTACAATCTCACTAAGTTGCACTCATCTAGACCATCTATTAGATCCCTATCCCCACCTAATTGAAAACACCCAGCTAGGGGAGGAGAGACAAAAAATCAATCTTAGTGTAAAATAACAAACCAGTAATATCCTAGTTTTCTCTTCTCGCACAACTAGAATAGATAAAGAACCTATTAAAACCTCAAACCCAAATATCAAACACTGTGTTCAGCTAAATCCTACAACTAAAAACTATAACCATTGATACCAACCCCAACCAATGCATGGGATGACCAACACAGAGTAGCCACAACCCTTCCCATCACCTCGACACCCAAACAAAACCCTTATAGAGATTCCTATAACAAACCAATACTCATGATGGACATACTAAATGTGGATCCTATAATAAAATAAACCCATGGTGTGTGCCATCAAAGTTAGAACCATGAATGGACTCCAAACAAAAAGCCCTAGAAAAACAACAATTTAGGAAAAAATTAAGATTCAACCAACCCAGAGGGGTATTATCAAGAACAGTTTCCTTAGACATATCTCAATCTTTTATTAGTGTAAACAAGTTGTACCTGAAATACAATAATTCTAATCTACTGTATAGGCTATTATCTGTCCAAAACACTAGAAACTGTTCAAAAACATTGAAAAACCAAACAAACAATATAGAAAATGAAAAAACATGATGTATCCTACATAAATATATAAAAACCCATAAATTAAATTCTTATAGAATACTAATTGATAGGTGTTCAATAATATCACACCCTCGCATGGGCTATATATCACTATATCGAACCTCTAAAATAATTATAAAATCACAACATCAAATAAATCCTCGCACAAAAATCAATAAAATCTAAAACACCATCACTAAATCCTCTAAATGATAAATGTATTCCCCTATTGAGATATATTTTAAAAAACAAAAATTTAATAAACACAATTACAATTATAACATTGGGTCACAAAGACACCAAATTCCCCATTAATAGAAAATAATTTTATGTGTAATTACAAGTACTCAACGTGTACTCTCAATAATTACCATGACCATGTATTTTTAAAAATCCAATGTACAAATGGGTCCTAGACATGAGCTCATACATGAACAATGCATATGTGGGGTCTGGAAATGTACCACTTCGTGGTGTGTCTACCCATGTATATAGATCCAAGGGCATGTCCCAATACACTAGGCTTATCTAGAGTATACAGTGTATACTTCCCAAAATCTACCTTCCCATTTAAACAGTCACATGTATTAGTAGATGGGAAAGTAATACAACACTATTTGTTCATAATGTACATAAAGTGAACTTCTAAAAACATTATATTCCTTGAACAATAATAAAAATTAATGTGTGTGTTCATAAAAAAATATGTCATGTGATCATGATTTGACAGACATAAATCAATTGTATTTCTTAAAAATCCCTAATTTACCAAAAACCACCATATCGAGCAATTATGGGTCCATGAAAACTATAAACAATGTTAATACATTAATATCTCCTAAATGGTGGTTTATGTTTAATATATTATACCGGTCTATCCATTGGGCAGAAAATTCTGAAGCATTGATATGATTCACGATCTGCATCACCAATAAGATGATCTAACACCACCTATACTCTCCAATGACACCATTTCTACGTAATTCTAGATTCTATCCATTATGGACTCAATAGGGATGTTATAATTCCAATACAAAACTAGAAACAAATGATATCACTAAACAAACATGTACAAATAAATAATATTTAATTAATTGAATGTTTAGTATGCATCTAAATTTAGAATAGTTTGGAATTCCCCCAAACACATTTCCTAGGATAAAAATCCCATTCCAGGACTAATGGAGTAGTCATAAATATTATCCTTGATATATAAATATTAGAAATTTCGGTTTCTCCCATTAACATCCTCCCACAAGAAAAAAATCATTTTCCCCATATATTACATAATGGTCATGACATGGTTTGTGATGAGGTCTCGCACATAAATGCTTCTCTCCCTATAGAATCCACAACCATTAACCAGCAAACATGATCAACTGGAAATACCAATTCTTCCAACGCTACCATGACCACAAACCAAATAGTATCACAACACCAACGACACACCTACATGATTTACATTGAAACGATACTGATAATATGCTCCCACCATACTATTATCCTTATTTTTAACCCTCATCAAATAACAAAACTCCATGGTCCTCACTCCTTTCATTATAGAAAAAATATAAAGGTAGGGAAAAAATTCTCACACTAGAGTGGAAGATAAAAAAACATACTACTAACTTCTAGGAATGAAAATATCACAATAAATAAACCTATTGATTTATGTTCCAAGACACACAAGAGACTTTGGTTCACTCCCCACCATAATAATTCCTCAAAACCTAAAAAACACCGAGTGAACTCACATTGCACAACAAGAATTTCACCTTACCATTTCACACCTCACTTATCAATAATTATTTCTTCTAAAAATCCAAAAAAACAACACACGCCTCCACAAGGTTGTGTGTTCCATGAAATAAAAATAAAAAAAATATCATGATAGAAAGAGCCACAATAGAACACACATAGGATAATGTTCCAAATCTAACATACAATTTTCCTCTCAAATCCCAGTCCCAAAAAACCAGATCACCCTTGGAAGTCATCCTATGAAACTAGGAGTCTAATTGATGCCTAGATCCAGCATCATGACCACCCTCCAAACGGGTGTCGATCCAAACCACACTCTAACCATAATACCCAATGTGAAACTAGAATCAACATGGATTGAACTCCCACCAATTCTACCCTCTCAACCAACAAAAAACATGAAACCAATAGCACTCCTTGTTATCCACCACACATTCCCTAAGAGACATTAGCCTAAAAACCACTTAGGGATACCACAAAAATCATGTCATGTCATTCCTAGTCCAAGAATATCTCAAGCATCCTAACCTTCATCGAGCCAACCTCCCGAATAGTAATGAAAACCAAACCCTGAACCATCCATTAAAGGATTCCACACATCCCTTGATGTATTGAATTAAACTACCGTACTGGAGAAAGCCTCTAAAAAAGTATCCTTATAAAATATCATATGAATAAAATACATACAGTTTAGTTGGGTAAAATGAAAACAATTTTTTATATGAGAAAAACATTACATATGAAGTTTATAATAGTTTACACAAATGGACCAACATTTTTTGTAAAGAACATAGAGTTTAAAAAATTAATCCTATTTTTCATAAATAATGAATGAATAGATTCATATTTTTATTAGGCCAGGATTCAAATACTCATAAATTATAAAATCTAAAAATACCAGTGCACCACTTAGGGTGATAATTGAGTTGCCTTAATAGTGAAAAAGCAAGGATAAAAATTCAATAACCATGGTAAACTAGAATTCATACTCGAACATTTGTTTATTATTATCATTTCACTTTTCCATCACAATATCCAACACATTACTAGATATTCTATCTACCAACATCCAAATTAGTTTGAGAATGAAAAAATGGCTACGATTCTATTTTTCCAGGATGTGGAATTGTTTTACTGACCTATCCCCAAATTCAACCAAAAAAGGCCCCATGCACACCACACTATACACTAAAAGATACCAAATAGTTTTGATGGCCTATGAGGATAGAGCGGAGATGATTCCCTTAGGCTATAGTGTATTAATGATGGAAATAAAC
This sequence comes from Viscum album, assembly GCA_963277665.1. NCBI lineage: Eukaryota > Viridiplantae > Streptophyta > Magnoliopsida > Santalales > Viscaceae > Viscum > Viscum album. The sequence goes on along the minus strand of OY728165.1, from coordinate 1,331,132,125 downwards.
TAAACATTTAAACATCCAAACAGATCAGAGTTCTCATAAATAAATTAATAACTAATGTAAACTACTATTGAATGAATTCTGAATATTAACTCAAGGAAATGAAGAAATAAAGTTTTCATAAATTGGTTCATCCACATATAAAATATAATAAAATTAAATAAATACCTAAGGACAAACTATTTATCTCATAAAAAAAATATACCCAGTGTCTATTACTACTAAACATCTTCCGAAAAAACCAAGGACTCCACATGAGGTGATCCACTCAAACATGAAACATCATGCCTCTCTCAAATCCATGACCTACTATACTCACCCTAAAATAATTCATAAGGATTTCATGTACATAGTGGTTCACGTAATGTGGGTGAGAAAAAAATATGTGTAAGACACCCCAAACTATGTTTCGAACATATGCTGTCATAACATATGCATGTGACACACATATTATCCTTCCAAGATGAACATGAGTACTTGTAAAATAAAAAAACAAAGAGGAAAAATTTAAAAAAATAAATAAAAAAGGGAAAAAACCGTAGAATTTATTATCACACATGCAGGAAAATATACCCATTATCTGGTCACGAGGTGAGGAATTATGAAATGTGGCTCGTGTACCCACATCATCAGGCACAACCTCTATATCAACAATGAGATCCAATTCCAAAAAACAATGAAACACAAAAAATTTGGACCACATGATATCAATATTGGAATTGGAAATAAAATATGTATCTTTTAAGAACTAGGACTCCAATGGAATGATCTTAACTAGTGGTAGGGACTCCAATTAAAACATTGGGAATAGCTCCATTCCCAAATTTTTTCAGAACTAGATGGGTGAATGAACTTGTAAGGGCATCGCCGGGCTTCATGAACAAACCCGAAAAATAAATAAACCTAGCCCTGGGAGCCCTGTAATCTCCATACATTACTAACCCTATCCCAAGGAGAATATATGACCTAAGGTATTTTTATTCAACCACATCTACCATTATCTCTCTTTCCATTCCTTAAAACAACCACCCAACCAACGAAGTAGAGGATTAGAATCAATATCAGGAAAAATAATCAGGATAATAATATTATAATTTTATCATTCATCACATATTCTCTAGAAAAAGAACATCCACAATTCTTCAAGAAAAATCTCAAACACTGGGGCCAGGTAACACAATCAGCCTCTAACTACCACCACTGAAACCAACATCACCCATATAAAATGCCAATGAAAATAGGCCAGCAACCCAATCACCAAAACCACATCACCAATAAGATTACTACAAAGAGATCATCGAATAAAACATATCTCAAGAAAGAAAAACATCAAGGGACTCCACTATAAAAACTCAATAATATTCCAATCTTATAAAGGTGGAACTATAGTTGGAATCCCAAATCAAACCCAACAAAACCACTAATAGATGGGAAGCCTCAAAAAAGAACCCATCAAGAAGGGAATTACATAGAGTAGTTACTCTATAAAATACAAAACATATGAATAATGTCACCCAACAATAAATAAAATTAAATGATTTCAAATCATCTTGAATGATCCAATTGGTCTCAATCTCATGCAACAATTCCAAAGACTCACACAACTGAACTAATAGTATTTTCAAAGAAAAAACTAGATACCACCTCATATAATATGTGAAAAAGAACCTCAAGGAAACTCATAAGTAATAATCAAGGAATAGTGATCCAAAATCACACAACCTCACACAAGACTCATAACACAAAACCTATCCCTCAGAATGATTCATGAACCATAATGTTGATGGAATCCTCCAACAATACTTATAAATATAGAAACGCCATAATTTTGACATAAAAATTCAAAATGGGCTCCCCCAATGTGATGTAAATGATAAAACTATCAGAATAGACTACATACAAGTCCAATTCTAACTCAAAGGTAGAAATGTACCCAAAACCCATTTATAAGAATGATACATAGTCTGTACATCCAAGTATATAAAATGTACTCTCAGTGTTTCTCTGAGCCATTTACTTATAAATGTCTAGATTAGATATGGGGTCTAGTCGTCTACTAGTACAAAAACAAGTTACACATGGGGTATGTCCACGTACTACTATACTAAGTGTCTTCCTGATTACATGACCATTACCTGCATTATAGGGTGTACTTAGAGAAGATATTGGGTACTTACCAAACTCCTCTTTACCATGTACATGTACAAAGTCCAAGTATATGGACACATAGTACTAAACAAGTTGTATATAAATTATATGGAATGTACTTATTAAAAAATAATATTCCCAACACAAATGATCATAGAGTGTTTTTTTATTAAACCACATTCCATGTGATTGAGTTTTCCTAATAAAAAATCCCACAAAATAACCTGGAGTATATTATTAGACTGAAAACATCTAAAACAACACTCTTAGAGTCCCTAAAAACACAAAATAAATATCAAAATGAAAATTAAAAAAACTCAATGGGGAGTTATGTTGAATACATTAAAAAGGACCTACCTCTGGGTGAAAACCACTAAAGATTAGATCTTTTTCATGGTCCGTAGCAGCTGGATTATAATATGATGTGACCCTTTATACATCGTAGAACCACTTCTTCAAATCTATATATTTTATCCCTATCAATGTATTATATCTAAGATAAAAAATGAATCATGTGGATTACATGACACAAATTATGTATAATAGAAAAATTGAATGAATAGGTGAAAGTAAAGAAAATAAAGAAATAAAAAGAAAATGATGAGATAGAAGAAAATGGGAAATGAACCAGCTCGGCTCAAGTCATTAAGTTAGATGGTAACCCCCCCACCCCCATTAAAATCTAAATGGTGAAAATAAAAATAAAACACATCAGTTAGGACCAATGATATAACCCAATTAAAATGAGTGATTTTATTATATTTAATTATATCAGTATTTTGTGAAAATGAAGCCAAATTTTAATGACCTGGAATTTCACAAAACATATTTCATATGTTAAAACAATTTTTTTGAAAAATAATTTCGTTATAAAAATTATATATGGTCTCCTAATAGTATAAATTAATATTTTCCCACTCGAAAGACACGTGAGAGAGAAAATCCAATTTTCCCTATTTTACTTAAACCATCTAAACGCGGTTAGTGACATGTATGGATAAAATTAAGGAACAGATGTGAAATATATTACATAAAAATACTTATATACATATTATATAATATATAACATGTTATCTTCCAATTTGATGGAATATAATATCATCATTCATGCATACTTGTAGACTACTGACTCCATGTAGCGATGTGTGATGTTTTTCATATTTTATTTACAAGGATTCTAATAACGATGGATTTGATAAATAAAAATTCTACATATAAAAAAATTATTCTGAAATAGTTTTTTAAAATTTATTTTCATTTTTCTCCATCCTTCAAGAAAAAATGGAAAATCATTCATGTGTATGTATGACTTTCTATCCCCATGAATCATGTAATACATTTTTTATCTCTAATATTTATATATTAAAATAATTACTTAATAATGAATATATATTATATTTAAATCATGGTTAAAATTTTGGTTATTATGTATCCAAGATCAATGTAAAATCTCAAATATTACCCAACTAAAACATATACATAAAAAGAAGCAGTTATAACCCAAAATGTTGATTTTAATAACGAAATTGTAACAAACAAAAGATAAAAGAGTATAATGAAATAATATATTCTATGAAATATATAATTATTTTCATGTGAGAGATTTATAGAAATCAAATATGTATCACATATGAAGTTCTAATATAAATGAATGAAATTGGACTATATTTAAGGGTTTCTCATCTCACATTAAATTCCATGAGACATACACCATATTCATCACCTTTTCCATTGTGGGGTGTATATAATGTACCTTTTGATAAGTTATATCTTTAATATATATCACACTGTTATATTTATTGATTCATTTTATGTTATTCCTTTAACAAGTATTGCAATTAAAATATTACCAAAGGGTTGTGAAATTCAAGTTTCATTCTCATTTTAATTGGGATTGTTGGTACATGAATTTATATTGAAGGCAATTATATGATAATTTTATAATATACCCATTTAATATTAGTATCCATGGTTTATTCATGATATTTTAGGATTATAATACCATATTACTTTATTTGGAACATAAAATATTTGGTATATGGTTTTTAATAAAATCTGATATTAGCTGCCTCATCGGTTGAATGTCCATTTTCTTCAACTAATAATTTTTTTATTTTTTTCAAAAATGTTTTTAAAATAATAAAAATGATTTAATGAGGAAACGTTTTCTCATATTTTAGTTTTTTCAAATTATTCTAAAAGGAATCATCATGTATTTTTTCAAATTAGGCTTGATTATATTTCACTAAAGTTGATAAAGAATTATTTGTTTTAACATGTTCATAATTTAAAAAAATTTCTAACATCCTAAAAATATATTTTTATAATCTTACATTTTATATCTTAAATGCTATTTTCATTAAAATGTTTTTATAAAATAATTTTTAATCATTTATTTTTTTAAAAATTGAATTCAATGTGAATGGGTGACATTCCATAATAATGGTTTTAATGGTATTTTTATGGTATATGTATTCATAAAAAAAAAATCAACCCTCTCTTGTACTTATGATCAGCTATGTATATCTTGTGTTCAAATAATCCTTATTATTTCATTGGATGGATTACAATAATTTAAACAATGGTTTTTACTGACTTTATATTTCTTGATTATTTTTTATAGTTATTAACATTATATAGAAATATTTAATTTATTTTCATCATTAGACATTGAAATTACCATAAATATATATATTATTTTTCGTGGCTATACTCATTAAAAATATATAATTTATAAATATTATATTTTTTAATGAAATATATATGATTGATTATATAATTTATTTTCAATAAACATTCCTCGCTCGATATAGTAATTTGATTATCAATCATATAGTTCAAGAATTAAACCAATTATTTGATATATGTAGAATAGTTTGGACATTAAGTGAAAGGTCAAGCCTGATTATAGATATCCTCTCATTGAATAATTAGTATGATGAGACATATCAATTTGATAGCATTATTTAAATGGATTTTATGGTGTATAACAACAGATAGTATTAAATTTTCATGTGAAATGTCTTACTATTATAAGTATCTTGATGACTGGGAACATAAAATCCAATAAATAAGAATTTAATTCATTACGAATTTAGTTATTGTTTTTACTCAAGATATATTATCATTGATATTGTCTATTTTTTTCATTTAATTCTATATTTATTAATGAAATTGAATCGGCATTTAGTTATTTATATTAACATATTGATTAATATTTTTCTATTAATTATAGTGATGTTATTTATAAGGAATTATTTGTTTAGTTTTCTACCTCTCCATGTTTATTATAGTTTTTGATTCAAGATAAATTCCTCTATACTTAACTCTTACTAAATATTTTAGTGACACGTTTTATCATTTTACAGCAATCTAGGATGTGTTCTATGAATGATATGTCCAGATATATTAGATGTAATATAGATATTATTGAAAAACTTTTACATTAAGTTTTTAATTTCAAATGAATTATGGTAAACTTGATTTATTATAGTTTATCAAGACACTAATATATATATTCAAATTTAATTTGATTATTATATCTTATACCAATATAATAATGTTACCTCTGACTCTGGGCTACTATGGTAGGGGTATATACAGAGTTGTATACCTGATCTTACACCCATTGATCGTCACACTCAAAAAATTTCACCAAATCCTTAACAAAATATATTATAACCTCAATATAAACGTATATAGTCAATGTAGTTCATCAAAAAATGCATATTAAAATAAATTTATAAGTGTGATGTTGTTACATAGTTGAAACTTCCACATATCAAGAACACTGATTGAGTGTAGTGGCATTATATCACCAAGTGATTGAGTAATAGAAATGAATAGTTTCTATGATTGTATCCAAATTTTCTTAGATAAGAATCCTAGTATAACTAAATATAGTCCATATCTATATGGTTATCTAATATTCGATATTGAAACACTAATGGAGCCTATTTATCAAGACAATATGGAATTTAATTTCTTCCTTTAGATCATTGTATAATCGACACACTCCCAATGTACCCTAGAATATTTTAAGATATAGTTGTGATCATCACTAGGACAAGGGTATACTTTGATGATGTAAAAAATTATCAATATGACCTCAGAATATTCTATTATATCCCAGAAGAATGGTCTGGATTGGCTTCCATCCAACCATATTTAAAAACAAAAACGAAATTAATGTTGAACCACTTCTAAAAGACATTATTTCCATAGCTCGACTACACCTTCCATTGTGTCTTCATTAATATAAAATGATTCCATCACTACCTTGGAATTTATTGATTATTATGCATAACCCATCAAAGACAAAACAACTAATAGTGACTAAAATGGATGCATAAAATGGAAATAATTTCATTATTGGGGTGCCTTGCAAGAATTGGCACATATTGAAACCAATACTTCTAGTCTAACATACAACACAAATCATGATTTCAGAATCCATATTCCATCCAAACCCATAAATGAATTTTTCATGAGTGTCACTTCAAGGATTGAAACCCGATCTTTCTTGCCTCATGGGATCTCAAGAGAAAATCTGAAAACTCTCAAATGGAATAATTAACTAGAAGTCTTTATAAATTGAATAAAACACTAAATGATGAATAATGTGATACTCCCCATCATTAAGAGTGTCCTAGGGATCATTTACTGAGAATGAAAACTCATTACTCGGCACATGCTACCTCCAACATAGAACAAGGTTTATAAATGTTTATGGCACAATATTATAAAGTGAAAATTTGTAAGAGAGGGAAACCCAACCACATAAAATCAATTTTGATCATATTTACAATAGATGTATGTGGGGTGCCCCCATGACCCCCACCCTCTCACATCATCAATATTAAGCATGTAATTCAAAACTAAACTAATTGATAGTGTTATAACACCCAATTCCTTTGTGATGTCATCTTGAGTACATGGAAAATTCCACATCCTCTAACACAAAATTAACTATACTATAGTGAAGACTCGATAACATAGTGTAATTATTCATAGATTAAAAATTCCATTTCAACTCATATAGTTTACTGCATTGTTATAATAACTCGAAGAAAACTATATGTATTAACTAATACTACATCGAGAATTCATCAACGTATGGGAACATTATTTGAAATAATAGATTGGACAATAAAACCTATGGATTAAATAATAGTTTGTCCCATATAAAGGATTTATCCTATACATTTATCACCCCATATGAATTTTAATTTGGATGACAACATTGAGAATTATTAATAACTAATGAAGAAGAAGGGTCACACAAGTTATTATGAAGCATAAAATTCTTGAAAAATTTGTAACAGACTAAACTAGGGCATAAATTTTTTGTTATTCCGAAAAACAAGGCTCAAAATTCCAAATGATCAACCTTATATTTGGGTGGTGTCATATAATCACAAAGTGTTCTCCATAGAAAACAATTACATGAATGACACTAGACCTTTCGAATTATTCATTATATTTTTAGAAGGATTTAATTTCTATTGAAACTAACTGTCATGGGATAATCCCTACAAAAAATAAAAAATCAACACCACAAAAAGTACATACAAAAATGGTAAATAGTAATAACTTCAGAACGTCTATGATCATTGTAATATTAAAAACGTCAATATAGAACTATAAAGAATATAACCATTTTCATCTAAGGAAAAATATAGGAATGATTTAAACTACCACGATATAAGGGTTTATGCTAAGAACACAACAATAATGAATCATTTATTAGATTTTACATGATTACCTTTTCTTCTCAAGATCCTAAAAAGGATAAATTAAATAATAAGAATGAACAATTTTTGAAAAAAAACAATTCAATGTTATTTATTTAGCTAATAAAAAGGGGAAACATTTGCATGTTTTATGAAACTTCCATTCAATGAGTATTTATTTTTAGAAAAAGATTTACAATTTATAAAATTTATCATATAAATTTAATTTATTAATTTTCTTCATCCTTAATGATATCACTTTTTTGTATAGTTATTGAAAATGTATATTCATTTCTATTGAGGAAAGCACCCTTTAGTTATTCATTGGAATTTTAATTAAATATTTCCTAGTATAAGTACATATCAAAATTAGATAATAGGTATTTATTAATTATTGGGATTATTCTTTGTAATTCAGCACAATTTATTTATAAGTAACATTGTATAAGTGGATAATGGATCTTGAAATAATTATCAATATGTAGACTATGTATAAAACCATGTGGTTAGATAAAAAGTATTATAACGATTATGGTGATATATTAGGATCCCATAAAGGTAAATAACATTTAAAAAACACCATAATTAGATGTATCTCATAAATAACATTCCCCAAATGACTTACTTTTGTCATGTTGTTCATTAAAGAATTTATTCTTACGGGTCATCATTCCCATGATATAGAGGTACAAGATATTAAAACAAGAAAAAGTTCCTATAACAATTTCAATTGTAAGAATGTCATGTTTCTGTTAGATGCATTTACATTCCCAATCTTGATGGTAAAATCTATTATAACATAAAATTATCATGCATGTAGCAATAACCAGGTATTACTATTTTATTTTAGAACACATCCAATTCAATTGTGGTGGTTCAATTATATTAGTAACCATTTAAATTTTATAAATTCTCATAAAATGTATAAATTAGACAATTAGTTGCCATTTTTTTCAACAAGGAATGTTTCATCCAATTAAACCAATACTCCAAAGTTCAAACATGTCATTATTGGTTAGCTAATGTTCCTCTATCAAAAAAAAGGGAAAACCCAAATTAGGTTAGTGGAGACACCTAAATAAGGAATCACATATCATAATTATAACTTGTAATACAATCATATTTGTGAAGAATACATAACTAGAAGTTGGTAACCAAAGAAGCATTGTATATTGATTAGCATTATATATAATAATATTAATATGGTTTACATATAAACTTGTTTCTAAATCAGAGAAGGTAAATCCAATATAATCATGCAATCTAGTAATGTAACCTACATGGCATGGTGCATGAACATTTATATAAATATAATGATGCATGAAAAAATTATTTCATTCTATAACAACCAAAGGGTAATATACCATAAATCTCATAAATTATTAATAATAAAATGTATATCAATCACTCATGGTGAAATAATAATCAACAATATCAGTGAACATCATGAACAACAATATCATCCATGTACTCATAGTATTTTCCACATGAATGTTTTTATCACTCCAAAACATTTCTATTTACCATGATCCATCACATAACTTTTCTTTTATCTACCTTGTTAAACATTCATGTAAATGAAAGATAAATATGATACCTATTTGTAACACCTCAACCCCACAATCCTATAAACTATTCTTCTTGTTCGCCAATCAAAAAGAATCATTTGTTCCTATCCATACACCCGAGGATTAGGACTAGCAGGAAATGCATAATGATGGTACATTTGGATAGACTATAGCCTCATAATCAATGTAGCAATATGGTATATAATTACTAAAATAAAAGAATACGAAATATAAATGAGAGGCATCAGAAAAATTAATTACTGGTAAAACAAAAAAACATAATTTAATAAAACCTTACATGTACATGTGATGCTATATTTTAAAAAAATAAGACAAAGAGAAATGATTACATAAAAAAGAACATAAAAATAATATCATAATGGTTTTCTTTATGTACATAATATGCTATGAATATATTATGTGAACCTAATCTATTATATCCTTATGTAATTGGACAAGAATAATACATGGTCCTAAAAATAATTTCATGAGGTTGTTTTAGATACAAAATTGAGTCCTGAACAGTGTGTTAGATAAAGAAAATAATCCACTACTAATGGTGTGTAATTCTATGATGTCTATGTATATAAGATATAGAAATATGAATATATATATCAATACCACTATAAATAATTAAATATATGTATGTCAGGCCTGGGATTCATGAACGAAAATGGGGTTCCAGGAAACGTAACACCTAACCCAATCTTTGACAAGCCCCTAAGTGCATTCTTGATCCCCACAGGCTGGAAATATGTGTCTGGGTGTCAACAATGTAACTTGGAAAAATTTCACCGATATAAATAATCATATGATCCAATAGTTAGAACTAAACCAAAAATGAATAATTCATAAGCAATAATGGCACAATATTCTTTTATATTCATGTTTACAATATTAAATCAAAACCCTAGAAGAGATTCAACAAAAAGAAACAACACGTTGTCCTAAAAAACCGCAAAGCAACAATTGGAGCATCAACCTGAAGCTTCCACCACAACACATGTAAGGGGAAGCCACATGAATCATAAACGACCCTATCTAGTCATCTTAAATAAATAAATATATATATATTACATAACCAATTCTAAAAAATCAAAAAGGTATAAGTATGGAGTGAGAAAAATCCTAGTAGGAAGTCACACAATAATGACATTCCTTTCTATAAAAATTATATGATAAATAAACAACACAATTTTATAAAAGTAAGACTATAAAATTTTTTATAGTGTACATTTTAATGGAAAACATTATTTCTTTTGATGTAACCAACCAAGTTCACTATTTGATAACAATAATTGAAATATCAAAAAAGGGCACCATTTCATGGAAAACCGTATAGTAAGTAGCTAGAAATGTGATAATAGGTACATCATATCTCTGTGAAATGAGGTATAACCACCACAAATAATAGTTTTTTCGTGCAAGGTACACTAGTAAGGGAAAACTATGCGTTCAAGTGGTCCCCAATAGTAATTATTTAGTTAGTGTTTTTTATCATCAATCCTGGTAGAAGAAACCTAGAGAAGACACTTCTAAATAATCTCACATTCTAGTCCTAGTCCACCCACCTATATATAAAGGATCACCTTTTGTGTTCAATTCCCATTACATGTATCATGCACAACATCACATTTTGATATACATGTGACAATGAATTTAAAAACACATGAATAACCACGATTTCCACATCAGAAATATTATTTATAACCAAAAACAAAAAAAATCTATTTCAAAACATGTTTCACATAACTAGCACAATTAATCCAACATGTTTCATAATTTTTAATAAATTTTAAAATTCATAACTATGGTTCACACTTGAGATACACAAAAAATTCAATGGTAATAATCAATTTCAAGCCATTCACAAAGAAACACCTTTCAAAAACACATTTCACACCACACACATGGATCATAAAACACAATTAATTACTCATTAAAGCATATCAAATTCATTAAATAATGTTAATGCATGGAACCTCCTACCTCAGGGGAATAGTCTTTCAAAAAATAATGAAAAACATCAATGGTACCTCAATCACACCATTAAAAGGCAATATAGAACCTTAAAAATCATGATTAATCCCACAAAATAATTATATAACCCTAAATTAGTCATACAAACTTATGGAAAATTGGAATCCTATAAAAGTAATGGGAAACCCTTATAGGTGAATAAGTAACCAATGAGAAACTCACGTACATGAAGACTCTTGATGATCACCCAAAGAAATCCACCTCAAAATTGGAGGACCAATGGAGAAAGTGGGGGGATTGGTGGATTTTAGGTCTATAATGACTGATTGGGGAAGAATATGGGGGGGGGGGGTTTGAGGTAAAAATCGATAAGGTGAAAAATCTAAAATCCACATTTCTAATGACTTGGATAGGCCATAGGGTCAGTGTGCATAGTTTTCCAAACTGTGCAGCAATTGTGAAGCCATCACTATCCACCAGGTATAAGTCACAAGGTTACCCCTTATGGTTTATAAACTATTCTCTAATTGTGTGACAATTCAACATCTATAAATAAAACCACAGAGGATAGTTTTTGTGGAAATGAAGAATGTTACCCATAACCACATCTAGAATGTGCACCACCTACTGGTAAGAGAAATTATTACATTTTTCAACTAGAACATTATGGAATCCCAAATGGGAAAAGCTAAACCACATTTTAAGAGAAATATAAATCAAAAAGAAATTATTTGTGTGACATTTCTCCCCACCATGAAAACGTTGTATCCTTAGGATGTCATCTTGAAGCATGATTAGAGAATAAAAAGGGTTCTTCCACCTCAACCCATGACTTATTCTCTAATGTATCATTCATATCATTTCCATGAAAATAAATATCATGGAATGATAGAATAGAAATTCCTTGAAGAACCTTTTCTTGGGAATATACACTCATTACTTATAATTCAAACACATATAAGTAGTTCACAATTTCTAATTCTTCATAATTCAACACATGAGTCCGATCCGGGATATACTTTTTTATGTTGAGAAACATGGAATACATTGTAAATTAAGGTAAAATAGGAGGGAAAATCTGAAATTTATTCCACTTTAGCAACAATATTGGTAATTCAAAATATCTGACATACCTCCATGTTATCTTCCCTCTCTAATCCAAAAGACGATGACCCAAGTGTGGTGTCACCATCAGGAACACTCGATCACTTAGATAAATCTCAAGATCTCATCTTCTTTGATTAGCATCAGTTTTTGGACGACTGTAATCTATCAATAACCATGACCTGATTAGTTTGAACTTTTCATCTGTCTCATTTACTAAGCTCGGTTCCAACAATGAGGTTTCACCCACCTCATCCCATCATAACAGAGACTCACGTAGATGGCCATATAGTGCTTCAACGGGATCCATTCAGTTCAATGATTGGAAACTATTGTTAAATGATAACATGAACAATCCCAAATGACTATCCCATTATTCTCCAAAATACATGAAACCTGCTCAAAGCCTTTCCTCCCAAAATCTAATTCACCCACTCAATCTAATCATGCATTTTATGAATGTATATTGTGACCTATTTGACTTCTGACCCCAATAAATTTGGATGGAATTACAAAAACTAAGAGGTAAAATAAGGATCCAAATCAAAAATTATTTCCAAAGACTTTCTATGATGACTAAATTTCTCCTAGACATACATCTAACCCAAATCATCCACAATAGTTTAATCTATAATAGTAATGAGGTGGACTAATTTGGGCTGATGGTCAATCATTTCCCATATTGCATTATTCCCCCATGTTGTGTGTAGAAATCCGACAATAATTTCCATGGAGATCCCCTCCCACATCAGGTTTTAAGGGGTGGTGGTAGAAGAAATCCTAAGTACCTTAATTGATATTCTTTAACCTATTGACATATGTAACACTTTGATACAAAGTCGGTTATATCCCTCATCATATTTTGCAACAAAAATTTCCAATTCAAATCATAGTATATTGAGGTATCTCTAGGATGGATTAACAACTAAGGCCAATTTCTATCTTTCATAACAACATTTCTCATCTATATTGTCACTAGATAGAGGCCCTTAAATAATAGGATTCCATAAATATAAAACTACTAATCACAAGTCATATCCCAACCATGATGAAACTATATGTATGGATTGTCGAAATCATTTCTAGACTACTCCTACTGAATCAACTATAGATGAGAATGAGTCAACAAGAAACTGGACAATAATACACCTCCACTGTGATCATTTTTCTCTAGGTGAATTTGATGAAAAATCTGCATCGATGTCCACTCATCAATTGGAGTCCTCAATGAATTCACTAACACATTCCTTCATAGAACATCTTCAACAACATTCCCTTTACCTAGGGTATTAAGTATATCAAATTCAAACCCATATAAGTACTCAAACCAATGGAACAACCATAGATACAAATCCTTTTGATATAAAATGTAGGCCAAACTATTATGATCAAAATAAATTAAATTTTTCTCCCAAAAAGCCAATGACGATACATCATTATAGAATGCATCATCACTACTAACTACAGACCATGGGTTTGGTAGTTCATTTCATCTGGCCAGTGTTTATAAAAACCATACTCCATCACATGGTCAGCCTGCATAAGAACACAAACAAGACCCATACCTATGGAATTAGAGTAAAGCACATAAACCCTAGTATATTCTAGAATGATCGACATAGAAGTGGTACTCCTCTTCCTATTTAGATACTCAAAGGTAGATTGACATTATGAGATCCATTAAAACATCCCCCTATTCATGGTGAGTTCCATCATGGTCATAGAAATCAGAGAGAGGTCTCAAGAACAAAACTTTTAATTTCCTATCAGGCAAAGAAAACTCTTGATCTCAAAAGAATTATTTGGTTTTACCAATGAAATCACTGCACAGATCTTATGAGGGTCCACTAAAACCCCTTGTTCTGTGACAACACGAACTATATCTTTTCCTCTTTAATACAGAAGATACACATAGTAGTTTTGGCATAATGGTCATGGTCCTAAAGAGTTCCCAATTAGATCTTCTAATGATGCTCATGCACCTCCTCGCAACTAGAACAGACTAGAATGCCATCCATGAAGGCCAAGTCGAGTGAATCAATATGCTGTAGGAACACTCTATTCATAAGGACCATAAGAAACACATAATTATTTTTTACCCAAAGGGGACGACCGTGTACTCAAAATGCGCATATCATCTTTGGAAATTTGTTTTTGGGACATCCTCCTCTATCACCCTGACATGATGATAACTAGAATACAAGTCATCTTTTGAAATCCCACTTTCCCCTTTAGTATTATTAAACAAGTCATCAATTCAAGGTAAATGATATTTTTTCCTGATGGTTACCTTGTTTAGATTCCATCAATCTATAACCAGACAAAATGATCCATCATCCTTCTTTGCAAACAAGAATGGGGTGGCCCAAGGAGAGATGCCCCATTGAATGAATCATTTGGATTCCAAAACATACAACTATAAAATTAATTCCATCCACTTTGCGGGGTAAATAATATAAAAAGGAAGATATATATACATTCTTTTAGGTTCCAAATCGATATAGAACTCTACATCTTTATCTAGAGACAAGCCTGAAAAGTCAACTAGAAATATTTCAAAGAACACATACATAATATGAGGTAATCAAGAATCAAGAGCATAACCATCATCCCCCATTGCATGTGACGATAAGAAAAGATCATTATTACCCATATCCAGGAGTGGGGGTCCATTAAGGTCAAAATGAGGATCCCATTCACCATGATAGACTTGAGTACTTATATCATGTGCCACTAAACTCACTTGCAACCAATAGTGATCGATTTACACATATAACTCAACTATCCATTAAATACTAATGATCACTTCAATGAGGTTTATTTCTAAGACTAGGAAAAACCCATTATGGCTCAACCCTATACATGGTGAATGTAAATCATGGAAAATTGAGACCCTTATCAATCTTCTTATCAAGATTAATTACCCACTTTATTGCATACGACGTGATTTCAGATGAAAAAATCAATACATTCACTAAATCAGTAGAGATAAAAAAGTATCAGTATCAAAAAAATACACAAATATAGATTATACATGAACAGAATGTCACCTAAAACTATTTCAGACCCTACCTCTATTTCTATTGGTTCATAATCCACTTCATGAAGCTCCCTAGTATCAGCCTGATCCAGAGAATGACCACAAGCATGTGTCTCATCCCTAAACTTAATCTACATTAAAGATGATATATCCCTACCACAATAACCAATAAAAATATATATCCCACTATACTAGATGGATTTGACAATGTGGATATCCCCTGGAATGTACTGCTCATATGCCACACTGATTTGGCTACATTACTTTTAAAAAATGGTGAAGATGTCCCATATCTCTACATAAATGAAATGTTTTTGGAGGGTATGTAAATATGGATCGAATGTGAACTTCCCTCCCATACTTTTAGCACTTAGTTAATCAAACATCAAAATCCAAAAATAAAGAATTACTGGAGGGGTGGCCTGAACTACCTCCTCCCTTCTTCAACTACTCATCATGCTTCCCCTTTTTATCTGATGAATTACCACTACCCATTGCTGACATAACCCAGTTGGAAAAAAACATTACCTTATGATAAATCTATTAAATTAAATCATGGTCAACCACTTTAGCATAGGTATTCAGATTAAATATAAAATCCTAAGGATAAATCTCTAGAATAAACCACCTAAAAAACCACTAAGCCTTCATCATCTCATTGCAAATAGTTTCTCATGCATACCGAACTAGCTCAGCAAAGTAGTTCGTGTACTCCATCATGGACTAGTCCCATTGAACAAGATCAATAAAACCACAATATCTAGTGTAGTACGAGAAAATATAGATAGTAATGATAGCTCAAAACAACCTTGAAGTTCTTCTAGTTCATCTTCTCATGCTTTCCAATTTGGACGACAGAGTCCCAGCACCTCTTACTGGGACCTTCCAATAAGAATATTCTGAATTACACAATAACTTCCTAAAGAGTGTCTATGAATTCTATCATAATGTTTATATTCCCAATCCATTCCTATATATTTTGAGGTTCAATTCTACATCATAGAAAATGAGTATTGTTCATAATGAACTACTATGATTTGTCCTTCCTATGAATAGGTAGAGCTTCTCAAATAAGACAAAATCTAGGACCCACTCCCTATCTCAATGGTTGTAATACCTAGAACACATGATCTTCAAATCTCTTATCAATCGGTGAGTTCGAACTCCCTATATCATTTTATCATAGTAACATAAATAATCGCAAGGGAATAACACTGTTACAAAAAGGAAATGGTCAAAATAAAAACCATCAATACGACCATTCTGAATTTTGTTTCCTTTAAAACATATATCAACATTACCAAATCAATAATAACAAAATAAAATGAAAATACAATAACAAAAATAAATAAACCACCCCATCCTCACCTAGTTTCCATATACGGTATGCAGTCCGTACGTCTCACCTAGAGGAGAAGTCAAATAAAAATTCCTATCATCCCAAAGAGATTCAATATCAATCTCAAGGATTGTATTCCAAACAACCTATATGAAACAAGTAACTCAAGAACCAACAATAATAGATGGAATATATCCAAACTCATTCCAAAACAACTCTATAAAAAAAGATAAAAACTATTATGACACCATTTTGTCTTGAACCATGTCGAGGTGCTATGAAACCAAACACCTGACCTAGTCCATGGCATTGAATAATGTCCATTCTTGATCCCCACCGGATAGAAATACATACCTAGGAATAAAAAATCTATCATGGGTATTAATTCACCGATATAAATAGTCATATATGCTAACCATAATAAAAAAAACCAAATTAGAAAAATTCATAACCCAGCATGGCATAATAAGATTCTAAATTCATGTTTATTACTTTAAAAAAAATCAACGAGGGATAAAACAAAAGGAAAATATATTCTATCCAAAACAGAAACCACTCAATAATAGGAGAATCATCCTCAAGTCATCTCAACAACACCTATTAAAGGAATCCACTTGCATCATTAGCCACCATATCCAAGCATCATTCCTCTACCCATTGTCAATCATAACCCTATCCAGTTACACCCAAAGGTCTAAGTAGATTGTGAGAAAATTCCTAATAGTATTCCACCCAACAAAGATATTTACTTCTATAAACATTATAAAACAATAAAACATGTATGTTTTATCTATGAAATACCAGAAAATTATTTATGGAATTAATTTTATTGTAAAAATTGATTGCTTTTCAAATCACAACCATGTGAAAATTATTCCAATGTTAAGAGAAATATCACTAAAACTAAACAAGGTCATAAGAAAACCTTACAATAAATAGATAGATATGGGAATCTAGGTACATTATATCTTAGTGAAATGTGTAAAATAAACAATGACTAATAATGTTCCTATTCAAAAGACAATTAGAGTGGAAACTACATGGTACTAGTGGCCTCCAATCACCATTGTTTAGTTAGTGTTGTCTTTGGAAATCATTCTAGAATAGTCCATGACAAGGAACTGAAGAAAAAATTACATACTATTCCTAGTCCTACCTCCTAGATACCTAATGCTCCCATTATTGCTAAATTCACATAAAATATATCACATACAACATCCCTTTTGCAAATACACAAGCCAAACAATGTAAATTCACATGACAAACACCATTCCCACATCAAAAATACATTTTAAAATCTAATGAAAACCAATTTCATTTCACAACATATTCTGTTCCATGGGAATGATTTATCAAACATGATTCATAATTGGAAAAACATATTAAATTTCATAAAAAGGGTTCACACTTGAAATACACCGAAAATTCCATTTCAAAAATCACTTTCAAGCCATTTTATTATGAAAACCATTCCAAAACACATTTCATACCACTTACATGGATCATAAAACAACTTCAAATACTCAAGAAATCATGTCAAATTTGCCAAATAATGTTTACTCATGGAAACACCTACCTCATGTGAATAACCATCCCTAAAATGGAAAAAACTCCAACCACACCACAGTAAATCCCCTAAGAGGAAAGATTGAATAGTAAAAATATAGATCACCCACATAGAATTAAGATCTAATCCTAAATAGGGAACCTATCCCACTAGATAAGTGAAACCCCTATAAAGGAAGGGGAAACCCTAGAAGGGAGGAAGAAAACAAGGATAAACAAACTTAAATGATAAATTGTGAATATAGCCCACCCATTACACCTAAAAAATGAAGGTATAAAGGAGGAATATAGGGGATTATAATACAATAAGATTGGAAACCCATAACAGGGAAGAAGAGGGTCTGATTTGGGTATCAATCCAAGATGACACAAAAGAAAAAATCATCATTTTTACTGAATTTAAGAGGCCACAAAGATGGTCTCTATGGTTTTCGAAACCATATTGTAACCATAAAGTCACCACAATCACCAGGGAAATATCATAATGTTACTCAGTATGATTTATAAACTATGCACTAAACATACGATAATCCTCTATAAAAATATTACTCCATAGAGCATGGTTTCATGGGTAATGAGAACGATTTCCCCTAACCATGTTCCACTTAATTCCAATGCCAAATTTTCCATTTTTATCCATGAAATCAATGAAAAACCAAAGGGGAAAATCTAAAAAAAAATTTCTCATAAATTAATCACAAGGAAACCATATCGTCCATATATGTTTTCCCAAAGATAGAATACCTATTGATATGTATAAAAATTTATATAGGTACAGGTACACAAGAATTTAATTTTATATATTCTCTATATTTATAAAAACATATATTTCCATATATATATATATCAGCTATTATATAGGTCTAGATGTGTGTGTAAAGTGTATATCTAATAATATAATAGTATCATGTGTTATATAGGGGTCGGTATACTGGATCCACATTATAAATATAGGATTCCATATCGAGTAACAAAATTAATATAATATTCCTTTTTGAGTATCATAACAAATATTTGATGTCATTTTGGGAATCATAAATAATAATGGAAATGGTCATGGATGACATCCATACTGATGGGTGTGATGCATCATTTCCTACTACCCAAAAGATGTGAATGACTATTTCCACAATCATAGAACAAGTGGGATTTAATCATCACATATGAAAAATTAACCCATGACCTTCTATTTCAATCAAGTATATGATATTGTCACATTCCATATAAGCCCTTATCTAAGGATTTATATAAAGAGGTACATGATATTTATCAAGTCATAGTGAAAATTCATTATCATAAATAATTTATTATTTTATATAGGAATTGAATAATCCATGACATAAAATAATGTAGGTATGAGGAATAAATTCAATTCTATTTTTAATTCATCTATTCAATTGTACCATTAAATTTATAAATACATAAAAGGATGAGGGGAGAACCCAAGCCAAAATATGATTCATCAAGTTAAAATATCTTTATAAAATATAAAATAATTCATTTAAAAAATTACAAACACATCAAGAAACTCCATTTATTTTAATTGATCTAACATCTCACCTAAATGGTGGTTTTATCATAAACTGAATCATTGTGGTTGTACCACTTCATTTAATTGATAATAAATATTTTCCCATTAGGTTTTTATTAAAATAATAACAAAGGTTTTATTTGATATAAATAATATCATTATAACTTAATAATTAAAAAACACCCTATGGGGGTGGGTTTCACCTAGTTAAGAACTAAGGATGAAAATTAGGGTATGGAAACCCATTGAATAAAAAATTGGTTATATTAAAAATATAATGTTTAATGGGAGTCACTCGAAAGTACATTGACGAAAAAATTGGTGTATTTTGTAATCATTATATATATTAAGGGATATTATATTGAGAAAAATAGTCATTATTAGGATGTTTCAATCATCTAATATTGGTATTTGACTCATGATGGAATGGTAGAAATCGAAAAAAATCATTCAATATTTTTTTACATGAGCCCAAATTTAAATATAATTAAAAACATATATAAAAAAATGAAGGATAAAGGATGAGTAAAATAATTACCATAGGTATTCCAGCATGCTGAATGATCGTTGATTGGGAGATCAAATTAAAGAGAACCCCTATTTCCTAGGGTGTGTGAGGAATATGGAGTGGCCTCATATTCATGATATAATATGGGAGAAAATTAGAGGCTTTAGGGTTATGGAATGTATGGAAAAATTATAAAATAACCCCTTTAAATTAGGAGAATAGTATGGAGAAAACATGTGACAACCATGTATACTCACTACCTAAGTAGAACTAAGTGTGTATGTTAGGCACATTATTTTCCAAATTATTTTCCACCTATGTTTTCCCCACTACTGTTTTCTATAGACATTCCACATAGTTTTCCAATATTGTAGAAAGATTAAAAAAATCCCCTAAACCAATAGATCCCCATGGTTTTTCCCCACGTTATGTACTAATGTTTCACCTTCCAGTTTGCTAGTTATGTTTCTCTAAAAATAGAGTGTTAGTATAATGACACTCCCAAAACCCATCAAAACACCTAAGAAGTTTTTGGCATCCAAATTACATCTAAAAATCTATTTTATGTTTTGAAACTATAAAATTTAAAATTTTAAGATTCTTTTTAATATATACCATCCACTAAATTAAAATTTCAAATTCGATTGAAAATTTCATACATTAAAAAACATTAGACTGTATAAAAACAAATTCAACATGGCTGATAATAGAGGGGAAATAATGAAGCTTACTAAATTTAATTGTTGTGATTGAGCTAATATAAGGATAATATGATGAATGATGTGTTATTATATGAAGTATAAATAATAAAATTACATTTGTAAATCCTATCAGATGTTAGAATAATAGGATACTACAAACATAATTCAACGTATTACATATTAAGTCTTTTCACCCAATAATTCCATATTTTATGATATTTTTTAACTTATTATCTCTTATAAGAATTAGGTGAAATGAAATACAAAAGGAATATGTTTAACATCTTTAAGAAATTTATTTCATTTTAATTTATAATTATATATTTTTTCATTATTATATTTCATGATCTAATTCATGTAGATAAAATAGTCGATATAAAATTAGACAACAAATAAAGGATCATTATTTTAATGTTATATCTATATTAAATAGAATTGTGTGCCTTTTTATGGACGATTCCTAGAGATGTGTTTTGAATTTGGAGAAAAAATAATATAAAAAGAAGTTAAAACTGAACATTACCATGAATCATTAATATAAATATTTCATAAAATATGTTTATGTAAAAATACTATGCCATAATCCAATTGTATGGTTTAAAAAATATGTTGGGTATCATATGAAGTTGTTACACAATGGTTTAATGTGGTATATTTTTATACAGGGATATATTTATTTCAAATTTATAATTATATGAAGCTTCCATTAATGGGAAAAAATAATATCTACTAAAAATAATTTTTAAATAATCATGTTATAATTTTTAACTTCTACGTGGTAATTAATTTTTTGTTATTACATGAGTTTGAGGGAATAATTTTTTTACAAAATGATAAAATAATTGAAACAGAATTTTATCTGAGATCTATATATATTTTAATGGAAATTATTCGTAATTTTTAAGAGTTTAAATAAGTAATTTTATTCAGAACATTAGAAATGGTGTTTTAATAGATATTTCACAATTATACATCTCCTAATTATAATATTAATTCATCTAATCATAGAATAATTTTTTTCTAGGCATTTATTGTTATTACTAAAAAAGGAATTTTATGATATTTCATAATGATCAAGATGAGGCTAGTAAGATTAAATTATATAATTTTATCCTTTAATTTGTGAAAATAACATATTTAATATTTCCCTAAATTGAATATATTTATGCATTATTAAATTTTGAAAAATATTTAAAAGAAATAATTTCTCTGAATAAAGATAAAAAATTATTCATGAATACATTTCTTGTTGTGTGATTAAATATGAGATTTTGACACCATATAAATAATAACCTAACTCGTCTAAAATGGATGATGAATATAGGTTTTATTGATTACTTCATTAAATATATTCTCTATTAAATTTTTATGTAAATTATTAACATTTTAATGATTCAGTTCATGTAAATCAATGTAAGATTTTAAGGGTTTGTATAATATCATCTTTCCAATTCTCAATTTTTTTGATTATATAAAATAGACTATATGGAAAAGGATATTGGCCGTAGATCATAAAGTATTATCCATTTAAAATTCACAGTCAAAATTATTCATCATAGTGTTCATTTTTTAGTGATTGATTATTTTCATTAATGGTTGGTATTTTTTATATTCATACAGTAACTCAAAAATATAATTACTTTAAAAAAATGGATATTTTTTTTAATTAGACAGTGTCCACTAATCAAAACCCCCAACTTAGTAGTTGGAAATCTCCATAGTTATCCTTTCATGTGGTATCAAAGCATATGTTCTATGTTTTATATCATAGATTAATAAACATTTGATTTTAGCTCAAATTAATATACATAAAATAGATTTTGATAAATGATTATTTTATTTTTCAATAATTCTTATATGATACTAAATTTTTTAATTTATTTATTCTATTATCTCTAATATTAATACAACTCTAATTATGTGGTTTAATTTAATCAATTAGTGTTAATAAATATATTTGGATTTCTATCATTCTTCAAAAATTTATGTTTCATACAAGAGACTTTGTATATTTTTACGATAAATCATCTTATATTAATTTATAAAATGTATGTCTCTATTACTCTAATGTAATCATATATTTCATTGCAACAATGTGTTTTTTTGATAATTTTTTATTTGAAACTTGAAAAATAATGAATTTTTTTACGTTTTTATTAAACATTTAAATTACCATTATGCAATAAGTATATTAGTTCATTTTGTTAGGTTCTCTATTTTTAGGAATGAGTATAAAACGAACTATTCAAGCCATGAAATGATCAAGGGGAACAATTCACATGCATTGGTTTTTAGATGTTTTTTAAGGTCGATTGAGCATAGTTGGTTGAAACACTATGAAAATATAATTATTGGGTTATTAAGTATAATAATTTTTTTACATTACTATTGCGTGTTTGGTGAATTATGCAACCAAACTGTGTGAGTGTGTAGTGGCTCTTTTCTATCTTTCACTTGGATAAAATTCAGTTTCCCAAACCATTTATCCAAACAATGTGAGCTATCTAGAATTAATTTAGAAATAATTTTCCTTCATTACCTATCATTTTGTGGGGTTTTCCCCTCCTCCTCCAACATATTATTTTATAGAAATAGGAATATATATGGATCTACCCCTTTCCATTATCATTAATTTTTTTCAATCCATATTCGATTGAAAGAATATTTCAAGAGGTAATCTATTCCTTATTTCTTATTTATCATCGTAACTTATATATTTAACAATAATATTAATTTCTCTCTCTCAATCAAACCATAGTTATAATTCAAATTAGGATTATAGTTTTGGATAGTTAATATAATTTTGTGTTTTTTTGTTTATAGTTGTGTAAGATGTCTAATGGCATGAATATGTGTTATCATTGAATGATACATGATTTAATTGATCCTCCTAATTTTGAGGCATTTTTTTCTTTCTAAAGCACATGTAATTAATATTATATAATTATTTAATATTAATAAATTCATTTATTTTCAATTTCATCATATATATTTTACCCGTGACTGGTTTAGATTAGTTTTCAAATGGTATTATCATCGAGCATGGACATACCATTTTCCAATTATTCAAAAAATGTACAATTTTCTATTTTAATGGTTTTATAAATTTTTTATAAGGGTTTTAAAACTTATTCCATATAAAGGAGTCTTTTTTATTTTTTAGGGGTGAATTATAAAAATAATTAGATTTGATATCAATTGATTTATTTGAGGTTATTGGGTATCAATGTTTCTTGGAAGGTTTTTATTGTATTGTTTTGGAAACATTTTTATTTCCAAATTCATTTGAATATACAAATGAAAAATTTAATTTCTATAGATTTTATAACTGTGATTTTCAATGGTGTAAATTAGATTTATTCCTTAACTTTTTTTGGATAATTTGATATGAACTTTTCATAAATTTTTTTACTAAAATTAGTGAATGATAAATTTTTCCTTCTGTGATGGTTTCTCTGATAGATCTTTGTAACCACTTGTGGTTTTATAATATTTGGGTACCGATATTTTGGTTTATATATATAAATATCTGATTAGGTTTACATGCAAGGGGTGTATTTTGTGAGATAATGTTTGTTTTTTAATTAATTATATTTTTTATGGGATTTAATGATTACTCACATTAATTAATTTATTTCTTGGAAATCATAGTAGTTAGTAAAAAATATAGATTATTTAATATTATTGTATACCATGTCTTTTGTCAAGTGTTGTGATAGGGGAATTGTCTTTACATAAAATTTTTGTGCACATGATAGCTTCCATATCTTACTATTGTGTAGGTATTGATTATTTTCATGATAATAATTGGACTGAAATGTTTTCGTAGGGTGTACAAGTGTTCATGTCAGTATTTTGGATCATGTTACATGAGTCCTATGGAGTTTACCACAATTTTTCGTTCTCTTTTAGGATGTTTAGTAGATCCTATACTATACTATATTATACCCAACATTTCCTTATTATTTAGAACCAATTATTGGTTGAGTTGCCTTTAAAATGTGTTATTAACACCTTGGTTCTATATTTGGATTGAATATTACATATACCATTTTTAGTTTACTTTCTATACAATCTCTAATGTCAATTCTAATATTTTTTTTTGAAAAAAAGTAATCTGGTTGTTTCATGGAAAGTTTTTATGAAATTGGGTCTAAATAAGGTTATTGATGAAAATGGGAGTATAGATGTATAATTTTGAAAGGATGAAAAACAATGAATTTTATTCGGTTTTAAAAAATTTAATGAAACTATTAATAAATTTTAAAAAATATGTAATTAAATTATTTGGTAGCCCTTGATTTACAAAGAAGCGTGGAATATTTTAAATGTAACACCCAATGTTTTAGGTGCTATTATAATTGTTGTTTTTATTTTTTGTTTTATTTTATGTTTTTATTCTTATTATTCATGTCTATAAGTGTATAGAACGTTTCACTATTATTTCATAAGGATTGAAACATGAATAGAAAATGTGTACCAAATGATGGAAACCAATATAAAGACACATCATTCATTAATAAGTAGGATATGAAATCAAAATCACCTAAAAATAAATACATTACATAGTAGATTATTGATCATAATGGATGAAGTAAATTCATTAATTGTTCATCAATAAAAAGGGTAAAATAGAAAGAAATGAACAAAATCATCATGACTAGGAAATATCTTGGATTGTCTTCATATTGGGGGTCCCCAATATCCATAGAAATTCTATAATGAGTAATTACACCATGAAAGGAGAATTCATTTTGAAAAATAAATAATATAAAATTTGAAATGTTCCATGGGAATGGATAGAAGAATGAAATGGAGAGTTAGTAATTATACATATTGGAATGAAATATGGGTCTTAAAAATATAGTCTCTAAAAAAATGTAATTGCAAATATATTCATTGCAAATATGGTTTTCTATCATATATCCATTATTTTTACTAAATTCGTTCATTTTTATTCCAATCAATTATAATAATATAACTCATAATGGAATAAAAATATGATATTAATATATTATAAATAGATATATTTAATTTTTACATCTAAAATATAATAGTAATATTTTTATTAAAGAATTACATGATGTAAATATATATATTTTTTAATATCTATAGATTATTATATTTTTATTTTATATTATAAATAATTAATTTTACATTTTATAATTGTATTCAGTATAAAATTAATATTTATTTTTTATCAAACTTTTTCATTATGAAATGAATATTTTAGCATCATATATTGAAATTTAAATTTTTAAATCTTACATATGAACTAAAATATTAATATATTTTAAATTATAAGTTTATGTGAAATAGTTCTAAGAACATTGAATGCATAAAAAATTCATTTCAAAATATTCAAATCCTTCCTTTTGACTTTTTATTTTCCATTTTAAAGATAAATTTACAAATATAAGAATCTAAATTTGATAAATATAACATCAATTTTTAATATGTAATTTCATAATAAATTTATCATATGTATTGGATATTTTCATAAATAAATTTAAATTTTTTTCTTTGAATACTTTATTATACTGATACATTGAATTTTATGCCACTATTAGTGTATAAAAACCAATTTAATGATAATGAAATTTTTTAATGAGAATAAATATTTATTTTTAATGTAACTTTATATTTTTTTTCAATTTCTAAACCCATATTAAACAATTTATATTTTATTTAATATTATATACAACATTATTTTTAATGATTTATATGATATGTACATTTAAATTAATTTTAATCACTATTAAAAAAATAATCCAATAAAATGTATTTAAATTTTTTAATTTTTTTTATAAATATATAATATAGACCTTATTTATATTTGGTCATAATGTATAAATTACTAAGAAAAAATAGTTTACATCATGAAAAATGAAATGGTAAAAGCCAATAAACAAAGTGGTAAAGGGAAAACATGTTAAAAATGTATTAATTGAGTGTTTGGGGTGTGAATAAACCATATTTGTTCCCTTCTCTAGTGTTAATCAAATTTCTGTCCATTTTATGATTGAATATTAAATTTTTAAAAGATTTGAGTACATGGAAAAGTATGATTCTATTTCACCAATAATATGGGATCACATCTCCTCACATCACCTCGAACAAAAACCAATATAGTATTTCCAAAAATCAAGAAAACCCTCTTCTAAACACTCACATAAACCAAATGGTAGGATTTTTTTTATCAAAAGACCATCCTTCAATGGTTTCAACCACATCATTGTTGAGATAACCCATGTAGGGAGGTAATTATTTGGGGACCCTTATTCCTCTATTTTTTTATTTTCCTTTATTATTTTTAAGTTATTTTAAATATATCAATAAAATATCTTTATTATCCTTATTATTATGGAAAGATATTATAATTATGCTATAATATTTAACCACAATTTACATTATCTATAAGAAATCTCAAAATATAATTTATGTGTTTGTCGAATACCACCTCCACAATATATCATGATTCCATTTCGTTAACCATATTTTAAGCATGCTATTAATAATGAATTTAATAATTAATTTGGACATATAAAATAAATTTTATACTCTAAAATGCTAAAAAGTATAATTATTTTCTTATTTTCTATAGAAAACTAAGTCAAAAAAATATTTTCATGTGAAATATGGACTCATAGGGATAATTTATTATTACATAATGACTTTTTAAAATGAGACACTATCATTGATTGCGTAAATAATATGCGATGAAAAGATTTAGCAAGAAACAAAAAATTATTATTTATATTTGATTGTTTAAACCTATCCATTGGAATGCTGGATACGAATAGGAATCTATTAATAAGGATAATATTGTCTACACATGTATTTAATATTAAATCATATGTGTCCAATTAATTAAAAATGAATGAAAATAGTTTTGAAAATAAACGAAAATCATCTACCCATTAACTATTTCAATTTTCACAAGTGTGTATTATATCAATAAATTAATAAAGAAAGAATTTAAAATTATATAAATAATAAATATATATAAAATAATTAATTTATTTTTTAGTAGTTATAATATGTTTTTTCAAGACACGATATATAAAAAATGCTATTTTATAAATAAAAGAAGTATTGTTAAGAAAATAATGATTTTTCACCTTTTGATGGAAGAAAATTTTAATATCAATTTTTAAAACTATAATAAGTATTATATTAAAAAAATATATATTATTTTAATTTAGAGTATAAATTATTTTATTTAATTTTTTGTATTTTTTTTAAAATTAGTTTCCTATTTTGATGAATAGCGAAAAGAATAATGCATTTTAATTAAAATGAAATTTATTATCAAATTTATTTATAGTGTAAACTAAAATTATTTAATTATTGTAATTTATAATTAGATCATTTTTACTATTTTAATCCAATTTAGGTGAATAGAATAATTTTCAAATTTAAATTGGACACAAAACCCTTGTGAATTTTTGAACATTTTTACATTAAAACCCCATTATATTATTCTGTTAGTGAGAATCACTTTTGGTTAATTTTTTGTAATTATTAAATTTCAATTTGGAAAAATGGATTCCATATTAGTTATAATAACAAAAAAAATTATATAAAAGGGACCCTTTTATTTTTTTACAATAAGAATAATAATTTTAGTATTTTTTATTGACAAAGTCAAATGTAAATCGGGTAATTAAGGGTGTAATTAATATTATAAATATGATATAATTATCATAAAAATGCTCAAATTGAATTATATGAGTGTTTTTAATCCAAAATCATCCTCGGAATTAAATTATGGTCTTTGGAAGCCACTTGGATGAGAGTAAATAATTTATTATATTATATTCAATGTGAAGCCAATTTTTTTCACTAGTTTGTTTTTAATAAGTGAAATGTTTTTTAATATAGTGTATATAAGGTGTATGATAAACTATAATTAGTATTCTGAAATATTAAATTATTTTATACATCATGGAAAATTATTTTGAATTGTTAGTGCTAAAATAAGACTCTTAAATTATGACAATTTAGGACACATGAATTGATTAATTAATGGAAGAATTAAATTAATGATATTAAATATATAATGATAAATATCATTTGATATAAGTTATACCATCAAATACTTTATTTTATTATTTTAAAAATGTTAGTGATTAGTTAATGGGTTTTCCTTATGTTAACTTGTGTATTTATTTATTTTAAAAAGTGGTGTATTGAATAGTATCAAATTTAACATTATTGGAATTTTTATATAAATTTATTAAAATTATATAAAATGTATAAAATACTAGCATACATGAAAATAATTTATATAAGTCTAAAATTTTTATTAAGTACATGATTACTGGTTGTTCGATATTTTATAGTAATTATATTAACGAGAAATGTTTATACTACATGATATCACAGTGAAAGTTAAAAAGGGAAAATATAAGTTAACACAAAAATACATGAATTAAAAATATATTAAAAATTATTATAATTTTAATTTTATAAATTTTATTATAAATTAATTAATTATACCTTCAGGATAATCATTTGGGATCCATTTGGAATAGAAAATTAATTAATATTAATTTAATATTCTGAATAATTCCAACAATACCTTACCCTCTATTATAAAAGGGAACAAATTCTTTTATATTTATCGCACTCCAAACCAATTTATTTAGTCCAACATAGACTATAATAAATTACTATTTTCCCACCCTAAATCTTGGAGGCATTATATTCAGTAGAGCACTCTCATTAGAGGTGTTACGTGTTAATAAACGGTGATCGTGTGAATGAGAGGTATCTTTTTTAATAAAGAGTTTCTATTTTATTTACACTTCCACTTCATTAAAATATTAATGAAAATGATAAAATTATATCCCCATAATATTAAATATATTTAGGTGTTATTAGTTTAACACCATTACTTAAATCTAACACCACTTCTATCAAATTGGAATGAATTAATCGTTCATGTGTACGACGTAATACCACCTTGTGAATGGATATAATTCATTTTCCATCACACAATCTCTATATTAGTTATAATTATTGAATTAATGTTTAAATATTATATTTATTAAATATTTATAATTATTAAATGTTATTATATTATTTAAATTATATTTTTTCCATGCACATGATAACGAAAATGTTGCTCATGCGTACATGTGAACCATCACATCCACGATGAGATGCGATTTATTTTTCATCATCACATCATATGGATGATATATATAAGTTTATATAAATTATTTATATAATAATATTTATATTAATATAATTATAAAAATATTATATAATAGTTACATTCTTTAAATGATGATCATTCAAAAATGGAAATGTTACTCTTGCATACGTACGACATTTCATCTTCATGATTGTATCATAGTTCATTTTTCATAACCATAATGTATTGTTTAATTTAAAATTATAATTGATGTATAAAATTAATAATTATTTCATGAATATTATTCTGGAGATAATGGACTAATGATATTTTTTACTACTGACATCATATCGAGTTCATTTTTGAGTCAAGTAATGAATATCGACAAAACAACCATCATGATCTTAAATAATTAAGTAATTTTTATGACATCAATATAGGATAAAAAGTAGTATAAAATATAATATAATCCTTAAAAGGTTATCTAGAATATAAATTAGTAACATAATATTATTTTTCATGATGAAAATAGACGTACATGATAAATCAGATTCCAGTTAAGGGACTCTTTAACTAAAACATCATTTTAAATGTTTCAAATAATTATTCTTCAAAATAATCCTTATTTATGTCCATTTTTTTAAAATTGATTTTATAAATGTTTTTATATTGACATGAATATTTTAAAATGTATGATTTTTAGTTCATTTAAATTGATTCAACCTTGTATAAGACACATTATTTGAAAATAACATTTAAATGTTTTAAATAGGTTTTTAAAATGGATTGGTTAATCAATAAGTTGAAATATTTTCTTATGAGTGGAAATGAAATTTTATGACTAAAAAGTTGAAATTAAAATAGGTTATGTGTTCGGATTATATAATGGTACTTAGACATTTTATGGGTGGTCATATAAAAAATTGGGGATGATTGGTCACATTATAACCTCCAATTCAATGGGTATAGAAGTCAGTCATATAGTTATTTCATTTATAATAGTGACATGTATGGATGTCAACCACATGGTTATTCAATTTTATTTTAATTGTGTCATAATTTGCCTACATAACATTTATATTCATTCTTATGAATTTTCCAGAAAATATTTTTTTAATAGTCAAGATAATGATATATTTCAAATGATGGTCACCTTTTCTAGGAAAAAAATATATTTCATGGAATTTTTTTATATTTTTTTACAATAATAATGGTTTAAATTATTTTAAGACACTTATTGTGTCTTTTTCCTCACTCAAGGTTATAAAATTTTGTAACAGGTTCTAAGGAAGAGTTCTTTAAAGATTGAGATAAAGGTAAAATTTTGAATATATATCAGCATAAGAAATCAGATATTATTTTGAAGTTTTTTATTTTATAGAATAAAGGGATACTATATATAACTATCCACCTATAATTTATGCATTCACTATGTATGAATTTTTTCTTAATTATCTAAAATTATAAACCTAAAATATCATTGATAAAAGAATGTGATTTCTAATTTTCATATTACTTGAATATGTATTGTTTGAGTATGGGTCGTAACAGTTGGTATGAGAGCAGAATTTAGATAAATAAGGGAATTAAGATGTTCTATTATGAGTAAAGTATTTGAGCTCAAGTTTTTTATTTTATTTTTTATCATATAGTAAATATTTTAGAAACCCCTATTGAGGATTTTTTTTATGAAGTTTTTAGGTGATTAATATTATTTTCGGAGACATTTATATTTGGGTTTATTATAGTTTATTACTTGTTCAGATGAAAAATTAAAGGTTTGGGATAAAGTCTAAAGTTAAAACATTTCATGGTTATTTTTTAGGTATTTATCAAAATTTTGGAATTTCATATCAATTTTATATTTTAACAAAAATCCCAGGGGATGCATGACAACACATAACAATTTGATGGGCCCTTGGAATCAAAACCAAAACCGATGGGCGACAAGGGTGCATCACCAACCAACTGCCTTTTTGATATCCCAATTAGTATGATTTTATATTTTGAGCTAAATGTTTTCATGGAATATGAATAAGTTGATTTTGGGTACATATGTTTATTCTAATAGATAACCATGGTATTAGGAATCAATTTGGGGATAATGTGATTAATATTGTTTCTAATGACATTCTTTGTTTCTAGAATCCTATATTATTATGGTAAAAATAATACAATGGGTTTTTTTTGTGTCAAAGTATTAATTATATTTTGGATGAATATATGTTTTTACTATTCAATTATGGTGATTGGGGTCATTTATCAAAACAATTAACATAAATTAGATATTTTGTGATTTATAAAATTTTATATTTGAATGAGACATTATGAGGGATTGATTTTATTTGGTGATAAGTGTTAAAAATATCTTATAATATTCTGTTATCAAATCATTCTAAATATTGGGTTTCAATCTTAGTTTGGATTGCTTTGAAGAATTTTATGAACAATTATTTGTTTAATGGTTCATTTTGATATTTTCTTTCCAAGGATTAATATTACAAATTGATGTATTTTTTTATCATATAAGGCTTATAATTTTCAAGGTATTCTCTTAAATTGAACTAACAAATTTGGTTTTGGATAATGTTTTATAGAATGAGAAATAGATAGGTAATCATTTGTGGAATATGTTATTCTCTTGAATTTGATTATTTTGCTCCATGAATGAATACAAATTCATTTCGAATAATCATCAATTGGAGAAAAATATGTATTTGTGGTGGATGTTGATTAAACGAAGAATCACTACTATTCATGTAAGTAAGTTTCATTTTGTTCTAAGCCCAATTATTAAACTAATTCCAATACTATATGAAAATGATATTTTAAAAAAAAATTATGTAGTTTGTTTACTTATTGGTAAATAAATATACTTTCAACCCATCATATATTTATGTTTTGTGAAGTTTAAATTTCTGATAAACATTTTCTCTATCACTCACTATCAAAATAGGACGATTATTTTTTTCTTATGTTTCCATGTTTTCCTAAATAGAACCCTCCAATGTGTTATATTATTTTACCTTGATACTAACAATTTCAATATTTTGATGTCAAATATTCATGGATCCCTTTAACAATTTGGGATTCCAATAAATGAATTTTGAGAAGTCAAACCCATAGTTCTAGATATCTAGTTCAAATTGTGAGTAATCAATATATTAAATGACTAGGGAGAATGTAAAAACCATATTTTTTAAAAGGAACAAATATGATCAAATGAATAAATAATATTCCACAAGGAGCTTATAAGAACACCTAAATACTATTATCTAAATGATACTATTATAAACCACCTATTAGAATAGTTTAAATGAACATGATTAAATTAATTATAAAAATATAGTCTACACATATGATTATAATTGATTGTTTTTTGAATAACTGATTTTAATTTTAAAAAAACCCTGATGAAAATTAAAATGAAATAAGATTTGAAAAAACTATTTAAATTCTTGAAAGTCTGTTTTACACCAATAAATTAATATTTCAAACTTCTATAATTATATTAATTATATATATATATATAATATTTTATTTAATGTTTAAAACTCAGCTTATTTTTTCTTGAAATGATATAAAAAAAATCCAATTTTATGAATAAAAGAAGTATTTAAAAAATGGCAGGTTTCCACCTTTAAATGGTGCACATGATTTAAATATGGGTTTTTACACTTATATAAGTAAAATTTAATGAAATACACCGTTTATTTGAATGTTTAATATCAAAATATACTTTGGATTAATTTTTGGTATTTTTTGGCTTACATTCATGTTTTGAACAATAGTAAAAAATAATGCATTTTAATTAAAAACTAATTTTTTATAAAATTTATTTAAGGTGTAAAATAATTTTATTTAATATTTTAAATTTATAATTAAGAAATTGTTTCTCAATTAATCTTTTTTAGATCATTTTAATCAATTCCATAATGTAATTGGTTATAAACACTTTTTATCTTTTGAGCATTTTTACTTTAAAATACCTTTTTCTCATTTTTTTCAATGTGATTAACTATTAATTAATAACAACCATTTTTTTAAATTTTAAATAAAAGGATTCTATATTTTGAATCGGATTGTAAAAATTATGTAAATATGACCATTTATTTTCTGACTATATAAGCAGTAACATCAGTAATATTTCTTGTTAACACAATTAAAGGTAAATCTGACAATAAAGGGAAAAATTTATAATTGAACTATTATAAAATTACCCACACACTTTTAATAATTTAATTTTATGGGTGTTTTATGACCGAAATCATCCTTTTTCCAATATTGTATCCTTTGGAGGCCACTTGGATGAGAGCATTACAATAATTATAATATTTTCAAAGGAATGATAATTTGGTAATAGTTTTTTTAACCGGATAAATATTTTTAATATGGGGTTATATAAAGGATATGTTTGACTATAAATATAGTTATTAAATATAAAATGTATTCATACATTATGGTCATTTGTCAATAAATTATGTTGATAAAATATTTAACATAAATTGTGACACCTTGATGATGCTAGAATTGTATAATGACTAGAATAATCAAATAAAGGGTATTAAATATATTATTATAAATATAATTTGATATACTTAATTAAATCATTGAATATTATCGGTGTCTTGGAATGTAAATTGATGATTTAATTTTTTTCTATGTTATATAGTATATTGATATTTTTAAAAAAATCAAGTAATTATTTATAAGAACCCAATATTTTTCACTCAGTTATGGATCCTTTATATTTTGATCTAAATCATTACATTGGACATAATATTGAAGCCCAATGAGTTTGTAAAGGAATAAAGGGTGTCTGAGGAAAGTTCAAATCTAAGAACCGAACATATTGAGGAAACCGTCCATTTCGCACTGTTGCAGGATGGTTGGTGCATGGTTCTCCTACCAGTGCGGTTACAGTTTATTTTTTAGAAAAAACCATATCACATGGTCTCCACACAGTCTTGTACCCTCACTATGCATGCACCCATTCTTCCCAAGAAACTATGAATAGTTTTCACACAGTTCGTCACACCGTACTAACAAACCGTGCACATTCTATTTTCCTAGGTAATTTTTTTAACATAACGATCTAATTAGATTCCTTCCATCTTCCCTAATCTGAGAACCAGAAAGATTAACATATTATCCTCTCAATTTGGTGTTCTTTTGTTTCCTTATATAATAATTGATTGATCTACTTCATTCGGGATCTGATCGAGCTTGCATTCATAATGATGGGTTCCCAATGGTAAGTACTCGAGTACTTTATATCCATTATTCTATAATCTTTATCTCAACCTTTTTACCAAGGTGTGAGTTTTTTTCCTAATTTTATAGATATACTTTAAGTAAAGATTAATCAAGGGATAATATTGATGTCACGAACCATCCCCCAGGCCTTGTGCATGAGTACCCCAAGATCGCCATCTAAAGGATAGGGGTTGGATACTAGCATCGAAAGTCATATCCCAGAAAAACGGGATGTTTTTTCCTTTAAACCTATAATCACACAGTCCAAAAATACAACATGCACAACCCACGTAGTAAATCTGCAGAAGTAAAAAGGTGTGTATTGAATGTAAAACGGGTGACTACTATAAGTAATGGGGTCGAAATACAAGCTCTACTAAAAAGTACAACAACAACAAAAAATATCTCTCAGAATCTCTCGCCAAGGATCCTACATATAGGGTGGGTATATCTCATGGTCGGTTGTCATTGCGGAACGTCACGTCTGAAGTTCCACCTTTGAGAACCATCCAATCATGGCTCTCAATCCTCGTTCAAATCTATCTATCATCTTCACAAGTCACAAAAAGGTGCTGGCGACGTCCATGCGGGACTGAGTATAACAATACTCAATAGGGACCCCAAGACCCCTGTAGGTCTCCAATAGTTCCACAAAAGAAAAACCACAATGTAGGACCTCAATAATAATGTACAAAGAAACAGTCATCTCATTCTAGGTATACAACTCATAGATCAAGAATATTGATGATTAGACTTATGCAATATCAACTTATTCTATTTAGAAGTATCAGAACTGATCCACAAAGAAGTTGTTTTATTGTCAATCCACTCTTGTACGTATGTAACTGTTCCGCAATGACCAAATGATTGGTTTTCCTTGTTGATTATCACTACTGTTGATCCACTCAATGTCTCTAAAATGATGATCCACATAGGGTTCTTGGAATGGTGATCCACACATGGTCGATGTTATGCTGATCCACACCAAGTCACTCGATGATGATTCAAACACGGTTTCTAGAAACTCATCCTTGACAGGCTGCTTTAAAACTAGTCCTCATTGAGTAGCTATGATGCAGATCCACATAGGGTCACTATGATGTGTATCCATATAGGGTCTCTACTTCAAAGACAGCCATCCATAGGGTTCCACACACCCGGTGCGCTCGAGTTCTGTAAAATCTGCTCCTCAAGATATCGGTCATACCTCAACTGTCACTAATCTCTAAAAAGAGGTAGCCCAAAGGACATCCATGTTGTAAGGGTTCCAACGTGACAGACAGTTATTCAAACAGACTCTTGGTCTATGAGTATTAAGTGTTTTAGTACCATGGGCCCGGTTGGATGTGGGTTTGATCTAACCCAGTCATACTCCAACATTCTCCAAGATTCTAGTGAAGTATTCCAAAAGGACCATTTCACTGCATGGATCCCAGAACCATAGACGGTTCATCAAAAAAATGTTTGGATATCATGTTATGGAATTTTAAGCGAAACTTGGTCGGGATGGGTCTGGGTCCGGTCCGACCAGGCCCGACCTGGTCTAGGCCAACTCGAACTTTTTCGAGTCAAACCTACCCAGCCTGGGTCTGACCCGGCCCAAACCAAACCATATTGGGCTGGACCGGTTGGAATGTGCCACGGTGGGCTCGGCCCGCTGGGACGCAGTTCAGCCTGACCCACTGGGAGGGGGCGACCCGACCCGCAAGAGGGCGCGACCCGGCCGGGGGGGTGCCTTCCCCAACCTGCAAGGGAGTACAGCCTGGCCCACAAGTGGGCGCGGCTCATCCCAAAATGGGGGTTCCACCTAACACTCATGATGTCACATCCCCACCCACCAGAGGGAGTGGCAAAGCCCCCATGGGGGCGTGGCACAACCCAAAGAGGGTGCAGGGCCTACCCTAGCTGGTACGAAGGGGGGTGGTTACGCCCCCCTTTCTCCCCAATGCATAAGCTTCTTGGGACATGGAGAGGCGGCTCCACATGGAGCCACCTGGTCACCACGGCACCCGTTGGGAGTGGGTCCCTCCTTCCTTATGGCATCGAGCCATATGGACCTCCAGCTGTTCGTGACAGCACGCCCCTCCGCCTCCACGATCGCCCGGTGGCGGCTGCCCTGATCAACTGCCATGGTTGAAAACTTATGGCCTCCTACTCCTACATAGTGCGATAGCATGAAACCACCTCTGCGGTCGTCTGTTGTTAGCCTCTAGCGGACCACGGCGACTTAGTGATGCATCCTCCACAAGCGGCACGCGACAGCACCCGACCCCCTCAGCTGCTTGTCAATGACGGCTATTGTTGTCACCTTCCGGCGTGGTTCGATAGTGCATCCACACCGGAAATCTTCTGCAGGCCACTGGGTGAGATCTAGTGGTCCGTTTTCTATTCTACAACACCTAAGTGTTTCTTGGTTCCTATCCTTTGTATCATGACCCTTGGATTTGGGTTGCATCAAACCCTAAAATTCACCCACATAGAACGCAACGAAAGAACAAGAGGTGGAGGGACCGTGCCTTGTTCATTTGGCCAGTACCCTCTGTGTTAGCATCTTATCGAGGGAGTAGATAAATGAATCAACAACACTAAAAATTTAAACAAGGAAAAACCTTACCTCATGAGTCATTGGGGTGTGTCTCGCATTAGATGATGGGTGAATGTTCGTTGATCCCGAAGCTAGACTCCAATGATACCGCTCAATCAATGATCTTTGGTTCTTGCTTGATGGATCAGTTCTTCATCAAGAGGCTCTTCAAAAATACTCCACTCCCAAGAACCCCACTACCTTTTCATACAAAATCAAAAAGAGAGAGACAATGGGAGTTAACGTTAGATAACATAAATAATAGAAGTTCATTAATTGGTGTAATTAATAAACCTACTTAATAGAAGGTATAGTGGTTACACATTTTTGTGTAACCGAGCATTTAATATCCTACATTAAATGCCTGAACACCCCTTGTGGTCCCCACCACCAAATCCTAAAGAGAGGTGGAAGATATTTAAAAAAAATTGGATTTACTTTTTTAATCCTCCATGAAAATAGTAAAACCCAACTTCCTCTCTCAATATAGAGTGGTCGAGGTTAAGGCTACCTTAAGTGAATCCCAGCTCTACGAGTTCAACAGTTCCCTCAAATTTCAATTCCGAACATCAGTTCAAAAGTTAGGATTTCCCATTCATACATTTACTAAATGTACCTTAATAAAGTTTAAAATTCCATTCTGGGAACACCAAGCATCAGAATCAAACGTTGATAGATTTTTCAGCCTTGTAATATTTCCATTTAATTAAAAAATACATGGAAAATCTTTGTATTTAAATTCTACCAACCTTAATGAATTTAATCCCCCAAAAACCACAACATTTACTAAGGAATCAAATGGGGTACTGAGCATTACTCTGAGCCTCCAGCTCCAATGTGCTCTCCTAGAGGTTCCCATGCTACCAGCAAACGTGCTGCAAATGTATTGTTCTTCCATGAAGGACCCGCTCCTGTCAATCCTCAATCTCCACTGGAATCTCCATAAATGTCACCCCATAATCAAGGTCCAGCTCTCCACAGTCGATATTGTGTGATGGATCATTCATATACTTTCTCAGCTGTGACATGTGGAAAATGTTATGCACCTGATGAATATGTGGTGGTGACCTAGGCGATACGCCAACTCGCCACCTCTGTTGGGAACCTGAATGGGACCGATGAACCTCGGAGATAGCTTGTCACCCCGACCAGATCTCCACAATCCTTTTCAAGGTGTGACCCATAAGAAGACAGGGTATCCATCCTTAAACTCGAAAGGTCTCAATATCCTTTCAACATAAGACATCAGCCTTCTCTATGCAGTTTTCATCCACTCCAAGATGATCTACACCTTCCTAGTGGTATCCCTTACCAGCTCTGGACCTATAAGTGATGAATCCCCTAGGTCTGTCTAGAATGGAGGTGATCTGCATATTTGACCATACAAGGCCTCAAATTGTGTCGTTCCAATGGTGGAGTGATATATGTTTTTGTATGTGAACTCCACCAAGGGAAAGTGATCCTCTCAATTGCGGACAAAATCTAGTACTCCAGCACAAAGATTGTCATTTAATGTCTGAATGGTCCAATCGGTCTGACAATCTGTCTGAGGATGAAAGGTGGTGATCAAATGTAGATAATTCTTGATAAACTCTTGTAATCCCTTCCACAATCAGGATGTAAATTTTTCATCACTGTCAGATACAATAGTAGATTGAACACCCAAGAAGTTGTACAATCTTCTATATGTAGAGGAATCCCAATCCCTCTACTGATCCCTGCTCTTAGATTGGTAGAAAGGTGGCCAACTAGGTTAGTCGGTCAATGATATCCCATATTGAATCATGGCCCTTGGAAGTACGTGGTATCCCTATCATGAAATCCATGTAAATACCATCCCACTTCAACACGGGTACCTATAATGGTTTTGCTAAGACTACTAGAAACGGATGCTCGACCTTCACTTACTGGAAAGTGGGGACTTGTGAAAAAAAGTCTACCACTGCATTCTTCATCCTTGGAGACTATTCCAGATATTGGAGGTCCTGGTATATCTTTTCCACACCAGGATTTATGGCTAGAGGGTACATATTGAACTCCCTCATCACCTACTCCCGTAGAGCCACTGGTACCATGGTGCATTCTATGATGAAGATGACGTACTCCCCACCTTCAAAAAATCATTCAGGTGTCTGTTCTGAGGATATATGTGGATGTTGATCCACGCAGTCAATGTCCCCAAGGTGCACCTCCCTGACTCACTGAAGGAGTGGGGGAGTGAGAATCATTGAATGGAAGTAATATGCTTCTCTTTATCCATAAAAGATTCCTGGAACAAGGCTAGATGCTCTGTCACCTCACTCAGCAACTGTAAACCAATCCTCCTGATGGGTGAATCTGG
The DNA here is from genome assembly GCA_963277665.1 of Viscum album. Classification (NCBI taxonomy): domain Eukaryota; kingdom Viridiplantae; phylum Streptophyta; class Magnoliopsida; order Santalales; family Viscaceae; genus Viscum; species Viscum album. Next base: position 1,331,091,588 of record OY728165.1, on the reverse strand, counting down.
TACCACCTTCACATTCACAAGAGTATAGAAAATATCAATGTCATAGTCGGAGAGGAACTCTATCCATTGTCACTGTCTCAGGTTCAGATCCTACTGTGAGAAGATATACTTGAGACTCTTATGATCAGAGTAGATTGTAAAACTTTCAACCATCATGTAGTTTCACCACATTTATAAGTCGAATATCACTAGTGATAACTTCTAGTTATTGGTGGCATTGTTCTGCTCATACTGTCATAGTGGTCGTGAACAATAAGAAATCCATACCCTCTCCGGCATCGGGACACAACCATGTCTGATCCCTAATGCGTTGTAGTAGACAATATACCCAACGCCCTCTTCTGGTAGCCTCAAGGTGGGGGAACTCATCAGTATTTGCCTCAGCACCTAATAACTCCATTGGTATCTCCTTGTTCAAATTATGTGGTTTCCCTACTTTTTCACCACTAAAAAGGGTTCCAAAACTCTAGAAATGACTGGTACAAACCTCCAGTAGTACCCAGCCAACCCTAGGAAACTCTGAATATCATGTCACACTCCTGGGTGGATTGAAACCAATCAAAGCCTCTATATTATTTGGATTCACTTCAACTACAGCCTCCAAGACAACGTGTCCCAGAAATTAGACCTCTCGTTTCCAGAACTAACACTTAAATAGTTTACCATAAATATGGTGCTATCTATGTGTATTAAGAACTATCTTTAGATGATAGGCATGCTCCTCCTCCGAAACCGAGTATATGAAGATGACATCGATGAAGACCACCAAAAAGTAATCAAGGTATGGATAGAAGATCATGTTCTTGAGTCCCTTGAACACTGCAGGGGTGTTGTTCATGCTGAATGGCATAACCAAGAACTCATAGTGGCCATACCGACATCTGAAGGTCATATTCTGCATATCCCCATCTCGTACCCTTAGCTGATGACAACTTGATCGAAGATCTATCTTCGAAAAACAACGAGCTCCATTTATCTGGTCAAAGAGATCATCAATCCTCGGAAGCGGATACTTTTTCTTCACGGTCACCAGGTTCAGGCTTCGATAATCCACACAGAGTTTCAAAAACCCATATTAATTCTTGGAGAACAAAAAACATGGGTTCCCATAGAGAAACATTGTGCCTTATGAACCCCTTCCTCTGCTAGTCCTCTAGATTAACTCGTAAATCATAAAGCTCCGCATGAGCCATCTGATATTTTGGTGTATATTTTGGTCTAGTCCCAGGGTACGGTTTGATGTAGAAGTCCACCAACCTTTGAGAAGGTAGTCCTAGAATATAATCAGGGAAGACATCAACATACTGGTCCACCACTACAGGATAGCTCAGACTCTCAACATTAACTGCTCTGAGGGTAATTCTATCCAACTAATGTGTGATCACCTATACCCTCCTCTAATAATTTCAACCCCATGATACAATGGTTCCCTTCTCTCTGGTGATTGAAAACCTGGTCCCATCCTCGTGGAAACACCGCACATTGTGCCTAAGGTAGTATATACGAGCGTGAACTGTAGATAACTAGTCCGTACCCAAGATGACATTGTAAGGCCTCAACTATGCTACTAGAAGACCCTAGTTGAATCTCACACCTCCTAGAATAATCTCATAGTACTGTGAGTAGTGTGTTAACATCAAATCCCCTCCCGTAGGAGTCTCTAGATATAAGGATTGACCCAATGGCTCCACCAGAATCATCGAGCTCTGAACGAGGGTCATGGTATTGATAGAGTGACTAGAAAATGGACTATAAGTACTAAATCTAAGGTGGAGTAGACACAGATCATACATAAAATCATATTTTTAGTGTCGTGGTCATAGGCCTAACCTGCATGGATCTAAGCTTGTCCATGTCCACCTGCTCCCAGTGGTCGGGGAGGACCACCGAGAGGTGGTGGTGGTTGAACCTCGAATTGTTGCCCATTGCCTGTAGCATGAACAACTCCTATGCCACATCCTCCTACATCCTATAGACCTCCCATCTCAAATCTATGCATATGCCTCAGTGGTCCCTTGAACATTTTCTGGTCGTATGTGTGGCTGCTCAGGCAGTGGTGAGCCATGGGACCCTGCCCATATCACGTAAAGCACGATCTACTCCTCTACTGGCCTACTCTACCTCATGAGCCTTGCACCTCTTAACCTACATCCTGGGGTCACACACCAAATGTTCTAGTCCACTTGTACCTCTATTTAATCTTCCTTTAACCAGTTGCAGATGACTTGGCTACGTGTCGCCCGGTGGTGGGTCTCGCTGTCGGTTTCTGCTCAACAAGTAAACTCTCCACCAAAAGTTCTCCCTCTAGCACTCCAGCATGCGTCAGAATGATGAGAGATACCATAGAAACCCTGATATCCCATAAGAGTCCATGCTCAATGGTTTGGGCCCTAGGGAAAGGGTCATGCACCATGTCAGTCAAGTAGCACAAGAGGTTGGCGATCCTTACTGAGTATTGGGACACGGTCAGGCTGCCATGCTGTTAGTATAGCATCTTCTTTATTCTTAAAAAGTGTAGAGTCGCTGGAATGAACTCTTCCCTGAAGAGGCCCTCAAAATATTCATAGGTGACGGTCTCCTCATCATGTATCTAGAGCTTCAGGATCCACTATCTTCCTAATGCACCCTAGAAAATGCTAGATGCTATGTTCACCATCTGGTTGGATGGTATCTCAAATAGGAGAAAAACTCTTGCCGTAGCCTCAATCTAGTCCTCATCCGCCAGCAGATATGTCTCACCTCAGAACCTCAAAGGAAATTACCACTATAACTCATGAAACTCACTCAGTCGGTGTGTAATATCTTCTAGTGTGGCTAGGGGAAATGGCTGACCAACATGTAATGATGTTGCTAGTACACAACCTGAAGGTGATAACATAGTAAGAGGGCCATGCACCAAATCCTCGTCGATTGGTGGGCCGTCATCGTACAATATCTCTAGAATCCTGGTAGGTTGTTTATGTGGGAACATACAGAATGGAAAAAGGTGTGCCACTTCCAATAATTTTTACCTAGTGAGCTGACTCAAAAGAGATAAATGTACAAACATTACCAAAACACAGAAAATAATTGTTTTAGTGCACCGAGTCAGGAATCATAATTTAGGTTCCTGGTGTATGGATACATCGGATGTCGCACCAACACTAGACTGCCCAAACTAAAAACCACACTCAAAAAACCAGAAACTATTGCTCCAATGGAATGATCAGAGTCCCAGTTCATTAGTTGAACCGACTCCTTTGATACCACTTTCTCAAGAACAGTTACTCGAGGCTCGTTCTGGGACTACCTCAATCCCACCGTCCATAGGTCAGGGGTTGGAAACTGGAAATGAATGACATATCCCTGGAAAATGGAAAGGCATTGCCTTTAAACCAGCAAACACTCAGTCCTAGAATTCAATGAGCACAACTCACGTAGTAAAACTACAGTAGTAAACATATGTGTACTGAACATAAAAAGGGTGATTACTATATGTAAAGGGTCTAGAATACAAGCCCACATGAAATTTACAATAGAAATAAACAAACTGCTCCTGGAATCGTCCGCCAAGGTTCATACCAGAAGGGTAGGTACAACTCACAGTCGATTGTCACTACGACACGACACATCTAAAGGTCCACCTCCAAGAACCGTCCAATCCAGGCACCCAAATTTCAGTCAAAGATATATGTCATATGAACAAGACATAACAATGTATGAGAAAATACTGTGTACGGGTGAGTATAACATTACACAGAAGGGACACCAATGCCCACGTAGGTCTCCCAGAGTTCCACAATGGTAAAACCACAAAGAAAGACCTCAATCACAAAGCATAAAGCAATAGTCAACTCACACTAGGTATACAACTCATAGGTCAAGAATATAGATTATTAGTCTTAAGTTATATCATCTTATTCCATTTAGATGTTACGCAACTGTTCCAAAATGAAGTAGTTCTATTCTCGATCCACTCTTGGATGTTAGTTGTTGTTTCACGATGGGCCACTGAAATGATGATCCTCGTAGGGTCAGGCTACTATTGATCCACTCAGGATCGCTAGAATGTTTATCCACATGGGTCACTAGAATGTTGATCCACATAGGGTCTTTGATGCTGATCCCCATAGGGTCACTAGAAGTTGACCCTCGATGGGCCACTCTAAAATAGGTTCTAGTCGGGTAGCTACGATGCTAATGTACATTGGGTTGCTACTTCAAAGACAACCAAACATAGGGTTCCCCATACCCAGTGTGCTCGAGTTCTGTAGAAGCAGTACCTCGAGATATCAGTCGTACATCAACCACCACGAAGCTCCACAAAGGAGAAATACAAAGGACCTCTATGTCCAAAGGTTTCCAACGCGAAATACAGCGCGTCAATCATATGAATAGTCTATGAGTTATAAATGGTTTAGTATCGGGGGCCCGATTGGATTTAGGTTTGATCCAACCCACCCATACTCCAACATTCTCAAAAATTGGAGTGGATTATACCAAAAGGACCATCTCACTCAAAGGATCCTAGCACCAAAGGCGGTTCTTCAAATAGACATATGGATTTCATGTTATTTCATTAAAGAAAAATTGGGACTGGATGTGTTTGAATATGGTATGACCCAGTTCGGTGGGACTAGGACGCGACAGGCTCGGCCTCTGGGGATGTGGTCTAGCCCGGCTTTCTAGGAGGGCATAGCCTAGACCGTAGGGGGCACGACTCGACCCCCAGGGTGGTGGGTCCTGGCCCACAAGGGGATCGGCCAGGCCCGCCAAGGGGGGCATCCCAACCCACAAGGGGGGTGCATCCCGAACTGTAGGGAGGTGAAACCCAGCCCATATGAGGGTACAACATAGCTCGCAAAGCGGTGTGGCTCAGCCAACAAGAGGACTTGGGGCCCACCCAAGCTGGCACGAGGGATGGGGTAACGTCCCCCCTTTCTCTGAAATGGCTATGCCATTTGAGAATTGGACAGTGGCACCATGTGGAGCTGCCTAGTTTCCACATGACCCACAGTGAGCAGGTCCCTCTTCCACTATGGCTTTGAGCCGCGGCCACGTCCCACAGCGCACGATGGCCTGCCACTCCAATTCTGCAGCCGGCCAGTGTCGGCCGCCCTGTTCAACCGCCACAGCTGAAAATCCATAGCTTCCTCCTCCTTCAATGTGTGACAGCATGCCACCTTCTCTAGGACTGGTCGGTACCTGCCACTGTCATCGCCTGCCGGTGCGGGTCACTAGTGATGCCATGCCGGCGGTCTTCCAAAGGCCACAGGGTGATATTTGGTGGTCTGTTTTTCCATCTGATCAAACATACTAGTTTTCTGGGTTGTCTCCTTCGTTTCATGACCCTCAAATTTGGGTTCCATCCAACCAAATAATTCACCCTCGTAGAACACAACGATTGAACAATGGGCAGAGGGACTGAGGCTTGTTTGTTTGGACCACACTCTCCACATTATAATCTTATCAAGGGAGAGGATAAATGATTCAAAATATATTGAAATTTAAACATGATGAAACCCATCCTCATGAGTCGTTGGAGAGCATCCCGCATTGGGAGATGGGTCGGTGTTCATCGATCCTGAAGCAAGCCTCCAACGATGCCGCTCAAACGAATTTCTCCCGTTCTTTCTTGAGGTATCAGTTATTCGACCAAAGGATACTCCAAAATCCTCCTCTCCCATGAACCGCACTCCTTTTTACAAAAAATTCAAAAATTTAGAGATGATGGGAGTTAACTTTAGAATACATAATTAAGAGAGGTTCATTAATTGGTGAAATTAATGAACCTACTTAATTGAATGTAGGGTGGTTACACATTTCTATGTAATCAGGCATTTCTTCTCCTGTATTAAATGACCAACCACACATTTTGTTCCTTGCCACCAAATCCTAAAGAGATGTGGAGGATATTTAAAATAAATGAGATTCATTTTATTAATCCTCCTTAAAAACTACAAAAACCAAATTCTTCTGTCAACCCATTGCGGTTGTGGTTAAGGATACCATAAGAAAATACTTGTGATGTGAGTTCTATGATGACCTAAAATTTCAATTCCAAGAACCGGTTCAAAAGTTAGGATTTCCCGCTCACATGTTTTCTGAACGTACCATAAAATTTTTAAAATTCCATTCTGGGAACACGAAGAATCAGAATCAAATGCCGTCAAATTTTGTATCCTCGTAATAGTTTCATATAATTAAACAATTCATGGAAAATATATATCTTTATAGTCTTCCAAAATTTGGGATTTTCATCCTCAAAAGCCATAACATAGACTACAGAAAACAAATGGGGGTAGTGGGCATGAATAAGAGCCACCTACTCCCATGTGTTGTCCTGGAGGTTCACATGCTGCCAGCGAACACACACCAGAGGATTCAATCATCCATGAAGGACCCACTCTTGTCGATCCTAAATCTCTATTGAAACATCCATAAATGTCACCCTGTCACCATTATCCAGCTCCCTCCAATTTGATAATGTGTGATGCATCATGCATGTACATCCTCAACTGCAACTTGTGGAAAACATATGGCACCTAATGAATTTGTGGGGGAAGAGTAGGAGATATGTAACCTCACCAACTCTGTTGAGGACCTGAAAGGGTATGATTATCCTCAGTGATAGATTTCCACCCTAGAAAAATCATCGCGAACCTCATCGAGGTGATACCCATAAGAAGACATGGTCTCACTTCTAAAACTCCAAATGTATTTGTCTCCTGTTAGCATATGACTTATGCTAGCTCTGTGCAGTCTTAATCCGATCCTGAATGATCAACACCTTCTCAGTGGTTTCTCTTACCAACTCTGGACCCATAAGTGCTAATTCCCATGGGTTTGTCCAGTAATGATTTTATCGGTATGGTCGATTTTACAAGGCCTCATACTGTTCCATACCGATAGTGGAGTGATAGATGTTGTTTTACGCAATTTCCACCAAGGGAAAGTGATCCTACCAACTACATCCGAAATATAGGAAACAAGCACGAATCATGGCCTCCAGTTTTTGAATGGTCTGCTCTGTCTGACCATCTGTTTAAGGATGAAAGGAGGTGGTCCAACGTAGCTGAGTCCCAAACACCTCCTATAACCCCTTACAGAACTGGGCTATAAAATTTGTGTCATAGTCATAGAGGATTTTTGATGTAACCCCATTAATCCATGAAATATCTTGTACATAGAGACTTCCCAAGACCTCTACACATATCTTCTCTCAGATGGGTAGGAAGTGGGCTGAATTGGTGAGTCAGTCAGCAATCACCCAGATGGAATCGTGGCCCCTAGACGTACGTGGTAGAAATATCACTAAATCCATGTAAATACCATCCCACTTACACTCTAGTACCTCTAATGGATACGATATTCCTGCTAGAACCTAATTCTCGACATTCACTTTGTGACAGGTGAGGAATTTTGAAACAAACACATCCATTTCTTTCTTTATCCATGGACACCAGTGCTGAAGTTAGAGGTCATGGTACATATTCGTCACACCAGGATGTACCACCAGAGGGGACGTATAGAACTCCCTCAATACCTTCTCCTATAGCACCATTGGTACCATGGTGCATCCAATGATGTGGATTAAATGCTCCCCACCATCGGAAAATCCATCAAGTTCCTATCTTGGGGATATCTGAGCATGTCAAGCCTCACAATAATTGTCCCCATGTTATGCCTCCCATACTTGCTGAAGGAGTGGGGGAGTGACAATCATATACTAGATGTATGATGTTGTATGTCTATCCATGAATGAAACCTACAATACGACTAGCTTCTATGTTGCCTCCCTCAGTAACTATAGACCAGTCCTCCTGCTAAGTGCTTCAGTTACCACACTCCCCTTCCCAGGAGTATAGACTATCTCAAAGTCATAGTTCTTGGGGGAATTTTAGCCATCACTTCTTTCTTAGGTTCAATTATATCTGTGTTAAGATATACTGGATACTCTTGTGGTCCGAGTAGATTGTAAAATGCTCATCCATCATGTAGTGTCGCCACATCTTCAAAGCGAAGACTGGTACAACTAACTCAAGGTCATGGGTAGAGTATTTCATCTCATGTTGTCTTATATGTCATGAACCATAAGCAATCACTGCTCTCTCCTTCATAAGGAACATCCAAGTCTGTACCCTGATGTGTCGTGGTAGACAATAGACACAATTCCCTCTTATGGTAGCCTGAAGATGGGGGCACTCGTCAGTCTCTGCCTCAGCTATTGAAAACAATGTTGGAATCTCTCCATCCACACAGAGGGTTGTCCCTTCTTTGAAAATGGCCAAAAGGGTGCCTAAACTCTTGAAATGTCAGCTACGAACCTCCGATAGTACTCATCCAACCCCAAGAAACTCAGAACCACGGTCACACTCTTGGGTTGATCCCAAGAAAGAACAACCTCTTTCATCACCAGATCTACTACAACTATAGACTCAAAGATAACGTGTCTGAGAAAATGGACCTACAATATCCAGAACTGGAACATATAGAGATTACCATAAATCTAGTGCTCTGAGAGTGTACCCAGAACTATATATAGATGATAAGAATGCTCCTCCTCTGACAGTGAGTATATCAAGATGTCATCGATGAAGACCACTATGAAGTGATCGAGGTATGAATGGAAGATCCTGTTAATGATTCCCATTAACACTAATGAGGTGTTGGTCACAATGAATGGAATAACCAAGAACTCATGGTGGACATACCGACATCTGAAGGACATCTTCTTCACGTCTTCTTCTTGTATCCTGAGCTGATGATAGCCAGATCTATGGAATATCTTTGAAAACCAATGAGATCCCTTCAACTGATCAAATAGATGATAAATCCTCAGAAGTGGACACTTGTTCATCATGGTCACTTGGTTCAGGCACGGATAATCCACACAGAGCCTCAAAATCCCATATACCATCTTGGATAACAAAAATCAGGCTGGCCATGGAGAAACACTAGGACATATAAACCCCTTTCTCTGCAAGTCCTCTAGATGTACCCGTAACATACGAAGCTCCACGGGAGCCTTCCGATATGCTGTTGTAGATGTCAGTGTCTTCTTAGGGTACTGGTCGATGTAGAAGTCCACCTATCCTCAAGGAGGTAGTCCTGGAACTTCATTAGGGAAGACATTAGCATACTGGTCCACCACTACAGGTTTTCTCGAACTCTCAACATCAACTGCTCTGAGTTAAAGGCTATCCAACTTACATGTGATCAGCTGAAATCTCCTTTAGGTATGTCTATCATGTTCAGAAACGGTTTCCTTCTTACCGGTGAAAGAAATACATGGTCCCATTTTTGTGGAAACACCGCGCATTTCTCTAAATGCAGTCAATCTGAGCATTAACTGTAGATAAACAGTATATACCAAAGATGATGTCGTAAGGCCTCGACGCTGCAAATAGAATATCCCAACCGCATCTATCACCTCCTAGGGTACTCTAACACTGCCAGCACAAGTATGTAATCATTGAATCCACTCTCGTATGAGTCTATCGACGTAAGGATTGAGCCAAACGCTCCAATGGAATCTTCGAGCTCTGAGCGAGGGCCATTGAAATGAAATAGTGACTCACCTAGTGTTGTGGAATCCTCCTAGGGTGTGCGATAGAGTGCCGCCACCTCCAGGGCAAGCCCATGCTGGCTTCCCCCATCGTCTACCTGTGCAGGTCGCTGGTGACGCCACACACGCACTACAACTACGTTCTTCCACGAGCAACTGTGTGAGATCCAGTGGTCCGTTTTCCCATCTGATCGCACCTACGAGTTTTCCAAGTCATGTCCTTCGCTTCTTTACCCTTGGATTTGGGTTCTATCCAACGTGAAAATTAACCAGTGTGGAACACAATGATTGAACAAGAGGCAGAGGGACTAGGTCCATGTTCGTTTGGACCATACTCTCCATATTACCATCTTATCAAGAGAGAAGATAAATGATGCAACTACTATTGAAATTTAATCAAGAAAAAACCATACCTCATGAGTCAATGGAGAGATCTGGCATTTGATGATGGTTTGGTGTTTTTCAATCCCAAATAAATCATCCAACGATGCCACTCAAACAATGATCTTTGGTTCTTGCTCGATGGATCTTTTCTCCATTAAGAGGCTCTTCTAAAATCCATCTCTCCCAGGAACGCCACTCCCTTTTGAATGAAATTCAAAAAGAGAGACATGATTGGAGTATACATTACAATACATAGTTATGAGATGTTCATTAATTAGTGCAATTAATGGACCTCCTTAATTGCATGTAGGGAGGTAAATATTTTTACTGTAACCAGGGATTTAATTTCCTGTATTAAATTCCTGACCACCCCTTCTGGTCCAAACCACCAAATCCTAAAGAGAGGTGGAGTATATTTAAAATAAATTAGATTTATTTTGTTAATGCTCGATGAAAACCATAATACCAACATCATTATTCAACCCACTGCGGTCAAGGGTAAGGCTCCCATATGTAAATCTCGATGCTCTGAGTTCAACAGTGCCCTAAGATTTCATTTCCATGCACCGTTTCAAAATATAGGACATCCCTCTCACACGTTTACTGAACGTACCTTAAGAAAGTTTAAAATTACATTCCAGGAACACCGGCCATCAGAATCAAATGCTGTCAGATTCCATAACCTAAAAAGAGTTCCAATTAATTAAAAAAATACATGGAAAATATGGGTATTTACAATCAAAGGAGTGGAGTAATAAAATCCATATATGGGTGGGCTATAACTCATACCTCAAGATCGTTGATTTTGGAATTTTCTTTTAAGGACCATCGATTTCATCGGGTGTCTTTTAGTGAAATCATATTCCTTGCTTATAATAGTTAAAATAGTATGGTTATTCTATATCCATATTTTTGACAAAATTTTGTTGGTTATGAAAAAAAAATACATCCATCATATGTAGGAAATTTTTCCATAATTGAGTATTTAGTAGTTGACACGTTTGAGGCACCGTTTAAGATTGACTTGGATAGAACCTTATAAGGGTATGATTTTTTGTATTACATGGCTTGATTTATATTTTTACATTGCATAATGGAAAATTCCATGTATCCTCACCACTTGACCAAACTAACGATAGTTTTTACAATTGATAATTAAATGTGAAATGTACTTTTGAAACTATACTTATTATATGGAATGACTGGAATAAATGTAAATGATTTATAGGTTCATGTCTATATAACACCATACCACATTATTGGAATGTATCAGAATGAAACATAATTTTTAAATATGCCTTAAATGGGATCTCTAAAGGTTTCATGCTACTTGGTAATAAACATTAATTAAAGGAAAGTCTTGAACTAAATGGACTTGTTGAGTATTTATGACTTTATTATAGGGTCTCATGACACTTGAACTTATCACACTAATAAAATAAAATGATTAAAAAAATTATATATTAAATGACTTAATAATTATACATAAATATCCTGACTCAAAATGTCATTGGATTATAATTAGGGAATTCCATGATATCTGAGAAACCAATTTCTGATTAAGTGATATGGATTTCTTAGGTTGAGACCCACCTAGATCCTAAAAAATTAATAGAAAAATTAATATTAATTAAAATATATATATATTCATGTTAAATTGTTCATAGGGGTTTTATATACAACTCATAGTAGAAAATATTTTTATAATACCAAATATGCCTCAATGAGTGGAATCTGTGACAAAATCCCTTATAGGGTTCATATCATTAAATTGATAACTAAAAAATAATGTTTTTTTAAAACAATTTAATTTAAAAAAAGTAATTTTTTTAATAAAATCGGAGTTCATTTCACACATAATAATTTCATTAAATAATCTATGGTTTAGATTTATTACCCAATGAATGAAAATTTTGTTTAGAAACCTCTTAAATTTCATCATACATTCTTAATTCAGTTTTGAACCTCTTATATAAAAAATTATTTATTATAACCCTATTAGGGAACCATAATTATATATATCATACCATATTTTCTTTAATTAAAACATTATATAACCTATTTATTAACCATTATTTATTAAAATCACTATTATGGGTAATATCTTTGTTTTTTCACAAATGATTGATCCTGGTTGTTTCAGTCATTTAAATTTGAACATTATTAAATAATTTCCATAATTATAATCATAATATATGTATAATATTTATATGTTCATTATATACTTATTTTTAATCTACATTAATATGAAGAGATATAATAATTAATTGCACCACTCATTTACATGACATACCTTACAAATTAATGGGCGCTATTTTCTCATTTCAACTAAAAGAACCAAATAAAGGTGTATAATAATACACCAATATAATAAAAAATTATAAAAAAACATATATTTTAATTAAATAAATTTTTATAACCATCCATGTATTATGGTGATGAAAAAAGAATTACACTACAACATGAAGATGATAATTCATATGTATGCACAAGTGAGGTTTTCACATTACAAATAATGGAAAGAATGTCGATAATTTTCTTATTAAATAATATATATATATATATATATATATATTTATCATAATGAATTCATTATATTATAATGGTTTCAACATGTTTATTAATATCATATTTTGAAATAAAATTTAAAATTCTTGGGTAAGAGTTTTACCTGGTTATTGAGAAACATATTTTGGATTACTAGTCAAGCCTTGAAGGGATGGTATTTTAGGAAAAAAATCTCTATAATGAGTTTAATGAAGCTATAAAATTATTAATTTAGGTATTTTATGATATATAACACTCTAAATGAACGAGGAAGATATTAGAAGAGGATATCTAATATAATTTAGTGGAGGGGAACAATTTAAATTAAATTACGTATTAAATTATTATAAACTATTTTTTTATCATAATTTAACCCAAAATTGAAATATATTTTTTATATTTTTTTAGTAAATGTTGAATTAATATTATCCAAAAATTTATGAACATGTTTATTTGATTTTTTTATCCTTATATCATTGTTTTAAACACTGATAAAACTTTTTAAAACTATCACGACATCATTTTTCTATTAAAAATATTTATTGTTACATTTAAATAAAATTTATTCCATAAAAGGACCGCGATTAATAATTCCAACCATATCCCATTCACTTGGGAGTACATAATTTTGTTACTGTGTTTAAATAATATTATAAAATTATGTTTATTATAAAATTTAATTAATATCATTTGAGGATCTATTCATTCAAATTTATATTAAAGTGATTATGAAAGTTACAAAATTAAAATCTAAACATTTGAAACATAACAAATGTTTTTATTTAACTATTTAATTTATAGAAATCATAATTGATCCATAATTTAATTTAAGTGTAATATTACTAAAATCATTTATTAACTTTACATAAATTAAAAAATTACTTTATCATCATTTTATAAGAATGAAATGTAATTTTTAATTAATTAATAATTAAAAATAAATTACCATGACAAGAAAATTAATTTATCAATCATGTAATATTTAATTATTGACAATATCCAATTTTTATCCTTGTTAGTATTTTTTATCTAAATTAATGCCAAGAGAGTCACATTTTATATTTTTTTCATAAAGTAATATTAATAGAATAATCAAATTAAAATAGCACCAAGGAATGACAAATTTAAATTTATTAAGTCATAGGGTCAAACTAATCTCAAAAAAATCACATTTACGAAATAGTTTGACACATTTTATGCCTTATCTCCTTATTAAATATCTTTAAACAAAAATTTACCCAATCATTAATAATATATATTTTGACAATTATAAAATTATCTTATGAAAAAAATGAAGTCACCTTATAACGAAATTTTACATGAGGACTAAAAATTTTGAAATGATATTCTTATATTTAATTTATATACGTGGATGAAATTACATTTACTATAAGAAATCATTACAACTGAAAGGTATTTTTTTAGGAAAATATATGATTTAGAAGTTTTTTTAATAATGTAATAAAATAATTATTTTTGGGATAAAAAATAATGAAGGATGAAAGTTTGACCTTTTTATCAAAAAAACGCCATGTTTATCTCCTAGCATTTCCATTAATTTAATTGGCTCAAAAAATATATTTTAATTAAATATAACTTATCATTCAAAAAACATAATCTTGTGTTTCAAATTTCAAAATATTGTTTTAGAATAAACTATTTAAATTTATAATCAAAATTTATCTAAAAAAATAATAAAACATGATAAATTATTATGATAAAGGTAATTAAATATTTTACTATATAGTTTTAAACAAGTTTTACTTTTTATATCCTTGTCGAGGTGAAAAAATATTTACTCTATTTAGAAATATTAATGAATAAAAATTAATTTTAACCTATTTAATTATTCTAATTATAATTTTGTAAAATATATAAGACATTTTTTCAAATTATATTAATATATTTTTAGGAATTTAATTTAAAATTTATCTCACGAAAACATAATGAAAAATAGTTATCCAAAAAAAATTAATTCTTATGTGTAAAAACTATTTATACCAATATCAGTCAAATAATTGATTCCAATTTTATCAATATGATAATCAATAATATAAATTAACTAAATTATCTTCTTTTTCATTTTAAAACTATATATAAAATTCTAAATTATATAATAGATAATATTTTTTTAAATAAAATTAAGTAATTCTTAATATCCAAAAAAATAACTCTTCTAAAAAGATTTTGAAAAATTCAATCTATGATAATTTTGAAATGATAATTTCAAAAATTTAATATTGGTAAATAAATTTTTTAATATTGAAAAATTATTTATTTTATTTACTTAAAAAAATATATTTTTATGTTAAAATTTGTTTCTGAAATGTTTTTTCCTCATTTGAAACCATTGTATATTTTTAAAATTTTAGGATTATTATTTTCATTAAACTGATTTAAGAGATATATTGTAGTGGTATAATATGTTGTAGTTCATTTATAGTATGTGTTTTTGTATTTCTATTCATTTAATAAAATAAATTTATTTTATGGGAAATATATTATTAAATCATTCGGTGCAACACTATACCCATTTAAAAATATTTCACCTTCACTATTATAAATCATTCTTATAAGGATCTGTATATGAATGAAGAATTTTTTAAAACACACATCATACAATAGTATATTTATAAATCATTTGAAGACCCGAAATTGGGAAACATATAGGTTACCCTAAATGACATATATTTTATATCATAGTTTGGGAGTACATTAGCCTGCAGTTACTATATATATATGTATATATATTGAAGTAAAAATGCATTGATGGATTAATAATGGGTGATGAATAACATTGTCATGAAAATTATAATGACAATAAAACAAAAAATTATTGAGTTTGAAAAAAGAGCATCGACTCATCAAACATAAATGACATAACAAAAAAAATTACTTCAACATACTATTCCAATAGTTGAGGAATTACAATAACTTTTATACTAAGAAAATATCAAAATATACATACTTGAAAAGTTTAATTAATTACATTAATCAATTTTCGCTAAAATATCATCATTTTATCAACATAATGAGTATTAATGATAATATTTTGTTCACGTTTGATTCCTATAAACAAACTTCAAGCATGGCACATCATCCACAAAATAAGAAAACATTATTCCTCCTTTGATTACTAAGACAAAAATGGTTACCAAAAATTGAATAACCCTATATACAAAAAAATTGTAAATTAATATCTAAAATTCAAAAAAAAAGATTAACATAGATCGTTCCATATACATAAACATATATTATAAATAACAATAGTAACCACAACATTAAAGGAAGATTAAACATCATATTATATATCATACACATCATGTTATATCTATAAAAATACAATATCATTCTTTCAAACTATTAGTTTATATTGAACCTAAAGTTTTTACATACCTCAAATCTATTAAACATCTTCTAAAATATCATTAAACAAAAAAAAATAAAAATAAATATTTGATCCCATAAAATTATTTTAAATATTAACTTAATTTGAATCCATAAAATCCTTGATGTAAAATAATATTATACTAATAAGGTAATCACATAGGCAAGTGGTTGAATTTCGACCCTTTCCATCATTTAGTTGTGGGTTTATGCCCATTGGCCATTACAGATTTGATGGGTTACTACCAGGTTTATGGGTTGTCATTTATATAAAAGCATATTAAAATAATTACTATATCATTACCAAATAATATGATTAACATCCTCAAAAATAAAAATAATCAGGAAATCAATTTATTTTAAAATTGATTTCTAAAAAAATTATAATTCCAATAGGATAAAATTACCAGAATTCTCTATTATTACATTAATATCAATGATCACGATACATATATGGGATATTAATATTATTAAACTTATGTCAATAAAATGTAGTCAAATTATTCCTCAAATTACCATATCTATAAGAAAAAAATAAATTTAAATATTGTATTCCCATAATGTCTCCATAAATATTATTAATCAATTTAATAACTCATCACACAAAACTAGAATATGGGTCTCTATTCAATTAAAGTTCTGAACAAAATTATAATTATAAACCCAAGAAACATTAGGATTATCCCATGTCACTATTTCATATCATCACAGTCTATTTTTTCTATTATCTCATATTTTATAATGATTCATAATGAAATTGTGAATTAACCCCATCATATCCACTAAGAAGGTCAAATTTTCATCATAGTAAGGGGAAAATCATTGTCTACTTGAATTATGGACCTGATATATTTGACATACTCTTTTAGGGTTATTACCCAAACATTAATTTTTCCTCAAAATCATGTCCACATGTAATATAAATATGGAGATGTATTTCCAGAAAATCAATATAATCCATATATTAAATAAAAATTTATGTCACAATCCTTCAATCAGAAATATCATCTGTGTTTTTTCAGTGGTTATGTTCCTTATTACATGATATCCTAAATCTAGGTCCCATGGTTATCTATGAGCATTCTCTAATATGAACTATAATTACCTCGACCATAGAATTATGGATTTTATGCATACCTTATTACATTAGAAGTAGATAAAATATATTTCATTCTAAAGGATAAAAAAATTTAGTTGTTTTAATAAAAAAGATATATTAATTCATCCGATTTTATGTTTGAAATTAAATATAAAAAGCTGTGAAAGAAATTATTTAGAATCCATGAAATCGTTTCACGATTCCTTTTTCAAATCATGAAGAATGGAAAACATGTCGTGGGTGAGCTCAAATGTTCAGTAAGGGTTATAAAAAGTATAACGAATCATGATTAAAAAACGTATAATAAATATTTAAATGAAGAAAGTGATAACCTAATCAATTTAATGAATTACATAAGAATAAAATCCATCCATGGATAAAATTTTTACTGATTTCTTAAGGAAGTAAATGTTTAATGTTTGATATAATGATCTTAGATATAATCATATATTTAGTATCAAGTCCTTTCTCTAAGACATTTTAATATAGGGGTAGATATACAAAAAAATCCATTCAATAATCCTAGCTAACTACTTTGTCTCATGAGACAAAATGATTCATTGAGGGTCTATATAATTAAATGAACAGCCCCTCAATAAATTTCTTGTTAATTCCTCTCATATTTAATGATAAATTTAAATTGTAAACAATAACCTAATAAAAAATGAAACTCTATTCATTAAAGGATACACAGTATCAAAATTTCACTAGTCAGCCAGATAATGTTTAGAATATGTCACCATTTAATGAAATTGATTATAGTATATTAAAAATCAATATCCCCAATATAATAAATATGAAAATTTTATATAATTTTTATATTTAATGAAAAATGATCAAATTAAAGTGAATGTTTCAAGAGAATTTTATGACAAATATTTCAAAAACAGATAAAATATAACGTTTATTTTATCAGAAATATAGATTTTGTATAAAAATAATATCCTTTTAATAATGTAGGTGAAACATTGAAATATTTTTTCATTGTGGAATTTTATTTCTAAAACCATTTCAACATTTAATAAGGAGATAAATTTCATAAAATGGTTGTGTTTCCCATAATGTCTATAAATTATTCTTTCATTAAATAAGAAGAGAATTCATTTTAATTTTTTTAAATAACATCCAAAATGAACCATTCATAAAATTTTAGAACCATTAATATAAATAAATTAAAATATATTAGGTATAATAAATTATCCATCATAAAAAAATTTCAGTAAATAAAAATAACTTTTGTAAAAAAATTATTGAAAGTATAGACATTGTTGAAAAATTATAATAACCTATAATTTTATAATTGTAATTTAAATTCTTATAATTATGTTATATAGTTTAAAACATATACAACACATAATAAAATAAATAAAATAATTATTACTGATAATTTAAAATAAAATAAGTGTCGTTAATAAAAATTAAGGGTTCTATGATGATGGAATAATAATCCTTCCGTTGGAATAAAAATATGACCCTTACGATTAGTATCCCAAACAATAGAACACTAACATCACTTATGGAAGTATAAATAAAATTTTTTAATCTTATACATGAAAAATTTATATATTTACATCATCGTATAAGTATGTAAATGTTTCAAATAATAAATTATGTGCTTGTATTTTTTAT
The DNA here is from genome assembly GCA_963277665.1 of Viscum album. Taxonomy (NCBI): domain Eukaryota; kingdom Viridiplantae; phylum Streptophyta; class Magnoliopsida; order Santalales; family Viscaceae; genus Viscum; species Viscum album. The sequence goes on along the minus strand of OY728165.1, from coordinate 1,331,072,995 downwards.
AAGTTGTAAATAGTTATTTTAAATTTTATAATTCATATTATTATTTAAAAGAAAATACATATTTCTAAAATAGATAAATAAATTAGTCTTTTGTTCTCTTATAATTATAAGACATTTTTATAAGTCAATAAATATGTTTTCAAAGTGTCATATTTTTTTTCTAATATTGAAATATTTTTTTATTAAACATTGATTTTAATTAAAAATTAAATTTCTCATGTTTATTATTATTTTATTAAAATGGATTCAATTTTTAAAATTTAAATTTGAAAAATATTTTCTGTTGAATTTATGATATTTTCTTAAATAGTTAAATTTTATTGAATAATGAAACATGTAAATTTAATATATTTATCAATTACAAGAATTATTGAGTCTTGGATGATATATGGATGAGGTAAGAACCCATTACTTTAAATATCATTAACAATTTTATATAATTATTCTTAAAAATCACCACTATTGATAATTTTGGGAGAAAATAAAAAAAATTAATATGATAATAAAAAACCCCCTCCCCTACCAATATTAATATCAACCCTCACCACCCCTTCTCCTTACACCATTTAATCTTGTAAACATACCTAAATTATAAACAGATTCTTTACCAAGACTCTTTGCCACACTAAAAGATTCTGGTCTCAACAAAAGTCTCATATCAAGTGGCTTAACGCGGTTTTGAAGGAGACAATATTCATGAATTAAAATCATGCACTTTTCACTTTTATAGTATTTATATCTTCTAGCTAATCCATTCCTACAAAATCCAATTTCACATGATAACTCTAGAATTAAATATATACGGAAAAGTTTTTTTTAATTTAATATCCATCATCAAATCTCTCATCTTTTCTTTTATTCTAAGAATGAAATAAACATTTTTGAGGTTCACATTCACCGTATTCATAGAGGATTAGTTTTCATTTTCCATTGCCTTCTTTAAAAGATTGTTATAAAACCATTATAATGGATAAATAATAATCAAATCAGTATGTTATATCTTGTTTCATGTTCTGTAACTAATATGTATTCAATATATTAAACAATAAAAAAACTAGTTCATGATGATACAAACATACAAAAGAAATCCAAATGTTTATCTTTAATGTTCAATCTAATAAAACTGCATCAAAATATAAATATAAATTTAATATGGGAATACTAAAAATTATAGACTAACTCAGTTGACCAAAGGCCTTATTTTTTATTGATTTTAAGATTACCACACTTTCAAGGGACTAGGGGGAACACTTACAAGGCTGGTAGGATTAGTTATTATATTTCCCGTAGGTTTGGAGACATTATAGGACATGTAGGTCTTAATGAAATCATACAAACTACAACTACATGAAACCGCTCCTCCCCAGCATCTGGATCGTGACCACCTCTCCACCATTGCATGATTGTTCAGCTAGAATATTCATATGAGGAGTTTCATAAGGCGTCGTATTGATGGAAAATTCTATAGCCTCTCATTCTTCTTATGTTTGTTTAACCCTGCTCTTATGAATGTTCCCAGCTCATTCCTACTCTGAAGCAGTTCCCTGAAGAATATATTTGTGTAACTGCAAATCAGGTGGCCCTAAAGCGTTGAGGTGGAACGAAATCCTTAATGACCCAAAGGACTCAGTGGCCTGAAGGCCTAAAAGACTCTATGCCCAAACCAGTGGCCCAAGGTGAATAGATCCACCTGATACAGTCTCTACTATAGTAACTACTACAGTTATTACTACAATACATGCTAAAGTATCCAGAAATTATGCCTCAACCTGGTTTTGAACCTGGGTCTCATGGATGCACTTAGAGATACCTCACCAATTGGGCTGATGCTCATGTGCTACTAACTATTACTAATTTTTATCAATATCATATAAGTTAACTTCTATATTTTTTCTTCTGTTTTACAAGAACTTCCATAATTATACTCAATGGATCTATTCAAAAAATGATGATACAAATCCTTATGGAATAAAACAATTATACATTTTTAATCATCAAAATGAACATAAAATACACATAATGAAATTATAATAAATCAAATATACATAAGAGGACATCAATTAATTAATTAATGGTTATAGTTTTCTTATACAAGATATCTAAGTACATTTTCATAACACATTCTTATATAAGGTAGTGGTTCCCTATGACCATCCAAATTACATGTGGGTTATACATTCTCTTTAATATCACCAATTTTCCTATTAATTAATATTAGTTACTTACTCAAAAATATTTTTATAATTTCTTATCATATTTATCCAGATCAATTCATTCTTATTTGATTAGAAATACATGTTTTTAAAAGGTTTGATTTTCCATTTTTCATTGTAAGCAAGCCCAATTAAAAAGAAACATATCCATTTATTAAACATTTTAAATTACACAATATAATGTATTGTATACCACCAATATTTTCTAAATTACCATATCTAATCATGATAAACTAAATTACCTAATTTCTATTTATTTAAATTAAATTACGATTTACTTTTTTTACTGAATCTTAAATCGTTTCCCCCAAAACACACTAAAGTGGATCATTTCTAATGTTTTTTAAACACTATTGTTACATGTTTTCAAAATTTTTGGAAATAATTTAGTAGGTTATATGCCTATTTACACTTATTAATTTTCATTTATTCATTAAATCCATTCATTCCTGTACACCTTTATAAAATTCTAATTGGTTATGCCTTATGACATGATGTGGATGCCCATTTCATTCAATGGGTAACCCTTATTCTTATTTATTATGTTTGATTCTTCATGTTTCAAACATATAGATGATAATTTTTACATAGGGAAAACTAGAAATTTATCCAACACATTAGCTAATTATTAGTCACATGAGAAAACATTTGTGGGATTAATGAGTAAACCTAGTCCATTACGAGAAATTATCCATCGTGTGATATAGTCTTGAAAGACATTCATAACTAATGTTTATGTCATGTTATATTATTTTGCACATTCCTATGATTCCATGAGTATATGATCCCCTGATCCTTGTTATATTATTCCAAATTACTATTCGTGTTTTATTCCATTGATGTTGTCATGTTATGCATTCTTATTCATGTGTTATGCTTCATTACCATGCTCATTTTCTTACTTGGATTTTTAGATTGTCTATTTGTTCATGTATTCCCCAGTTTATCCTATTCAGAAGTTAGATATCAAAAGATTTTAGGAGTATATTATGATCTTTTATAAAATATTTCTTATTTTTGGTTTTATACTCCCTAATTATGTACCGAATCAAAGAAATACACTAGAATTTATGATCCATGATTTTTATTTTTTGGTTAATTGTGAAAAAAATAATTTACTAATATGATTAAAATGATTGGTTCACTTTAGTTGGTATAAGAGAGAATTATAGTTATTTTATGATGTTAGTTCTATAAAAACTTATTAATATCCCTATGGATTATTCTATCATAATGGTTATCATAGATTGAATCATAGGGTACCACAAGTTATAATATAATTTTCATCTACTAGTTTATCCTTATATATTCAATGTTTTTTATTTATATTATTATTTTCAAAGTATTAACTACCCTAAAATTAAACATTTTCTTCAATCTTACCATATGTAAATTAGAGTAACCATTCCAAAAATCAAGGTGACAGGTAACCTAATGATTTCCATTATTAGATTCCAAAAATTTTGTGAGTTAGAGACCAATGCATAATGAATTTACTAGAACATTTTTCTCATTTTAAAAATAATAATAGGAATCAACTAGATCTCCATCCGTATCCTAATAAATATAATGATGTAGTTGAATCCTTTTTAAAACATAATAATCTTAATATCAGTGGATCTTATGATCCCTTTATCATTAAACAATTGATTAACTCAATTAAGAAGATATTATCCATTATTAAATTATCATATTAAGTGAAAATAATGCTGATAGACAATCATTTTGATTGGGAAGATGACCAGTGGTGGAAAATAATCAAAAACCAAATTTATAAATAGGAAATTGATTCCATGGATTGGGAAGTATTCTAGAAAATATTTTTAAATTAATATTTTCCTCAAAATATCTATCTTAAAATGGAAGGGATTTGTTCAGACTAAATAAAAATGAATGTGAGTCTATTAGGGTATATGATAAAAACATCACGGGAAATGCATGATAAAACATCATAATTATCCCGAAAATTGATATTAATATAGATCGATTCTTTAGTAGACTATTGTCTAGTACACGAAAATCATTAGAGATTTAGGACTTTGATAGCTATGAAGAGATTGTATGTTTTTTCATTAAGGTTTAAATGTATATCATTGAGTCACAGTGGTCTCAAGGACCCACCATTATAAAGAGGAAAATAGAGTTTAATATTGTAGCATCAGCAGATAAATTCCCTGATGGAATGAGAAACTAACATAAAATGTGTCCTAATATAGGGAATAAACATCATGGGAACTATCTAATGAGAACTAGGTGATGCTTACAATGTATAAGAGTGGTTAATCAAGATGATTTATTCCAAAGGGATTTAAATCATCTCAGTAATGTGGAATTCAAAAGTACTGTAAATACCAACACATAGCTTGTAGTATAATGATTCAACTTATATGGAAATTGTCATTATGAGATCCAATGCCATGAGACCAAGGATATCAGAATAAATACACAAATAAATACAACGTGATAGGGTGGGTAATAGTATATCACTACTAATGAGAGGGATCCCAAAAATCTAGTGTTGAAAGGTACACTAGTTATCCATTTAAGAATAGAGAACTAAATATTCGGTTCTGGTTCCACACACTATTTCCTTTAATAAAATTTTAGTAGATGTATTCAAACATCACATCAAAATATAGATTTTGATTTATCCATGAGAACCAAAAAAAGGGGAAAATTACTACATCCAATGTATAGAACTCCCCCTAGTTAATGATGTAGGATAAAACCTCCAAGGAAATCTTTTCATACATACCTTAGTAGAATTTTATTCTATATTGGGAATGGATTGGATTTCATTTTATAAATACAATATCAAATGATGAGAATGGGAGATCACTCTTCACATCCAGAGGAAACCTCCAATTCTATACTTATATAAGGTGGAAGATGAATATACTTCAGAGTCATCATCTCAAGTATAGAAATTATTTGTTTTTGATCATTGATATCTAGATAAATCGATTGAGACGAAGTGGAAAATCATGCATGTAGATATTCCCATTGTGTGGGACTAAACTACGGTGTTCCCATAGTAATTGTATGGGCTTCCTCCTAAAATATAGGTTGCATTGTATATTAAAATTAATTCTGAATCTCTTCATATATCAAATAAACCACATAGAATGGACACAATTGAGTTGGAACAACTGAAGATGCATTTGTAAGAGAATCTGGATAGGGGTTTTATATTCTCGAGTGTTTTACTTTGATGTTTGATAGTCCTCTTCAGCATGAATATGGACAAATCAATGAAACATTGCATTTATTATCTTGACCTCATCAAAATAATGATAAAGATAAAGTATCCCCTTCATTTAAAAGACTAATTGTTCAATAAATTATGTTTCTCCATGTATTTATCTAAGTGGAACATTAGTCAGGATATTCAAAATTAATGTTAAGATTTAAGATATTACCAACTAAATCATTTAGAACTAGGTATGGATACTATGAGTTCATAGTGATTTTGATTTGAATCACTAATGCTACATAAATTTTAAGGGACCTAATTAATAGTGATTTTAGATATTACCTCAAAATAATCTGTAGTCTATAATTTTGATATTATGGTGTACTCCAAGAGTAAGGAGGAAAAATAGAAGCATTTGAATACTTTGAAAAAGAATTTTAGAAGGGGAAAAATTAATTCAATTTACAAAAATATGATTTCTTAATGGAGGATGTACTATTCTTAGGCCATTTTATCACATTAAATGGAATTGATATTGTCCTTCTAAGAAATATTAGATCAAATAGTGTCCTAGAAAAACATTTATAAAGGAGATATATAGATTTCGTGGAATATAATAGCACTGCCAATTTTTTTGAGGAATTTTTCATGATTTTTTACCTGGTAACTATCATAACGTATATAGGGGTAAACTATTTCTGGTTGCATGAATGTGAATGAACTGTTAAGAAGATCATGTAGAGAAAAATTACTACACATGTTCTCACATTACCAATAAGTGGATAATGTTTTCTGATATACAGTGATGATGATGAAAAAAAGGATTGGGTTTTGTACTCATATAGAATGATATTGTTATAGCCTATGACTCAAGGTAGTTGAAGATCCGTAAGAAGTACAACCTGATGCATAATCTAGAATAAATATCTCAGATGTTTACATTGAATATATAGGGGAAATAATTATATGGTGAGAAATCTGACATATATACAGATCAAATAATCCTAAAGTATAGATTCAAAAAATGGTCTCAACATGAATCTATGGAGTTTCATAGAGATAATAAAGGACTGTGATTGCTTTATTTTCTATAATCTATAGAAGGAAAACATGTTAGGTGATAATCGTATCAGAGTGAAACCTAATACTCTATCCATTATGATGAATGAAAAAGACCTTATATTCATGTAAATTAAAATGAATAATCTATGAATATAACACCATGGAATACATCCTACATTTTTCATATTATTTCCTAACCATATATCAAAGAGAATATCAAAGAAGAATAAAGGGATTATAAGGAGCTATAAATGAAGGTAAAAGTGATAAAGGGAGATAATCAGTAATATTTCCACATCAATGATGATTGTGTGATTTAGTTTTGAACACATCATTGTGTTGAATCATCTTCTAAGAAGAAGAAGTATCTATAGGATAATAGAAAAAGATCATCTTTATCAATACATTTTGGAAGTAACAACATGTATCGCGACATTCAAGAGAACTTATGGAGGGACAATATAACCAAGGAGATTGTAAAGTTTATCTCAAGTGATTGATATGTCAACTGGTTAAAGTAGAGTGAAAAAAATTCCAAAGTAATGAATGGAGTATTTCATATACAACCATGTAAATTAGAGAATTTCACTACGAGAATTATTAAAAGAATCTAAAAAATATCATGTGGAATCATTTTGATATGGGTTGTGAATGATTGACCCACTAATTCTCACCACATTAATTCTATTCATAAATATTTCTCTCTTGACCATCATTCCATGTTATATGTGAAGGATGAAGTGAGGATATATGGGGTACCTCTTTTGATTGTATTTGATCATAATCCAAGGATCACTTAATCATTATAGACAACTATTCTATGTTCATTGAGTATTTAATTGAATTTCAGCATGAACTAACCTATCAATTTGATGGCTAATATGATTAGACAATTCAGATGCTCAAGGACATGCTGAGAGTCATTTTAATGGAATTTAGAAGATGATGGGATAAACATATCCAATTTCTTGAGTTCTCATACAATAAAATCTTCCACTCGAGTAGTCAGATGGCTTTATATGAAGCCATGTGTGAAAATCGATGAAGAACTCCAAACTATTTGGATAATGCTAGGAATCAAATAGTACTTGGACATGATTTTGTATAAGAGATGATAGAGAAGTTTAATTCCATCCAAGAACAAATCAAATATGAATACAGGTGGAATTAGAGATATGTAGATATCCATCTAATCGATATAGAGTTTGATTTTGGAGACAATGTCTTCCTTCAAATATCACCATGGAAGGTAGTCATGTGGATTGGAAATAATGAGAATATTATCCCAAGGTACATTTGATCTTTTGAGATTCATAATATCATAGGATCAATGTCCTATTGGATTTCACTTCCACCAAATATGTCCCACATTCATTGTTGTTTAATGAATCTATCTTGATGAAGTATATACTCGACCCCTCACAAATACTAAATCTTGAGGTGGTTCAAGTATAAAATTAGTTATTATATAAATAGATTCTTATGAAGATCTTACACTCTAGAAAAAAATCCCCACACAATATGACAAATCATATTGTCAATGTGTTGTTGGGGAATCATATCTATGAAGGGGTGAAAGGCGAACTAGGGGAAGAAATGAAGGAGAAATACCCTCATATGTATTCAAAATAGAATGTAAAAAATGGGAGAAATTTCATAAGGGGTAATAATATAATTATCAGAAACATTATCAATGGAAATTACCATCTTATTATTTGGTTATATAGTATAAAACTAATACCTACTTTAGGTAACTCAATTAAAACATTATACTAATAAATAAATAATAAAATAAGTGGAATTTATAGAAATTAAATAACCTATATCGATGGAAAGGTAACATAATCATTGGAATAGTAATATGACCATTAATAATAGTTTCACATATAATAAGTTAGTATCTTATCCTATTAAATAATTACTATAATTTTAGAATCTTAAAAATGAGAAAATGATATATTTATATGATGGTATACATAATTGTTTTTAAAAAAATTGAAAAAATAAGTGTCTATATTTTTTTAATTAAAAAAATATTTATTTACCACTTTTAATTAATATAATGATATAAATGACAATATATTTTCAATAAATATATTCATAAATTAATTTGTTTTCTTAAAATTACCCAATAATTATATGATAACTCAATTGACTTTCCAAAGTGTCCTAAAATCAATTATATTATAAAAGATTATATTATTAGAATAAATGATGATTGTAATTAAAAATTAAATTTTATATATGTAGAAAATTGATATCATAAAATAGATTCCATTTTCTAAATGTATGAATTAAAAAAAATTAGGATGATTTTTTGTGATTTTTCTAAAAAGGATGAATTTTTGTGAAAAATTAAATACAGTAATTTATAATATTTAACTAATATATAAATTTGTGAGTCATGGAAGATTTATAGATGACGTAATCAACCATTTGATCAATCACTCCAGAAAGAGTTATTATATTTATTCATAGGAATAAACAAAATTGATAGACATTATCCAAAATAATAAATAAATTTATAGAATAATAAAAAAACCCTCTACTCACGTTATAAATATCACCCCTCACTACCCATTGTCCACACTACTTATTGTCCATGAAAATTTTCTCAATTATGAAAAATTCACTACCCAGGCCTCTTCCACCCTACTATGATCTTCTGGTCCCAATAATAGATCAAACTCAAGATCCATAAAGAGGTTTTCACGGACATAATATTCAAGTGATAATGTCCTCCACCGTTCACTTTTAAATTATTCATTTCTTCTACCTCATTACTTCCTCTTCAATACAAGGATACTTGATGAAAATAGTACTAATTATATACTATAAATTTATTTGGTCAGTTGAATATCCCCCATTAAATCACTTATATTCTAATTCTAATTTAAAAATGAAAACATCTTCTTTGATGGGTTGATTCACCTCCTTCAAAGGGAAAAATCATAAAATTATTAAATAAATTATATGCGAACATGAATATTAATCATTATAACTCATATAAATAGTAATAAATTAATATAATAAAATTTTAATAAATCAATTATTTTAGAATTGGTTCTGAGTTAATTAAATATTATATCTATTTTGATTATCATGGATATTAAGACTAACAGTATATTACATTCAGACATAATATAATGGATATCTTAGAATATCCAAATTACCATTGTGTTAGGATTTATATTTCATTAATCCAATGTATTTCTCCATTATTCTTATGTACATTTTATAAATTACCTTCATATTTTCTAAATATATATATATATATCAATTAAAACTTATTTTATTTGGAAATACATGTTTTAAAAATACTTCTTCATCATTTTCTCTTGATAATAAAACACAACTTAACGTTTCTTCTTCATTTTATACCCATTTTTATGTACATTCCATTATATGTTATAATCCACCACTATTTTTATAAAATAACTCACTTAATGAGGAAATTATTTCTTATCTTTTTTTATTGTAAAAACACTAATGCCTTTTCCTTTTTTAATGAACCTTAAATATTATCCATTAAAACACCACAAACTCTCTCATTTCCAAATATTTTAGACACAAATTTTTTTATTTTTTCACATTAGTATTAAATAATTTATCAATATATAGGACTATATTCCCAGATAATTTCCCATATGTGATTTAAATCCATGAATTCTAGTACACATTTTATTATATTACTAATTGTTATGACTTATGTCAAGATTATGACACTAATTTCATTCCATGGGTAATTTTAATGTTTATTCCTTGTATGTGATTAATATTATGGAACACATATGGTAGAACATGTTATGATGGGTGGACCCAGATATAACTTCAATGCATCTGGTTATTTTATTATCTCGTGATACATGGTTTTTTGGATTGGGGAGTGAACCTAATCCATTATGGGACATTTTCAGTAATACGATATAGTATTTGTAGAAAACCATGACTCTTGTATATATCATAATGTATTTTTCGTCCACATTTGTACATTTACTTGATCATATAATTCTATGTCCTCTATTTAATGCTTAAAAAATATTATTCATGTTCCATGCCTTTAATGTCATCCTGTTATGCCTTCCATATTTTGTGTTTTCTTTATACCCTTGTTTATTTCAGTAAAAAACCTTATATCTCATACCTTTTCTCATGTATTCCCAGATAAATTCTATGAATATTTATGAAATCAATGGAATTTAGGAGATCATTACAGATTTTATATAAAATATTTCGTTATTTCAGATTCATTCTTTCTAATTACGTACATAATCATTCGATTGTACTAGACTTTATGATCCTTGGTTTGTATTTGATTATTAATTTTTATTAAAATTATGTAATAACATGGGTAACATGCTAGGTTTTCAATAAAAAATATACTCAAATAGAAATATAAATTTGATCAAATTTTATTTAATTTTTTATGATTTAAATTTTAAGTTGAGAAAAGTTTTGAAAAAAACTATAGAATCAAAATTAATATTCAGTGTATAATAAAATAGATGAATATTAATATGTATTGATTAAAATATTCATTCGGAAATGATAAATGTAATTAGAAAAATGGGATTATTAAAATAAATCCATACCACTTTGGTAAAATTTATATTGAAACCCCCTGGAATGTATAAACTTGAATTGAAACATTAATGTTGTTGAATAAATATACATTCTTGTTATATATATAAAATGGTTTTATATACCGTTTAAAAGTATAATATTATTTATAATATGATATATATCTCAATAGAGTGGGAACTGAGATGAAAACCTATATAAGGATCATATCATTTAAGTGAGAATTAATCAATGAAGTGAATTTGTGCTAAAAATTCAAGTTATCTAAATGTGTAAAATAAAACATAATAAAATTGATTTTAATTTCACACATAATCCTATAATAACATTGTTAATGATGTAAATGTTTGATCAAATTATTGGATATTGAGTTATGAATCTTCATTCCATAGGTCTGAATTATTTTTTACATTTTCAAAATAATTAATTAATATTTATTTTTTATAAATCTATTCAAATAACATAATCATCTATAAAATAAAATATCTGATTATTTTTAAAATATTATAAACTATTTATGAACATTTAAATATTAAAATCAATGTTCCTCATGAATAATGCTTCATCTTTTAGGTATGTTTTATTTAAATTAATATTTTCATCTCATATTGATCATGGCTTCATAATTTCTAAAATTTTAATCATTTTATAAATATAAAATATATATATTATATATATATTCTGAATAATACATGAATTTAATGTATTGGAAAATGAATTTTAACATTAATAGAGAAAGTTGGCTATAAGTACACATGAATATTGTTACTTCATTTCGATTGATAGAAACAAAGAATGTAAAATAGTAGTTCAACATCAAAAAGTTAAAATAATATCCTAAATGTCACACACACACACACATATATATATATATTAAATCCTAATTTATATCTATTATTGTAATTTTCCAATGAAAAATTAATTGCACTACTATGTGGTGATTTCTAAGTCAAATGTACGCAAGAGAGACATTTTTTCATTCCATATTATTCAAGTTGCAAATTGGTTGTTCCATAATTATAATTACAATTACTAATATTAAATTATATGGATTATTTATTTTATAATGGATACTGGGGATTTATAAGAATTATAATAAGATATCAAATTTAAATCTTCCGACTAATAGTAATGTAAAGACCCGTAAATTTCAAGGAATTTTTTTTCTTAATTTTCTTTGAAATTTTACAAGAACGCAGTTTCTGACAACACCTAATTCTGAGGCCCGGTGTGCCCAGAATCATTTTCCAAAGTTTGGCTCTGGTACGTTTAGTGAACGAACGAGCGGGTTTTTCTAACGTTTGAACCGCTGCTCCGAATCAAATTCTGAGGGCACCAATGGGATCGGAGTGCCGATATTTGCTTAGAAACGCCTCTTCCGGAGTTGCGTTTGCTCGGGTGTGGTTTTTAATTTTTGGGGGTTAAGTGAAGAAAATAAAATAAAGTGGTGCGACAACTTTATTTTATTTCACTTAAAGCCACTTAAAGCCACTTAAAGCTGCTTAAGCTGAGTTGAAGTGGATAGGGTGGAACCCAGAATATCCTACCATCTTGGTAGGATATTTGTGAGGTGGGGCCCGCACGAGCCCCACCGTTTCTTTTCCGCTAAGTAACGCACCCGCGAAAACCCCTATTAAATAAAAGTCAACTGATGAGTTTTCTAAATTCTTAACTCCCTTATTTATTGGGCGGTTAGTTTGTTGCAATTAATTCTATGAATTAATTGTTTGTTACTTATCTTTGTTTTTCAAATTCTTTAGTTGATAATAAAATAAGATGAGGACTTATTTTATTATCTGGTTGTTGTGCTAAACATTTGGAGAATCTAAAAAGTTCTTCATCCTCCTTCACGAAGAACACGAAGAACGCGAAGAACGCGATGAACGCCGACCTTTGACGAAGGGCGACCAAGAATGCCAGACCCCGGGAGATCGACGCGACGCCATGTTCCGCGACGCCGATGATTCTTCTCCCGCGACGTTCTTCTGTGACGTTTCTCCTACCGCGACAAATCTTCGATCAACTGCTTGAGGTAGGAGATTTCAGAACTTATAAATTTCCTCTGTGGATTTTATCCTTAACACAAACTTAATTCATGAAATAAAAATCTGTGTGTGTTTTTCTTTAAACCTCAGAGATCTTCGACGTGACGTCGTATACCGCGACGACGCGACACCCTTCCGCGACGCGGCGATCCTTTTCTTCTGTGACGGTCATTTCCGTGACGAACTCACGTCCGACGACGACGAAGGTAGGGGTAATTTTGAAAATGATAATACCCATGTTTGTTTTCCTCCAAGGTAAGAACGCAGACCAACCAATTAACTAGTTGGTCCGCGGATTGTTATTGCAGGTCGAGGTTTATCAATTGATGGGAATTATGGTGTTGTTTCAAACCGCTAACGCGGTGGGTGCGGACCAACGAACATGTCCAGACCCATCGCCCTTTTGTTCTTGGTGTGCGGAATGGCGGATGACGACAAAACGGGCTGTAGAGACGATTTGCTGATTCTACAGTGAAGAACGGGACCAGGGATGAGCTACAGAACAGACGGAAATGAAATCGGACCATCGGAGCAACTCTGGTGGCCCACGGACTCCACCGGCGGCGTGGCGACGGCGCCCTAGTGCACCGCCGGACGGAGCCTCTGCGGCTGAAGCCACACCGGCAGGGTGCGGTTCCGCGGCTGCGCGGAACCGAAGCAAGGACGCGGCCGGCTGCCGCGTCCGTTGGCGAGAGGCGGCCCCAACCGGGGCCGCGGATCCATCACGCGGGGGCAGCGCGCCCCCGCCCCCGGATTTCCCTTGCTCGGCCGCTCGGCCGAGCTGATCCGACCCGACCCGCCGGTTCGGGCCGGGTCGCACCCTGGCCGGGCCGGGCCGGGTCGGTCCGGGCCCAGACCCCCCGTTTCCGAACCTTTTCGGTCTTTTGCTCATATTTTGAGCTATGGGTATCCGAACGATGCGCCGTCAGTGTAAATGTGACCCTTAGATCGAGACGGTTGTTTCAGTATACTACACCCAAGGTTTCGGAATAGGTTGGGTTCGGCCGGGTTGGTTCGTACACGAAACCAACCGGGCCCTCGGAGTGGAAATGCTTATATCTTGAGCTCCGGACGTCCGATTGACATGCCGTAGACTTTGATGGATTCCTCTAAGTGAGACGGATCATTTGGATTACTCCGCTCAAGGTTTGGATGGCATCGGAGTGCGGTCGGGTTGGGTCACTCACGAAACCAACCGGGCCCCTTGAACGAAAAAGCCAATAACACACAGACCAGGCATCCGATTGACGCGCCGTCTGTCTCATTGGTTTCTTCTTGTTGAGACAGAACTTTTGGAATACTTCTCCCGAGTTTTGGTTGCAGTTGGATAGTGTCCGGGTTGGATTGCACCCGAAATCCAACTGGGCCCCTGGAACGGAAAAGCTGATATCTTTCAGATCAGACGTCCATTTGACGAACCATCAGCGGCGTTGGTGATCACTTTGTGAAACTGTCCCTTTGAGTATACCCTATGAGAGTTCTGGGTATAGTTGAGTTACGGCCGGGTTGGTCCGCACACGAAACCAACCAATCCCCAGGGACGAAAAGGCTAGTAACTCACAGACCGGGCGTCCAATTGACGCGCTGTCTATTGTGTTGAGACCCCTGTGATGAGGTGTTCCTTTGAGATACTTCTTCGTGGAAATTTGTGATACTTGTAGTATCTACCAATATCTCGTGGAGCGGACCCTCCCGGAGACGAGTGTGCAGAGTACGGAGACCGTGTAGCCCGCTGAGACCTAACGACTGCTTGACCGATCGACTCGGTGTGTTTCAGATAGCCCAGTGGGGAGCGCTTTGTTGTAGTGGCAGACCCACAGCGGAGGAGCGCATGGTTGTAGCGGCCGACCCGCGGTACTCAACAGAAGGAGTACCTCTGGAGGCTATGAGGGGGAGCGCTTGGTTGTAGCGGCAGACCCACAACGGAGGAGCGCTTGGTTGTAGCGGCAGACCCGCGGTACTCAACAGAAGGAGTACCTCTTGAGGCTATGAGGGGGAGCGCTTGGTTGTAGCGGCAGACCCATGGTGGGAAGCTCTTGGTTGTAGCAGCATGCCCATAGTACTCGACATGAAAAGCACCTCATCAGTCTTAGGTTAGTGAGCAGTATCTCGGAGTCGTGATAGGACCACTGTACACTCCAGAGACAGGGCTCTTCAGCAGTTACGGCTTCGATAATGAAAATCCTGGTTTGAGCTGAGTCTATGACCTTTGTGCTTACCTCATGATTGAGATGGGTTACGTGATAACTTAGGTATATGTATGGGCATATACCTGGGTAGTGGTTATCCGTTGATTTCATAATCCTTATGTTTCCTCATGATTGTGATGGGATACTTGATAACATAGGTATATGTATGGGCATATACCTAAGTAGAGGTTATCTGTTAATATCCTCATTGTGGTTATCCTTGTTGGTTTTATTGAGAACATGAGGGTCTCAGGGTCCCTACTGAGTATTGTTAAACTCACCCCTGCATAGGCTATGCCCGCACCTCGTTGTGTTGGTTACAGACGACGGGCAGTGCTGACAGAGGTCGAGTGTTCGAGGACTGGACGGTACCCGGAGGTGGACTACACAATGAGTCAGTATCAAGAGGTGGACTTCACAGCGAGATGACACTCGGAGGTGGTTGATGGTAAAGAGCGTTGTGGAGGCAATCTGTACCTACCCTTCAGGTAGGATCTGTGGTGGACGATCCAGGAGCTGCGCCATCTATATCTACCCTTCAGGTAGGATCCAAGGAGGATGACCCAGGAGCCGCTTCCGTCCTTCCAGCTGTTGTCTTTTTCTGTTGTAATTTGTTCACCTGTAGTTTTACTTTCATTTGGGTTTGTATTCTGGCCCATTTACCTTTCACCACTTCTCTTTGTACTTAGTTTTTTACTTACACTTGTACTCTGTGGTGTTTTGTTTACTTTTATAAAGGCAATGCCTTCCCAGTTATCGGGATTTACGCCCTTGGTGCTAGTCGCCAGCCCCTGGCCTATGGAAGGCAGGCATGGAGTAGTCACGGCACGGGCCCCGAGGATGGGTCGTGACAAATTGGTATTAGATGAGTCGGTTCTACCGCAAAACATATTACTCTGATATTTCCTTTATGTGAGGAAATAGTGTTAAGAGTACCGAGTGTGGTTTTCAGTTCAGGGAGTCCAGTGCTAGTGCGGGCGGTCGATGTATCCATACACCAGGACCCTGACAACCGATTTCCAACTCTGTGCATGAAAACAATGATTGCATGTGGGTTTCCAAAAGTTTTTAAATGTCATCTCAAACCAGGTCAGCTCACCAGGTATAATCATTTGACCCTGTCACGTTGTTTCTTTCAGGATGCCTTTTCACGGACGACCAGCTAGAGCCTAGAGGGATGTGTGTACTGACAACCTTCTGAGCGACGAGGTTTCGGTACAGGGCCCTCTTATAGTTCAGGCACCAGCGGAGGCACCAGCGGTACTACCATACGTTGGGCCACCGATGCCACCAGCCCCAGCAGAAGGGGATGCATGCCACTTGAGCGCGCTGCACGAGTTCCAGCGCCAGAGACCACCCAGGTTCTGGGGAGAGACGGACTCGTAGGCGGCTGACGATTGGCTGGAGGCTGTGGTGAGAGTCTTCAGGCTAGTGGGGACGTCGGCAGAATTCATAGTGATCTTTGCTGCCAGCCTTCTTTAGGCAGCAGCAGACAGGTGGTGGAGTCACTTGTTTCAGTTTCCCGACTGGATGGCTTTCACATGGGAAGACTTCGAGACCTTCTTTAGGTTGGAGTTTGTGCCAGTAGCTCTACACCCCGAGTGTGTACAAGAGCTTCTACCTTTACCTCAGGGTTTTCGATCAGTAGTCGAGTCATCTGTGGGAAGTAGACAGATGATACAGAGGTCCAAGAGGACCAGAGCCAACCGTACGAGGATCAGGAAGTGTTATGAATGCAGCGGAAAGGATAACCTGGCACGTGACTGTCCGACTCCTCGTACAGTTGATCTGCAGGCTTTGGAGGAGCCACCAAGGCAGAAGCAGTGACGGTTTCTTGAGCAACAGATGAGCAGTGGACAAGGAAGTGGAGCTCCGGGAGCAGTTGGACATGAGAGGAACTAGTGGATACGTCCGTTGTACTTCTAGTTCCATGTTGCGGTTGTATTCGTGTCTTTGTACTATGAGCTGCAATAATAAAAAGACACTTATCTTTGTGATGTTTTCTTTCATGTCCTTTTGTTTGGTTGATACTGAGTGGTCCCGGTTAAAACGGTTGACTTGACCCTCACTTTTAAGATTTCTACTGGAGGAGACCCAGTGACCACGCACTAATGCTGACAGTGTTACTCGACCCATGGAGGCCAGAGTGATAGTTAGATCTCTTGGTAGTTACATCGAGGCCTTACAACGTCATCCGTGGCATGAATACATCATTCATGTCAGGATTAACTGTATTAGGCAATGGGCATAGTTCATCAATGGGATGAGACCGAGTTTCTCTTCTCGGAAAAGGAGATATTTTAGCAACTCTTTAAAATCATAGGCAAAGAAGGTGAAAATCATCTAGGGGCGGATGAAGACTGCACAGTGCAGTAGAAACAGGAAACTGGCGCCATTCTTAGAGACTCAGGCGTGTTAAATGTTTACATAAGAGGATGATTTAAGGAGAGATGAGTCTGCGAAGCAGCAGACGTGGAGGCAGAGCTAAGAGAGTAGTATGAGTTGGTGTACATCTTAACATGCTACAACCATCCGCCTTAGTTATCCCCACCAGGATCAGGGAGCTGGAGGGCGGAGGAAGAGTGCGGCTACATGCGGTCAAGGATTGTGACCCAATGGCTCTAAAAATGATTCAAGGGACAGTCTGTGTCCACTACTAGTTGCAGTAGTAACGGATGTTGATATGAATCATTCCTTGCTTTCACAAATCTTGTTCCAGACCTAGAGTTTCCGGTAATCTGTGGACTTGACCCTCACGTCTGGAGATACCATGGGAGGAGACTCGATAATCACACTTACTCCAACGGTGTGTTCAGACCCTCGAGGCGAGAGTTTCAGTTGGAATCTCTTGGTGGAAGCGTCGAGACCTTATGACGTTGGTTTGAGTATGGACTGGGCAATCAGAGTTCATACATGAATTTATGGTATTAGGAATAAAGGTTGTGGTTTAACTATGATGTCGGAATGGGTTTTCCTTGGTTGGCGAAAAAGGAAACCCAGGCGGCATAGGGTAACTCATGCACAGGAGGGTGCGACCGATCACACTTCAGTCGGTCAACCTTACCCTCGTGGCAGCAGTCATTTTGAGTTCCAGTTCTAAAAAGGAGTTGAAGACCTCTAGAGTTCGAGGATGACGATCCCATACTTATACGGGTCTCACCTCGACGAGGATTATGGAGATCTGACTAAGGAGGCAAGTTATCTCTGAGGTTCAGTGGACCTTCTTAGCTCCTCAGTTGGGTAGGCGGGGTGGTTTACCGCTTGACCCATCCACCTCAGTTGCACCAGGTGCACGACGACTTCCATGTATCTCAGCAGAGGAGATACATGCCCGACCCTTCGCATATCATCGACCATGGGGAGATGAACGATGGCGATGGGGTGACATTCACGGAGGTTCCAGTGGGGATCTAGGATCAACAAGGGTGGATCCTATGAGAACAGTCTATTCCTCAGGTGCGCTTTCACTGGCAGTACGGGAACCTCCAGGTGGGCACATGAGAGTAGGAGTCTCAGATGCGTGCTCAGTTCCGCTTTTGTGACCCTAGTTTGTGTTAAAGCTTTATGAGTACGTAAAGACCTGAGGTGGGAGTAATGTAAAGACCCGTAAATTTCAAGGAAATTTTTTTCTTAATTTTCTTTGGAATTTTACAAGAACGTGGTTTCTGACGGAACCTGATTCCAAGGCCCGGTGTGCCCGGAATCATTTTCTGAAGTTTGGCTCAGGTACGTTTAGTGAACGAACGAGCGGGATTTTCTAACTTTTGAACCGGTGCTCGGAATCAAATTCTAAGGGAACCAATAGGATCACAGTGATGGTACTTTCTTAGAAACGCCACTTCCGAATTTGAGTTTGCTCGAGTGTGGTTTTTAATTTTTGGGGGTTAAGTGAAGAAAATAAAATAAAGTGGTGAGACAACATTATTTTATTTCACATAAAGCCTCTTAAAGCCACTTAAAGCTGATTAAGCTGAGTTGAAGCGGATAGGGAGGAACACAAAATATCCTACCCTCTTGGTAGGATATTTGTGAGGGGGGGCCCGCACGATCCCCACCGTTTCTTTTCAGCTAAGTAACGCACCCGCGAAAACCCCTATTAAATTAATGTCAACGGACGCGTTTTCTAAATTCTTAACACCCCTATTAATTGGGTGGTTAGTTCATTGCAATTAATTATATGAATTAATTGTTCGTTACTTATCTTTGTTTTTCAAATTCTTTAGTTGATAATAAAATAAGATGAGGACTTATTTTATTATCTGGTTGTTGTGTTAAACATTTGGAGAATCTCTAAAGATCTTCATCCTCCTTCACGAAGAACACGAAGAACACGAAGAACGCGAAGAACGCCGGCCTCCGAAGAAGGGTGATGAAGAACGCCAGACCCCTGGAGATTGACGCGATGCTGTGTTTCGCGATGCTGACAATTCTTCTCCCGCGACGTTCTTCTGCGACGTTTCTCCTCCCGCGAAAAATCTTCGATCAACCTGTTGAGGTAGGAGATTCCGGAACATTTAAATTTCCTCTGTGGATTTTATCCTTAACACAGATTTAATTCATGAAATAAAAATCTATGTGTGTTTTTCTTTAATCCTCATAGATCGTCGACGCGACTCCGTATACCGCGACGACGCGACGCCCTTCCACGACGCGACGATCCTTTTCTTCCACGACGGTCATTTCCGTGATGAACTCGCATCCGACGACGACGAAGTTTGGGGTCATTTTGAAAAAGATAATACCAATGTTTGTTTTCCTCCAAGGCAAGAACGCGGACCAACTAATTAACATGTTGGTCCGCAAATTATTATTGCGGGTCGATGTTTATCAATTGCGGGGAATTATGGTGTTGTTTTAAACCGCTAATGCGGTGGGTGCCGACCAACAAACAAGTCCGGACCCACCGCCCGTTTGTTCTTGGTGTGCGGAATGGCGGACGACGACAAAAAGTGCCGCAGAGATGATTTTTTGACTCTGCAGTGAAGAACGGGACCTGGGATGAGCTACGGCGCAGACACAAATTAAAACGGACCACTGGAGGAACTCCGGTGGCCCGCGGACTCCACCGGCGGCGCGGGTCGCTGGCGCCCCGGCGCACCGCCGGACGGATCCGCCGCGGCTAAAGCCACACCGGCGGGGTGCGGTTCCGTAGCCGTGCAGAACCCAAGCAGGGATGCGGTCGGCTGTCGCATCCGTTGGCGAGAGGCGGCCCCAACTGGGGCCGCAGATCCATCACGCGGGGGCAGCGCGCTTCCGCCCCCGGATTTCCCTCGCTCGGCCGAGCCGAGCCGATCAAACCCGCCAGTTCAGGCCGGGTTGCGCCCTGGCCGGGCCGGGTCGGACCCGGACCCGGGTTGGGTCGACCCGGTTCAGGCCAACCCAGGGGGGGTCAGGCCGGGTCGGTCCGGGCCCAGACCCCACGTTTCCGGACCTTTTCAGAATTTTTCTCATAACACGAGCTACGATCCTCCGAACGACGCGCCATCAGCGGCGATGCGACCCTTGGATCGAGAAGGTCGTTTTGGTATACTACACCTAAGGTTTCGGAATACCTTGGGTTCGGCCAGGTTGGTTCGTACACGAAACCAATCGGGCCCTCGGAGCGGAAATGGTTATATCATGAGCTCCAAACATCCGATTGACGTGTCGCCGACTTTGATGGATTCCTATAAGTGAGAAGGATCTTTTGGCTTACTCCGCTCGAGGTTTTGATGCCGTCGGAGTGCAGTCGGGTTGGTTCGCTCACGAAACCAATCGGGCCCCTGGAACGAAAAAGCAAATAACACACAGACCGGGCATTCGATTGACGCGCCGTTTTTCTCGTTGGTTTCCTCTTGTTGAGACGGAACCTTTGGCATACATCACCTGAGTTTTGGTTGCAGTTGGATAGTGGCCAGGTTGTATTGCACCCAAAATCCAACTAGGCCTCTGGAACCGAAAAGCTGATATCATTCAGATCAGACGTCCATTTAACGAACCGTCAGCGGCGTTGGTGATCACGTTGTGAAACGGTCCCTTTGAGTATACCCTATGAGAGTTCAGGGTATAGTTGAGTTATGGCCGGGTTGGTTCGCACAAGAAACCAACCAGGCCCCGGGGACGAAAAGGCTAGTAACTCACAGACCGGGCGTCTGATTGACGCGCTGTCTGTTGTGTTGAGACCCCTGTGACGAGGCGGTCCATTGAGACACTTCTTCGTGGAACTTTGTGATACTTGTAGTATGGACCAGTAGATCGTGGAGCGGACCCTCTCGGAGACGAGCGTGTGGAGTACGGAGACCGTGTAGCCAGCTGAGACCTGATGACTGCTTGACTGATCGACTCTGTGTGTTTCAGATATCCCAGTGGGGAGCGCTTGGTTTTAGCGGCAGACCCACGACGGAGGAGCGCTTGGTTGTAGCGGCAGACCCGCGGTACTCAACATAAGGAGTACCTCTGGAGGCTATGAGGGGGAGCGCTTGGTTGTAGCGGAAGACCCACGGCGGAAGAGCGCTTGGTTGTAGCGGCAGACCCACGGTACTCAACAGAAGGAGTATCTCTTGACGCTATGACGGGGAGCGCTTGGTTGTAGCGGCAGACCCATGGTGGGAAGCGCATGGTTGTAGCAGCAGGCCCACAATACTCGATAGGAGGAGTACCTCAACAGACTTAGGTTAGTGAGCAGTACCTCAGAGTCATGACAGGACCACTCTACACTCCAGAGATGGGGCTCTTCAGCAGTTACGGTTTCGATCAAGAAAATCCTGGTTTGATTTGAGTCTATGACCTTTGTGTTTACCCCATGATTGAGATGGGTTACTTGATAACTTAGGTATATGTATGTGCATATAAATGGGTAGTGGTTATCCGTTGATTTCATAATCCTTGTGTTTCCTCATGATTGTGATGGGTTACTTGATAACTTAGGTATATGTATGGGCATATACCTAAGTAGAGGTTATCTGTTGAGATCTTCTTTGTGTTCATCCTTGTAGTTTTTAGTGAGACCTTGATGGTCTCGGGATCCCTACTGAGTATCGTTATACTCACCCCTGCACGGGCTACGCCCACACCTCATTGTGTTGGTTACTAAAGGCGGGCAGTGCTGACAGAGGCTGAGTGTTGGAGGACTGGACGGTACCCGGAGGTGGACTACACGACGAGTCTGTATCTGGAGGTGGACTTCACGGCGAGGCAACACTCGGAGGAGGTTGACGGGTGAGAGTGTCGTGGAGGTTATCTGTACCTACACTTCAGGTAGGATCCGTGGTGGACGATCCAGGAGAAGCGCCATCTTTACGTACCATTTAGGTAGGATCTGAGGAGGATGACCCAGGAGCCGCTTTTGTCCTTCCAGCTATTGTCTTTTTCGGTTGTACTTTGTTCAGCAATAGTTGTACTTTCATTTGGGTTTGTATTCTATCCCATTTACCTTTCAACACTTCTCTTTGTACTTAGTGTTTTACTCCCGCTTGTACTCTGTAGTGTTTTGTTTACTTTTATAAAGGCAATGCCTTCCCAGTTATCGGGATTTACGCCTTTGGTGCTAGTTGGCATCCCCTGGCCTATGGAAGGAAGGCTTGGGGTAGTCATGGCACGGGCCACGAGGACGGGTCGTGACAAGTAATACCTCTTCATGAAGAAACATTTTTTTACATAAACCATAATGCATTGAAGGGATAGTAATTTGAAAATAATAACGATCTATAATTTTCTAAATGAATATAAGAAGTTATCATGGAATGGATTTTATAATATATAAATCTCAAAATGTGTGGGAACGAGAGTAGAATACTTTTTGTTTTAAAATTGTGGGGATCATCATACTTAAAATTTCAAAAAGTATTAAATTAAATTAAATAAATATTTATAATAATTTGACACAAAATTGATTTCTCTAGATGATAATATAATTTTTAATATAAATTATCCTATCCAAAAACATTAATATAAGTTTACATAATTTTATAACCCTTACTCTCTATCTTAACCCCCATTAACGATTATTTCTATATCTAGAATATCAATGTTTTTTTAAAAAAATGGGGTCAATAATGTTACTATAAAATGGAAAGTGGCTCATTTATGATGTTTTTGGAACTATTAATATAATTTAATTTATATTCATCTAGATAGTCTGGGAGTAAAAATAAAAACCTTTAATATATCCCAAATAGGTTTTATTTGTGTTAAAAATTAAAGGCACACAATAATTAATCCAAATTATATTATTGTTGATAATTTCAAATTCACAATTTTAATTTTCTAGAAATAGTACAAATTTAGTGTCAACATCTCATAAATATTTAGGAAATTTTTTTAATTATAATAAAATTAAAATAAAATACCAAGATGAAAAGATTATTATCTCTAGAAAATAGAAATTTATAATAAATATTTTCCCCTTGTATTCATTAGGTATAAATTTCCAATATATTAAATTCAAGAGATTGACATTTTGTGTATATAATTTTTATCAAATATTATAATTATCATAATCAAAGAAAAAATATAACCAAGGAACTTCAATTTAAATAAAAATAATTATAGATTAGAAATAAAATCATCCTTTCACATATTGGGATGTTTTTCTTAAATACATTTTCATTAGTTAAACAATATTACAAAAATAATTATAACTATGACCATTAAACATCTTTACCATGATAACATAATTATTTAAAAAAACTAATGGGGCCTTATAAACAAAGATTGGATTGAGTATTTAAATATTTGAATCCATTTCCCCATTTTAAATATATAAATTTGGATGAAATTATATATAATATAAGAACAAAAACTATATTAAAAACATTTATTTTAGAAAATATAGTATTTCAAAGTACAAATAATTTCAATATGAAATATGGTAAAACATTGAATTCCATGAATATTTTTGGTTAAATAATAATAAATAAGATTTTTTAGACATTTTTTGTAAGTAAAAACTAAAGGAAATAATCCATCCATAACATTAATTACATAGACTCCAAAATAATATTATATTTGAATAAAATATATAACATTATTCAAAAATGTCATGCTTGGGTTCTATAATTCTAGATAATGTTTCAAAAAACATTATTTATCATAATAAACATAAATTATATTGAAAATTAGTTATAAAATTGGATAATTTCATGTTTAATGATGGTATTAATGTTTTACTCCATAGTATCAACGTACTTTTAATTATTTTACTATTATAGAGGTGAAAAAAATTTAAAAGGGTTACCAATTATTTTCTAAGAAATTATATTAACAATAGTATAATAAATTAATTATGGTGACTAAAAATATAGAATCCATTTTTCAAATTCAATTATTTAATTTAAAAGGATTTAATTTAAAATTAAATCTGAAAAAATGTGATGAAAAGTTGTATTAGAGAAGAAGTTTCTTCTTAAATGTAATTTTTTTTATATAATAACAAGAAATAAATAGATTTGAAATTATTATAATATGACTATTCATAATATATGTCATCTGATATTATTTTTATATAATCAAAAAAATGAATGTAATAAAATTCATTAAACAAAATGATAGTTTTTAAATAAAAATCATTATTCTACAATATTCAACAAAAGATAAATCTTTTATTAAATGATATAAAATTCACTCCATGTTAATTATGAAGTGATAAAATTTAAAAAAGATATAAAATATTCAAATATATTTTCTACAAGTGTTACAAACTAATTATATAATTTTTTAGAAGAAAAAATTAAAGTCATTTTTCGGGGAAAAAGGATAATTTTTGAAAAATAATTGATTCATCTAAAAAATTTATTCATATTTTTAAAAAGTGATTATTCCTATTCATTCATAAAATTTAACATCTAGATTACAAAAATTTATACTATTATAATAAATTTATAATTGGGTTTTAATATATCATAACATTCAAAAGATATTAAATTATTTTTTAGATAAACTTACTACAAAATATTTGGGTATTATAACTCTTTTTTATGTGGTTGATTGAAACATCCCATATTTAGTTCTTTACTAAATTGTGGTGAGAACAATTTTGGGTGCCCACCATATTCTAATTTTATATTGATATATATGGATATTTTCTCACTAGTGGTTAGTGTCATTGATTATATATTCTGAAAAATAATATAAAGATGAGTACTTTTCGGTATTTTATTGTTCTTAGACTGTTTTTAAGAAAACACGACCCTCCCAATATTCATAAAGGGTTTGATTGGTTTAATAAACATTAAAATACCATTTATTTTTTATTGGGGCATTATGTGGGAAGAATGTGTGATTTTGGAATGAATTTTAACATGTCCATATCACTATTAAATAATTTCATTATCTTACTATAATATATAATCATGTAATTTGAATTTTTGGGATGATTTAGTTTTAATGATGATGAATGAGGATTTTTTT
This sequence comes from Viscum album, assembly GCA_963277665.1. Lineage (NCBI taxonomy): Eukaryota > Viridiplantae > Streptophyta > Magnoliopsida > Santalales > Viscaceae > Viscum > Viscum album. The sequence continues at coordinate 1,331,047,326 of OY728165.1, read as the reverse complement.
TGTGGATTTCACATACATTTTTAGGTAAAAAATATTGTTATCCACACAAACAAGGAATATTAGTTCATTTGTTATTGCATAGTTTCTCTACATGGGACAAATGGTTCAATATAAAAAATGTTAATTTTAGTATAACACATGTGGTACCTTTTATGGGTGTGCGTATTAGAGAATGAAATGATCAATGTAAGTAAAAATTATGAATCCATCATATGATGTGGGTTTTCCATTAAATAGAACTATTTTACATGGTTGGTGAATGATTAGGTAACAGTGTGGTTAAATCATTCATGTGTGAAATGGGTCACTAGTGGATCCCACATGGGCGACGATGGTCACTGTCACGCCCCATCCTCAGGGCCCATGCCAGGACTACCCCAAGCCCGCCTTCCATAGGCCATGGGCTAGCGACTAGCACCAAAGGCGTAAATATCTATGCTGGGATGGCACTACCTTTATGAAAGTAAAAAACACAATAGAGTACGCAACTGGATGTAAACACTGAGTAAAACTGAATACAAAGAGTGTGATGGAAATTAAATGGGCCAGTATACAAACCCATATGAACAACAAGTACATGTAAAGCGACATAGAGCTAAAAGTAAAGACCATCTCATGGATCATCATCTGAGGATTCCTACCTGAAGGGTAGGTACATATGGCCACCTCACCACCCAAATTTGTCAGTATCCACCGTGTGTCGACTCATCGTAAGGTCCACCTCTGGGTACCATCCAGTCATGGCACTCTCGGCCTCCGTCAGTGTTGTCTTTCTTCTGCATCCAACAAAACGAGGTGCGAGCATAGCCCTTATAGGGGTGAGTATTACAATACTCAGTAGGGACCTCAAGACCCTCAAGGTCTCACCAAAATCCACAATGGATAAACCACAGTAGAACGATACAATCACAAAATATCAACCAACCCTACTTAGGAATGTGACCAAACATATACATAAGTTAAAAATCACAGTCTGGCTCCAACTCTTGAGCCCAAGAACATACCATTCCACAAAGAAAGTAAGTAAATCACCATGTTTATAATGGTTGAAAGACATGACTCACCTCACAATGGTATACAACTCACGAAGAAGGGTAGAGATGAATAGATGTAGCCTTTGAATCATCTCCTATATCGATCCCACGTAGGATCCTGGAAAAATAATAGCGCTGTCAAACCCACATAGGATCCTGGAATGAAAGTCATCACTGTCAAACCCACTTAGGATTCCGGTACAATAGTTATCGTTGTCGAACCCACGAAGGATCTTGGTACAAAAGTCGCTGTTGACGAACCCACAGAGGATCCCGGTAGAGAAGTCGCTGCTGTCAAACCCACATTGGATCCTTGTACAAGAGTCGCTACTGTCGAACCCATGTAGTATCCTGGTACAGATGTCGCTGCTGTCGAATCCACTGAGGATCCCAGTAAAAAAGTCGCTGCTATCGAACCCACGTAGGATCCTAGTACAGAAGTCGCTCCTATCATACCCAAGTAGGATCTCTGTACAGAGGTCGCTACTGTCGAACCCACGTAGGATCCCAGTATAGAAGTCGCTCCTATTGAACCCACATAGGATCCCAGTATAGAAGTCATAACTGTCGAACCCAGATAGGATCTTGGTACTGAAATCATTGCTGTCGAACCCACAGAGGATCCTGGTACAGTAGTAGGTCCACATTGGATCCTATCATCTCGGTCGCAGCCAGCCATAGGTTTCCTGCACACATCACGCTCAATCCGAGTAGGGTTCGCACCTCAAGTCAAGTGTTGATACATCAACTATCATGATGTTTTGAGTTGATGTTTCTAGTAGTTCTGTCTCATCATAAGGAACCCAACGTGACAGATGGTGCATTAATCGGACGCTTGGTCTGTGAGTTATTGGCATTTCAATTCCAGGGGCCCGGTTGGTTTTTACGATCAAACAAACCTAATCATACTCCAACTACATCTTAACCTCAGGTAAAGTACGCCAAAAGAACTGTATAATCAAAATCAATACAATGTAGTTGACGGCACGTCAATCGGACGTCGGGTCCTTAAGTTAAAAACGTTCTACTCCGAGGGCCCGGTTGGTTTCGGGTTCGAACCAACCCAGACGTTTCCAAACATCACCAAACAATTGAGTGTCATATTCCAAAACGACCACCTCGATATAAGGAATATGATTCAACTGATGGTGTGTCGATCGGAGATTCGTATCTCACGTTATGGGTGAAAAACCAAAAGTAGACCAAAGAAGTCGGGTCTCGGTCTTGTCCGACCCGGCCCAACCCACCCTGGGACGACCCAAACTGAGTCGACCCAACCCGAGTCCGAGTCCGGCCGGGTAGGGTGCGGCCCAGCCTGAAATCAGTGGCCTGGCTCATGTGAGGATGGCCCGACCCACGCGGCAGGTTGCCCGGCACGGGCGGCAGGCTGCCCGGCCCGCGCAGCAGGCTGCCCGGCCCATGCGGCAGGATGCCCGGCCCGCACGACAAGCTTCTCGGAATGCGTGTTGGGCGGCCCAGCCTGGTGGCCGGTCGCGGCTCGGCCAACTGTCTGAGCAGAGCAGGGGAGCAGGGGGGGCTGGTTTCACAAAACGGTGGCGCCGACTGTCCTCCCCAGAACCCGTGGGCGTGGGTTCTGCTCCACCGACACGGCCGAAGTCGTGGCGGTCTTCTGCCGACGGCGTGCAAGGGTTCCGCTACCACTAGGTGGCCGGCCGGTGCAGGCCGCCAGCGACCCGCACGCCGCGATCTTCTACGGGCCACCAAAGTCATTCCAGTGGGATGTTTTAGCACCCGTCTACACCTACAGCCTTTTTGGGTCTGGCTCTTCAATGTGACAGCCTCAAATCAACGTTTCCCTTCTGCTCATCCGCCACCCAACAAATTTTGCATTAAGAATGATAAGGTGGAGGGTCCAAATTTGTTCGTTAGCCTGTGCCCTCTGCGTTAGAGGCTCAAACAATTATCCCACAAATAATCTCCAAATCACAAGGATATAAATTACATGTATAAAGTGAATAATCCAAAATACTCTTTACCTCGTATTTGAAGTTTTACGTCGACGAGCCATGGAATATTGGTGTCACAGAAGACGGACGTCAATTTCTTTGACATCATGAAATGTCTGAAGAAGAGGCGTAGTCGACGTCATTGCCGACAGTTTCTCTAGTGTCTTGGATGAAGATCGAAGACGGTTTCGTCATTCTTCATTGGAGAGAATGGACATTCTTCTTGGGGAAGAACACCTTCCTTCTAAATCTACAGCGTCTTTCCAACAAAATATTTTCCAATGAAAATAAAATAAAAGGCTACCCAATTTAATAATGCCATGAATTCAAAACAATTCAAATTTTTTGTTGACACCAATAATTAATTAAAGAAGGATTTAATTAATTATGTTGGCACAATTAATGGTAGGGAGGTGGAGAGGCTCCACCATTATGTGGAAGTTAGAAAGATAATAGGGGGTTCAAGGAGTTAAAGGGGGAGTTGAGGTGTTAGGTGCTCGTTTGGTCCCCAAAACACATTATTCTCACATGGGAGTTTATGTGGGGTGTGGGCCCCACCTCCAACTACTCTTTCGAGAAGATAACCACCAAATAAAAAAATAAAATCTGTGAAACACAACAATTTTATTTAATTTAATATGAATCCCCAAAAAATAACTTCCACTGTCGACCAAACAAAACTACGGAAGAGTTATCCTTAAGCGAATATCGGCACTTTGAGTTCATCAGTGTCCTAATATTTCAATTCTGATCACCGATTAAAAAGAAAAAATAACTCACACGAACTTTTACTAAACGTACAAGAACAAAACTTCAGAAATTGATTCCGAGCACACTGGGCCTCGAAATCAGGTGTTGTCAGAAACTGTGTACTCGTAAAATTAAACATAATTTAACAAATAAAATTCACTTGAAATTTCCAGGTCTTTACTATCACGGGGGGCTACAGGGTTGCGATGGCCGTAGATGGTGTGAGGGCACGAGACAACGATGGTCGTGGGGCGGCGTGGTGGCTGCAGGGCGTCGTCGTTGTCTTCATCGCGACTGACAGTGGTGCCTGCCACCATTCTCGTGTTCCTCTGGTTGCAAACACAGACATCTTTTTTTTTCACCATTGGGAAGAACACACAAAATAATTATAGTTGAGGGGTCAGGCCATGATTGTTTGTCCTACACCATCCATGATAGAGCAGTAGCAATTGGTTCACAAATTTGAATCAAGAACATGTATGGAAGTTATTTAAAAACATAAATCCCAAGAACCTTCGTCAATTACTATTCCCATTCCTAAAAAAGAAAACACATGTAGATCACGTAGTTTTTGAGTGTTGATCTAGGTTCTTAATTTAAAAGAAAAGAACATGGGAAGTGATAATCACTAGTAAATAAACCCATACCTAGAAAGTTCATTGAGGAAAGCCGCGAGGAAGGATACAATGTCGTTGTGGATAGATGGACGTCGGTGATGTCGGTGTTTCACTGATTGTCAATTCGTTCATCTTTGGTGATGTTCCTCATTGGCATTCATTGTTGGAGAGATTTCTCACAATAGTGCTTCTCTCCCCAATTCCACAAAAATGAAAGGAAGCCCAGATAATATAACAAGTTATATTTTATGTTTGTTGGCATAATTTTAAAATAGATTATTTAATTAATTCATGGGTTGTATTAATTGCTTAAAGGGGACTGCGGGCATAATTATGTGGGGGAGCTCAATATGTTTCTCCCCATTAAAAGGGAGTTCAAAGGGGTTCAAGGGGATTTAAGTCTCGAGTGGTCCCCGTGACCATAATCCACATGGGAGGTTAGGCCCGGGTGGTCCCCACCACTATATCCTATGTTGAGAGGTTTTAGTATAGGTGGACCCCACCATCAAAACATCCACATGGAAGGTTTCAAGAAACGAAAATAAAAATGTTACAATTTTTTTTAATTTTTTTTCTTTCATGAAAACACAAAAAATATCTTTCACTCTCGACCCACTATGGTTGAGGTGAAGGTCTCCTTAAGAGAATAACGATGCTACGAGTTCAACGGTGCTCTAAAATTTCAATTCCGAGCACCAGTTCAGGATTTAAAAAATCCTTCCCATAAGTTTACTGAACTTACCTGAAAAAATGTTTATAAATTCATTACAAGCACAACGGGCCTCAGAAGCATGCACCTTCAGTTTTTATGGACTCATAAAATTCTCATATATTTATAAAAAAAATAATTGTAAATTGATGTTCCTTACAATCACCCCACCTCAAGGATTTCCATCCCCGAAAGCCACATTACAAAACTAGGAAAACAGGTGGGGATACTGAGCACGAATTTGAGCCTCCATCTCCCATGTTCTCTCGAGGAGGTTCCTGTGCTGCTAGAAAATGCACACCAGAGGTATCAACTTCCCATGAAAGACCCACTCCTTTCGATCCTCAATATCTACTGGTACCTCCGTAAAAGTCACCCCATTTTCGATGCCCAGGTCTCCGTGGTCATTGACGTGGGAAGGGTCATGCACGTATCTCCTCAGCTGGGATAAGTGGAAGATGTCATGCACCTAGTGCTACTGAGTTGGAAGAGCTAAGTGGTGAGACACATTGCCAACTCTGCTGAGGACCTGAAAGGGTCCAATTAACCTCACAGATAACATTACACCTTGGCCAAATCTCTACAAACCTCATCAAGGTGAGACCTGTAGAAAGATATGGTTTCCATCCTTGAACTACAGGGGTGTTCGTCTCCTATCGGCATACAACTTCTTCCTACTCTGTGCAGTGTTCATCCGCTCCTAGATGATATGTACCTTCTCTATGGTAGCATGTACCATCTCTGGTCCCACTAGTGCTGAATCCCCTGGGTCAGTCCCACACAAAGGTGTTATTCAAGGTCGTCCGTACAACGACTCAAATGGTTCCATCACATTGGTGGAGTGATAGCTATTTTGGTATGACAACTCCAAAAAATGTAAGTGATCCTACCAATGGTGACTGAAGTTAAGGACACAAGCACACAACATGTCCCCGAGGGTCAAAATGGTCTGCTCAGTCTGGATATCCGTCTAAGGATGGAAGGAAGTGCTCAAATGAAGTTGCATCCCGAAAACCTCCTTCCACCGCTTCCATAGACATGATGTAAAACGTGTATCAAAATCAGAGACAATAATGGAGGTTACTCCATGTTTCCGCACAATCTCTTACACATAGAGGTGTCCCAAGATCTCAACTAAACCCTTCTCTCTGATCGGTAGGAACTGGGCCGACTTGGTGAGTCAGTCAACGATCACCCAAATCGAGTCATGAACCCTAGATGTATGTGGATGTCCTGTCAGAAATTCATTGGATATGCCATCCAACTTCCACTCTGGGACCTCTAAAAGATGAACCAAGCTTGCAGGTACATGATCCTCCGCCTTCACTTACTGAAAAGTGAGGCACCCAGAGATAAACTCTGCTAAATATTTATTTATTCTCGACCACTATTGCTGTCATTGGAGGTCCTAATACATCTTCTCCACTTCTGGATGTACCGTTAGAGGGGATGTGTGGAACTCCCTCTTCACTTCCTCCCAAAACGACACAGGTACCATGGTACGTCCTCTGAAGAGGATGACGTGCTCCCCACCTTCAGAAAATCCATAAAGATCATGTCCCATTGATATCTGAGCATGTCGAGTCTCGCAGTTAGTGTCCCCATACTGTGCCTCCCAGACTCACTGAAGAAGTGGAGGACTGGCTGTATGAGACTGAAGAAAAAATGGTCCATCTCGATCCACAAAGGATATCTTCAAAGCGGCCACCTGCCGCGTCACCTCGCCTAGTAGTTATATACCAGATCTCCAATTGAGTGCATCTACTACAACATTCCCCTTTCTAGGAGTATATAATATCTTTAGGTCGTATTCCTCGATTAACTCAAGGCAACATTGATGTCTCAGGATCATGACCTTCTGAGACAAGATATACCTGAGACTCTTGTGATCAGAGTACACTATAAAAAACTCATACATCAAGTAATGTCGCCATATCTTCAAGGAAAAGACAACTACTGCTAACTCCAGGTCATGGTTAACATAGTTCTACCCATGTTGTCCCAGCTGTTGAGAACCATATGTGATCACTGCTTGCTGCTGCATCAGGACATATCCATGTCTGGTTCATGATTCATCATAGTAGACTACATACCCTATTCCCTCCTCTGGTAGCCTCAAGATGGGTGTACTAGTCAGCCTCTGCCTTAGGTCCTGAAACTTCACTCGAAACACTCTGACCACATGAAGGGTTTCCCTTTCTTCATCAATGCTGATAGTGGTGCTGAAACTCTTGTGAATTCTGGTACAAATCTTTGGTAGTATCCAGCTAAACCCAAAAAAACTCGGTACCTCTACCACACTCTTGGGTGGCTCCCAAGAAATTACTACCTCAATATTCACTGGATCTACTACAACTCCAGCCTCTGTGATGACATGTCCAAGAAATTGAACCTCTCAGATCCAGAACTATCACTTCGAGAGCTTACCATAAATCTAGTGCTCTCAAAGTGTGTCCAGAACTACCTGCAAATAATAGGCATGCTCGTCCTCGGTATCTAAGTAGATAAGAATGTCATCAATGAATACCACCACAAAGCGATCAAGGTATGACTAAATGATCCTCTTCATGAGTCCCATGAACACTTTGGGAGTGTTGGTCATGCCTAATGGAATAACCAAGAACATTTAATGGTCGTACCGATATCTGAAATCTGTCTTCTGCACATCATTGTCTCGTACTCTAAGCCGGTGATAGATTGATCTGAGGTCTATCATTGAGAACCACCGTGCTCAATTTAGCTTATCAAAGAGGTTGTTAATTCTCATAAGTGGGTACTTTTTCTTCACAATCTCCTCGTTCAGGCACCGATAGATGACACAATGTCTCAAACTCACATCCGCCTTCTTGGAAAATAAAACCGGGGATGCCCAAGGGGAAAAAATAGGCCGAAAAAACCATTTTCCCTGCAAGTCCGCTAGCTGTACTCGCATATCAAGATGCTCCATGGGATCCATCCAATATGCTAGTGTAGATATCAGTGTTGTCCCGGGGTATAATTCAATGTAAAATTCCACCTCTCTATGTGGAGATAAACCTGGAACATCATCATGGAAAACATCCGTGTACTGCTTTACCACTATAGGATAGCTCAGACTCTTCACATCAACTACTTTGAGGGTTATGCTAGCCAACTGGTTAGTGATCGGATGCACTCTCCTCTAGGTAAGTCCATCCTGTGTGGCTTAGGCTCGCTCCTCATTGGTGAAGGTACACCAGGTCCCATCCGTGCGAAAAAACTACACTTTTCTCCTAGTACAGTCTATCTGAGTATTGAATGCAAAAAACTAGTCCATACTCAATATGACATCGTAAGGCCTTGACGTAGCTATAAAGAGATCCCACCCAATGTTCTCACATCCTATAGTAATCTCACACTATCGGAACTAGTGTGTAATCGTTGAATTTCCTCCCATAGGAGTCTTTATCCATAAGGATCAATCCAACGGCTCCGTCGGAATCTCTAAGCTCTGACCGAGGGTAGTGGAAATAATAGATTGACTTGAACCTTTATCTATATGTATTGTAGCTATGGTGGAGTAGACACATATCATACCTATATCATCTCTAGAGAACCATGATCATAGGTCTTAGCTACCAGGAGCAGGGCTCTCCATTGTCCACCTAATCCCTACGGTCGGGGCGGACCTCCTGGTGGCAGTGGTGCAACATCTCGAATTGTCACCCACCGCCAGCTGCACGACCAGCTCCTCTTCCACATCAGCCTTCTCACTGTGGAAATCCTCCGTCGAATCTCTGTCTCTGGTTGGGTGGTCCTTAGAGCATCTACGAATCATCTATCCGGCGGGTCAGACAGTAACGAGCCATGTGACCCTACCGGCCGCATGTGTTACACTGACCCCTCCTGGAATGACTGGCTCTGCCTTGGGAAACCCTCACAACCGACCCTGAATCCAGTAGTCTTCCACCTGTAGGTGTGGTCCATTTGGACCTCTGTGACATCTATCTACTTCCAGCTATAGAAGACTCCGCTATATGATTACTAGTAGTGGGTCTCTCTACTGGTGACTTCTTAGGATGAAAACTATCCACTAGGATGGCTCTCTCTAACACCCATACTTGCGTCTGGATGCTAAGTGAGATCATAGAAGACCTAACCTCTCGCCTGAGTCTCTTCTCAAATTCCTGGGCCCTCAAGAATGGTTCCCACACTATATTAGTGGATTAGCATGAGAGTTCAATGAACCTCACTGAGTACTGATCCACAGTAATGTTTCCCTACTTCCGTTGAAGAAGCTCCTATATGCACACTTCGTGAAGAGTCATTGGGAAAAATGCTTCCCAAAACATGCTCTCGATGTCTTCCCAGAGATGTGTCATCTCGTCGTGAGCCTAGCGCATCAAGATCCACCATCTACTTGCTACTGCCTATAGAAGACTAGAGACAAGGATCACAATGAGATCGGCTGGTGTCCCTACAAGTCGAAAGACTCTCACCACAGCCTCCAACCAATCCTCAGCCGCCTAGGGGTCCTTCTCTCCCCTAAAACTAGGTGGCCTCTGGAACTGGAACTCGTGAAACATGCTCAAGTGGCGTGCACCCTCTGCAGCTAGTTATGGTTGAATCAGTGGTCCAACAAGTAATGGTACTGATGGTGACTCTACCGGTACCTCTACTACAAGAGGGCCCTTCACTGATGCCTCATCACTCGGTGGGTTATCATTGAGTACTAAATCTAGAATCCTATATGACTTTCTTCATGGAGACATTATAAAATGAAATAGGTGCACCACGGTCAATAGGTTATACCAGGCGAGTTGACTCAATATATCACAAAGAAAACTCTTCAAAACATAGGAGCAATTGGTGTTTTCATGCACTGAGTCAGAAATTAGAAGTCAGGCTCCTTGTGTATGGATGCGTCGGCTATTGCACCAACACTAGATTCCCTAAATGGATATCCACAATCACTACACCTAACACTATTTCCATTAAAAAAAGATCAGAGTCATATGTTCTACGGTAGAACCGACTCCTTTGATAAAAATTTGTCATGACCCGTCCCCCGGGGCCTGTGCCATGACTACCCCAAGCCTGCCTTCCATAGGCCAGGGGATAGCTTCTATTACTAATTTCGTATTCACTTAAACTGGGAAGGAATATCCTTTATAACTTGTAACTCACCAATCCATGCACACCGCAAGATACGCACTCAAGTAAACTGAATAGTAAACAGAGTGATTACAGAAAATAAAAAGGGACAGAATACAAGCCCAACTGGAAAGTACATGAAACTGAAAGAACAACTAAACTGGAATAGCTCCTGTGATCACACGCAAAGGATCCTACGTGTAGGGTAGGTAAAACACTCACACGGTCTCCTCTGCGGTACACCTCATCTATGGTCCTCCTCCAAGCTACCTCCAATCCTGGTACTATCGTCCTCTGTCAGCACTATCTGTCATGTACACCAAACACAACGAGCTGTGGGTATATCCCGTGCAGAGGAGAGTATAACGATACCCAGTAGGGATCCCGAGCACTCAAGTTCTCACAAAATCCAAAAAGGATAACCCAAAAAACATTAAATCAACTGACAACCCTACTTTGATATATGCCCATACATATACATAAGTTACCAAGTATACCCATCTCAACGAGGAGGAAAACATAGATTCCAACTAAAATCCCAAAGCTCAACTATTACACAAAGGAAAGAATACCAAGAAGTCAAGTAGCACACATGTACACCACACATAGGAATACCACAAAGGTATTACCACAAAAGAAAAATACGACAAGGTACAAACTCAGCTCAAACCAGGTATAAATTCGGTACGGTAGTAGAGATGAAAAGATGTAACTACTAAATCATCTTACACTATTAAAATGAAGACCCATAAAGGATATCTAATCATCATCTATCCCAAATAGGATCTCTAGTGGCTGAACCACACAAGATCGCTCGGTGCTGACCCACACCAGATCTCTCAGTGTCGACCCACCCATGATCACTAGGTGCAGACCCACACATGGTTGCTAGGTGCTGACCCACAAAAGATTTCTAGGTGCTGACCCACACCGGATCACTTGGGTAGTCCCACATGGAATCCTAGAGTGGTTAAATTTGGGACCCTCAATCATAGACCCACGATAGATCTCTTCCTTAAGTCACAACCATCAACTGGGTTCCAGCGCTAAGATCCCTCATCTCCGAGAGGGTCCTCCCCACAAGCCACCGGTCGATACTCCAACTTCCATGAAGTCTCATGAAGAATTATCCCAATGAAACTCCACGTCATAGAGGTCTCAACGCAATAGATGGAGTTTCAATAGAATGCCCGGTCTGAGAGTTATTAGCCTTTTAGTCACGAGGGCCTGGTTGGATTCGTGCTCAATCCAACCCGACCATTCTCCAGCATTATCCAAAACTCCGGTGGGGCTTACCAAAGGGACCATCTCACTCCAAGGTTTCCATCACCAATGATGCTTCGTCAAACGGTCTTCTAGTGCCAATGTTATGGCCAAAATAATTTTATGAGTCGAAGTGGGTCAAGTTCCAGTCCGACCCGGCCTGGCCCAACTCGGTATGGGTCGACCTGGCCCTACCCGTAGAGTCCGACCCGGCCCGTTGCGCAGCCCAACACGCTGGTCCGGCCCAGCCCATGCTGGGTGGCCCCACCTAGGCAGTGCGGGGGAATAGGGGGCACAAGAGTGGCAAAGCTGGGGGAGGCACAGGGGCCATGGGGCCGCGAGGGTGACAAATCTGCGAGGCGGTATGGTGGGGCAGTGCGTGGAATGGCGGGGCCGCAGGGATGTGGAGCCTTAGGCGGCGAGGTCGCGGGGCTGCGTGGGGTTCCTAGGGCAGCGAGGCCACTGGGCTGAATGGGGAGCTGTAGGGGGTGAGGCCACAGGGCGAAGATGGTCGTGGGATGGTGGGGCTACGGGGAAGCGGAGCCATGGACGACGTGAGGGCACATTGAGACAGTGGCCGCGGGTGGCGCAGTGGCTTCAGGGTGGCACTAATGTATTTGAAGCGGCTGACGGTGGTTCCGTCCACTTTTCTCGTGTTCCACCGATGCCAAATGCCACCATCGGTCTCCATCACCATCGTGGGGAACAAATAAAAGAAGAACTGTGAAGGGGTAGGGCCATGATTGTTTGGCCCGCACCCTCCATGTTTGAGAGGTATCAAGTGGTTCAAAAATTCGAATCTATAACCTGTATGAAAGATATTTAAAAACACAAATCCCTAAACCCTTCACCAGTCACTATTCACAATCCCGCAAAAAAACATATACGGATCAACTATTTTATGAGAGTTGATCTGCGTTCTAAGTTTAGAAGGGAAGAACATGGGAAGTCATAATCACTCATAAATAAAATAGTACCTCGAAGGTTCTTTGATGGAGTTCGCAAGGAAGGATATGATGTATTATCCATATATGGTTGAGGTGAAGGTCTTCTTACAAAAACCCGCTCGTACGTTTACTGAACGTACCTAAAAAAAGTTCATAAATTCATTTCACGAAAAACACAAAAACCTACATGTTGAAATATATATTATGGTATTGAAGTCTTGGTTATCGTGTCCAAAAGAAAATATAGTTGTTAATAAAAGATGAATTCTCGAGAAACATTACCATATATGGATAATACAACACAATTGTTTGAAAAAATACAATGAATGAAAAATAGATAAAACCCCTATAAAGGAGTTCTTATTCAAATGTTGAAACCATTAGCATTGATACTATTTGATGCGTGTAGGCTAATGAAAAATATGTCACCATGTAGGGATATAAATTTTATCAGTTTCAAAGATTAATATACTATATTAACATGTATCACGTTCATTACCAGTAATTATTATGCCATCGATGGATTTAGAGTTTATAAGAGTGTTTTTTAAAAGAAAAAAAGGATTTCTACAAAAATGAATTTAGATCATAAAAATGTATAGTAAGTGAAAAATAAAATTCTACATGTATTTTGAAATACATGGTTTGAATCAAGAGTAAAATAAAATTTACACCTCTAATGAAAATTTTTTCAGTGAAAGGAAATTTAGAATCCCTATTGAAATAGTTAGAAATATTATTATTAATCCAAAAACATTGTGAATTTTTGAGTTGTATAATATAAAAAATAATGGAATTATTCCCAATATGTTCTTCGTGACATTAATTTTAGAAATTATTCCCTAGTATATATAATTTAAAAATAAAACAGATGTAGCATTGAAGATTGATTGAATATCCATTCATGGAAAAGAATAATGGTAATAATAAAGGAATGTTTGATGTAAAATTTTATGTTGAAGTATTCCTTGGAAACACATGAAATGTCAGTTTCCATATGTGTTATAAATACTATTCTACATGAGCGTGGATTTTCATGATGCTATTATTATTGATAATGATGAAAATTTCAAGATCTCAGATAAGGCTTATATAGAGGTTGATATTATTATTACTATATTATAAGAGGAATATGTGGAAACATTTTGTTTCTGAGATGATGATGACGATTTATTTTACATGGGGGAAGAATGATGTCATGAACTAACCCTGATACCCCAGTACCATGATACTAAATCCAAATATAAAGTAACCTAATGGAAATTCTTAATCCCAACTATGTTGGTGACTAGATCATGAAATCATACAAGAATAAAGAAGGAATTATAATGTTCAAAAAATAGAAGAGGATAAACAATACAAGTCGACATTCCTAATACTCTAAAGGGAGAATGTAATACAATGAAAAGGGTAAAAATGTTACCCAAATATTACATCATCAAAGGCATATCATCTACCAAGAAAAAATGTTCATAAATCCTATGTATATAGAGTATCACATCTCCAATAGTCTCATATATCACTCTAGGTCCCAAGGATAAATAAACATCCACCACATCCATGTATGTAATTCCCTTTTATTTTACATAGAATATGATAATCTAAAAACATATTAATGAAATGCTACGGTGTGATCTAAGAATTCTAGTGGGTTATCCGGAAGTGTTAAATAATGAATTCTATATTAAAAAACCATATATTCCTTTCATTTAACCAAAAAAATCAGGGAATAACATTTACACATTTTCAACAAGACATGACTTCATAATCAAAGAGGATGGGTGATATATCAAAGAGACATAAATGAAGATTATATATATATATATATATTATGGAATTAGTAAATCGTCAATCCGTGATATTAAATAAATTAAAATATAATTTACAATCAATCATGAAATTTATCATTTAAATTATATAAAAAAAACATACAGAACCTCCACTATTTAAATCAGTGATCACAACATCTAAACCCATAATAGAAACGACAATGAGGATAGAGAAAAATAAGATCATGAAAACCGCCATACAAATATAATTCATAAAAAATTATATAATAAATCAAAATCATGAAGATTCCTCACTCTATTGAAATAGATATGATAATACAAGGGGAATTCTAATCAATTGGATATCTTTTAATGGATAAGAATAAAATGATTCCATGGGAGTTTTGATCCAAAAACCATAGAGTTCATAATAGGAAAAATTTCACATGGAATCCTTAATGTGAAAAAGAATAGAATATTGATTGAGTATGTGAAGGGAAAAATCAAAATAGTTTGTGACAAATCAGTTTATAAAAATTCAGACCACACTAAAACCTGCATTTTTAGGGTACAGGAAGGTGAAAAACAACAAAAACATGGCACAACCACTTTTAAACACACTACAACTACCCCTAGTCAACCAACCTCCTATAATAATGTTACATCCACTTCATATATCCACTTAACTTAGTAAAAGATACTATTTTTTGTTGATCAACACACCAATACAAAGTCCAAATGGGTAGTTTCACCAACTTATTCATTAGAGCCACTACACTATAAATATCCTTCAATGGGGGATCATTTTTCAAATGGTAGTAGATATAAAAAAATTCCTCCATGGATCCATGGTGTTTCCAAAGAGCTATGCCACATCCATATTCATCCTCATGATCCCCTATTCCACATCTAGATGGGCTAACACATACCTAGGACTCTTTTCATCCTAGCCTCTACACCATGATAAAAATTCCTACTAAAAACCTAAATATTTTCCAAAAACCCATCATGAATCTGGAATACACACATTACATCTTCTTAGAAATTTGTTCTCTTAATATGTTAATTCAAAAAACAAAACACCCCTTAATATTTGGTCATTTTTTCTGATAAATGATCTCTTTCCTAGAATGTTCCAAAACACAATAAAAATATTATAGATGAAAAAAGATTTCTATAGTACAAAATATATTGTAATATGATGTTACAACCTCTAATCCACAAACACTTTTTATCAAAAAAATCATTTCAATAAGATTACATATCATTTACATAAGGACAATAATCCATAAAAAACATCATGCTCACATGTATAATAAAAATTAGAATCATGACCCCAAAAATATAGAATAATGGTATTATCTTCCCATGAGGAACCATTAGCTTATAATAAACAATTTTGACTAGATGATTACTAGTGGATACCTTATAATTAACATCAATATCATACAAACCCAGAACATGAGATGGTTTAGTATGATAATATCAAAGATGAAATACATGATACACAATGTGGATTGAGTTCAACTGTGGTTGATGTTACAAATATTTGGCTAATTTCCCCACTCCCTCAATAATTTAAAAAGGAATAAGATACCACTGTGATTTCTCTCCCCATTTTTCAATACTTCAGTTGCCCAACTAGGTGAAACTCTCATGAAATATGTACTCACCAACTAAAAACATCCATGATCATCAGTGATGATCTACATATGATTTATACCATATCTGTTTCGTCGACACTATATAATAAATCAATTGAATCCCACTCATTGTCTCAGGGAATAATCTCATTCCTTCCATGGAATATTAACCAATCTATAAACAACTCAACAAAGGTCTAAAAGGCCTACCATAAAAGGCCTCAAGTGAGATATTCTCATCGTATTCTTCTCACTAATATTCTATGAAAATTAAACAAGTCCCATAGAGACATCACATGATCCTCCAATATTATGGATATAATTATGTAGCTTATACTATAGATAATTTATAGGCGAGTACCTCTAGAAACCTTCCTATGGAAGATATGATGTGTTAAAACTGCTTTGGATTCAATTTTATCTAAAAGGCCTCACCATAAGTGAGAAGGGAAAGGGGGTTCCCAATTAGAGACTATAACATATGAAAATCCATGAAATATGAAATCACTATACACCTAGAAATTCCCTATATACTAAGATTTCAATATATATTAAATGGGAGTAAATTGGGATGATTTAGTCGTACTATTTATTAAAACCCATATCATATTAATCCCTCTAGAGGTACATGGAAACCCAAAAAATACCAAATAAATTTAATCCTACTCAAAAAAATAAAAGGATGTTTATGATGAAAAATGGATGGCAGCTGTTTTGAAACTATTACTTGTTGTAAGGTATTACAATTAGAATAATTTCAATGATGTATCATTTAATACATGGCCACCATAATCATTACATGATATCGTATAACATATTCATTATTTTGGGGTGTTCTAACCAATGATAATTATGGAAATCATAAACCACAAACTTCAGTGCATAAAAATGTACAAAATAATATTTTCATAAAATCAATATTCCCTTTGAAGAGTATGATAACTCAATAATGGTCTCCAAAAAATATAGACACTCTTAATATCCATGGAATTCATCATAAAAATTGCTTCTATTAATGAATTATCACAAGATGTAGGAATCTCCACAATGCCCTTCCCAAAACAACATCAAAATATTCCTCTCAAACATATAATATATATTGAGAAAATTGATCCATCATATTTCACTCTTCAAAAGATTCATTCATTGAATGGTTTTGATGTTCCCATCTAAATTCATTAGCAATGGTATTCCCCTTACAAAGGGTGTATGCTATATTGAGAAGAAAAGAGAAAATGTAATCCACTCAAATCATCTAGTAAAATTTCAAAACATTTTGAGAGAATATAAAAATTGATATTTGATGGTTAAAATAATGGTAAACCATTCACTGAAATGGAAAATTCCAAAAACTCATATGATCAAACACCATAGTTTCAATACCGAGATCATGGGTCAAATTATTCTTCATGGGTGGCCAAAGATTTCATGATCAATATCCTACTAGGTGATTACACAACATAAGGACACATCTAAAAATTGAAACATATTTGTCATAAATGGCCACATTTCCTAGATCAACCTCTATATTATTCCAAACTAACATAGATTTCAACATATCTATTCACTCCTCAAAATAACTATGATATTTCGCATCCAAAATGATCGTAAATCCTTTCTGAGTGTGTGTTATCTTTAGATAATTCATCATCCAAAAATATATGAAAAATATATGTTAATATCCCTACCAAAACATAGAATTTATTAATCTATAATTCATTACATGGTTTCCCTTATGTCATAAAATCTTTCACGATCTCAAGATCAACTAACATACCATGTTCTGAGACCCCTTTTCCCAAGAACATAACATCCTAAATCCATAAATTACATTTTTATAACATGGAATAGAGTGGATTATTTCAGAAATCTCCAACAATTATCTTTGATGAGACAAATGTTCCTCCTCATACCTAGAGTAAACCATAATATCACTGAAAATTCCACCATGAATGAATCAAGGTAAACATGAAATATCTAGTTCATCAGTTACATGATAGATTCAAGAGTATTGGATATACCAAATGGTATAAAAATACACTAAAAATGGGTTTAAATACTCTTATTGTTTATTTTATTATTGTCAAATTTAATTATTTCTAAATTGGTGATAACAAGATCCATAAGCAATCTTTGATTACCATGTTTACCCTTTGAAATGATAAAAATAATAATCAATCCTTTGTAATTGATACTTATTCTTTTTGATATCTCAATTTATTTTTTGGTAATAAACACATATTGGATGTGTTGAATCATATTTATACCAAAGATATTAGATGCTACCCAAGAGGACATACATAGGTGAATGTAACCCTTCTCTATAAAATCGTACATCTAGGATTACTACACTTTTAACTCAAATGGTCAAAATAGTAATAAAGAAAAGAAACCAGTGGACAAGAAGGTACTGAATCAGTTAAAAACATTCCTCCCTTATATGTGGAATATAAGATAATTCATCTTGAAAAACATTAGGTCTCTTGATTCCTATAAAGGGGACACCATTATTAAAAATTATATATTAAATTAAAAAACACCTATAATACCTTACCCAACTCAAGTAAAGTACACCTGAATCTACTTGACCACATTTCATATTCTCTTTGAAAGACATGTAACGCCCTATCAGGCACATCATAGGAGAACCATGGATAGTATTAGTCAATATAGGCCTTATTATATACCATCTAATCTATCCCGAAATTTTTTATAAATTTTTTCATGTTGACAAATACTAAATTACAAGTGTGATTAGTGTCTAAAAAAGATAAAACACAAGTAATAATCCAATTTCCCTACTCTCTCATCATTTAGATGGGCATATCAATATTAATCACTTATGAAAAAATATCCATAAGACTATTTAGTAAATTTGCAATAATAATTAATATAAATGATTGAGGTGCATTGGTGTGAAATAGAGGATTTATTAAATATGAGGCTCTAGGATAGTACTTCTCATAGTCACTAGACCTATGTTAGTATTCTCTAGGGAAAATTCCACTATATGAAGACGATTCATTCTAGATAAATATTGATGGAAACCATTACCTATTGTGGAATCTAATTTCACTACAATAATTATTTAGTGGCGAGGATTCATTCCACTATGTCAGGTATAAATTATAAGGAATAACCTCTATATGTGTACTAAGATAACACAAGAACAACCAAATGTTGGTGTCACAACATAAAAACGTTTTAAATTCCCAACTATGAAAAACAAAAATCATTTCAACACTTACATACCAACCAAAGATATATCAACAATCAATGATCAATCTAAAACATCAACACAATAATTAGTATTAAAAAAATAGAACCTTTGATCAGGTACTATGATAGAGACCCATTTCAAGCAATCAAGGAATCATCTTTTTGTTGGATACTACATCAGGTGAATATTGAACAAGGTCCACAAAATATTTCAAATAATGTGTAATGTCCATATCACCCTAGTTGAGGTTCAAAAACTATATATTATTTTACAAGACTATAATTTAAATATATAAATCCTGAGTGATGTGAAATCTAATGCCTTTCCATTCAAACCATCCATGCTTCTTTTTTATCACAATCGAATCCCACCATCTTCTGGAATGTCCTTCTAGCTAGAAGGTTTTACATTTCACATCAATAAAATAAAAATTTTATAATAACTATAAAATAATTCCCATTTACTCAACCAATCCTCATCATATTGAGTATAATTTGAACCATGGAATGATTATGGATTTGGGGAAAGTAACTCATACGAAGAGTCTCTCGGTTCATCTATTCTAGGTTCCAATATCCGTGCCTAAATGGTAATGAGTGAGTGTTCATATCCCCATTATTGGACAACATGAACCACTCTCTCAAAAATATTATTACCCATTATATGAGTTTCTTATTACTGATCACTGAAAACACCCACTATTTTCCTATTCATTAATCATACAGGAAGAACGATGCTAAAAAACATCAATTAAAACACTAAAAAATTAGCAACGATACTCAAATCAAAAACTCAAACAATAGATAAATGAATTTCAATTACATCAAAGAAGATTTCAATATTGGTATTTCAACATAATAACATTATAATTCTAATAAATAATTAAAATTAGATCAAAAAATATCTCCTTACCATTTTCCAAAACACCCATGGTGATCAATGGATTGTTACAGGTAATGTTGGTCATGTACTCACCCAAAACTACCACATATGTTTAATAAGACCTACCTTGAATTTATGAGGATAAACAAAAAATATTATCTAGATCAATGAAATAATTAATACCTTTATCCTTTGATACCACATTTTAATGAACCATCATTGATACCTAGGTTCCTTAATACAGGAACCAGCTCTATCATACTTCAAAAGTAATTCCTGATCCCCCTATGTTTATGAAAATCAATCAACACCATATAAGTATAAGTTCAGAACTATTTTTTCCAAAAATATAGTTAAATAATACAATTATTTATTATCATCACTCCAAATACAGAAATTACCATAATAAAATAGGTAAATACATTACCCAAATAGTACATAATCAATGAATCAAAATATACCATTATAAAAGATAATAAATATCTTGTAATCGGTGGATAAATTGTACATTGGTCAAATCTATTACTTTGGGTCCCAGGGATCAAGAACACAAAACACCCCAAAGTGCTTCTTTCCATGTAATTTAACTAGCATAAAATAATATACAAACACTCAATGATAAAGATAGGCTGTGAGAATAATATATTAGTATAGTCTCTCCAAGGTCTTCCAAAATAAATTCTATAATAATAAAAAATTTATAAATAAAATTTAAATAAATAAATTCATGGAATGTGATTTACTAATTTTATATAAAACATTCTTTCAAAATAAAAAATTGATGGAAGAAATTTCAAAAGAGGATTGAAGGAAAATTTTATACAAAACTTTAACAGAACAAAGTATATATGAATAAAATAGTTCTATAAATCAATCGAATTTAATCATTAAATTTATCATATCATAGAACCATGCAATTTTCCCTATCGTACATTAGTTTTTGGAAATGATATTTAAATACGACTGAATCGGTGACCTCATCTCATTATGTACAAACATACCTTGGAGGAAACCATCATGCCTCAACTCCCCATGATGAAAAGATCATGCTAAAGTAATATTTGTTTGTTGTTTTCCTAATTAATCCGTTTATACAAGGTCATATCATATCATGATTCTCTTAATTACCAACTAAATATGAAATATCATATGTTCTTCATTCAACCAATCAATCAAACTTTTGAAAATCAATATTTATAATTTTTTTAAAATATAATTGCCTACATTGCCAATTTTTTACCATCCTTTCACATATTCAAACAATATCAAAGGTTATTTTCTTAATTTGTTCTATTTAAAATCATTATAATTAATGATATTTTTCTCAACGTTTAATAACTAATCAATTAATAAAATCAATTTATATATCAGGCCATCGATTTTCTCCAATCCACATATCAATTTTAATTTAAATGTAAATGAATTTTTTAATTTATATTCCCCTTTTCAAATAAACATCAATCATTGCAAATTATATTTTTAGTAATTTGGAAATCAATTGAAATAAATTAATAAATATATGGATTCAATTACTAAGAAAATCATACAAAACAACATAACATTAAATCAATTATCAATAATTCAACACCCCCAATAGGAACACCAATGAGGATAGAGGTGAATGAGATTGTGTAAACAAACAGAGAATCAATATCCATAAAACTAAAAAGGTCCAATCCATTTGAATCATGAGGAATAACCTCACTCTTAAATGAGGTAATAGAAGATTTGTTGGAATTATATTCTGGTAGAAATATATTACAATATTGGAATAAGATGAATCCACAAGAGATTTGATCCAATAAGAATAGAGTTAGAAAGATCCAAAATTTTTCTTGAATGAATTCGAGAGAAAAAGGGTCAAATGTGGATCGAGTAGGAGAAGTGATGAATTTCAAATAGAAAGGGACATTTATGTCGGTAAAAATACATACCATGCCAAACCCCCCATGATAATCCTGTCGAATTAATGAAAAATATTCTGAAAATAATGTAACTTTCTTATACTAGGTTACAAGCACCCATAGTAAACTAGCATCCTAAACACCCACCCCTTCCTTCATTGAATCCTACTTCCCATAGGGAATGTCAATGAGGATACCAAAACAATATGCCAACGCATTTTCCTAATGTATATTTACACCCAAATAGGTCACTCATCCATCCATTCTATAAACAACCATCGAGGTAGCAACTATAATGCAATATAAGTTTTCAATAAAACCCATCCTCTAGGGCTCCATATCATTACCAACTTCCCATGATACTACCTATACAACCCTAATCCCCATGAATCGACAGATTTATTGTCCATAGTGCACATGGGAGTCTCTATATCGTATAATCTACAACAAAGTGTAGCACCATATAAGAAACAATCATCATTTCCAAAACCCAAAAAATAAATCGAAATACACCCTATAAAATAGTTGAAGTTTTAATTCCAAAACTCAATTAATTAAAAAAAATATAAATTCCCAATCATTATTTTCTTTTCAAAAACAAAGGAACTCCATCCTCAAAAGTCTCAAAATGACCTAAAAAAGTGATTAAGAAAATAATCAAGTTATACATAATTATTGTTAAATAGATGATAACATTTTAGAAAAATTATACATATATAAGTCTGTGGATCATAAATAATGTTGATACTTATAAAATATTTTGGAACCATAATTACTTATTAAAATATTCATATAGAACCATTAGAACTAGAAAAACCTGTTTTATCTCTATGGTGGATCCATAAACTATTGATGAGGTGTTTAATCAAACGTTGTGGATCTATGAAATCTGTTATGGGTGAGTTTGAATTGGGTAAAATGAGACATGGGAACTAGTTCCTATACACAAATACTAAAATAGTATAGGAAAAAAATGTGTTTTAAAGAACTAATGAAATTATATGTGTGATGTTTTAAGAAACAAGGCATGAATTATATACATGGGGTTATCCCACTTTGAGGGTATTTTTCATGAAATGAGAAGGGGTTTTATACAAGATGACACTCACCGTAATTAATGGAATGGACTCAAAGATGATATTAATCCCCATAGGCTTAAAAATATATTATGAGGGTCAACAAGTATCTTTGTGAATGATTTATTCCATTTATATTATCATTAAAACCCAATAATGATGAGAATCACAATATCTGATTACAGTTACTAAATCAGGTACAATATTTTTTGGATTCATTGTTTTACATCATTAACCAAACCAAAAGTAAAATACTAGAATGAGAGCAATACACCATCCCAAAACCTCTGTGAAACTAGTGTGGAATCTGCCTTAGGCAACCAACACCAACCCCTACATGAAGTGGAACACTACCAGCCAGATCAGCCATCACCACCCACACACAAATTTTCTTCACCATGGATATACATCAAAATGATTACATGTACTTAAAGGTGTATTTAGAATGTGTGAAAGATCCAAGTTGGATCACACCCAAAAAAAATATTCTAAGCTATAACAGTAGAATAATAATTAACAAGAAAATTATCAAAAAATTGTTAAAACATTTTCAAGGAATCATTTTATACAAAACAATATAAAGAATAACTTTTTATGAAAAACCCTTTTTTGCGAATATGATTTCATGAAAAAAATCTACAAAATGTCTACCATATACAGATTTCAAGGACCAAATATCAAAAGAAACATGTCATAAGAGAGGACCGCGAGAATATCTCTATTTTTAACTAGCACACATGCAACCCTATTAACCTCGAAACTCGGAAATCAAAATTCTCAACATGAACTACCAACAATGTTCCAATTCACAATCTAATACATGGGATCCCATAAAAACATTATAGTGGTTTAAAAATCATAATCCCATACCAACCACATTCCCATGAACAAGACACTATAAGGGATCCCACCCAACAATATAGTTTTCTCCAATTATACCACATACTTTGTTAGTGTTTTAATAATCAATCCTGGAAGAAGAATCTACGCCTCACCATTATCAAGTTAACATGCGTACCAGTTCTAATTATCCAACATAGACACTCAAGATTCATTTCATTTTCAAATTCCACTTCAAATATCTTAAAAATCATAACATTCATATATGTATTCCAAGCACCATAAGAACATGTGGAAATAAAATGTTTAACATTTTCAAATATATCCAATGATAAAAATCCTCATGGAAATTCCCATTTTCTATAAAGAAATTAATTTCCATTTCACACACATTCCAAAACTAATTGTAATTATATTTCTCACAACTTTCTGAATTTATAAAATCCATTTAGGAATACAAGATGAATAATACATATATAATCCAACTATTTCAATGGGAATATCCTATTTCAAATTCATACTCACAAAAAATCCATTTTATAACATGCTTCGAGTCACTTCAAAAATTCGTAGAATGATTTATGGTTTAAATAAAATAATTCAAATTGAAAAAAATTCATATGGAAATCCCACTTTCAACAGATATCCATCAATAACCCTCTTTGATTGTTTATCACCTCTCAGATAAGGAAAAAAACATATTTAGGAAAAACAACAATAAATAACACATAAAACATAAACACATTCCTAAATAAATATAATTTTCATCACATATTAATGTAAAATTCATTCCAAAACATATACCACCTCACAAAAATAATTCATAGAACACATTTAGTCAAACAATAAAGAAAGATAAACTCATTTAATAAATTAAAATCATGGAACCACGTACCTCACACTTGAGAACATCAAAAAAACATGTGGAAACGATAAATCAAACCTCCAAAAGACCCTTACATTAAAGATCCAACAACAACCTTCAATATTTCACCCAAAATCTACTAATCAGAACCTAATTAGGTTAAATAACATACTAGAAAATAATAACACAAGAAGAAGGGAAGATAACCTCTGGAATGGGAGAGAAATTAAGTTGAAAAGGAATTAATTGATGATATATTAATGTTATAAGGATAAAAACCCAAAAACATGATCCTAAAATGGTCTAACTAGACTTAGAGGAAGCAACCATGGATTGAAATCCCATATTAGAGTATGTGAGTGTTTTTGGGTTAAAACTGAAGAGGGAACACTGGAAATTTTATACATTTTATTGATCTAGAACAGTCACACCGTTTTCCCATAGGGTGGTCAAAACCGTGTGGAAACTTTGTGTCACCCACTATACAAGAGTAATCTATAAAATGGTTAGAACAATATTTTTAATTATATGCCAAACATGAAATTTCCACTATCCAAAATGAACATATTCTACGTGGATTTCATGTTAATGAATCACAGTTTCCCCAAATCATGCGCCAACCTTGCACCACCTGCTATCAAACCTAAAATATCCATTTGTCAAAAAAATATTGGTATACCAATGGGTGAATGAATGAACAAAAATGAAAAAAACAATACCATTATACAAAAACTATGATATGATAATTCTCCCCACTATGAAATAATTATATCCATGGGAAGTCGACTCGATGCTTGATTGGAAAAAACTGATACTCCTCCTCAACCAATGATTTTTATTTCAAAGACTAATTCTCATAACAACCATGATGCCAATGAAATCAGAAAATAATAATAGAAATCCCATGAATCACAATTTCCATGCTAATCCAAAATCCACAGTAGCCCCTCAAACATAGGAAAATCCATCTCCAACTACAACTCTACCAAAATTATCCCAAGGGATTGATCTGGATTATATTTCTCAGTGGAGAGACATGGAATACATAATGTATTGAAGTGAAATGATAATGAAATGTTATATTTTATGTGAACAAACCGGTACTATTGGAAATTTCATATGGTGTAACATACCACAGAGTTGGCTTCCCTTCCCTACCAAAAAATGGTTACCCATGTGAGGTGCCACGTTTAGAAACACCAAGTCACCCACAGAAACCTCCAATGATAGGAAACTATGATTGGAATAATAATTAATGTGACTCTAAATAATAAATAATCACTTCCATATTAGTATGGATCTTATTATCAGTTTCCTACATAAGGATTGGTCCCAATAAAGTTTTCTCACCCAACTCTGCTAAATAGAATGGTTATCGAAACATCCGCCAATAAAGAGCCTCAACAGAAGCCATTCGAATCAAGGATTGGTTTCTATTGTCACATGTAAACTCAATTAATCCCAAACGGGTTTCCAGTTTACCTCTAAATTCCATGACACATTTCTTGAGAATTTCTTCCGAAATCAGATTCACCTACTCCATCTAACCATCCATTTGAGGATGGTATGTCATACTCATCTTGAAAAGAGGCCCAATTGCCTTATGAAGGCCTTCCCAAATACAAAATTTAAATCAAAGTACCTATCAGATAAAATTTTTAATAGAACCCCCTTAAGATTCATAACCAATGGACATACAACTTTCCCAACTCATCCACTTTGGATGATTCCCTGATTGAAATAAAATTGGATTCTTTAGTTAGAAAATCAATCACTACCCAAATGGAGTTCATCCCCTTTGTTGTACGAGGTAAACTAACATTAAAATCCATGTAGTAATCATATAAAATCAATGTTATAATGGTTAGTGGATGAAGAAAACTAGATTCTCTTCGGTTCTCATCATTAATATGATGAATTTTATAACACCACAATACAATTTCATCTACCTCCAACCTCATTCCTAGCTACCTGAACTATTGAAACACATCATAAAATAGCTTGGTGGTAATAAGAAGAATGGAAAACTGAGACTAGTGGATATGATTCATCACCACCTTCCTCAACAAAAATTGAATGATGAAGCAATCAATGAATCAAAAAATTACTTCAAGAGACAATCACAAATCAAAATTAATCTCTACATCAATTAGAAACATCATAGACCACCAGCAGAAATCATCACCAAAATTATCTCACTAAATCGACTCTATAAGGGATGGAGTTAGAAAATCATTGTCCAAGAATACACCTACACAATGTTCCTTGGTCTGAATATGAATTTTTGTGAAAATACCATTCCAATTCCACTCATCACTGGATTCTTCAATGTTTTCACATACACTTTTCTACTCAATGAATTTTCCACAAAATTTCCATTAAATTGGGTGTAAACTATATCAAAATCAAACCCCCAAATATAATCAACCATACATCATCTCCTCATATTCAAATATTTATTTGATAAAATGTATGTTAAGCTCTTATTATCCGAATATACTACATATTTATGCCCAAAATGATAGTTGTGCCACATCTTTAAGGCTTTCTTTAATACTGCCAACTCTAGGTCATGTGTTCAGTAATTTGTTTCATGTGGTTAGAGTTTTATTGAACTATAAAACACACCATGTTCATCTTACATCATCACATACTGTAGACCCATACCTTAGGCATCCGAATAGACCACACCCCTTTCCATATTATGGCAAATATCAGAACAGGTGATGTGGCCAACCACTACATTATCTCCAAAAATGATGCTTAACACTCAGGGATACATTAAAATGTCCCCCCATAAGGGTGATAACTATTGAAGATGAAGTAGGAGGAGATAAATATCAATCAAACTGCATGAATTAGCTTACCATGCGTAAAAAAAATTTGACTTCAAAAATAATCTTTGGCCACACCCATGACAACATTGCACTTATTTTACCATGTCCCAGAAAAACCCTACATTTACTGATCCCATGACCATGAAATATCTTCTCTCAAATTGAGAAGGATCCCATAA
Organism: Viscum album; assembly: GCA_963277665.1. Taxonomy (NCBI): domain Eukaryota; kingdom Viridiplantae; phylum Streptophyta; class Magnoliopsida; order Santalales; family Viscaceae; genus Viscum; species Viscum album. Next base: position 1,331,019,712 of record OY728165.1, on the reverse strand, counting down.
ATTTTTTTAAAAAAAGATGATGATCGTGAAGAGATCCCTACAAAATCCTCAAATACAGCTCATTCTACTCATTGGTCCTAGAATAAGACAACATGTAATCCAAAAATAAAAAAACAATAATAGGGATTCTAGTGAAACACTCTATTCATGAGTTCTATAAATACCATTGGATCATTTGTCAACTAAATAAGAATTACCCACTACTAAAAGTGGTTGTACCTTCTTCAGAAATATGTTGTTGGCATGTCCACCTCTCTAAATCTAACTTCGTGATATCGATAATGAAAAAAAATCTAGGGAAAACACATTTCCCACAAAAGATAATTGAAAATGTCCTCAATTCAGGGAAAATGATCATTGTTTTTGATCATTTACTCATTTAGTTTTCATAATACATACCCAATTCAAAATATTTGTTTCTATTTTTCATAAATAGAATATGGGAGGACCATGTATAGTTGGTCAAGTGAATGATTACATTGGATTCTAAATCATCTAGATATACAATTAATCTCTTCATCTAAATGGGGGCCACAGAGTTTGAGGGAAGAGTTCTCATTTTGTTCTATATAATAAATCAATAGAGATATCTGAATCCCGCACTAGAAGAAAACTTGAGAAATCTTCAGGAAAAAATATGTGGGAACTCATCGGCGACATCAATTAATAAACCCAAAACAAAAATATCATTTTCCTATAATATGAGTGGTGATATATGATAAAAAAGGTTTTCCAACTCTTGAGGTGTTGCTCAATCACTTCCTGATTGAATATAAAATTAACCATGAAAATCTTGGGTACATTAATCAGGATCCTCAAAACTCACTCGACAATAATAGAAATCGATGTGAAATTAATTATAAACTATCCAATCCATAAAAAGGATCAAGTAAAATAGGATCGTCTCTAAAACAAGAATATCACCTTCAAACTCAACCACAAATATAGTGTGTGTGGAAGATAAAAACCTAAACCATTATCAATAATATTACCAATTTTTGTTACCAACAAAATCAGAAATTGAATATGCTTAGTAGGAAACATTAACATATCCTCAAGATAGGAAGAAATAATATAACCCAAGAACCAATATCAAACAGAACAACCAGTAAAGATGGCACAACAAGAATGGTACATCAAATTTTCACCAGACCTACATCTAATTCCTCTAGTGATTTTCCCACCACATGAATTTTCATCATATTACCTTGAGCCTAAGAACTTCCATAGGAATATGACACTTCCCTGAACTGACTCTATAAAGATGAAGATCCAACCCTCCGTTATGACCTCTAATTAGAGATCTCTCTATCCTATACGGTTCTGATGAGGATGGAATCCCATTAGAATATATGAATACTACTCTACTATGATAAGAGATAACTAATCCACAAAAAATTAAATATACCCCTTATAATGATACTAATTGAAATTCTTAGGTGGATATTAACACATAAGCCTCATGTGCCCAACCTTTCCACTGTAATGAAACACAAAAGACCTATCATTGGAATCCATAAAGGAATAAAACTGAGAAGGATGTCTTGAACTAGTACCTCCCTTCTCCCCCTACTTATCTTGACTCAAATTATTCATAGAGAACAACCATCACACACTACGAACAGAGTAATAGTAAAATCAGACATTCCCATATGATAAATTTCATCCATCAAATCAAGATTAGAAACCTCATCATAGGTCTTATTATTGAACAAGAAGTCTTTAGATACAATTTCTGCTCACAAACCCATCTCAAACTATTCCTCATTCATCTTCTCATTGGAATAGATCTTGGGTGTACACCGAACAAACTATTTAAAGTGGTTGGAATATTCCATCACAGTTTGATCCCTATAGGAAGGATCTAAATACTCAGTGAACATGGAAAATCCAAAATATTCAGACAATAATAATAATTTAAATTGGATTAATGTATATCCACCCATCTACTGGTTCTTTATAGCTTACAATGAAATTTCATACCACTTATTACTAGGAACTTCAATAAAAAATGATGTACTTTTATATCTGACTTCCTATTGAGTATCAAGAAACTCGATCATCTTATCAATCTTCTCATTCCAATCCTTAACATATTTAGGTTCCATGGTTCCTTGGAAATAAGGTGACTTATACTTGAGTGGATAATTATACTTATCCTTTTTATGACCTAGATCAAATTATCTAACCTGGGAAGGACGAGATCCAAATCCTTGTCCAAAATATGTAACATTTCGAACCATAGAATCCACAAAACATGAAAATTTAGTGATATATAAATCTACTTGTCCTCATTCCTTGGTTTTGTAAGAAACCTCAGATGAATCATCATACTACAACAAGCAAAATTCACATGGAATGACCATAAATACAACCAATTTGAAATTTTTTAGGAATAATAACAAATAACAACACTTTGAATTATAAAAATGTAACCAAATAGATCACAATTACATGACAAATCAAACTACCCACCCCCATATAGGGTCCATAAAATGACTTTTAACTCTATGTATCACATAGAGTAGAATTCAAACCAAATCCCAAAATCTAATTGAAACTAGTTTCTTGTTAGGAGGTGTAATGGCCATAACCCCCACTTGTAACTTGAACATCATGAAATGAAAATTTTTTATTTGGCCTATATAGAAAATTTCCCTAAATAATGTGACCCGAAAAGGGATTGAACTGCTCTCATACCATTTTTTCATGAACTTATCTGGGATGTTATTCAACCCGATAGCCAACCTGATTCATGGAATGGACTGAAGGGATGTCATGTACCCCACATGATGGAAACTAGTGCTTCGATAATGGAAATAACATTTTGGAATTATTTCACCCATTTATGTAATCATAAACAACATAAAATAATAAGCATTAATATAGCTAATCACCAAAACCAGTTGAGGTACAACTTTTTTCCATATTCAATGCATTAATACATCGACCAAAACAAAAGTACGATGGAATAATATGAATGAAAAACTATTTGAAAAATCTATGAATACTAAGTGAAATACCCATCATACCACCACCACAAACACCTTCCAAAAGTGGAACTCAGTCAACCAGATAAAATATCACCACGATCCATCATTAATTTACTTTCGATATACATAATAAATAATACTTTCATCCAACAATGTTTATATGTTGTGAGGAAATGCCATATAGGATTCCATCCAAAACAATGACTCTATGCTAAAAGATTATACGAAAATTTAAAATAAACATTTTAATTAAATAACATGAATTTTTTTAATGGAATCATATTGTGGAAAACATTTCAATAATAATTTTTTTTATGAAAAACGATTTTTTATAGTTAAGATTACTTGAATAAAAAATAAACACAATGTCCTCTATATACCTAAGGGTACCAACAGATCACATAAGAATAATATTAGAAGTGTCCAAAAAGTGGAAATTATCAATAGGTAACTCGAATAATTGGATCCCAATTCACCTCATACATCATAGATCGATAATCCTCAAAATCCACAAAAAGTGTGTTCCTGTGCACATTCCATTACAGGGGATCTGATCCCAAAATTCTTGTGGTTTTTAAAATAAGGCAATACCAATAATATTCTAGTGCACAAATCACTAGAAGGGATATAATCCCAATTTTCAAGTGACCTCTGATCATATCACATTTTTAGATAGTTATGTAATTGTAAAAATTAGAAGATAAATCTGAGCGTCGTCACTTATGATACACCTTTAGTACTAGTTCAAGTTCACCCACCTAGATACGTGGGGTTCCCTTTGTTCCCTAATTAAATTTCACATATCCCAGAAATCAATACATTCACATATATATTCAAAGCATCATAATAAAACAAATACATTACCAAATTCACATTTCCACATTTATCCAAAGGTAAAATCCACTTATAACTCACGATTTTCCATAAACCAACCCATTTTACATTTCACACACACAATGAAACCATTTGTAAATACATTTCACCCCCCCTTCATAATTTCTGAGACCAATCTAAAATATATAAATAAAAATATATATGGAATCCAACCATTTCCCTTAGAAAATACCTTTCAAATTCAGAATCATATCAAATCCACTTTATAACATGTATCACATCACTTAAAAAAATCATAGACATGTTTAATGTGTGAAAAAAGAATCCAAAATGCAATAAAACCCCATTTTCCTTGTAAAATATTCCATCAACACATTTTACAGTTTAAATATCATTAAAAACACATTTAATACGTTTCTCAAAGGTAATAAAAACATAATTAAGAAACACTAAAATGAATTACACAAGAAATTTAATGAATTTTATTAAAATAATAATTTTTATCTTATATGAATATGAACACCATTAAAAATATAATTTCCCACAAAAAAATAATCCATGGAAAAAAAGTTTACAAAAAAATAAATATAAAAAACAAATCTAACAATTTGAAATGATTGAATGACATACATCTCATTTGGAAAACCCTCGAAACAAGTGGAAAACCCCAAACCTACCACCAGATTACCCAAAATAAGAAATATAAAGGAAAAACCTCCAAGATATTACCAAACATCTCAAGAGAAGACCCTCATAACGTCATCTAAACAACTAAAAAATAATAACTCAAGAATTATGGAAGTGAAAACCTATAAAGTGTGAGAAATCAATAGGGAAAAGACTTATATGCAGATTCATTGAAGTAAGAATGATAAAACCATCAAAATGATAATTAAAAAAAGATCCAACATGGAGTGGAGGAATCTCCCATGGTTAAAAATATCATATGGGGAGATGGGAATTATATTAGTGTTAAAAATAAATATATAAAAATTAATTTTCTACTTTTTAATGACCACATGAGGTCGTACAGTTTTCCTACATGGTATTCCAAACCATGTGCAAATCATGAATCTCTCACATTACACGAGGATCATACATCACAGTTAACCTGCATGGTTTTCCAAAACATCATCAAACATTATAGTCTCTACTATCCAAAAATGAACATTTTCCGCACAATTTCCTTGGAGAGGGCACACAAATTCCACTAAGCATGATCCAACCATGCGACACTAATTTCCAATTAAAAAATATCCATTTTTCACAATAATATCATAGGTAAATCAATGGATAAAATATCTACCAAAAATGAACAATACTATATATATAAAAATAATGTATGTGACAATGTAGATTCTGATTAGAAATTATCATTAGTAAATAAACATGATGTAGTTAGAATCATTATTGTGATTGTTTCTCAAATAAACTATGGAATATTTTGGAAGAATAAATTCATTATATATATTAAGGGTGAACATAATGGGAATGTATATATAAAACCTTATATTAGATTTCATCTTGATGATTATGGAGTCCAGGTTTGTAAATAAAATAGTACTCTGAAGGGAATGAATCATGCACTAAAAGATATATACAATAGGTTACAAGTGTACTAAAAAACCATGGAGAACAAAAAGTGATAGGTTTAAAATAATATATATATTACAAAGAAAAAAAACACATCACATATTATGATTTCATATGTTATGAACATAATTTTTTCTAGTGATGATTTAAGAAAGTGTGAATATGTTTCCACAAAAAGTAGGTTTGAAATTTGTCTTTATATTAAAATTAAATATTTGTTATGTTTTTAAATAACCCAATAAATTTATCCAATATTAAATTCATAAAAAATATGAATAATTGTTAATTGCTAAAATAAAGTATGATATTAGAGTAACTTATCTTATTCTAGTAGGGGCAATACATAGCAAGGATTAATAATGTAAATAAATTAAAGATATGTAATAGAGAAATTTTATTTTTAATATTCTATATCTGAATAATTTGAGTCCATATATAGTTTTCCCTATGAAACATTATTTAATATTTAAGTCATGTAAAAAATGAATCACATATACTTATTGTTAACAGAATATTGAAATATTTATCAAAATATTCCATATTTAGTTTGATTTTCAAGAAAAAAAATTGAACATAAAATTATTAACAGATTCTAATTGGGAATGGCCTATTAATGATGGGAAATCCAAATCTAGTGGAGTTTTATATATTATTAAAAAAATTATAACAATAAATGTAATGAAACTAACCATACGTAATTTTAGTTAAACTATGGTAAATTTTGAATGAATTACAAGAATCAATTTGGATGATGTGGATGAAAACTAATCTTGAATATAAGAGTGTTACAACCAGTGACCCATTGGTTATAAGCTACGGCCACCAATATGCAAATAAAAATATCCAAAAATGTATTTAGTAATTATAGGTTACGAAAATTTAATTTAAAGTATCATTTTGATGTATAATGTAGAAGAATGGGTCTTATAATTGAAATTTCAACCATTTTAGTAACAAAAAGATGAAAATTAAATATGTTTGCTAATTAATTAAAATTTTAGAAGGTTGAGGCCATTAATATGAGTGTGGTAAAAACTCCAAACTAAAGAATTAAAATCATCTAACATCCTCATCTATTTTTAATTTTTAAAATCATGAGGGGTTATTCTCAATTCGTGGAGAATATTAGTTTTATGATTTAAATTTTTCATAACATGTCAATTGGGTTATCTAGGAATGAGGTTGTAAAATATTTTATTGTTTTTTATTTAATGAATGTATAAAAAATTGAATATTTTGTGATGATTTTTTACAATATATTGATATTTTACCTAATAACTATTTATTTCTATTTCAATATAGATCATGTAGACTTATAGGATATTAATGATGGACTCTTTTAATAATGAAATTATATTGGATCTCTTAAATATGTTCACCATTGGTTTATATATATATGTAGGGTAAGAGAGAGATTGGATTGATAACATATAAAAATAGTGATGTTATAGAACCAATATGAGGAGGATGTTTTTTTATTCAATAATATTAATAATTGGTGATTGTGTATATTTTATTACTCTCTAAGAAATTTAATATTTATAAGAGTACAATATTAAAAAATGTAGAGGAATATTTATGGAGCTCAAATAGTAAATAAAAGAAAAAATGATTATTCATGAAATAAGTATATTACATATGTAAATATGAACCATCCCTAAATATTTTAATAATTGTTTTATTTTTAGAAATGATGGGTTGGGATTGGATTTCAGGATTGGTGAAAAAGATGGTAACGAATGTTGAATAGGTATGAATAAATCAAGGAAACACATTGAGAATTTCCTATTTTATTATGTTTGCAACACATTCATCATTATATTTATATAGAATATTTCTAATTGTTTAAGGAAATCTTCAAAATTATTAGAAATTTTACAGATGACTAATTAGTGTAAATAAAAGTCATCATAATGCTGGTACAATTTTCTCATAAGGATGAGAACATTTGGTGTCTGGTTGAGATAGTTTCCCGGTAAGGTTGATACAATCCATCACATGTTTGGTATGAGATAAATTATATGGTACAATGTAATATGATAAAATTAATACTATGTAAAATTTAAGAAAAAATTTAATATCTTTTTGAAGAAACAAATCAGATGATGCTTTATAATTTTACTAAAAAAATACGTATCATGATATTTCATGTGGGTCATGATTTATAATGAGTACAAAAAGGTCAATCAAAGTGGTAAGAATGAAATTTAGATGCTTCAAATTTATATTTGAGGTTTTCTAGGTAAACATAAATTAATCCACGAACAAAGAGATGATCATTTTTTTTACTCATTAATATGTTTAAAAAGTGCACAGATTTTGAAATTTTGATATTTAAATATAATATGGGAATTAAAATTCTAACTATTATAGAATAATGAATGATGACATTGACTTTATTAATGATTGAGAATTAAAATGAGAAAGACTCTTCTTTGAATCAAGTATATTTCATGAAATAAAACATTGAGAAAATATAAACATAAAAATATTTTGAATAAAAAAATAAAAAAATAAAAAAATATTATTTCATGTAAGACCCTAAAACACAATGAATGAGTTTCATAAATAAATGAAGAAGAAAAAAAACAGAAAATGAGAATTAGGAATAGCTGGTTAGAAGAGATACTATGACAATAGAATATGATTTTGAGTTGTAGTGTATACAAAATGTTATGAATTATATCACTAACATGTATTTATATATATATATCTATATATATTATTTTTTTTGATTTGGAATGAAGTTTTTTTTAATTTTATTTTCATTATCAGTGTTTTTTATAATGTTTTAGATCATACTTTTTACAAAGAAAATATTTAGATAATTCTAGACTTTCTGAGTCGGAGGATAATCACCCCTATACATTGGGGATATATTCATCTTTAGGGAGAAAACACTTGTTGGACATCATATTTTACTCACATTATTTTATTATTTAGTATTTTTTCAAATGTGGGAACATTTGAATTAACAAGAGGTTAAATTTTATTTTGGAACTATCTATAGGCATTAGTTCAACCCCAGTGAATGTTTGTTATTACATATTCAATCCACTCAAAAAGGATTATAATAATATTAGTATAATATAATAAAAATATATAAAAACATTATTGAGATAAATAATATGGACGTGGAAGAAAACGATGATTCTATAGGAGATGGAGATAGAGTGTGATATAGAAAATAATAAAAATTTGAAAAAATTGAGCAGTAGATACCCAATATAAAACAAAGAATGATAACTAGACCAGAGTACCTAAAAATATATGAATACTAGAAATAAATAATTTTTATTATTTGGAGACAATATTACAAATGATTTAAAATAGAAAAACTAATTCTTCAGAAAATAAAAGATCTAATAGAGAATCCTATAAATATATTTAAAAAAATTGTTTTCTTTTTAAGGAAATAAAGGATTATAGTTTAATAAAAAATACCAAAGAATTATTATATTATATGTATAATAATGATTTTTAAAAAATAATAGAAATATGTAGAAATCATTATCGGTAGGAGAATGAACAATATGAAAGTAAATAAATTATTGACGGGTATACCATAATGTGTTTCAACATTATTTAAATTGTTTGAAAGTTGAATGTAATGTCATGTATACAGATGAGTGTCTCCTTCCACTTTCATGTGTGCTTTCATAAATATAAATTCCTTCATTTACTTATATGTTTTATTATTACAAAATACCTCACTTTATATATACATTAGTAGTTCAACAATTTTGATTTTCTGCCATTAATATAATTATATAATAATTTGAATGAATTAAATATTTTAAAATTACTGAATATTTACATTTATATGTTTTTATTTTGTAATATGTCATATTTTATTACATATTAAATATTCTTTCAATTATATTAATCAATTTGTATGTGTTCAGATCTAAGATATTTTATTTTAATGCAATTCTAAACCGTGTGTAATTGATGTTGTACAAGGATAATGAGGCATGATTATATATGTATGAATATTTATAGAAAAATTATATCCCTTCATAAAAAATGGAAGAATTTATGATAATTATTATATAAAAAATATGATTCATTAACCACCATGAGAATTCAATTTTTTTATTATAAATAAAAACACATTGATCTAGCATTATAAAACCCTAGGAGAAATTTTTCAGGTTTTAATCCAATAAAATAAATGATTATATGTTGTCAAAATTATTAATAGATGTATAATGTCCAATCATCCAAATAAAATATATTTGTTACCACCATATCAATTTAATTTAAAATATTTTTTTATCCTTTAATTATGATGAAATATTACATGAATACCAATTATTACATATCTATGACTATATTATAAAAATACATGTTCGATTTTTTTTTATATTTTCACTACTCCCCTCCAACACAATTTCCTAGATATCCACTATTAGTAACATTAATGATTATAATACATGTTTTTCTATGTCAAAATGAAAAAATTATAAATTTAAATCCACCTAAATTCTACCATTTTTGAAGTTCTTTTCCACATCAATTGTAAACCCCGACTTTGTCTATTTTTGATATATGAATACTGTAAAAAAAATTTGATATAAAATAGGTGTGGTTTTTTGTATTTTAATTTACTTTAGGCATTGAAAAACCTATATAATATTTTTAAATCTGGGCAAGATAAATATCCAATTTTATATTTCTTATGACAATAGATAAAAATATAGTTTTTAATAGTTTAGGGAAACCTCGGTACCAAATTTTTCTTTTAAAGAGGTTGATAAAATCATTCAATGTTTTTCATACATATCATGATACCATCCTTCATATATATATTAATTTTTGTTTTTATATAGAAAATATGAATGCATAATGAATAAAATTTTAATTATTTATGGAGTTTAAAATATTTTCATGTATGTGTATTCAATATATAGTGGTATTAAATTTTCTGAAAAATGGGGTTTTAATAGATAGATATATTTAAATTAATTTATGAAAAAAACATGTTCTAGTGAGAATATTATGGTTATTTCCTTTACAATTATTATTTCCTTTACAATGATTATTTCCTTTACAATGAATATTTCCATTATTTTATTTTTACTTCCATTAAACAAATTATTATTATTTTTATTATTATTATGAGATATTTTCCAAAATTGATTGGTATTGTATGGGTATCGAGTTCAATCATTTTGGGGGTGCACCCTCTATGATCACCATTCAAGGGGGAGATGGTTCCATAAGTATTTTTCAGGCACTATAGATGAGAGATGGTGTAGTCATGGAAGATAATGTAAAAGGTACTGTAGAATATATAAGTAATTTTTAGTTGTATTCATTGAAGAATGGATAATTAGGAAATTATACCAGAGCCTTCAGTTCATCAAATGATCTGTTTGATTGAAATTATAAAATAGTATAAATAATTTATCTATCGAAACCCAAAATATAGTGAGGGGATAATGGAACCCAATAAATAGATATTCCCTTAGGATTAACCTTTTATAATATAGAGATAAACGAATACCACTATCATTGTAACCAGTTAAAGACATTGATCATTCCCCTAAATTAAATAATATGTAATATCTCAACACTAGTGTCCTACTATAATCAATAAATGATTTACTATAGGGGGTCCATTCCATGATAATTTATCATCACAACCATAGTTTTGATGATACCAATATATTGGAGGACCCATTCCCAATTTAATCTCAATTATGATGGGATTTTAATCTGTATATAGAATACCCACACCCAAATATGGTACTAGGTGGTTTACCGACCCTGGATATACAATGGATGTGGGGACACACACTCAAGATTATATGTTTCATCAGGTGGGTTTATAATCGCAATGATTATCAATAGATCACACATCACCCTCAAAAGAAGCCAAACCTGCTGGAAGGAGTAGTCTGATAGAAATACCCCTTTTTGTATATTTGGTGTCTAAAAAACCCACCATCCTATCTCACAGAACATGATAATCGTAATAGATAACAAGATATTTTAATTCTGTGTTTATGGGATGAAGATACTACCTGTAGAAGGCATTATGATAAGTACATGACATTTCTATTGTTTTAAAATGGGTGTGCACCCATGAATATTTTTTGACCTCTCTAGAAGTCCCACATATAATTTTTATTAGTACATATACCCAATTTTTAAATCATGGTACAAGATGTGTGGGAGAAAAGGGGTATTAAGATTCTACACCCTATAAAAATTTCAACTACTAGGGTAGCATCATCTGACATGTGTCCATGGCACTGAATATGTTGATCCACTTGGTTTCTAAGATATATATCACTTTTGTAAATAATATAATTCATGCAGGGTCACCTAACATTTCATCTTACTATATGGACTTTTTATTTTCCTTGTTATCATGATACCCAAGTTTCCATATAAATTAAACAACAATATTTTTATTCCTTAAAAATATAGGACAAGTTATTTGGAATTTCACTTAAACTAATGTAATCATCAGGAATATTAATTAATCTAATAATTATTCCTTAAATCCCACCCAAATATTCATTGATGGACTAGATCTCATATGAAACATCTTGAGTAATTTATTTTTGGCATGTGGTGGTTGGAAATTTAGATCCCCATAAATCCATAAGAAACCTCTAAGGCCCATCATGACTTCATCATCCTCTAAGGGTCTATTGGTTAGTTCAACATCTATAATACACCATATATCCTCCTCACATCCATAAATCATTATCTCAATAATTTATCCCAAACAAATGTGACTCATAATTCGATCACACCATGAACTATATTTAATGTAAAATAAATATACCACCATATGATAATGATGAAAACAAGATAATGACACTTCAATTTCATAAAAAAATGAAAACCATTGATGGACATGTATGTTTGGACAACAAATTATTATAATGGTAATCTGTATAAGAAAAATAAAAACATCTCAAAATATAAATTCTATTGTAAATGAAATTTAACAATTCATTCGTAGTGTATAATAGTTTCACATCGATATATATGAGATGATTAGTAGAATCTGGTCATTTACCCTTGAATACATCCAAGAACATTCATCAAAATTTCTTCCCATGGTTACTCTCTCTCCATCTCTAGGGATATAAAAATTTAAAATTTGAGTTTCTATAATAGATATTAAATATCGGGAGAGTTAGATGAATAATTTAATTTAAGAATTAAATAATTTTTTTATTTATATATTTTAATTAAACTAATATTCACCCATAACTTTTCATTATATAGGGGTCCAATTCCGACAAAAAATTATATCCCAACTTGGGTAAAACCCAATTTTGGGATCAAAAGATAGTATTGGTTACCCCATCAGAGATTGCATTCTATAAGAAGGATTTTATTGCAGAAAAGAGACAACATCGTAGTTTGTTATATTTAAAACATTGAAGACATCATTTTGGGGTCCTATAAAACATTAACACTAAAAAAACATTAAATTAAATTTTATATTAATTTAAAAATTAATCCAATGTAACTACATGCAACAACCCAACCCTAGTTAACCTAGATCTAGTGCACAAATTTATTAAATTGGAAAATATACAACGTATTGAATCCAGATTGACCAAAAATTTTATTAGTTTTGGAAAATTATATTACAAACATTTCACCCATTCTATATTAAGGTTATAAAATATAACAAACTTCATAAAAAATTAATAAAATGAGTCCTTGGAAACTCATTCAATGATCTCTTTTCCATAACCTATGGAATGAATGAAAATAAGGGTGAACTCAAATGATTACTATGGGTTTTGTTCAATGGAAGGAATAATGAGTTAATAGGAATAACCAACATATAAAGGTAAATAACATATCAGATATAACATTAAAAACTGGTTATATAATAATCAATATGTTTTGAATATATTTGTATCGATTAATTCCCTTAAAATAATCATATCATCTTGAATCATGACCATTTATATTCTAACAAATCGAATAATCACAGGTATATCAATAACTAAATTCATTATAAGGGAATGCATAATAATGGTATCTATAACATATCTTTGAATATTTATTCCAAGATTTTTATATTTTCAAAGCTTCATTCCTTGAATCAAGTACTGTAATGGTTTCGTTCCATTTATCTAATAAAATAATTTCTTCATGATTAGAATCCAGTAAAAGGGTAAGGCCATACACAAATATATATCATGTTTGCCTCATGAAACCTACTGATGAATAGTTGAGATATAGTGGTACCCACCTCTCACCTAAAATCAAATTCATTTATCATATATTGAATAATCAATTGAATTAATTTATAATGTGTTTTACTATTAAATATCATTATACATTAAGAGATTTTTTTCAATATTTCACCAAGAAAACAAGTAACATTAAAAGTAAAGATTTAATGAAAAATTGATATAACATATATGAAATATTTATATCCATTATAAATGATATATATTTAACGGGAAAATTTAATTCCCAATGAAAATTTATTTCAATAATGTTATTGTTTCAAGTTAAAGTTGACAATCACAAAATGAAGTTAGGTTTTTTCAATAACCTATACGACTTAATAATTTTCAAGTAAAATCCACTTAGTTGAAGTAATTTCATTTTAAACATAAAATCCCATGAATAATTGTTGAATCATGATATTATATGTCAATGGAATGTATATAATGCACCTAGATACAGATTGGTTGATGAAAAAAAATATGTTTCAATTGAATTTAAATTGAGATGAAATACCTTAAAACTTTAGACTATTTTGAATTATATGACCATGAAAGAAAATAATTGATTAAAAAATTTATTAAAATTAAATAATTTTTTTTTAAAAACATTGTGTAGGTCATTATATACACAGAACAAAATAACGTAGTGGTGAATAGGGCATATGACTCGCAGAAATAAAAGTTAATTATGAGATCCCCTTATATTTAACTTACTTTTGGTTAAAACTCTCTAACATCTTGAATAATGTTTTTAAGAATGTTATTAACCTATTAGATAACCAAATTATATTTAAAATATAATATGTTATCTTATTATAATATATTATTACATGTTTTGTTAATAATATTTCATTATTTTCACTTTTTTGGGTGTAAATTGCCCTGTTTTTCAAGTATGTTTTGACCAGTTATTCGATGTTACTAATAATTAGATTGTGATTCAATAATATCCATAATATAAACCATAATTTAAATATAATTTATATTAATTATATATATATTTATATTAATCCATAATATTTAGTCATAGGAGATGAATTTGTCATTCTTGGAGACGGTAGGCCGTATATAAGCATGGATGATGGTTCAATTATATTTTTCGTATTAAAAGAAAAAAATTAAATAATATATCTATGTATATTATAATTATATAATTTTCTATTTCTTATAAATTACTAATATTTATTAAATAAATCCTTAATTCTTTCAATGTAATGCGTAATAAATCACATCACTTTGAAAATAAATTAGTCAACGCATTCAAAAACTATGTTATCATACTCCCACTAAATGGAAATTAAAAATTTATTTAACATTAAATAATTAAATTAGAAAAAAAATTAGAATATAAATATCATATATTTCTTATAAAATATTAATTTCATCATTATTCCTTGCATTGAAATATTGAAATTGAAGAATGAATGGCATCGATTAATGAGGAGGTTGTCCACTATTCCCGCAAACGATGATTGCCTACGCCCTTTGTGGGATGTTTCAAATAGTGTAGATATTAACATTAAAAAGAAACATTGCAGTATATTATTGATTCATATGTAAATATATATGAATTATATAAGAATAACATGAGTGGTGGATAATGAAAAAAAAACAAAAGAGCTCGTTGATGAATGTTACCCATTCCCTGGGCGACTTTTTTTATTTTATACCAATGACATCATTATTTTTATTTCTTCCAAATATGAGGATTATTTTATGTGATAATGTTTTTTGGGAGTTTATTTTGGATGGTTTTGGATTTGAAAAGAAAATTACTTATGAGATTTAAATAAGTTTGGGGATTAGTGACCTTTTATAAGAGGGGAGAGGACACATTGGGTATTCATGAAAATATATGAGTGCTCCCCACACTTTTACCATCTATGAGGCTAAAATAACAAAAAAATGTGATTAATTAGGTTTTATGTTTGTAATATATTTTAAAAATGGCTTTTTGAGAAGTGTAGGGTCTTTGTTAAACCTAATATTCTTAGATTAGTCCTCAAGTAAATTCATTTAACCTTAATCATTGTAATTTATTTTCAATTGAATTAACTATAATATAGGTCAAATATAATTCACCCCAATTATAGAATTTAAATTATTATAAATACAAATTTTCAATATATATTTATAAATTGAAAATAAATAATTTTTGGAGATTCACTTGAAGTTAATCCCGCAAATGTGATGGGAAAGTATGTTTGAAAGAGATAATTTCCCAATGATTACTATGTGTATATATATATAATAAACATTAAAATTATTACACAGAACAAAATAAGATTAAATTATATTATATGTATTTATATAGTATTTCAAAAAATTAAAAATTATGTATTTCCCCTATAAAATATTTATTTGAAAATGTTGTTTTAAAAAAAACTCAATATTTCTCACTTTTCAGAAATTTATAACATTTCAAAAAATACATAAAAATCATTCAATGAAAATTTCAATAATAATAGTTTAAAATTAAATTTTATTAATTTATATAAAATTAATGAAATAGTAAATTCTTAGTATTAAAACAGGCTTGTCATTAAAAGGAGGAAAAACTACCTTTAGAAAAAAATAGTTTTTATACAAAATGTTGGATTTGTTCCTTTCTTATACATATCATGTTTATTGGATGAATGAATTTTTTAATATATAATATATAAATTTAATTAATATTATTCACTAATAATATTTAATATGGGTTTTTACGATAAAATTAATCCAGTGCATCGTAATGTTTCTTTAAAAACATTTTCATTATATTAAAATAGTTTTTACATTAAGATATATTTAATTGGTATCCAAGGAGTTATAGAATAAAATGTAAACAATAATTTCCAAATTTATGAAATAATGTTGGTACATGTAATTACAATGTCTAGTTTATAACTATCATATTAAATAATAATATTGATAGTATATTGTATTTTTTTAAAAATTGTTCTTCTGTGTAACACAATCAAATATAGTGTCACATGTACTGAATGATAATATCAATGTTTTGTGTATTTAAATAAATTAAATAGATTAAATTTATATTAAATAATAAATATTTAGTAATTTCATGGGATTTTCTAATCCATTCCATGATCGGTGTTGTGTTTCATATATGATTTCGAATAAATTGTTCTTATATTAGAATTTTAAAGAATTAAATTATCCCCAAATTAATTTAATTATGTCATTGTAAAATAAACTTAATATTGTAATCATGTTTTTGATATTTTAAAATAATATTATTTAAATATCCACATTGTTATAGGTTTACTAAAATATTCACATAATAAGAGAGAAATGTAATTACAATAATCATGTAACTAGGTTCCCATATAGGATAACATAGATAGAAAATGGAAACATGGAAATAGAAGAAAAATATAATGAACAAGTTATAATGGTGACTAATAGAGAATATATTCAGCATATACTTTTGGCCATGATCTATTAAACAAGAGTTGTGAAAAAATCATTGATATCATTTAAATTATGTTAATATGGCATCATCTTTTATTTCAAGACTCATTTATAAGAGTTGGGTAATTCATTAACTGTATAATAATGCAAGGATATATAATATCATGGATTATTTCTATTTCATAACGACAATATTAACCTTTGGTTGTGCCTTGACCTATATTTACTTCATATATTTCTATATATTGTATCCTATGGTTAAGTAATACATTAATATCTAAAACATATCCTAAGGTTATATTAAACCATTTCATCAAGTGGTTAATGTATTTCCCATATAAATTATCAGGATCTAAGAATTTAGAATCAGTTCCAAGGTATTTATTACTTTCCAAATTATTTTATCTATAATAACCATGAATTTATCCCAACATATTTATCTCAACATTATAAATATATTATGGGTTGTCTTTCCATCAAACATATGTTTTGTAATATATCTAACTTGACACTGAATCATTTAGTAATTTCATTGAACATGTACATTCAAATCCTTAATAAAATTGTATTACATTACAATAAATACTTTTTTCATGGTTCTCAAAACCATTACATCATTGATAAAATACCCAAAAAACATAATTCTAGAATTAAAATGCAGAAGCATTAATCATTATACTTCATTTTTCGTAATAACATATCAATGAAATTGATCCTTAGATTCTTCTAAGGTATATTAAATTTTAATTTATGGAATTCATTCACATTTTTCTCATATCATTATAGTTAAATCGTTGAACATTAGGAAATTCAATCGTTTCATTGGAATCCTGAAAATAGTGGAATATTTCCCCACACTTAAAGAAAACTGCTTTCCTTTTATAAATATTCCATGGTGTTTCTTTCCAAAAGTATCACATTTTTAAGTATACTTCTTCCACTTTTACCATTATAAATATTTTAATTGATATTACTCTCCTTATATTTATTTCCACTGAATCCATAATATATGGATAATTGATTATATATGTTGATAGCCAAGAAACATATTTCATTATTTAATGAACTTTTTTATACACCAACAATGTTTAGAGACATGGCCTAAATCATTCAATGAAATTTTCAGTATCTCTTTCTTAATTGTATATAAAATACAAAGTATATCTTTTTATCCTTGAATATGTTTCTTCATACATCATAACACATTATTCCCCCTTTTCCTAAAAAAATGTAGATGTATCTTTTTCTCAGTTTGTTTCTCATGAGAAAAATATTTATAAAAGAATATGTCTTAAATGCTTTCCATTCCATGATATCAACTACATCTTCCTCCCTAGTATTTTGGATCAATTAATAAAATTGGTTCACATTATCATTAAGACAATTCACAGTAAATGTAACCTTTTTCTTTTCACTATAACTTAATGTCGAAAATAGCTTCACTAAAGACTTAATTTATTGTACATCTACCATTGACTCAGTATACCCACAAAATGATGCGACCTCTATCTCATAAACAGATCCATCACATCTGAATCTCATTTCGGAATAGTCATCTCGATCTGAGGAAGTATATGTTTCACTACCTTATTAGGGTTAACTAATATATCAATTTATTTTTCATTTCTAATACTAGATATAATGGATTTCCCCATGTAAAAACCTCTACATTGCCCATGAGTATTAATTCCATTCATCATTCCATGTTTCATTTATAAAAAATATCTTTCAAAATATTTGATTATATTGTTATGTAAAAATATATATTCCCAAAACTTGTTAAATAGATATCATTAATAGAAAATCTTAAGTGTTTTTACTCTTATTTTCAAAAACATGCTTTCTTTGGGATGTTATTTAAATATATATGATATGATAATGTTAAAAAATACATTTTTTCTTCAATATAATTCCCATGTTTTCTACTAAACATCCCCCAATATAGACTTTAATATCACAACCCCGTCAGTGTTTAATTCATATAATTACATTTTTTCATTATTATAGATACAAGTACTCAAATTACAAAGGATAGAATAGTTTAGTAATTTTGGGAAACTTGAATACATACATGTTAACCATACTAAATTTGGGTTTGAAAATATAACACAATACATAAAAACAAATAATAAATTTCATCCTATGAAACACATTCAAAGATTTATTATTCATAACCCAGGTAAATGAAACAAAATAATAGTGACATTAAATTCTTGGTAAGGGACAAGTATATAAAAATAAATAATTAATAAATTTAAATAATCGATATATAAAGGTAAATAATAGATAAAAATATCAATTAAATAACAATATATATTAAAATAAATATGGATAGAAATTAAGTAGATTTAATAATTCAATTTAAATTATCATAGGAGCATAAAACATGACCCTGGATATTCTAACTAATCGAATGATTTCATAAAATATCAATAACTAAATTTTTAATGATAGAATGAATAATATGGATATCTAAATCGTAAAATTTATTATTTACTCCACAAATATATTATTGTGATGGCTTTATGAAATGAATATAATACTCTCATTTTCTTGTTCTAATAATCATATATATTGATGGAATCATTCCTAGAATCTATTTGACATCTACGTCCTTATGTAAAATCATAGCTAGTTTTTCATATAACAATAATCGATGCATCAGGGGGATATTTAGGGACCAATACATCACCTAAAAATACAATTCATTACACATATATTGAAAAATAATTTTATGTAATGAAATTTTTTCCTTATCATAAAATATCTGTATTGTGTAAAGGATATATATTTATCAATATTTCTCATGTTAACAAAATAAAATACTATATAAAAATTCTATGTAAAAATTTTATATAGTTTATTAAATTTACATATACATTAAAAATGATATGGATTTTTTTGATAAGTTTAATTTCCAATAATTTTTATTTTCCAATAAAGTGATTGTTTGAAATGAATGTGAGAAATCATAAAATAGTGTGATTTGTTCAATAACATTTACAACATGGTAATTTTTAAGTCAATTTCCCTTGGATGAAATAATTCAAAATGAATCATAAAATAACATGAATAATGAATTAATAATGATATTAAATTTCAAAGAACATTATATACACTATATATAAGTTAATTATTACATAATAATAGAAAAGACTCAATGGAATGTAAATTGAGATGAGATACATTATTAGATGAGAAAAATTAGAATCATGATATTCATGAAATATTAAAATTAATTGAAACCCTTAAAAATATGAAATAATTTAATATTATGACATAATATGTCATATGTAATTATAGACATCACAAAGAAGAAACAAGTAGTTAATATGACATAAGTCACACTGAAATAAAAGTGATTCTAGAAATCAACTTACCTAATGATTCCATTTGTTTTAATGCCCTATAATAAACTCTATAATGGTTATAATAATGTTAATAAATTTTTATTAGACAAAATAATAATATTTATTACATAATATATGGTATTATTATAATATCTTATGACCCTTTTGTTTATCATCAATATATATTTTCACTATTTGGGGTGTAAATTGCCAAGTATTTCAATTTTGTCTTGACTTGTAATTAATTAATCCTATGATATGGATAGTAATTTAATAATATCCATAATTCAATCCTCTACTTAAATATAATATGTATTCATTATATATATATATTTATATCAATCAATATTATTTATTGATAAGAAATAAAATTCTTAATTCATGGAGACGACATGTCGTATGTATATATAAAAACTACTTCAATTTTCATGATGTATTAAAAGAATGATAAATTATATATATATATATATTATAATTAAATTATCATTTATTTGTTATTAATATAAATTATTTTTATTAAATCCATCCTTATTACATTCCATGTAAGGACGGGAAAATTGCATTTCTTTGAGGAGGTGATAGTCCAGACGTGAATAGTCTATGTTATCATACATAAAAAAAAATAGAATGAATGAATTTTTTTGTTAAAAAATATTTAAATATGAATGAATACATTATAAATATCATATGTTTACTATAAATATAGTATTTCCATGATTATTCCCAAACATGTAATGCTCAATTGGAAGAAGTAATGACATCAATTCGCGAGGCTGTAGTTTTCCATACTCACAAACACTGATTATGTATCCCATTTAATAAAATTTGGTGAAAGTGTAGGTTTTAAACATAACATATCCAGTTATATGTATATTTATGATACTTAAGTTATTATGTAGTCATTATATAATATGTTTTTTTATGCTGGAGAAAGAAATAAAACAAAATATCTCATTGAAGCACGTTACCTCTTCTCAGGTATCTCTTTTTGGTTTTAACCAAGAGAAATATTTGGTCTTAATTCTACCATATTTGATACATATATGATTATGGAATAAATTTTTGGAGTTTATTTTAGTAGTTTATGTGATATCCAAAAGTAATTTAAAGGTGTGAATAATTTAGGATGGAGAGTTCACTTTTATAAGTTGGGTGAGGACATTATAATTATTATTGAAATAATTTGTGTTCTCACAACGTTTTCACCATCTAAGAAGAATCTATTATAATATAAATTCTATCAATGAAGTGTGATTGTCCAAATATCTCCATCTAATTGGTTTTAAACATGTATTGTGTCATTTTACTGAGATATAATCTAAGTTTAATCATTATGTAAACTCATTTTTACCTCAATCTCTATAATTAACTTTATCTTTTTTCAATAATAAATATGATATTAAATTATGATGTACATGGTTGAAATTATAAATTATTTGGATTAAAAATATGGAATTAAATTTTCAACATTTAAATAATCTAAGTGTTATAAATTATTTTAAATTTAATCCCATAGAGGTGATGAGAACGCAACATTTTATAGTAAAAATGTTCAAAATCTCACTACATTTTTTTTATCTAAAATCAACATGATAATGATTGAAATTATGTAATTTAGATTTTATGATATAAAATTTATCTAATTATAATTTTATAACAATTATAAATATAACTTTATCATATAAATTAATTACGTGAAAACATAGTTTTATATTAAAATTCAATATTTTTCACAATTAATCAAATTATGAATGTTCTCATAAAAATAAAAAAAAATTAGAAAATAAACTTTGATATTAATGTTCCAATAATTAATTTTATATTTTCATATAAAATTTATTAAACTGTTAAAATTACGTTTTAAATCATGTCTTCCATTAAAAGGTGAAAAAACTACCATCACAAAAAAAACATTTATGCATAAAATTTGATTTGTTATTACTATAGGTATATCAAATCTATTAGATAAATGAAAAATAATTTTATTAACTATATAATATATAGATTTTAATAGTATCCTTAAATAATTGTAATTAATTTAATTTATTGACATAAAATCATTTTGATAGATAATATTAGTTTTTATAAAAAGATTTCACTAATATTCAATTTGGATATAAATTTATTTCTAATTAATTGGTATCCAATGAATTTTATAAACATATGGAAAAATTATTCATCAAATGTATTAATATTTTTCAAATAGTTAACTGAAATTTGTAGTTGGTAACTATCATGTTAAATAATAACACTAATAATATATTTTAGTTTGGTAAAACTCTATCTTGTCGGTAGCACAAGATAACTTGTTGTTGCATGTACCACAAGATAATATAAGTGTTGTTTATATTAAAAGATGGAAAATAGAATAAATTAATTTCAATTAGTAAATATTTAAAAATTCATTAGGATGTTATATTATTTTATATGCATTGTGTTGTGTGTTATACATTATATTAGATAAAATGTTATTACATTACTTTTTTGCAGTGTTAAAAAAGACATAAAAATCACATTCATTACATTCTAACTAAATTCAAAGTTAAAAATCCCATATAGTAAAATCCAAATCGAAATTTTTTGTTTACTATGTCTGTATCTATATCTCAGGCTCCTATGAACACTCCTAGATTTTTCAAAGCAAACAATGTACACACACCAATGTAATGTATCACCGATGATGGATCCTCTCCAGTTGTTCCTTAGTCAACACCACATTCTCTAACAAGTTAAATACTTCCAAAATATCACATCTACCTATTCAAAAACATGGGATGATTAATTAATGTATCCCCATAATTATTAAAAGTGGAACACCTAATGTACTCTGTCAAACTATGGGGGAAAACCAAATGCAGTGAATCCTCTCAATCCATACACAGGATCTGAAAGAACCCAATGATCCTCAATAATATAATACTACCAATTATCTTGAACAATATTTCTTTACTAATAGATAAACTAAATATTATCTATCATATCATACACCATCATGTTACCCATGATAATCATAAGAAAATAAATTTGTTACATTTTTTAATTATTAAGTCCAAAAATAATTTCATAACTTTGAGAGATAAATTTTTAATTTCATGAACACTAAAAATAAAAAATTATTATGATATTTGAACATTTATTAATTAAATTAAACAACACTTATTCATTCCATGGGACATAATATTCTTCAAATAAGGGTTAAGGTAAAACCTAAAAAACTGTTGAGATAAAATTAGTAGTACGTGATGCTATAAAAAATGATATAACGAAAGAATAATAAACATATAGAAAAAAATGGACATGGAAAAATATAATATTTAAAAGAAACATAAATCAATAAGTGTTAACCATATGAATGAATAATTTGACATAATATCTCAAATGAAAAAACTTTTACAATGGAAGGATTACATAAAAAATGATGTGTCAAACATGATCCATAGAATATAAAAACGTATGGTGGAACCTTAATAAATATATGATTTCTTATCTTTGTGAACGTAACTACCTACCAACCAATTCACATATAAAACTATGGTTTGAGATAAACACCATCACATTCACCCATTGTAATCCATGATACATTCTAACCCATTTACAAATCATTAATATAAGAAGAGATATAATAAACATCCAAATTAATTTTAGTTATATATATTATCCATAGATACCATAAACTATATATTTAATGTCCTGATGAAAACAATCATCAACTCATAAAATATCTCATTCATATAAAATAGGTTTCTAGACATTTGAAAATAAAATCATGTATTAAATAACGTGATACAAGTAAAATCATCAACCAAAATAAATTAATTGTTAAATTATAACATAGGGTAAAAATTTATAAATAACTCCAACATAGAATGATCACCATGATAATAATTGAAGACAAATAACAAAAAAGATAGTTTCAAAACATATTTTCTCATTATTTTAAAGGATATAGTTATGAAAATATTTTTAAAATGCCACATTTTTATGAACAAATTAAAACATTTAAATAAATTATATTTTTATGAAAAAACTTTTTCCCTTTATTTAAAATAATGTAAAATTAATTTAAATATAATTTATTTCAAAAATAATGTCAGAATAAAAAATTATATAACTTAATGAAAGGAGTTTGACTGAACAAGTCCCAAATAAATCTTAGATCACAAGGATTAAGGGTAGATAATTCTTTTTACATCAATATTATAAATATTTCCATTAAATTTATCCTTAAAATAATTTTTTTATAAATATTATTGAATACTCATTTAAAAAGTTAAATCATAATATAATATTTACAATGATTTCTAAAAGTATAATTCAAAATACATTGAATCCTGAATCATTTAGAAAATTTTTTAATAATGGGAACAGGAAAAATGTTTAATGTTTTAAAAAGTAAAATGTGAAAATATTTTTAAAATATTTTATTTCTAAAAATATTCATTGATATTTTAAAAATACATAAGTTTTATAAAATGAAAATTGAGGGTGGATGATTAAAAAATTTTAAAAAAATTTGGAAAAACCTATTGATCCATTGGATATAATAATATTCATTTACCTCTTATATAGTATAGTATTATTTTATAGATTATATATAAATAAATATGAAAATCCTATAAATATTTTTATTTTATAATTCCCAAAATAGATGAGAAATTTTGACGGAAGGAAAATATAGACATGAAAAAAAAAGATGTAAAGGGGGTTATTCATGTTAAAAATACACTTTTATATTAGAAACAATTTAATCAAAGAATTATTTGATTATAAAGAGAATTAATTTTCAAACAAATATGGTATAAATACAACATATAATCACTAATGATCACAATAGGTCAATATTTGAATATTATACTCAAATAATAGTGAGTGTGACCCGATATAGTGATTCAAGTACTAAAAACCTCTTATTAACTTAAATACTTTTGAATGTAAATCCTAAAAGTGTAATCAAATGAAATAAAAAATTTAATATAATTAAATATATTATAATAATGATCAAAATTGAAATGGTGTAGTATTTTCACCTTTTTAAATGAATAATGGGGTTTAGAAAAACATGTCTCATGGGAAGAAATTTGAGGCAAATAAAGCCTTACAATATGAGAAGTGAATGAATTGAAAGATAACACCAGATTTATTTTTAAATATAATGTTATATATCATGAAAAATGTATATTGTTTGTGAATAAATTATTTTGTGATTTATATATTCCACATCAAAGAGAAATTGGTTCCAAATATGAAATCATTCTTCAATGAAAGTGATCTTTAGAAAACAAAAACTTACCTAGCATAATTTCCTAGTATATGGAAATAATAAATCTGGTAAACAAATATAGATAACTTAAGAACATATTTTATAACAATAATCATGAATATTAGGATTTTATAACTAATGTTATAAATATTTCTAATGAGTATATTAATTAGTTATAGTGTATTATGACCATCGAGTAATAATAACATTAAAAGTCTCTTGCATGTTCCATAATTTTGATTTCATTACCAATAATTTCATAAAAATTTCATTTTTTATATATCAAATGTTTTTCATTAACATATATATTATTTTAATATATAATGGTCTTATTTTCTTCAAATATATAATTGATACGTTGTATGCAAAAGTGAATTGATGACACCTTATTATTAAAATTTTTAGGAATTGAAATGTTAATGTAATAATTTGTTCAATATATAATTTTATATTTATAGAAAATTTTTACAATCATTATTTTTTTAATATATAATAATATTAAATTTTTATGATCCCACTGAATTCCATAATAAGATTTTATAGCATTGTTCACAATGCTGGATAAATTTAAATAAATCTGCGCGTGTTTCAACAAAATTTGGTGAGTATGGAGAATGATTAGATTCATTTTAAATAATAATATTATAATAAATTATTAATTATATTTTTTGGATTATGTATTTTTGGACCATATTTGAATATATTTATATTATTTATTAATATCTAAATGAAAAATAAAATATGATTCATTATGGAGGGGTAATATCTACATATATATGACAAGAGTTCATGTATCTCAATGCATAATATGGGGTGATGGTTGATATTAAATTTAAATTTAGAATCATTATTTAATTTGTATATTTCATATGTACTCTTTATTTCCAATATTAATATTATCCAGGAATATTGGTACCAAAAAACAAAGTCTCTTTGTGAAGGTGGTAGCCTGCAAAACATACTAACGATGTTCATATGTTATTATAAATGTATAAGATGAAATAAATAATTTTCATAACATTTATATAAAAAAAATAAGAGAAAATGTGATATATAATTCATTATATTATTATGGTAATAATATAATTGGAATAGTACAATTAATAATAATAACCTTTGAAAATGAAAATTATTACATTAGAGACCTGATTTTTTCCTTTGAAGTTCCATGAAATTGAAGGGTGTAGGATAATAGTGAGAGACTAGGGGGTCATATTTTTGGGATATGGTCTTAGTTAAATTAATATTTACGAGTTTATAGTAGAAAAAAGATTGATTGATTATTGATTTAGAGGGTGAAATTTGTTCTCTTTTATAAGAGAGGAAAATGTTCTTTTAGAATCAACCTTTATGATATAATAATTTCATGAAAATATACAGTAGTATAGCTCAAAAAATTATATATTATTGAATATGGGACATATTATTTCCATTTAATGAAAAACCACGTGTTTACCTAGAAATTATAATCATTTTATAGGTTTACCACTAAGATTTATTATTTTACTCTTTTAAATTGAAACAATGTATGTAGATTTCAATTAAATAATTTTATGTCTTATTAAACATATTAATATACCAACATAAAAAAATTAGGATTTTATAGAACTAAATATTTCATCTATTTAATACATTTACATTTCTAAATGTTATAATATTTACGTATAAATTTATGTAGATAATATGAAGAAATCAGTTTTATTATAATAATGAAATTTTCACCATTATCGATTCTAAATAAAATTTATTATAGAATACCAATTACATGAGTGATATTGAATTTATTTATGCATTCAAAACTAATATTATAATCATTTATATGTATTTTATTTTAATATATTTGATATTAATTATTTAGTCTTAATAAATTTTTAATTATTTTGTGATCATTTCACAATTATCATGGTAATTAGCATTAGTACTAAAAATTTAATGTTTCAACCCAAAATTCAAAATTATATATTAAAGAAGTTTAAAAATATTATCATAATTAATTTAATTATTTTATCGAATTACAATTAAATGTGTACGTAAATTATTCTTAATATCATCGTAAAGAATGAAAATAAAATTATTCATGGAAAAACATTATTTTTATAAAAAATATTTATAATTATGAAAGAATTAAATGTTACATTTATTCTAATTAATTTTAAAATAATCATAATCAATAATATAATATTTAAATTAAAGAAACCATTTCATAATTTTATAATATACCGAAAAAATAGTCATAAAACAGTTTTCAATAAAATGATACATAAATTTCTAAAATGATTATTATGGTTTTATAAATTCAATTTAGTAATTTAAAAGGATTTATTATACTTCAATATCTAAAATTTAATTAGAAAATACTTCAAAACATTCAATGTATTGATAAAAATGATGAAAATATGGAAATATGTATCTATTTACTAATGAACTAAAAATGTATTATTTAAGAAAAATTTCAAAAATATCAATGTATAATATTACTATGATGAATAAAAAAGGAATTATACTTTATTATATTAAATTCAATTCATTTTTAAAATATATGTTTATAAGAAAATATTTATTTAAAGGAAAATAGATTGTATTGAAAATAACCTTTTCAATAATAGACTATATTTTGTTTTTTACTTATAAAGGTAATAACAACTAATAGATTTCAATGTTAGTGTTTATTATATATTTACCAATTATATGTTATTAATATGTGATGTTTTGTATTCATTAGATTTATCATGTGAAAAAATTCATAGAACATATTATGTATTATAATGTATAAAAAATATTAGGTCATTACATTATAAAAGCATTTAATAAATTGTGTCTTTACAATTTTATTACCATTTACATGTATATAACGATAATGATGGTGATAATAATGAAATGCCTCATGAAATTTTATCTAATTAGATATTAATTTCAATATTATAGGGTAGTCTAAATAAATTATTTTCCCAAACCATTTATATGATAGTTATCCAGTCACTAGATATAAATGCCCATGTGAAGGATTTAGTATTCATATTAGATAATTCATAGTGGTCAACGCAGAAATACATGATCACCATTAAAATAGAAAGTGATTTTACATATTTTATAATTTATTTTTGAGTTAATGTGATGATATTTCACAATACAAATTGAAAAAAATAGTACCCCTCCTTGTCTAGAAATGAGAGAAAATTGTGGTGACTACCTGAGTCCCACCTCTCGTAGGCCCTAGGATTTGTATTAGCACCGAGGGTATAACCAGGAAAAATATTGAATGAATTAACATTTATGAGAATATACATATGATAGAATTAATAAATATACACCACTCTTTACCTTATCATATATAAAAAATAATTCAAATTTGATACATGAAATTTCATATAGTTTTGAAATGACTAAAAATGATACATTATTAATTAAAATGTAAGGACATCATTGACCATCACACTCATGTAGCTCCTATAAAATAAGGAGTTTGTAATATATGTAGTAGGTACTATAGCAGGTACTGTTCAGTAGTACAGGAGCCAGAACTATTCATCCATTTGGTATTTTGTGCCACTGGATTGGAGGTCAAGTCCCTCAAGGAATTTGGGCCACCTAAGGCCTTCGGGCCAGTAAGGATTTCAACACACCTCAATGAATTTGGGACGTATTAGTCAATATGGTCCACATGAAATTGTGTTTGAATAGACCAGAAAAACCCTACAAGGAGCATGATCCAGATGAGGATTCTTAGTAGGTGCATTCAACAGTGTATAGAAATCATATTAGGAAGAATTATAGGGTATGGAAATATTCTTCGGGACCATATTGTAATTGCACTGGATGATGAGACAGATATCCATTCAAAGGATGAGACCTGACATCATGATGTAGAGGATAGGTAGGGGTAGTTCCAAGTTTTTATAGTCTTGATGAATTTATCTAAATCCTCTAGGTCATGAAATGTCATGAATCCTATAGAATAAGTAAGGTATCTCCTTGAACCCTTAAAAGAGGAATTATAAAAATAAAATAAAAATAGATGCCCTCTTGTCTATTCAGGTATTAATTATATGTTGGGTCAGAGTAATAGCATATGTAGTAGGATCTTACCCATAACTTATCTTAAAATGGACATGAAAATATTGGTTCAAAAAAGTGAACAATAGTGAATCTAAGTCATCACATAAATATGTAAAATATGTCCCTAGCCACACTATGTCCAACTCTAATCATTTAAACCACACAAAATAACATATAATATAATAATAATTCATCAAGGGAACCCCTCTATCAATTACCCAATATTTTTCACCATTTCCACAATGTTAGTCATCTTGATCCATATATCTCCAAAACATTATATCATGTAGACACAAGGGAAAAACACTAAAACATACTTCTCTTAGATCATATAATCACATCAACCGATTTCACAACTACATATAGTAACCATATAGTTTTTGGGAGCCACCAAATTCAATAAGAACTATATAAAATATTGGGTATTATACCTCAAGCCATCATATCCCATTCACCGAGTAAGGTACCTCAAGACATCACAACCTATACACATCATACCTATACTAATATGTTGGATACTCAATTTGGAGATATGTGTGTATGAAATAACCAAAATCCTATACAAACCTCTACACACATAAATTTTTAAATTGACTATGGTGTATACCAACATATGTAACATAAAATAGATGAGAATGGGGCCATATGGGGTATTCTTCCAATAATCCTTTCCCTAGAATGTTAGGGAAAAATTCCTCCTAATGTCTATTGTTGATTTCTGTAATAGAAATTAGTGAGGTAGATTTTGAAATCACAAAAATATAAAAGATATATAATATCTCACATCCACACATTGGAAATGACTGGGTACTAATATCAACTATACATATTGTCTCTCAGACACCCTACTACAACATCTTGTGAATAAATATCTGATAATAAATAAATCATTCAAATAGATACATGAAATTGTAAACATCATTTTACCATTTCCATTAAAATTTTAATTCTTTAAACATTAATTAACCAAAATCATTACACTGATGTTTTATAAAGTAATAAACATTGTAATGTCTATTACCTTAAGGAAAAATCCAAATTTATTCCATTGTTTTTCATGAATAGAAAATATCCGTCATTTTCATACCAACATTACTAACACCATGTGTTAATAATTTTATAATCATTACTAAAAACATTCCATATTCTAGTATCACCAGGGAAACAATCATAATCATCAATCAGGAGGAAATATGAAACCATGAACATCCATTTGTATCAAATTGTGGGGATAGGAATACAGATAAAACAAGGAACAAAAAGATCATCTCTTAGACATATTTTTATCCAGAATGTGTCCAAAACGGTCACATCAATAATATGTCTAGTTTAAAACTATTACATAATATATTCTTCCCTAAAAATAACCTAGATGAATATCTTGATTCATATCACCATCATTGGTGTCAATTGATAAGACATCAATTGGGAGTCCCAACCTGATTTCACAACAGTCGTCCCAGGCTCAACCATCATGTTCTCATATCAAATCTAATAACAAATCATGTATAAAAAGAACAAAAAAAATTAACAAAATGTGCATAATAAATAATGAAATAAATTACATAGGTTATGGAATTCATCCTTCACACACAAATAATCTCTCATAGCTCCAACACAAGGATCTTTGCCATGTCAAAATTATGGGAAGCTTAGGACCAAAATATTATCTATATCCACAAATCTGATTTTATTTTTCTTAAATAAACCGATTCATCATTCACATGTTCCATCAATGGGAAACCTATTATATGAATAAATAAAAGGTACTTAATTAGTTAATAAATTAACGTGAACATGATTCATAGTATACATAATAGTTTTAACCAACTGGTATAATTATAATTCATTAATATGTTGTTAATTATTTTAATCAAAAGAACTACCATTTTTTCATTCGTTATTAAATTAAATCAATAAATTGAATTAAATATTTAATTAAACATTAATACCCACATCATTTATATAATTATCAATTTAAAACTATCATTGTATTCATAAAAAATGCATCTTTTATTTTCATTGAGATTATTTATCAATTAATTCATGGTTTACATACATTAACATTTTCCAAAAATGATAACAATATAATGAATTATATAAGAAGACCTAATAAAAAGATCAATATAGATGACTGACTATCCTAGAAAATAGGAAGAATATAATTATCATGAAACAATGAAAAAACAATTTACCTCTACAACCCAATCATATTTGATCTGGTTCAATAATTATGAAATTAATACCATTTATATGTGAATAGATAAACCATGATAAAATTAAAAATTATTCAAAATAAATAAGAGATATGAATAATCCCCTACCTGAATGAAAGAACCCTCTTTTAACTCGGCTCACAAGTAAGGGGGGTGTGAATGATAAAATCTATACTAGAGGGAAATAGGTGCCAGTATTATTATAATTCCAGGAAACTAAGGGATTGTTTTGAAATCTAAATTGAAAATAAGAATAAGACAAGTAGAAATGTAGTCATGGAACTTCATTTTATTGTTGATAGATATGGGATGATCGAAATTCTTAGATCACAAATTATTAAATTATAACTATTGTTAATCTCATTATATGACATATATAATGGAATTTTTACAGCATCTGAAAACATGTAAAATATAGGAATTTTATTTCCTTGATGAATCACCCTTTGAAGTCTCGTATTTTGGGTAACTATAATTATTGTATGGCTCTTTTCATGAAACTAGTTGAAATCTATATGCTGCTGATTCCACACATCCCAAATCCCCACATAGCTGAATTCCCCATGAAGATGTATTTGCATACCTAGTTCACATAGCCAATCACTCAGGTTTTTTATCACTCATATAGATGATCCACATATTTGATTGCTCACATTTTCAGTCTCTCTTAAATTATATATACATTGTAGATCTCTTACATAGCTTATCCACAATGCGGATCTAGTTATGAACTTGATTCTCATAGGTTATAGTTCACAATGATGATTGACATATCCAATTCACATAGTTGACTGAACCACATAGTCTATATATCCACATACATTATATCTCGTGGATAATGGATCCTTGTTGAAAATAGATATACGTATCCAATTTGTGTAGTCATGTGTTGAACTCTCCCCAATGATTTGAAATTAATATTCAAAACCTAATACCATGATATTCCATGAATCAGATTTCCAAAGACCTAAACTACTTTTTTATCTCCCCCTATAATCACCACAATCCTCTAAAACATGATAATGGATAGCCTTTATATATCTAGTCACATACATTAGAGACAATGCAAACAATTCTCATACTTCATAATCTAAAACCAATTTGGGAGTGAAAAAAATTGACATTCAAATAGAGACCCTGTGAGATGTCTATCATTGATCACTTCATCAAAGGAGATCAACCACTCATTAATGAAAAAAAAACATTTAACTGGGGAATAATAAAATATAACTCTTAAAGGCACTCCTATGGGAGATACTTCTAAAAATAGCGGTAGGTTACTAACAAGAAATTCATGGGGAAATCTCATAAACTGGAAAGGTAAACATCAACAAAAAACAATGATACAATATAAGAGCTAAACATCAATAAAATTGGTTAATTGAATGTGAATTGATTAATCATGTCCCATGGTACTCTCCTATAAACTACTATAACTCCACAAGACACGAACCAATGGAATATCATCCATATGAAACTCCTTATCTTGGTTGTATAAGATCAATAAAACTGACTCTTTAATGGTTGCATCATCCACTACATCAATCTCACCCCAATTGATGATTTCATATTCAACATGTAGATGATGAAAGATCATTGAAATGTAAAAAACATAATATATTATACACATTTTCAGAGGAATTTCTGTCTGATATGCCATGAATCCAACATAAGAAAACAACACCTTGAGAGGCCTAAAAAATTACAGATACCATACTCCCATGACCAAACATTCACATCCAATGAGATGAGTCACCTTCACGAACACACATTCATTAACATTAAACTCTTGAGGTCACCTCCTATGATTGAAATTATACATATTGTGATCTTACACTTTCCTCATTCTCCAATTAATTAACTGAACCATCCTTGTCATATTCTATACTCATTTCTTCATGGTATTTTCTTCCTATCAAACACTGGTCCACACAAAATAAAATGGAATGATTTGCAGTAAAATGATTCAAACATATCCATACAAATGGTAGAGAAGAAAATATTAATATTGGGAAATTTTTTTTAAGGAGACTCATCCTTGAAATACTATAATCTAGGAACTAAGAGTGAAACATGTCTTTAAGAGTATGTAAGCCCTTCTATATCTTAATGTTAATCAATGGATGAAATATTGAGGTAAGGAATAATAGTGATCCATAATCTATCTACTAACACCTCAAACGTAAAAAGAGGGAACTTGGCCCGATATAACCATCATCAGGACTATGTAGAGTTTCACCGCCTCCTCCATGTGCTGCATCAACAAAACCATTTTGGATGTCAACTCCCGAAGAACTATAAAATTGGATGATTTAAAAAAAATTATAGTATCACCAGTATAGAATCATATACTCCCTGATCTCATGGTACACAAGTAATAAATTGCATATTTATTTCCACTCAGTTCCACATGGAACATCTCATAGCTATTGAAAACCAAGAGGAACACGATGCTTAATCATTAATATCTAGAAGAAAAACGTCATGAAATAGATTTTTAACTACATACATAAACATAGGACAAAAAACTGATCACTAATGTATTGATACATGTTTTATATGATGAGATGTACCACAAAGGGTGATATATGGTACTCACAGAGAACTATTTACAGAATCATGGAAGGGATTACAAGCATATTCCTATTCAACACCCAGTGTTGTCCATATTTAGTTCAGCCATTTGGGGAATCAAAAAAATTAACACTTCATCCCTGTAGTCCTTCCCTGCAAAATCCCCCAACATGGATTCCTCAATATACGTCATCAAATAAAACTGCATAGTAATATAAAAAAGTTAACCTATACCTTAACCCTCTCCTATATCTAGATGCATCACAAATTGTTCTCCCATCACAATATTTGAATTGGAATATTCACACATGGAACTACTACATGGAATATATCTTTTCACATCAGAAACAACAATTCCAATGCTAGGAATATAAGAAATTTCAAAGTCATAATGCTATTGAATTCCATCCACTATGGATGAATAAATTTAATGTCACATAAGGATAAGATGTACCTAAGGTAGTTATTATCATTAAAAACCACACAAAAAAATCAGTAGTAATATTTTTTCACCACAAAATCAAAACAAACAAAATACCACCAAATCAAGATAATGGGAGTAATTGATAATATAATGAAGATATAAATGAAGAGACCTATAAGAATCAACCAATATATTCTATATAATAACACATACCGTCGTATAATGTTATTCATCACATAAAACATCAAAATAAACTCAATATTCTAGAAAAAAGGCCTGCAACTCTAACCAACTTATCCATTAGGTACTCAAATTGTTCCTGACACCATAACTTCCATATGAATTTATTCTCCTTTCTAGTCATGTCTATCGGAGGATTTAAAACCCAACACAAATAAGCTACTAACCACATATAATAGACTATACAACAATATAAACTTTTCACCTCTTCCACTATCATGGGGGATACCAAAGACACAAATTCCTTTGTCTTCAAAGGGTACACAATTACTCTTTGATGGGACTAAACAGTACCCATGATACAGAAACCATGAGCCCAGATCTCACACATCGATTTTATTTCAAATTAATTCTCATGATGAATAAGATTCATATAAGCACATACATGTTGTTAATTCTCCTCAATAAACATGGATTACAAAAAGAATAAATGTATGAAAGCCACCAAGAACTTATCTAGGAAATATTTGAACACTATGATCATCAACACTTTGACCTTTGCTGATGAAATATTTATATCAATGAATTTAAAACATAACTTTTAATGACTGTGAAAACATCATAATGTATTTCTTAGAATATCTTTATTCTCCACATACATTTGATGATACATTAAACAAATATTTTTTTAGAGAAACAAATTTATCCCTCTAAAATATCGAATAAATCATCAATATATTTATGTAAATAACCATTCTTTAATTTAAAATGGATCAAGAAAATATAATCAATACAGATCGGAAGGTCTCCATCGTCATTCTTAAGAAAAAAACAAATCCACCCTAAAAACACACACTCATAAAATAAAAACATTTCTACAATAGATCATAAATCTCTACGCACAACATTGAAAAAATAGAACTTTCCACCCTATACATAGAAATTGAAAAATGATAAATTCCTATTGAGTGGTAAACACTAAAACCTCCATAAGAAATGAATCAAGAATCCATTCAATAACCCTCATTGACACTAATTGTGAACCTCAGATAAGCTCAGTGTCATCTTGGCTATTAACTTTGAAAATAGTGCAACACTCTTCATACCCATTCAAGGGGATCGATAACCATAAAACATAGCTATCTCACCATTAACCTCATAGAACACAACCTTAATCCTCAATAAATAAGTGCTTTTATACAAGGAAATAATCTAATCAAAAGAAAGGATTATTTCATTTAGTTGTATCCATAAACATAGAAATTCTTCCCAAGGGTGGTTTTTCCCTAGAACCAGATTAGGGTCTATACATACTTTATACAAGTAATCACCACCTAAAAATAGTATAGTAAACTCCAAGGGACTCTTAGCCTCTTTACCCCATATCATAAGGAATAGTTGAGGGCATGTGATCTATTAGAGTGTGTTGTTACCAAAAAACTAAAAAATTGTGCACCCATTTCAAAATCAAGAAATGGGAACGTCAATTTATTTATGGCTCACCTGGTGCTAGAAATGATAATGTATAAAAATATACTTGAAATTATCCATGGATTATATACCCCTATTGATTACCTCCTCCATGGCCATACTATACCCTCCAGTGATTTTGAGCCTCTTATAAAATACTCTCCACTCCCTATCTACTCACTGCAGATCCAAAACAATAACACCATATTGTTTTAACCTCAACTAGTACTACATCAATAGAAAATGTGTTCTTGATTATTGATCATAATTTTAGGTCACACCTATCAATTATAAACTCATCATTTTCATGAAAAACACACATATGATCCCATGGAATATGTTTAAGAGCCACAGTTCAAAGAGAAAGGAGATGGTGAGGGTAGGGTCCTACCCAAAACTAATGGAATGAGATTCTATCCCAGAAACTATTAACATGTGACCACATATATGCTTCCTGAAGAATCCTATGAACCCACCTCTCACGATGATCACATTTTGGCCCACTTTTTATCAATGGATTATATAATTTCTAGTACTTTGGGATTCATATTTAGTTTAAATGTAATGACATGGAACTACATCTCTTTAGGAAATACCTCCTCAAAATTTTTCTCTCGGGCCTGTATATTTGGAAAAAGTTTTATATCATATCATAAAAGGTTCCTTAAATGCATCCCAAACACCAAAAAACAAGAAGTATCGTATCGAAGGGTAGGATATACTTTTTTACTAGACAAATTCATGGTAGATGAAATTAAATGTACTCCGAACTAGGCTTTGAATTTGACATAAAAGACATTCAACTCATCACGATCCTTATGGAAAAGGAACCAACGCTTTCTTGATACTCCAGACAACATCATCATGGCCAATGAAACCCATTTCATCTTCAAATCATAGGTTATACAGAAATATATCTCAACAACGTCTAAGTAGCCTTTTTTGATTGCATGTAAAAAAATTCATGCATATATCTATATATTCTATCACTAAAACACTCATAGTTTCATCCTCCATGTGTTTTTTTTCAACCTCTAATATATGATGATATCGAACCACATCCCACTAAACATCATCCACATGAACCTGATGAGGATGTTTACTTAGATCCATTCCTAAAAAATAATAAACTATTATATTTTTAACTACGGAATAAGGAATACATAAAATTAATTAATTATTTTTTGTCTTGTTTAATGTTTTAAACTATACCAAGGTCTACCTAATTCAAACACAATACCAAGAAGAATGATGCCTGTAAAATTAGATGGTCTCCACATAGAAATACAAATCTCTTCATTTAGTAGGATTAGTAAGTATATAGTTATATAAATATGATCATTGTGTCTCTAAATACTTTTGTTTTAGCTGGTCACATGTATTTACAATAGTCCCTAAACCTAGCTGTCACTATTTCCCTTCAAACAAATGAAATATCATCTTTGTTTTATTCATAACTCTATCATATCCTCTGACCAAAACCACAAATACCACTCTATCATAACCCCTCCAATCAATGTGTACCCCCTTAGGTCAGAAATTATTAATGGAGATGTTAACACCACATGTACCTTATTTCATATGCCGTGACTAGGCGAATAACACTATGTGTATAAAAAGATTATATATGGGATCCAATACCCTCCATGAGAATATACAGAATAGGTAAATAAAACAGAAACAATAATTGACAGATACACAAATATGTAAAATTATTATCAAATACACACATGAAATATAATAATAATTGGAATATAGTAAAGGAATCTAGAAGAACAAAATGGTAAGGGTCATAACAACCATGAATCTCATACAACTCTTAAAAAACCAAATGCTACCGATATCCAAACTAATCTATATCCTACTTATAATAACCTGAAATATATATATATATATATATATGCATAATGTGAGAATAATTTTATTTTAATTTCAATATCATCTATAATACTCCAGTGGAAAAGATAAGGAAAAAATTGTAAATTACTATGAAAAACAGTGACACTAACTCATCTCCTATATAGGTATACTATCTTCCCAGCCTCACAAAGGTGTACTCTCCACCATTTTTGCACAGAATAAAGAATACACAATAATAATGACCAAGCGAGGGTACCCCACTCTATCTTCCCCTCCACTTTCCATTCTTCCCTAACATCAAATGTCACGATCCATCTCTGTCCAAAACATGTCATCCCTGATACACATGGGAGAGGCATCACAACTTGTACCTGTACCTCAAGAATAATATCATCACATCATCGCTTATAACATAAAAATATAATATGTAAGTAGTTTTTGAAACCCACCACATCCCATATAATGTGTATCAAACATCAGGTATTATACATAAACCCATCATAGCCCACACAATCTGTTAGGTATTCAAATCCTTTAGGGAATTCATGCCTTATACCTATAACAATAATATGGATACTATATCCAAAGATAAATGTGTGTTAGATAATTACATACCAATACATACCTATACATAAATTTAAGGAGAATCTAACTACCATTATTACTAGAACATGTGACATCCATGTGAAGAGAGTGGGGAAATAAGGGGTAGTCATCTCAAAAACACCCAACCAAAATTTTTGGGAAAATCCCACTAAAAGGCCACTGGGTATCAGTCTCCCAAGTATACATGGGTGGGTTAGAATATGAAATTAAACAATATATACGATATAATATGGCTCAATACCACCCTATATTCAAATCCTAGTCCAATGATCCACTCTATCTATCCTTTATTAGACACCTAGATTATACTACTATAGAGTAGATACATTATAAGGATACTATATGTTAAAGAGATAATTTAAAATAATTATTTCTTTTTACCCTTATATTTTAGTCATTAATTCATTTATCATTAATTAACTATCATAATTTTTCAAAATATAACTACATTAATCATCTGAGTAAATTCAATTTCTTCTCGGCATAATAAAAAATGTGTCTGTGGTTTCAGAAAAAAAAATATATTAATATCATTTTAATTCCATCATTACCAACATTTTTGATTAATAATTTATTATAAATTATTATGATCATTCAAAAATATAGCCACTCTAGGAAAGCCATCCTCCGATACCATCCAGAGGAAACATGAAAAAAAGAATATCTAGCTATATAAAGAAGTTGTGAAATGAATGTAGATAAAACATTCAGACAATCCATTGGCCTTAAAATTGATTCATTTGAGGAGATAATATAGCCATGTCACATCAATAGGTAATCCAATCTTCAAACCATTCAATCATCTATGGTTACATCCTAGTTTAACCAATTCAAATCATGATGCATCATTCCATTATATGCATCAACTTTTACTAAATAATCTAGGAAACCACACCACCTATCACCTCAAACATCACATGTATAACCATCATAGTCTCATTTCTCATTGCATAGAGAAGATCACATTTTGATCACATCTAAAAATTAGTAAGAAAGAATCAAGAATATCTCATTGGTAAATATAAACCCTAAAACATGGAACCAACCCATCACACATAAATGATGTCTAATGGCTCCAACCTAATGTTTTCGCCTTCTCATGAAAATAGGTAAACCTACACCAACAAATTAAATTTAACAAATAACATGTTTTTATTACTTCACGAATTAACTGATTCATTATTCATAGGTTCTGACTGTGGGAAACCTAGCGCCTCAAGATATAAGAAACTACTAAATTATATAAACAATTAATATAAACTTGATTCCAAACATACATTCTTATTTCATTAAACTTGTGGAATTAAAATTCATTTAAAAAGATTTTATTTTTTTCATCTATAAGAATTTACATGATCTGGATTATTTATCAAATTCAAAAAACATGATGAATTATATATTATGTAAAAAATACATAATTACGTGAATTTGATCATTATAAAATAATATGAAACACCGGATTCATTTAACACTCAACTTTATTTTCCAAAAAAATAATTATGATCTAATTTAGGGGTTATGTTTAATGAAATTTTCCATCAGGTACAACATGATAATCTATATCATGATGTGACATGATAATCTATATCATGATGTGACATGATAACAATATTATCATAGATAACACACTATCTTCATACCAATGAGGTAAAGCTTTACCATTAGATAAACAATCAATAAAAATCATGAAAATACATTCTTTGTCGATAATTTTCAATAAATTTTAGGTTAATCTCATTTACATTCAAAGGTAAAATTTGTGATAACATTATGATTGCACATAAATATTTATGAGAAGCTAAGAATCCCCAAAATCAATGAAATAATCCTAATAATGCTTTCTGCACAAAAATATGAGGCATGCGCAAGACGATATTTCAACTAGAGGGAATCAAAATCCAACTAAAGTAAGATTACACAAATCCATGTGATGGATTCTTAACCTCCAATATGAGTGGAAGAAAACATAATGAAATGAAGGTAATGATAATTCTTTTTGATTCAATATATATTCGATGATTAGTGTTTCCAAATATTAAAAATATTAAATTCAAACTATTGTTGATCTAATTCTATCACACATAAAAGGTATTGGTTACAACCTTGGATAACTCATAAAATCCTAGATATACTCTTCATTGATTATTATGCATTTGGAGTCCCTTTATTCACTACATTGGAAGTCCTGCATTGTCTTCTTCTTGAAACTAGGTTAAATATCAAGGTACTTGATTCAACATAGTCTAATTACTAGGTAGATGAATGATTAATGTAAGTGTTTTGACATATCAAATTTGTATAGTCGGTCAGCCATGCATTTGATGTCTCACATGTCTGATCGCTCATGTATCTGATCACTCATGTCGATGATTACTCATATATCCAGTCAACATGGATGATTGATCACACTGATGATCCATGTATCCGATCTCAGAAATGAGTTTATTCATGTAGTTGATAACGCACGAATCCAATTCAGGTAGTTAATCGAGATACATAGACTATAAAGACATGGAATTTCCATATTTTTTTTAATAAATAGATATTTTACGAGTCCTCAAAAATTTACGATGTGTGGTACTGGGGCCTAATGATCCTGGAATGAATTTCTAAACTATTTTTCAGGTAAGTACATTAAATGTGCGAGTGGGGTTTTCTAACTTTTTAACCGGTGCTCGGAATTGAAATCTGAGGTCACCGTTGAACTCACAGTGCTGATTTTCACTCAAGAATTCATTCACCTCGACGAAAGTTAGTCGAGGTTGATGGTTAGTTTTCGGGTTTTTTGTTGAAATAATAATATAAAATAAACACACATTTAATTTTATTTTGTTGTAACCTCCCTCCCATGTGGATGTTTAGGGGTGGGATCCACCAAAACAAAAACACATCTTGTAGATTTATTGTGGTGGGGACCACCCGAGACCTCAAAACTTCTCAATTTGAATTTGGGGGTGGGGACCATCGAACCCTATTGATAAGGGGAAAGTAAAACCCCTTAACTCCCCAAATAATGTGGAGGAGCCTCTTGGGCTTCCTCCATAATTAATTGTTCCAACCCTCATGCTTTAATTATGCCACCCACCATAATTAATTGATATTTTTGAATTCTTTCCTACAAAATTATCGATGTCTTAATATATTATTTTTTCACCACTTTACATTTGGATGGAATTGGGAGAAAGCGTCTCAAACAAAGAGCGCTTCCTCCATGATGAATTCCGGTGAGGAATGTCTTTGACTTATTTCGTGGAAGCACCATGCTGAAGCAACCAACGTGGGATGTCTTCGATGACCAAACTTCCATCCTCATCATCGCCAATGAACAATATGAGGTAGTGGTTTATTTGCGTGATAATAATTTCCTTGATTTCGTAGCGGTTTGGGAAAGAATCATTGAAAAGGTCGTAAGGTTTGAAGTTCATCAATCTTCATTCTTGTTGAGCCAAATTCTACCACTCTAATGTGGAGGGTGTGGGACAAATCGACATGCCCCAACCCCCTCCACCATTCTTATTTGTGGTGTTCTTCAGAATGAAGGAAGGAGATGAAGACGATGAAGGTGACGAAGGCAACAACACCGCTACCTATGACCATCGTGACCCACGCCGCCCCTACAGCACTCTGACCTCCCTGTTGAACCAGTTGCGTGCCCCAGATGCACTGCACTGACCCAGGCCACACCGGCCCCATGCCCCAGCCCGCACCGCCCACCGGTCGAGCCCCCACCCCAATGGGCCGAACCGGCCCCATGCCTCGGCTCGTGCCGCCCACCGGCCAAGCCACCCATTCGCGCTGTCTCGGGCTGAACTGGCCCCGCGCACCATCTCACGGCTCCCACCGGCTGAGCGACCCCAGTTGTACCGCCCACCTGTCGAGCCACACCAGCCGCACCCCCCGCCAGCCTCGCCTCCCGGAGGCCGCGCTGCCCGCCGGCCCTCCGAGCGGCCCCAGCTCCCACAGCCCACGACCCTATAAGCCTCCTCGTGGCCTCGTGCCCTCGCAAAACTCTCCGCAGCTGAGTTTCCCTCGCGGCTATTTGTGGTCCCTCGCGGCCTACTGGACCGAACACGACGGATTGGGCCGGACCCAATGGATCCGGTCGGGATGACCTTAACCGGGTCGGCACAGGCCTGGTCGGGCAGGATCGGTCTGACCGGGTCAGATCAGACCCGGGCCCACTACGCCCCTTTAATTTATTTTGGTCATATCATTGGCACTGGACATCCATTTGATGAACCGTTAGCAGAGCAAGAAATCATGGAGTGATGCAGTCCCTTTGAGTATACTCCACTGGAGTTTTTGTTTGAGATGGGAAACGATCTGGTTGGATCGAGCACAAAACCAACCGGTGCCCCAGAACTAAATGGCTAATAACTCATAGTCCGGGCGTCTGATTGACGTGCCATATGTTGAGTTGAAACCCCTATGACCTGGAAAACCTTTGAGATACTTCTTTGTGAGACATCATGACAGTTTGAGTATCGACCGGTAGCTCATGGAGCTGATCTTCCTGGAGATGAGTGAGCATAGTGTAGAGACATAGTAGCTAGCTGATAATTGACATCTGCTGACTGTTTCGACTCAGTGTTACTTGGATAGCCCAGTGGGGAGAGCCTTGGTGTCACGACAGACCCATAGTGGGGAGAAGC
The DNA here is from genome assembly GCA_963277665.1 of Viscum album. Taxonomy (NCBI): domain Eukaryota; kingdom Viridiplantae; phylum Streptophyta; class Magnoliopsida; order Santalales; family Viscaceae; genus Viscum; species Viscum album. Next base: position 1,330,976,011 of record OY728165.1, on the reverse strand, counting down.
TTGGTGTTGAAGCAGACCCATGGTACTCGACAGGAGGTGTACCTCTGCATGCTATGAGAGGGAGCTCGCTTGGTGACATGGCATACCCATGGTGGGGAGCGCGCTTGGTGATGCAGTAGATCCATAGTACTCGACAGGAGGAGTACCTCAGTAGTCCAAGGTTAGTGGGAAGCATGCTTGGTGTCGCGGCAGGCCCACTGTACTCGATAGAGAAGGAGCTCTTCATCAGCCGAGGATTCGACAGTGTGACTAGAGATGTTACTTGATACTACCCCTAGAATAAAATCCTGGTTTCAGCTGAGTCAGTTTTTCTGTGTTTTCCTCATGTTTGAGATGGATCACTAGATAACAATGGTCTATGTATGGAAATATATCTAAGTAGGGTTATATGTTGATTTCATTCATTGCGGTTTATCCATGGTGAATTTTGTGAGACCTTGAGGGTCTCGAGGTCCCTAATTAGTATCATTCTACTCACCCCTACACGGGTTATGCCCTCACCTTGTTGTGTTGGATACAGACAACTGACAACGATGACTGAGAACAAGAATACTAGCTCCGGATGGTACCTGGAGGTGGACCTTACGACGAGTCGGTACATGGAGGAGACAGATAGACGAGGATTTCTAAGGAAGCAATTTGTACCTAGAATTTAGGAAGGAACCACATAGGATGACCCAACAACTGACTTTCTCATTTTTCAGATGTATTTTATCACAATTTCACTTGTACATTCTTGTTGGGGTTATATTCTGGCCCCTTTTACTATCATCACTCTTTTGTTATACAATTTACTTAGTGTTTCATATCAAGCTGTGTGCTTACTTGTGTGTGTTTTTACAGGTTATATTGGAACTGCCTTCCCAGTTTTAGATAATTACGCCTTTGGTGTTAGACTCCATCCCCTGGCCTATGGAAGGTAGGTTTGGGGTTGTCACGGCATGACACGGCCCCTGAGGGATGGGTTGCGACAAATTTTTATCATAGGAGTCGGTTCTACCGCAAAACATAGGAATCTGATAATTTTTGTGAAGCAATAGTGTTATGTGTGGTGAGGGTGTTTTCAGTTCAGGGAGTCCAGTGTTGGTGTGGCGGCTTACGTATCCATACACCAGGACCCTGACATCTGATTTCCATCTTAACGCACAAAAACACTGATTGTGTGTGTGTTTTCAAACTTTTTCATTACGTCAGCTCACCATGTATAACTTTTAACCGTATCCCAACTATTTATTTTTAGGGGGCCTCCTAGATGACAGCTGGCTAGAGTTCCAAATGTTGTACGCACTGATAGCCCACCGAGTGATGAGGCTTCGGTGTAGGGCCCTCTTCCTGCAGAGGCACCAATGGAGGCACCAGTGGTACCATTACCCATTGGGCCACCGATGCCACCAACCCCAACAGTAGAGAGTGCACACTGCTCGAGCACGTTGCATGAGTTCCAGCGCTAGAGGCCACCCAGGTTTAGGAGATAGACGGTCCTGCATGCGGCTGAGGATTGGCTGGAGGCCGTGGTGAGATTTTTTCGACTGGTAGGGACACCAGCTGATCTCATGGCGATTCTTCCAGCCTTCCTTCTATAGTAAGTAGTGGGAAGATTGTGGATATTGATTCTCCAAGTTCATGACAAGGAATTTCTTCTCTAGGAAGACTTTGAGAGACTATTTCATGCAGAGTTTGTTCCAGAAACTCTTCGCGCAGTGCGTATTCATGAGCTACTTCATCTGCAGTAGGGTAGCATTACTGTAGCTCAATACTCAGAATGGTTCACAGACCTCTTACTCTACTCCACTAATATGGAAAGGGACCCATTATTTAGGGCATGAACCTTCGACCAGGGACTCAGGCAGGAGATCAGGGCTTCGGTGATCCCACTTAGCACCCCGACGCAACCGGGGGTGTTAGAGAGAGCCCTCCTAATGGAGAGTTTCCTTGCTGAGCAGTCTCTTGCAATGAGATCCACCACCTATTGACATATAGTGGAATCCTCTGTAGCTGGATGTAGACAGATTTCATAGAGGTCTAACAGGACCAGACCTATAGGTGGAAGACCGCATGATTCAGAGTCTGTTGTGTGGGGCACCGGAGTGGGAGACAGACATGCCTGGAGCGGGCAGTTTTTCACATCTGGCAGCCAGGGTCACATGTCTTGTGACTGTCGGACCCGCCGTATGTATGATCAGAAGATGGTTGAAGGAACAACCAATAATAGGCAAGGGTTAGACTATGAAGATCCGTAGGGAGAAGGTGGACATGGTAGTGGAGCTAGTCGTACAGCTAGAAGTGGGTGAGGATTTGAGGTATTACCGCCACCACCCCCAAGAGGTCCACCCCGACAGCTGGGAGCAGGTGGACAGGGGAGAGCTCAGCTCCATGCTGTTGAGGCTTACGATCATGGCTCTAGGGAGATGATTCGAGGTACGATATTGGCCTACACCACCATACCTGCAATACTTATAGACACAGGTTCCAATCATTCTTTCATTACTACTGCCCTCGTTCGTAGTTTGCAGATTCTGACGGAGCAGTTGGCTCGATCCTTATGGTTAGAGACTACTACGGGAGCAGATTCGATGATTACACACTTATTATGGCAGTTTGAGACTACTCTAAGAAGCAACAACATCGACTAGGATCTCCTAGTAGCGGCGTCGATGAATTACGACGTCATCTTGGGTATGTAGTGGTTATCCATAATCCATGCTAATATTGACTATTTGGTGCAAGGTGTGGTGTGTTCACATGAATGGTACAAGGTTTACCTTCACCGGCATGAAAGGAGACTTTTTTGCATAGGATGGACTTACCCGGAGGAGAGTGCAGCCGATCAATCATTAGTTGGCTAGCCTTACCCTCAGAGCTATTGATGTGGGGAGTCCGAGTTATCCTATAGTGGTGGAACAGTATGCGGATGACTTCCATAATGATGTGTTGGGTCTACCTCCTGAGATAGAGTTGGACTATTACCTTGATTTTTACCCCGTGACGACACTAATATCTACACCATCATATTTTATGGCTCCCACTCAGCTTCGTGAGCTGCAAGTTCAGCTGGAGGACTTACAGAGGAAGGGATTCATCAGATGCAGTGTTTCTCCCTAGGCTGCCCCGATTCTGTTCTACAAGAAAGCGGATGGGAGCTTGAGTCTTTTTGTTGACTATCAGTGCCTGAACTAGGTGATTGTGAATAACAAGTACCCACATTTTAGGATTGATGACCTCTTTGATCAGCTGAAGGAGGAACGGTGGTTCTCAAAGATAGAATTTTGATCATGCTATCACCAACTCAGAGTGAGAGATTAGGATGTATAGAAGACATCCTTCAGATGTCTGTATGAAAAATACGAGTTCTTGGTTATTCCATTCTGTGTAACAAACGCTCCAGTAGTGTTCATAGGACTCATGAACATGATCTTTCAACCATAAATTGATCGATTTGTAGATGTCTTCAACGACAACATTCTGATATACTCGACATGCCAGTTTTGGATCCAAGAGGTTTACTTTTTGGGACATGTCATCTCAAAGGCTAGAGTTGCAGTGGATCAAAAAAAGATTGTGGCAGTACTTTTTTGGGAGCCACCCAGGAGTGTGATGAAGGTACAAAGTTTCTTGGATTTGGTTGGATATTACCGGAGGTTTGTGCCATACTTCCCCAGAGATGTAGTACCACTATCAGCCTGGACGATGAAGGGGAATCCTTTCATATGGTCGAAGAGATGCCTGCAGAGTTTTCAAGAGATGAGATAAAGGTTGACTAGTGCCCCATCTTGTGGCTTCCAAAAGTTGGTATAGGGTACGTAGTTTACTGCGAGACATTAGGGAGTAGACATGGATGTGTCCTGATGTAGAAGTGAGTAGTGATCACATACGGTTCTCGAAATCTGAGACAAAATGAGAAAAACAATGCAACCCATGACCTAGAGTTAGCACCAAGGTCTTCGCCTTGAAGACATGGCGACACTATCTGATGGGAAAACGTTTTACCGTGTACTCTAATCACAAGAGTCTCATGTATATATTCTCCCAGTAGGACATAAAACTGATACATCTATGTTGGCTTGAGTCCTCCAGGTCTATGACTTTGAGATAGTCTATACTTCTAGAAAGGGGAATGTTGTAGAAGATGCAATCAGTCAGAGGTCTGGTATATAGTGGCTAGGTGAGGCGACAGAGCATCTAGCCATTTTACAAAAATCCTTATTCGATAGAGATGGATAAGCCTTCCTTCAATCTCTTACATTCACTCCACCACTTCTTTATCGAGTCACGGAGGCGTAGCATGAGAATTCTGACTAAGAGGATCGACATTCTCAGAAATCCACAGGGCAAGCACCAGATGGATTACTAACGGAGGGGATCATGTCGTCCTCTTTAGAGGATGTACCATGGTTCCAATGTCACTACATAATTAATTTTTGAGGGATTTCCACAAATCCCCTCAAGCAGTACATCCAAGAGTGGCGATGATGTACAAGGACCTCTGAGAACAACATTAGTGGCCGTGAATGAAGAAAGAAATTGAAAAATTTGTTTCTTCATGCCTAACATTTCAGCAAGTGAAGGCAGAGCATCAGGTACGATCATGCTTGGTTCATCCTTTAGAGGTCCCAGAGTGGATGTGGGATGGGATATCCATGGACATCGTGACAGGACATCCATGTACATCTAGGAGACATGACTCGATTTGGGTGATCGTCGACCAACTCACTAGTTCGGGAAACATCCTACATATCAGAGAGTAGGGTTCAGTAGAGATCATGGGACACCTCTATGTGCAAGAGATTGTGGGGCTACATGGAGTAACTTCGACGATTGTCTCCGATCGTGATGCAAGTTTTACTTCCCGGCTAGGGAAGGGGCTGCAGGATGCTTTCGGGACGCAGCTTCGTTTGAGCACTGCCTTCCATCCACAGACGGATGGTCAGACTGAGAGGACCATTTAGACCCTCAAGGACATGTTACGTGCTTGTGTCCTCGAATTTGGTCGCAGCTGGTAGGATCACTTACCATTGGTGGAGTTTTCTTACAACAATAAATATCACTCCACCATAGGGATGGATCACTTTGAGGCATTATACGGGCAAACTAGGGGATCACCTATGTGCAGGACTGATCTTGGGGAGTCAGCACTAGTGAGACCGGAGATGGTACGAACTACTATAGAGAAGGTGTAGATCATCCCAGAGCAGATGAAGACTTCATAGAGTAGGCAGAAGTCATATGCTGACAGGAGACAAAGGCATATGGAGTTTGATGATGGCGACCATGTATTTCTCTAGGTCTCACCCCAACGAGGTCTACAGAGATTTGGTTGAGGCAGTATGTTATTTCTAAGATTCATCGGTCCTTTTCAGGCCCTCAGCAGGGTTGAGGAGGTGGCATATCTCTTAACCCTTCCACCTTAGTTTCACCAGGTGCATGAAATATTCCACGTATCACTGTTGAGGAGATACATGCACGACCCTTCTCACATCATTGACCAAGGAGAGATAGACATCAATGATGGGGAGACTATTAGGGAGGTTCTAGTAGATATTGAGGATCAATAAGTGTGGGTACTTCGTGGATGGTCGATACCTCTAGTGCGCATTCGCTGGTTGCACAAAAACCTCCAGTAGAGCACATGGGAGCGGGAGGCTCAGATGTGTGCTTAGTACCCGCATTTGTTCACTTAGTTTGAGTTTTGGCTTACAGGGATGTAAAGCTTGAGGTGGAGAGAATGTAAAGACCCGAAATTTCAATTTAATTTTTTTTTTAAAAAGGGAATTTTATGAGTCCACGAAAATTTACAGCACATGATTTTGAGGCCCGAAGTTCCCCATATGAATTTCTGAACTTTTTTTTCAGGTACATTTTGTAAACGTGTGAGTGGGTTTTTCTAACTTTTGATCTAGTGCTCAGAATTGAAATACGAGGGCACCGTTGAAATTGCAGTGCCGAGTATCAGCTAAGATGATATTCACCTCGGTGGTAGCTGGTCGAGGGTGAATGTTAATTTTTGGGGTTTTTAGGGAAATAATAAAATAAAATAAACACACGTTTTATTTTATTTTCTTGTAACCACCCTCCCATGTGGATGTTCAGGGGTGGGGTACACCAGAACTAAACCACCTCTTCTAGATTTATTGTGGTGGGGACCACCCGTGATCTCAAAACCTCCCAATTTGAATTTGGATATGGGGACCACACGACCCCTATTAATGGGAGGAGAGGAAAACCTCTCAACTCTCTAATTAATGTGGAGGAGCCTCTTGGGATTCCTCCACAATTAATTGTTCCAAACCTCATGCTTTAATTATGCCACCCACCATAATTAATTGGTCCTTTTGAATTCTTTCCAACAAAATAAAAGAGGTTTTAATCTTTTATTTGGCCACCACTTTACATTTATGTGGAATTGGGAGAATGATTCTCCAATGAAGAACGCCTCTTCCACAAAGAACCCCGGTGTGGAACGTCTTCAACTTCTTCCTCGGAAGCACCTTGCGGAAGCGACCGATTTGGGACGTCTTCGACGACCAAAATTCCACCATCATTGTCGTCAATGAAAAATATAATGTAGAGGGTTAATTTGTGTGATAATACTTTCTATGACTTCTTTGCGATTTGGGAAAGAATTGTTGCGGAGGTCATAAAGTTTGATGTTCATCGATCTTATTTCTTGTTGAGCCAAATGCTACCACCCTATCAAGGAGGGTGCAGACCATACCAAAATTGGTCGAACCCTTTGGTGTTCTTCTTTGTGGTGTTCTTCAGAATGAAGGAAGGTGACGAAGAGGCCGAAGGTGATGAAGGAAACTGCGCCGCCACCCGCGGCCAACATGACCTATGTCGCCCCTACAGCGCTCTGACCTCCTGGTCGAACCAGTTGCTCGCCCTCGATGCGCTGCGCCACCCAAAGCTGAATGGGCCTTGTGCCCTGGCTCACGCGGCCCACCAGCTGAGCCGCCCTGGGATGCACCACCCCGTGCCCTGGCTCGCATCACTCACCTATCGAGCCTCCCCAACCGAGCCACTCCGGCCATTCCATCTCGACCGCGCTCCCTGCCGGCAGCACCGCCCCAACCTCACCGCCCGCCGGTCGTGCCCCCACGGCTATGCCACCCTCCGACATTCCTTCCACCGGCCACGCTGGTCGTGGTCCTCCAAGACACCCCATCTTGGGCCGTCCACGGCCCTCTTATCCACCTCGTGGCCTCGTGCCCTCATGGCACCCTCTGTGGCCGAGCCAACCCCGCGGTTCTCTGCGACCCCTCGCGGCCTACGGGGTCGGACCCAGTGGGCCGGGCCAAACCCAACTGGTCGGGCCACCTAACGGGCTTGGCCAGACATAACATGTCAGGCCAGGTTGGGCAGGATCGGTCTGACCAGGTCGGACTGGACCCAGACCCACTATGCCCCTTTACTTTAATTTGGCCATATCTTTAGCATCAGACGTCTCTTTGACAAACCGTTAGTGGTGCAGAAAATATTGGAGCGATATGGTCCCTTTGAATATAATCCAATTGAGTTTTGGGTTGAGATTGGAAATGGTCAGGTAGGATCGAGAATGAATCCATCCGGGCCCCTAAGACTAAATGGCTAATAACTCATAGACTGGGCGTCCGATTGACGCACCGTCTATTGCGTTGAGACCCCTATGACATGGGGGACCTTTGAGATACTTATTTTTTAGGCGTTGTGACATTTGGAGTATCGACTGGTAGCTCATGGAGAGGATCCTCCCAGAGATGAGCGAGCATTGTGCGGAGACCTAGTAGTTGGCTGAGACCTTATGACTGCTAACCGTTTCGACTCGGAGTGACTCAACTAGCCCAGTGGGGAGTGAGTTAGTGTCGCAGGAGACCCACCGTGGGGAGCGCCAAGGTGTCATGAAAGACCCATGGTACTCGACAAGAGGGGTACCTCCCTAGGCTATGATGGGGAGTGTGATTTTTGATGCGGCAGACCCATGGTGGGGAGCACGATTGGTGATGCAGTTGATCCACGGTACTTGATAGGAGGAGCACCTCAACAGTCCAAGGTTAGTGGGAAGCGCGCCTGGTGTCATGGCAGGCCCACTGCACTTGATAGAGTAGGAGTTCTCCAGTAGCCGCGGTTTCGACAATTTGACTAGGGATGTTACATGATACTACCCCTAGAATAAAATCATGGTTTGAGCTAAGTTATTTTTTCTATGTTTTCCACATGATTGAGATGAATCACTAGATAACTTATGTATATGTAATGGAATATAAATATGTAGGGTTATCTGTTGATTTCATTCATTTTGTTTTATCCTTGGTGGATTTTCTGAGACCTTGAGGGTCACTGGGTCCCAACAGAGTATCGTTATACTCACACCTTCACGGGCTATGCTCGTAGCTTGTTGTGTTGGATGCATAGGAAGAAAAGCGATGACTTAGGTAGAGAATACCAGGTCTGGACGTTACACGAAGGCGGACCTTTGGACGAGTCAGTACACAGAGGAGACGGACAGATGAGGAGTATCGGGGACATGCTCTATACTTACCGTTTAGGTAGGAACCATGGAGGGCAACCCAACAGGTGGCATTCCCTTTCTTCAGTTGTATTGTATCACATTTGTACTTGTACTTTCCAGTTGGGCTTGTATTCTGGACCCTTTTACTTTCAACACTATTTTTTTATATAGTTTAATTAGTGTTTCATATCCAGATGTGTCCTTTCTTTTGTGTCTGTTTATAGGTTATAAAAGTAAATGCCTTTCCAGTTTTAGGGAATTACACCTTTGGTTTTAGTCGCAAGCCCATGACCTATAGAATGTAGGCTTGGGGTAGTCATGGCACGGGCCCCGGGGGATGGGTCGTGTCATTGCCAGTATAACATATTACCAATTTCATGTAGCTGATATGTCATTATTCTAATGGATCTACATAACTGTTTTGACTAGACGTGACATATGCTATATCCTATGTAATGAAATATAAATTCATGATGTGGAATCATTACCCTTCATGAATCAACCAACATAACTTTTAGCTTCCAAAAACCTCTAAACCCTATCATGACCACATTCGTGCACCATTGAATTAGTAAACATGTAAAGGGTTGGACAAGAAGGATTCAAGCTTATACAAGGTATTGATTCTATTTTTAAATTTTATTCAATTTTTTAGGATATGATATTATGATTTTCACAAATATTATATCAATAAATAAATAATCACTCTACTAAATTTTCTTCCTAAAATAAAAACCATAGAGGTTGTGAACTTTATTTTAGTTTAAAACAATATAGATAAAATAGTGATTATAGAACCATAATACATCAACTAATTCAGGTTATAGAGTATATAAAATTTAATGGAAAATATCTTCATCCTTGATATTAATTTCATTAGCTCTTACATAATCTTCATGTCTAAGATGTTTTGGATTCATAACTGTTAGGTCAAAATTGGAAAGGTATCACATAATAGTGGGTTAATTGTATCTTTTTAAATTCTTAAACAATTTAGGAATTTTACACCCTCAATAATTTATACGAATATGAAATTTAATTATTTTCCTTGAAAATATTTAGTGGATAAAAATAAATAAAGAACACATAATTTTATAGTGGTATAGGGCCCAAAGATTCCCTTGTCCACTCTACCAATAACTATCTATCAGAGCATAGTAAATTCCACTAGTATGGTCCTTTTACCTAAAGACCAGGAATCCACAACTGAGTGCAAGAAATTGGCACCACTACAAGACAAAAAAAACTTTCTGCTTCTTAACAGATAACCCATTATCCATATATTAGATTGAGATGCTAATACTCCACCAAAACCGAGTATGAGAAGTCAAAACATAGTTAAATCAACTTATATTGATTTTCTTGAAATGGGTTGAACTTCACAATTATAATTGTAGTAATTGATAGTTGATTGATCTCATTCATCAAAAAAGGACTTATTCATGAATGAATAATTCTGAAGGGATCCCGATTGAACATAAGATCGTTGACTTAAAAGTAGAAATAAAACATAGCAGTCAGAAACATACAGTAGAATAAGATATATCTTTAATATCTCTAAAGTGATGTCTCTTCATATATGGTCAAACATTGTATCATTGTATAAGGTTTATTTTATCAGATTATGATTGTAAATGAAAATATGTTACTGGAAAAAATCCTATATGAAATTCAATACAATGAAATAATATTAAAAGAAAATATATTTCTTTAGAATTCTAGATCAACAAAAGATGCCTGATAAATTTTAGATGTTCAAATTCGAATAAAGTAGGGGAGTAGTGACATCCCTAATGAATAGTATGAAAAAACATAGTTGAATAAGGTCCTTTGAATCGTGATCTATAAATTAGTCAAAAATGATCATTACAATTTCATATATCTCTGTCAAAACCATTATAATAATCTGGAAAAATATTGTGGATTTTAATGGCTAACGTTGAAGAGGCAAACATATAGTTCTTTCAAAAAACAACATAATACCAAATGTAGGGATCAAATACATATCATTCATCCTACAAATGTAAGGTTTTAAAATTAAGGTTGATGATCTATATGTTTCTGTCTAAAATGTATGATTTATTACTTATGTAGGATTAATTAACCATACCTTCTTCTCTTGACAAAAGTAAGCTTTCTTTTAAACATAAGGTTCCATCAACATAATTTTATTATATCATAGGGTTGAGATACCATACATTCTTCTTCTTGTTTCTGTTTATATTAAAATATATGTATTATGATCTATACACACTATAAAAAACATAGAATTTATTACATACATTACACCTACCCACGTATGATATGCACAATGTTTCAAGAATTCTTGAAAATTTATCCCGAACACTTTACTAAAAATTTCTTGTGATTTAAAAGCATGAAAATAATTTTAGAATAAATATAATTAAATATTAATTTTTTTAAATTCACCTAATGTAAAATGATTTGAGAAATAAATAAGATTTTGGTGAACATCAAAACCAAAAGAAATTATAGTGTATTGTTTAGAAAATACATCCCCAAAAGTTTCCCCCTTTTTGATGATCACATAACCTAGAAAATTATTATCACAAAAAATATTTTTTTAAAAGTGCATAAGGAATATATATATAATAGTATTTAAATTTTATAGTATTAATTTGATAATATGTAATGTTGTGTTAATCCAATTCTATCCCTCTTTTTCTTATATCAAAAATAATTTATTGATAAAAGCTAAAAACATGTTTAATTTCCCCTAGTGGTTTAAATAAATGTTATTATATATTGTTTAGATAAATAAGGCCATGAGTTTTTTAGCTGATATGAACATAAAAGAATAAAAACAATGAACAAAAAATAAGAATAATGAAATTTTATTAATAAAATATGTAAATATACAATAGAATATTTTGGCTTAGTAAATATGTCAGTTAACTAGAAGGGTTTGGATCATTTTTGGCTCAGTTATTGGTATTTTAGGTATCTAACTAGAACGAAACACTTATTTCATCTATTCCATCTACAACAGTAATCCTTCATCATGATTATCTCCCAACATCTTTATCAAAACACTAGAATCCCAACTAACATGAAGTCTTTAAACTAATTTGACTTTACAAAATTCAGGGAAAATTACTTCTTGCTGAAAATGATGAACCAAATTATCTCATAACCTATTGAGGAGAAGTTGAATTCCTAGTTCAATTGTAGCCAATTTTACAATAAGATATATTTGATTTCCAAAAAAGACTAAAAAATCTGAACTGCTGCACTAATGGTTCTATAATTTTTTATTCATAACATCCATAAAAATTGTTATATATTAAAATATTATAATCAAACATTGTATGGTTAAAGGTGTAGAGGTATATGTAATGGATTGAGTAACAGTCCCCTTGATGGACTCAATATAGCATTCCAAATACCTATTAAGATTGGAAAAAATGTTTTGGAAACTGACTCAGAATTTATTTTTCCTATATGATATATCATCTCTATATTAAAAGCACCAAATCCATTATTGACACATAATTTTTTTAATTTACTAATGTTGTGTATAAAGACACTCAATATTCATCCTCGGGGTAGAAGAATTCTAAAAATTGATAAAATATTTCTTATAGGTCTCCAACTCTTATCTAAGAACAAAATTATCATCCAGAACATTATTAAATTTGACCACAAGATCCTAAATATGATTAGTCAAATAATCAGATGTCCCTTCATCTAGATGTATCGACTGATCAACATATAAAATGGGTGTGGGATTAGAGATAGAGTTCTCCACTGACATTTAACCGGATCGTGAAATATTATTATTATTCTTTTTATTCATAATCATATCATGGTCTCTCTGAGGACTGGTCAATGGATGATATAACATAATTCTCATTAAGATCTATAACATCAGTTTCTGATCATTACACATGATTTTCTTCATTTTAATCCCATTCTTTAACAACTTAAGGTTGAACAACCTCATCCTTTTTCTTGAAGTCCATTGTTAACATCTTGAATCTGAATTTTAGCCTATTGACCATCCTCTTAAACTGGTTTATCCAAATGAACGAAATATGTAGCTTCTCTGAAACCTAACAATGGTTCTTCATCTTCTACTTCTTCTCTATACCTCAGTTTCATAATCATCTCTTCAATTACATCTTTATCTTCATCTTATTCTTCTTTATTTCCTGCTTTAACCAATCTTAATTTTCTATTAGACAATTTATAAACACCTTAAGTAATCTATACTCTAATTTATCCATTTATTACATCACTTTTATCCTCCAGAGAAAATGGTTGATAATTATATCAGTCATCTACACCAACAGGAATAATATACCATCTCAAAGTACTCTAGAAAAATCCAAACTTCCTTAGAGTACCAGTGTTTAGAAAATTACTGTGATGACATTTTACTCTTGCATAAAATAAATGAATCAACTTCAACCTAAATAGAATTAACGAGAGTACACTTTCATATGGATAAAACGACATATGATCATATTCAGGGAAAAAAATATGTCAAATATATAAACATGTATCTATTAAAATTGAACATGATTTTACCTATAGATAGGAACATAATGTACATGTCTAGATATAAGATATTCATTATCTCAGAAACTTTTGTTGAAATTTCAATTTGAAGGAACATAACCAACACTTTCTGGTCTTCCTCAAGATCCTTAACAATAATATTTCATATATTTTTTTATCAATCTTGAAACGACATAATATCAACAAAATTATGATCATTGTTTTCAATAGATTGAATGTAAAAATAAAATACGCCTTCACCGGGAAATTTAAAAATTGTTTCTACTAATATCGATGAAATAAAAAAATCCCTATCTACTATAATCACAAAAATAATATCTTCTATTTCACCAAAATTGAAAGATAGACTACTATAGGAATGTTTTAGTTCTACCTAGTAAACAAATTATAAATTCACACAACTGAATAAAAATTCCAAACCTTGAAATTCAAATACTTTCTTAAGAACCAACTTCTTCTCACACAACGACTCAAAATCTATAACATCCGTTGACGAATATTCCTTGATGTAACTCACTGACGCTTTATGTCACTGGGTTCTATTCTATCAGTTTTCTTAGTCTTCACTATTTATTAGGATCGATTTTTCTGAGGATTTCAGTGCTACTATTTATAAGGTAAACAAATGTTTCTGCCAGATAATGATTCTTCCTTGGATTCTCATTCCAATTCGTAGGTTATTTATTAAATTTTTTAAAAAATGAATCTTAAAAACTAAAATATAATATATTTAAACCAACAAACATCGATAGTATAATAAACTGTATTTCTTAACATAACTAAATTTTCTCTTGATAAATTGTAGTAACATAAAAATTAACTGGATTAAATTAAAAAAACATATCTCCTCCCTAATAAAATTCAAACTAATCATGAAACGTAATTTAGTGGAAATATATTCCAATTCATATTCAGTATTAAAAATATAATGATATATCTTTTTTAAGAACATTATGTCTTAGAAAATGATTCCTTATATCATTGTTCTTAGTCCCAGAAACACTTAAAGAATTTTTTAAAATATTTATTGCACTAGTTTATTACATAATATAGGAATACTAATTAAATTTAGTTTAAAGTCCAGTATAGTGTTTTTCATCCACAAAACATTTGCACAAAAAATACAAGAAAACACATATTCATCCTCAATGAATGATAGGGAAACAAAGTGTTGTTTCTTAGTAGACTATGAAACTAATGATTCTCCTAATAAGTGATATGTTTCTTGAGGTACTTTTCATATCTGAAATAAAACCACAAAATTCATCATCTGAATATGAAATCAAATTAAAAATATATGTTTTGGGGTAAAGAAGATATGGAGAAATAATTACATTTAAATATCTAAAAATTATATAAGCATCAGTATGATGGGATTCTTTTGGATTTTATTATAATATATCAAAAATACATAAAGAAAAAAAAATTCAAGTCTTCTAGTAGTAAGATATAAAAAATTACCAATCATACCTTTATATAACGTGTTGTCTACGGGTTTTCTAGCATCATCCAAATCATGTTTTATATTGGTAGACATGGGAGTTAAGTATGTATTTTTGTTTTCAAGTGAAACATTTTTAGTAAATCAATTATATATATTCATTTATTTAAAACATTTCCAAATTTTTTGGATAGATTTAAATTCCAAAATGAAAATTCAGTTTTCCCATCATACACATTTCAAAAAAAATCATTAGATTTTAGAAATCATGAAAATTATTTTTATTATAAGAAAAATAAATAACATCTTAAACATAAATCTCAAAAAATAAAATAACATAAAAAATAGTTTTCTTAAATAGAGTTGGGACTTTTAAACCAAAATTTAAAACATTTCTCAAAATGATAGAACTTTATCATTCATACCAAGCTCTGGATGATTGTTTAAAGACATAGACAATTTTAGTATGTTTAAATAACAAAATTTGGTTTTTGAGGATTTTTAAAATAATGGAAATGATCAACATAATGTTCCCCCTTAAATAAAAATTTAAAAAGGCATTTATAACATTCATATGATATAATTTAAAATTCATATGTCATGCATAATATAGAAGCATAATAATGTCTTAACGTATAGCTACATGGTAAATGGTCTCAACATAATATATTATCTACTCTTTATTATAACACATCAATACTAATCTAGAATTATTCGTAATAACGATCCTTGGAAAATCCTATTTGTTCCAAGATACGCACTTGGTTCCTATAAAAATATTGTTGGTTGGTATTTCTACTAGTTCCCAATGTTTATTTCTTTTAAACTGATTTATCTCTTCTTTCATGGATAACATCCAAGATTCATATTCTAAGGATTCTACAATAGAATTAGTTTCTAACTAAGATAGAAATCCATCAAATTCATCTAGGATACATACACCTCTTATAGTTATAATTTTTTTTATAGGAATTCTGTAATAGTTTCTAAAGGATTGGTCATTCGGGTTAAAAAAATTCATGGAAAAAAACTTTTTGGTTATTCAGTTTCATTTTCTTCTGATGTAGAATAAATTTTGTAAATATCATTTCCAAAAAAATTTACTTTTTTCAAGTCAAATTTTATGAAAAGAGCGGGAGACTATATTAGTTTGTTATTTCTCGTTAATCAAGGGGTTATTTTTAACAAACTTCATATGAAATGATTCTTCAAAATCCATGACTTTTTATTCAACAACATTTAATCTTTAGAGGTAGAAAACTATCCTAAAAATATTCCATATTCATATTTGGGACCAAACATGACAGGACTATCCTTGGTGTTCATTATATACACCTTGAATCCCAAAACTGTAAAATACATTACATTAGGCTTTATACTATTCTAAATTTCAAAATGTTTTTTTTGAAAATAGGATGAATTAAAACTCTATTCATGACATAACACATTGTTCTTACAACTTGTTACCAAAAATAGATAAGAATAATATATTAATTCATTATAGTCCATTCCATTTCTCGAATATTACGATTTCTCTATTCAACAATTCCATTTAATTGAGCTGTTTTGGGTATAGAGAAGGTGCAATTATTATGAATATTAGTGAAAAATTTTAAATATCTAGATTCTATAATTATCAACCATGATCACTTCACAATAAAATTATTTTAAACCCATTTTTATTTTGAATATTTTTCCAAAATCATTAAAAAATAGAAATAAAATCACTCTTATATTTTTGAAAATAAACACATGTAAATATACAACAATAATTGACTAAAACATAAAAATATAATTTACTAGAAAAATATTTTACACTTGATGTTATAAATAGATTCCCATGGATATGTTCTTGTGGTTTATATATAGAAATATTGATAATCAATTTGAAAGAATAATTTTATTTTGTTCTAGTTTTGAATGAATCATATATTCTTTCATTATCAAATTTAAGACAAGGAAAATCAAGAACTAACTGTTTCATATAAAATTTATGTAATCCAAAAAAATTAGAATTACCAAGTCTTTGATAATAGATCCATGAATCATTTGTATTTACAGTTAAACAACTCACTATCTATTTACACAAGGAATTTAATTCCAGTGTATAAACATTGTTAGTTCTTGGTTCTCTAAAATTAAATAGTTTATCATAAAAAATCGAGAAATATTTGTTTGAAAAATAAACATAAGGTTCATCCTCATAAATATGAGAGATAATTATTAGATTTTTCTTTAGCCTTTTCACATAACGTAATTTACTGATAGATAGGGTCTTTGGATCTCCTACAGTTACAACTCCAAACATTTTTGATTTGAAATTATCAGAAAAAGATACATGACCTCATTCCATTTCAGCGAGTGGGTGGAAATTTGATGGATCTCCAATCATATGCCTTGAAAATAAATTATCCATATACCATTTAGTATTTCTTTTGTGGTGGAATGTTTCATTCACATGTATCTAATCAATTGTTTTTCTGTACCTACACTTTCATAGATCTTGTAGTGTTAGCTTGAGGAGATCATCGATTCCAGAAATGCTATTTTTCCACAGATTATGTCATTAGATTCATATAAAATCTATGATATAAAGGATCTTTTAATGACCCTAATTTTAGGATTTATCAAATAATAATTATTTTCCAATTTCCAATATATTCCACTAAAATAACAGGTTGTATTTTTTGAATTAAGGACAAAATAATTATTTTAAATTTTTTATTTCTCACCCTTACATTCTATATAAAATATTTCTCTTTTAATAAAATTCATTACAAGGATTGAATTTACGATACTTTACCATTTAGTAAAAACAAAAAAAAACACTCTTATTTATTTCTAAATTATCTTGTAATGCATTGATCAACATTTCATGATTAACATAGTTTGATGTAGATGAGTTAAAATTTTCAATTAACTCATGATTTTTTTTCATCAAGGAATCTATTAAACCTAAAAAAAATTATGAATAATCATTAAATATTGGTGATTTTTTTGATAAATAATCACATGAATCTTCTAATATAGAACAACATACATCTAATTTAACATTTAAGAAATAGTTAGAATCAGAATTAGATTTGGGTGAGTAATATGTTTTTACCTTTTCAACATCATCCATGAAGCCCATATTGGTTTTCAAAGATGATTGTTCTTTATCTGAATAAGATTTATATGAACAAATGGAGTCTTCTGATAGACCTTATGTTTCTCTCACTGATCTTATGCCTTAAGGTTAACAATCATCATTTTTATGATATATCTTATCTTGATTTCTTGTTTTTAAAAGAGGAAAATTAGTTCAAAAATGACCTAATTTCATGAATTCATAGCATCTGGATTCTTTTGAATCATTCTCATTTTTCATGAAATTTTTTTATATCCCCTTCTCTTATTATAAAATAGGATAAACTTTTTTTCTAATTGAGCTAGTTCAATTTCAGAATCAGATGAGTCAAAATTCATCTCATTAATATATTCTTTTTTTTTATTTTTTTCTTGGATTCTATGATGTTGCATTTACAGAGGTTTTCTCATTTTTCAAAATAAGTCTATGTTCTATAGATTCAGATTTCATTTCATCTTCATACATCATCAATTTCCCAAATAGATCTTTCAATTATAGGTGATGATTTTCAAATTACAGAAAAATATTACATTCCATTTAAAAGGATGTTCTATTAGAACATATAATTCTTGATAAGATTGTTTAATGGGTTAAAATTAGGTTGTAATATTGTTGATAATTTATATAAGAAATCCAATAATCTGTATGATGATTTCACCATCAAAAATTATGAATGCGAAAAACATTAACTTCGATGTATCATACCTCATATGTCTCATATTATCTGACCCTTCATAGGAAACTACCATAGTATGCCACATTTCATTAGCAATGGGACATTGTGAAACATTATTGAACTCACATTGTCTGTGAAAATAGATAATTTCATTCATATATTTTGTATTTATATCATATTCATCATCAATTTCATCATCCAAGGTTTCTAGTTTCTCTGGAATCATATAGGGATATTTGATTGTAGAATAAACATTAAATCCAATATTTTTAGACATATATCCATCCTTGATTTCAAACAACCAAAATTTTCATCATTAAAGTGTGGAGAATGAAGCATGGAAATACCTTCTTTTAGATCAGCCATTAACATCATTGTATAAACCTTTTACTTTAATATTTATGTAGCTTTATTTGAAATCCCTCATCTGATACCAATTTTTATGTCGGAATATACAAATTAACACACAATAGGGGGTGTGAATTGTGTCATTTAAAATTCATGAACAATTTTGTAATTTGTAACCCTATATAATTTATGAAAATATATAGTGTTATTATTATGTATGAAAATATGTTGTAGATAAACCAAAATAATGAATACAACTTTTTATAGTAGTTAGAGGAATAAATATTCCCTAGTCGAATCTTCAATTCAATATCTCTTTGATATACGTAAATTCCACTATTATAGTCCTCTTATCAAAAGACCAATAATAATAAACATAGTGTTGGTAGTTGACACCTTTATAAAACTAAATAAAAATCCTTCTCATTCTATAATATGGAAACGATTATCCACAGATTATACTGAGAAGCTGAAACTCCACAAAAACTGATTTTGAGAAGTCAAAACATGAACACATGAAAAGATATTGAATTTTGGAAATAAGATGAACATAACAATTGAAGAAAAAAATTAGTATTTTATGGATATAATTCTTCAAAAATGATAGTATTGAAGAATGAATCAGTCTGAAGTGATCCTGGTAGCACATAAGTTCTTCAATTTAAAAATCATCAACAAAATAGAGCTGTCACAAACATACCATAGATCAGTATAAAACATGTGTATCTCCAATGTGTAGTATCTTATGAGATGTTCAATCAGTGTAGCATAATGATAGTATTTTCTTATTAGAGTATAATCATATATGAAAATATTTTTCCTCATATAATCCTTTATGAAAACTGATAAAATGATATAATATATAAAGAAAATATCTATCATCATAATTCCTTATCCACAAAATATGCCAGATAAATAATTAGTATTCAAATTAAAATAAATGTTGGTATTAGTAACATCCCTTTAGAATAGAAGTGAGAATATTTTCTGAATTTGGTTCATTGAATCAAATATAATAATATTTATATAAGTAAAAAATGAGATTTAAAATAGAATGTAACCCTGTCAAGAACATTTCATAAATTGCGTAAAATTTCAGTAATTTAAATATATAATTTTTAAATGTCAAAAATAGGGTTCCTTAAAAAATTATAATATACTAAATGTAGGGTTCAACTATACATCATTCATTCTCCGAATGTATGGTTTTAAAATGTAAGGTTGTTGATCCATATGATTATCTCTAAAACATAAGGTTCATTACTTATAAAGGGTTCTAAAACCATACATTCTTTTATTAAAAAATGTAACGTTCCATTTAAATGTTAGGTTCCATAACCAAAATTTTCTGATAATGTAGGGTTGAGATACCATACATTCATCTTCCAGCGTAAGCTTCAATATAAATAAAGGGTTCATGATCCATATGCGCTCTAGAAAATGTAGTGTTTATTTTAAACATCATTCTTATCCTTGTAAGGTATGAAAATTGATTCCAAAATGACTGAAAATGCATCCTGAACACATTAGTAAATATACATTTCTAATTAAAATCTTAAAAATAAATTCAGAATAAATGAAAAGAAATCTTAATTCCGAGAAATAAACACAAACTAAATTCATTAGTATAATAAAAAATGGTATTTTTGAGCATCCAAATAATAATAAATTACAAAGTATTGTTTATAAAATACATTCCAAACCATACCATCCTCAAAAAACCATAGAGTAGTTTATCGACATGGACTATTCTCGAGTTCTCTATATAAAAAATAATTAATTTATAGTGGTTCCATAGGATGAGTTCTATCTTATTTACTCATTTTAATGGAACTCATCATTTCCATATGATTTTTTAATGGTCGATGACCCCCTCATGTGCATTTAAATCATCATTTATTACACGTTGAGAGTTTCCATCGGTTATTCTTAAAACATTTTTTACAAGTCATGAATTGAACATTTTTTCTTTGTTATCTTCATCACATGGTCTTTTATAGAGCTCTTTTTTTTCACTGATTACTATTTTTGGTACATCAATTATATCCACATTCTTAATAATATGTTATGATATCTAATTTTCCATAATCACAAGGATTATCATTTAAACTATAATTCTAATGTGGCGTTCATTGAGGAAACCATCAACCCAACCCCCTCACACTCCCATGGTTCCTTCTTGTTTTATAAATTATTAATACCTAAAGGGGTGATATGTGAGACAAATAAAGATAAATATGATTAAAACATAATAATAATAAAAGTAATGCATCCATAAAATATTTTTTATTTCATATTTCCATGTAGTCCTATGGTCCCATCAATGTAACACATATATATATATATTAGTTTTATCTAGGATCCATAATGTTGAGTTGTTCTACGCTTCTAAAACTAATTATTAAAATTGTAAAGGAAATCAAGAATTAATATTAATTCCTAATTATAATTTGATTAACTAAAGTGTATCCCAATGGAGTGTCTAAAAAAGAGTGTAGTCTTAGGAACACTCATTCGGTATCAACATTATAGTTGAGTCAACTCCCAAAAATCCCTTTTTGGGTAATTACCTAAGGGTGAATCTATTTCATTACCACATACACATCATATTATCCAAAAAAGCATTCATTTATTTCATAACTAGTAACTCAAGTAATTACTAATATTTCATGATATTTTCCAAAACCAAGAATCAACTTCTAGATTTTTATACGGTTCTATAAACTAATACCAATGAAAACCTATCTCATCTCAAATAACAGCTAAAATAACATCCAAAATAATTATTCCAGTACTTATTACCAAAATAAGTTACCTTATACAAATATTACATAAATAATACATTAATCTCAGGATTTCTAAAACATATCTCTTAGTAGTCTCACAAACCAATGACAAAACAGTTTACTATCATGATGATTATATTTATATACCATTCATTTTCATAAACGTTCAGAAATTTATCCATAATTATTCTCCTTTATATCATGATTAAACTTTAAACATTATATAATAATCCTCAAAACCTTGATATTATAAATTAAAATAATTGATCTTATCAAACTCTTTTTTAGGGATAAAATTACAAAGTCTATAATCGTCAGATTATAAAAATGTGGAAAATCAAGAATAAGGGAAAATATATGATTTAAAATATAAAATTGATAATAAATGTTAACCATAATCACGAAATATAGACATAACATATCATATATAAAACATTTATCGTTTAATGAAAAAATAAATAATTAATAATATTTTAACATGTGTTATGCAACATCGGAATACATTTTCACAATCGTAAACATAATGTTTCTTTGATTTTTTAAATTGGTTCCAACCAACCCATTCACTTATAAAATTTTGAGTAGTTCTAAACTTTATCACAATAAATATTTTTGAACCTAGCTTCTTACTAAACCATTGTTAGAACATTTCCATCTCATTATAACTAATTCTTTAAAAAATGAATTGGATTGAGATATTATAATACAACTCGTCTTTATGAATTACTTTTCTGATTAAATCAAATTTTTTTTATGGATTATGTTTTATGATATACCATGTTAATATTTATTTATACACAACCACCGTTTTATTCTTTCATTACACACATTACTTTTTTTAGATTGTTTTATAGTTAACACTAAGTTTAGCTTATGTTACATGAAAGGAAAAGTTATACTGGGTATGAGTAGTAATATTAAATTAAATTAATTTTAACTCTTAAATAATAAATTGGAACGTTTATAATAGGATTTACTAAATTATGAAAATATTTATTTAAATTAATTAGTTTGTAATTAATTATAGTTTAATTTTACAACCAACTGAATATAATGTTCTGAAAGCATTGTTTTATTAACAATTTAATTTAAATTATAATATTAGATGATATTAATGAAATATATATATTATATATTAAATGTTTTTTCAAAAGTCATCAATTTTTTTGATATTCATATAATAAAAACGACTTTATTTTACACATAAAATGATATATTTTTCTAAAGGTACTTTTACTTTTTTATGGTCCATTCTATTTCAAAAAATATTTTTTACACTTTTATAAATGATATTATAAAAATATTAAAATAATTTTGAAAATATGAATGCAAAAAATATCGTCGGGTGAATTTTTTGTTTTTATTCTGAAGATTCATTTTTTGACTAACAGGGATAATTTCATTATTTTAAATGAAAATTATCATTTCATTAAATAATTTATATGGGTAGATTATATTAAATTTTATTAAGGTTAAATTAGATCAATTATTCATCCATAATTTCTATTTAGGTAACTGGAACCATTTTAAAATTAAATTTGGATATAAAATAATTTCAATCTTTTGATCATTTTCACTTGAAGAACCTCTTTTCTTGTCCCGTCTACGGGAATATTTTTAAATTAAAAATTTCCATTTATATGAATTTAATTTGGAAAAATATATTAAACATTTTTAATGAGAATATTTAATTATTAATAATTATTCAAATGTTATTTTTGACCAGTGTGATTACTGAAAACATTTATAATTAATTAATAATATTAATGTAAACACTAGTTTACTTAGTGGTTAGACATAGAATATTCGAAGCCAAATAACCTTCCAAATTGGACTAAAAACATTGGATACTCATATATAGACCATTAAAAAAATATTATATAACATTATTTGTTAATTTGAATTTATTCCATTATATTTACCCATATAAATATTTATGTAAAAAAGGGACAAAAAATTATTCTTTTACTTTTATATTCTATAAAATTTTACAATGTGGGAAAATAAAACATATATTGCATTATGCATGTCATTGTTCAAGTCAAATGTGTTGTTTTATAGAAATAATATATTTTATATTTTCATTGATTAAATAGTCACCATAAATACCTACGAAACACAAACGTATGAATTATTTAGTTAATTACTAACTTAATTAAATGATTCCAAAAATATTAAAAGTGATGGAAATTGAATGAATTATAATTGAAAATTATTTTTATCGATAAAAATATCATGTAATATGGGTGTGATGTTAACATATTCAAATTAAATTATTTTTTGATATATTTTTTTATTCAAATTAAAAAATTAATTTCAAAATTAACATTAATGTTAAATTATAATAAATAAAATTTTGTTAAATGATTTAATATTACTAAAAAATATTTAATATTAAAATTGTTTAGTAAATGGAAATAATAATATTCTATTGTCCATTAAAGGTTCAATTGATCATATATAATGGATATATTTTCCACTAAATATTACATTATTTATTAGTGAAGTTAGGGTTAAATTATTGTTTCTCTACATTACATGCGCTTTGGTTAAAATAAATTTTAAAAAAAATGGGTTTTTTATATTATAAAATATATTTAATATTTTAGATTTAGTGGGTCTAAATTTGATAATAAATCCAAATCTTATTTAGTCATAATGTATATTTTACTTTCATTATAAAATTAGTTATCATATTAAAAACAACGAGGGTAAAACTAGGGAAACATATACATTATGGATAAACATTATAAAAATGTAGTAATTTTTTTTGGGTGGAGGTCTTTATCAACAATATCAATCCAAACCTACACTATTATTCTTTTTAGAGTAACATGAGGTAAGGGAGACACCCTAATAGTAAAAACAATTTAGTATCTAATAGAACGCCACACCTATGGAACTATAAAAGGAACATAGTCTCCACCATTATTCCCACCTCTCTAATGATTTTCCGTAACAAAAAAAAAAAAAAAATATCTTTTAAAATTCCTTCACCTCGTCCTTGAATCCTTATTTTTGGACTAAATTAAACCCTAGATGTACATTGGGCAATTAAATTGGATAAAGTTGATATAGAGGTAACATTTATCAATTAAATTTTTTTGTTTTATTTATTCCTCAATCCCCTCACATTTTTTTTATATCATTGTTATATAATAACCTATATATCAGAAAAAAATGTGATGTTGTTTTGTTAAGGTTATAACAAAAAAGAACACAAATTTTCATATAATGGGCTTTGAAATCATTGTTTATAAATATAGAGGACTACCACATCATGAACTAATGGCATTCATTTTTTCATTTCCATCCTTGAAGGTGAAGAATAATTGTGTAAATATGTTCTATATATAGTATTTATGATAGTTATAATGTAATTATGATTATAGAATTATTATATAACACAAACCACCATAATTTCCATTTTGTTATAATATTACAATATCAGTCATTTTTATAGTGGTCTACCTCTTATCAAATCAATCTGAATAATTAATTAATTACACCAAATGTATTAATAATGGTTGTAATAAACATATGTGATATATTTAAAAAAAATTCTACTAGAATTAATATATATATATATATTATTTGATTTTTATTATTTCAAAATGACATGAAAATTGAATCTTTGTTCATGTATACATAATACCAAGAACATATCTATCATTATGATATTTTATGGGGACCATGAATATAAATTCACAACATATTTGGAAAACAAATCTGTTATTACCCAAAACATGATTTTAACATGGATTTATTAATAAAAAAGTAATATAATGTCCTAATTAAATCATATATGTTAATATATATATGACTACAGTTATGTTCTAGATGTATGATAAACATATACTTATTATAATTGAGGTTTGAATAATTAGGGGGATAGTCTAGACAGATAGTGAGGGATTTCTGTCTCACTTTTTATAGTCATGAGAAAAATGTCACATTGACCACCTATTTATTTTATGTTTTGTGTATAATTCCATTTAATTTATATTATTATTATTCTAATAAAATTATTTATATTTAAATTTCCCTTGGATGATATTTCAAAAATAATATCTATAGTTTAAAATTTTCAAAATTTGAAAATAATTTTTTCTCGATTTTCCTTTGTTGAGATACATATTATGTTATGAAACTATATTAATTCATGATTTGTATATAAAAACCCTTTTACATGAAATATCAAAAAATTTCTATCATCATTATATTTTACATTTCATTTCATGTAACTCTTCCAGGATCTTACTACTCTAGTTGACTAATGTGGTATTGATTTTTGGTTATAATCTCATCATTTATCGATATGGTTTGTGATTATGGCTCAAATTTTGAAATATCAGGATCTACCACTCATTAATTCTCCATAAATTCCATATTATTTTATTATTTAGGACAATTTTAATAAATAGTACCATTATAAACTATTTTGTACTTAATATAAAAAAAATTGTTTATGGAAATATTACATTATTTAACTATTTGATCAAAAATTTGCATTATTTACATAAAATTTTATTTAAAAATTATTTCTAAATAATTTTTAATGCGATTTTGATATCTTTTTCAAAAAAAATTTATAAAATGGTTTATGTTCTAAATTTTTTAATTTTTTTATAAAATCATCATCTATTATTTTCCCTGGTTTTTTTCAATGAATATTTTTTCAATGTCATTCAAGCATTTTTCAATGATGAATGGATATTTTCCACAAGACATTCATTAAATGATATTTTATTATTATTTTATATCTATGATTTAATAACTATATTTTAGCTCTGACATGATTGGAATATGATCCATGGATAACATTCTAATTATTTTTTTATATGGTTTATGTTTACAATAATAAGTTGTTAGTGGAACCCATTTCATTTCCAATGGGTAATAAAGGTTTAAAAGAGATCGACATGAAACTTCTTAATTTTCATGGTGTTAATCATTTTAAAAATATTGAAACGATTGTTTATGATGATATGAACTCCATTTTTTACATTATTCTTGTGTTTTGTCTTGATCATAGATTATATGAGGGGGCTACCTATGTAGAGTTTGGAATGCCTTTTTAGCTTAAATCATGGGGAGGACAAGATAGATCTGGGTAAGCCCATTGTAACTTCTATGATAGGTAAACCCAAATAGAATTGTGTGAGACAATTATACAATACTTTATTGGTTCACTAAGATAAAATATATTTAATTTAATTTATGTTTAGGTATATATCAAGAGATTGTCATCGCTGTAATGGGTAGTGAACCATGTTGCATAATGTATATTGTCTTCTAAGATTGAATTGGGAGTGAAACTTTATTACTAAGTTAGTATTAGGAGTCAAATGTGACTAATATTATTGTTTAAGGAGTGAACCCATTAAAAAAATATATCATTGGAAGTAACCCTTGATAAAAATGGAAATACTTTTATATGTTTAGGTTTCAACTAAATATTCTATGTATTATTCCAATGTTATGATCTCATTAGTCATGTTCTATGATTTCCTTATGATTCATGTATTATGAACTCCAATTGTTTATACAATGATTTATTTTTATGAAATTTGTTATAAAGGGTATTAGATTCCAATTTTACTCCGATTTTATTTTACCATTATGGTTATGTCATGCTAACATATCTTCCTTGTTTACCTTGACTGAAAATTAGATATCACTATTTGTTATATTTACATTACACACGTTATGATGAATGTTTTTATATTTGTTATTATTGTGAATTTACTAAAAGGGATGATATTTATTGATGATGTCAAATATATTTCATCATTTTAAACTATTATGTTTCCATGTTTCCAATAGGGATAAACTATTATGGTCTTTTGGAATTTAATTTTGTAATGTATGGAATATTCATCTAAAAATATGTAATATCAATGTATGAAAATCATGGGTTTCTATAGATGGTTTCAAAGGAAATTATTAGAAAACCATTTAATAATTGGATTAGAAAACATTAGATAGATCACTAGGGATATTTATATGGATCTTTCTTGGGATTTCTATAATAAAATGTCTAAGGATTAGAAAACGTATAGGAAAATTTCATTTCATTTGGGTAAAATGTAGTTTGATTGGATAATTATAAATATATCTATGTTTTTTAATGTATGTGAGTTTAAAAAAAATTATTAGGGGTAAATGAACATAAAAACACTGTATTATTCTATATTCAATTAGAAACATGTGCACGACAATTACCCTCGATACATAAATAGTTTTACACACTAGGAGGATGCAATTTTCTACTTCAAAAAATTTACATACCTGCATTATGGATTGAAATTTAATATTTCTATGAATGTCCTATGATAATCATTAAAATATCGTAGATTTAAAATAATATGGCTTCATGATTTAGATATCCTATAAGTGATTTTTGTTATTATTTTGTTTCCCACTATGAAAAGTGATTCTCACACGATGCTTCCTAGTTTATATCAATTGAGGGAAAGAGAAGGAACTAGGTTAATATTGGTTATCAAGGGAAATTTTATAATGAGTATTAAAATTACATGATGACTAGATTTTATAACATTTTGATTATGCCTAATTAGCTGTCATGAAATATGATTATGTTCGTGAACATCAGTGAGCTTCTAGACACATCGAAAAAAAGATGATTGAATTTGATGAATGTTCATGTAGAAATGGACATAATGTAAAAATACTAGGATTCATTCATAATAAGAAGTTGGGATGGAAAAAAATTTGAACATATAAAATATAGGGGAAGGTGTTATCTATGTGTACAAAGGGATCATATAGTAAAAAAATGACTTCAATTTCAATTCATTATCTCTAGAGAACATGGGCATTACCAAACTCAATGACCTGACCTAGGAATTTACTTCTAGAATAATGATAGACATATTCTCTAAAAATAATTGATGAAGAAGGATAAAACTATTTATTAATTTGGATTCACGAATTATGTATTTTTTTATATATATATATAATGATTTCTAAATATTTGTTTTGTATTATGTATGTTTAAGAATATGTTTAATGGCACTGATATCCTTGAAAACGTATTTAAATGGATAGTTATAATTTATGGAAAACACATGATTACAGAAAGATAACCCTTTAAATGAACCTAATATTTTGATAATAGTGTTTACTTTGGATAAAATCAGATATTATTACTGTCCTTATAATTGATAAATTATTTTGGGGAATTGTGGTTTATTCTATAATGGATGGATTTTACATCATTTATTAGTTTATAGAATATATATAATAACATATTCTCTATCTATAGAGTTTATAAACAGGTATGTTTGTAATATGTTTATATTATAATTAAGGTTATTACCATGTTTCAAGAGATTAAATGGTGAATGTATTTACATGTTTTTTGTGTCATAATCAAGAGATACATTATGGTGTATAGTTGATCAATGAAATGATGATTTAGTGACCTGATTTGTAAATTTATAGATTTTTATCTTTTAGTGCCATCCAAATATTAACTATTAATAAAATGTTTTTTTGATGAACTTTGGTTGAGGTTTTAGTAATTAAATTTTATTTCATCAAAATTTGATTATTTATTCATATCAGATAATATAAGACATTAAGTTTTTTTGTGATTATAAACTATGATATAAAAAATGAATTATAATTCAATTTATGAATTATATGATCTATTAGCAATTAATGAATAAAAAATTCCCCATAATATCTCGTATTAGGTGATGAAATATAATTTGATGTTGGAATAAAGAATGGGTATGATTATTCATATGAAACTCAATGAAATTAGGTTACCATATCTTAGGGAGAATTCATCATTCTTAGGAAAAGGCTAGTGGAACAAAATGTTTTTTATCAATATTTATTTGATGCTGGTGACCTATTTAATACATATTTTATTAGTTTTTGTATCCTTATATGATTAATCAACTTTTTTGTCATCAATGATACTTATCATGCTCTATTATTATTTATTCTTTACCTATATGTCCAAATTAGTAATTCTAATATAATATAACCTATGTGAAATCCATGTTTAAAGTTACACCAGGTAACAACACTGTTCACAAAATTCCATTTTTAATGATTTTTTGTACAAAGTTTTTTTATAGTGTCAAATTTTATTAAGGGAACATTCATGTATTAATAATTTAATGAGCAAGATGAATTTTAAGGTCAAAATTAATTTTATGGGGGGTACAATGTAACACCCCGAGTTTTTATGAAATAAATTTTTCTGGTTAAATTGAATTTCACGGATATATTGAATTTCATGATTTAAAATGTTAATAATAATTTATAGATAAACAACTTGGGAATCTTACTATAGTCACAAAACTGAGTTTACCATTCCTTATATGCTAGAAATTTGATCTTGTGTTACAATTAAATCATGGTTTTACAAAGTACTATTAATATTATTATTTAAAATGAAAATTATATCTCAATGATATAATTAGAATTTATTAATAATATTAAATAACATATAATGGAATATGGTTAAATTAATTGGCTATCAATTAATTAATAATTAATATGAAAACCAATTGAATATAAATGAAATGTTTAAAAAAAATTATTTTCCAATAAATTTTATCAAAATAAATTAAATTAATTACTATTTTTAGTATATCATAATGATTTTTACATATTATATATTTAATGATTTTTTTGAAACTCAACAAAAATAATTTATTCATATAAGATAATAACACATCAAATTTTATATATAAAAAGTTATATTTTTCAAAAGGGAGTTTTCACCCTTTTAATGATGTGTTTTTTGAGAACTTATATTTCAAACAATTAAAAACACTATCTGAATAATGATAATCCTATTTTTATGAATATTTTTGAAATCATCTTAGGGTGAATATTTTTTTCATAGAAATCTCATATTTTTTGAATAATAATAAAGAATGAATTTTTATTGAATAATTTCTTTTATTTTAAAAAACAAATAAGGTAAATTGATATTTTAAATTTTTTGAATGTTAAATTATGTCGTTTATGAATCCATAAATTCAATTTTAGTATTTGAAATTGTTTTCATATTGAATTTTGATATAAAAAATTCCAATATTTTGAAAATATTCTCTTTAAAAACCTTCTTTCCCATTATGTGTTTGGGATTAATTATAAATATTTTTATTATTATTATGATGGATTTAATATGAAAAAATTTGTTTTATATTTGGAATCATTATAATTTATAATTACAAGTAAGTAAAACTTATTTTTTGACCATGGTGATTAGTGAAAACTATAAATATATATTAGATATATTAATATAAAAATGAGTTAACTTGTCATTGAACATAGAATATAAGTTATAAAATTACCACCCAAAATTTATAACACCCATTTTAACCATTTTATTGGTTTTAATGAGTTATTGGAATTAAATTTCATGAATGTGACCTTTATAATATGTTTTGAAATGAAAAATATATACATTTTTTTTATTAATTTTAACTTTAGCCAAAATTTATGAATAGGGAAAATATTATATACATATTGTTATGTATATCATATTTAATGAAAAATGAGTTGTTTTTATCTTGTTATTTTTTTAATATTAATTAAATTTAATCATTTATTTTAATGATTATGAAACACCAACATAAAAATTATTATTCGTTATGACATGTTTATCATCATGCCACCATTTCTCATATATTTGTCATTCGATAGCTCTCACTGGTACATTAGGTTGTCAAAGAGATCACATTTAGTTTCTAGTGGTGTTCTCACCTGGGGTGTGGTTGATGATTTTGGTGATTATTCATGTAATAGATAATTCCTTGAGGTTGTGGTTATTTCATTTATTGAGGCATGAGGATCTGATTGAATGTTTTTTTGTAACTTGAAATCAGTTGTGTTTGGTGAATCACTTGCAATGTGAATTTTTTGTAATTTCACATTCTGTTGAAATTGTTTTTTTGTAAAGTATCTTTTGATTTTTTATGCCTTTAATTTGGTATCAAGAAATTTTAATTTTGTGGTTCCTAATAAATTTAAATTAGATAATTTGTACATTAAAACATGGGTTTGGATTTACTATGTTAAGAATTATCTAAATTAAATGGTGCTAAAAATATTGAATAATGTGTAAATTGAATGAAATGTTGTCTCATATTTATTTTTTAGATGGATATATAAAATAAACTAGTGTCGAAAAAAATATAAATGTTCAAATATTATATTGATATATCATGATTTAAAATTATATAAATAAATTCAACATTATTATTAATGTTATTTTATAATAAAATATATTTTATTGATTGATTTATATTAATAAAAATTATATATTCATATATGATATTTTAAAATGTTAATACAAAATATTTATTTTCCATCATTGGAAAAATAACTTTTTTATAATTAAAATATTGAAGTCTAAATATTAAAATCTTTACAAGCACAATTTGGGTGAAAGTAGTGTTTTTGCGCATTACGAGCACTTATGTGGAAATCGATTTCAACAAAATAGGGTATTTTTAATTTATAAATGTGATATAATATGTTAGAATTTTTTTTATAATTTTTATAATTTGTATGACATTAATTTATTTTTAATGGATAAAAAACCTACTTTAGTAAATTATCTACCTTAGTAAAAACAAAATTGGTAAAAATTGGGAAATATAGATTTTTTAAAAGGATATTAAAAAAATTGATTTATTTTTGTGCGGTGGAGGTTATTTTAGAACAATTATACACTTTCATCCATTATTATCCATTTTTTGGACACAATAGTTGTGTAGGACCTCCCAATAGTAATTAATTTCATGTATTTTAAGAATGACATTACTCAACTATAAAAG
Organism: Viscum album; assembly: GCA_963277665.1. Lineage (NCBI taxonomy): Eukaryota > Viridiplantae > Streptophyta > Magnoliopsida > Santalales > Viscaceae > Viscum > Viscum album. Next base: position 1,330,943,771 of record OY728165.1, on the reverse strand, counting down.
TGTACTCACATTCCCCCATTTCTTACAGCACTCAAGCCATCTAGGTTTCCAAAAACCTTAAAAAATTAACCTAAAAAATCCCAAAAATAATACAATATGACATAAATTATCAATAAATATAGTAGAGTAATTTCATTGATTAATACCAAAAGAAGATACTTGAAAAAGATATAATGTTCATCAATGATCATTTTTGTTTTATTTCACCCTAAAACCCATCAATTGTTCTTACATCAATATTATATAATAAACTCATTATCAAAAACATTAAAATATGTTGTTATATTATGGTTATGTTCTAAAATCACACACACTATAATGAAATTGTCTTTTTTATCATCATTTGTGTTTATGGACGACTAATGCCTCGCGAAACGACATTGTTTGTTTTTACATTGCCATATATTAAGGTAGGGAATAAATATGGACATGATGTTAATATATGATATTTATGATATTTATTATATTTATTATGTTTATAATAATTTTTATTTATTATATAACACATAACATCATGATTCCAATTTTGTGAGAATAAGATAACATCGTCGGTGTGTATAGCAGACAACTGCCTCATAAAGAGAAGTGATTTGTTCATGCTTTATAGGAAATGAATTAAAAATTTCTATTATATATAAATGTTATATACATATCCTTAAAATTATACCATAGTGATATATATATATATATATATCAAAAATGTTTTCTTATTTTGAAATGATAAGAAAATGGAAACATCGTTCATGCATATTTATGGCCAAATATCTCTAAGAATGGTGTATTTCATTTCCAATCAACAAATAATATGTGTTAATAAAATAATTTATACTTAATATATGATATTTAAATAATTATAATCATTAATCAAATGAATAAATCATAATCTAACTAAGGGTACCAGAAATAAGAAGTCAAAAAACGAAGGAAAAACAAAGAGGTTATTAAACATAAAACAAATTCAACAATAAATTTTTAATAAATGAGATATAAATACTTATAAGTAAAAAATATATTGTAATATATATATATATATATGAATATGTTTCTATGAATGAATTATAATAAACGTAATTTAATTATACAAGAGGTTTAAAAACGTGTGATAAGAGTCAAGACTTTTGTTAAGGGATTTCCATCTCACACTTTAATTAGGTGTAACCCATATCATATTCACCAATAATTTATTAAATTTTTTGTGTGTACTAAACAAGAATGTTTCTTATTATTATTATAAAAATATTATTTGTGTTTTTATATCAATTTCAGAATTACTTTTTCTTGGGGACTACGGTTAAAAATTTGTTATATCATTAAATAATTTTGGACTCAATTTTCCATCATTGAGATGTATATTATGACACACACCTATATTTTATCATGAGTTTTATAAACAACCCATTATAAATGTAATATCAATAAATTATCTATATTTATGATAATAAACGATTCCAATTTTTTATTTCATTGTGTGTATTATGATTCTTGGTTACTAAAGAGGTAATGATTTGGTGTTACAATCTATTTGTTTAACGATACTATTTATGATTAGGCTTCCAATGTTGATATATCAGGATCATCCTCCCAATAATTATCATTAATTTACATATCCATTTGATATTCAAGTTATATCCAAGTAATGTTAACATTTATCTACTATTTGTAACATTAAAAAATATTAAAAAATTTATAATGAAAATATTACATTATTTATCACTTTGGTCAGAAATTATTGTTTAAAAAAACAATTGAAATATTTTCATACTATTTTAAATTTAAATTTAAATGTATTTTTAATGGAAATTTATTTTTAAATTGTATGATGTTCTAAAAATAGTTTTATTTTTGTTTTTGGGACATTCATTTATATTTTTCCATTGTTGTATTGAATGAAATTTTTTTCAAAATCTTTTATTTGTTTTTCAAATTAAAAAAGATATTTTTATCTAAAAATTTTTTAAATGTAATTTTCAAATAATATTTCATATAATATTTCATAAATATATATTACCTACAATAGAATGGGAATATAATATAAGGATACATATCCTATAATTAATCTGAATGGTTTATATTTATAATTAAAAGTTGTTTATGGAAACTATTAATTTTCCATGGGTCAATCATGTTTAAATAGATTATCATGAAACTCCATTATTTTACATGGGTTAATCACTTTAAAAATAAAATAATGATTTTTATTGATGAAATTCAATATCATTTTACTTTATTCATGTTTTGGATTTGGAACATAACTTATATGATGGGTGTCCAAGTAAGAGTTGGGTAATAACACTATATATTATATGAATGGGCAGTCATGATAGCTCTAGCCAAGTCCATTACAACATAAATTAAAGGGCTTCCCAAATAGCTCATGGATAGTCTGTTATAGAAAAAATTATGTGTGTAGCCATGTAGTGATCCAATGTATTGTGTAAATATTTATGTATAACTCAAAATATTCGAATGGCTGGAATGGGTAGTGTAACCATGTCAGTAATGTATTTTTCCCCTAATATGGTATTGGGAGTGAACACTAACAACAAATATGTTCTTGGGAGTGATCCTTGAAATCTAAGATGGCTTGGAGAGTGGACACAGTCTACTAAAATACCCATGAGGGCAATCCTTTACCATTAAAAAGGTCGTTTCAAGTATTTATTTATATGAATCAAATTATATATCTTATTCCAATATTATCCTCTCATGACTCATTTTCTATGATTTCCTTATGATTTATGTATTATGACCTCCAAATATTTATCAGTTGATTCTTGTTCATGTTAATTGATACGAAGTGTATGATTTTAAAAAAAAATCTACTGTTCTCAAAGCCATATGATTGTATCATGCTTAAAAATCTTTCATGCTCGCCATTACATAGAATTTGTGCTCAAAATTCCTTATGATTCCTTTCCTGAGACATGAATAAATTTATTAAGTATGGAATTATTGTTAATATTTATAGTGGGTAGGATCATTTTAGATAATTTTGAACATCATTTATCATGTTAGATGTTTATGTATCTTGGTTTTCGATGGCAGTAAATCATTACGGTCCCCGAGCATGTACTTGTTTAACATCTTCAATGTTAATATAACATGATTTATTATCCATGTATGAAAATAATGGGTCACTATCAATATTGGTCCCACATATCTCATAATAAATACATTTTTGTGCCACATTAAAAAATCATCTTTCCATAAAATAACCCATATAAAGAAACTGGGTTTTATGAAATTTAAAAAAAAAACCACGAATTAAATACCTCAGCACAAAAAATTTGATATACTAAATTAATCACATTATAAAATAATAGTATAGGTTAAAACATGAAACATAACTCCCATAATGGTGAATCAAAATCAATATAATGAATAAAAATATTTTTTATAACATTTTATGTTCATTTGTTATATAATCTCTATTTATGTGTATCATTTCATGAATTCTACATTTTTTTAGTGAAAATGAAAATAAATCCATTAAGATAATGGATTTTTATCAAAAACACTATTCCAAAAAATAAAAATGCAACATGATTTATAAGGGATATTCATGTATTTTTTTAAATAATGAATTTTATATATTAATGAATTTATTTTCAGTTACTATGCCCCTTATAGATTTCATAATACATGGTTAATGGGAACATGATGAAATTCAGAAAAACTATAACTAAATGGTTAAAAATAAATTATACTTCTAATATATTTTGTTTCCATAAATAATAAGTGGATATAAATTGAAAATTTTTACTCTTTTTGAAATTATTCTAATGATTTCTAATGGGGTAAGTTAAAATTCCTTGATAACATTCAAATTAAATAATCATTAATATCATGAAAATGAAAATTTTAATTGATTCAAAACCAAATGGTTTAAATACCTTAAAAAAATATTTTAAATAAGAATATATAATAATAGAAATAATACATGAGGGTTATCAATTGAAAATGTGGAGTGTATGAAAAATCCGTTTATCTTTGAGGGAGAGAAAAAAACCATTTATACACATTGAAAGAAACTTTGTGAATATCCACATTATTAAAAGTGTAATAAAATTTACATTGGAAAAGTGGTAAATAATTATGAAACTGATATAAATTTTTCCATATTACCTTTATACAAATAGAGGATAACACTGGCAAGATGGAAAATATGGACATCGAAATCAGGTCCATTGGTATGTTTGAGAGATTATCTAAAAAATGAAACCCTTTTTATTTTTTAGAACATTTATAAAATGAATTTTTTATTGATGTAGAGAATTAATTTCCATTTAAAAAACTTAAAATAAAACATAACATAATAATGGGTTAAAATATATTTGTTTGTAATGATTATAGTCAATGAGGAGTGAATATGTTCCGATGAAGGGATTTCAGTATTAAAAACCCATTACATCAATTGCAATTTATGAATTGAAAACCATAAGGCATTATAAATTAAAACAAAACATTTATTGTCATATAATTTAATAATTCTGAAAATATAAAATGTATTTTATTTATCTTATATAAATTTTAACCAGATGCTTATCTAAATCATGTCTCAAGGAATTAAAATTTGAGAAAAAGAAACACATAAAATATTATAAGTGATTGGAATAAGGTAAAATTTGGGATTAATTGTGAAATAAAATATTTATAACTATAAAATGTTTATTTTTGAAGAATTAATTCATTTGGGATGTAGTTATAAAAAAATAGAAATATGGGAAAACATGATTTCATTTCACAATAAATATGAACATGAGAAAACCAACACTCACCTTGCTTCCTGTCATAGTAGAGATTATTATGAAATTATATAAAACATTATATGATTGCATAATATGATATTTCAGAACCTCAATCATAAATATTACCCTTTTAGAAACGATATTATAATTAATTATTATTAGTATATTAATTTGTTATAGAATATTATCACTAGTGCTTGTTATAAAAATTATCTCTTAAGAACATGTTTAATAATTTTGAAATCATTACACATTATTTGATAATATGTATATTATTTATATATCATATAAGTATACATAATATTAAATTTTTTAATTTAATATGTTATTATTTAATTTCATATGTGTTTTTTAGTGTTTCGTTAAAACTAAATTAACAACAACTTATTTTTTATTATTAGATAATGTAAATGTTAAATTAATAATTTGATGATTAATTTATAATATAATTCTAGGACTATATAAAAATTATTATTCTGATAATAAATTATAATAATTTTAAGGAATGATACCTTATTTATCTATAAAAATATTGTATAACTTTTATCACATTTGTTTATAAACCAACCTAAACATGAACATAATATAAAATGATTTGATGTGCATAGTTAATAAATAAATTATTTTATTATAATATCATTATAACATAATAATAATGATATAATTTTTTTACCAGATATGATGATTTTATTAATAAATTTTAAATATCAAAATGATAAATGAAAACATTTCATTATACAGGCAGTGTTACCAACAGACATTAGATTATCATTACCATTTCTCAATACAGGAGACATCGTGAAACTGGATATTAAATTTAAATTAACAATAAATAATGGTATTTTATATATAATATTTAATTATCATTATCATTATTAATATCATCCATTAGTGGAGATAATTAAAAACAAATGGAATCACTTCATGGATGAAATCTTATGCACAACACAAAAAAATTGTTATTTTGTTTTTCATAGTGGATAAAATTTAATAAATAAGGGTTTTAATATTAATATAACTTATTATAATTAAATAACACATAATAATTTCATCATATTATTATGGGGATAATATGTTTAGAAGAGTATTTTTTTTATGAAAAACATATTTATGGGAAAAATACTTATTTTGGAAAATAGATTTTTCCATCCGAGTTCACATTAATTTGAAGTGCTAAGGCTAACTATATGGGACTAGGGGATTATAGTTGTGGGATAAGACTCTAGTGAAATTAAAAATTCGGATTTTATAGGATTAATTACGAGGATATGTGTTTTACTTAATAGGTGTAGGTGATCCCATTTCGTAAGAGGGGAAAGCGAGGTTTTTTTGAACACTAATTATAATTTTATAACTCTATAGAACTATTAAAATAATAATGGATCATATGTTTTGAAATTATTGATTTTGGGTTGTATTGGATTTATAAAAGGAATTAAAATATCACTCTCCCCATGTTTTCATTATTTTATAGGATTTTTATAATTATGAATTAATGTTAAACTGTTTCACCATTAAACTAAGTAACAATATTTAAACTAGGTAATTCCTTGTCTTATAAAAAAATATAATATAACCAATATAACAAAATTTTGATGAATATGAACTATATTTTCCTTATAATTATTTCATACTAATTACTAGAAATTTGAGAAATATCTTTTATAATTAAATGGATAATATGCAAGAAAACAATATATGTATAAAACTGAAAATTTGACTATTTTGGATTTTTAATATTATTTATTATTTTATACCTATAAACAAGTAATAAAATATATTTTATATGTGTAAAAATAATTTTGATTTACTTATCAAATTAACTTTTTTTAATTTATTCGATATAAATTCATTGATATTAATAAAATAATTCTTTTAAAATAATTATATCATTATTTTCATACTAATTAGAACTAATCCTAAAAAGAAAATTAAAACAATGAAAAATGTAATAATCTAAAATAAATTACACATGCATTATTATCTCTAATATATGACTCATTTTATCAAATTAAAATTCTATTTTTAGAAAATAATAATCTTCAAATCAGTGTTGGAAATGTGTCATAATTAGTTTTTTTTAATAAAGTAAAAAATATAGCGTAAAATATGATTTATAAATGTCATTGATCCAACTGAATTTAAAATATTAAATATATTTCAAAATATTTTTCTCAAAAAATGGAATTCCAAATGTTTTCTTCATCATGTAATATTTATTTAAACAAAATAGTGGATAAACAATTTCAATTAAAATGCTATATAAATTTTCAAAATATTTATAATTATATTAAAAAATAAAAAGATAATATTTTTTTATAAATTATAATAAAAAAAATTATAGAAATTTTAATCAAATTATTAAATGTATTCATAAATACAAGAAAAATAATATTAAATATTTTCATATACAATTATCCAAAAAATTAATAGTTTTTAAAAAATATCAAAAAGGCATCCTAAGATAATTTTTTAGGGAATTGAAAGTTTAATCATACATTGAAAAATAAATAAATATATTTTCTAATATATATTATATAAATAAAGTATCTATTTTTATGAAAATATATTTACTGGAAAAAATAATTTTTTATAATATTTGTTATTATTTATTATAATAATAAAAATAAAAACTATTACTTGTGTACCATAATAGTTTTTATAATAGAATTATTAAAAATTCATTTATAATATGATGTGTTCTTGACATTGGATATTTTTTACGATATTGGTAATATAATATATAATTTATTTTTAGGGATCCAAAAACTCAGGTTGTTACACACAAGCTCTAATCCCATAATCGATAACTCTCTTATCTATATCTAGTACAAGGGCGACCTGTTGTGTATCCCATATAGAGCCTAAAATGGCTCCTAATTAATTATAGAGTGAAATATATTTAAGTAAGTGAAATACACCAATTCTAATTGATCCTCATAGCTTTGATTGATGTCCAATAAGCTTGATATCACCATGTCCCCTAGATCATGAGTGGTTAATTGTTTTTCAATAATCCTATATCAGATGTAGTATTAGGGTTATCCGTAACTAGGTCCTGAAGTCATTATATATATATATATATATATATCCAAAATCATGATGTAAACAATTAATCATTTCAAGATAAAATCATCGAGGGTACCCTAATAATCTCGAAAATTTCATGCACATAGAATACTCTATGATAACTTCACTGAATTCCCCCCCCAGATAGAAAGGAAATGATCCATCATAGTAAAGATAGTGATATGGCCTCCTTCATTACCTGGAATCTATATCAAAAAATACATCGAAATTTCATCCCATTTATATTCTATGATCTAAATAGGTTTAGTAAATTATTTGGTATTATGATTATCTAGATTGACCTATTGATAGTTGAGGTCTAAACAAACAATTTCAGCCAAATTACACCATATAAGTCCACAGAAAACAAGAAATGAAGGTACTGATAAATATTCTGTATCCCATCATGTGACCTTAATGGGGATATATGACATTCCGATATCACCTCCTCACATATTGTAGAAGGAACTATAGTTTGTCCTTTGAAAATGGTGGCATAACCCCCATCATATCAAAATCCATCCACTACATTTCCTAGGGACATATTGTTTGGTATATCGTAGAAATAAAAGACAAATAAATTTGGATATCTAACCTTTTGTGGATGTGGAGGTGTAATTAACATCAATTGATGATTTGATATATCTATCTCCCCAACCGGTGCTAATTTCAATGAGGTAGATTTCATTAACACATCATCCACTATGTGACAACGAGTTTTCTAGATAAGGGGTTTCCACTAGGATTCACAGTATAGGAGAATAGTATATATAAAACTAATTTCCCTTAATTTAATCCACCAATTACCATTTTCACCTTTTAATTATTCAATATAAAATCATTTACAAGAAATCTTGTGATCTATGTAAACTAAAAACCGAACACTTAAAACATATTACCTTCAAATATTCATGGGGAAGTCTACTGCTTCCAACTCCAAGTTGTTGGTCATGTATATAATCTCATTAGGTCTAAACTTCCTTAACCCATAATTTATCACTATATATATCTACATCAAAAAACAAAAAATCCAATTTCTATAGACGTTGGAGAGAACCACATACTCATCGACATCATCTAGTTGTCACAAAATATGATCCCTCATCAACCACTACATTTTCTATTTAAAGTCTTTATGACACTCATTATTCTATTTGAGTGGATTGAATTTTCATGTTTGAGGTATTGATGGGGATGATATCTTCAAACATATAGACATATGTCTTTAATTTTACATGGATAAACCACAAATCACTATTTCTCAGATATTCTATTCGGTGATTCGCTTGCTAGTAGTGTCATTATGTTCATAGGGTACCAAACTAGACCATTTTGTGAATTTACATATCGTAGTCAGTGAACCCATCTAATAAATTAATATCTCTTTAAAATATTACACTATTTATAGATATTCCAGTGACTGGTGAGGAAAATCCTCATGTGCTCTCTTCCAACCTCATATATTCCAAATTTAATGATAAATTCATTGATAAAGGAATCCAAAACTAATACAAGAATGACTAAAATATATTGTTCATAACTTCCCTAACAATATCTATGAGATTAGTCACATAAATAGATAATACTAGGAACTCAAAAATCTCATTTTGACAATAAATTACAATCATCAAAATATCATCTTCATGAACCATTAATTAGTGGAAGCGAAATAAATGATAAATTTTTTATAACCATATCATTTTATTTAGTATATCAAAGTGTTTATTTTACTTTAGAATATAATACTTATTATTTTTTCACTTTATTTTGGAAACATTAGTCTATATATATTTTACAAATCTAGTAGGACATCAATGAAAAAACAACAAATCCCCCCCCCAAATTGTGAGGAATTCTATAAAAATCACCAAATAATTATCATTATCTAACAGCACCATCACCTGCTAGATTATGGTTGGGACATATAATATTCCACAAAATACAATAGAGTATTCTTTGAGTGAATGTTAATGAGTTATTGGATCTTCCAATATAGAGTATATCTTAGAGAATCATTGCTTAAGGTATCATTCTATTCCACCATTACTAATTGAGAGAATGTGTTTGAAGATAATGTTGGTAAATTGTATAAGATCGTAAAATATGGTAAAAGGTTACAATTTATTTCTCAGACACCCTTACTCATCCTACCAATACATCATTTGACCATTAAAGGAAAACTATTTCCCATCTTCTAAGGGAAACTGACTCTTTGATAATGAATCTCTATCATAGAATGTATCCTAGATAGAAAATATATAAAAATAATTATGTCACAATACATCATTATTAAAACCATGGGATCCGACATGGATTTAGTTCCCCAAATAACATGATCACATATTTGAAATATGGGTGAAATAATGAAAGCACTCTTTGTAAGAGTTTATTTCAAAATTGATTTGGAAAATTCCCCTGTTGGAATCAAATTTCATTTAATGAGTGAGAAGGACATGAAATAATGACCTAATATTTTGAAAATAAATATTTGTGATATTTTAGATATGCTTTATATCATACCTAGAATCATCTCTTGCACAACCGGACTACATTCCTCCCTAGATTGAAGATGACAATTACCTTCGCAACCATCACTTTGAGACATGAATAAGACACAATATGGAGGATTTAAGAGTATTTAATAGAATAATACACTAAAATTATCCCATTCTCTAGGGGATCTTCTATCCCCTGTGTTAGTACAACTGCCCTCAGGAATGGTGTGACAACTAATGTGAGATCTTTAATCATTCCACAACCTCTACTGTGATGGTCCATCAACATTATATTTCCTATAAAGCTCACAAGGGTGGGTAGTCATGATAATTTTTACCCAATAAATTTCATGAAAATAAATACCAAGATATTATAAAACTATACCCTCCATAGGATATAACATTCAGTTTTTTTTAAAGGAATCACAATTTTTGATATCGTACATGATACACAACATCGAGCTTAAACAAAAAACTAAATATTATTTTTTTAATATGGTAGTTATCACATAGTAATTACGATGGATGGAATGAATTGTGATAACTGAATTAAGAAAAAAAATATTACACTTATTTATGTAATGATTAATCGGTTACCAAAATAATATGAAATGAAACTAAAACCTAATTTAATATCAAGGTTTTATTTTTATGAAAAAAATTAAATGTGAGTTATTTCATTTATTAAATAAAAAACTAATTCTTGTTGTATTATATTAATGAATTATTAATTAAATATTATTATTAAAATTATAATAATTTTTTTTCTAGACATTATAAAAGAAGAAATTCCTTTTTACGAATAAAATGACTGTTTTTCTAAAAACATTGTTTCAGCGCCTTTTTGATGATGAAATCATTTTAAATTTTTTTGACACTTTAATACATTAAATTTGACATAATAAAATTTTTATTTGGAATTGGGACATTAATATTTACTTTGGTTGAAATTATGGTATTTTTATGATAAAATTTATATTTTATTGAATATTGAAAAAAGTGCATTTTAATCCAAAACTACATTTTCTTATAATTTATTATATTAATAGATGATATTATTAATTTATTTTAAAGTATAATTAGATTATGTATTTATCATTTAATCTAATTTTTGTTATAGGAAATATTTTCACATTGAAATTTGATATAAATAAGAGTCAGTCATTTGATGGTTTTTACTTTTAGAAAACATGTTTTCTATTTTTGACCATGAGGATTATTTTCAAAATAATAACTGAAACGTCTATAGTTTGAATTTTTAAACATGGATTCATAATGTTGAATCAAAAATTCCAAATTCAGTAAGTAGTTGCCTTTTATTTTTAGGAATTATTAATTGTAACATTAGTAATTATTTCCATTACCGCGTCTGAGGTATATCATGTAATTAATGGTAAAAATAATAATATAATAATATTAAACTACCATAAAACATGTCCTAATTTTTTAATGATTTTATTCTGAAAACTATTATCTTTTGTATTTCTTATTACAACATGGAGCCACATGGATGACTATAATGCATTGATAATATTATATTCAATGAATATTCTTATTTTTTACACTTTTGTTTTTAAAAAGTAATTTATTTAAATATGTATTTATATAATGGATATATTTGATTATTAATACTCATTTAAAAGATAAATCAATTACGTAGAGCTTTTTAATTTATTTATTATTTTTAAAAGTAATTATTTAAATTTAATAATAAAAAAAGATAATGCCGTAATTTTTTAATCAAATAATGAATAAAATAAACGATATTATAAATAGGTAAATTATTATTATATTATATTTTTAATTCCATAAAAAATTATAGAAATATTTTAAAATTTTATATGATTTAATGGAGCTTTTTTGAAATTATATTTCTTTTTTTATATTTTATGAATGTAAACTTATGAATTGTGTTAGAATTTACACAATTGGTATTTTAAAATATAAAATAGTTTATTAAATGTTATAAAATTCCTAAAAATATAATATTCAATAACATGGTTAGGATAATTCCTAATATTTAATTAATTACACCTTTTCATTTTTTCACATGTCATGGTTATTACATTAACCATGTGAGTGAAAATTACATGACATCCCAATAAGAATAAAAAGGGAATAATAAGCATAGAATCAAAAAATTAGGATTAAAAAATATTTAAAACATGTATAACATGAATAGGTTAATGAGGATTTTATCCATAATAATATTATATCAGAAATAAATTAGTTTCGTACTATATTTAAATTATATTGAATTTTTATTAATTTAATACATTTAATAATTTCTTAGGTGCCTCTCCCCTCTCATATTAAATAGCACCCATTTTTATCAATTAATCACACATATATAAACTTTTTTCATCCAATATCTAGCCAAAACCCTTATTATAATCCATTACCACATTATTTAGACATTATATTAGTCAGAACATCATGTCTATAGGTATTAAGGTGTTATTCATTAGTGATCAACTGAAGAATAGGTTTTGTTTTATTTTGGTATTTCAATTTTATTTCTTCTTCCACATCCTTCAAATCTTCTCCAAATATGAGGAATTAAAATCTAATATATGATAATTATACTGAGATCTTATTTTGTTAATATCATATCCTAAATATATAACCACTTCCATTAAATGTGAATGGAATTAATAGTTCGTGCGTACATATGAACTATCACCCCTACAAATCGATCTAATATGTTTTCCATAACCATCTCTCAGGACTGGTTATATTAATGGAATTTATGAAAATATGTGATATTAATGAAATATCAATCATTATAAGGTAATAATATATCAATTACATTCTTACTTTTTAGGATCATAAAATTGATTACATCATTCATCTGTATTTGTGAATTGTAACCTCTAGGAAGCGATGTGATTCGTTTTTATTCACTACATAACATGTATGATATATATAAGTATAATTAAATGATTAATATTTAATTAATTATTTTATTACAATTTTGGAATGTTAAAAAAGTAATTTCTTCCTTTCCAGAATGATCAAATAAAAATAAAGATGTTACTCAATAATATGTATAACCTACCATCTCCATGATTATAAAGTTGAAAATATTTCATAATCATAATTAATGTTTCGATTAAAAAGTATAATGGATATATAATTTTTTCCATCTTTCATGAATATTACTCTGAATATTATGGACTTACGACCACATGGACTTTTTCCATCGTACCAAGTCCATTTTTGACTCATGTATAGAATAACCACAAATCATCTGGTTTGAAAATTAATTAATATGTAATTTTCATAACATGATAATTCCTTATATAAGAGAAATAATAAACATTTACAATTATATATGGAATTTATAAATTAACCTATTTTATTATTCAAGATTATAAATATTATATATGGTGATTTAGGATCAAGCTAAGGGACTTCTTCTCAATCTTCTTTCATTAATACATTTCTTGATGATGTTAACCTTTACTGTCTTATAAATTTTATATGCATCCCCATTGACATTATTTTTACATATTATATCTATATTCATGTAATATAATATTTTCTAAAATTTTATACTTTCATGTGGCTAATAATTTAAATGATAAAAAATGGAAAAGGACTCTAATTAAAATGACGGTTTAAAAGTTTTAAAGTATTGTTCTTTTAAATATTTCTTAATAATGTAAAAGTTTCAAAAATATCCATTTGGATTTATTTACATAGAAATTAATGTTTTAAAATTTTAATCCCATTCAAGAGTTTCAATATGGTAATGAACACATTGATAAAAAAATTCAATTTAAATTTTTTTAGTCGTGTTTTAAAAATGGATTTACTATTTCTATTTTTTAACATATTCTCCAAGAAATGAATTTAGTGATTTCTTTTCACTATCTTGAATTGATGTTTTATTGAAAATAAATCATTTTATTTTTGAATAAATGTTTTCGTTTATAAGTGTGCAACATGTAAAGATGAAATTTGACTTCAATGTAAAAATATTGTTTTTTCCTTTATTTTTGTTTTATTTGATATGATTATGTTATGGTTCATAGGTATTGATTTTGTATAAATGTGGTTTTGTTATAAATTGAGGGAGATTGATACCATGTTATCTCTTAATTTCAGTACATAATGTGATGGAGTTGAATGATAATGTTTATCCTATAATATTTAGGGAATATACTTTGATGGTTATTCCAAACATAACCATGAAGGTTACTCCCAATGTAGCTATGAAATATACATAGTATTTATGGGATGGTTTCCAATAGATACCTTTATGTTTTATTATTTATATTAGGTTTTATTATAATGTTATGATTTCATGAGGTAAACTAAAGATTATAATTTTTATAGGTGAAATGTATTATTTTTTCAAAATGTTTTCATTAGATTAAATAATTCATGGACTAAGATTTTCATTAACTATTTTATATTACATAATAATCTTTTTTGGTCATCCCATGTTTTTGAAATTTTTTTATCGTATAGTGATATTTAAGAGATGGTAAAAATTCAAGATGAATGCAATGACATTTTTATCAATAAAATGAAATCATTATTTTTTTAAAATATTTTAGATTATAAAAAATGGACATTCGGTTGAATATTATACATTATAATATTTGAGTAGTTTTGTAATCCTTAAGACCTAATTCTATTAAACTATAAACCTGAAATTATTCTCATGTTGAATTATTAATTTGACTCATTATTATGTAATGTTAAAGGTTAGGGCATTATAGTTTGTATCAAAGGATTTTTTAGACAAAATTATAGATTATGATGTTTTCTAAATAGTTAGATATATCTTCTTGAATTTACATATTTCTGGTTTATTAGTTGTTTAATTTTCTAGAAATCCTTTTTGAAGATTTATGTTAAAAAAATTAAAGTGATTAAGTGTATTTTTTCAGATATTTATTTTTTAGGTAATTATGGGTTATAACATTTTGGGATGAAAAATGAAATTCATGAGATAATCCATGAGGTTAAAAAAAAATTATAGTTTTTCTTTGTGTATTTTATCTAATATTAGGAATATTATAAGAATTACATAGTTTTAGAAAAAGTGTAACACACATGGAGGGTGACCACTTGTCGTGCTGGAAAGGGGTATAACAATCTTACCAACAACCAAATTGTGACAAGGATTTATCACCTATCAGTGGACTATGTGAAGTACATGGTTAGTATGGCTTTATATTTTTTGTCAATTGAGTTGATGAAATAATAATATGTTTATTTTTTAAACTTATATTTTATTAAATGGATATCCTTAGTATTATAAAATGAATTTTTTAATTTAGTGATAAATGTTATTTTGGAAGATGCTCACAAATTTGGGAAATTTATATGATTAACTAAGATAGAATACTATGTGATTTTAATTAAAGAGTAGTGGTTAAGAATTTATGAATGTATTTTTAGACTAATAGGGAATTAGGTTATTTATGGAAATTAATTACATATCTTTGAGAGTACATGAATATGTTAATTAAATTTTGTTATGATGCATTGATATCCATTTATGTTATTTGGAGAAAAAGGACAAAATTAATCTTAGAATAAAATGTGATCAAATACTTTTGAATTATTGGTTTCAATATTTGATTGGATTATTTTTATGATATTTAAGGATTGTTATTTTTGGAATAGTCTATTTCGAACTTTGGGTATTACTGTTAAATTTTGGGGATTAAAAGTTGTATCTCTTCATATAAATTATTATTCGTTTAAGGGAATTATCTTATCTTATCATAACCAACATTTATTGTGTAAAATTATAATGATAGGATAAATTTATATTTATTCTTTTATACATTATGTGATTCTATAAAAGTTGATTCATCTTAATTAATCATTTTTTAGAGAAAAAGATGAGTTTGTGGTGGAAATTGATTAATAGATGAAACTATATTTTTCAATTAAGAATGTTTCCTTATATTCTTAGAAAAGGAAGTAAAATAATTCGTCATCATTATAAAAAGCATCATAAAACACAATTTTTTTCTATTAACTTTTCATACTACGAAGGCAAATACTATTTAACCCATCAAAAATTTGTAGCTTTGGGATTGTTAATTTTTTTCTTGGAAATGTTTTCTATCATTATCCTAAAAAATGATGTTTAGTTTTTCCTCCATATCCATGTTGTCCTACACAGAATCCTATTATGTTTTATCTCATGTGACATTCGTACTTCATTTATTTATTTTAATGTGAAGTTTTAGTCATCCTTTTTCTAATGTGGGAATGCAATAAGGGTATTTAGAAGAGACATACCTTATTTAATGACCCAAAATATAAATAATGAGGAATAGATTTCTGAAATGGGGGAGAATTTAACATCCTATATTTTTAAAAGGAAACCCAATTTTTTATAGCATACATGATACATCACATCGATCTTAAATGAACAACTAAATTTTTTAATTTTATATTGTAGTTATCACTTATCCATTAAAACAGAGGGAATGAATACTGTTAACAAAATTATGAAAATATGGTTTAAAGATGTTTATATAATAATTAATTGGTTACTAAATTAACTTCAAATGAATCTAAGGAGCAATTTAATATAAAAGATTTATTTATATACAGAAGTATTTTAATGTGAATTATTATGTTAATAAAATAATAAAATCACTATTTTGGGGTTATATAATTGAATTAGTAATTAAATATAAAATTTTAAATTTATATCACTTGTCTTACATATATTATATAATAATAAATACAATTTTACGGGTAAAATGAGTGTATTTCTAAAAATGCATTTTTACCACCTTTTGATGTTAAACCCACTTTAAATATACTTTTTTGACAATTTTTTAAATTATATTATAAAACTATACTTATTATTTGGAAACAAGGAATCAAAATTTTCTTAGGATGAAAATTTTTAATTATTCTTATAAAATTTATATGTTAATGCATAGTGAAAATACAACATTTTAATTCAAAACAGCATTTTGTCTAATTTCTTTAAACAAAAGTATTATCATTTAAATTGGTTTTAAATTGTTATTATATTATTTTTTTATCATTTAATGTCATTTTTTTAGTATCATAAAAATGAAATTATAAATAATCACATATCAATCTTTTGATGGTTTTTACTATTTAAAAACTCGTTTTACCAGTTTGAAAAAAGACATTAATTTTAAAAAAATTAATACTATATTTATCGTTCATATTTTGAAAACATTGATCCAATATTTTAATTATAAATTATAAATTATTTAAATAGGTTGTCTTTATTTTTTTATCATTTTTAATTTTAACTTTAGTATTTATTTTTATTACCACGATTTAAGGTAAATGGGAAATTAAAGGTAGAAATAATATTATAATAATATAAAACTATATTAAAACATGTACTATATTAATTGTATGTGTTTATTAAGACATTATTAATCATTGGGTTGATTTTAGGATAAAATTGAGCCCCATGGATTTTAAGAACCTAGTTTTTACTGCGGAAGACTTTGGAATATTCTTAATGATATTTCAGAGCAGCGCCCACAGACGCCGTGCGATTCCGAGCCCCACAGTGGCTGGAATTAAATTTCCAGTGCCTTCACACTGGAAACACCAATTAAATTGGATGAATCCTAAACTGTGATCTGGATCAGAGATTCGAGTGTACGGATGGGTCCGGAATGGGGTTTTTACCCTAGGAACGACATAAAACATGTTAGCGCGAGATGTTTGGACCCCTCGCTCGCTTTCGGAACATTAAACGGATAAATTAATTAATTAATTTATTTGTTTATTGGTGAAACATAGGTATCTCTTAAACCGTGGCTTGGATTGGAATACCAAGGGCACTGTTGAGTTCGGAGCATGCTGTTTACCCTAGGAGGGGTGTAAGTTTTGCGGGCGTGGGCCGTCTTTGAAATTTGGCCCTAGGGGTGTTTTTGTAATTTGGCGGCTTTGGGCGTCCAGCTTTATAACATTAAAACGGAAGCTCTGAATTAAATTTCGAGACCGCCGTTGTGCTTGGGAGGTGGTGTTTACCCTATGGGAGGCTTAACCTCGACCCCGTCGGGCATTTCGGGTGCGGGTCAAAATTGAGGATTAAATTAATTTTTAATTAATTTAATTTTTCTTTTTAAACCCTTACCCCACCCCTCTCCTTCCCCTTCCCCCTAGCAGCCCCTCCTCCCCCTCTACTCCTCCACCTCCCGCGATGTGGCTCCAGCGAGGCAGCTCTGGCAAGGCGACGGTTCGACGGCGAAGCTCCGGGCAATGCCCACGAGGTAGGATTATTGCGGTTTCTGTTTTATCTCTCGCACCTAGTTTGAGTTCGATTCTATGAATCAATTTGTTGATAGATCCTCAAACAAAGACCCTAATCTTGAAGTAGATTTTATGCTATATCTGTCTCATATTTCGGTTTCACAATCCCAGTCCCGACGCACTCGCAGTCGTCCGTCGAAAACAGCAGGTTTTTTGAGGTTTTCTGGCCGGATTCAGGTGTTCTGTCCGTCCAATGCAGCGGTCCGGAGAGTCGGCATGGCAGAGAATCATCGGAGGCCAGGTCGGCGGCAGCGGCTTCCGGCGGGCAGCGGACGGCGTGGGTGTTCAGTGGCGGGTTCCTCTGAAGGCAGGCGACGACTTCGGCAGGGGCTCGCGGGCGGCGAGCGAGAGCTGAGCGAGAGCCGAGCAGAGACGGCGCGAGCGGCCGGTAGAGCGGGGAAACGGCGGTGCTGTCTGCGGAGAGGTGCGCCGGCCAGGTGCACTCAGTGGAGGAGCCCGAGTCCAGGCCTCGGGCATTCTTGGGAAGCCAGGACCTGTGCGGCGCGGGTCATGTTGGCTACCAACGGAGACCGGCCGCTTGGCCGGTCTGCTGGGAGCGAGGACCCTCACAAAATGGGTCCTGTTGGGCGACGGCACGGGACCGGCCAGCAGGCCGGTCCATGTGAACAAAATAGAAAAAAATAATAATAAGTTAATAATAATAATAATAATAATAATAATAATAATAATAATAATAATAATAATAATATTATTATTATTATTATTAAGGGAAATTGTTTATGATTTATAATTCATAAACCAGGCGTCAGATTTGGGCGCCGTCTGCGGAAATGCGCTCCTTAAATTGCGATGAATATTTTGAGATGGTTTCAGGAATTTTTAATTCCTGAAACGTTGGGCCTCAGAGGCGTGATGAGTCTTTAAGTGCTTTGTCGTTTTTCCAGGGGAATTTGTTTTGGACGGCGCGGACGCATCCGATGTCCATTTTGAGTGTCGTCAGTGGCGTTGGAACCCTGGCACCAAGGCGGAGCATTCCAGGGTGGTTTCAGGCATTGAGACTTGATTTGAGTCATGGCCCCCACGGCCCGTCTTTCGAGCTGCGTGCAGCGTTTCACACCTTTCTCACCGGGCGTCCGTTCGGGGCGTGCGAGCAGTCGATTCTAGATGTTTTTTCGAGGGGATTGCAATGGTGCAATCCACCCACTCTAATTTGGAGCGATGGGGCGGGGCCCACGAGGGCCGTTTGGGCATCGATGGTGATTTTCCATCTCTATCACTGGGCAACCGTTTTGGACAAGTGAGTAGTCCACCTTGTGTACCTTTTCGAGAGGATCGCAACGGTGCGATCCGTTGGAAGCACCTCGGGAATGGGATGCGGGTCCCACGCAGCACCGCTCGTGTGTGGTGCGCCGGAATGCACCTTTTTTCCAGATATTTGTTTCACCCATGTGAGTAGTGATTTTGATGTGTTTTCCTGAGGGGATCGCAATGGTGTGATGCGCCCGACTGTTTTCAAGGCCAAGGCTCGGGATCACGAGACGTCATTCGGGCGTGAGTCAGTGTTGGTGAATTTTCCATTGGATATCCGTTTGAGGCGAGTGAGTAGTCTATCTCACATGTTTTCCCAAGAGGATTACAACGGTGCAATCTGTTTGGTTGTGTGTAGCCTCTCACGTGATCTTGTTAAATGTGAAAGGAGATCTGATTGCAGTTCTTCTCGTCGTGTTGGCAGAGAACCCTTGGCCTGTGATCGCATGAACTCCCGTGTGAGTGAAGATATGTGGTTGGTCGTGCCTGGGCCATTGAGGTGGAGTTGATACACCATGCCTTCGCGTTGACGTTAGGTGCCGTGTGCACGATATCCTTTGGGCTAGAATGAGGTATGCTCTGGGAGTATACGGGAGCGCTTGAGGGTACGTGTGTTTTTTACCTGAGAACGTTTGTATGCTCAGTTGGGGTTGACGTGGTGCCACACGTTGTGTGGGCCCCCTGTGCGTGCCATGATCTTCTTTGCGTACTATGACCTCTCAGGACGTAGAGGGTCCCTCTGTGTGTTTGTTTGACCAGGAGGGTAGAGTTTTTCCCCTATCTCTGTGCTCGTTAGTTGAGCAACAGTGTTGAGTGGTCTCCCCCTCGTTTCGTTCTCGATGGATCAGCCAGTAGCGGTGCTAGTGGCCCCTTGTGATGGAACATGCGCTGAACATCTTTTGGGAGAGTTGTTCTGGAGTTGGATGGTTGTGTGATACCCACTACGTTTTCGGTTGTCCAGTGTTGTAACATCCAGTAGAGATGGCCAGAGCAGTTCTGAGTTTTACCCTCCAGCGGGGCTTGGCAGTGGGTTACTCATCAACTTCTTTGGGTTTACCCTACAGCAGGGCTAGGCAGTGGGTTGTTCATTGACTTTTAGGGTCTACCCTCCTACAGAGACTGGCTAGTGGGTCACCTGACGCTCTTAGGGTCTACCCTCTAGCAGAGACTAGGCAGTGGGTCACCCGACGCACTTAAGGTCTACCCTCCATTAGAGACTGGGCAGTGGGTCACCCGACAACCTCTTAGGGACTACCCTCTAGCAGGGCTGGGTAGTGGGTCACCCGTCGTCTAGTTCCAGGTCTACCCTCCAGCAATGCTGGGCAGTGGGTCGTCTGTCGACTTATTCCAGGTCTACCATCTAGTGGGGCTAGACAGTGGGTCGCCTGATGATGTATTATGGGTTACCCTCCAGCAAGGCTGGGCAGTGGGTCGCCTGATGATTTATTAGGGTTTACCCTCTAGTAGGGCTGGGCAGTGGGGACACCGGTTTGTATTCCAGAGTCAGTCCTCTCGACTCGTCTAGTCTGTGGATTTCCTCCAAGATTACCGGAGCGGGACCCTTGGTTATACGGGTCAGTGTTGTGATGGCTTGACTTTGAGGAGACCTCTCGACTGTATGGCAGTGGCGAGGTGTGCTTTGACTTTTCCTAGAACTCTCATGTTCGAGGGGCACTTTCCCCACCTAAACGCGTTCCTATGACGCGATCTAAAACCGTGTGGGCGAGTCAGTGCCGCCCAAAGCGGATAGTGTCAAGGTGTGGTGATTAAGCCCCTTGACATGCGGTTTAGGGAAGACGTGCGGGATACTGGGCATCGATGATGGTGTTACTTTTGGGACTATTGGCGACTCAGTTTCTTGGGCTGAGATACGAGATGGAGATCCCCTTATGAGCTTGTTCGGGATTCTTGGCAGAGCATATATATGTATATACCTTGTATGAGTACCCACTCCTTGGGTTATGGCAATACTCTTTCTAGGAGAGGCAAAGATGCGCAGGGTATGCCACGTGCTTTTCGTGTCTAGCTTCTCGTGGTTGGATGAGTCTACTCTCCTATTATAAGTAGTGATTACTCTATGGGAAGTTCATCTTCTAATATTTTCCATCTCCTTGTTCTTGGAAGAGTCTACTTCCTTCCTCTTGTTGGGTTGAGCTGGACTCTTTACTACACTCTCTGTTGTACTCCCTTTGCTTTTCCTATTCGCTCTACTGCTCACCCTTTAGTACCTCCTTTGTTGATCCCTTAAGCCTTCAGGGTATCCTACTGAGTATTTTTATACTCACCCCTACTTGGGATTTTCCCGCACTTGGTGTTCCCTTGTAGACGATGGACATGTTGAGCGTGGCTTCAGTGGATTTTAGGAGCTTGGGAGCTTGGACCGCGTGCGGTGGTCGTGGCTGGGATCCTGGTGGGAGACCCGTTAGCTATTTTTTTTATTTACCTATTGCCAGGTTGTGGCACTTTTTGGTTGGGCATGTGTTTTTCCCCTTTTCTTTTCATCTTGTACCATGTACTATTTAGAGGTCGATGCACTCTTGTGGTTTATTTATAGCAGTTTCCATTTACTTTTCTTTTTTACTCTACACTTTTTCATTGATTATGATGCGTGTGTGTGTACAGGTACTTAGGAAAAGGCCTCCCCGAGTTTTTGTGCTTTCGGCGCTGGTCGCCATCCCCTGGCCTATGGAGGCGGGCTTGGGGTAGTTGCGGCTCGAGCCTGGGTAGGGTCGGGTCATGACAACGTGGTATCAGAGGCTAGTTCGTTCCATGGGACGCTGTTCAGATGTCCCTCAAATAAAAGGAACTGGTTGCGATTTAGGGCAATAGTGTTAACATGTATCGAGAGCATCTCTCAGGATAGGGAGTCCAGTGATGGTGCAGTGGCCAACGTATCCATTCACCAGGACCCTGATAACCCACTTGTCGACTCGGCATGCTAAGACACTTGTTGCAGGGAAATTTGTTTGTGCATCACATAGGAATGAGTCTTGACTGTCCTTCTTGAGTCAGCTCCCCATCGTGGTTATTGGTATATACAAATATGCTCATCTGACCGCGACACTCCTTGATAATGTTCAGGATGTCTCCGCAAAAATAGCCAGCCATGATACTAGCTTTGGTTCTTGATGACGACCCTGTGAGCTACGAGGCCACTATCTATGACCCATTATGTGATCCCTTTCTTCGGGTGGGAAGATAGCAGCACCCCCACCTATTGAGAAGCAGGAAATTTCAGCAGAGCAGGCTGAGCTTGAGCGCAGGTCGAGCACGCTCCGTGAGTTCCAGCAGTAGAGACCGCTGAGGTTCAGTGGTGAGCCAGACCCTCAGGCAGCAGAGGGTTTTCTAGAAACTGTGGTTCGGCTTTTCAGTCTTGTGTATACACCGACAGATCATAGAGTGTCTTTGGAAGCCACCCTTACTCATGGAGCATCTTGGCGTTGGTGGAGTCTGGTGACTCAGTTTCTTGACGAGTCGTCACTTTCGTTTAACGAATTTCAGTTGTTGTTTTGTGAGGAGTTTTTTCCCTCCTACTTGTGCTCCTTTTGGATTCAGGAGCTCCTGTAGTTCTAGTAGGGAGGGATGATGGTATCCGAGTACGCGGCTAGTTTTGTAGATCGTGCACGCTTTTACCCGGACTTGGTCCACTATGACAACCTCCGAGTGTGGAAGTTTGAGCAGGGTCTCCGCCGAGTGATTTGTGCTGTCGTAGTACCCTTGGGAATTTCTACATATTTCGGGGTGCTAGAGCATGAGATGGTGACATAGAGATTCATGTCATGTTCCGGAGTTCGTGGTGGCAGCAGACACGTTGGAGCCGTGACGTCTATCGCAGCTAGCGGGCGTCGACAATGAGAACCTCGACGCAGGTGGCTTACTGACAACCAGACTAAGGGGCGTGGTCGTACAATACAGTGGGGCCGGAGGGCGCTGGGGTAGCCCGGAGAGCACCGGTGTTATGCTTGTGACAGGTGAGGTCACTTGGCACGAGACTGCCTGACCCGAGTTGATTGGAGCTTCGGGCAGGCAGCATGCACACCACCCCGGCAGAGGCAGTGCCGTGATCGGAGTAGTACCCAGAGAGGTGGTGCTAGAAGTGGAGCAGGAGGAGCTGGTAGTGGGGGACTTTCCGATATCTCCCGATCACCACTAGGCGGTCCACGTCAGGCTCTGGGAGCTGATGGTTGGGACCACGGATAGTCGCGAGCATTGGATGTCTACAATCCTGCAGTGCATGGGATGGTGAGAGGTACCCATTGCAACTCTTCTACTTTTTGCAGTAGAATTGTTAGGCTCTGTGTGTCAAAAGATTTTCTCCCTTCTTCTTGTTTGAGGTGTTACCAGGGTGACGCAGGGAGTCTGGTGTAACCCTATGTTGTTAAGGAAAAAGGTGTGAGACCTTTTCCTTGAGTCGATAGTGTTGAATCCATCGCATTCTGAGCATGTAAGGGAGAATCGACTGTGGGACCTTTCCTGACCAAATATCCTTGGGTGTTTCCCCATATGGATATTCTGAAGGATGGAATAATCGGGCCTTGTTTCAGGTGCCAGTGGTGATTCCAGTCGCGGCGTTCCACGTAGAGGTTCGTTCGTGGGCGTGAGCTACCCCTGAGAGCCTTCAGGCCGTTTGAGACCGTGCAAATGGATGGAGAGGTTGTCTACCGCCTCTCCCTAACCCCGAAGTCTGAAGTGGGTGCACAACATCGGCAAGGCCCGACCTCACGTGAACGGTTCAATCCATTGGTCTGTGTGCAGTGGTGTAGAGATGTGTGTGGGTTCTTCGGGGTATGGGAAAGCCAGGCGTGGGATTAGTACCCTATGTTTCTCCCTAGTTTTGCTTTTCATGGACGAAAAGCTTGAAGGAGGGAATGATGTAAGAACCCAGTTTTTTTTGCGGAAGACTTTGGAATATTCTTGATTATATTCCAGAGCAGCGCCTTCAGACGACGTGTGATTCCGAGCCCCGAAGTGGCCAAAATTAAATTTCTAGTGTGTTCACACTGGAAACACCAAATAAATAGGATAACTCCTAAACAGTGATCCAGATCATAGATCCGAGTATACCGATGGTTACGGAATGAGGTTTTTAACTTAGGAACGACATAAAACATGTTGGTGCGAGATGTTTGGATCCCTCACTCACTTTCGGAACGTTAAACGGATAAATTAATTAATTTATTCATTCCTTTAATGGTGAAACTCAGGTATCTCTTAAGTGGTGGCTCGGATTGTAAAAATGAGGGCACCGTTGAGTTTGTATCATGCTGTTTATCCTAGGAGGGGTGTAAGTTTTTCGGGCGCGGGCTGTCTGTGAAAAATAGCCCCTGGGGCATTTTTGTAATTTGGTGGATTTGGGCGTATAGCTTTATAACTTTAAAATGGATGCTCTGAATCAAATTCCGAGACCACCGTTGTGCTCGGGAGGTGGTGTTTACTCTAGGGGAGGCTTAACCTCGACCCCATCGAGGGCGTTTCGGTTAAAGGTCAAAATTGAGGATTAAATTAATTTTTAATTAATTTAATTTTTTCTTTTTAAACCCTAACCTCAACCCTCCCCTTCCCCTTCCCCATGGCATCCCCTCCTATCCCTCTCCTCCTCCACCTCCAGCGAGGTGGCTCTGGCGAGGCAGCTCCAACAAGACGATGGTTCGACGGCGAAGCTCCGGGCAACGCCCACGAAGTAGGATTATTGTGGTTTCAGTTTTCTTTCCCACACCTACTTTGAGTTCGATTCTATGAATCAATTTTTTGATGGATCCTTGAACAAAGACCCTAATCTCGTAATATATTTTATACTCTATCCATCGCATATTTTGGTTTCACAATCTAAGTCCCGGCGCACTCGCCGTCGTCCGCCGAAAACAGCGGTTTTTTTGAGGTTTGCTAGCCAGATTTGGGTGTTCCGGCCGTCTAGCGCGGCAGTCCGATGAGTTGGCGTGGCGGAGTAGCAGCGGAGGCCAGGTCGGCAGTGGCGGCTTCCCGCGGGCAGCGGACGACGCGGGTGTTCAGCGGTGGGTTCCTCTGAAGGCAGGCAGAGGCTTCGGCCGAGGCTCGCGGGCGGCGAGCGAGGGCCGAGTGAGAGCCGAGCAGAGACGGCACGGGTGGCCGTTGGAGCGGGGCAGTGGCGAGGCTATCTGCAGCGAGGTGCGCCGGCTAGGTGCGCTCGGTGGCGGAGCCCGAGGCCAGGCCTCGGGCGTGCAGGAGAAGCCAGGACCCATGCGGCACGGGTCCTGTTGGCTGTCAACGGAGACCGGCCGCTTGGTCGGTCTGCTGGGAGCTAGGACCCGCACAAAGAGGGTCCTGTTGGGAGACGGCTCGGGACCGGCCAGGAGGCCGGTCCGTTTGAAAAAAAAATTGATAAAAATAATAAGTATATAATAATAATAATAATATTATTATTATTACTATTAGGGGAAATGGTTTATGATTTATAAATCATAGACCGGGAGTCGGATTTGGGCGCTGTCTGTGGCGACGCGCTCATTAAATTGTGACGAATATTTTGAGATGGTTTTGGGAATTTTTAATTCCCGAAACGTTGGGCCTCGGAGGCGCGTTGTGTCTTTAAGTGGTTTGTTGTTTTTCTGAGGGGATTGTTTTGGACGGCGCAGATGCGTCCGACGTCCGTTTTGAGCGCCGTCAGTGGCATTGGAACCCTGGCACCGAGGCGGAGCTTTCCAAGGCGGTTTCGGGCATTGAGACAGGATTTGAGGCGGGGGCCCCATGACCCGTCTTTCGAGCTGCGCGTAGCGTTTCACGCCTTTCTAACCGGGCGTCCGTTTGGGGCGTGCGAGCAGTCAATTCTGGATGTTTTTCCGAGGGGATTTCAATGGTGTAATCTGCCCGCTCTAATTTGGTGCGATGGTGCAGGGCCAAAGAGGGTCGTTTGGGCGTCGACGGTGATTTTCCATCTCTATCACCGGACGAGCGTTTTGGAAAATTGAGTTGTCCACATTGTGTACTTTTTCGAGAGGATCACAAGGGTGTGATCCGTTGGCAGCACTTCGGGACCGGGATGCGGGTCCCATGCAGCACCACTCCTGTGCGGTGCACCAGAATGCACCTTTTTATCCAAATATCCGTTGAACTCATGTGAGTAGTGCTTTTCACGTATTTTCCCGAGGGGATCGCAATGGTGCGATGCGCCCGACTGTTTTCGGGGCCGGTGCTTGGGATCATGGGATGTCATTCGGGCATGAGGCGGTGTTGGAGAATTTTCCGTCGGATATCCGTTTGAGGCAAGTGAGTAGTCTATCTCGCGTATTTTTCTGAGAGGATTACAACGGTGTGATCTTTTTGGTTGTTAAGAGCCTCTCGCGCGATCTTGTTAAATGTGAAAGGCACTCTGATGGAAGTTCTTCTCGCCGTGTTTGCAGAGAACCCTTGTTGTGTGATCGCATGCACTCCCGTGTGAGTGAAGAGATGTGGTTGGCCGTTCCTGGGCCTTTGAGGTTGAGTTGTTACGTCACGCCTTCACGTTGACGCTGGGTGTCGTGTGCACGATAGCCTTTGGGCTAGAATGAGGTATGCTTTGGGAGTATACGAGAGAGCTTGGAGGTACATGTGGTTTGTACCTGAGAACCTTTGTGCGCTCAGTTGGGGTTGATGTGGGGCCACACGTCATGTGGGCCCCCTGTGCATGTCGTGTTCTGCTTTGCGTAGTATGACCTCTCACGACATAGAGGGTCCCTTTGTGTGTTTTTTTGACCAGCAGGGTGGAGTTTTTCCCCTAGTTCTTTGCTTGTTAGATGACCAGCAGGGTTGAGTGGTCTCCCACTGGTTTCGTTCTTGATGGATCAGCCAGTAGCAGTGCTAGTGGAACCCCGTGATGAAACAGGCTATGAACCACTTTTTTGAGAGTTGTTCTAGAGTTGGGTGGTTGCGCGATACGCACTACATGTTCATTTGGCAAGTGTTGTACTGTCCAGTAGAGATGGCCAGAGTAGTTCTGAGTTTTTCCCTCCAGCAGGGCTGGGCAGTGGGTTACTCATCGACCTCTTCGGGTTTGCCCTCCAGTATGGCTTGGCAGTGGGTTTCTCCCGGACTTTTAGGGTCTACCCTCTAGCAGAGACTGGGTAGTGGGTCACCCGATTCTCTTAGGTTTTACCCTCCATCAGAGACTGTGCATTGGGTCACCCGACGCACCTAGGGTCTACCTTCCACCAGAGACTAGGAAGTGGGTCACCCGGCGACCTCTTAGGGCCTACCCTCCAGCAGGGCTAGGCAGTGGGTCACCCGTCGTCGAGTTCCAGGTATACCCTCCAGCAAGGCTGGGCAGTAGGTCGCCTGTTGACTTATTCCAGGTCTACCCTCCAGCGGGGATGGACGGTGGGTCTCCTGATGATGTATTATGGTTTACCCTCCATTAGGGCTGGGTAGTGGGTCGCCTGATGATGTATTAGGGTTTACCCTCCAGCAGGGCTGGGCAGTGGGTCACCCGATATCTGGTTATGAATTACCCTCTAGCAGGCCTGGGCAGTGGGGACACCGGTTGGCATTCCAGAATCAGTCCGCTCGACTAGGCTAGTCTGTGGCTTTCCTCTATGATTACCAGAGCGGGAAACTTGGTTATAAGGGTCAGTGTTGTGACATCTTGACTTTGGGAAGACCTCTCGACTGTAGGGCAGTGACGAGGTGGGGTTTGACTTTCCCTATAACTCTCAAGTTCAAGGGGCACTTTACCCACCGAGACGCGTTCTACGGACGCGATCGAAAACCATGAGGGCGAGTCAGTGCCGCCCAAAAAGGATAGTGTCAAGGTGTAGCGATTGAGCCCCTTGGCATGCGGTTCAGGGCAGACATGCGGGATGCTGGGCATCGATGATGGTGTTACTTTTGGGACTGTTGGCGACTCATTTTCATGGGCTGAGCTACGGGTTGGAGATCCCCTTACGAGCTTGTTCGAGCTTCTTGGAAGAGCATATATATGTATATACCTCGTACAGGTACCCACACATTGGGTATTGGCTACTCTCCTTCCAGGAGAGGTGAAGACGCGCGGGGTTTTCCACATGCTTTCCGTGCCTAGCTTCTCGTGGTTGGATGAGTCTACTCTCCTGCTATAGGTAGTGAAGACTTGACGGAAAGTTCATCTTCTCACCGTTTCCATCTCCTTGTGCCTGTACGAGTCTACTTCCTTCCTCTTGTTGGGTTGAGCTGGACTCTTTACTGCACTCTCTGTTGTACTCCCTTTTCTTTTCATGTTCTCTCTACTGCTCACCCTTCTATACCTCTTTTGTTGTTCCCTCGAGCCTTTGGGGCATCCTACTAAGTATTTTTATACTCACCCATGCTTGGTCTTTGCCCGCACTTTGTGAGCCCTTGCAGACAACGGACAGGTGGAGTGTGGCTTCAGTGGAGCGTAGGAGCTTGGGAGCTTGGACCCCGTGCGGTGGTCATGGATGGGTTCTAGGTGGGAGACCCATCAGCTGTTTTTTTGTTTACCTGTTGCCGTGTTGTGGCACTTTGTTGGTTGGGTGTGTGTTTTGACCCTTTTCTTTTCAGCTTGTACCCTGTACTATTTAGAGGTCGATGCACTCTTGTGGTTTATTTATAGCAGTTTCCCTTTACTTTTCTTTTTTACTCTGCACTTTTGCATTGAGTATGCTGCGTGTGTGTGTGTGTATAGGTGCTTAGGCAAAGGCCTCCCCGAGTTGTTGTGCATTCGGCGCTGGTCGCCAGCCCCTAGCCTATGGATGCGGGCTTGGGGGTAGTTGCGGCTCGAGCCCGGGTAGGGTCGGTTCATGACATGGGTGACATTAATGGATTTATAATATTATATTCAATGATTAGTAATTTTTGTTACACTTTTCTATTTAAAAATTAATTTATTTTAATACGGAGTTATATAGGGTATATATTAGACTATAAATATCCATTCAAAATATATCAATAAAAAATATATCATGTTATTTTATTTTTAATTTTTATATATTAAAAAATTAAAATTAGTTATGACACAATGATGATGTAATAACATCTTAATTAATGAAAGAATAAAATAATTGATAATATAAAAATTAAAATAAATATTATGTTACATAAATAACAACATAAATGAATTATATGGATCTATTTGACATGTTTTGGATGATGTTATGGATTTTTTAGGAGTTTTATTACTGTTGTGATATTTTTTAATATTAAACTAATGAATAGTGTCAGAATTGACAAAATTGGTATTTTAAAATATAAAATAATTTTTTTAATGTTATAAAATTTATAAAATTATAATATTCAACAAAAAAATTTGGATAAGTCATAATATGTCACAAATTACACACTTTTGGATCTTATGACATGTTATTCTAATTGCATTTACCCACAATTTGTAAGTAACTTGACATCACAATAAGATTAAAAATTCTCAAATAAGGATTAAAATAAAAATTTGATGATTTAAAAATATTCCAAATTAGTATAATATTAATTTTATGATCTTTATTCAAACCCAAATCATCATAAATTATAAATAAATTTGTTTAGGACAATATTGTATCAAAATTTAATTTATATTAATTTAATATTTTTAATAATTCCATGGGTCCTCCTCCCCTATCCTATAAAAAGGCACCCATTCCTTTATATTTATCACACTTAAAAAAACGTTGGATCAATAAATAGCTTCCCAAAACCCTTCGTATAATTCTTCACCACATTTTTAGGCCTTTTATTAGGTTGAATAGCCATATTAGGGGTATTTTGGTCTTCTCCAAAGGTGATCAACCGAAGAAGAGGTATAATATTCTCTACGTTTTTCTATATTATTTCTTCTTGCACATCCTTAAAATATCCTCCAATCTTGATGAAACAATAAATATAGTTTTATGTATATACTTATATTTTTTATATTAATATTATCACCTAAATTGAACTCCGATTACATTAAATGGGAAATTAGTAAATAGTTATTGCGTACTTGTGAACTATCACCTCCTCAGACCGATCTAATATTTTTTCCTTAATTTTATCTCATTAATGGTTATAATAATGTAATTAATTTTCATATGTGATATTCATTAAATTTTAATCATTTTAAGACAACAATATTTCAGTTTCGTTAATACTTTCCATTCACAGAAAAATGATTACGTCGTTCGTGCGTGCGTGTGAACTATAACCGCCACGAAATGATGCGATTATTTTTTATACAGTAAATAGTTTTTATAATATATATAAGTATATTTAAATTTTTAATATTATTTTTGTTATTTTATTATCAATTTTGAATGTTACAGCAGTACATACCTTCTTTCCATAATGATCAATTAAAAATGAATATTTTACCCATGAATACGTACGACCTACCATTTCTATGACGATAACATTATTCATTTTTCATAACCATAATTAATGGTTTGATTAAAAAGTATAATGGATATTAAAAATTTACCATTATTTCAAGAATATAATTATAGATATTATGTAATTAGGACCACAAGAACTATTGACACCTTACTTAGTTCATTTTCTACTCAAGTACCAAATAACGACAAAACATCCAATATTAAATTAAATAAATATGTAATTGTTATAACACTTTAATATGTGATATAAAACTAATAAATAATATGAAAATAGTTTTCCTAAAAAAATAAAATAATTTTTATTATTATTCATGATTATAAAGAGTGTATATGACTAGTCAGACTCAAGGTAAGGGACTTCATATCAATCACATTTCATCGTGACAATTCTTGATGATATTCACCATCATTATTTTAAAAATTGGATATACAAACCCTTTAACATTATGTATCAATATTTTTTCTATTATACTATTATTTAAATTCTTTTAAGATGTTCTACTTTCATGTGGATTATTATAATAATGTTAAAAAATTTATATGACTCTAATAAAAACATCATTATAAATTTTATAATGATTTATTATTATTAATATTTATTTTTAATGTCCATGTTATATAAATGGGTTTTAGGATTTTTTATATGGAAATAATTGTTTTAAAATTTTAATTCATTTAAGGAATTTGAATGTGGTATGGGACACCTTAATTTAAAAATATTCTTTTTAAATATTATAACTATGTATTAAAAATTTAGTGAATATTCCAATGTTTTTTACATATACTCCATGAATTGAATCTTTTAATTTCATTTCACTGTCATGTATTGATGATTACATTAATATTTTTCCTTTTTATTTTTAAAACTGTGTTTTCATTTATGAGTGTGTGGCTTGTTAAGACGAAATGTGGTTTCTTAGTGAAAATGTTATTTTTACACTATGAATGTATTATGTGTTATGATTATGGTATGTTTCATTGGGGTTCATTATTTATATAGGAGGATCCATGATAAACTAAGGGTGGTTGAGCCCATTATACCTCTCCAATTCAATGGGTTATGTAATGGAGTTAAATGATTAGGTTTATCCTATTAGATTTAGGGAATATATTATGATGGGTATTCCAAACCTATCCATGAAGGTTACTCCCCATGTCGCTGTGAAAGATACAGTGTAAGTATGTTATGGATTCAACATGTTAAATTTATATTTTATGATTTATATGAACTTTTATATGAATATTATTATTTCTTGAGGTAAGATAAGATTTTACACATTATTATTAAAAAAATATTTTTTGAGAACAATTTCATGTGTTTAATGTATTCATGGAAAAATGGTTTCATTGCATATTTTTTATTCATTACTGAAATTTTAGCGCTCATACCGTGTTTTTTGAAATGTATTTAGATAGATTATAATGATGGGTTGGATAAAGGATATAGTCATGATTAATTTTAAGTAAATTATTATCAAAAAAATGTAATCACTTTTTCTTTTAAAATATATTAGATTATGAAAAAATTTATATTGGGTAGACTTTTCTACCTTCTAACATTTGAGTTGTTATGTAATAGTTATGGCCTAATTCTATGAAACTATAAACATAAAAATATATTCAATGTAAATTCTTTATTTAACTCAATAATATGTATTTTTAATGGATGAGAATTTATATAGGAACTATATTCTATTAAATGATGATATAGAGAATTACTATATGATGGCCTCATGTGTAAGGAAAATTATTTTTACCACCCATTGATAAAAGAATAAAACTACATTATATGAGGACCTATGTAAGCTAAAACATCACGAATATCCTTTTCCAGGACTCCCTATATAACTATGGACCAATATAAGAAATTCATGTATGTGGGAATGAATATAGATGTTGTTCTATAATAGTGGTCCCATGTAAATCCCAACATAATCAGTGGTGATTGAAATTACGAATCTCACATCATACAAAGAGAACACGATAAGTGGTCAATGAACCTCGTTTTTTGCTCTCAAATGATCATATTAACCATTTATAGATTTATATTCTCTAATATTTATATAACAAGTTTTAAATAGATAGTAATTTTTGGGAAATGGATTATTTAAATACATGCATAAGAGGGTTATCTCATAATAGGGCTTAGTTACCATGGCCCACCTATTCCCTATAGCTCTATAATGAGCACTACTCACAAACAAAACTATCTTTTCTATATGGGATATTATTAGTTGGACTGTATAAATTATGGAATCCCTAAAATACCCTATACCTAAATTATTTGAATCACTATAAAAATAAATTTTTCATCACTGAAGAAAATTATAGAAGGCTCTCATATTATGTATATCATCATCCTATCCCAAAAGAGAAATAAAATGCTCAATATAAATTCAAATATAATCATGAACTACTGGATAGAAATGGATATGAGATGTCACAAATACAAGAAGGGTCAGGGGGTAAATTTTATATTTAAAATTTTATATTAAAACGTTTAGGTATGGTTTTTAGTAAACTAAAACTAAAAACAAATGAAAAATCCTATTATAATAGAAAAAAATATTGGAATTAATATCGGTCTAATGATGTAATATGATACCACAAGTTATGAAACAATTGTATTTGGATTGAGAACAAATATTAGAGTAATATAAATTGTAAATGATTATACCATATATTGTATATAATTAATACTAAAAGTATAGACTGTAATTAAAACCATTACAAAAGAATTCAAATAAAATGAAAAATAAAAGGATTCTCATTGTATTATAATAAGCAGTGGAAAAGAAAAAACTAATAAAATTCTATTATTCCAATGAGTATGGTATCCTTTCACCTAGGAGAATAGGTCTATCTCACCAACACCGATAATCCCTTGAAATGATGATCAAAATATCCATCTAGTTTTCCCCACAAGCCCTTGATTTTATAAGTAATCGACACCTCTCTCTTTCAAACACTTGGAAGCCCTCGATACGATAATCTGTTCCACTGTCTACCTATCCTTGAAAGCCCTCTATTGTTATCACCTGATTAGATGCACAAGAAAAAAAATGAAGCCCTTATTGAAATAGAAATACTAAGAATGAGTTGTTCAAATTTTAAAATTTCAAGGCTTTCACACAAAGCAATGATAAGTCACACAATATCTATCTAGAACTAGTAAGAATATGAAGTTAATCAAATCCCATTTTTCTGCTTAAATGACCTCTTATTTATAGGGCACAAGTTCCAATGGTCTTATTTTCTCCAACGTTCATATTTCTCTATAAAACTCACAGGGGCTTAGACACATAGTATTTTAACGGTGATATTGAAAAAGAAAACAAGACATTGTTTTGATTAGTTTACAACTAAATCCCTATCATTATTTTGGTTAAAAAAATATGTATATAAAAATGATAACATGAGTACGATTGATATAAAACATGTGTTTTGATGAATCAATAAAATAATGCATGTGATAAAATTAAAACATGAGTATCCAATGTATTGATATGATAAAAAGTGAGTACAATTCATAATGTGAGTACGATGAATAGAATCAACATGATAGAAAAATTCAATATGATAGATATAATCATTATAATGGAGAAAGTCATTATGATGGACATAGTCAGTACGAAGGTCAAAGTCATTACAATGGATATAGTCATTACGATGGAAATATTCAGCACGATAGACATATAAACTATATACAAAGTAAGTTCTTTATTTGATAAATGATTGTAAAGAGATTTTTGATTTCGAAAAAAAAACATAAAAGTCAATAGAATACTTTGTACTTAACAATCTATATCTTTTTGGAAAGCACAAAAAAAATTAAAACTAGAAAGAAAAAATTATCTCCCCTGAGTTAGATAAACTCTTTTGTATAATGAAATGAATACAACTAACTCCCCATTTTGTATTGAATTTCTTAAGGAATCTATTTATAGAATTTCCCTGATTTTGATATATTTCATTTG
The DNA here is from genome assembly GCA_963277665.1 of Viscum album. Taxonomy (NCBI): domain Eukaryota; kingdom Viridiplantae; phylum Streptophyta; class Magnoliopsida; order Santalales; family Viscaceae; genus Viscum; species Viscum album. Next base: position 1,330,908,618 of record OY728165.1, on the reverse strand, counting down.
AGTATAACATTAAAAATTCTTCCCTTTGTGAAACCTTCTCCCATTTTATAAAACATTATCCCTTTTTTAGGATTACAAAAATAATAGGGTATTCTTGAGTTACCTGAAGTGGATAGAGGGAATCATAAAAAGAAAACAATGGAGATACAACAATACATTTCATTGAATTAAAAAAATATAAAATTTTCAAAATAGATACAAGAAATAAAAAAAATCTTTTATTTTCTCTTTATTTATCTTAATTGACAAACTCATGATACACAACCTTAATCTTAATTATCCATTTCATGTCTTCTGAAATAGAAACCCCATGGGATTTGAGAATCTCTTATTGGTTAGAAAAACTTTTATCCTAGTTTTTGATAGTCTATTTTTGAATTCTAATCACTTCTTCAATTGTATTAATTTGGTCTTTCATATTCATATTATCTCGCGTCAATATAGTATTTTGTTTCTCCAACAAATCTATATCATCTTGGAAATATGAAACATTTAATAATATGACAGGAAATAATTTTTCCTTTCTTGCAACTATTTTAATGAAGGAATATCAACACCATGGGTTTCTAAAATCTGATTCAACCTGTGAATAGTTTCCTTATCATGTTTATTAAAAGCAATGGAAATATCATTTGAAAGCCTCCTTAAGTCTTAAATATATTCCTCATGTTCATTCACTGATATTTCTATTCTGTATGACGATTTAGTCATCTTGTTTCAATGCTTCTTATGGGAAAGGGAAGAATCACTTAGAATATTTAGATCAGTCTTTATTGTCATTACTCTCATTTTGTGCACTCTTACTATTCCAAATTTTTTTCATTTGATTATCTGTAATGAAATCAATATTTAATTATATTCTGCAAAAATAGGGAATAGTCTTCTCAATTCTTCTTAAAACATGAAAAATTCAATCCCCTTTCTTCAATGAAATTGTATGTTCTAAATCAGTATCATCATTGTATGATTAAAGTTCCTTAGATCGGCTTGAGTGTTTAGTTTGTCATTTTCCATTTCCTTTCACAATTTATATTTAAAAACTGTATTTTTATTTTTTAGATTTTTCATATTCAACATTGTCACTAATGACAATTAATTTTTAGTATGGGAACTGTGAGACCCTTGCTTGATAGGAGAAGGAATTCTCTCTAAATGGGTTTCTAAGGATTGCGTTGGTGCTTGATCAACATCATGATTTTGTTGTTGAATTCCTTCACTTTTTATTGAGTATAAGATTCTTTTAAATCTTAATAGGACTTTTAAGATACTTAAAAATATAATCATCTTCCTCTTGTTCACCTTCAAATTGTAAATCTGATTAAATGACTTCATGTAATATTTGTTTCCATTTTTTATTCACTAGAAAATCCTATATGATTGGTTCTTGTTAAACTTCTTCTATCAGTTGGGCACATACTAACCCACCACTTTTTAGGATTTTGGCAGCATAAAAATACTGATCATTTCTTTTCAAAAATAATTTTATCTTCTTCTCAACCCGTAGAGAATATTTTATTCATATCTTCTCATCTAGATCGTCACCTAGATCAAGACCAAATTTTGGATCACCTTTTTTTATTTCTTCTTTCTCTTTTCTCCACTTAGCTACAACCTCCTTACTCTATTTGGTTTTCTTCTTATTCTTTTCACTTATTTGAGGACTTGACTTATGAGATGCTACGAGTGTTAGAGGAGATTCTATTAGAAGTGATGCCTATAGATTTCATGTTGATTCTTCAACATCATTGACAATGAGTTTTGATTTTTCATCAAAAGAAAAATTTAATTTCATTATCTTATTCTTAATTATCCTAGAATCCATTAGATCATTCAATACCCCTTTCAGTGGAATATTACAAAACATCAAGCTTTCATGAATGAACATTTTCATAATTGATGAATACATGATAAGAAGAGACTTGATTGCTCTAGACTTCATATTCTGGATTGTTTCAAAAATGTAACCCAGGAGATTTACCTTTCTCATATTTACTAGTTAATCTATCATAGAGATTTCAGAATCATTAAGTGTTTCTCTACCCCATTTTGTTATAAAAATAAACCCTTGCATCCAGAGGACAAAAACCCAGTTGTCTATAGATACATGGGCTACATTTCCTTTCTCCTCATCGATATGAAATAGTGAATTTCAGCTCTTTCTTTATTAAACATACCAACTTCCTCAAGTATATCATGAGGTGGACAAATGGGATCTCCTTTATTGTGAACATTGAGGAAATTTTCTTCTTGTTTTTCTCACATAGAAAACGTTCTATCATACATGATGAAGTTAATCATAATATCCTTGTCAAAATACACTGTATTTTAGAATTTTATAACCACTTCAACAGGAATTACATCTTGAAATATGGATTTCAAAACACAAATATGTTCCCATACTTGGAATAAAATAATCCTTTGTATTGTTGAGTCAAAAAAATAAAGTAAATATCAGGAGACTAACCTTTCTATGAAGAAATCAATTTCAGAAAATGTCTTTGAAGACATATCGGTAGGAGTTTTGGCAGAAGACAAGACATTAGGGTTATTAGGAAAATAAATTATCTTACTAAGTCATAGGATAGGGAGTAGAGAATCACCAAGAATCCTGATGAATTGGAGTGGGTTTGAGGGTGGGGGTATGCTATTTATATGAGAAATGTGGATCATTTTTGGTCTTCTATAGTTGAGATAAGAAGATAAAAAATCCAACAATGAAGAGTAAAATAGGTTTTTTTTAAAAAAATATTAACAAATAAGAGATAGTAACACAAAAGAAATCAATTACATAAATAAAAGAGAATGTTCCATTCAAGGATTTCAAATAATTAGTTGGTTAAATTGTATTATGAATGCAAAAACATAATACAATGTAGAAAATAAATAGTTTAATAATGAAAAAAATACAATCAAACATCAAACTAATGAAAAAGAAAGATAAGATGATCGGTTGTTAGAACGAAGGAAAATAAAGTCAATACGATAATATGTCAAACCCATGAAAAATGATGTCATTATCATTGGTTGTTAAGCCGATGCAAATCAAATTCATTATCATAGGTTTTCATTTTTATGGAAAACAATTTCATCACCATAGGTTGTCCGGCCTATGGAAAACACGATCTTTACTATTGGTTGTCATGACGATGAAAAACAAGGTCATTACCATAGGTTGTCAAGCCGATTGAAAACAATGTTATTGCTATAGGTTGTCAAAACGATAAAAAATAATGTTATTTCCATAGGTTTTCAATCCTATGGAATACAAATTCATTACCGTTGGTTTTCAAGTCGATAGAAAAAAAGTTCATTACTATAGGTTGTCAAGTCGATGGATTGACTATAAAGCCAGTAGAATGGGATTTTAGGACCAAAGGCATAAACAAAAATTAATTAAAATGAGTTTGAAGGACATAAAACAAAAATAATACAACAAATGAAACATATACAACAAATATAAATAATATATTAAATGATAAATTTATAATAAAAAATAATTAATAGTAACAACAAAAATAATGGATTAAATATAGAACAAAAGAGTAATGTTCTATCCCCAGGAAAAAAAGTGTTTTATTGTAATGATAATTGTAAAAAAGGTTTATGACGTTGATTATTTTAGTGCAATTATTCCTATATTATATTTATTAAATTAAAATATGTCATAAGGTAATGGTTTTTTAAAAATATCAATAAATTGTTCTTGTGTTCAAATGAATTGTAAAAGAGTATCTCATTTGGGTGTGTGATCCCAAAGAAAGTGAAGCCTTAGACCTATTTTTTCAGCAGAGAGATGCGTAGGGTTTTTACTTAAATAAATGGAACTGATTTTATCAAACGATATTTGAGTTTAATAAAAAATAATTACACAGTCTTTGAGTGTGTGTTTTATCCACAACACTTGATCACAAAAACATCCAGCTGCTACATATTCAACTTCAACATTAGAGATTATAACAGGGTGTGGTTTTTTCATAACCAATAAACAATAAAATCTCACAGAAAATGGCATGTTAGAGAAGAACTCTTTCTATCCATTCTACAACAACCAATGTCAGCATATGAAAACCATTTTAATTCAAAATCATTTTTAGATGAATAAAAAAAGCCAAAATTCAATGTTATTTTAAATAACGTAAACTCTTTTTCAATGATTATAAATTGGACTGTTTTGGATTTTCATGATATCTATAACATAATAATACATAAAACATTATGTCTGAGTGAATAGTTTTTATGTATAGTACACTTCCAATCATAATTTTAAAAGTTCTTTTTATCAACTAGTTGTCCAACCTTCATCAAGATAAAGAGTGTTTGAGGTTCCAATGGGAGTACTAATACTTTTAATAATTTCATACCCATAATTTTTGAGTAAGTCATTGATATACTAATGTTGTTATATATATAAACCTTATATTTTTTAAGAAATTTAAAAACCAAGAAATAATGTTAACTCACCAAGTATACTCTTTTCAAATACAGACACCATTAGATTCACAAATTAATATCTTATACTTTTGATTTGATCCAAAAATGAAGTCATCAAAAAAAAATGTGAACATTCATAAATTTTTATTTATTTATTTATAAAATAAGTTAGATGATCTTTTATTTTACTGCATTTATTCTTTAAGAAAATATTCTTTTTATATAAAACCACATTCTAGGGGATTGTTTATGTATATAAAGGGCTTTGATATGTTAGTAAAAATATTCTGGGTGTTTTGTATCTTTAAAACCAGGGGCTTCATCATCATAGACTTACTCCTGATCATACCCACTAAGGAATGAAATCATGACATTTATTTAAAAGAGATTCAACTTAATGAATGATGTGACAGCTAATTGAATTCTAATAGATTCGAGTCTACCTAAAGGAGAATTGGATTCTTCATATTCTATGACTTCTTTTTTATTATAACCTTTAGTAACGTGTGTAACATTATTTCTCACAATGATACCATTTTCATCAAATTTTATTCTGAAAACATATTTTATCCCAATAATAGATGTATCCTTAGAGTTTTCAACCAAGGTCCACACATTATTTATTTCTAATTCATTTACTTAATCTTATATTTACATAATCAAATCTTCATCACCTAAGGCCTCACTAGGAGCTTGTGGTTTAAATTCAGATATAAAAGAAAGATGTTATATTTAATTTCTTAAGGAGTTTCTTGTACTTATAGGCAGATTTACACCACTAATGATGATATCACTGGGATGATTCCTACGTAATAATAGATTTATATTTTTAAAAACATGCTCATCAATAGATGATAGAAAGTATTTAGGTGTAAATGTCTCAAAAACAATTTCATGAGTATTTAAAATGGTTGAAGAGTCTTTTATAGGTTGATAATTAGTTTTGGAAAGCACATCAGAAGTAATATTTTTAGAATATTTAAAAACAAAATGACATGTTTCATCAATCATAACATGTATTGTTTCTTAAAAAACACAGGTATTTTTGTTAAAAACTCTATAAGCCATAGAAGTTTTGTAAGAACCTAAAAATATTCATTCATCTGATTTTGGTTCAAAATATTGTAAATTATATTTTTCATTTAAAATAAATACTTTCCAACTAAATACTTTGAAGTATGAAATTGTATGTTTTTTGGCCTATCCATAACACAGAAGGATTTTTTATTAGGAAAATGCCGAATTAAAACTTTATTTATGGTTTAAAAAGCAGTACTATTAACTTCTTCCCTGAAATGTTTTTCAAATGAGTGTTTCATAAACATGGTTCTTGTTATCTCTTAAATAATTATATTTCTTCTTTCAATAACACCATTTTAAGGGGTTTTTTTTACAAAAAATATCTGAGTAATACCTTTTTACAACAAAAATTTTCTAAATTAGAATTTATAAATTCTTCACCATGATCACTTAAGATAGTTATTAGTGGTAGATTTTTCTCATTTTTAACTTTAGAATTTTTTGTAAAGAAACAGAAGGATTCTGATTTATTTGAAAGAAAATATACCCTTGTAAATCTTTAGTAATCATAAACAAAGACAAATAACTAATACTTATCTTCTATAAAAACAGTTTGTGTTGGACCAAAATAATCCATATGCACTAACTACAATGCATCGGTAGCATTGGCTTCACTTATTGATTTAAAGATTGACTAATGTGGTTTTCTATATTGACAAGGGTCAAAAACTATAGAAAAATCAAACCTAATCTTATCTAAATGAATAACAAGTCCTTAATTAGAGTGTTTATAAAAATTTATAAAAATATTATTCCCTCTTCTATGCCATAAAAATGATTTGTCTTCCATTGCACTTAGACAAGGTAATTAATGGACCCTAAGGTCGTCTATGTTAAAAGTATAAACATTCTCATGCCCTTGGGCAAATATAATGAATTAATCATTGGAATTGTAATATAAACATTTATCATTACTAAAAATCACATGGCAACCTTAATCACATAATTGACTTATGCTAATGGGGTTGTGATTAAGTCCATCTAACAAGAAAACATTAGAAGAAAATATTCTTCCAAGAAAAATGATATTACCTATGCCAGCAATATTTCATTGAGCATTATATCCAAAGGTAAATTTTACTTCTTTCATACTGATAACTTTTGCGAAGGTTTTTCTATTTCTAGTCTTATCCCTCGAACATCTACTATCCATGTACCACTTATTTTTGTTGTTTCTAGTTTTTTTTCTTGAAACAAAAAAATTAAACTTTGGTAATCAAAAACAATTTTGTCCTGGAAACATTAAATAGAAAATTTTGCGAATCCATATTTGTTTTGAAAAGTGATATTTGTGGAAACAAAATGATTTTGTTTTATTTAAGGAACAATTTATTTCCCAATGTCCACCACGCTGACATTTGGTGCAGAATGTAGCACTTTGGGGAACACAATAGTTATTATTAAAAATTGTTTTTCGATGAGTAAAACCAATTCCAGAACTATTTATTATTGTATGAATTTGATTATATATTTTATCAAACACTTTCCTCCAAGTAATGAATTTGGATAAATGTTTCTTAAGAGAAAAAATCACATATTTTTGTATGATGGAAATATTCTTATCTTCATTTTTATTATTTTTATAATTGATTATTTCTTCCAAAATAGTTTTATCAGAAATCATATTACTAAAATATTGAGTAAGTTTGTTCTTTTCAAAAATCATTTTTGGAGGGTTTTTAGAAAAACTTTGAATCTCAAGAATTTTAGAATAAATATCATTATAAAGATCTGATACTTTACATGTTTTAATAACATTCATTGTATTTTCTTTTACATGTTTTCTAGAAACATTACAATTTTAATTTTCTACATGATTATAAAATCTAGAAACATATTTATAAGAAAGTAAAGAATTATCATTCTCTGATGAGGATGTTTCTTCATTGGAAGAATAATCTTTATCATGATAATTGTTACTTAAGGAAATATTAGAAAGTGACTTAGAATTGTGTACCATTTCCATTAAGCAATGATAATGTGTTTTGGAAAGGATACCAATATTCTTGTGATTTGATGTATCACTGTCAGAAAAATCATCAGATGAATCACCTCCAATTGAACAACAGGAGTCATTAACATTCAATAAATTCATTCCCATTGAAATCCAATATTTCTCCTCATTCATCTCATAACTTATTTCCTTCCTCTAATTTCTTTTTAGCACATGAATGTTTGGTCAAATATTTGATTCAATTTTACATTCATAGCATGTGACTTCAGAATATTTCATATTCTTGGTACCTTTTGAAGTAATTTTATATCTAAGTTGTAAATCCCTCTTTCCAAAAATTATATTCATTCTTTTAGCAGGAATTGCAAGATCATTCTCGGACTTCTCAGTATCACTAAAATTTGACAATACATCAAGCTTACTATTTATTTTCTTAGTTCTCATAGGATATTGAGACTTTTATAGGATTTGATATAGTAGAAATTGATTCTCTTTAATAATTATTTTTCACTTTATCTTCATATATCTTATGTATTTCTTCATATTTTAGTAGAGTTACAAATTGGTCACCAATATGAAGATTTGATATCTTTATAGATTCATCAACTACATTCCTCTTGGATTCCAATTCATTTGGCTTAATATATATGATCTTCTCAACTAAAATATCATATTCAATTTTTTTACTCCCATATATTGAAGGTTGTTAACAATTTTCATAAATCAATGTTGAACCTAAAATATTGGTTTACCAGAAGGAAATTCAAAAGATTTATAGTTTTCTCATAGCATAACATTTCTTGATTCAACAACATTGGATGTACAGAAATGCATAATATCCAATTTCTTCCCTATACTATTTTTAGCTTCAGATAAATAGATTTGACTGTAAATGTTCCAAGTCATAGAACACAACAAAGTATTGTGTACCTTATAGTTTTTCTAATATTTAACTTTTTCTTGGGCAGTAAATGTTTTGACTTCATTAGTAGGGATATTATATTCACCAGTGAGCATACCAACATTATGTTTACTAGTGTTTATGATACAATTCATTATTCGATCTCTCTAATATTCAGAATCATTACTATAAAAAATAGGTGGACTTTTAGGGTTAATATTATCTATTGAATCGAAATTCATCATGCTTTCCATCATAGATAAATATTATTTTCCCAAAAATACAAGTTAATGTATAAGAATGTGAAGAAAATATGCAATGTAGTGGAAAATACATTCTGTAATAAAAATGGTTGCATCAAAATGGATATGAGATGGCCCAAATACAAGGGGTGAATTTTATATAAAAAAAATCAATTAAAACCTTTATGTAAGTTTTTTAGTTTACAAAAACTCAAAACAATTCAAAAATCATATTATAAAAAAAAGGATAGGAATTACTATCAGTCTGATGGTGTAATATGATACCACATGTTATCAAAAAATTGTATTGGGATTGAATAAAAGTTTTAGAGTTATACAAATTATAAATGATTCTACGATTTACCGTATAGTTTCAGTACATAATTTATTATATTTAATTAAAGCATTTACAAAAGAATACAAATAGAAAGAAGAAATAACATGATACTCTTTCTATTACGATAAGGAGCGGAAAATTAAATGGTAATAAAATTATTTTATCTCAAAGAGTGGGGTATCCTTTAACCTAGGATAATAGGTCTATCTCACCAACACTAGTAAACCCTCAATATGATGATCGACATGTCCATTTTTCTATCTCCACATGCACTCAATTTAACAGGAAATTGGAACCTCTATCTTTCAAACACATGAAATCCCCAGATATGATGATCAGTTACACTGTATTCCTATCCCCCGACATCCCTCAATCATTATCACCTGATCAGATTCACAATGAAATAACAAATAATGTATTGATATAAAAAACTAAAAATATTAATTCACGTTGTTTAATTTCATAGCATTCGCATGAAGCAAAGAGAAGTCACACAATATCTAACTAGATGTTGGAAGATGCTGATGTTAATCAAAATCCATTTCTCTACTTCAAATGGCATATTACTTATAGGCCACAGGTACCAACATAAATAATTTATCCAATGGTCATATTTCTCCATTAAACTTGATGGAAGATGGACACCTAGTATTGTAACATTAGTATTGAAACAGAAAACATGAAATCGTATAGATTATATTATAACTGACTCCAAGACATCGTTTTGGTTAAAAAAACATGTATATGAAAATGATTACATGATTATTATTGATATAAAACATTTTTTTATGAATGAATAAAGGCTTTCATGGGATAAAAGTTAAACATGAGTATGTAATGTATTGATATGAAACAATGTCGGTGTTATTTACAATTTTAGTACGATGAACCGATTCAATATGATTGACAGAGGAAATATGATAGATAGATTCATTACAATGGGAAATGTAATTTTGAAGGACATAGTCAGTATGATGGTCAGAGTCATTATGATAGATGGAGTCATTACCATGGACATAGTCAATACAATAGGCATTGAATCCTGAAACAAATAAAGTCCTTTATTTGAGAAATTAGTATTAAAAGATTTGTGATTTCCAAAAAAAAGACATAAAAGTCAAAAGAAGACTTTTGAATTAACATGAACTACCAAAAAAGGATAAAAAATATAATAAAAGGGTGGAATAACTGCTCTCTACATCAATAGAGTAATCAATTATTTAATATGTCGCTTCACTAAATAGGCCACAAATAATTCATCATCTTCAAAAAGTTATATTAGAATCATAACTGGAAGAAATTGTCCTAGAATACTAAAATATTGAAAGAAGGAACCTGATTCAGAGAGAATATTTTGGAATATATCACATAAATGATATGGATATCAATGAACCATTCCTATATTATCTGTGTACCATTAGTGTCCCTCAAACTAGTGTATCAATGTGTAATTTCAAAATGATAGTTATCAATGTCCTTGTGGATGAATACATTGACCACCCTTCCCTCACTAGGTTCCCTATCCCCTGATCAAAACAATAAACACATTAAAAAAATTCCCTATTTACCCAAAATAAAGGATATCAACACATATATCTTTAAACACAATAACCATGGAAGAGTGATCTGACAAACTATCATGTCTGGACACATAGAGTCCTAGCCTGGACTGATAGTAAGAGGACTGTGACACACCAATACCACCTCAAACAGGCCACAGTATGGTGACTAGTTCTGAGTTGTTATATAACACAAATGTGAGGTATTATCCTATGATCTTGTATGCATTAACACGCAATTACATAACAATAATGTAATAAATATTACATATTATTACCTTAGAGGAAAAAATTCTAGTGACAAACAATAATATTAATTATACTATATTAATAAAACCATAACCAATATAAGATAGGTAAAATACATATTACCAACCATAAATATTTTTATACCTACCAAAAAATATATGATGAATATGATTCCTTTTCAAGAACACTATATATAAACACCACCTAAGAACTCCACCACCTAGTACCACTAAAATCCAACAACACAAATCCCACCAAGCATACTATATAACAACATATATTATTCATATTTCATGAAACTTGTTGTAAAATACCATGTGTGGTAGAATATTTAAATATCCAATATGATTCCCAAAAAACCAGAGGGAAATAGAAGAAAACATATAGTCTCTAAACCTATAAAATAGAGAGGGTGAGAAAGAAAACCAAAAACTAATATTCTCATAGAAGAAAAAAATATAATATAGAGAGGGATCAAACTCTTTATATTTATATCCTACTGTGGATGATGATTTTAAATCAATTCTATGTTTCAGTTCTATCCTCATTCCATTAGCCGAACATAATCCTCATTAAGTCAGCTATGTTTGACTGATGATGTAATGATGGAACATCATATCTTAGGGTGTTCTATCCCCATGTGTAGTGAGGGTCCACTCCTTGAAAAATATTTATGATGAGGTAGTTTTTGTATATATATAGATGACTCAAACCTTTATTGGGTATGTGGACTGATTCTTATGAATTAGGGGCCAACACAATGATATATGCATTTCATCAGTTGGGTTTATACCTCGACTTCACTATAAATATATCATTCATGTCAAAAAACCACCCAGACAAGATATATGGAGCACTTTTATCACACTACATCCTATCATATCCCTATTGCAAAAAATAAAATCCAATGTCGCATCCAACACATAAATCTACTCAGAAAAAAACACACTTGTGTAATTGTGCATCCCAAATAAAGAGATATCATGGATACAAAATTATATGATAGGAAAATTATTTTTACAATACGATACATGCATTATAATCCAAATAAATGGTATATAGGTTTTGTAAATATCCACTTTTTTTTAAAACACAATGCTCCCAGTATGTGTACTGAGGCACACAGCATGAATGGCTACTTGGTGTTGAAATCTTATAATACATATATAAGGATCAAACCATTGGGTAGCATCTCATAGTGTGTAGATATTTCACATGGAATATTGGGATACTAGTTTACAAATAAATGTTCCCCTTTTATAGTAAAATCTACCTGGTAAGGTTCTTAAGGTGTGTTGGTCAAACACATAGACGTGTGATAGTTAACTCCACATGAAAACCATGAAATAATAAAAATGGACTACCTGTAATGTGTTCTTCCAGAATATATTTCATATAGCTGAAAATTTCCTTTCATCCTCTCTCATTCCCAAATTACTATATCAATAAAAATCATTGTTTTTATCACATTCTTGATATTTTTTTAATCATCATTTTCATTTATTTTCTACTAATAGTGGTTGGAAATTTTTATTCACATCAATCTAAACATATCATTTATATCCCATCATGACTTCATCATCATTGAAGTTTCTAATCCACAATCCACCATCCATAATATAGAATATATTAAAATCATTTTCGTATAAAATTATCTCTATCCCTGAATGAAAAAAATCATCAATTCATATTTAATCAAATCTCAAATCAGAATGAAAGTTGAATAATCAGGCTAATTTAGGGGAATATAAAACAATTGAAGAGAGGGTAAATAATCGCACAATTTCAAAATTGAAAATCATTATTAGACATGGTGATCAAAAAAACAAAATATTACCCTTCTAATTGAGGACATATGATCAAAACTAGGGAAATAGAAAAATTCATGATCCAAATAAAAAATTAAAGTCTAATATGGTCATACAATATGAGACGAATAAATAGGATGTCAATGATGATAGTAAATCCATTCTTCATATCTCATACATGGTATGAATTCAAATATAATAAATCCCAACACCATCATTGAATCAATCACTAGGGAAAATTGATTCCATTCTGATTAAAATAATGATTCAAATTTAATTCAATCATCTATCCATGAATTCATCGATGATCATTCATTAAATGTTCTCCCTTTGATAAATCATTCTCAGTCAATAACATTATGCTTCTAGACCATTATAAGTTCCATAAATAAGACGAAATATATTTAAAATTAGCAAAAATGATAAATTAAAAAATTAAAAATTTAATAAATTTAATTTATTTAATTCCTATAATATTTACCCTGACTACTCATCATCCAAGTTTTCGATGAGAAAAAATTTTTATATCTGGAAAATAGTAAAATCCATGTTCTAGATCCAATGAAAATATGAGTTTCCTTATGTGAAACATTATTCGATAGGAAACACATTATTACTATTATGTATTCATGTGTGTTGTCAAATATAGATATATATATATATATATATACGTATATAATATTTTTGAACTATCAATTTTATGATCCCACAACACACATAACACCCCATAATTTGTGTTGAAACCCCATTATTAATCTATATAATTTTAAATATTGTCTATAAATGAAACATCATTAAAATGTTCAAAATTCATGGATGTAACCTATAATAATGGGGAGAAAAATTCCCACCAATAATTAATCTATATCAAATTTAATTGTAGATTACTCAAGAGGGAGGTAATACATCATATTTTAAATCATCTCAAACATGTATTAATTGAGTAAATATTATAATATCTCACTCCAATTTTTTCTATAATTTATTGTTAACCATTTATGGAATTTTATCATGATAATATGAAAAAATTAAAAAATTAAATGTATATTCACTGTTTGGGTTAGAGGACCCCTTCATGTGAATTTAAAAAAATATTATAGATATTTTTAGCCGATTTCTCACTAAAACATTATATCCCAACTCATGGTACTATGTATGATCTTTGGTTTTCATTACTCTATATTGGTCTTTAAGATATATTTTGTTTTCAAAGTGTTATAGGTTCATGGAGGCTTAAAAATCCGTTGTTGGACTTTTGGTGATAAATAAGTTATAGAACATATCTGTTGGAGGTCATAGAGTTCCTAGGATATACCCATTTAATGTATCCAGATTCACTACACCCATAAGTGGGTGTAGTCTTAATTATGGAGTTTTGAGAGTCCCCAAGTAAACCATTTCATGTATGTCAACCACTATACTATGGTGGAGATTGCAGTTAACAATGTGACATAGATTATTTTACTAGTATATGGCTGGTCCTTATAATCTGCCACGTTGGGAAATAAATCTAATCATGATTAGCAATCCAATGTCATGGTAGTAGTTACATAAAATTATTATGAAGTAGAATTGTGAATCATCATTATAGAAAGTTTATGTTTCCAAATGTATCCATAATGAGGGGGTTTAATGCCTCATTTTCCATATTTTCCACATATTAAAATTATTTCACTCCGCACTATGGATCATATTTTAGTTTCATGAAATTGTAGTATATGTCATGTTTATTCTTTTTCATCATGAAATGACATTGAGTGACCCATTTCTTCTTGGGATTTTTATTTCTAGATATAGACTCCTGAGAATAATATATTATTTAATTCCATTACCTATCATGGATGAATCATTTTTTTCATTGATCCATGAGGTAGTTAGATTAATAATTTCTTCCCTATCAGTTAAAATAATCATTTCATAATTTATTTGGGATGAAGTTCTCATTGATTTTCAGTGAATTATTTGTGATTCTTAATATTTTTTTTGAATTTCATAGTGTGTGAAAGAACCAATTTGAAAATGGAATAGAAGTAATGTGTATATTTAAAAAAATTATTATTATTTAAAACAATGATTTGAAGGATTGTTTTGATTATGGGACTTCAAATATTAAATCATGATGTAACACCCTAGTATTTTAAATAATTAACATCATATTTGATAAAGTATATGAAATAAAACCCCATTAATTTAAAAGAACATAACATACTGAACCATTTTTATTTATATAATTTTATAAAAATTCAATATCTTCAATTCTATTCAATAAACAGAATAATGGGTTTGAAAAACAATGACACAATACTAAAATTTTACTATTTAAACATGACCATTATAACATAACTCTTATGATGGAAAATGTGAATTGAAATAATTTGTAAAATTTTATTTGTCATAATCATGTATAATATAAATTCAATGTTTATCTACTTATTATAATGAAATAATTATTATTTTATGGAGAAAAAATCTTTTTTAGAAATCTTTTTTGAAAGGAATATTAGTCGCATTATTAACACATAATATAGAATTCATTTTTAAAAAATTAATAAAATTTATTTTAAAAAATAAATTAAAATTTTCAAATATAAATGTTAGAATTATATTTTGGATAAATATTGTGAACTTTATGAAAGGATTAATTTTTTGATGAATAGAAATAAATAGTAATTTTTATTAATAAATGAATTTCGTTTAATTTTTTCAAAACATAAATTATATTTTAATTTTATATGTAAAATTATTTTAATTATATTAAATATTTTCTAATTTATTTAATTTGAAGATAATTAATTTTGAATCAGATATTTAAAATATTTATAAATATGAGAGTTTTCTCTTTGGAAAACCACTCGTTCATTCCATCTACTATTTAATTTTAAATTTAGTACACCTAATTTTGTAAATTTAAGGTGGAAAAATAAAAATATATATTTGTAATCATATTTATTATTATTATATAATAATTTCAACATAATATTTTAATTAAATAAATAATTAATAAAGTAAAAATTATTTCCACAGAAAATGTAAAAATGGGTTTATTGGGAATGGTTAAACTAAGAAGATAAAGGTTAAAATGACCAAAATCTTGTCAAAAAATTACTATATAGTCGTATTGAAACCATATAACCTCTATTTATTTATAAGGACCAACTTTGTAGGCTTTTTTCCATAATTATATTTTATAATTCATTTACTCTTTTTAAAAATACCCTCTTATTCCACTTCCCCGCTTATAAAATGAAACCCCATCTCATCCCCTATTCACACTTACAAAACCCTTTGGTTCATCCATGACATTCCTAAATACCATAATATATATCTAACCACATTAGATAACAATATTTTTAGTAGTAATCCACCATAAGATATATTTTGGTATAAACCAAATGAGTCTTTCCGATGAATAGATAACGTTGAAAAAAATGTATTTTTTTATATCTTATTAACATAATTAACGTCATATTAAACTATTTTAATATAATAAAAAAATTATATCTTATACATTATGATGTTATGTTTTTAACGGGATAACCCAAATCCATCACCACTTCTATCAAATTGCATACAAACCTGTCATTTATGTGTACGATAGACTACCGTCCCAAGAATCGATGAGATTAGTTTTGCATAAATATAATTAATATATATATATATATAATATTTATTATATATATGAAAAAATAATTATTATGGGATTAAAATAAAATGAACTCTCTACTTTCTATTCTGTGGTGGTATGATAATATCTCTCATGTGTACAAAAAATTGATGCCTTATGAAAGAATGTGATTCATTTTTCACTTCCTCTTTAATATAAAGGTATTATGGTTACATTTAATAACTATATGTTATATTTATTATCTAACAATAATTATGTAAATATAATATCACATATATCATCTTACATTCCATTTCACAAGAAATCAATATTGTTTCCCCCTGTACATGTGGATTACTTACTCCACGTAGCGATGAGAGATGGCATTCATATTATTTACACAAGGATGGTAATAAGGATGGATTTTTGGTATAATGTATATATATATAATAATATTAATTCTTCTATGGTTAAAAAACTAATTTTACTTGTATTTAATTCATCTATAAAATGCGAATATTGTTCATCCATACATAGGAATTACCATCTTTATGAACAATATAATACATTATATCTCTATTATTTTAATAGATTACACCAGATACATATGTAATGAATATATAAAATATTTATATCATGTTTTAATTTTTGATATTATTTATCCATGATTAATATAATATTTACCAAAAATATTGAACTAAAACATACATGAAAACTAAATCAATTATCACATGAAATAGTGATTGTGATAATGAATTTTAAATAAATGGGTGATAAATAAGTATATTTAAATCATATATAATATTATACATATGATTTAGGTTATAAAATATATTTATAATAATAATATATTTATCATACATAGGGTAATGAGACATATAAATGATGTATAACCTATGGAAAGTGTTTCTCTTCCCACATTTAAATTCAAGAGACAAACTCCACTTTCACCACTTATTCCTTTTTTGTTGCTTACATAACCCATTGTGATTTTTTATATCATTAATGTGTTTATATTATTTAATTTAATGATTTATTTGATTCTATTTATTTTATAGTTATTATTATTCAAATTTTACAAATGTGTTAAGGGTTTATTTCAAAATCAAATCGTTATTTGAGATTGATTTGTTTATGTCTTGCATGGGGCAATTATTTCATAATTATATTTTAAGCATAATATATTTTCATATAAACCCATTATTCAGGTAATTTTTTAATGTAATAGTACCATTTTTTCACTATAAGTTTATTAAAATTATTTAGAATTTTTTAAAAATAAAATTTATCTTCTTTCTCTATTTGTTAGAAAATCTCTTCTTCATAATAATCCTTGTTTTAATTTTTTTTTTCAATTTTATTCAAACATTAAAAAATGATTTATTAAAAATATTTTCACCCAATATGTATGTTTAATTTTTTTTTCAAATAATCTTCATGTCCATTTGGAATGAAGGAGCATTTTAATTTTTCTAAAAATAAGAATAGAACAATTATTTTAACTTTTATGACATTACCAAAGTATCCACTTACCTAGACTAGTCGATTTTTTAATGATTCTTTTATATTTTTAGTTGGTTATTAGAAATTAAATGTCCTTTCATCATATTTTATGATCCTTTTGGATTATAATATTATTTTCAATGTGTAATAATTATTTTCCTCTTCAATGTTTTTATTGAAAATTTTAAGGTATTTATATATATTGACGACATCAAAAATTTATGTTAATTATGATACACTAAAAATTTGTTGTATTGATTTCATAATTATTAACTATTTCAATGCTTTATGAATATTTTTACTAAGGATATAAAATTTTATTACAATTCAATATATTATTCTAGATGGTATATGATTACAATTATTTGATTAGAGTTAGTATTATCTTTTCATTTGTTAATTTAATAATGTAAAATTTCTTTAATATTTCGTTTCTACACTTTCTTATATTGAATTAATTTGATATAGTATGTAATGGATGTTTCATGGGTATAAAAAACTCCTTTTATGAATTAAATGGTCTCATGAGACAAATAAATTGGGCAAATTAGATTGGTTTCTACCAATAGATTGAAAATGTATAGTGGATGGATTTTAAATTATTTTTAAATTGTATTAAATATTGTACTCCCTAATTATGAAATTATTTATTGATGTACATGTGATTATTGAATTATTTAAAATATATATAGCTAATTTTCATCCCCATAAAATTATTTTTATCTCCTAATTTCATCATCATCAATTTTTTCCATGTTATGATAAGATTATTTGTTGAATGTTATGTGTTTCAATTATTTTTCATATAGTAATAATTATGCCTATTTATATAGCATAGATTCTATTATACACTTACCCTTATTGAGAATATATTCTTACACATATCTTAAGCTTTATTATCCCTAGGATACATTTAAGTGTTTTGTGATTTAATGTTATGGATATACAATAGGGATTAATGGAATTCACATAGAAAGAAATTTTTGAATTTGATGTTTTAAAATGTAATGTTAATTTTATGTATGCAACTAGTTTTCCAAAAAACAAAACTATTAGGTAATTTGGGATATGATTCTTTATAACTTATTCGAAAATAATAAAATAACCAACAAATCTTGGCTCTATGATTATAATTTTCTGAGTTGGTATCAATGGATGTTTAGTAGATTCATCAAAATTTGATATAGAGAAATTTATATTAGGTAAATAAAAATGTGACTTAATTTAAGGATAATTATAAGTATAGGATAATAACCTATAATTTTTCTAAGGTAGTGATTATGAAGCTGTCCTAGAAATTAATCTTTTTTGGGATACTAATGTTGGATATGGAAATAAAAAAACTAACAATTGGTAATAACTCATAAAAGTTGAATTGTACATGAGTTGAGTGTTACCAGGTACACAATAAAGGTACTTACTTTGCAAAAGGCTTTCACTCCTAGGGGATATGATATGGTTAATATATATTTTCTTTAAAATCCACTATTATGGACTTGAATATATTATTATAATATGTAAACCCACCCAATGTAAAAATGTTTATTGTTATACGATTAGATATGCCTTAGTTTTTCAATTTAGTTTATGTATGTCTCTAATATTGTGATTATACATTTTGATTCAAAATTATATGATATGATATTATATATTTCATTATTTATACATGGAACATTGTTTATTTAATGAAACCCATATTAAATCACATACCCTCTATAAGAATTTTCTTCTTGGGACTGATAATGATTCTAGAGATGGATATGTAGTTTAAACTAAAGATCGTATAACCATATTGAGGAACTTATCTAATGTAATTATCAATAACCCATTATATATGGAGAGACCATTTAAAACACTATACGATGTGTCAATGATATATCTATTTATGCATCAACAATTTCCAACATTCAAGGACTATAAAAATCTACTTATATATGGGAAATTTATATCTTGCATAGATATGTCATTTTCCACTACTGAAATTAATTAATGGGGGCAGATTTCACAATTTTTATTATCTCTCAGAGAATGAAGATCAATGGTTTTCATTTTTTCAAAATATTATAGATGAATAATAAATAACATAGTGGTTAAGAATTTAATGGAAATATTCATAAATATTAATTTTACTTATTAGAAACATGTATATACAAGGAAGAAATTACAAAATCTAGAATAAAAGGAAAATGGAAATGTATCTAGGTATTAATCCACCATTAAAAGGTTATAAAATAATTCCACTACCTATATTTTATAATCTAGAGACTATGATTGACCATTTCATTGATGTGTTAAATCAAATCATTTGAAGGTAGTTAGTCTCCAAAACACACTGATCATGTGAGGACATAATGTCAAGTACTATCACAATAGATAATGACTTTACAAGTCATATGAGTTTTAATGAATAAAAGAGAAGAAAAATAAAATATACAAAAAATGATTAATGGAAGATTTGGTAATGATTCTCTTATATGTGATAGTTATGGAAATAAACACCCTATTTGTTTTTGAAGATAATGTGAGATTATTATGAGTGTTAATAGAAATGAAACCGTGATCATAACATAATGGGTACAAAATATGACTCAATTTTTAATAAAACAAATATATGGATATGGGGAACTGTGGAATGGAATTTCCTAATAATATAAGTAATATACAACAGAAAATCGTAAGGATCAATTTATATCTTATGCAATTGAAACAGTAGATGTGGAAATATTAATGTTGTTTCATTTAGATGCGGTAAATATGATATTAAAGTATATTATCAGTGATTATCTTTTTATCATAGTAAAAAAAGATATAATTATTTTATAGTAGTAACATTTCTATATGTATCTATAATCAAATGATGAATTATATAGAGTACCAAAAAATTGATTCAATATCAAGTTGATCCATTTATAAAATAGATGATTGAGGGTGGATAACCCTTAATAATTAACGGATATTGAGATAATAAGGTATAGATGTGTTTATGGGATAATATTGGTAACCATAAAATATCATAGTGATTTATGTTATTATTTTTTGTATTTTTACTTTATTTTTTGACTTATGGAATATATTCGTCAATATAAGATTTTATTTTTGGAAAAAATCATGTTTTCAATATATTTTATTATGATCATGGTATTAAAATATTTTTAATGGAACATTTCAAGTAACATTACACTATCTGGGATATATAATGTGGATTTACAGGCATTATATCTAAATTTATTGATATAGAATTTGGTCAGGGAGATTTTGGAAGAATCAAAAGGTTATATATTTATGAAATAGATTAATTAGAATTACCGGCGAAACTATTAAGTTATTAAATATTAACGTCTAAATTAGATATCCCGAACTATCTAATTTGGATTTTTAAAATATATATATAAATATATATATATATATAAGCAGTGACAAGAATTATTTTACTGATTTATAGATCACTTAATTGTTAATTTTATCATTTCAGGCATAATAATTCCAATATGATTTTAATTTCATGATGTAATAGATGATGTAGGATTTGATCAAATCACAACCAAATGATGAAATAATTCCTATTAAATAATGATATATTAAGTAGGAATATTTAATATATTCTTATAACGGATGGTAAATTAATTCCTTAACTCTATGAAAAGGATATGGAAAGAAAAATATAATCATATTACCTTAATTTATAATAAATAAAATATTCCCATAACTCAATATATATATATAAGGTTTTTTGTTTGTTTAATTTCACATGACCATTAAAATTATTATTATAAATAACCTATATCAATATCCATAATTATTTGGGTATTACAGGTTATTTCTAGATTCATATATTCAATAACTACCAATATTCTCATACATGGAAACATACATTTGTATTTATTCTAGATGAACATCATAAATTATTTTCATTCCTAACAAGATGAGGTTTTATAATATATATTTATGAATTGATATTTTAATAATGAAATTTTTAAATATAAAATAATGGATTATTGAGATCAAGAATAAATAGAATGGATTCAACTTCTTTAAAGGGAAAAAATGAAACACGTTGAGATTTTAAAAGAGGATAATCATATTTTATAGAATATATAAAATAAAACAAAAATATAAAATGAGAACGTAACATCCCGATACATTGTGATATATTTCTTGTTAAATAAATTCAATCAATTTTATATCTTGAAATACATGCCACATCGGGTATGAACAAATAAGATACTCTATTAAATTATAATTATATAAACATGCCCATTTTAACATAGCCATTAAGATTATAGATATTAATATTAGAAACTAAACAATAAAATTATATTGTTAAAACTTTTACAAAATAAACTCAATTATTATCTATTCATTATATATAAAATGACTGTAATTTTATAGAGAATGAAAAGTTTTCTATAGTATATTCTTTTTCTAAAATGAGTATATATCACGCTTGGTGAACCAAAAGTAAAATTAATTGTAACCAATTTTTGAAAATATATTCAATAATGTACGGTTAAAATTTTAAATATATATATATATATAAAATCATTTATATAATTTTTCACATTTTTATAAAATGATTAATTATTTGATGTATACTAAAGATATTGATTTTTATTGAAAACCTCATTACCAATTAAATTATTTACAAAGATAAAATCTGATTTAAATTATTTTTAAAGATAAAATTGTTAAATTATTATAAAATTTAATAACTTTATTGAATTTTCAATAATTTCATATTGAACATTGAGGTGAAAACACTCTATAATTATGATAATTTACTTAATGGAAAAGCACTCCATCACATTTACAATTTTTTTAAATTGACGTTTTTGAATATTTTGTATTGAATTCCAAAATATTGAAAAAAATTATTTGAATCAGAATAATTTATATTATCTAAATAGATAAATATAATTTTTTACTATATGTAATTGATAAAATAGTAATAATTAATTACAATAGTTTTAGTAAAAATTAGTATACTAGGGTTTATACTAAGATGAGTTGTGTTATAAATGTCATAATTGACTTCAATATCAAATTTCATTGAAATATTTAGAAATTTTAACCAATAATGTTTATTATAACCCATTTTAGATGATTTTGGAATGGTAATAACATGGATATCACATATTCTTTTTAAAAGTCCAATTTTGTGCTCTCCCCCACTTGTAAATGAACACTCATCTCCTCCCTACTTCACAAATCAAAATAAAATTTATAAAATACCAAGAAAAATATTTTCCTTAATTAAATACAATTATCATATAATTATTTGATTTTTATAAATCTTTCTTAATATGGTTTTATGTAATAACAAAATAGGATCTCTAATGAAGAGTTGAAATTATTAATCATATGTATGTGATTTACTTCATCTCACAAAAACATAATCAAATATTAAACTATCATGATATAATAAAAAAAGAAAATCGTATATTGGAATATGGTATTATGTTATAAGAATAACCCAGATCCATCCCCACTTCAATCAAATGGGAAATCAAATCATAAATCTGGTGTGTGGAAGAAGACAACATTGAGATCTGATATAATTTATTTTCCATCACCACTTTTCAAGGTTAGATAAATGAAGTATTTAAAAGATGTATGTTTTTATGAAATTATTATACTTCAATATTTATTATATAACATGTATATTATAAATTACCATTATATGGGGGATACGATAATATCACTCGTGTGTTCGGTAGTGTACTGCCCCATGATGTGTTGTGATTTGTTTTTCAGTAACAATTAAAAGGATAGTAGTACAGATAATGTTAAAAAAATATTAGATATTCCTGATATAGTAATATGTAAATAAGGTTAAATATCCTATAAAATATTATTTTACTATCCATTTGAAATTAATAATGATGCTCGTGTGTACGTGTTTACTGTCAACTCCACATTGCGAAGTGAAATATTTTTCATTTTATTTTCACATTAATGGTATTAAGGGTGTATTTATTAATATTTATTATCTATATAACATAATAATTATTTAATTAAGGTAATTTATTATTTATTTTTATTTCATTCTTTAATTCTTTAAAATTGGAAATATTGTTCATATGTATATATGTCCTACCATCTCCATGAATGGTAATGTACATATTTTATCTCTAAATTTTATAGAGAACTATAAATACATATATAATGAAGATATAAGATATTTGTATCATTTTTGAAATTATTAATATCAATTTTAACATTATCATATTAAAATAACCAAAATCAATGAACTCAAACGTACAAGAAAAATGAAGTAATTATCAACCAAAACAATGATTTTAAGAAATATATTTCAATAATAATATGATTAAATAATATAAGTAAACAATATATTATAATGGTTATTTACGATATTTACAAAAAAACTGTATTGATAATATTGTAGGTTTGGCCACATATAAAGGAAGTCTAACGAGATGTAAGGGTTTCTTGTCTCACTTTTACTTCTGTGACACATTTGGCATATTCACAAATTATATGCTCTATGTTTTATATACCTATCATATTGATATTATATATAATTAAGATATTTATTTTAATTTTAATTATTTTTTATTTTTATTTAATTTGTTTCTTGGGGCTAACGACTCAAAAGGTACTAAAGTGTTAGAGGTTCATTTCACAATCGCATCAGAAATAGTAATTATTATTTATTAAGCCTATAATGGGTTTATTATATGATAGTTATATCATAAAAACATTATAAATTCTTATAATCATATTATTAACGAAATTTATCAATTAATGGTACCTTTTTTCACACTTTGGAAGATAAAAATATTGCGAAAATTCACTACAGAAATATGAATTTATTTCTCTCTTCAGTCAAAAATATTTTTTCTTAAAATCCGTGATTTGTAAAAAAATATCAGAAATATTTTCAACCATATAAAATATATTTATTAATGAAATATTTATATATTGTTACGTTCTAAATGATTTTTAAAAATAATATTTTTGATAATTTTAAAAAATTACACTTACTTTTACTAAAAAAAATGCATGGAATAGTTGTTTTAATTTGTATGATAGGAACTAAATTTCCCATCTTCATAACATTTAAATTCTAGAAACATATATTTTGTTGTTTTGAAGTTATTTTTGAATCATTTTTTTTCAATGTAGTTGCAAAATATTTGGTTTTAAATATTTATATTCAATATGAATGATTACTTTCCTCTAAAACATTTAATGACATTTTTAGGTAGTTCTATTAATCAAAGATATAAACCACTTATTTTATGTACGATGCACTATGTATAAAATATATTGAAATAATAATTGATCTTAATATTAATGGTTTATGATTTATTTGACTGATGATATACAATTTTATTAAAATTCACCATGTTATTCTTGATGGTTTGAGATTTTGTTTATTTGATTAGGGTATTTATTAATATTTCTTATATTAGTTTTTAATATGAATTTTTATGTTGAGTATTTTTCACATCTATCAAATTATTATAATTCATTGGACATAGTATGTTATTAGTGGGTTCTAGTTCTAGATATCCCATTGATGAATCAATTTGTATCATGAGACAAATTAGTCGGCCAAATTAGACGAGTTTCAACTAGTAAATTTAAACTATATTGAAAAAGTATTTTTAATATATTTCATCTCTCCATATTTATTCATTACCCAATTATGTGATCAATTATTAATTTCCATTGGATTAGATGAAAAATAGACTATCCATGGAGAAGTTTGGTGATCATATGATTATATACATGATACTACTTGAACATCATTTATTCCTAAAATATTATTCCTATATTACTATTTAAATGAAATTTGTTTCAGTTACTTAACATTCCATATTTGTTATAAATATTTATTCATTATATATTCCACTGCAATCATATTCATATTAATCATATACAGTCACACATTTACCATGTCTAGATTTCCCATTGACACCAGGAAGTGTTTTATAAACTATGTTGAGGTATATAAAAATGGGTATAATGGAGTTCTAATAAAACACATTGTGTATTTTAGGATTGAAATGTATTGAGAATTTTATGTATATTTCCTGTTTACCTAGAAAAATAAAAAATTCCTTCCATAATGATGAGATTCATTTTAGATTTAGTCGATGTAATAAAGTAATCACTTACTATGGGATAGTAGGGTTGGGGTCATTAGACTTTAAATGTTTTAGGGATTTTAAATTAAATTAATTATTCGAAATAGAATAAGTTTGGAATAACTACAACTGATTTTTTTTAAAATTATATGGTGTTCAAAAAAATTGATTCTAGTCTTCATAAAGGATTAAAAAAACAATTTGAGATACATTATTTTCTCCTTGATTGATTTTTTTTATGTACATTGTTTTCTGGGTTGAATGGTAGGTACCATCAATTTTCCATGAGAAGAATTTATAATCTCTTAATTTCATTATAATGATAATGAAAATGATAAATATAATGTATGAGGAAAGAGTGTTCATTATTTTGTAGTGGAAACCTATTCACTCAAGGATTCAATACTAGTGGTGTGTCTACCCAAGGAGATATATTTCATTGTGTTTGTGTGTCGAATAACATGATTGTGTACACAATCATTAGGGATTAAAACCATGGTTCTTTGATTGAAATTGATATTTACATGACAGCATTTATGAATTTTTTTTATCAATTCCAATTTGGATTGAGATGTTAATTCATTCATGTTTTGGTGAAAAATCATATTTATGTTTAATTTAAAGTATCCATAGTAATTATTTTAAATTATTATTTTATTATGAAATTTTTAAATATTTTCTTGTATTATTTTATTTTCAATTTTTAATATTAGTTTTATTTGGTATTAAACACTTGTAAAATGTTTATTTGTGATCCTAATATGCCATTTTGGGTCACAAACTACTATTTCATTTTGTATGATTATAGAATTTAATCTATTAGTACATGTTAATAGGAACACATAAACTATATGTGGTTAGTGTTCTTGAAAGAGGAAATTGGGGCATAGTGGTAACAACTAGTTGTGTAATCCATAGTTATGTGATGATTTTGATTGTTGATCACTCACTAGTTTCATTCATTACAAACTATGGAACATTTTATCTTATTAAGAATTTGGAACTATTAAGTATTTATGTATTGAAATATTCTTATTATGATTTATTTGGGTTTTAACATGGTGAAATATAACTATTTGAATGTTACTCAATGATCAGGATGTATTCATCAGCCTACGTTGATCAGATCTATCTTCCATGCCATATCACGGCTGATGTAGATACAAGTTTAGCAAGGTGTTCAGTTTGATTCTAGAAAAAAATTATAAAAGGAGAATCAATAACTTATAAGATACGTGTATTGTGTTTCAAATGTCTTCATAGAAACGAGATATGAATTTTAGAACATAGGTATAGTTTACTAGTGAGTGCATAGAATTCTATTATCCTAACAAATAATAAGTAACCATGGGTGGTTAAGAAATGGTGTATTTGTGTGATTTTTTATTTGATTTTAGAAATTTCAAAAAAAAATTAAAATGATATATTTTTTTCAAGTTGATTTACGACTTGAAGAGTTTGTTTTCATATTTCTCTTGGGTGAAATATTCTTTTTCTATTAACGTTGTGTAGTACTGGGCCACAAGAAGATTTCATATTAGATATTATGTTGCATCTACTAATGAACCTGAGAGAGAAAACCCTATGGTATAATGGAACCACATAGAGATGTTTGTGTAAATGGTTCAAGGTTTGAACCAAGGGGATACATCAACCACCATTTAGACTACAATGGTGGTAACTCGAACGAATTACACAAGTGATAAATCCCATGGGTTTATTTTTCAAAAACCACCATCCATATATGGAATGAATTATTTTTATTTGATGGAAAAATGTATGGGGAGGACGAAAGAACACTTCATATTCTTGTATATTCGTGACACCATTATAGTAATGTGTCTCCTCTTAGTTTTTTAGGGGCATAGTTAGAAGATGACATGATGTCATATTTTCGGTGATGCATAATGGGGTCATGAAGTGGAATAAATTCAATACAAAAATAAATGATTATTTAAAAATATATTTGATGGTATTGGATATATACAAGGATTTTCAAAATCTTTACAAAAATTATTGGGTAGTGACTCAATAAGAAAATAATTTCACAAAACATTCTTGGATTTCACTACTGGTGGTGTCATAAGATAAGATAATGTACCAGAGGATTTAGATATCAATTCAATCAAAAATATATTCTTCAAAAAATATTTTGAATATTAAAAATTTGTTTTCACGTAATAGTGTGTAATTTAATGGTAGAATCATACAATTTTTGTAGGTTATTGTCAATGGGTCTTACTCATACACCATGTGGTAGATTTAGCACTTCTATTCATGTGATGATGATAAAAAAATGAGTGTCATGAGAAAAACTGAAATCTCATTCCCCAAACATAAACCTTCTTTAGATTATATGTATAGTCTATAAAAATCCATAGATTGTATTTATTGTAGAAATATCATTCCACTAATGAATTCTTGTATGAAGTAAGTCAAAAATAATAGATCATGTTAGAAATTAGGCCAATTATAATGGGGTTTCCATTTTTTACGTACCTATGTATTTGAATGAGCATATCAATACCAATAAAAGATTTGGTAAAGTAAAAATATTCAAGAAAAAAAATGTTAACTCCACAAGAATGACATAAAAAACGACATGTAATACTGTATAATAATATCTAGGGGGAACTAATTTGGGTCCTATAACTATGAGAGATATTTTTTCTATTTCATTTTATTTATTGAACTACTTATATGATATGGGTTAATCCTATTCTTTTGTATCAAACAACATAATTTTATTATGTTATAGTAGATATGGTTAATTTGGTGATCTACATTATAACACCTCTTGGGGTGAAGTGAGATAATGGTCTCTAAGGCCCTTCATTTGATTTTCTTTTATTATAGGTCAATATTGTTTTGGTTGTTTTGGTTTTTTAATTGAGTTATGATGATGTGATTATACAAATTCATAGGTAGTGTTCTCATATTGATGGATGTACTATCCTCATAATTGAATTTCATTTAATTTCCTCGGTTGGGAGTTCAATGTCTTTCTAGGGGAATGGGAGACAAGTTCTTTTCAAGAATGACCTCCTCTGATATATTTAATAGGAATGATGTATTATTTCTATTCAGCATGAGAAAGTGTTATCTTATTATTAAATTATATGAGTATATGTTGAATTCTAATAAGTGTTTTGTCATACATTTCTAACCAACCACTAGAGAGGGTAGTGGAGTTATCCATTGACTTAGTTCTAGGTAAGAATCGAATATCTATCCACTCATAAAATATTCAACTAGATGATCTAAAGAATATAATGAACTAGTAGTATGACTTGAGGTACAAAGGATTCATTAAACCGACTCATTTTCCTTGGGAAACACTTGTTCGGTTGAGTTATTGGGGTAGTGGAAACATTCAAATTATGTTCGGTAACCAATAGCTTATTATTAGGGGGTCAGATATTCAAATGATCAATTTTAAGAGAAGTAATGTAAACTATGATTATATTGTTATTCCATTCATCATGATCAAATTCCAAAATGTTTTTATGAAAAATATGATCATGATTTTCCACCGGTATCATGGATCATTATTTTTTTATTCAAGTATGACATCAAGAATTATTAATAAATTGTGGATGATGTAGTTCTATATTTTACCATATTTTTGTACATATTGAGTTAACCCTATGTTTATACCAACATGTTAATCTTCCAATTATATATTTGGGAGTTCAACCTCATGGGGATAATTGTCCCAGAACATGGTATCATAGTTGAATCTTAAAAGGGGATAGTTGTTATGTCATGGGGGTAACTGTAAAATGTCTTTGAGATTCAAGCAACATGGGAATAATAATGTATTATCAATAGTTCAATAATTTTTTTCCAAAAAATATACTCTCCTTTGACAACTCTCACAAAAAATTGATTGATGTTCATTATTAATTGTAAATTATACTATTAAACCAATGATTTGAAAAATCATTTGAACTAATCACTAGTATTGAAACTTCTAGATTCTCGGTAGGGCAACATGGTCTTTTATAATACTTCTGGTTTTGGGTTTACATTGTATTATGATATAGAGTAACCATGTGGTTCCTTATGGTTCTCTTTAAATTCATTCACTCAAGATGAACTATCCCATAATTGATTTAGAAATCACAACTATGATGGAAACTCCTAAAATTTGGAAACACACCATTTTTGAAGAAATGATTTCCACTTTATATTTTCAAAGGATCTTTACTTCTATTGTTTCACCAAAATTATGAATCTCTGGTCGAAGTTATGGATATTATAATATAAATACTTTGATATTAACATATACTATAAAAATATGAATAAGAACGTTAAAAATAATGCTATTAGATGTATTTTTTCTTCCACGTATATGAAGGACTCATAGGAGGAGTGAAATATCACAACTCACATATCTCTCATGTGGTTTGGAGGTTAAGAAGATGAAACTAGGTTTAATATTGCGATTTTTTAGACTACATATTCTCTTAATGAGATAATATTATAAGTGATCTTGATGATAAGTAATTAAGTATTTATAATTATTTATATAGTGGTAGAAAAATAGTGAATCGTCTCTTTCACCAGAGTGAATACATTTCATTAGAAAATATTATTTCATTTGATTGTATTTGAGAAATTCTATTATAATATATTTTCATATATATCGATTAATTGTTCCCCCATTATTGAGTAAGTTCATTTATAATATGAGTAATCAATTTTAGTTTCCACATATAAAATGGGAAATAAAGGACTTTTTTAAAATTGTTATTCTAGTAAACAAATAAATGGAGAGAATAAATAACTATATTGTTTTTTAAATATTCATATTTTGACTTGGAAATAGGTTGTGATATTTATGGATATATTTGTATTGATATTTTGTACCCATTTATAGAATTATTCTATTTGGTTAGTGATTGACCGATTGACCAAATCAGGTCACTTTTTTCTCATTCATGATACCACTACGATAGAGTAATTGGAGGTATATATACAGATCATTTTCCTGTAATACAGATTACCATATTCCATTATTTCTATATGGATCCTTGGTTCACATCCCGATTAAGGAGATTACTCTATGAGGCAATGGGATATCATATCATGTTGACGAAAACATACATTCCTAAGATGCATGGTTATATGGAACAAGCTATATATATTCTGAAGAAATGTCTTGTTCTTTAATCCATGATTGTGGAGGATTGTAGGATTTTTATTTAGGGTAATTTTTGTATTCCTTAACAAAATACTTCATGTTATACATCAATATGTAATCAATTTATCCCTTATAACATTATCTTTGTTATTATCATCTTTCTTTTTTCATGGATTGTGAAGCTTTTCTAGAGGTACCATCAATGGTGTAGGAGACGATGATAATAATCCAAATGATTTTCAGACCTCAGTAATTATTTAGATCCTGTATAAATATTATGTGGATCATATTCAATATTTTTTGGAGTTATTCATAGAAAAAATATTTTCTTACATTTTTACCAATTGAATTGTCATCAATGGCATGGAAATCAAGGGATATGGAACCATGGTGTTTGATTTGTTTATAGGTCCTCGATTCGATTTAAAAGATGAAATATTTTTTATTTTAATACCATAAATTTATTTGATATATAACATTTCTAACATATCAAATTTCATGAAATATATTTTTGACCCATCAAATGTTTATAGTTGGAAGAACATCATACAAAACATGATATAATAACAACCCATAAGCTTGTACTTGTTATTTATTCCCATCTGATGGTTCACTATAGGATCTCTATAATGTTGGTTTTTATTATTTTGTATAATTGTTTTGATTATCATGTTATGTTGGATTGTGATTTAATGATGAGAACTATATATCCTCATATATTTATGGACTAGTCTTCTTGACGAGGAATTCTTGGGGAAGAAAGGACTATTATGGGAAGAATGGTAATATCATGACTCTTGATTTTTGGTTTTATCGTATGTTTTATTTTCATTCCATCAATACTTATTTTTTTTAGTATTAGATGTGTTGGATGGTCATGGTAGCACTAAAAATGGGGTTTTTTGGTGAAAAATGAGTACCACCATAATCAAGGAGGAGGTTGTGGTGTTACATGGAGATTTATATGAAACAAATCAAGATATAGAACACCCTTTGCTAGGCAGTGTATTAAATGGGGATATCAGGGATACACATATGAGCTAAAACTTGTGTGCCCATCCTATGTCATGGTATATGGAATAGTGATACCAAATGGCATAGATTATTTCAAAAGGATTTGGATTGTCCCAGTGGTTGTAATAAGGGGTGAAATCATCATGATGTGGTTATAAACATTGGTTCATGGTTATTGTGTTTTAATATTTTCAAATGTTTGAATGATTCCTAATCATTAAGGGGATGTGACTCTATGACTGTATAACCATAATGAGATGTTTTAATGTCTATTTTACCTAATTTTCTATTTATTAAAATTATTTTCCTCCTCATATTAGATAAAATTAAATTTTAAGGAACTTAATGGATGGGTTTTAGTGTTATTCTCCATCAAACAATGATTAAGTTGACCTATTCTTTGTAGGGATAGATCATTATAAATATATTTTCATAATAAAATGATCATTTCTTATTATATCTTTAATAAAGGTGTAATAAAGTTTTTTTAAATGAGGTATATAGTTCCATAATATATTCTTGATCAATTAAAACTATACTTCTTATTCGATTTAAAATTGATATTTAATGTATTTTTAATGAACGAGTTGAGAGTAATGAAAAATGTCTCCAAATGGAATAATGTTTGAAAATATATTTTTTATAATGGGATGATACAATAAATTTTTGTTTAATTGAAATTAATTATTTGAAGAATGTTTTTTTCAAGGATATTTTATTACAAATTCGCTAAAAATATTTATGGATTTGAAATTAAATTATATTTTTGGGGAATGATTTTTGACAAAAACTATTTGATGATTGTTTTTCAAATGAAATGGAATGTTTGAAAATATTATGTGGTACTTAATTATGTATGAATGATTAAACTAATTTCATATGAATTATTTTACCTTTTATTGATTTTATTATTTGAATAGGACATGTGGTAGTAAATTCAATGGCCCATGATTTACATTCTAGGTAAGTATTAGAATTTCCTTGTAATGGATTAAAAATATCAAAACAAATATATAAAAT
Source organism: Viscum album (assembly GCA_963277665.1). Lineage (NCBI taxonomy): Eukaryota > Viridiplantae > Streptophyta > Magnoliopsida > Santalales > Viscaceae > Viscum > Viscum album. The sequence continues at coordinate 1,330,875,659 of OY728165.1, read as the reverse complement.
TATTTATGTATGTGGGTTCATTATTTTTTGTATAATCATATCCCTAGATGATTTAGATATAAAAAAGTGCTCACACCATGATCCATATTTCACCAGGAGTGTGTGGGACCATGTGTATCCTTCAAAAAAGCCCTATGGAGTGTAACCTTTGTTGTATGACTGGAAATGAAGTATACATTACAATATTTGTAATATTAGTTATCCATTCATGTTTTCACTGAGATTTTTATTCATGAACTTTTATAAGTAATCACATTTTTAGGTGTTCTTTTTGAATAAAATTGAAAATGATGTCAAATTCTTTTTTTGGTCTAAAATTAAAAATGATTATATTCCAATGTTTTATTAAAAATTTATAGTATTTTTTTATTGGATAAGGAATTTTTATATAATCTATTCTTGGGATCCTAAATGTTTAATTTTTTTATCCAATATTATTTCCATTGGATGTTTTTATAAATTATTTTTTTAAGTCTCAAAAAAGTGTACAAACCAATTCCAGATAGTTGGAGTTCAAGAATGTGGGACCATACGACTTATTGGTTGTAGTTAGGGATGTCTTATTTGGTATTATGATAGTTTTTACTATTAATATATCTTATATTTTGTACAAATATATTTGTGGTATTTTTCACTTGTTAACTCTTCTAGTATAATGTTTTTTGTACAAATTTTCATCTACATATATTTTATTCAATCGTTTTATTGTGAAAAATCACAACATTGAATGATTATTGATTCCAATAGGAAGACTTCATCAAGTTGGGATTGATAAAACACTTTGATCCATGTTAGGGATAATTAAGGTAACAATTTAATGTGAAATATGGGTTTGTTATGGACACTGGGATGGGTTTTTACTAAATGGGTTTTTTAGGTTTTTAAATTTAATATTCATATATAATTGTTTTGGATTCCCTATGATAATAGTGTTATTAGATGAGTTATAACTAAAATTTTTAAATATTCCTTAATGGTCAGTGGATATATATGGTAATAATTATTTATCAAAAATTTTATTTTCCTTTCATAAATCCCTTATTTCAATTATTTGAATTATATATAGGTTATTTGATTTAATTTTGTGATAATATATAACTTTTTTCCATGATTTATGACCCCATTAAAAATAATGGATTTTCATAAATTTTTAAAATAATTATTAACATTATAGGACATATGATATGTGATAATGAAAATGTATTGATGAGTTTTTAAATAAAATAATGATGTTAATTTTCAAGGACTAGTATGATATTTTTAATAAAAACTGTTAAACACATAATTATAAATAAATTTATACTTCAAAGTGTGTTTTAATTATTAAAAATTATAGTTGTATTAATTATCACCTGCTATAAATTCTAAACCATTTTAAATGATTTGTATAATAATATTCCTATTAGAATCTAAATTAGGGATATTTATAAAATAATCAACATATTAAGATTATTTTTTTACAATTGTTCTCCCTCAGACTTCTGTTAAATACTTATAGGAAACCATGCGTATTTTGATATGATCTTAGAATAATTATATTTTATATATTATTGGACTATCATTGGGACATGTATATCCCATACAAATATAAATTTTTTGGAAATAGACCTCCTTTTAAAATATTACCTTATGGAAATATATTTCACTTTGAATGTGTACAATTGTGAACATACTGATCTAATGGAATGGGAATCCTGATACATGGTTCTCTAAAAAGATTCTAGGATTCCACTTCCATTGAAGCATATATTCATTCAAAAGATTTTTACAATGGTTTTTATTGAAATAATTTTATTTACTAATATAATAATTTCCACACATATAAAATTTTATTTAAGATAAAACCCTTGTTGAATTTTGAGAACTGATTATGATTTGGTAGTATCACTATTACACAACATTACAAAAAAATGTTATTGGTCAGTCCAGATTAATGGTTTAATTTTTTTATTATTTGATAAATAATGGATTACATATAGAGGCCGGTGAGACTCTAATATACTAGTTATTCACACACCATACACACACACATAAGTGTGTTTACCAATTATATTGTATGGATCAATTTTATAATATTAGTTTTTGACAATTTTATTCAATGGGGTTATACCATTTACTTAATAATGAAAACATTGATTTTTTGGTTTGTAATGGGGTTTGCCTTTCATAATATGTAATGATATTATTACAATATTTAGATTGTGTCCATTGGTCTTGTATTTAAGGTACAATGATTGTTTTCATATTTTTGAGATATATGATCTACGTTGTATAATGACTATTGGTAATTCTTTTATATTATAATTTTTATATTGAAACTAATTTGTGGAATTATTGTTGAATTAATTCACTATGAATAATGTTATGTAAATGAGATATCATATAATCTATGGAAACTAATAATATGCCTATTGATTTATAGGCAACCTGATCTAGAATCATTATAAGATATCTAGGGTTATAATATAATTAAATGATATTATATCATGATATATGAGTTGGGTCATTGAATGGTGGAATTATGATAATTAAAAAATAAGACCGAAAGCCTATATAGGTTTGATCACTTTCATTATGGATGAATCTTACATTAATAGGAATTTTGATGATTTATTGCTGCATAAAACCCATTATTGGGTTTGTTGACCTTGTTTTTCCTGGAAAGGTGTCTTGAACTCTTAAGAACAAAGAAAATGATATTATAGTGCATTACATACCTTTAATTAATTTGTTTTATTGTAATTTTATGTTATATCAATGGCTTGTTAATGTTATGCAAGAGATGTTTTTTATTTTCATATAGTGAACTTATTTCTAATGATTTTTTATAGAATTTAAAAGATCAAAAAAATTAAATAGTAAGAAAAAAGTTTCCTTTTTAATTATAAATTGAATGGGGATTTGGGGGAGTTCATGTATTAGAAATTAATATATGAATACAAAAAATGTTTTCAAATAATCTTGGTTATAATGAATTTGATTTTGATTTAGATTGAAAATTTTATGATACCTTTAAAATGATGAAAAAATAATTATCAATTATAATGGTAATATTATTATATTTTGAAATTTTATAAATTTAAATGGTTTGAGTTGATGTTATTAAAAATGGAATGAAATTGAATGGTTTTGAAGTAAATATATTTAGTGTATATTATTTGACACTATTTATTAAATATTTTAATGAATGTTATCTATTTTTATCATAATTAATGAAATTAATTTATTAAATATATTTAATAAATGGTATTCCTGATGTATATATTTATTTTTAATTATATTATATAAAAGAATTATATAATATTATATTATATTGGTTTATGGTAGAATTAAAGAAATGAAGATACAAATTAATCAAATTTAATGGTCATGTTATAATTATATAACATTGATTAAATAGTTTTCTTCGTGATAACCTATTTGAAAAAGGGGTTTACATTTCATTTTATAGATTAATTTATTTTTCTGTAAAATATTATTAAATTTTATAAATGTAATTAATATTGTTCTTAAATTTTGGTCTATAATGTTTTCATGTATTTCATTTTCTATATTTTTATTTTCATTATAATGTAATATTAAATTTATAATCATATTTTATTGTTGGAAGTGCTTTTGGAATTTTTTTAAAACCATAGATTGTAGAGGTATATCTCAAAAAATATTGTAGGATATTAATTTTAAATTAAATAAGATAAATTATGTTTAGATGAGGCTTTGTTTTAACAATGAAACTAACAGACATTATTTTTAATTGTTGATAATAAATTTAAGGATTAATTTATATTCTATTTTAGTTATTTATATCGATATTTAAATAATGGTTTTAATTACTTTTTGAGATAATAATTTTATGTGATCTTTAATATTTTATAAACTGATTTTAATATTATTTAATTTATCAAAACTATATGAATGGGGGGTTTTGAAAACTATAAGTAACATGATATTTATATAGTGATTTAGTCTTGGATTTTAGAATTTAAATCTAAAAATTTAATTACATTTATTGTGTATTTTCTTATATTTTGCAATGAATGTTTTTAATAGGATTTTATATTAAATTTTTATAACTTTTTTGATAGATTTATACTTCAAAAGAGTCTAAATTTGTTTAATATGTTAATTTCATATTGGAATATATTTAAATTAGTTCAGATATATATAAATAATGACTTTTTATTATAATAAAAACACACTTTAATAAAACATGTTATAGTAATTTTATCTACTATTAATCATGTGTTTAAATTAATATGTTTTTATTGTTTGATGTTGAGTTCCATATTAATGTATGATTTTAATATTTTTGTTTTTAATATTTTTTATTTCAGGGTACAATATTTATGGAATGAAAATAATGTTAAAATACATTGTTAATTTTATTTTTATTATAGAGTGAACTATTTAAAAATTTTATGTTTTAGTTCTCCAATTAATTTTTTTCTGTTAAAAAATATTTTATATTAAAAGTAATATATTTTTTAATATAAATTCCTGTTTTAAATTTCTAAATTATATGAATATAACATTCTATATTTTTATTTCATGCTTCTTTAAATAATTCATCAAGTGTTATGAGTAGGAATTCATAGATAATATCATTTGATTTATAGTGTTTTTGTAGTCATATAATATGTAATATTTAAGGTTTAAAAAGCCTTTATAAAATAAAAATTATACATATTTGGGTGGATTTTAATAATGGTTTGTATTTTTAATTTGTGTTTTTAGAATATGTTATAGGGTTCCAATTAAAATTATTAAACAAATATTTGGTTTTTGTGAATTATTTAATTAAATATAATTTAATAATTTTTATTTAATTGTTTTACTATTTTAGTATTTTAAATTTCATGTGACCATTTTAAAAATAATTATATAGTCTTTTAATTTGGATAATAATGGAATAATTATTTTTAAATTTAAAATGGGATGAGTATTATGTTATTTGAAATTTTTGTCTTATTTAGTTATCTCTTTTATAATTGTTTTCAGACAACCTGGTTTGAAGCCTAATGGGTTTTATTGAAATTATATTGCAAAACAACATTTTGTTTTTATGAATAGAAAGTAGTTTCTAATTTTTATTTGAATTTTTGATATTTTATAGAGGTAGTTTGGTTTTGAAATCACATGAACTAAAAATATTTAGTTCAAAGATGATATATTTATAAAGTTCCTAAATCATAATCTTGAGAGGTGGTATATTGATTTTTGAATGTGAGTTATGAAAATTATATATTTTGTTATAGAATGGAGTAGGAGTTTAGATAATTTTGGAAAACAATTAATTAAATAAGGTGGTTTAAGGATTAGAATAAATTAAACATGTTTCTAGTTGGAGAAACATAGCTAAATAGAAGGATTTTGGTGTTTAATACTTATTTTGAATGTTCTTGTAAATAAAGCCAATTAATTATAAAAGAGAATATTATTACAGTTGAAATGATTCCTACAAAAGTTTCAGAATATAATAATATTTTATAAAATTGATCATTAAATTTTAGAAGAATGTGTGTGGTTATTTTATTATTTATCTAATTGTTAAAACTAATCATAAACGATTAAAAACTAACTAGAATTGGTTTCATAGTTGGAGAACTATTTCGTAACCACTCACCCCAACCATAAATATTCATAAATTAATATGAACCATGTTTTTCTCCCTCTTTTCATACATTGAGATATTCAATGAGTTTGTATAGTCCATTGATAACCAAATTGTGCAAATAAATGATTAATATGGTAAATCCACTTAAGACGACTATAACATTTGATTTAGATTATAGTTTGATCTATTTAAGATATAAATTTAATATATCTGTAGATATATTCAATTACTTTTATTAATCATATCTAAGAAGTTATATATTTTCATTGTTAAATATATAACACCATGAAATTATAATATATAACTTAGTTTAAATGATCCAAATGTTCTCAATATATTTCACTACATATAACAGTGAACTATAATGAAACCACAATATATTTTTAAAAAAAATACCAATATTATGTATGAACACTAAAACATTAAAATATAATTAGATGAAATGAATATGAGAAACATAATTATGAAATATTTATTGAAATAAAATACTTCAAGATTTTAATAAGAAGGAAATTAATATAGTTTACCTAATTAATCTAAAATTAAATTTTATTATTTAGAAATATATTTTTTTTAAAAAGTATTTTTATGTGATATGAAATTCATATTTAATGAAACTTATGATTAAGGATGATAAATTATGTTTTATATTAATAATTTACTGAAACCAAATTAAAATATAAATAATAATAAATAGTAATAATAATAATGGTTAATATTTGAAAGCATCATTTTCTTTTGAAAATGGAATTTCATTATATTTTAAAAACATGATGAAAAATTGATTTTCTTAAATATATAATTTTAATATAAAAACATGGAAATATATTTTGATAATATTAATAATTAAAATATCTCAATATTATTTTTGGTATTTTTGTTAAAAACATGGTTTTTAGTTTAATAGTAAATAAATAGACATTTTTCAAAAACATTTAACTTTTTTATATTTACATTATACATGAATGATATAAATGTCTTCAGCCCATTTTCAATAAGATATAAATATACATATGTATAAATTACCTTAAAAATTACTTTTTTATTTTCTTATAGATAATATATACTTGTTTGGATATATAAGTACAATTTTAGTCAAATAAATAATTTTTATCTTAAATTAAATGTTAAATTTAATAAATTATACAAATTACATCTATAAAAGAGATATAATATTTTAAATAAACAGTATCATTACATTTAATAACAGATAATTCGATTTTTGGGATAATAGTTTGATTACTATACTAAAGGATAATGACCAAGATAACCATATTATTGTCATTTTTAGTGAATGGGTTTATTAATATGTTTTTATTTTTACCAAAAAAATTAATTATTAATATTTTAAATTAAGAAACTAATATTTTTTAATTACATATTATGTTATATTAACACACATTTATTATTTAACCTAAAATGAAACATATTGGTTACAAAAACAATTTCTATACGGAAAATTGATTATACATATATAATGTTTTAATTTAGAAGAAACTTTAATATTATATTGAATAGAATTAGATTTAATGGATATTATATTTTTATTTACCCACTAAATTTTTGTAAGAGGGATTATTTTATATTTAAAAAACATAAATTACATTGATAAAAACATGTGACCAGTGTAAAAAAAGTAAAAAACTATTAATGACTTCATGCTTGTTTAAAACATGTGTACAAATAATTTCTTGAGGATTTAAAGGCCCAATCTCACATGATTATCCATTATTCCTATATTATGTTGTCATTGACCCTTAAATCATGTAATGATATCAAATGGAACTAATGTGAGTTTCGAATAGTTCCCTTCTATTTAATTATAAAAGGGGACCCTTCCTCCCCTAAATAGATAAAACATTCATTATAAATAATTCATGATACTCATATATTTATCTCATATAAGATATATCTCTCATTTTTATAAGATTCTAGTACAAGTTATTTATCCAAACATCATCATTTTTTATGATACTATCCGGGGAAATTTTGATGTCCCAAATTAAGTGTTAGTTAATCCTTAACATATTATAAACATTATACCTATTACAATTGAATAATTAGCATAGTAATATTATATATTCAGTATCATTATTATAAAAAATATATATTTATATTAATGGAATATCCTTTCAGATTCTTTTCCATCCACATAGAAATAAAATATGTCTGTTGTGAGGACTTCCACAACCTTGAATTAACAATAATCAAGTTTCATTTTATTATTCTATATTAATACAAAAACATTTAAATTGGATTAGAAAACAATAAACCATAAAAAAATACATATATTATCCTACAATAATGATATTATACATTTCACTGACCATACAAACCCATCTAGATATAGTGTGTTCATGTTCTTCAATGTTAAAACACAAAAAAGAATATTGTTAGAAAAACCTATCAGGGATGACTGTGGGATCATAAATAATAATAATTTTATAAAATGTAAATCATAAATGAAATATTTTATACTATTTAATATTTATATTCACTATTTATCTTATTAAAAAAATTCATTTTTGGTAGCAAAAAGAACTAAAATAAGATCACACAAATTAAATTTTCAAGAAATCACAAAAAAATACTATATCATAGATACATAAATCATGATAGTAAATAGTCCATATTAAATTAAATATCGAATATTAAGGTTCATGATATGGTATCCAGTAAAATTGAATGGATTGTTATGTAATTTAGTACCATGCCTGGAATGAATCTGGAAAAAATAAGGGTTTCCATCTCAGGTTCACCATTAGAGACATGTTTCATATTATGCACCTAATTTAATTTTTTTGGTGTGTATATTGAATATTTTAAATATCTAATAAAAATATCTTTTAATCATTTTATTTTTAAATTCTATTAAAATATCACTATTTCATGTGGTTTTAATTAAAATTTTATTCAATGTATTAGTGATACTTTTATCACACATTAATTACTCAAGAATGATTATATTATACATCATGTTTTTCCTTGGATGGTGTATTCAATAAACTTGTATGTATCTTTATCATCTGTTTCTAATATTCTGAAGAAAAAATATTTCATATTTATTCATTTTTTTAAAATTGCTTTTACTCTATTGTTACCCCAGTTGTTATGTTTTTTCATGAGTCGATTTTAATTCATTGAGTTATTATAATCATATTTTACATAAAAGTGTGTTATATTCTACCAATTGATAATATTATAGGTATTTTGTATTTTTTTATTTATACTTGATAAAACCCATTTTTTGAAATATGTCTTACTATAAGGATTACGTTTCATATTATGGATATTGATATCATAAGACTAAATTACTTGAGTTATATTACTTCTTGGTAAACTTTTTTAATCGATGAAAATGCTTTTCCAAAATAAAATATAAGTTTTTAAATTTCACTTCATATATTTGGAAAATGGAATTTTGATGAAAATGATTGTTTTTACCCTTTTTTCCATGTGATTTTTGAACAAATGTATTTTAATTGTAATAAAAATGGGGTATCAATTCAAATTATTAGGTTTTTTATTTCTCTAAAAATATATCCCAATATAAAATATATGCCATTTTATTACACTATTAAAGAATAATATTTTTAAAATAAAATCTTTTTGAAGATTTTTCATATCTTCTTTTGAGAAATTCTTTTGGATGTTACCGATGACATCATATTTTATAATAATGGTAATTTTTTTCCCAAACACATTCATGATTCCAAATCCAAATTACATGATATTTTCTAACGGATTTAACTTCATTGGATGTATCTATCAAGATATTAACTCGTATTTATAATTATATTTTGGAGGATTCAACTCACTTTAAAAAACAGTCCATTTCTCAATCCCTTATTGGGTGGTATCATTTAATCAATATTTTTCATGGATTTTTTTCATCTATTTCATCATCCTTATATGTTTCTTTTGTTTCTCATGAGTTATTTTATTTTTAATCCATACACATACTTCTTACAGAAGGATTACAATTATGTTATTAAATCATATACTTAACATTATATCACTACTATATCAAGTTTTATCTTAAAGGATGATCGTATAGAATAATATTACATTGATTAATTAAGTAGATATTGAAAATAAATATGTTATTGTTTGAATATAGATAATTATTCTATGGTTTATTATATTATTTATTACTATTAACATTAATTAATCAATTGATTTATAATCAAGATATCCCATTTGTAAACTTGGGGTAAAATATTCATGTATTGTAATTTATTCCCACGAAGAAGATTATTGATAATTTGAATTGGTATTGTTTCACAATCAACATTTTTTCTATTTATAGTTTATAATTGTGTTAAAAAATTTTCTAAATGGGAAATGTTATTGGTGTTCTATATTTTGTTTTTACATTAGTTTTGATTATTAGAAATGTCAAATATCTATTTTTTACTCATTATATCATATGATAAATGAATTTTATTTATAAAAGTGACAAGTGGGGATAGTAATTATATATCCCCTTGATTCATTGATGGTTCTCAGGATACAGGCAATTTGTGTATATAGAATATGCCTTCCAAATTTATAAAGATTCCATTATTTTTTTCATTATGAAAAGATTGATGTCTTAGTTTTACCCATTCTAAGAATGACGATGCCTTGGATAAAGACTTAAATGTAATATCATGATGTTGAGCACTATTAATTTCATCACCATGAATTTACTTATTGTTATCTATTTTATTAGTTGATTTTCATTTCTATTTATTGATATATTAATATGATATATTATTAATATTATTCTATTTTAATTATTACGTACTCATTACATAATATTATTTCCATGTTTATTCCAGGATTACCTATTTTTTATGTTTTCAATAATTGAGTGTTTTTACTCATATATTCTTATATTTCTATTTCCTCATCTTGTATTGAAAATAATTATTCATGATATGTTTAAATTAATTTCTTGTGGTGATAATTGTATGTAGATATTGAACACTTTTAGGGTTTAAATAGTTTCCTATGTGTAAAAATTTTCTACTAGTTATGAATGGAATTTTATTTATTACTATATGTTTATTCAAAATTATTTATACAACTAAAAAAATGAATATAGAATGTATGAAATACATTATTTTAGAAACACCTTATAATTATGGGATTGTTATGCCTACGAATATATAAAATGTATCAAATTTATTTTGTAATGTTTATGTTCATAAACATTATTTCTTGAATGAATTGTTAATTATGTCATAAAAATTCCCAAAATAAATAAAAAACTTAGTATAATGTCATTATATATAATTTTTCATGAATAATGGTGATTTAAAAAAAGTTAAAATATAATATTTTGTTATTTTTTCTATCTTTTTATTCAAAAAATCATTGTTTTATGTGTTATTATTATTATCCATATCAAAATAATTGTTTTCTAATTTTTTTCTCGTGTATTTATTTTTTTATCGGATATATAATTTTTCATAATAAAATGGAATTTTATTGGATTCTTCAAGATGATCATTCATGTAGAGTGACAATTCAATGATAATACAACCATGTAATGAAATTTTTATTGGTTTGGATTTATGTCTTGTTTTTTAATAGTAGAGGGTAACAAAATAAACTACATATTTTCCTTTAATATGTCTATTTTAAGAAATCTAGGTTCTCTATAATGATTTTTATGGTTGTGATAACTCGACATGAAAATTAAAAAAATTTAATATGTTTAATACTTCTATAAGAAGTGATTCTATAATTTAAAATAAAATTCAGTATAGTATTACAGTTTTAAATAAAATGTTTGATCATTTATAAAAATTAAATATAGATTCAATAAACATAGTTATCGTGGATTTATAATATTTAAAGTATTATGGTGGAGATAATTATAGTGAAAAAATATTTAATTTTTGATAAATTATAAGTAAAATTTAATTTTTTTATATAATATGAGGTATTATAATTTTTTATATTTTTAGCATATTTATTTTCTAAAATTATTTTTTTAAAACCATGAATATTAACAAGTTGGTTGTACTATCTCTAAATATTTATGGTTAGCTAATGGTTTAGGGAACCATGCACACAATTTATACATTACTCAAGGAAAAAAATCATGTTTTTTCTTGAATTCAAAGGATATTCATTTGTTTATTATTAGGATTTTATAGTCATATTTTAATTATTGAAATATGAATAAATAAATTATATATTCCATTTATATTATTTAAAAATATGTGACATTAATGAATATGTTAATTTAATGTCAGGTATGACCTAGGTTATAAACACTTATATATGTACATATGGATTTAATTGACATATTAATATTGTATATTATATTTATTACCATTGAGGTTTTTGAAGAATATTATTATCAATTTTCATTTTGTAATATATTATTATAATAATTATTGTTGGAAATTAATTTTTTATGAGAGGGAATCTGCAAAAATTTCTTTTATTTTGGGCCATATCTTGTGGTAGAGTTGGAGGGACTACCTCCTCTCATGGGTCTCACATCGACTTCATCAGATAATAATAAAGGATGGAGGTGTGTCTTACTCTACATTTTATTCTCAAATTTCCCTTTTCCTCTCCTATTATTTCATGAACCGACTCATGACTACCTGAATCCAACCTCCAATAAACCAGGGGATGGTGACTATAACCAAATTGGCATATCCCACAAATGGGATTAATTATCCAAATATAACAATACACATACCCACATCTCCAATTTCAGATAATGATGACTTGTAAAAACACTAAAACCAATGATCATACTTATATAATGCAACATCATAGTATGATAATAATGTATTAAATGGGAAAAGGTGTCAAGATACATTCGAAATTTTTTTTAGAGATCCAAACCTTGTCCATGGGAACAGACAATGATCAAATGGATGGACATGGAAAACAACATGGACTTTCAAATTTTAGCTACCCTCATCCTACTTCCTACTATCTAAGGACACCATCAAATGGTCCATCATCAGGATAATACACGATAATTGTGGCCATATCCCATGAAGGGGTGGGTTTAAAAATACACAATAAGACACACTAAAAACAATAATCCCTAAGAGAAAATAATTTTCATCTCACAATAATTACATTGAAATAAATCCATAATAGAAAACACTAAAATGTACTCAGAAAAACATCATACAACTAGGCGGTAAAAAAAACTGTCACCCATTAGATTTAGCTCAATGGAAGGATTTATTTTGGGAGAATCACCTTTAAGAGCCATGTTGTCACCAAAATAATCATCCAAGTGGTCAATATCAGTGGTCCCCATCAAAGAATACTAACTGATCTAAGAGTACTCCAATACATATACATGAGCCAATCCCATGATCATTGGGGGACACCAGGAACACAATTTGGTTAACCCTACTACATAATGAATTATATTCCAATGAGACTGTAAAATATACCCATATAACCTACAAGATGGTGGATGAATGTCCCACCCAAAGAGGTTTCTCCTTTTAAAAGAACCAAACTATTTTATAATAATAATAGAATATCACACTCTAGCCTCATGGAGGGACACCACAAACCCTATATGAGACTCATCCTTTATATGGGATTAGAATGCTACGATGTGGATGTAATTCCTCATTGTATCCTGGATTCAATGAACCAAGGAAAATTATTAAACCAAAATTAGTACATATTGATGAAATGATGGTCTAAAAACACACTAAAAGGGGGTACAAAATGTGTACTAGTGTTACATGTCATTTAAATAAAATCCTTGGTCCTCCCCTATGGTGATTACCCACAATGAATTTAAATCATTTAATTAAACTCTTTTAGGAATAATACACATCCTTTAGATATTACCCATCACCTTTCCCTTGAAATTTATCCATGACCATGTACCATTGGTTGTTCCCATGTTCCAAGAAATGTATACCTAACCATGTCTGTGTATACCAAGTAATTCATGGAAAATTCACTCGTGGCCATGTACTCTATCTATGTCTATATACATAGTATACCCATTCCCATGAACCATCATAGATAATCATTTATCCTTTAAGCATGAGTCACTCAGTGTGTTATATTTATCTCTTCATGGACACCATAGCCCCATAGGGGGTCCCTAAAGGTTTATAACACCAGATTACATGACATGTAATTTGGGATTTTCCAAATCCATTACTAACACTTCCCCATGTTCAGTATGACACTATAGCTTCTACCCCCACAAAAATCTGTAGATCTGGGGTCATCCAAACCAATACTCACTAGAGATTGAGATTTTAGAAATGAATATTATTAGAAAATGTTTTTTCACTTCGTTTGTAGCCACACCATTAAATCATAGTATAGATAATGTTGAATATACATTAGGATATACCTATATTCATCCTAAGTCTTCATCATGCCATGATCATACCAGTAATCGTGAACCACATCCATTGAATCATTCTAATTTTCCAATGAATGGATGAACAATGATCACATAAAGTGTATTCGTAGAACCATAGGTCAAACCATTTTCCGGTGATAAACTTGTGTTGAATCGGGGAGATAAATTCATAAGAAATGAAATTTAAGGAATATATGTCTTACATTTTTAAATCACTATGCCATTATCGATGAAATATATAAATGGGGAGGAAAATCAACACAACATACTGATTAATCTGTCTCCATTAAAGCTAACAGTGATAAAAAAATAAGTTTTGTTCACAAAATGGATCCAAACTCAATCTGGATAAATAAATGGGATGGAAGACACATATTAAAATCCTACCTAGTGTTTGGATCAATCTTTTATGAAGAAAATTTATATTTTTCCAACATTGATAAGATTCATGAACTATGTTTGTTCATGGATCCATGATTTTGAATTGATCTAGTGTATTCTGCTAAAAACCCTATCCAATGAGTACCTTGGATTCCATAAATTACAATTAGAACCTAATTCAAACTCTATAACCAGGGTTGTATAGAAAAATTCATTAACTACATAATTAAAATAATATAATATAAAATATTTATTAATTCTATTAATTCCACATTGGTGATGAATTTTTCACTAACACCATGTGCCAACTAAGATATGTACACCTAATTCAAATCATGTGTTCTGAAATCAACGATGGCCTCAAATTTATTAATTGGAACTCATTTATGAGTTATTGAACGTTTTTCAGTAAAACAATAAATGCGTGATATAAATATTTTTTAAATATTTCAAATATTTATTTCCAAAAGTTTATGTATAGAAATTACACATGGTGTTTCATGATGGTTTGAGAATATTCCCTATAATATTTTAAAAAAATAAATGTAAAATAAAAATCATCAAATTTTTCCCACATTGATGATTTTTTCATGAAAGGAGAATATATTACACAATATGATGGGGTTATTGGGCTTGTATTTGGGTCTCCCACTCCTAGGTAATCTCATGAAGACTCTCATGCTACCACCAGACACACACTAAGGGACTAAATCGCCCACTTAGTATTATCTCATGTCGGTCATCGATATCTTCTGAATAATCATCCAAGTTATCTCTATCCTTGATGTCTAACTTGCAAAATTTGATAACAAATAAATATTTGTCCACGAACCACCTCAGATGCGACATATGGAATTCATCATATGCCCGGTCCAATAGTATTGATATAACTAAAAAGTATGCCTCCACACCAACTCTACATAGTATCATTAAATTTCAATGATTATCAGAGACTACCTATTGAATTTGTGAATTTTATTTAATCCATTTCGAGATGAGATTGTCAAGAACACAGGGTCTCTATCCTCAAACATTAGATGCCACTTTTATTAGTACGCATAGGATTTTAGATCGCTATGTTCAGTCCTTATACAGTATGAGATGATCTTCACATTCAATGTATTATATTGTTCCAACATTGGGACCTTGAGTGCCAAATCACATGGGTCATTCCAAAAAAGTGGTTACATGTAGGGTCACCCATAAAAAGCCTTAAACGGTGCCATACCTATGGTGGAATAGTAGTTTTGTTGTATGAAAACTCCACTAAGGGTAAATGATCATCCAAAATGAAACCAATGTCCAAAACTCAATCCATAAACATGCCTTCTCAATGTTTTAACTTGAAAATAATCTATATAATATCCGAAATTTAAATGGAATATCTATGTAATTACACACTTCCCTTCTCCCTATAGTGATATCTATAACACGGTTTTCATGTGTGGTGGGGTTTCTCCATTCCAAGTTGAAAGAATAAAGAACTATTGGGATTATCTTTTTAAAAAATAGAGAAATCCTATCATTCCCTTCATCACTATGATTTTGGTTCACCTATCAATTTATAAAACATTTGTAGGTTTTACCACATCAATTGATTTATAATAGTATTATAAAAATTAATAGTTTATTGGTTATTCAATAGGGATTTAGGTGTTTTATTGGATGGTTAATACCTAGGAAAAATGTAATGATTCCATATATAAAGATAGAATTTATTAGTTTATATATTATACCCTGTGTGATTTCTAGTTAGATTCCATGCTTTTTGGTTTATTAATTGAACATATAATATTTATAGTCGTGTTGTGTTAACTAATATGAATGTTTGGTCATATTTGAGACTTTTATGGAGGATTCTATGGGTTAAAATTTAAAATTATTCATTATATTAGTAGATGCATACAATGTGTTTATAGAAATTCCAAATATCTGTTTTTAACAAATTAAAGGTATAGTTCTTTATTTAATTATTGGAAAAATTATAATGAGTTAATGAAATAATTTTATAAAACAATTTTATAAATAATGGAGTGTTTTTCCTAATAATAATTACTATCATATAGTTTATTATTCACTTAAAATTATTCTCTATTTTATGTTAGTTATGTACACATGGTTTTTTATTGATTCTAAGTGATGTGTCATTAGAAAACAATGGATTTATATAATCTATTTTGTACTACTGTCTTCTCTTTAATGTAGGGTAATGACTTCTAGTATACCATATGCACATTAACTAGAACCTCCAACAAGTACCATTGATTTATAATGTGACTATTAAAGAGATAAAATGCTCCCATAGAAACAAAAAATTTGGGAATTTATTTCCATGATAAATATAACATTAGATCATTGAGATCCATTATCTATTGAAGTAATTAGACATGAATCTATCATTGAATGAAAATACTAAAGACATGGTTTTCCAAAGTTAATCAATGGTTCCACACCCTATTTGTGTTATTTCAGTAAAAAAACATTGTAAATTTATATTACATGCATATTCATGGTTTAAAATTTAAATAAAATTTTCATCACTTCAGGATTGTTCATCCACATGACATTAAATGTGATAATTTCTTAAGGACTCTTATAACATCAAAAGTAATGTTAATTTTTCAACAATTATGATAACACTAATTTTATATAAAAATATTATTAAATATATGTTTTATGATTTAACCACATAATCTGATAGGACATCGTGATACATTATATCAAGGGTACACAACTCGTAAAAAATTATTCTTCCTCTTAGAATGGTTTATATTGGAGATCTTCAATATACTTGTTTATGGGAAAATTCACACCAACAAAAAATCTACATGAAATATTTATTATTGGATGCTCATACATAAGTACAAGTGTATTAGTGTTTAGAATTGATATTACAATATATATATATAATTATTTTATAACACTTAAACTTTGGAAAAACAATTATGATGACATAAGTTCTCAGTGAAGAGTTTTAGTGTGGGTGTGGCACGAGTAATGTGTTATTATTGAATAATTAAATAAAGGATTTTTCTCTTTTAAGTAAATAAATTTTATAAATCTATATCACCATTATTTGAATAGAAAATCATTATTAATTCCATGGTTTTTGTTATTTTATAGACATGTTCAATTTACCAATGTAAAAAATGATTATATCAAACATATATGTTGATTATTGATGAAATGTAACCATTTTTATTTGATATTATGAGAAAGGTATTAGATAACATAGAGATAATTCATTATATTTGTCAACATTCATACATTTAGAAACATTATTTATGGGTGATAGTTTATGTTTCTAGATGATATCCTTATAATTAAAGAACGTTTAAAAAAAATTAGATAGAGAAAGGGGACTAGAGGGTCAAACAATATGTGTATTTGTAATCTCATTGTAACTCTCAATAAATTTAGTATTATAATTATATATTGTAGAAAAAATTTGATATGTAACATATAATAAAATTATGTTAACCATCTATATTTATTGACAATTTATTTACAATAATAAATATTTGATTTTATTATTTAATAATTATTAATTCTCTAGTTTAAATAATATAATATCTTTTTTATTGAATTCATATAGCATTGATATTTATTTTTTAAATTGGAAAATAAATTTTCAATGTTATTTTAATAATGAGGATGAATGATTTTTCGCGTTAAGTGTGTACTAGATAAGATATAGTAAATATAAATAATTTATTACTATATTTTTAATTTAATAATTTTTAATTATATTTTCATCATGTCTTCATCATGTCACGGAAATTATAAAAAAAAGTTATTAGGTTTAGAGATGGGGTTTATAAAGGATAAAAAATTGGGCAACTTACTATATGAAATTATCAATTAATAACTTTTTATTTTAATTACATAAATAGACCATATTGTTTTAGTGGATACTAATCAAATCATTGTGCATATACAATTTACTCTATAGAATTCTTCCCATAGTATAAAAAAGTATTATAGAATAATATCATTAATTGAGAGATGTAATAATTATCCTCCACTATAATCGATTATGGAAAATTATGAAATAAATTAATCAATAATAAAATTAATTTTTGAATAATTAATGAAAGAAACAAAATCTATATTCATCCAACCAATCACTCAATGAAATAAATTACAAAATTTCAATGTTATCATTAACATTATCATGAATGATTTCATCATGTTGAGGGAAGGGATAGTAAAATGATGATACCTTCCTTCATCAAGATGAAGGAGAGATAACGACCCCCCGAGTCCCTCCTCCAATAGGCATAGGGGTGGTGACTGGAACCCAGGGTATATAAATCTCACAAAAAATGGAGGCATTACACATTTATAGTAACCAAGATCAGGATATAAGATTTTGCATTGTTTAAAAACACCAATATATATATATATAATGATTACAAAATCTATCCCACATGCATGATTAAATTTGATATTCTAGTAATACAAGAAACTCCAAAATATACACTCTAAAACAGTGATGAATTGACACATCAACTATCCCCAACAAATGAGATTGTAAGCTCTAGTACGGTGTTTGTAATATCATTAGAAACCAAAAAATAGTTTCATATATGTATGGTGAGAATACAAGTATACTATATAGGGAAAAACCAATATTACTCATGCACAAATGTGAGAATCATACTAACTCCCCAGTGAAAAAAATAGCAGAAAATCAAATGAACTTAACAAGGTACACAATCAACCCTATCATCACTAAGCCACACTCACTAAATAATGCAAGTAATGTATTTTAGTAAGATGATTTATACTTGTGGATCCAATGCAACTTACCAATAGTTAACTGCTCACCCATAACGATGAACATCCTGACACTACCACTCTCTTCTATTAGCCCAACTCTCAGTACATTCTTGCATACACCTCAGTCTCACACCATAACACATCCATCCCTTAGGAAATTGTGCAACAACCACCACATGTCTTCCGCAAAAAAACATGGGCCTCATCCCAAAGACACATTGAAAACAAACCACCTCTCACAAATCTAATACCATAAATCTAGTATTAAAACTCAAGCCATTACAGCCTGCTTGATGAGTATTGGGAGATAAATTCCTAGAATAGGGAGTAAGGTAAGGTCCATAACAAACCATCCATCCTCGCACTAGGATGTTGTGAAGGACGTCATCCACGATAATAATGGGGGGTTTTTGGTACGTTGTACTCAAAATGGTTTGTGTGAATATGGAAATCACAAAGAACAACATGTTTATATAATGGTAAAAAACACTCAGCTGAACCTATGGGATTTAAAATAGGAAACTAGACCCCAAAAACTACCCTTATTGTTACCCCTACATAGATAGAAACACAACATCCACAACCAAAACAATATCCCATCCCTTTTATTTAATCACATATAATTATTTATAATAGATATCACTTATTTCATTACAACACTATATTGGAAACTACCAACACCATCCCTACATAATACATGCATTTACACAAACAACACACAATCAGATTTTAGTCCCACTACACAAAACTATTCAATACCGATAACACCAGACAAATAAATTCCCAATACATTGAAATTCCATCCATTCCAAAATAAATCAAACACTATATATTATATTCCGTAAAATCTCATGCATGACCTCATAAACAAATCCCATATCAACCACCACCAAAACCACAGCCCTGCTCCACCAAGATACCACACCCTTCTCATAGAACCAAACTTTCTTCCCACCTATGTTCCCACAACAATTATATCGAAAACACATTCATATAACCCACATAAATAACCCCCCCCCCCCCAACCCACACATCCACCAAAAAACAACCATAGTATATTTAGATTTAACCAAAATTGTTTCTTTAATTTCACATTGATAAATAGGGTTGATCAAAAATCATGTCTGACACCAAGGCATCCTTATAATTTAATTGCATAAACATAATTAATCAGATTTCATTTTTTCATGTATTCCAACAGAAAATAAATAATATCAATGATGCATCATAGGTACAAAATAAAATACAACAAATGAAAATTATTTTCAGAGGGATACGACTCATATAAATCACATTACAGATCGAAGATAATAGATAAAAGTAGTGATCATAAACATCTCCCCCATACCCCATTATTTAATTCTTATTATCTCTGTTAAATTTTGATTCAACTTTTCCCACAAGAAGGAATCCTTTTACCCATCCATCATGATAAATATTTAAAATATAGATGAAGGAAATCCCTACCTTGAACAAAAGGAGACCAAAACTTCTAATTGCGCAAAATCAAGGGGTGAGTAAGTATCAGGAAAACTCTATTAGTATTATATTTATGGCTACAACACCACACAAGACTCCATAGGAAGGTAAGGCTCTGGGTGATACATGTTAAAAATTAAACACAATTTGAAGAAAAGGTCTCGTTTTAGAAAAGCTCCATCCTTCATCAATGGAAGGGGAAATGGTATCAGGGGTCATTAATATTGGATTGTGGTAATGAACTTGCAGGTTGACTATTTTATATTCAACCAAAGCATTAGGATATCAAATATATAATTAATATCTTTTGAAGCACCTTTAGAAATTCCCAAACAATGATTTAAACTCGATTTACATCTATAAAAATTCAAATTGGGAAGAACAAGAAAAACTGGGAAAATTGGGAAATGAGTCACTAATATGTGAGTCATCAATTGAAAGCAATTTTAAGTGAGTCACCAAGTCTATGCTACTAAAGTTGAGCTACCGAGACTGAGCTACCGACTCTAAGCCCCCGACACGAACTACCGACACCTGACTCCCTGATGCATAGACTCACCAATTCACGGAATAATTGATTCCCTCACTCATCAATGCTCTGAATCACTAATACCCTCAAATAATGATGTCATAAATCACTGACAAACCGACTGACCAATGCATTAACCTACCGACACCTTAAACTACCGATTCCATGACCTACCAAATCCTCGACCTACCGACTCCTCAACCTACTGACACCTCTGACCTACCAACACCCGAACCTAAGGATACCTCAAGGTACCGACGCTTCAACATACAAATGGATCGACCAAATGATGACTCAACATTCTGAAACCTTACCATATCTTTGACATAGACCTATAGACACCATGACCTTGCTACACCTCTACAAACCAATGGCTTGACCTACTAATGGAAAAACTAGAAATTTGGAAATATATTGAAATGAGCTACTACTTCCTACTATAACACCCCAAAAACTAGATTTTGACAATGTAATGAACCATAGAAATATAGGAAATTCCATCAAATAACTCTCAAACTATTCTCACCCTCAATAATTCAAATCCAACCCTAGAAGAAAGAGGGGCTTGAACAACCACTATGTAAGATACCTCTAAATGATAAACCAACTCATTGGTATGAGTCCTCAAAATCCAAGTTCACCTACAATTTGATTTTCCAACCAAAATAGTTATATAGAAGACTAAAAAAGAAGAAAAAGTTAAAGATCTTGAACAAATGAATCATGTAAATCCATCCCCATGTCGTGATACTTTCTGATTTGGGTAGAACTAGTTCACCCGCAAAGTATTAATTTCATTTTCATTAATGAATCTTTATTAAAAAATGGGTACAACCATCCTCGTATGTTATAAATTTAATTTACCTCACATAATAATATAGTAACTCATCTCATTGAAAAAAATGTTCAACCGTTACTTCAAAAATTAAAAAAATGATCAATAATTTTAATTACCTTGGGTACTGGGAATGCATCAGTGGCTCCCATTCCCATGTACTCTCCTCCAGGAGACCATGCCACCACAACATTAGAAGAAATGGAATTGTATATTCCCACAAAACTTTTTCCATGTGATCCTGGATATCCACTGGTTTCTCCGTGAACATTGCTTCATCCTCGATATCCAAATCACTATAAGAAATGAAATTGAAGTCATTGTGAAGATACCGAAGAAGATGGAGATATGAAATACGTTGTGGACCCTCCCCAACTGTGGTGGAAATTATAGTTCGTATACCACCTCTCCAACTCATCCCAACACCTTGAAAGGTCCAATGAACCTAGTAGAAGTCTTACCCCCTCTGTCAAACCTCTACTACTTATGTCGAGTTGAATCCTGCAAGATTATGTGTTCCCCAATCGTGAAATCCAAATATCTTCTCTTGATATCGACATAAAACATTTTCCTTTCATGTGTTGCCTTCATCCTCTCATGGAAATGCCACACATTCTCTATAGTACTATTCACCACATCCAGACCATGAATAGATACCTCATCATCTTCTTTCCTATACAAGGGTGATTGACATAATTTTCTATATAATGATTCAAAAGGAGTTGTTCTAATAGAATAATGATAGTTGTTTTTGTAATAAAACTCAATCAAGGAAAATCTCTCACACAAGACCCATTAATGTCTAGAAAACATGACAACAACATGTCCTCCAACGTATAGATGATCCTCTTTATTTGTCCATTCATTTGAGGGTGGAATGTAGTGTTGATGCCTAAATGTATAAAGCATGCCTTAATCAACTCTAGAGATGCAACATAAAACTTGTAGCCCAATCATAAATGATGGATTTTCGAACTCCATGCAGTCTCACCAGCTCATCCACATACCTCTATGCTAAGGCATCCATTTCACTCAACTCCTTGATCGCTATGAAGTGAGACGATATCGTCAACTGATCCACTATTACCTAAATAACATCGCATCCTCCATGTTCCATGTCAATCCTATGATTTAATCTATTGATATAAAACCCCACTTCTACTCAGGGATATCTATGGTATTCAATAAACCACGGGGAACATGATGCTCAACCTTAAATTTTTGGCACACTAAGCACTTTCCCACAAACTCTGCCACTGCCCGATTTATCCCATAACACCAAAAATATTACCTCAAGCCCCGGTACATCATGGAATCTATTGGGTGTACTTATTGGGGTGAGCTATTAAAATCACAGAGAAATTCCTCATGTGTTATCGCTAGAACAAATAGAGTCCCATGTAACATCATCTGATTCTAACCACCCTCCAACCAACCGTCTATAGCATTACCTTTCTCAATGCGATCATGCCTCACCTCTACGTCTAAGTATCCCAATTGAGATTACCCCACCTTATGGCTTATATATGATGGTACATTTATCTGATATAGACAGCCTATGCCACAATCCATTCCAGTATATAAGTGCAAGGTATCAAACTACTTTATTACCCTCCATGTGTCTAAAGATTCTTATAGAACGTTATTCTATTAATTTCTTCCCAACTCATCATCCACAAAATTCACCAATCCTAAGGTTTAGATGATCTGAAAATTTTAATCCTAGGGAAACTCGATGCACCTCAGCTTCCCCAGGTTCAGGTCTATCACGACCCGTCCTCGGGACCCGTGTCTTGACTACCCCAAGCCCACCTTCCATAGGCCAGGGGCTAGAGACTAGCACCAAGGCGTAAATCTCGACAAAAAGGGGAAGGCATTTCCTTTATAAGAAAATAAATACCACAGAGAAAGAAAGAATAAGTAAACACTAAGTAACACTGTGTACAATAGTACATGTGGAAAAGTAAGTGGGCCATAGTACAAACCCAAACTGCAGTAAGTACAACTGGAAAGGAAGTACAACAACTGAAAAGTAAAGCAGCAACACCTAGCCATCTACTGAAATCCCACCTGAAGGGTGGGTATAGATAGCCTCCTCAACTCCTCGGGTCCTACCGTCCGCCCCGTGTACGTCCCGCCAAGTGGTACAAGCCTCAACCTCGATCAGTGATGTCAGTCGTCTGCAACCAACACAATGTAGTGCGGGCAAAGCCCGTACAGGGGTGAGTATATAAAACTCAATAGGGACTGCGAGACCCCCGAAGGTCTCCAAGAATCCACCAAGGGTTAACCACAAATAAAAGATACAATAATGAAGTAACATACAATGCTACCTAGGTAGACTCCCATACATATACCTAAGTTATCAATTCCATTTTGGCTCAACCATCCGAGACCAAGTTCAATCACGTCTACATGGGATAGTGCAAACCAATCCACACAGGAAAGCACAACCCAATCCACATAGGAAAACACAACCCAATCCACATAGGAAAGCACAACCCAATCCACAGAGGAAAGCATAACCCAATCCATAGAGGAAAGCAAGTCAATCATATCGAAGATAATGATTGAAAAGTCAAGACTCAGCTCACAGAGGTATATTTCTTCGTAAGGTGATAGAGATGATCAGATGTAGCCACTGATTCATCTATGCTGGGACCCATGTTGGATACTATACCAGCTAAGATGTCGGACCCACGTAGGATACAAGTATAGTATTCATCGTCGTCGAACCCATGGAGGATTTCAGTACGGTTGTCTTTGCTGCCGAACCCACGGAGGATTTCAGTGCATTCGTCATCGCTGCCGAACCCACAGATGATTTCAGTGCAGTCGTCATTGCTGCCAAAACCGTGGAGGATTTCAGTGCAGTCTTCATCGCTACCGAACCAATGGAGGATTTCACTGCAGTCATCATGGCTGCCAAACACAAAGAGGATTTTAGTGTAGTCGTCATCGCTACCGAACCCACGAAGGATTTCAGTACAATAGTCTTCACTATCAAAACCACAGATGATTCCAATACGTTTTTCATCGTCGTCGAACCCATAGTTGTTGGGGAACTCCTCCTATATCAAGTACAGTGGGCCTGCCGCTACAACCAAGTGCTTCCCACTAACCTTGAACTACGGTATTACTCTACCTGTCAAGTGTTGTGGGACTGCTGCTACAACCAAGCGCTTCACACCATTGATCTGCCGCTACAACCAAGCGCTCCCCCTCATAGCCTATAGAGGTACGCCTTCTATTGAGTACCGCGGGTCTGCCACTACAACCAAGCACTCCTCTTCCATGGGTCTTCCGCTATAACCAAGCACTCCCCACTGGGCTATCAAAACACTACGATTCAATTGATCAGTAGTCATCAATTCTAAGCCATCTCTAGGGTTTCCGCACACATCACGCTCGTTCCGGGAGGGTCCGCTCAATGAGCCAAAAGGCCTATACATCAACTAACACGTAGTCCGGAGTTGATATATCTCAAAGTTATGTGTCGACATAGGGAACTCAACGTGATAGACGGAGCGTCAATCGGATTCCTGGTCTAAGAGTTATTGGCTTTTTCGTTCTAGGGGCTCGGTTGTGTTTTATGTCAAAACCAACCTGACCGCACTGAAACTGCATCCAAACCTCGAGTGGAGTAAGCAAAAATTTCCCTCTCACTATGGGGAATCCAACAATGTCGACAGCACGTCAATCGGCCGTTTGGAGCTCAAGTTATAAGTGTTTCTGCTCTGAGGGCCTAGTTGATTTCGTGTTCGAACCAATCCAGCCGTACCCAAAGTTCTCCGAATCCTTGATTTTAATATACCAAAACGACCTTCTCGATCCAAGTATCTCATCGCAATTGATGTTGCGTCGATCGGAGGTCCATAGCCAAAGATATGGGCAAAAGACTAAAAACAGTCTGAAATGGGGGGGGTCTAGGCCCAGCCCGGCCCCGCCCAACCCCCCTAGGTCGGCCCAAACCGGGTCGACCCGACCCGGGTCAGGGTCCGGTGCATCAGGGAGCTGCCCGGAACAGCGGTGCGGGCGGCCCGGCCCGGCGCTTCCCATCCGGCCGAGGTGGGCGGGGCCCGCGTGGCTGGTCGGCTCGGCCGTTTCGGCCGAGCGGGAAACGGGTGGGGGGGGGGGCGCCCCCCCTGATTGAATAGATGAGGCTTTAATGTCGCGCCCTCCCCCCAAAACCCGAAATGAAAATGGCGTTCTGGTTCGTTGGGGCTGATCCGCAGCGGTCTCCTCCAGCGATGCGCCGCCGCCACCGGTCGACGTCGCCGCCGCGCCGGGGGGGCGCGCTGCCATCGCTCTCCGCGGACCACTGGGCATGCACCGGTGGTCCATTACTCCCGCCGTCTGCGCCTACAGTCACTACGAGACCCGTATATTACTGCGAAAGGTTCAAAACAACTTTGTGTCCCACTTCGTTGTCGCCCGTCGATCCACACATCAATAACAAGCTGCAGAGGGTTGTGGGCCGTGTTTATTCAGCCCGCGCCCTCCGCGTTAAGTGTTAGCAATTGGAAAACATTTAAACACATGTTTTTAATCATTGATGGGGTATAATTTATCTGAAATAAACTATACAAACACCCTGCAATTAAATACCAATGCACGAGGGTATAACTCACATAACAACTATATACGAAAAACCCCATACATCAAAGAAGTTGTCGAACGAGGATCATCACAGAAAAAGATGTCATGGAAGACGGCATCGTGGAAGTGGATCGTCGGCGTTGTGGTATATGGCGTTGCAGAGAAGAGGATTGTCGGCGTCGCGGAGAAGAGGATCGTCCGCGTTGTAGTACATGGCATCGTGTTGTCGATCTCCAGGGAACTTGTGTTCTTCGTCGTCTTTCGTCAGAGGTCTGCGTTCTTCGTCGAGCTTCGCGTTCTTCAACGAGGAAGAACGTTCTTCAAGACTTGAGTAATTTCTCCCCAAACCTTCTCTCACAAAAAATTATCCCCCAAAGAAATAATACTTTGTCTCATTTTATTGACACACACAAGCCATCATTAAATTCTAAATTCAAAAGAATTTACGAATTAATTACATAGAATAACATAAAAAAGTAATTATTAAGGGAGTTGACTTTCAATAAGTGGGGGTGCGGGTGTGTTACTCAATTAATTGGGGAGTTTTCCAACTTAATGGGAGGTTTTGAGGAAGTTGAAAAGGTGGGGCTCGTGTGGGGACCACCTCACTAACTTCCAATCAAGAGGGGTTAGGATTTAGTGGGTCCCACCTCAACATCGCTACGTAGGTTTAAACTACATAGAAAATAAAATAAAAAATGTTGCACAAATTTTATTTTATTCATTAGTTAACCCATTTTTTTAATAACCACACCCGAGCAAACGCAACTACAGAAAAGGTGTTCCTAAGCAATTACCGGCGCTGCGGTTTCTTCGGTGCCCTCAGATTTTGATTCCGAGCAACAAGTCAAAAGTTAGGAAAACTCTCTTGTTCGTTCACTGAACGTACCCGAGCTAAACTTCAGAAATTGATTCTGGTCCCACCGGGCCTCGGAATCAGGTGCCATCAGAAACTGCGTACTCATAAAATCCCAAAGAAAATTATGAAAAAACTTCACATGTAATTTACGGGTCTTTACATTACTACCATATCAGGGATTTACGTCCTGGTAAAGATACAACACAAACTAGGGGAACAAATGAGGGTACTGAGCACGCATCTGAGCCTCCCGCTCCCAAGTGCTCACCTGGAGGTTCTCGTGATGCCATCTGCTGTGAAATAAAGGAATTGACCACCCACGTAGGACCTTCTCCTGTTGATCCCCATTCTCCTCTAGAAACTATGTGAATATCACCCCATCATTGATGTCTAACTTCCTACGGTCGATGATGTGTGAAGGGTCATGAACGTATCTCCTTAGTTGAGATATGTGGATGAAATCGTGAACCTGGTGCAACTGAGGTGGAAAGGACAATTGGTAAACCACCTTTCCAACCCTGCTGAGGACCTAGAATGGTCCGTTGAACCTCAGAGATATCTCGCCGCCTCGGATGAATCTCCGCAATCCTCGTCGAGGTGAGACCTGTATAAGAACGTGGTCGCCATCCTCGAACTCTAGAGGCCTCCATTTCATGATTAGAACTGAAACTCAAAACTCCTACTGCCATGAGGGTAAGGTTGTCCGACCCAAGAGTGATTGGGTACATCCTTCTATGAATGAGTTAAACTGTGCTCCTGGGGTTTCCTTTTCTCCGAACAAGGAAAACCCATCCTGATGTCTACCTAATACTGTCAATTTGTTTATGAACTGTGATTGGCCAGTCCATACTCAAACTAACGTCGTAAGGCCTTGACACTACCACCAAGAGGTTCCAACCGAAACTCTCACCTCAAAGGTTAGATCACACCGTCATCGTAAGGGTGATTATCGAGTCTCCTCCCAGAGGTATCTCCAAATGTGAGGGTCAAGTCAATGGCTTAATCAGAAACTCTAGGTCTGGGACAAGATTTGTGGAAGGTAGGGATGATTCATATCAATGTCTTGTTATTTAGGAAGCTTGTGGAAGACAGAGTTCAAACTTCAAATCATCCTTAGAGCCCCTTCAGTCGCACTCCCTGACTGCATGCAACTACTCTTTCCCATTCCCTCCAGCTCCCTGAGCCTAGTGGGGATTACAAATGTGGGTGGTTGAAACATGTAAAAATGTTCACCACCCCATGATGATCTCCTAGCTCCACTTCCACGTCTGCTGCCCTGCAGATTCATCTGTCCTTTTCACTTCCTCTACTTGAAACATTTTACACGCCCATGTCTCTGAGATTGGCACCAGTTTCCTGCTTTTCCACTACTAACCTTCACTGACTGCATCCATTCAGCAAAAGAATTCTCAACCAAAAATGTTCTTTCTATCACCCTAGCATAAGTAGGAATGAATATAGAAAGAAGTGATGGCTCATATGTCCTTTAGATACACCTCACTCAGAAGTCCGTGCCCTGAAGCACCGATTGCATCATAGTCATCGAGTACGAGGAATGGTTTGGTACGCCCGGATGAATTCCCAACTACCGAAACATCGTCCTGCCGAAGCTGTATAAGCTCTAGGAAACACTCAGCCACCTCCTCAAGCCAGTCCTCAGTTTCCTGTGAGTCGGTATTGTCTCGGAACTTGAGGGATATTTGGTGCTGAAATATGTAAGTCACTAAGCCTACAAGTGTCCTCTACCGGTACCGCCGGTAGTGTCTGCTGGCCAACAGGTAGTGATGTAGCTAGCACACTACCCGAAGGTACTATCTCAGGCATCAATCCACGTACCGAAGCCTCATCACTATGCAGACCATCCTCATGGTCACTCACTAGGAAACACCAGTAGTTAAGATCACCATATTCCCCACTAGCTCTAAACTAGGTGTAGAACTCTTGCAATCGCCTCTATCCAGTCCACTGCTGTCTGGAAATCTCTCTCACCTCGTAACCTCGGAGGCCTCTGCTACAGTAACTCATGCAACATGCTCTACCAGCGTGCACCATCCACTAGTATGGCTGGTGGAATATGCTGCCTATCGGGTTGTGGTGCTGCTGGTACACCACCCGAAGGTGAAAACATAGAAAGAGGGCCCTGCACCAATGTCACCTCGCTCGGTGGGCCGTCGTCGAGTACCATCTCGAAACTCCAACTGACTATCTACATGTAGACATCCTGAACAGATGTGACATGGTCCACGATTTATACCTGGTGAGCTGACTCAACGTAATCACAAAGAAAACTTTTGAAACACACATGCAATCAGTGTTTTTGTGCACTGAGTCAGAAATCAGAGGTCAGGGTCCTGGTGTAGGGATACGTCAGCCGCCGCACGAAAACTGGACTCCCTGGACTGTTAAACACACTCAATACCCTTAACACATGTAACACCTCAAACTTCCACGGTATGTTTCCCTTTGAATAATGCAATGGCATGCATTATATGCAACTTTGAGATTCTAACACATCACAACCAATCAAACTAGCCATCATGAATAGTAATACCTACTTTTTGAAATTTTATAAATTCTATCTCTCAAAATGGACTTAATTTTTTCATTTGGAATATCGAAATTAAAATAGGGTGAAATTTTGGTACTTTTCGGATAACTTTCATATTTTGATGAATAGTGAAAATTACTAAATTTGAATTAAAAACAAACTTTTTTAATAGAAATAATTAATATTGATAAATTATGAATTTGAGTGGTTTTAAAGTATATTTAGAATATATGTTTACCATTTAATTCAATTTTTTTCATTGGACATAATTTCACAATTAAACCAGACATAAACAAGTGCCAATCTTTGGATAGTTATTATCTCTTAAAAACACACTTTTTGTTTTAACAATGGGAATTAATATTAAATTAATTTCTGCCACTTTTGTGTTTTGAATTTGGAAAAATGTATTCCATATTTGGAATCAGGATGTTAAAATTATGTAAATAGGTAACATTTATTTTTATACATTTTGAATAATTACTTCGGTAAATATTTTATTTACCTTGGTTAAAAGGTAAATCCGGTAAATAAGGGTTAAAACATAATATCTTAATAATATAAAATTACACTAAAACGTGTCCTAACTTTATTGGTTGATACATGTTTGAACATGGGCATATTTGGGTCGATTTTGGGACCCCATGGAGCCACTTGTAAGTGATAGGGACACTTTATTTTAATTAAGTTAAAATGAATACAAAAAATACACAAACATATATCTTTTAGAAAAATAATTTTTACATAGGGATATATATGTTTTATTTTCGACTATAAATATTCATTATAAATTTAAAAAGATTTACTACATAATGATATTTTATTTATAATTTTTAGACATTATATAATTTAATTTATTTATGAAATAATGGTGATCGAGTAATTACTAACATAATGAAAAATTAGAATAATTGATATTATAAATACCAAAATAAATGTAATTTGAGACTTTTTATAAATACCAATAATTTTATAGGATAATATGACCTGTTAGGATTGATTTAATTAAATTTTTTCGAAGTAATAATTCTGTTATGGTTTTTAAAAAAATCAATTATTGAATTGTGTTAAAATTGTCATAAAATAGTTTTTAAAACAAATACTATATTATTAATTGATATTAAATTCCTAAAAATATAATTTTCGGTAAAAAGACTTATATAATGATATATGTATCATTAATGGACCACTTGGGGGTATCTTGGATGTATATCGTATGTTTATTAACCATATAATATAAACATACAAAGAGACATTGTAAAAGTGAAACTAATTAACTAAGAGTTAATACTTAATAATAAGGTTAATATAATGACCCAAACCTGTCTAAATTCTATTGGTTGAGTGTTTTTAGACCTATACCTACATTAAAATTTAAATAATAAACTTTGGAGCCATTAGAAACCGAATATGAATTTATTATAATTTAATATTTCTAGCTTTTCCAAAGGTGCCCCTCACCCCTCTTATAAAAAGGGCACTCCCCCTTCTCATTACTTCACACCTTCAAAGCCTTTTAGTTCGGCCAACCTCTGCCAAAATTATCTCTCAACATCCCGAAATTAATCCTAGAGTCCTTCCTTTTGTCAGAAATCCAACTTAAGGAGCCCTTTTGATCAAATCAAAAGGAAGAAGCCAAAGAAGAGATAATGTTTTTACCACCCTTTTTTCAAATTCTTTTCATCATCAACTTCTTCATTCTTTGTTATTACCATTATCAATTAATTAATCCAGTATCTCCTATATACTTTAATATTATTATAAATATATTACAACAATATTCGGTATTCTATCCATCCTTTGAATGACATATCACCATACGTGCGTACGCACAGCTTACTGTCTCCACGTCGTGGTGTAATTGTCATTCAATAAATTATTATTTGGAAGGGTATAATAATGATGTGTAATTCATGTAAATAAAAAATATAACATGATAATTATTCTGTATATAAGATATGGCATTCAATTATATATTATTTTAACATCAAATGAATGATATTGTCACTCGTGCGTACGTACGGACTACCGTCTCCACGAACGCGATAAGATTCATTCTCCACCATATCCATTCAAGTATAATTATTATTTTATTATTTAAAAATAATGTTTAAGGACTTGATATCATTCTGTATATGAATAAGATACAACCTATCAATGAAAAACATGTCTTACGTAACAAAAAATATAATAGAAAATGAGTAAGTTAACACCCGAAACAACAAAAATACTAAGATATTATTAACAAATCAATGTTAAAATATCATATATTATATCATATTAATGTAAATTTTTCTTGTATAATTAAATAAAAATTATTTCACCATTATACAAGAGGTTAACCTTCTTTCGACCAAGGAAGACGTACAAATTAAGGGGTTTCTTATCTCACTTTTAATTCCGTGAGATTTCAATTGTTCACCACTTATTAATTGCATGTGGTGTGTATACTGCCCATGATTGTATTCATTGTGTAATATAATTTAATATATGGATATTTAAATCATCATTTTATTATCCTTCTTTCATGGGTTCATGTTTCATAAGTTACCAAATCGATAAGGGAATTTGAAATTTCAATTTCCACTCATTCAGCTTTACGCATACTTCATTGATTTTTTTACTCCAAGATTATGTGTAGAATCACTATTCATTTGATTATGTCATAAATTCCACTCCCCTTTCTGTG
This sequence comes from Viscum album, assembly GCA_963277665.1. Lineage (NCBI taxonomy): Eukaryota > Viridiplantae > Streptophyta > Magnoliopsida > Santalales > Viscaceae > Viscum > Viscum album. The sequence goes on along the minus strand of OY728165.1, from coordinate 1,330,842,976 downwards.
GATATAATTTTGATACACTTAATCACTCCATTGATAAATTCTCAAGTGAATGGTATGAACTTGATAAGAGTAATTTTTAACTCAATCTCTATTTGTTGAGTTAAATATACAATTCATTGGGGTTGTTTTTACATGAATATGTGTGAATGTCCTCTGATTGATTTACATTGAATATCCAATAATATTGAGTGTATTTATATTTGTCACGCATAATTATGTTGTTGATTTATCCTTAACCTAAGGATATGGTCTATATAATAGAATTCGTCTCAATTTACATTCCATTGAGAGTTCTTTGTTGTTATACACAAAATCACTTTTATGTGATGTATATAATGTACTTTTACATAGTATATCATGAATCCCTTTATTCTCATGATATTATTAAGTATTGATTTCATAAATTATTTGTATTCATGTGTCTCTCTTTTGGTTGAGAACTCTAAGTAAAATATCATTTTAAATGTTTTAATGATTTATTATTCTAAATAGTTCTCATTAATGTCCATGTTTTAAAAATATTTTTAAGAATTTATTTATATGGACATTTATTTTTTAAAATTAAAACTCCTTTTAAAAGTTTCAATGTGGTATGGGACGCTTTGATTCAAAAATATATTTTAAATGGCTTCTTGACAAATAGTATGACATTTAAATGTTTTCTAGAAAAGGGGGATATTTCTCTCAAATAGTTTTGATGGTTATTTTCATCTACCTCAATATCATTCATTATTATCGATTGAGGTTAATATGATACAATACAATCTTCCATATTGTATCGAATGAGTTATGTTTGACTGTGGATGTGCTATTTTTATAACATTCATGGTTTGTGGTTACAGTATTGACATTTTTTATTCTAGTTTTAATATGAATGTTTATGTTATGTTTAAACGTGTTCATATGAGGAATGAATTGGACTTAGTAAGTGACGGGTGGAGCCCGCTATAGCTCCTCGATGCATCGGTAGGTCTCATGAGACAAACTAGTGTCTTGGCACAAGGCCTTGGAAAAATCTTATTTTTAGTCTTGGCACTAGGCCTTGGCTATGTGGTTATGATAGTCTGGCATTATGCATTCCATCACTATGAAAGTGTTTATTGATATTTCATGTGATTGTTCGACTAGTTGAATATCCATGTGAATAAATAAATGGCATTATTTCATTATATCTTTGTCATATTATGCTGAAGTTCATGTTTAAAAGGCTTTTGTTTTAGTTATAAATTTCTTTAAGTGTTTATGCTTATCTATAAAAGCTTCTTCTATATTGTTATCCTTACTGAGGATATGAGCTCACCCCTCTCGGTGTTTTATTTTTCCTAGGAGAGAAAAGGTAATTTATGAAAGACCTGCAAGGATAATATGAGGGGATATGAAGACAAGATGTTGTTGTAGTTTTTTTTACCTTATGATGTAATGTAAGACTTATGAATATATCTAGTGTTTCCAAGACTACTAAACTAATCGGTCATTTGAGTCTTGATCCTTTGTGATCATGAAAATGTTATGTAATAATGCACCAACTCTGGGTATCTATGGTCAGGGAGTTGCAGTTGGTATAAGAGGATGTTTAGTACAAACCTTGGGAGCTAGATTTAGATAAACTCTGATTAGAGCACGTAGACCTAAGATGAACATTGAGGATTAGTATAGAAGAACTTCCTAGAATTTTTGTATTGTAGAGATTTTTTGTGTTTTTCAAGCAATACATCCCTATCTGGATACGAGTAGGTAGAGGCGAATCTGGCACAGATGTAACCAGGGGTAAAACCCAAAAACATCACTTTGAGCAAGACTCGAACGGGAACTGGTGCACGACAACGGGTCTTGCTACACTCTTGGTTATGACACTCTCGGGGGATATTCTTAGGATAATTTCCTTTTTTCTTTACAAACCAATTTGAAGTAATATATATATAAGATGAGAGTAAATGACCTTGGTTAATCCTAATATGTTTCAAATTGAGAATATGGTGACATGTCAATCACTAAATGATTTTATGACTACTGTTACTCAAACAATTCTTTCTGGTTTTAGACAATGGATAGATTCCAAGGAAGTAATAGTGACTTTGAGAATGAGGTACAAGGTGGAAACAGTGGTGGAAATGAGCAAAAAAATGGAGTGTTGATAGGCATAAAAGATATCATCTTTATGCCAAATCAATTTTCCAAAAATATGATCAACAATATATATATTAACCAATTTCTGGACTCAATAGAGAAGAGAAAGGTGATGAATGATAAGAGCTCCAATAGTGGAGACCATAGAGAAAGTAATCCTCAATTTCCATCATGCAGGAAATGTGGAAGGAGACACCCAGGAATGTGTCTCCATCGGACAAATAAATGCTTTACGTGCTGGAAGGAAGGACATAAAGTGAAGAATTGCTAAAGAAAAATGAAGAGTACTATGGATGAAGATAAAAATGGTCCCAAGAGTCCATTTACAGTCATTTTCCGTAAATGTAGTGGACCTGGCCATTACCCGAGTGAATGCCCTATTCTATAGGATATTTTCTTGGTCAAATAAGATGCTATGTGGAAATAAATGGTTGGAGAAATGTTTAAAAAGTATTAGTCCTCCTTGTTGATGGGTTTACTTTGGAAAAATTTTCTCTTGTATTTATAACCCTGCAGTTTTCCATGTGAGAATGATATTTGAGGAAGAATTATCTTTTCTCTTGCGGATATAGTTATAAATAACCATTTGGTTTTATATGATCGTTGGGGTTGAGGCAATTATAATTTATTATAATTTGGGATAAAAATGCAAGGTATGAGATAAGATTTGTGGTTAAATTATGTTATGATTATTTTCAGGAATTTATCTCATTTTGGTAATGTTATAAAATATAGTTTCTGAAAAAGGACAACACACAGACCGTGTGACAACCCGTCCCATCAGACAAAGCTGTTGGAATCGAACCCACAACCAAAGTGCGATTGGGATTTATCGCCTACCACTGGACTACGGGAAGTCCCTGGTTAGTGTGACTATTATGTTTAGTTAAATGATTTAATTTATCAATAATAATTTGATTTGGGATCTTTTGTCTTATCAAATTAACACCATTAGTATAAAAAAATGATTGGGTGATTAGGTGATAAATGTTATTTTGGAAGTTGTTCGCTTTGTTGTGAACACTATATGCCCAAGGAAAATAGAATATTATGGGATTTCATTTGAAGAGTAATGGTGGATTTTTATCTATGTTTTTATTGTGGTTTTATAGAGATTTGGGTTATATATGGAAATGATTAACCTATAATAGAGAATATGTGATGAGGTTAATTACTTTTAAGTATGTGACTTTAAGAGTATTTGATGTCATTTGGAGATACAATTTAACATGGGAGTCTACATAATCAAATTCATCTATGTTTGGGGTTTCAATATTAGTTTGGATTATATTGAAGGATTTTAAGGACAATTGATTATTGAATTGTATTTATTTATCTTTGGGGTACTATTGGTTTAATTTTAGAAATTAAGATTAGTGTTTTTTTCTCTCAAGGAATATCCTTTTGGGGGATCATTAGATCTTGTACTAACCATTTTTGTTTTGATTAATCTCTAAAGACAATGTACATATTTAGTTATCCTGCATGGATCATGTGATTCTATAGAAGCTTATTCTAGCTCTTCCATTGTGACCAAGTCTTCTTGAATACTCATTGTTCAAAAAAAATGAGTTAGTGGTAAAAAGTTATTAAATAATGAAACTGTACATAAAAATTAAGTATATCTATTTATGTTCTTATTCAATACCATAAATGAATTCCTCTTCCTTATGTAATGTAACTTAAAACAAAAAAAATGTTGTCCGTTTACTTTTCCTACTGGGAGACCAAGGACCGTTTGTCCCAACACAAGTTTGTGATTTTCTTATTGTTAACTTTCTCTTGATCATGTTTTATATCCCTCTCCATTAGAACTTAACACTTAGTTTATCATCCATATCTTGTTGTCCTACATGGAATCCTAGTATGGTTTATCTTGGGTTACCCTTATACCTCTCTTCCTTTCTTTTAAAGTGATAGTTTTAAGGACTCTTTTTCCGATGTGGGAATTTCCATTATATTCTCAAGAAAAATTTTATGAAAACTACGAGGACACAATTTATTGAAGGATTGTATAATTTAACACCCCAAAATTCTACGGTACGTTTCGCTTTGAATAATGCAATGGTGTGCATTGTACGCAACTTTGAGATTCTAACACACCACAACCAATCAAACCAGCCGTTATGAATAGTAATACCTAATTTTTGAAATTTTATAAATTCTATCTCTCAAAATGGACTTCAATTTTGGATTTGTAATATCAAAATTAGCCTAGGGTGAAATTTTGGTACTTTTCGGATAACTTTCATATTTTGATGAATAGTGAAAATTACTAAATATTAATTAAAAACAACTTTTTTAATCGAAATAATTAATATTGATACATTATGAATTTGAGTGGTTTTAAAGTATATTTAGAATATATTTTTACAATTTAATTCAATGTTTGTCATTGGATATAATTTCAAAATTAAACCGGACATAAACAAGTGCCAATCTTTTGATAGTTATTATCTTTTAAAAACACGCTTTATATTTTAACAACGAGAGTTAATTTTAAATTAACTTATTCCACTTCTGTGTTTTGAATTTGGAAAAATGGATTCCATATTTGGAAACAGGATGTTCAAATTATGTAAATAGGTATCATTTATTTTTGGACATTTTGAATAATTACTTCGGTAAATATTTTATTTACCATGGTTAAAGGGTAAATCCGGTAAATAAGGGTTAAAACATAATATTATAATAATACAAAATTACCCTAAAACGTGTTCTAAATTTATTTGTTGATAAATGTACGACCATGGTCATCTTTGGGTCGATTTTGGGACCCCATGGAGCCACTTGTATGTGATAGGGACACTTTATTTTAATTAAGTTAAAATGAATACAAAAATGACACAAGCATATATCTTTTAGAAAAACAATTTATACATAGGGTTATATATGTTGGATTTTCTACTATAAATATTCCTTATAAATATAAAAATATTTTCTACATAATGATATTATATTTATAATTTTTAGACATTATATAATTGAATTTATTTATGAAACAATGGTGATGCAGTAATTACTAAATTAATGAAAAATTAGAATAATTGATATTATAAATATCGAAATAAATGTAATTTGAGACATTTTATAAATACCAATAATTTTATAGGATAATATGACATGTTATTATTTATGTAATTAACTTTTTTCGAAGTAATCATTCTGTTATGAGTTTTAAAAAAATCAATTATTTAATAGTGTTAAAATTGACATAAAAGAGTTTTTAAAACAAATATTATAGTATTAATTGATATTAAATTCATAAAAATCTAAGGTTCTGCAAAGAGACTTATATCATAATAGGTGTATCTTTAATGGACCACTTGGGGGTCTCTTGGATGTATATAGTAATTTTATTAACCATATAATATAAAAATACAAAGAGACATTGTAAAAGTGAAACTAATTAACTAAGAGTTAATACATAATGATAAGGTTAATATAATTCCACAAACCTGTCTAAATTCTATTGGTTGAGTGGTTTTCTACCTATACCCACATTAAAATTTAAATAATCCACTTTGGAGCCATTATAAACCGAATATGAATTTATTATAAATTAATATTTCTAGCTTTTCCAAAGGTGCCCCTCACCCCTCTTATAAAAAGGGAACTAGCCGTTCTCATTACTTCACACCTTCAAAGCCTTTTGGTTCGGCCAAACTCTGCCCAAATACTCTCTAAACTTCCCTCACTTAATCCTAGAGTCCTTACTTTAGTCATAAATTCAACTTAAGGAGCACTTTTGATCAAATCAAAAGGAAGAACTCGAAGAAGAGGTAATGTTTTTACCACCCTTTTTTCAAATTCTTTTCTTCTTCAACTTCTTATTTATTTTTTATTCCCATTCTAAATTAATTATTCCAGTGTCTCTTATATAATGTAATATTATTATAAATATAGTACAACCATATTCAATATTCTATCCATCCTTTGAATGACATGTCACCATACGTGCGTACGTACGGCTTACCGTCTCCACGTCGTGGTGTAATTGTCATTCAATAAATTGTTATTTGGATGGGTATAATAATGATGTGTATTTCATGTAAATAATAAATATAACATGATAATTATTCAGTATATATGATATAACATCTAATTATATATTATTTTAACATCAAAATAATGATATTGTGGCTCATGCGTACGTACGGACTACCGTCTCCACGAATGCGATGAGATTCATTCTCCATCGTATCCATTCAACTATAATTATAATTTTATTATTTAAAAATAATTTTTATGGACTTTATATCAATCTTGATATAAATAAGATACAACCTATTAATTAAAAACAAGGCTTACATAACAAAACATATAAAATAAAATGAGTAAGTTAACGCCCGAAACAACGAAAATACTAAGATATTATTAACAAATAAATGTTAAAAGATCATATATGATATCATATTAATGTAAATTATTCTTGAATAATTCAATAACAATTATTTCACCATTATACAGGAGGTTAACCTACTGTCGACTAATAAAAACGTATAGAGAAGGGGTTTCTTATCTCACTTTTAATTCCTTGAGATTTCCATTGTTCACCACTTATTTATTTCATGTGGTGTGTGTACTACCCATGATTGTATTCATTTTATAATATACTTTAATTTATGGATATTTACATCATCATTTTATTATCCTTCTTTCATGGGTTCATGTTTCATAAGGTACCAAATCGATAAGGGAATTTGAAATTTCAATTTCCACTCATTCGGCTTTACGCATACTTCATTGATTATTTTACTCCAAGATTATGTGTAGAATTACTATTCATTTGATTATGTAATAAATGCCACTCCCATTTCTGTGGATATACTTTTGATAAACTTAATCACTCCATTTATAAATTCTCAAGTGAACAGTATGAACTTGATTAGAGTAATTTTTAAATCAATCTCTATTTGTTGAGTTAAATATCCAATTCATTGGTGTTGTTTTTACAAGAATATGTGTGAATGTCCTATGATTGATTTACAATGAATATCCAATCATATTGAGTGTATTTATATTTGTCACACATAATTATGTCATTGATTTATCCTTAACCTAAGGATATGGTCTATATAATAGAATTCATCTAAATTTACATTCCATTGAGACTTCATTGTTGTTATACACCAAATCACTTTTATGTGGTGTATATAATGCAATTTGACATAGTATATCATGAATCCATTTATTCTCATGATATTATTAATTATTGATTACCTCAATTATTTGTATTCATGTGTCTCTCCTTTGGTTGATAACTCTAAGTAAAATATCATTTTAAATGTTTTAATGATTTATTATTCTAAATCCTTCTCATTAATTTCCACGTTTTAAAAATATTTTTAAGGATTTATTTATATGGACATTAATTCATTAAAATTAAAACTCCTTTTAAAAGTTTCAATGTGGCATGGGATAATTTGATTAAAAAATCTATTTTAAATGGCTTCTTTACAAATAGTGTGACTTTTAAATGTTTTCCAGAAAAGGGGGATATTTCTCTCAAATAGTTTTGATGGTTATTTTCATCTATGTCAATATCATTCATTATTATCGATTGAGGTTAATATGATACAATAAAATCTTCCATACTGTATCGAATGAGATATTTTTGACTGTGGATGTGCTATTTTTATACCATTCATGGTTTGTGGTTAAAGTATTGACATTTTGTATGCTAGTTTTAATATGAATGTTTATGTTATGTTTAAAAATGTTCATATGAGGAATGCATTGGACTTAGTAAGTGATGGGTGGAGCTTGCTATAGTTCCTCGATGCATCGGTAGGTCTCATGAGACAAACTAGTGTCTTGGCACAAGTCCTTGGAAAAATCTTATTTGTAGTCTTGGCACGAGGCCTTGTCTATGTGGTTACGATAGTCTGGCATTATGCATTCCATCATTATGAAAGGTGTAATTGATATTGCATGTGATTGTTCGACTAGTAGAATATCCATATGAATAAGTAAATGGAATTATTTAATTTTATCTTTGCCATATTATGATGAAGTTAAACTTTAAAAGGATTTTGTCTTAGTTATAAATTGCTTTAAGTGTTTATGCTTATCTATGAAATCTTCTGCTATATTGTTATATTTACTGAGCATCTGAGCTCACCCCTCTCAGTGTTTTATTTTTCACAGGATGAGAAGATGTAATTTATGAATGACCTGCAATGATAGTATGAGGGGATATAAAGACAAGATGTTGTTGTAGTTTTTTACCTTATGATGTAATGTAAGACTTATTAATATATCTAGTGTTTCCAAGACTACTAAACTAATCGGTATTTCGAGACATGATCCTTTGTGATCATCCCAACGTTATGTAATAATTCACCGACTCTGGGTATCAATGGTCAGGGCGTTACAACACTATTTCTTAACATAGAAGAAAGATCATAGTCCTGAGTTCTACGGTAGAACCGAACTCATTTGATACCAATTTTTCACGACCCATCCTCGGGACCTGTGCCGTGACTAACCTAAGCCCGCCTTCCGTAGGCCTGGGGCTGGCGACTAGAACCAAGATGTAAATCCCCACAAAAAGGGGAAGACATTTCCTTTATAAGAAAATAAAGACCATAGAGTTAGCAAGCAGAAGTAAACACTAGAAAACATTGTGTACAATAGTAAGTGCGGAAAAGTCAGTGGGCCAGAATGCAAACCCAAAATGAACTATGTACAACTGGAAAGGAAGTACAACAACTAAAAAGTAAAGCAGCAATGTCGAGCCATCTACTGGAATCACACCTGAAGCGTGTGTACAGATAGCCTCCTCAGCTCCTCGGGTCCTGCCGTCCGCCCCGTGTACGTCGCGCCCAGTGGTACACCTCCTGGTACCAACTTGCTCCACAATCCACCTTCGGGAACCAACTCGTCATGAGTTCCTCCTCTAGGAACCGTCAAGCTCTACAAGCCTCAACCTCGATCAGTGATGTCCGTCGTCTGCAACCAAAAAAACGTAGTGGAGGAGAAGCCCGTGCAGGGGTGAGTATACGATACTCAGTAGGGACCCCGAGACCCCCGAAGGTCTCCCAGAATCCAAAAAGGGTAAACCAAAAAGGAAATATACAATCACTAAGTAACATCAAACACTACTTAGGTATAATCCCATAAATATACCTAAGTCCTCAATTCCAGTTCGGATCCATCATCCGAGCCCAAGTTCGATCACGTCCACATAGGATAGTACAACCCAATCCACACAAGAAAGCACAACCCAATCCACATAGGAAAGAATAACCTAATTCACATAGGAAAGCACAACCCAATCCATATTGGAATTCACAACCCAATACACACAGGAAAACAAGTAAATCATATCGGAGATAATAATTGAAAAGTCAAGACTCATCTCACATAGGTATACTTCTTCGTAAGGTGATAGAGATGATCAGATGTAGCCACTGATTCATCTAAGCCGGGACCCACGTTGGATACTATACCTAATAATCTATCGGACCCATGTAGGTTACAAGTATAGTAGTTGTCGACATCGAACCCATGGAGGATTTCAGTACGGTCATCTTCACTGCCGAACCCACGAAGGATTTCAGTGCAGTCGTCATCTCTGCCGAACCCACGGATGATTTCAGTGCAGTCGTCATCGCTGCCGAACCCACGGAGGATTTCAGTGCAGTCATCATCGCTGCTGAACCCATGGAGGATTTCAGTGCAGTCATCCCCGTTGCCGATCCCACAAAGGATTTCAGTGCAGTCGTCATCGCTGCCGAACCCACGGAGGATTTCAATATGAAAGTCTTCACCGTTGAACCCACGGAGGATTCCAATATGGTTGTCATCGTTGTCGAACCCATAGCTATTGGGGAACTCCTCATCTATCGAGTATAGTTGTCCTGCCGCTACAACCAAGCGCTTCCCACTAACCTTGGACTGATGTAGTACTCCACCTGTTGAGTGTTGTGGGCCTACTGCTACAACAAAGTTATTCCCACCATGGGTCTGCCGCTACAACCAAGAGCTCCACCTTATAGCCTACAAAGGTACTCCTTCTATTGAGTATCACGGGTCTGCCACTAAAACCAAGAGCTCCTCCACCGTGGGTCTGCTGCTACAACCAAGCACTACCCACTGGGCTATCGAAACACTCCGAGTCGATTGATCAGAACTCGTCAAGTCTCAGCCAGCTCTAGGGTTTCCGCACACAGCATTATCATTCTTGGAGGGTCCACTCCACGAGCCAAGAGGTCGATACATCAACTCACATGTAGTCTAGAGTTGATGTATCCCCAAATTTCGACTCGACATAGGGAACTCAATGTGACAGACTACGCTTCAATCGGACGCCCGGTCTGAGAGTTATTGGCTTTTTCATTCCAGGGTCCCTGTTGGTTTTTAAGTCAAAACCAACCCGACCACACTCCAACTGCCTGAAGACCTTGAGCTGAATAATCCAAAAGGTCTTTCTCACTATGAGTAATCTAACAAAGTCTACAGCACATCAATCGGATGTCCAGAGCTCATGTTATAAGTGTTTTCGCTCCGAGGGCCCGGTTGGTTTCATGTTTGAACCAATCCGGCCGTACACAAAGTTCTCTGAAACCTTGAGTTTGATATACCGAAACAACGGTCTCGATTAAAAGATCGCATCACAATAGAAGTTGAGTTTATTGGAGGTCCTTAGCCCATGATATGGTCAAAAGATTGAAAATAGTCTGAAATGGAGGGTCTAGGCCCGGCCCGGCCCAGCCTGGCCCAACCCCCCTGGGTCAGCCCGAACCGGGTCGAACTGAACTGGGACCGGACCATTAAGGCATGGCCCAGCCCAGCAGCCTCGTCCCGTCCCAGCCGGTGTGGCCCGGTCCGGCGCGTGCGGCCCGGCTCGCCTGGGTGGCCCTGCCCGGTGCATCCGGTCCTGCCTGGGTGGGCACAGCCCGTGTGGCTGGTCGGCTCGACCGTTTCGGCCGAGCGGGAAATGGGGGGGGGGGAGGTGCTGCCCACCCCACCTTTGATTGAAGTGGAATGAATTTAATGTCACTCCCTCCCCCCAAAACCCGAAATGACAAATCCGATCCGGTCCTCCACGGCTTAGCCGCGACGGTCTCCTCTAGCGGCGCGCCGCAGCTGCTCTCCACGGACCACTGGACGGGCATCGGTGGTCCGTTCCTCCCGCTGTCTATGCCTACGGTCACTACAGGACAGTTAGATTACTTAGAAGGGTTCAAAACGACTTTTCGGCATGCTTCATCATCGCCTGTCGATCCGCACATAAATAACAAGCTGTGGAGGGTTGTCGGGCCATGTTTGTTCGTCTCGTGCCCTCCACATTAGATGTTATCAATTGTAAAACATTTAAACCCATGTTTTTTATCATTTAAGAGGGTATAATTTATCCAAAATAAATTATACAAACACCCTGCAAGTAAATTCCCACACACGAGGGTATAATTCACATAAAAACTATATATGAAAAAACCCCTACCATGAAGAAGTTGTCGAACGAGGATCGTCGCAGAAAAAGATATCGCGGAAGACGGCGTCGCAGAACAGGATCGTCGGCATCGTGGTACACGGCGTCGCGGAGAAGAGGATCATCTGTGTCACAGTACACGGTGTCACAGAGAAGAGGATATTCGGTGTCGCGGTACACGACGTCGCGTCGTCGATCTCCGGGGAACTTGCATTCTTCATCGTCTTTCGTCAGAGGCCTGCGTTTTTCATCGTTCTTCGCTTTCTTCAAGACTAGAGTAATTTCTCCCCAAACCTTCTCACACAAGGAATTTTCCCACAAAGAAATAAGACTTTTTCTTATTTTTTTAACACACACAATCCATAATCAAATTTGAAATCCAAAATAATTAATGAATTAATTACATTGAATAACTAAAACAATTAATTATTAAGGGATTTGACTTGCAATAAGTGGGGGTGCGGGTGTGTTACTCAATTAATTAGAGAGTTTTCCAACTTAATTGGAGGTTTTGAGGAAGTTGAAAAGGTGAGGATCGTGTGGGGCCCACCTCATTAATTTACTATCCAGAGGGTGTAGGATATAGTGGGTCCCAACTCAACTTCCATTAGTAGGTTTAAACTACATAGAAAATAAAATAAAGATTGTTGCAAAAATTTTATTTTATGCATTAGTTAACCCATTTTTTTAATAACCACACCGAAGCAAATGCAACTCCAATAAAGGTGTTCTTAAGCAATTTCCGGTGCTACGGTTTCTTCGGTGCCCTCAAATTTCGATTCTGAGCACCAGTTCAAAAGTTAGGAAAACTCACTCGTTCGTTCACTGAATGTATCTGAGCTAAACTTCAAAAATTGATTCTAGGCTCACCGGGCCTCAGAATCAGGTGCCGTCAGAAACTGCTTACTTGTAAAATCCCAAATCATATGAAGAAAAAATCTCTCTTGAAATTTACGGGTCTTCACAAGGTCTTAATGAGAAAATATGTACATTAAGCACTTGTGATCTGTGAAGACCTCAAATCTCCCCCTGAGGTTGTAATGTCACCACAGATTTAGTGATAACTTGATGACAAATAGATCTAGATCATGGTTGGAATAGTTGATTTTATATTGAAATAACATCCTAGAACCAAAAGAGATCACTCCTCATTATTGCATTATCACAAACCCAAACCCTAGATGGGATTCATCCAAAGACACAATAAACATCACCCCATCCTCGGGAGTCCTAAGCACTAGAGAACTAACCAAATTCACCTGAAGATAGTAAAATTATTCATAGAACTACTCACCCTACAATAATTCTTATCATTTTCTATTTATAACTATCAACAACGATGCTACATGAGAGAAATTAGGTATGAATCTCTAGTAGTAGCCTTCCAAACCTAGAAAACTACAAACCTATGCCCCAATATTGGGTGTCTCTTAAAAAAAAACTACCTAGAATATTGATGGATCCATTGTTACACACTGCAGAGACACCACATGTCGATGTAAGTGAAACTTTAATCCCCATAACTTTCACTTGAACAACATTCCATGTACTTTGTGATGTCGAAGGACCTCTAAGGTAGTATTGAGATGCTCGATATACTACACCTATGAGGTAGTTTATATTAGGATTTGATCAATGAATACGATGATGAACCAGTCCACGAACTCACAAAATATGGAGTTCATAATCCCCATGAACACACCTAGTGCATTTGTAACACCTAAAGACATAACGATGAACTTGAAGCGCTCGTTTCTGCACCTAAAATTAGTTTTCGGGATGCAACCCTCCCTCAACATTAAATAGTTATAACCATATTGATGCTGAATCTTATATAACCAACCTGATCCCCCCAGCATGGTGAAAATACCATCTATTCTCGAGAGAGGTTAGCATTTATTGATAGTTACTTGAGTTAGACTCTGGTAGTCTATACAGAGCTTCAGAACACCATTTTACATCATCGAAAACAAGACCGGAGCACCCCATATTGACACATTCGATAAGATGAAACCCTTATTCAACATATCTTAAATATTAATATACAACTCCCACAACTCGAATGCACCTTCTGATAAGGTTGCATCGAGATCAGGTCAACTCCATGATGTATGTCTATACCAAGCTCAACGTCACATCGAGGGTAGTCACAACATCTTTAGAGAAAATATCCAGAAATTATTTCAAACACCATGGAACCTCCAATATCTCTACATTCTTTGACCCCACTAATAGCTTAACTAACAAGGAAGAAAGAGGATGCACACGCCAGCTACCCATCTTATTGATCTAGTCGCCAACGAAAGATACATGATGGCCTTTCATGTCTGAAAACATGACACTCATCGGGAATAAGACAAAAACAATATTCACATAATATAACTAGACGATGACAAGAATAAACCTATATTGATGAATCTATAATATATTGAGATCCCCACTAGACTGTTTCATCCCAAACATCAGTCTACATCCCTGGTAAACATCAGTCATGGTTGTCTGACCTCTAAATAGTGTACACAACACCTGGGGTATACAACGTCTCAGTTTCTCAAGTCACAAGGCATGGCCTAGACATGGTGAAATGAAGGAGTGTGAATATCTTGAATCAAATAAAAACAATCATGAATAATATAAAATTGATCTTATCTCATAAAATCTATGACCCTACTGTAACAACTTCCTCTATGGTGTGAAATATCCCGTAGATATCTCCACTTCCCCTTGGCTATTGTTTGCCTCCCCGACCACTCCCAAGTCGAGGTCCCTGATGAGTGCCTCCTCCAGCACCATCTTCCATTGGTGAAGTAGGTTCTTTCTCTGCCTACTAGTTGAAAGTCTTAGCTGGAAACTATTTATAAAGTGGGTGATGAGCCTGCCCACCTCCTCTATACTGAGCTCAAGTCATAAAATATCCCTAGAGGTTCCCACAGACTCTCCACGAAAAGAATCACATCCCTAGGCCTATTGGAAAAAGGGAGAGGACAAGAGGGTCATAGCTAAAATTTCTTGGATTAGATCCCCACTGGACAAACATTTTTAAGGACTTGACACTGGAGACTTTCTATTTATATCCTTACCCTTGGAAGAACTGAAGTGACTTCCATATAGTAGGAAACCTACTCTCAAGTGCCTCCTTTACACTACATCACCCTCTTTCTTATTCTCTGAGAATTGCGATTGGTTGAAGGGAGTAACCACACACTGAACATAAGGACCAAGTGCCTCCTATAATCACCTCACTGAATACCCATCATCCAAAAATTGATTTAAATAAAAATGTAGGAGTTCATTCTACTTGATCCCCAATTCCCTCATAGATATACTCCCTTGCTTGAGGGATAGTAGCTCCTTACTATCCTCAAAATTCATCATGGAATAATGGAATTACTCCAAAAACTCCTTCTCAAAGGCATCCCATGAAACATTAGTCTCCATCCTCTCTCCATGATAATTAATCCACTAATAACATGTTGATATCCTCATTTGGATCACTACAATAGGAATCTATTACCCTATTAGAGCCCAAATCAAGATGAAAGTGATCATTAACTCCTCAAGCCAAATCTATATCTCCATGTTTGAGACACTTCCCTCAAAATCACCCAGAGTCTTCTTCTAGAGAGAATGAAGTGACTTCATCCAATTTTAATCCTCCTTCATTAAGCTAACCCTCTGCCAGAAAACTGGGTCAGCCAGCTGACCCTCTACTACTCATACCACATGTGGCCGACATCTATGAGCCATAGCTGAAAGGAAAAAAATTAACTCCTAAGACGAAGAGGCATGTAATTTATTTAGGATTAATTTAAACTAATTTTATATTTTAATTTTCCAAAAAATCATTAAATAACAAGAAAACAAGTCATCATGATGCATGTACAATCGCTAGGTTCTCAAACCCTCAAATGGTGAAGCCTTTCATGGTCATCTAGTAAGCTCAGATTCCTTGCATCGGATCACAGGGGGTCCTAAAATCTCAGGTCCTAGCCTAGCTTCCCTAGCCAATGCCACATACCAAGTTTACCTAACTCATTTTTCCTATAATTACATGAAATACTTTTAGTTCATAACTCCAAACTCCATTCTACCTCTCAACCTCCCTACGATACAATTATTTGATGACCTGCCTTATTCAAGATGATGGAAGGGATAGAGTGATGACCAAACATTCGTTCCTCAATATGAATAAGTGATAATGACCACTGAGTCCTGACTCCAACAGGACCAGGGTGGAGACCATCGCTAAGGGTATAGAAATCAAAAAAAAATATTTGAAGCATTACAATTTTTATAGTAACCAAGATTGATAGATAAGTTGTATCATTCTCAAAACAACTCCATGATATAAAAAATGAAACCAAAAATCATCCCACAAGCATGTTTTAGAAAAAAATACTAGATATAAAATGAATATATAAAGTAACTAAATCAATATAACTAAGAAATGACACAACAACCATCCCAAAATTCTGATATATTAAGGTCCATCATGGTACACGTAATCTCACTGGAAACCTTAAAAATAATTATATATAACTATGGTGGGGATATAAATATACTCAGTAAGGACAAAAAAAGTTTACACGTGCACAAGTTGGAGATGTATACTAATTACCCTATTACAAAACAACAGAAACTCAACAGTTCCTTACAAGGTATACAATCCAACCAAACCTCGCCAAGGATGGCTCACCAAATAATGCCATTCAAGTAACATAATTTTGTAATAACATTGATGTTTGGGTACCTCACACCACTTCCCACTGGTTAACTACTCACCCCAAATAACCAATGCCTTGATGTTACCACACTCCTCTACAAGCCCCATTGTCACAATATTCCCGCATTCACCTGAGCCACACACCACATCCCGTCCTACTCATAGAAATATGGTCGACAACCACCACACACCTCACTCAAAAAAATATTGGACTCTTCCCAAAGAAATCATAGAAAACACCACCTCTCACACAATAAATACAATAAAGATTGTATTAAAACTCAATAAATTGCATCCTTTTCAAAGAGATTTCGGATATAAATTCCAAAAAAAGGGTGTATGGTCTATTCAGTAACCATCCATCCATTATACCACATTAATGTTGGAAAATACACCCTCCCACATAATAACGGGGCTGTTAGAAAAATTGGTATCAACATTGGTGGGGTGAGTATAGAAATCACAATGAAATACAAGTTTGTACATTTACGTTAAAAAACACATCCCAACCAATGGGTTTCCAAAAAACAACAAGACAACCCAAAAAATACCTTACTACTACTCTTACAAGCATATCCACATAACAACCACAACAAAAAATCAACCCACCCCTTTTATTTAAACACTTATCATTATATATTAATAATATCACTTATTTCATTCCAAAACTACTTGGGAAACTACCAACCATAGCCCAACCCAACACATTGAGTTACAAAAACTACAGAAAACTAGATTGCAGTCCCACTGCACAACACTGTCTAATAACCATAACTCTATCCAGACGCAGTCCCACTATAATAAAAGTCGATCCATCCCACAATAAATCAATCTATCAACTTGAGATTTAGTCAATCCTCCTGAACCACCACCCACAATATTCCCACAACAATAACCACAAAAACTATATCCCCGCTGCACATGCATACAACACCCTTCACATAGTACCAATCCATCAGCCCACCCATGATCCCCCCAAATGCTACCTACACCACCATATAACCCTCATAAATATAAAAACCCAAATAGTGCACAACCACACCATAAATTATTGAGGGTATTTATATTTAGCCAACAAAGGTTCTTTAATTTCACATTGATAAACATCAGAGATCAAATATCATGTCTGATCCCAGGGAATCCTTTTTATTTAACAGGTTAAACATGATTAATCAAATTTCTTGTTTATGATCATTCCAATAGAGAATCAACAATAAGTATAAAGCATCATGGGTGCATAAGAAAATATCACCAATGGCCATGATTTTCAGAGGGATAAAACCAATATAATTCACTTTATAGATCAATGATAATAGATAAAATAAGGGACCATCAACATCTCCCTCGTACCCCATTTATTAGTTTGTATAACCTTAGTAAATTTTGGATTCATCTGCTCCCACAAAGAGGCTTCATTATACCCACCCCACATGATACACAATTAAAATAGAGAAGATGTAAAACACTACAGAGAATAAAAGGTGACAAAAAATCCTCTTTGTACCAAAAAGTGGTGCTTGACTTGCATGAAAACTCCATAAAATCTAGATTGATAGTTGCTGCCCAACACAAGACTATGAAGAAAGAGAAGGATCTAGGAAAAAAAGAGAAAACTAAAACACACTGGTAAGAGAAGGACACATCTTTGAAAATCCAAATCCAATATCAATTGAATGGGATATGGTTTCCAGGGATATTAATGTCGGATTGTGGGAAATACCATGCAGTTTGACTATTTCAATGTTCGCTAGAGCATTAGAATATTAATGATATATTTAACATCTTTTGAAAGACCATTAGAAATGGTAAAAAAGGCTTTAAGATGAAATTAAATGACAGAAAAAATAAAAGGGGAAAACAATAAAATATATAAATGAGTCACTGATGGGTGAGTCACAGATTGAAATCCAATAACAACGAGCCACCAATAGTGATTAACTAACGTTAAGCTACCGATGTTAAGCTATTAATGATGATATATTGATGCTGATATACTTCTGTGACCTACTGACACCTGATTAATCAATGTCAAAAATCACTGTTGTCTTGAATCATTGACTCCCTAAATCACAAACACCCTAACTCACTGATGCCCTAACTCACTAATTTCTTGACTCACCGACGCCCTGAATCACTGACCCCCGACCTACTAACGCCTTCGACCTACCAATGCCCTGAATTACCCATTCCTCAACCTACAATTTCTTTTGACATACTGATGCCTCGACCTACTTATTTATTTACCTTTAGATGCCTCAACCTGCCAACTCTTCAACCTACTGATGAATTAAACCTATTAAAACCTCAACCTTCTAACGCCTTGACCTATCGACACCCTAACATACAAATGAAAAAACATGAAACATGGAAAACTATTGAAATGAGCTAATTTCATCTCCCCAAACATCCTAAACACTTGATTTTTACAATTTAATGGACCACAGAGGTTCATTCCATTACAAGCATCCTTGGAATGTTTCATGCTCACATGATAGGAATTGGTCACCATGATTCCATAGGTGCACCTCCCGATTCTCTTGAGGCTTTCAGTTATCATCAATTATCTAATAATTATAAGTGATACTATACCCTCTAAATTGAAGGAAAATAATAAATGAAACAAGAAAAAATGAAATATTATCAACAATATAGATAAAAAATATCCAAAATTACACAATATCCTCAATCTATGAAATTTCATTCATAAAATAATAATAAATTCCTGTATAGAAACTATGTTAATTACTTTTTAAATAATAATTACCCCAAATCTAGCCATTTATCCCATTTTTGGTCTCATCTTCATGCTCTAGTCAGAACCACATAATTCAAAAAATAAATCTTAGAAACCTTTCCATTGTTTAAACTGGAATCCATTATGTCATCTAGGGAACTAAATGGTTGTCCAAACAATGTGTTGATAAAACATATTAGGTCCGAACCAACGAAAACAAGTATTGATTAGAATGTGTAATAGCGAATTAAATAGTATGATATAAATAAAATTTACTAATGTTAAATGATAAATAATTAAAATAAACACATTGAAACTCAGAAACCGGGTCAATTTATTATTTCAACAATAATTAATTTTTTCTAGGGTTTTTATTCATCTATCCATACAAATGAATTGTCCAATAACTAGTATCTATAATACCATTGTATTATTTCATAATGCATAAGTTTGTTCCATGGAAGACTATCCTCTAATTCACCTGTAACTATATTGTCTCTTCATATTAATGATATCCTTATATGTGTGCACCATGGGTCTGAGCAATGTACCTAATGACAATATGGTTTTCCCTAAGAAACTCCTCCATATTTTTTAATTTTTCACTATATATATTTATATATTTAGATCCCAACAGAGTTAAAGTGAGCTCTAATGCTAATGGATAAATACACATCTAGTTCACAATAGATGCAATGGGAATTTTCATACAATGGGTCAATGACAGGAAAAATTTGTAATTCAATGAATACTATCCAATTAATGAAAATGTACCTATTCTATGATGATTTATCAAATCACAGGGTAATTTTTCAATTTTAATTATGAAATTATTAAATTACTAATTTAAATGTCAATAATTTCATACTAAACATTCACATGTCATGAATGGAAGAAATATACTATTTAAAACCCCTAGGGTGTCATAGTTCCCATTATTTGATCTAATGGCTTACAAACCACTACAAAATTGATTTTCAATAGAATTAGATTCATATAA
The DNA here is from genome assembly GCA_963277665.1 of Viscum album. NCBI lineage: Eukaryota > Viridiplantae > Streptophyta > Magnoliopsida > Santalales > Viscaceae > Viscum > Viscum album. The sequence goes on along the minus strand of OY728165.1, from coordinate 1,330,822,953 downwards.
AATGTATTTCAAATACTTGTTAAATGATAGGAACACCATATTGTTGGAAACAATCCTAGTGTTTCAACCATAGAATATCTAGATGGGATCCACCAAAGTATTATTTAATGGGATTCTTGGTTAAGAAATTATTCAAAAATGAATTTAGTCATGTAAATATCCAGCTGATGTTATCTCATATGGTATATATACTACAAACCCAATATAGGTCCTAGAGAGAGCATTCAGACCCCCTTCCTATTGAGAATAGAATAATATCCATATGAATCAAGAATCGTGATCATCAAAAACAAAAAATATATATCTGTGGACAGTGATAGAATCATCTAGTTAGTTAGGAAGAAGAAGAAACATGGAGATGGGAAGGATAGTTCATACATTCTGAGTAAAAATATCACATGCATGACCTACTAATTAAAGAAAGGATTATAGACCGAAAATAAAACATTACAGAAACTGTGGAATCACTATAGAAGAAATAATGTTGGTTAATTTTAAATTGAGGTTGAAATAGAGGTTTTTGAAACATAACATGGTCATGAGGTTGAATTATTACACATACCATGATTAAATTTTCTAACATGACCTCCTCCTAGACACTATGATTCCACTAGCTAGAGAGTGTAAGAGAAGAATATAGATTAGAATACATATATACAAAAAAGAAAAATGATTAGGACCCTAGTTAGATAGTAGAACCCCTTTTGTTAGTTAGTGTCTCTATAATAGTTCCCATATTTCATTCCTTTACAATCCTCTGAATGAATGAGACCTCAAGGTCCATGATATCCTATTGAAATTATTTTCAGACAAAAAGGGATTCTTTTTAACAAAATTTAAATTAGTTCAATATAAATTTAAAATAGAATTAAAAATTTTATTGGGGGTGGTGTGGGGTTTTATTACCTCTCTACGAAAAATATGTTCTCCATGAGCTATTCTCACATGGAATATTGCATTTTATTATAGAAAACTCTAGAAACTACACATTCATATCCACCACACTCTCCCTATTTTCTTCTTTAATATGACCATGTATCCACTAGTCTCAAAAAAGGTATAGACTTTCCATGACGAATCATATCAGCATGATCTATATTATTAATTGGGTTCTCCTCAAAGTATGAATTGGAATCTTGATCGATATTATCAATTTATTTAGTTTCAGAATGATTGGGATTGTATAAATTTAATTTTGACACATTATATATGTTAGGCGTGGAAATATTTGACTATAAAAGAGAAAATTTGTAATATAGTTGGATTATACTATAAAATAACATAATTAAAAAGAAAATATTTGGAACTAACATCTAATACAAACAAAAATGGAATTTCCACAACATCAATGACTCCCTTAAAACTAATTGGTGACCATATTTATATTAAATCATAGTTTATAGAATATTCTAGGATGTATCTTACATGAGACCGAATCTGATGAGTAGTGACTCACTTGTATTTAATCAACACCAAGGTGAATTGAATGATATTTTTTATCATTACATTAAAGGATCCACTCATATAATTTAGTGAAAGTAATTATTATTGGAAAACTCCATGAGATCATATAATTGGTCCAAAAAATCAATGAATTCTAGAATATATGCTCACAATAAGACCTCCAGAATTTGAATTTTCTATTAGGATTGTCCACTAATATTGAGATGACGGATTATGCTAAGAAGATACTATATACCTAACTCCACTACAAATAATTAATAAAATATGACATTCAAAATGTATCATGTTCAAATACGATTCCTCATGGAAAAGTTCCTTGAATTTACCTGATTAATCTATGATGATGGACTTTAAGAAAAGAAATAAATAGTATACCTTCATTACTTAACTGATGAGCACTCATACTGAACCATTCTTCTAGGTTTTCCTAGGTAATCCATTCCTTCTATAAATATTAATATCATTAAACCACAATTTTGGAAATGAAAAAAAACAAAATAACGTAGTAGGCCGCTCATTCTCATACATCACCCACTAATAGGTATATTATTGGGCCACAAATCTAGTAATCGATTTCATCGCCCCTAATATGCATTACTACATTCAGAGGTCACAATATATAATTCTCAATACATGATATACAACCTTTTTTGAAAAACGTAATTCCCATATTATATTCTCATGAAATCTCATAAGAACCCATAAATGACCTGGGAGATTAAAATTTTTATCATAAAAAAGGTACTAGAAAGAGGGTGGATCCAAACCATATTTGTTTTCTCTTTAGTATAAATCCCAAAGACCCAAAAAATATTTCATATTGAAATTATTAAATAGTGAAGGAACAAGAGAGGTTGATATCAGTTTTTCTATCCCTTAAGACTCCTGAAAAATGATATACATATCCACAAAATGTTTTATGATTCCACCACTTAACAACTGATTCCCATACGAGAAAATTTCATATCTTCAAACTCAATGATTAATAAATAGAGTTTCCCTTTCTTGGAGTATATCATAAGTCAATTTTAAAAAACAACATATTATCGATCAACCACTTATACTAGAGGTTGAGGTTCTATATCAAAAAACATTGAATTCAAGACAATGTGATCCAAGTTCACCACGAATCTCCTAAAAATAGATATTGTATCAAGAACATCAGTGTGTATAGATCCATTTCTATCTCCATGGAATAGGTTGGATAATACCACCAATGTGGTTTCAATTTCCTATAGCCATAAATATTCACTTAATCTTCATATATCTGAACACCTATAACACTAACTCTTTATGCATGGAAAAAAACTAGTATACCCCTTACTCATATTAGGTAGTGTTATGAAAAATTCTAAGTATATCGTGATCATTTATTTGTAGAAATTATTCTCTTAAAAATTAGACTAAAAAATCACCTCATTCTTAGTTAGACCTAAAATATATTATTCTATATGGGAGAATTCAATGAAGAATCACTAATAATATCCTACCAAACCTAGACATATATAAATATCAAAGAATGCCTGATGGTATTTCCAATTAATTTTATTTTCCTCCTTTTTTAATTTAATTACACTATATCTATTGAGATAACATTTCCTGTGAAGTGATATAGGTCTATCTGGAAATTAAATTTTGAAATATTTTGAAATATCCAACATTCTCTCAAAACACAGAATATGATTATGATGTTGGATATGTTCATATAAAAATTTGTATTAAACCAATATGTCATTTAATAATACCTCAAAAAAACTAATACACATACAAATTGATGATCTATATCATTAATTTCATGAATACCATCATCATTGTTGTTAAAATAAAATGAATTACCATGTATCCAAATTGGCCACACCTACTTTTTAAATTATTCTGCGGTATATTAGATTATTCAACTTTAACTGATGGTACATTGAATTAAATTTAATCAATTATAATTTTCATAAACCAATTATTTTATGAAAAATATCATCAGTCTGAGGGAGCAGATATTAGATCATGAATTTCTTATGGATCAACCATTATAAATCCATAAAAAACCCCAAGCTACAACAATTCATCATGGAAAATAACTGCTGGGATCCTCAATGTGATATAATAGTCCATTTTAATCCCATAGAATCTAGACCCTTTAACTACACCTTTAAATCAGGAATCACCAAAGGTTCTATTCTATAAGTTGGAATGGAAATAGGTTTCTATAACAACCACTACATGTGAACTTGAACACTCAATCGAGTGAAATTAAGGAGAACACTATAGAAATTTCACCCTTCATGTGTTCAACCATTGGTGGAAATGTTTTATATTATGAATCTCTTTAATCCATAATAAGTATATCAACTGTGGATATGGGCCAATTTAGTTATCTTGGAATTTTTCATACCTGACCAGACTGATGATCTCACTCACCAAAATAGAGATGAATTTTTCCTTATGGATACATAATTGGTTACAATCCTATGATAATAATAAATATGATAATGGGTTATAAATAGTCAATATATACCTAAAACCATATCAAATCTATCTATTAATCAAAAATTTATCCATGTGAATATAATTGTAGAAAATTTCATGAGGTGATTCCTTATTGCATCAGATATCATAAGATCGTTCCCCTAACATTTATCAATAGTCATATACCCTTACACTCATAACACATAGAAAACAATTTCCTCAAAATATTGAGAAAATATAATATTATTTTATTTTTTTATATCAATAAAATACATGTAATCATATTATCTAAAAGAATCATATATATGACCATGAAAAAAAACAGTATGAAAAAAGGTAGAAGTAGAATACATTCCCTAAAATAGACTCCCCCCTCTTCCTAGGGATCCAAATAGACTCATTAATGATTATTATTTATTCTAATCCTACTGCTCATGTCTCAGGGAACCACACCACTACCCCAACCCATATAACTAGATGTTCTCCAACTACATGACTTTCGAGGGGTTATTGAGTCACTCCGGGACTATGACATCTTCCATGATCCACCTACACCACTTGTTTTCTATATTCCAATAAATAAAATCATCTAGCTACACATATTACTGCAACATGGAAACTCCACTAAGGTGAATGGAAAATGCATACAATTTTTCCATCCTTAACACGCCAGTAGTACTTCAATTCCTTATGACCATAAGATAAATATCCCCTCCCTAGGATGTTAGGTTTTCCACTTCCTTTAGGTAAAATCTTGGAAAAAACGTCAAAAATTATAAATAAAAACTCATAAATCAACCTACTGGAACTACCTAAACAAAAATGGGGTAATTGATCAGGTTTATTTTGGTTATGGGAGCCTAATTCACATTGTTAGAGATGTTTTTCAAGATGAAGATGATCACCTACAACTATATTTTGTAGATAATATATTCCAAGAAGCATTATACTCTAACAATATCATATCAATGAAATTATTGGGAAATTCAGTGGATGATGTTGAAATTGATAGAGTAGCATGTCACAGACATTTTCCACTTCATCATGTGCCAAAAATTCTGAGTCCATTCATCCCTTAGTGTCTGTAGGTATTGGTGACTCAAGACCTCCTCTTGGATGTCTTCCTCGGTATTCTAATCATGTTTTCTATCATTTAAGATGACTTCCACCAAGTCATATCTAGTACACATCCCATATATTCTCCTTGTTTCATCCTCATTTCAACAAAGGATTATATGCGAGTGAAGATCTTTTGGATGAACTCAGTAAAAAATTTGTCTTCTTAATGGAAAGACTAACCATTAAACATGTGTTCGTGTTGCATTCATAACTCCCACATCAGATCAAATATTGAATTCATGGTTTAATCTCACATTCAATTTATTTCATGATCCATATAAAACTATCATGGATCTCACAATTCATTTTAATCCACGGAGCCATACAAGGATCCAATGCCATGGTGTGAGGTGTGTTCTCTTTAACAATATCTATAAATTCATCAATAATATTGTGTGGACGTATTTATACACAATGTTTAACACACTCCCCAAATTGTAGGGAACATAGTATATTAAAAATCCCAATTGAAAATAAGGGTAAATAGATAGCCATATATATAATTTCACATCCAATATTAAAATTAAAAGTTGATGGAAATACTACAATAGATTAATTTTTTTCCTTGTATCACACCGTTCATGGAATTTAAAGAACAATTTAAAGAGGAATATATTTAACAGGAAGTTAATATATCTATAGAATCAAAAATTAATAGAAATATATCTACCTTCATGTATATTATAAAGAATGAATATACACATCATAACAAATCATACCATAATGAAAATATTTTGAATGACCACAAACAAACAAAAATTTCATCACCCATGGAGAAATATGAATATTACTATAAAGAAGTGAACCCAAATAATTGAAATCACATCCCTAGAAGCATGGGATTTCTTATGCACATGTTTTAGATACTAACCAACACATTATCATTACAATGACTTAAATCAACCCATTCCAAAATATAACATTCCCAAATTGTGAATCAAATAAAACATACATTGGCTCTAATGACATTTTATCCATACATAACCAAGTTATCCCTCAACTAACTAGAAAAATGTATTCAAAAAACCAAAATTTTACCTCATTAAACATTAGAGGCTTCCAACTATCAATGTCGGTATAAAAAATTGGGGTGACTATAACTTATAGTAAAGAATAAATATCATAGTGGACACATTATAAAAACTGAACACAATCAATTACTACAGATAAATATAATATTTCCAAAATAACCCGATTACCTCAATAAATGTGTTTTCATAATGAATATTTTACTATAGTCATCCAAAGAAACAACTAAATAAAAGACTCTTAAATAAATTCTCCCAAAACAAATCTCAAATCCATTTCATGGTATCATCTCTAAATCCCGATCTCAATAAGAAAACTCAAAAAATAAAGTACATGATCCCTTGAACATGTCTAAACACTCATCTATGAAGAAATCATGAGTACTAAATGGATTCATGAATAGGGTGTAAAAAAATTAGCTAGAATTCAAAAAACAAATCTAAAAAATTAGATTAATTGTGTACTTTTTATAATAGTATACATCTATATTAGTAGAAATTCAATGCTTAATAATTAATATAAAACCACTACCCTCAGGATATAGGGAGATGTTTAAGTCATCCATACCAGTATTGATTAAAGATGAAATGTATTAATCCATTCTGATGAGTGGTTTCATCACCAATATCCAGAACACCCTTATTGATTTTCATTATACACAATAGTGTTTCTTCTATACTACTGATCTAATCTAGTGTAACACGATGAAATTTTAAATATAATTTTATATTCAATAGTGTTTTTGATGCATAATAAATTGTGTTAAAAGGGAATATATTAACATGATACATTGTGATATATTTACTATCATAAATATTTTTAATATATTCTATAGCTTATAATTTAGTCATCATCAAATTAGATTTTCTTACACACAAGATTGACCTTCTTTGATATCTTGTGTTACACATGCGACCATGTTTCACCAAATAAAAATGTACTCATAAAATATGTTTTTTAATATAAAATGACTTCATCAGGTTTATCTGCTAATTATTATGAATAATATTTACAAAATAATGAATATTTATTTTTTATATAAATATAAAATAAATTCATTTTTTACCAATTAATGAGAAATGAAAATAAAAAATAATTACATATAAAAAGAAATATTTTCCTATTTATGATTCTAAAGGTGTATTTTCTTAATAAAAAAATTATTAAAATTTGTTAATGGTTTCAATAAAAAATATATATATAATATCAAATAAAATATTTTTTTATTCTTCGATTAGGATTGATAGGCATTGAATAATAACAAAACCCAATTTAATACATAACAATTATATTTTATCAAATACAATTTTACTGCCTTTTAATGGTGAAAAAATTATGAAAATAAAATTTTGAAAATTAATTGATTTAATATGTCAAAATAAACGTTATATTTGAAATAAAATAAAAAAATAATATTAGGTTGAATTATGGGAATTCTTCTGGGAAGATTTATTTTCTAATGAATGGTGGAAAATACTGATTTTTTTCTCAAAAATAATTTTACATATCATTCTTTTATAATGATAAATTTTGTTTCAAATTAGTTTAAAAGTATAATTGGATAATATTATTGTTTATAAATTAAATTTAGGTCATTAGAACAAATTTCACTTTCAAAGTGAGTATAAATACATACAAAACATCTGGATGTTTTACCTTAAAAACATGCATTGTCTTCCCCATTACATGATTAAATTTAAGTTAATTTCCACAACATATGTGAATATAATTAGGAAAAAAATGATTATATCATTTTGATAATAAAAAATATAATTTATAATATGTTATATTTTGTTTTCACCAAAAATATTAGTTAATGTAATTTAGATTAATTAGATTTATTACATAAATTTAGCATAATATGCAAGGAAACCATATCCTTAAAGCCCAAAATGGCCTAAAAACTTTTCCAAAATCTATTATATGACCATATAACGACACTATAATTTCTTATATTGAATTGGAACTATTATTGGATACACTTTTAATATGAAAAATTACTATGGAATTCCTTTGTGAATATATTATAAGATCTCTTCTACTATAAAAGGCCTCAACTCCTCCCACTTTTTTACGCCTCTCAAGAAACATTGTCTTGACAAATATCAGCACAAATAACACTTCAAAAATGATCCCAAATCCCGAAATAATCCTTTTGGGATGAAATACATCCATATAATACCTTTGGTACAAACTTAAACAGGTTAACCAATTTAGAGATTAGGTCTTCTCTCAAGATCTTTAGTTCTATTTACATTCTCCACCCCTGAAATATCATTATTCCATGTTCACGTAACTACACCATTGTCCTAAATATAATGAGTTGTCTTTTTCAGAAATATTCAACATACACATACGTACTCTTCTATCTAATGGGTAACAGAAATACTCAATGTATGAAGAAATACTGCCTCACAAAATGATGATTTTTTATTTTTTATTTATCACCTCTAATGGTGGACATTTTGTGGTAAATTATATTTATATATGATATATAGCATATTAGTAATTTAATTATACTTATTTTATTCTTTTATAAAACATACCACTATACATTCTACTTTGTGTAAATATGATTACTTTTTTTGTGAATGTGTGGACCACCACTTACTCAATGTGATAGGATTCATTAATGTTATTCCTGGAACATATTAAGGATAATTTCAACAAAACTATATAACATATATGATATATATTTTAAAATTTATTTATTATATACATATTTAACAACTATGTTTCATTATTTTAATATGACTGTGAAATGATTGTAGAGTACAAGTGTATGTTTGACCAACCATATATATGAAAAGTGCTTTTCATTTCATAACTCCAGACTTTATTAATCATTCTAAAAACATATTCACTGAATATATATGATAAAGAATTTATGGTTTAAATTAAATATATTATAAAACCATCATCTAATTAATAATAAAAAAATTATATGTCATAACATTCATTAGAAGGTTAGGAAATTAACACCTGAAATAATCAATATAATGAAGGATTGTACTAAAACAAGTGACAATATATTTTATGAAGTAAATATATGATATTTTGAATATTATTATGATTATTTTATAAGTTGGTAACATAATTTGAACAAAAATATATGAGGATAAAGACCAAAAAACAAAAATAAAGGCTATAGTATGGGAATTTCATCTCTATTTACATTTCATTAAGACATATTTGTTATTATTCACCAATTCACATTATTTGGGGTATATACATCGTTTTGAAATTTTATATAATTATTATCCTTACACTCATGATAATATATATATCATTTAATAATATTAAATCCTGTAAATTATGATTTAAATCTTTCAAAATTTTATGCGACACAATTGAATGCTTAAAGGCTTTTCTCCTAAAGAATTCTCTTAACGATTATCTTTTCTATATAACATCATTTTGTGATAGTAAACATTTTATTAAAACAAATAATTTATTTTTACCACTTTCACCATAAATTTACTTTAATTTCTATATTCTCATATTATTTATATTAGTATTTCCTTAACCATATATCATTTTTACATACAATGTCCAATTTGATAGTTATTTCATTAACTGAGGATTATTGAAAAATTTGTATTCAATATTAAATATGAAAATATGATAAGTAATATTATCTATTGTAATTATTTGATATAAAGAATTATTAGGACTAGTAATGATGGGTGTGTCGCAGACTTTATATAGCCCCTCGATGCATCAATTGGTTCTCATGAGACGATTAATTTGGCCAAATTAAACGTGTTTATATTGGTAGGTTTATCAATCTTATGAAATATATTGATTGTATAAGTATTCATGTGCCTTAGACATTAAATCCTACAATTATTAATATTCTATCATAGATATTTCAGTTTTTACTTATCCATGATATTTTTCATTGACATATATATGAATATATTATATTCTCAGTTTATTGGTTTTCGGAAATGTGTTTCAGATTCAATCCTTGGCATATTGAATTTTCCTTATTGAGATATTTGAATGGAATGTGTTCTCAGTTATTTACATTTCTATTTTAATTTTTATATATTTATTTTTTATTTTTTCAGATTTAGTTTCCCTTACATTGAATTTGAGCTCACCCTTATTATGTTTTGTTCTATAAGTTATGAAGACTAAATCATTGAATCCAAATTCAAGTATGCAGTTTATTTCATTTAATTAAGTATCATTTTTTATTCCATATTTTTTCAATTTATTTTGTTTATCATGTTTTTAATATAGATTTCATATAATTCTAAACTGGTATTTTTTCCTTTATGATTTTATTCCTTTTAATCATGCCAATGAAATAAAATAATTCACTAGCATGAAGATTATGGAATCGGTGCATTATAGTTGAAATCAAATGATTTTTATCTGCAACATTGGAAACTAGATTCAGAAAACATAGATTTTGGAGCACAAAACTAGGATATACATTAAGTATAAGTATACAAACACAAACGAGAATTTTCGTATGGTAGTGATTCTGTGGGTATTCCATGAAATAAATCCCTATCTGAATATTACAAGTGGATTTGGTTCGGGAAGAGATTTATATTGGGGTAATATCACCGACAAGGTGTTTTGGCCTATCTCAGGGTAATAAAATACATCAAAATGGGTCGAACTACACACCTCGTTTAACAGTCTCATATGATTCTCTTAGGATTTTTTACATTGTTATACCTATAATTATGATGGATTAGAAATTAACAATTTATCCGAAGTAACCAATGATTATGATTCAAGGATTTTTTATTCATAAATTTATGTTATGTGTTATAAAAAGTTTAGAATTATTTAGATATCATAATTTTAGGAGCTAATTCAGTTTATCCCAATGCTTAGAAATGGTCCCTAAATGAAATAATGTTTTCAGTACTCTTGGAAAATGTAGAGACCACCGTACTAAGGAAACTAATATAGATGGTATTAGAACTAAGATTGTTATGAATGTATTATGGTAACATAGTTAGGTTATGAAAATTAACCATGAAAGAATGGAGAAACCTATTACATGTAGAGAATATCCATAGAGGGATCTTTTTATGAAGATTAATCCAATATCATTTAGTGGGTATAACAATCCAATTGTAGATAAATAGTTGAATATGTCTTTAGAAAAAATATTTATGTCCTTTGAATGAAGAAAAAAAAGGAAAAGTTTACACATGCAGGCTATTGTATCCAATGTGTTTTTAATAATTGGTGGCCCTTCATCTATAATTCTAGGGAGTAAGAAGAAATAAAACACATATATTGGAGAACATTTATGGAGACATCCTAATATAAATTCTTCCCGCGTGATCAATAAATTGACAGATGATATAGATTCATATATTAATTAAAATGTATGATGATAGTGTTGAGGATTATGAGTCTACATTTATATTGTTATCATGGAATGTTTAGGATTATATAAAAAACATACGGTGCAATATAAACCATTTATTTTTTGTTATTTTTCCAAATATATGATGGGAACATGTTTCATATAATATTTTATCCTACAAAATTGTAGCTTTATGTTCCACAAAAATATAAAGTGAATTCTTGAGAGACTATAATAAAGGGAAACCAATAGAATAAGAGGTCTTATGAACTCAATAAAAAAGGGAATGTGGAAAATAATATTAAGGGAGTTATAGATTTTTTAAAATTTTATAACTAAGGAATGAATCACCCTAATAAATTCTTGAATGGATTGGGAGACTATTATATGTTTGGGGAAAAGGTTCACCTTGAGAGAGAATGGAATGGAATGAAGGAAAATACTTATATACAATGTTATAACTGTAGAGAGATAAGGTAATATAGAAATTAATTCCCCATGAGTCAAGAGATAATAAATATGAAAAAGAAAAGGGATCAAGGTCAAGATTATGTTATAGATACTAATAATGTAAATTATTCAGGTGATTCTAAATATGGATATAAAAAACATATTATTAATGTATTTTATTTTTTATTTTCAGATAATATTATTTATAAAATATATATGGATTTTATAGGTGTACTTTTTTGGTATGGAGTTGAGAATATATGATAAATTGATCCAATAATAGAAATTCATTAGAAATTTAATCTATTATAAAACACTTTATTAAGGGAATGAACACCCATAATATATTCTTGGTGTTGTGATACAGGTGAAGAAATAATTAATTTGGAAAACTACTAACTACCTTGGAACTATTTAATGACTAGTCATTATGTTTTCATTGCAATCATTAATAGAGTTTCATTTTTTCACATTTATGGAATATATCCAAGAAGTTGTGTCATGTATAAGGAGTAAGGAAGAATTATTGTTTCTAGTAATAGTTTATTTTATTTTATGTTATTTCCATATTTAAATAGGATACATGATAAAGTTATTCACATGATTGGAATGAAAAAAATTTCAGCTACTTCATATTGATTGAAGGCTAATAATATATTCATTTTGTAAATTCAGGGACCTTTCTTTCAATGTATAAGTTCAAACCATTTGGGAAAATTTTACAATGTATAAAATGGTTTATCTTGAACTTTTTATCCAGATTTAAAGATTAATATATTTGATCACTATATGATGAATCTTATTCAATGAGATAAAGTAGAAATATATCAAGGTATCACCAAAAGAAAATAATTTATAAACAACGATTGTAGAATTATTTACATATAATATGAGAGGGTGAAATAAATACATAAATCTTGGAAAAATGATCACAAAAACAAATTCATAGTTCCTCCATATCTAATGAATCAAACATCCCGTAGAGCATCCCAAATTTAAGGCCTTATGACTATAAACATTATACTAACCATGTTCTCTAGATGTATCCATCAAAACATTATTGTTGGATTCATATTCCATATCCATGTTTCCATTTCCCACCAATGTTCTCCTACTAGGGAGTCCAGTTACCTGACTGTTGTACTGTTATTTCCCACATTTTAAAAAGATTTTTAAAAAAGTATTTTTTTGATGTGGTTTTTTCAATAATTGTTATTTTCACATATTACTCCTATGATTAAGGTAATTTATTTTAATATGTGAGAATGTAATTTAATTAAGGTGGGTAAAATGTAACACATGAATATTCTAAAGTAAAACATTATATTCAATAGTTTTTATGACATGTAACACCATGTATAATAAGGCAACATATTAACTAGATATAAAGGAATATATATACTATATTATATTAATATAAAACATTATATAGCTTGTATTTCATGAAACACTATGTTAACTTGTGTTAAATGCAAGAGGGACCTTCCTCGATATATTTCCTTTTACAAAAAACAAATTTCAGTTAATAATAATTTATTATTGGAATATTATTATTTAATATAATATGATATAACCTAGTCATTATGTTAATATATTTTAATAGTATTTACTAAATTGTTAATATATATGGTTTATATCAAAATTAAATGAATTCATTGGTAACCAATTAATGAGAAATGATAATACGAAACAATTGGATAAACAATGAATTATTATTATTTTTATGCTTCCAAAGGTGTTTTATATTAACAAAATTATTAATAACAACTATTTAATAATTTTAATGAAATTAATTTTTTAGATAATCAATCAAATATTTTTTATATTCACCAATTATGATTGAATGGTATAAGATAAGAACTAACCAAATTTTAAATAAAACTAATATTCTTATAATATTTTTTTTTCCACCTTTTAATGGACATCACATTTTAAATAGAATTTTTTGCACTTTAGTTGATTTCATACTTCAAAATAAACATCATATTTAATTTCAAAACATAAAAATTATCTTATGGTGTATTTTTTAATTATTTCTATGAAGACTAATTTTTTAACAAATAGTGAAATATACTGAATTTTTGTTCAAGACATATTTTTAATATAATATTTTATATGGTAATGTGATTTTTAGTAATGGTTTTAATGTTCTGTTAGATAATATATTAATGAATTTATTAAATTTTGGCCATTATAATCAATTTTACTTTGAAATTGACTATAAAAACATGGCATGCCTTTATATATTTTACCTTAGAAACACGAATTATCATCCTTTATGTGTAACTAAATTATAATTAATCTCTTCCACTTCTTTGAATGATATTTGAATAAATGGATTCCATACATTCAAAAAATAATTATTTATAATTTAATATATTTTCAATTAAGTTATTTACCAAAAATATTAGTGATATTAATTACTATTAATTCAAAATTTTAATGTTAAATTATGTTTAATATCGAATTTAGCCTTAACAGTAGGGCCCAACACAACAAATACACTTAACCAAAAGTTTCTGGGTGTCCCCATATAAAATATATACTCTTTTTTCTCAAATAGTTTACATTATTGTATCCAATTTCAAAATGAAAAACGAGTATGAAAATCCATTATGAAAATATTGTAATAGTTTGAGTCCTCCTCTATAGTAAGGCATCATCTCCTTCCACTTATTTTCACCTTTAAAAGAAAATTTGATATACAAATATCTACCCACATATCAACTCAAAATCTTGTCTATAAAAATATAATCCTTTTCTTGTGATGAAATCATTCCAAGGTATCCATTTTGTACAAACTAAAAGAGGTTACTCGATTAATAGGTAATGTATTGTCTCAAGATCTATAGTGTAATTTTTATTATCCACCAACTAAAATATCCCATTTACATGCTCATGTAAGTAAAATAGTATATTAAATTATATTTTTCTAAGGTTTTGAACTACTCTTACACACGCCACCTTCGAATAAGTAACAAACCTATTTCATTTCTGTACGGCAAAATACTTTCTCACGACACGATGGTTGTTAATTTATTCATTAGCGTCACTCATGATGGATATTTTAATGGAAAAAATATTTATTTATGCTATATATAATATTTATAAGTTCAAAATAATTATTTAATTTTTTATCAAACATACCTCTATACATTACTTTTATGGTAAATACAATGATGTTGTTTGTGGATGTGTGAACTACGGCCTCCTCAAAGAGATGTGATTCGTTGATGCTATTCATTGAACATATTAAAGATAATTATAATAAAACTATGTAAAATATATGAAATAGATTTTATAATAGAGTTATAATATAAATAATTATCATTTAAATTTCATTCTTTTAATATAACAATAAATGAAAGTAGTATTAATTCATACATATGACCTAACATCTCTACGATTAGTGAATTTCATTTCTAAACTCTAACATTAAATATTAATGTAAAAACATTTGTTCTAAAATATATATATGATAATTATGTCATGTTTTAAATTATGTTTATTATGTGACCACAACATAATTAATGAAAATAATAAACATCAATTCAAAACATACATGAGAAATCTAAGAAAATTAAACCCAAAATAGTGAAAATAATTAATAATTTTTAAAAATTGTGTAATTCGATATTATTAGATATTAATACATGACATTATAAATAACTGAACTTTTTTGTTATAAGTTGTAATAAAAAATTAAATGAATATTCATTAGGATAATGAGAACATAATAAAAGTGAATGTTATGGTAATGCAATTTCGTCTCAATTAATATTACATCATTTCCCATTTGTTATTATGCACCAAATCAATTTATTTGGTGTATATATTTCATTAGGAAATGTTATGTGTTGAATATACATAATATAATGATATTATATGTTCTATTTTATATTAATTATTCCTTGGGATTATGATTTAATTGTTTCAAAGTGGTATGTGACACTTTGGATTGGTTAATTATTATTCTCCAATAAAATGTTTCAATGTGGTATGTGACATTTTTTCATAAGGTGTCCAGATAGAAATTTATTTGATTAACATAGAATTATTGATAAATAAGTAATATTTATTCAATATGAATATTCAATAAGTAATATTATATATTTTGATTATTTTATATAAGGAATTAATAGGATTGGAAATGGCGGGTTGGCCCTAGACATTATGTCAGCCCTTGATTCATCGATAGGTTCTCATGAGATTGTTAATTTGTACCAACTTCAATAGGGTTTATATATGTATTTTTATCCTTATTATGAATTGTACTGATGGTATAGGTTTTTATGTGCAATATAAATAACCAAAAATAATTAATCATTTTTTATAGATATTTCAGTTATTATTTACACAAGATATTTTGTGTTGACATATCAATGGATGTATTCTATTATCAATTTATTGATTATGTGGAATTTAATTCATATTAATATCTTTTCATGTAGAATCTTATTTATATAGTTTTTCAAGTGGAATGTGTTATCATTAATTTACCTTTCCATGTTAATTTAATCTTATTAAATCATTATTTATTACTCTTTAATTAACCATACGGAGCATTTGAGCTCACTCGTATTATTTGTTTCCCTAGGTTATATAGTATAAAAAATTGAATGAGCATTCAGGGATAAAAATTATTTAATTTTAATATTTATCATTTTTTTATTTCAGTTTTAGAAATGTTTTATAGGTATCATTTATTTAATCTGGTTTTCAACGATTGCTAAAATAATTGATACATCGAGATTTTATTCCAACTAATAATGAAAATTTAATAATATAATGCACAGATTCTATGATTCCGTGGTAGGTACATTACATCCACCATTATCTATATTTTCTCACTGTATCTGACTCATGCATCCAAATGCACAACCCTAGTCTAAGGAATCTCCCCAAGGATATTGTGTTTCTCTCTATAGAACTCCATCCTCTATTTACAATTATCCCATATACATATTCATATTGAATTAAAAATAGTCCCAGGGTTGACCCCCATGCAATGGGAAAATTACATATTTAGTTCACAACAAACCTAAGATGAATTCCCTTACAATATGAAAATCATAAACAAAATTTCTAATTGTTTCCAATTTTGAAATTCCATTGTTCATACAAATTAACTATTCTTAAAGGAATTTCAATAATATCTGTATATTATACCTTAGTGCATGATCCATGTCCATAGATGAACCTGATCTAAGGAACCCACAACCATATAATCAAGCTATATCTGACCCATGACTATATATGCACAGCTTGTGTCAAAGGCATCTTCCCAATTACAACATATTTCTCTTAAAATCATGTCTCCCTATTTCACATGAATCTTTATATATATATATATATATTAAATTAACCATAGAAAAATGAAAAATTCATATTCCATTGGCCAATTAGAGAAAATTTTATAAACAAACCAATGTTGAATTCCCATGTTATGGGCTAATCGAAATACAATGTGCTAATTCATTTCGTATAGTAAAATTCAGGAAAATAGTTGGATTACAAGAACATTTAACCAAATACTATATAAGTAAACAAGCCCCATGAAAAAAATTTGAAATCAATAATTTAAATTTCACTTATATCAAACTACTAATTCACATGTGATTCTATGCCCATGTTTTCAATTTCAAACACATATATTGACAATGGATTCAAGTGTTGATCAAAATAAAACCCCATTGGTCCAAAAATTTATTTCGAGAGTTATTCATTCGTATAACCTAGATTTATGAACTAGGTCTATGGGTAGGCAGACAACATAGTTATCAAAAACACATGGTTCTCAATAAATAATTAATTTTATAGGATACATGGATGGTCATGGTAAAGTGATTTAGGCCATTCAATTTGTTTCGAATTAGAGGAGGCCACACAAATGGTGTGCATATAAGATTTTACCTAATACATATAATATGAAAAATAGCATAAAAATATTGTTTAGAGTAACTACCTCATCTAAAAAAAGGGTAATATAAAAAATAATGTATAAAATATAATGCTAAATTCCTTAATTTTTTATAGTTAGTGGTAGAATCATCACTCTAGGGATAAAGGAAAAAGAAACATGAATAATGGAATATAGTTTCACCAATTATCATAATAGGTAACTGATTACATCACTCTCATGTGAATAGTGGATGATGGAATAACATTATGATGTTTAAGAAACTATTGAATCCTAGGGGAACACTTATAGTTCTCGGTTGGAAGAGATTTTTACGAAACATTAATATGATCAAAATGTTATATTACAAAGTTTCCCCTAGTTACAATCCATGATAGGCCTACTGAAAACCCATTATGGTCTAACCAAGGATAAAGAGCAAATTCATTATTACATAAAACACATATATTATTCTTTATATGTGAAAAATTTTCTATTCTCATACATGTATATAGTGCACTATAAGAAAAATGTGGAAATGGATTCCTAAAACATCATGTATCACCTCCATGATATTCAATAAGAGAAGCTGAAACATGAGAGATATGAGATCTCCGAGATAATCTTTATGAGAAATCTTAGAGAGGGGGAACTAGTTATGCATCACATTGTTATGGTGATTGATTACATTGATCTCATGTAAATATTTAGTTTTTATCTACATGATGAGTGCCACAAAAAATCATTTTATTCTCACTTCATCATATATCATATTATTTCACTATGAATTTTAATCCATGAAATACATTGAATTCATTCAAAAAAAATACCATCCTTTATATTTAAAAGAGATTTGAACATGAGGTGTGAAACACATGGATTTATTATGGTGAATTAATATAAGTCCATTGAACAAGTCACCATGGCACACCCAGTATTTAAGGATCTTGAGCATCATACTTCCATGAAGGGTATGATCTATAGGTAGTATAGGGAATAATATGCACTATGTTATCCATATGGACATCTTGAGAATTGAATGAAGAACATCACATAGTTAACAATACAAAGGGAATATTATAGTGTGTTAACAATCATGTATAATCATTCAATATCTAATATGTATATTTTCTATATATAATATCATGATAATGTTTTATTTCAATTATGAGAGTTAAATATAATATTTTTGTTTTCTATATTAGTGGTGGATCATCATGCAAGGAATATAAAAATATCGATTCCTTTTATAGAGAGTAAATCAACAAACAATGCCAAAAAAAGAATGAATTTTTTCTTATTAAGCTATAATTTAATGAATAATATTACCATAAAACAACATAACCACGTATTTTTTATAATTATATAGTAATATATTGAACTTTTGAAACAAATTGTATTTATTTTACTAAGAAAATGTTTCATATGATATGAAATCTCTTAATAATAATAATTACATTTGAGAACATGATAATGAAGTGTTAGAGATTGATAGTGAATCATGAACTCATGAATAATATAATAACTTGTAATTTTTGAATGAAATAGGTAAACAAACGATGAATGATTGAGAGAGATCTGACGAGATGGTTATTTCGAATCTTTTGAAATAATACCACACGACTAATGTCTATCTTATATTTTTTAGAAACTAATAAAACTAAATTTTTCTAGAAATCTATTATGGTCCACTATGATTATAGAATTATTATATTGTGATGAGTTTTATGCGCTTATATTAGAATTTATATATAGGTATTCACACATCATTAACTTTAGGTATGACATGAGTACTTATGGTTACATATACATGATGAGGTATAAGTTATAATCATATAATAAATGTATGGAATTATAGATTGATGTAGATTATTAAATAGAAAATATGATAATAAATGATTTTATAAAATCATGGTGGAGAGTAATGTAATAACTAATTAATTTATTATCTATGGGAGTTAGAAATTAAATCCCAACTCACAATCCATATACACTATAAACTATTTTATTAGAGAAATGTTTAAAATAAACTTACATGATATAGTTAGGTCAATCATGATTCATGTAAGTTTCATAGTACCCATATAGGGATATAAATCATAGACAAATTTGTAAACATGAATCTATATGTCAATAGAGGTGGAAAATATAAATACCTTAGTGTTCTATAGTGTAATTAAATATTTATTTTAATATGCTCACCTATGGTTTTTTGGTATTTTTTATGCTTCATTGAGAAATTAAATAAAACCATACCAAAATATGTTTATATTTATAAGATATTAAAAGTTATTAGGGAATAATTATATATATTTTAAATTATATAATAATTTAATATTGAATATACAATCCAAATTTCAAGAGATAGACAACATATTGAATGGATATAATTTGTGATTGATTGAATTTAATAAAGTTGATAAGACAGATACCTAAGTGTAAGAATAGTATCAAGTTGCAGTAGTCCTCATCTATGAGGTATTTTAGAAGAATCATGTATTGAATAAAAGTACAAGATAGTTTATTGAACTAGAGAGATGTGGTTTTCTAGTAATAAATGGTGTTGACTAATTATTAGTTGAAAAATATGACCCACATTCCTAAAAAGAAGATGTATGTAATTTAAATGTTTATGGATGACAATAATATATTATTTTTAAGATTGATTACATTTTTTTAAATATCATGTGTTCTAATAATTCCACTAGAAAAAATAAATACTTATTGTTGTAGATGGGGTTTTTTGATGAAATAAGACAATGTATGTAATGTTACTACTCATAAAGAATGAAAATTGTCTAATGGGTTGAAAAATCCCATTGAATAGAAAATAATAAAACAGTTTATCTAATTTTCATTTTTATTCCCATCATTAGCACATATTACATATTTGTATACCATGACTATGGTATTTTAAAGATAGATTACATGATGGATTTCATTTATAAAAAATTAATGGAAAATTTAAATATGATACAACATTATGTGTTTATTGTAACACAAGATAAAAATTCTATTTGAATTTGGTATAGATCAATTTATGTTTTTAATAAAGAATACAGTCCATGGAAAACATAGTTGGAAAAATAAGTACGATATTTCTTCTTCAAAAATAATAAAATAAAATCCCTTTGACTATAAGATTCCTATTTGGAATTCATTAATTCTTAATTTAGTATTTATTTATTTCATATTACATACCCAAAATGAGATTGAATCAGAATATATATTATGGCATTTTTGAATAAGTTGTTTCTCCATAAAATATATAGGTGATGAAATGTACTACATTTGGGTAAATATAATTCATTATAGATATAAGAGGATTGTTATACCTAGTAAGGGTACTTAAATTGACTAGATAGTAAAGATATTTAGTGTCTAATAATCCAAGTGGGTATTGCTTCTAGTTTCACATGGTATAAATCACACTAATAAATTGTTTCCTTGTACCTCATAATATATATATGTATATATATATGTTTAGTATGATACATTACCCTTATATAATAGTTTTCATCTTGAATTTATTTTTATATACGAGGAATGATGTTTCCAATTACATGATCAATGTTGGAATAAATAGATATGATCTAGGATAACAATACTAGACTATTATTAATAATATCATTATGTATATTAGGTGTTATCATCATATGTTCTTGATGTATGAGTATACAAGGTGGTATTCACCGTTAGAAATGTAGTTGTATTATGAAAAAATAGATGATATTAAATCATAGTAATAATATGTCCTTAGTGTTAATGAAGGATCCATGGGTTGGTAGATCTTCAATCATCTAGTATTCACTGGTTTTACAATGTATTTTGGGTATATAATTTATTCATATATAGTTATTGAACCAATTTTTATATGTATCTTCATATATGACATTATTGTGTTGTCTAGCAAGAGAGACTATGACAAATTTTTTTGTGATAAAACCTCATTGAAGACTCAAACCAATGAGATACTATATTATCAGAGAATAGAGAACATATATTAGAGGTATCACCACTTATGGAATATTTCTCAATGCGGTGGGATCATTATAATCATGGTTTCTATGGAGGAATGTATAGTCGACTCATGGATTAAATCTTTATTTACATAGACATATAATATTCATGTTAGAGTTAACATATTTAATGTTGTAAACATTTGTATCTAGTGAATGTGGGAGTCTACAATGTTCAGTAACCAATCAAATTACTTCATAAATTATAATTTATGGAATAATAATGGTTTTAAATAATAATAAATTTAGAATCATATCATGTTCTCTCTTCATCATTGAAATGAATGTGTACATTTTATAAGTGTGAAAATCACATAGAAAGGTCAATTAAGTTCTCACCTATGGAGAGAAACCTGAAGTGTTATGATGGTATTTGAAAATATATTATATATTGATAGAGGAAAACAACTAACAGATCATAGATGATATGTTTCATTAGGGGAAAGAGGCTATTATGAATTTGAGACATCATTTTATAATGTCCACTTTTTGTAATCTCAATGAGTGGTGATTATGATAGTATACCTACCAATAGAAAATCCATATGACATACGTGTCATTGAATGTTCTCATTTATGGATGTGTGTATTGGTCTATATAACAAAAATTTTTATTAAGGAATCTAATGATTCATTTATATTAATATATAAATAAAAACTATTCAAGCATATCTTCCCAACATATTACCAAACATTCAACATATCTTGGTTATATAGAATTAAATAATAATTAAATAAATGATTTTTCACTTTTAGGATAATATAAATAGATATTTATATCCATTTTTTGAAAGAAATTACCACATTATATGTATGGATTTTGCCAGTTTATGTAGGAGTTGATTTTAGGAATTCTAAAGAGAATATATAATGTGTATAAAGTGAGAGAACATGTAATGCATCATGCTTCCTGTGATATTAATAAAATGTTATTATGTAATTCAACAATCATTCATATGAGATTATTTTCATTGAAACATATAACAACATTATTTACAGGTTCCATGGAAAGTTGGTATATACTAATCATAGATATTCGGAATGTTCAACATAATTCCATTGAGAAAGGGTTCTTGTGGAACACACTATAATCATTCAGAAACTCAGAAAAATTTACTATGAATTTAATATTAAAATAGAATTATGTTATCATTTTTTGAGAATTAATATTTATTTTTTCATTGTGAGCACTTATTTTTGGTCACAAGTTATTCGAGAAAATAAATATTTCATTCGAATGACTAAAAAAATATTTATTCACCAGTTTAGTGAATATAAAAATTATATATTTATTGAATGAATAGTTAAATAATATATTTTTATTTAAATAATGATTCATTATTCTAGATTTTAAATATACTAAGGAGGGAGGCTTATTATATTTATGATTCAATTGGAAATTATATAACTAATTTTAATTAATTAAATATTAATTTATATTTTTATTTAATGAAATTTATATTAAGAAATTGTGTTGTGAATTTCAAAGATATAATACTATTATTATATTTATTAATATTTTTATTTCGAATAATAATAAAATTGGTTAAGCTGAAATGTAATGTTATTAATCCCAAATTGATAATTAGAAGTGCCATATTAAATCACTTTCAATGATAAATAATATTGACATTATTTTTCATAAGAAATCCTCTTTAGATAATTCTGTCAACCGAATAGAAAATTGCATTATGAATGATCCTAATAAATGAAATCTCTAAACCTTCTCCACATCTACAATACATGATGATACATTATAAAATAAATAATGGCTCAATGTTATTCTTTTTTTGATCAACATAAAATGCAGAAATAATTTGAGTTACATGTGATATAATCGAATTATTTGTATGATAATGTTATATGGAATATAGAGAATATTTTTTCACTGATATAGTTATTCTATAATTGTTTCTTTATTTTAAATGAAAATTCAATAAGAATAATCCAACTCATTCTAAAACAATGAATTAATTTCAATTGAGGTATTATTTTATCAAAATAACTTTTTTACAAATTAAATATAATGATATGATGTTCATTGAATAATGGTTTTTATTTTTCTAGTCATGAGGATTAATTATATGAATTATAAAAAAATATATTTTTTGGATTAGTCCTAAAAACTTTATTTTCAACTTGGAAACAAAAACACCCTTTTTTCTTATTGGTTCTTTCTAATGATAATGAGATGTTTTTTTGTACGAATAATTTTGTTCAATATTATATGTGTTAGAAAACTTTTATACTTTACGTATCATGGAAGAATTATTTCATTTTAGGTAATTTTTTATTTTAATATTACATTATTACATTATTTTTCTATATAATACCAATTTCAAATTAATATTTATTTTTAAAGTTATAATATTATATTTAATTTATAAATTTTACTCAAAGGGAACATTCTGGGATCTATCTGGACTATCTAAGATTGCACCCAACTTACAAGCCTATGTGAGTATATATATATATATATATTTGTTTTAATCATTCATATTTGTGTGGTTTCTAAATATATTATTCTTTAATGTTTTACCACGGTCTCAGTAATTGGGAATTAGAGGTGGTTTTATAAAAATGATTTCATGTTTCATGAGGTCGCAAATTTATTTTATATTGCACCCATGTGTCATCTATTAATAATAATATCTTCAAGTTCATACTTTTTTTGATGTATTTTGTAAATTATACAATAACTATGAGGAATAAATTTGATTTTCAGCTTCTCTAATCTAATTTATTAGTAACTAAAGATTAAATAATTCCAAAAAATTAATGTTGTTAACAATGATAATAGTATCATTCCATGATGCATCAGAATTCACCATAGGCCTTATGGAGGAACTTATTATATATCGATATCAAAAGACTCAGTTTGGATCATCACCTATTTCAACCACAATATTTAAAATAACCATGTAATTTATCATCATACATATTTTTTAATCCATAAAATTTTATAATTTTAGTAAAAACGTGACATGTAATTTAATTCCATAAATTCTTTAATATAAAGAATAAATTACATAATATAAGACAAAAATAAGTCATAAAAAAAGCTAACTCTTAAAATTATTTTACAATTATTCTATTAATATATATTCTTCTATAGTGATTTATATGAGTCATTCCTCAACTATATAGAACTGAATAAATGAGAAGTTAATACATGTTTTAGTTGATAGGTAAATAACGAAATGTGTTTTTATTTTCATTCCCAAGAATTATTCAAACATTAAGTTGAATAAAATTTTAGAAAAATGTTTTATAAAATCTATTAGTTAGTATATTTTTAATTGTTTCACCAATATACAGTACTGTAAAACTGTCCATTAACAGCGCTAAAATGAACTTCATCACCAGTTAAAAGCGCTAACTTCCGAATTGAGATAAAAAGTACCATTATTTTATTAAAGCTAGAAATAGATTATAAAATGGAATACTTTAGTGTACTATAATATAATAATGTAACAATTTAATTACCATAAGATATCAACACTATCATGTACAAGTACAAAATTTTAATGAAATAAAATTTTCAAAAAAATCACAATGTTATTGAGATTTCAAACATTTTTTATACAATAACGTAACTATAAATTGCAACATACATTAACAAACATCAATGTTATATTATCATTTCATCTTGACCCAGAATGATTCTATTTCTAAACAAACCACCCCTTATCACAAAAAATAATGCACTTATAAAAGAATATATTTCTTATTTTATTAATAATATAATGAAATAAATTAACAGAAACAACTAATTATTACTAAACATTTATTCATGCCATGATTACTGTATATAAATTTGGGTTCTACTTTATTCTTCCACATCACACCATTTCTTATTCATATCCCATAATTATCAATGTTAAAATTAGTTAAATAAGTATTGGAATAATATTATAAAGAAATTTCTACAAACATCCATTTTTAATAATTATTAGAGGAGTATATGCTCATACACTTAGTCTCTGGGGGATGTAGGGTTGATGACCGAGAACATAACCACATATAAAACCCATATATTATAATGGGAGAGTGAAAAAATATAGAAAAGAAAAACACATTCATTAGTGCTAACATGACTAGAAAACTAGTCTGTTGTTAGATTTCCATATGTATGTGTATGCTTCATCTCAAAATCGTCACTGATATATCCCATAAAGCTTTAATGGATTTAAGAGAGATCCCATGGTGTATCATTTTTATGCCTAAAAATACTTTCAAGAGCATGGAGTTGGTCTCCACCACCAAAATCAGGAAGCAATTAATATGACCGTGCATATGGACACTTTCTAAGGACCTCACCTCAGTGCCCACTGCATTACATAGAGCAAAACAAATTATAAAGAAAAATTTTACATGTCCAATTATATCACGAAGCATCCCTACACAATGTTTAAGGCCCTGAGCATAGGAACCATCAATGTTGGGATTCACTTATCTTTTTTTGGGAATTTCATTTTTAACTGGAAACACAAACCTTAAGTCTTACCAGTAACAACACATGTCAGTTTGAAATGATACTGATTTATTCAGGCCATAAATTAATTATGAATGATTTTATTAAATTTTCAAGGAAATATTAGTTATTTTTATTAGTTTATATTGAATGAAACCTTATCAATTAAAATATAAATTTTTAAATCACAATAGACACATCGAGGCATACTGGGCACATCGTGTCACATATTTAAGTACAACTGATTTATATACATAAAAATGACTTACTACTAATTTTCTTAATGTATAAAATCAATAGAAATGTGTTTTCTTCATTTTTAGTTACGTAGTTGCCTATTTCACAAAAATTGATGTCAATTTTAAATAAAATTTTACACTTTGAGTCATACTAGTCAACCTGTGCATCAAATTATGGTGTGTGTAATTCTAAAATGTCCCAAATAACTCATGGATTCTTGTTCTAAAGTATCAAAAACAATATGAATGTATTTTTTTAGTTTTGAGTACATTTCCTATTAGTTTTCCTAATGTTTCATTTGTACCTTGAATCACGTACATTGACTCATACCAGTAAGTTCATGTATTATTTTGACATGAGAAAAAATAGTAAATATCAAAAATAATTTATAAATCATTTTCCATTTATATGAAATTCAATCCTGTAATCTTTTTAGTTTATAACTGAGTGATACTTGTTGTACAAAAATGTCGATATTAAACTTATAATGGAATCATTGATTCATAACATGATCATCTTGTATTAGATATAGGTTTCGATCATTCACTAATGTAAAAAATGACTAATTGATTATTTTCCTAATGTACCTATACAATCTGAATGTTTTTTATCTATTTTTTAGTAGTTGGGATATCGTTTTACTAAAATTGAGGTTAGTTTTATCTAAAAATATGGAAATTTAGTCATACTGGTCACACTATGCATAATATTGGGTTTCAATTGATCTTTATATGTCTAAAGATACATATGGATTGTTTAAAAAAAATAAAAATGTATATCAAATGCATTTTCTTGATATTGAGTATGTCACTTGTCTATTTTACTGAAATGTAATTTTATAATAAAATCACAATTTCTGACTCATACAAACCACATTTTGTATCATATTCAAATGATATTTAATCTTACATATATAAAGTGATTTATGAATAAATTTTATAAATTATCCTATAAATCTAAACATGTTTTTTCAGTTTTCTGGGAGTGGCTCTTTTTGAACTAAAATGTCAAATTGAAACTGAAAAAATAATATTTGAGTAATACTAGGCACATCATGAATATTGTTGAGGTGATGTTGATTCCATATTGTCTCAAATTACATATTGAAAATTTTATTATAGTATCAAAACAATCCAAAATAATTTTATTACTTTTGAAAGGATCAGTTGTATTTTTTAGTAAAATTGATGTAAATTTTATAAAAACACACATTTGTTTTCATACCGGTCTCATTATACATCATATTGAGGCGTGCATGATTCCTTAAAGTATAAAATTGAATATATATCATTTTTAAAATTTATCAAAAAAATATTAATGTGTTTGAATGGTTTTGAGTATGTCAACTTTCTTTTTTACATAAATTAAAATTTAAAATAGAAACACACACTTCAACTCATACCAATCACAACATGTATCAGTTTTATTTGAGACCAATTCAAACATATCAAAAATAAATAACGAATAATTTTACAAAATTTTCAATACATTTTGAGTATGTTTTCTTACATCGTAGTGAGTAATACATTTTGATCTAATGTGATTATTTGTAACATTTAACGGACATATTGAGTCATACAATGTTCAACATATAACATATTGTGGTGAGGATCATTCCTACACATCGATTCAATCATATAGATTGTCTAAATAATGTAACAAAACCAAATAATTGTCTTCTAATGGTTTTGAGCAGGTTAGTTTTCTTTTTACTAAAATTGAAGTCAATTTTAAATAAAAAGTTTCACATGGCATCATACTGGTCACATTTTGCATCATATTGTGGTTCATATTATTCCTAGTTATCTCAAATTATTTATGAGTGATTTTTATAAAGTACGGAAATAATATTTTTTATTTTTTAATAGTTTTTAGTATTTATCTTCTCATTGTTACTAAAAGGCCATTTTGAACATGAAACATGCACTTTGACACATACCTGTCTCATGATTTATTAGTTTCGTGTGGGAAAAACGTTTACACATCACAAATGATTTATGAATCATTGACTTAAATTATCAATAGAATCCTGACCTGTTTTCTTCTTATTTAGTGTGTGACACTTTTTGAACTAAAAATGACTATTTTAAACTGAAAATAGACACCCTGATTCATACAAGGCTCTTCAATTATCCGATTAAGATGAGGCTGATTCCTATATTTCACAGATTAACTATCAATCGTTTTACCAAGGTATAAAACAATATGAAATTTTTTTCTTTGCTTTTACAATTTCATTTTATATTTTTTTACTAAAATTAATGTCAACTTTAATTAAAAATAATAAACTGGAGTTGTAATGGTTACA
This sequence comes from Viscum album, assembly GCA_963277665.1. Taxonomy (NCBI): domain Eukaryota; kingdom Viridiplantae; phylum Streptophyta; class Magnoliopsida; order Santalales; family Viscaceae; genus Viscum; species Viscum album. Next base: position 1,330,794,148 of record OY728165.1, on the reverse strand, counting down.
TCGTGTGTTAGAATAAGGTGTTTCTAATTTCTACAAAACCCAAAGTCTCAAAAAAATGCAAATACCAATGTTACCACACTTTCAAATAGATTTATTCGTCAAAAATCCCCCCACATAATGTGGATTTTATTTTCATTGTTAAACCCTTTTTTTGGATAAGATCGTTGAATAAATATGTAGTTTTTTAGTTTGACAAAAATATAAAATTGAATGCATGGTAACATTTTCATAAAAGAACATTTATTCAAATTTTCGTATTTTTCAAATAGTTGAAAGAAAAAAAGAAAAAAAAGAATTGAAAAAGTAACTACATAATAAATAGTTAAAAAATGAAATTGTATTTGATTAATGAATATTAGATAAAATTATAACAAAAATAACTAATTAAGTAGTATGAATTATCTTTTCCCTAATGGTTGTATGTATTCATAACATGTTTCCTTGGGTTAATTATCTCAGTTGTAGTGTGGAAGTCCAACATCTCATGATAATGAGAAGCTTCAAACCACCCCAACATGAAAAAAGGAATACACCAATATAAGAAAACAATTATTATATGAATAATAAAAAAATTATTTGAAACAAACAAATATACAAAGTAATATATTAATTCTATGAAAAATCAGTTTATTATTCAACCATAAGTATTAACTCTATGATTGAGAAAAGGTAGTTTTATTTCTCTTCCTACAAAGGAAATGGATAAAACATGATAGGATGTGATAAATGCCTACACTAAATGGGTGAAATGGTTTTGATTGAGAATAAATCATTGGTTGTTTTATTGAATAATTCCATGAAATATTGAATGAAATATTCTAAAATAAAAGAACTGTGAAAATATAACTACCCAATATACTTGTGATAAAAATAATAAATAAGTATTTTATAAAACTGATAATTAAATTAAATTGTTAATAGTTGGAAAATGAAGACAAATTTATTTATATATGTCCTATAAATTAACAATTTCAAGATGGTGTTATAAATTTTTAAACCATTTTCTTTTTTTCATTATCTTAGTCACGTCCTCAAAGTCCAATCTCTCATAAAAATGAGTATATTTGAATGAAACATCACAAATCAAACAAAAATATCCAACTATAAAAAAAAATTATTATATGATAAATACTAAAAAGAAGCAAATTAATCATAAATATGAAACAATACATTAATTATATTGGAAATTAATCTACAATGAAAACATCATTATTACCTATGCTATTGAGAAGATGTATAATTCTTCTCATTCTAAAAATGTATTAGAGGGAACATTTAAGAAATTGTTAAATGAAAACTCTGTACGGGTGAATATGTTTTGAGGGATAAGTAGTGTAAGGAAATTTTATTGAAAAAAATGAATTAACGATGGAAAAAAATATTCTAAAATAAAATAACTCTATAGAGAATAATTTAAATAAAAAAAATGTATAATTATATATTTTTTGGTAATATAGAGATTGTTTATAATTAAATTACCTTTATTATTCCAAAAGGGGTTAATTCATTGTTGTTTTTTCTTCTTCATGATTGATAAAATCATCATGTGATGAAGACATTTTCTACAAGAGTACTCAAACATTTAATATGGATTATGTAAATCTAGGGGCAAACATAAAATATCATGAGGAAAAGCATGCTATATTAATATACACATATGATCTCATTTATCTATATTTATCTTCTAAAAATGATTTGTTTATTTGGTTCCTCTATTGATAAATGAAATATTCTATTTTTGGTCTCCGATATTGTAAACTAAATTCTCTATATTAGGTTGGTCATGAATTTATTGTGATATCCAAATTAAAGGGAAATCCTTGATTTAATTTTCATATGACTAAAAATTTCTTTAGTATCTAGTAAGATAATCAGACAATTATTCTTTAATAGATCTGTGAAATAAATCATTCCAACTTATTATGATTCCATTATTAAATTCTAATATTTCTCCCCTTCTCTACAGAAATTCACCTTCACAAAGCCAATTTAATCAACATTCACATCACTCATTTTTTTATCCCATTTTCTATAGAAAAATCTAACTTGAAATATTGTATAATTAAACTTATATACCATTTTTATAATGATAATAAAATAAATATTTGAATAAATTATATTTTTATCCTTAGAACTAGATATCTACATTTCCACCTCCACAAGCATAACACCAAAATTGTTTTATTATACTACAGTAAACAACTTCCCTTTTATATAATTAATAACCATTTATTGAAAAGACAGTGTAAGGTATTACCCTTTCATTTGGTTCCCATGTTATCCATTGAAGTCATTGGACAATTCAATTATTATTTTTAGATATATACCTATAAATTTAATTTCGAAAGTATCCTATTAAAATTATATTATGTGTATTTTATATCCATCCTTCATCGATTGATGGATTAAAATATGAGATAATTTATTTTTAGGATTTGTTGTTTGGATGTAAATATTCACTATTATATAATATTTAATGGTGTGGTTTTTCCTTCTTGGTCAAGGTAATTTAAAAAAACACTTCCATAAATCCCTTCGCCCCTTTGGCATCTATTGGGAAGAGATTCTGGGAGACTGATGTTGAAAACACATAATAGTTAGTAAATATGGAATTCAATAACTTCTTTAATATATATTTTTTGCAATAAAAACTTCTGGATGACATCAATCTTTTACATTCCCTTTCATAATCATATTATATTGTTCATTGGGGTACATCCACCTGTAATGGACATGACCATATAGTTGAAACTCTTCAACCAACTAAACCATCAAGTGGATAATAATATAAATGAATAATTGGGCGAATAATATATTCAATTCACATAATATGACTTCAAACCCATTATTCTATATTGGAATCATTGTTTGGTTTATATAATTACTTATCCAGGCATTGAAAAAATACAGAATCTATTTAATGTATGTCTTACTTTTAGTGATAGAGTGAGATAGAAAAAAACATGCATCAAATATTGCATAAAAACCCGACAGTCATGAGATCTTTTTCTTTATAACTTCTAATTATTAATTAACAGGAAAGTCTTGATATTTTAGAAATACCCCATGAAAAAAGTTTCACAATAAAGGGAAAAATTGAAATTTTTCCTCTCTTGATTGAGTATATGCTTCTAGAAGAATAATAGTCTACCCATTAACCTTAAATCTCTTCCCTTTTCACCATGTCCATCATTACTATCATATCCATGTTGTTTTCTTTCATTTTGAAATAAATATTTAGTAAAAAGTCAATAAAACCATCAATTACGTTTTTTCCGCATGCATTACATCAAAAAATTGTTTGACATAAAATAATTACTGTCACGAACCAGCCCGAGTCGACCCTAAACCGGTCACCCATGCCAGCCCGCGACAAGTCCCGAGAGGCGTTCCCGATCCTCCCGGGATGGTGACAAGCACCAAGGGAATCAATAGAGTACACAAGGGAACGATTTTGCCCATTTATAAACAATCAAACAAACAGCGGAAATAAACGGACAACCCAAAATGAATTCATATAAAAATTGAACTAAATATTATTTGTACAAGAAACTAAAATTAGAACAAAACCAAAAAAACAACTGAACAATCCCGATGAAAAAAAATAACTCCATGTGACACTTCTAGTCACTCTCCAACACAATGATAAAAAGTCGCCCAAGGTGATCGAACTAAGGATGAAACCTGCACAAGGGCTAAAAAGAAGAAGAAGACTATAGGCGTGAGTATTAAAACTCAATAGGTTAGCCCGATATTCTATTCCCAATGCACATTACTTTAAAATAAAATAAACATCAATTTATAGTTTTAAATTCAAGATTTGAAAGTATGGTTTTCAAATGAGGTTCCATGCTATAATAATTATCAGACAAAAACATGCATGTTTAATAAACAAAAATGCAAGTAACAATTATTTTCAAAGAGGTGAAACTTCAAAATGAACATAGTTTTCAAGAGGGCTGCTTTAAAGAATTTTAAAATTAAAATAAATAACACATAATACTGAATTTACCAACCAAACACACCGTATAACGATGGTGAGTACAAAATAGCCAATGAGCACTAGTCACAGGAATACCCCTAGGCACTAGTTAGTTGTGAGCCCCAAGTACCTCGTATCTCGGTGAAAGTAACCATAATAAATATCCGTTCTAATGCACGAGACACTAGTAGGGAACATACCCAAAACCTAGTGGTCCCCAATCATCATCATCATCATAGTATAGTTAGTGTTGTCATCGTCAAACTTTCTACGTGAAACAGGGGCCAACCCCCACAGAATCACTAGCATACTAGTACACGTCCGCCCACCTAGATACCTGAGATTCCCTTTAGTGCTCAATAAAGTTACACATATTATCAAATACAAATTTCACATCCACATTCCATTCCAATACCATAAAAACACAAACATCCCATAATCATTCTTCACATTTCTTACACTAATCAACAAACCGCTAAATATTTTGGTAAAACAATTTCATGAAGTGTATTGAGGCTTTTCACATAAAACTCTTTCAAAAACACTCTTTAAATTATAAACACATATCATAACCAAACCAAATCATATTTTTCAGCCCAATAAACATTTAATAAAATCATTTAATGGACCATAAAACAATCCTAATTGCACAAATTGCTATATACAAGTAAAACAGTCCTTCATTTCTAGGAAATGCCAAACGGGCCTTTAATTATTTTCTCAAAACTATCCTTTGACGAAGGTATGAATTTTAATTCTATTAAGGATCTGTATAAACACAATTTACAGCAGAAAATCACATTCATAAATCTCTTATAATACTCAGGTTACATATTCAAAACAGAACCATTTTCATAAAGATGTGAAACAGTCCATTTTCGGGCAACTCGGGCCAAAATATGTTGTAAATCAAAACCCACTTGATTGTAAAAACAAATACAAATAAGAAATCCATATAATTACCCAAAAATACCATTTATCATTATTCCAATTCCTTTATAAATCCAAACAAATAACTTTTAAATCACACATCACAAATAAAATCCAACCAGGCAATTTACCGAACACATGACATGCCCTTTTTAAACAAAACGATTTATTTTAAGTACATGAAAAGGAATAAAATACCAATTGAAAGACATATTTTCATTCAAGATACTGTAACATGTTAAAAATACCATAGAACAGATTATAAACCTCACAAAATATTTGCAAAAGATAACGGAACATTTAAACAAACACTTGTTGAGAACTTTCATGACAACACAACACTACCGTTCACAAACCAATGATTAAACAACCACTTTGAACACCAATAAAATTATCAAAGGGATGAAAAACAATAATAAACATATATATCTGGTGTTATATATAATAAAATGATGAAACTTAAATAATAAAGTCATGTGCATGGGGTATCCTACCTCAAGTCTTTGGCGTAATTGAAACGCACACCCGAAATCACCCGCCTCGGGTTTATAAACCCTAAAACAATAAATACCAGACCTAAACAAACATAAAACACATAAAAATACATTTTATAACAAAACCCTAGGTCAATCAAGACTAATATAAATCAAAGAAATAATGAATGGAGGGGGAAGAGGAAGGAGAAAGGAGATGGAATCTCACCTTTCAACCTAGAAAACTCTTCGTCTTCCATTATATCTGAAACCATATAGGGAAGGTAATGGCTTGAAAATTCATGGAGAGACTCCTAAGATCTGGACGAACCAGGGAAATAAAATTGGTGGCCAAAAGAGTAATAATTGATTAATTTATGAATGATACAATTTACCTTGTCAAATCTGGACGATTGGAGGTATCCTGAGAATATTCGCCCTCTTACGCAACCCATATGAGCTCAAAAGAGGAAAAAACGATATTGGGGGTGATAATAGGGATATTGGATTTGGGTGGGAGGTGGAATCACCAAAAAAGATTATAAAATGAAAACGATATAAATGAAAAAAATTATTTTTTTTAAACAGGAAATGGGCCCATGGGCTGGCCCAATACCTAAATGAATAACCCAAATTCACCCGGCCTATGAATTTATAATGGGTCCAAAAGGATAAATAAGTTTTAATATATCAGTATAGGACAAGTGGGAAGTTTAATGGGTGAAAAAGGATGAAAAACAAAAGAGTTATAAAAGAAACAAATTCGGTTTTTTAAACTGAGAATGGGCTCACGGTTGGCCCAAATCATGAAGTAACCACCCTTTCTTCATAAACTCCTAAACAAGCAATGGGGATCCCAAATTATGGTGGTTAGACATATAGGAAACTTTAAAACTCAATATTCATCTCATCAAATATCCATGAAATTGATCGGTATTTCTAATGGGCCGGATCAATACAAAGGCAGAAAAAAACCGTGTGTGACAATTACACTATTTTAATTGAATGAAAATTGATCTCTTCTTCCAACCATATTTTATAAGGTATTTTGAAAATGTTTTACCACAAACATTTTCAATGTCATTTACTTTATAGATTAATTTATAACCCATTAATAGAGACTATGTCACAACTTATTTGATATTCCCATCGAATCTTGTCATCCTAGATCAATATTTTTGTCATTGAGGTAAAAATTTTTGATTTCCTATAAACATAGTCAACGGGGAATTTTCCAAATTAATTTAGTGTGTTCATTCATAATAATTTGGAAACCAACGATTACATTATTTCTATATATTATAAAATAGACATAAGAGAAGAATTCATTTATCATCTTGTATTACAGGAAATTTAATGTTAATTGTTCAATTATATGAGAACCATAAATTTTAACTCATGTATCCCACATCAATTTAAGGTCTCTGGGTAAGGGATCCAAATAGACATCAATATCCTTTTCATGTTTCTTTGGTACATATATAGGCTGAGACAATATAAATTATTTTTGTATCATGAATAGTCTTAGATAAATGTTATAACATACTAATATGAAAATCCATGTACTATGAAAATTTTTCTATACACCAAAATATTTATTCCATATTTAGATAATGAAAGATGATTCTTTCATAGCTTATTTCCAAATTCAAGATACTAGTAATAAATTTTCATTCACTGTGGATAATATAATGGATGATGTTGGTTCCCATATTTAACTCATGTTTTTCATTTCCAGGTCTGTTATCTCTCAGTTTCCAAACATTCATATTTTCTTCTAAAATATGGAATTATAATAATTAATCATATAAATTTCAAAGGACTTGACTGATTTTTTCTTATATAGATCAACGATACACTTGGTTAATTATATTAATGATTCATGATCGATGAGAAATAGTATGAAATAATTTTTAAAATCATGTATTTTCTTATAGATCACTCCCATTGAATATAGAATTATTATATCATCTTATATTAGAAATGGTAGTTTATTTTCATATATTATCATATCATTCAGGATAACAAGTAGTTTAGTGAAGTGGGTTTCACTCAATCCGCTTCTACCATTCAAATTATATAACTTCAATACAACTAAAAATGTTTCTTATTTAGAAAAATAGGTTTAAAATGGTCTCTTATCATATCTATATAACTTAAAAAAATACATTATACAATCATAAAGGCTATATTATATTTCTATTTTCATTTCATCCAAGAAATATCCATTATCATTTACACTCATTTTCATATCAATTAATCCACAAAATATAGTATCATCCAAATTGGTGGGCACATTCAGTTTATTCAAATATTTATCCCTATATTTAGAACTCAAATCTTTTCTATGAATAATAAAATGCTCTTCAAACTCTAAATGAATATTTTTTCTTCAATAAAAAAATATAAACATTTGAAAAGGATTCGAGAAGGGTCACATGCATGATCTATTGAAAACATGATAAACTCATTAACTATATATTCATTCACATTTTTTCAAACAATTAACATCCATTAATATTAGATTCATACCCACAATGTTGGGTTCATAAATTACACAATTTTTTAAAAAATACATACAAGATATTCATTATGAAAGGAGAATATTAAAAATAATTATAATAAGATGAACCCAACATTTGATAGAATAAAATAATTTTAGTATACTTTGATGGAAATGAGAAATTGAATTTAAGAAAATAATTAATACACTATTGTAAGTGTTATATTATGAATTCTTCTTAATGTGAATGTTATAGAAAACTTTCATTCACATCAACATAATTTCTTGTGTATTTAGTATTGAATTATGATTCATGAGACTCACACCCCTTCTCTTATGGGTGTCCACCTATATTTCATGAACAACCTTAAATAAAATTCATCTAATAATAGGTTCCAGTTGTCACAAACCAGATCTGGTTGCAACCAAAACTGGCACCAAACCTAACCCTCGACATGGTCCAAAGGGAATTACCATCCTCGACGGGCTATCACAAGTTCTCGGGTATCAGAAAAAGAGAATTGGGAACGATTTACCCATGTTCATATACATAAAACAGCAAAACAATCCAATAAAATGAATCTGTATTCTTCAAACCAAACAATATTTTACAAAAATTCAGAACAGAATTTTATTTTTTCAAACAAATAATAAAGACGATACCAATGGTAAAAAACCAAAAGGAAATAGTCCATGAACCCTCATGGTAAGGGGCACCACCCTCTATCCATCTCCACAAGACTTCTCCACCAAGGACCTTCTAGAAACTCGAACCACTAGCACTAAAAACTATACCCAACCTACGACAATAACAAAACAAGTCTACCTACACCAAATTGTGTAAGTAGGGTGTGAGCCACTGCCCAATAGGATACCACCACTAAAAGATTCCATCGGATAAACATTCAAAGACAAAAATTTTGCAAGTTTTCATAAACATGAGATGCTAGTTAAAATTTCTAAAAGATACAACTTAAAAATTAACATATTTTTCAAGTGGTATATCATTAAGAATCAGCAATTTTAAAATTAATTTCAACACTAATGAATTTTATAGCCAGCCATACTATATTCTAATGGTAATCACTAAGTTACTAATGAGAACATGCAATAGGAAATAAACCCTAGGCACTAGCACATTGTGGGTCCCAAGTACCTCGTATCTCGGTGAGATTAACCATCAAAATATCTATTCTTGTGCATGAGCCACTAGTTGGGAATATACCCATAACCTAGTGTTCCCCAATCATCATTATTGTAGTTTAGTTAGTGTTGTAAGTTTCAATCTTGCTCTGTGAAATCGAAGCCAAACCCATTGTATTCACTAGCGTACTAGTACACTTCTACCCACCTTGATACCTGAGTTTTCCATGGTTCTCAAACAAGTTCAACAAGTTAAGAAATATAATTCACAACTTCAAATGTCATTTACACATCACATGTTCTCCATAAATCCCACATTTACGTCACAAAAGTCTAAAAATCAACTATTTCATTAAAATGCATTTTGAAATCATACTCACACCAAAAATAGCCCACAACACATTTTTCACATTTTTCACAATTCAACATCTCCATTAAAATTTTATAAAATATTTAGCAAGATGATAAAAAACATATAAAAGCTCACACCCATGTTACATAATATCCTTTTCATAAACAAAGTCCATTTCTCACATCACACTAACACAAAACAGTCGAAAAACTTGTTTCGCACCCACATCACAATTTCCTAAATCACCTCGGCAAATTACAAACCATTACCAAAATTTTTTACAACATAACTGACTACATTGTGTTTCAAAAACTCATTTTAAGAACATACAATCACCAAAACAGTACATAAAGAACCATTTCACACTTTGTGTAACTCATTAAATCATTTACAATTTTCATAAAACCAACCCAAGAGGTATAACCATGGTTTGCATACAAAAAACCATTTAAAAACCCCCATCCAAGTCCAAAATCATACCAATAATAATAAAAAACAGAATTTTCATCCCTAACAACATTTATTAATCCACCCCCATGTCTTATACAAATACCTCAAACAATACCACAAGGGGTACACATGAAAAACACATGTTTTCAAAAATCACATTCTTGAAGTACAAAATGGTTTCACTCATTAAACACATTAAAAAACCTCATTACAAGGATCACATGACATTAAGGCATTAAAAAACCAGAATTTTCAGCCCCTTTAAACAATTATAAATCACTTTCATATGTTATAAAATACACCAAATCATTTCCCCAAGAGCCACGCATGAAAAGCACCCAATTCCAAAATATAATGCAACTAAAAAATTAAAAACATAACCAAATAAATAAAAAATAGTTTCCCCACCACACAAAATAGATTTTAAACATACTAAATTAATAAACCAATCAATATAACTCATCATAAAATGGTTATTCCTGGAATCGCCTACCATTAGAGTCAAAACCCTTGAATTTTGATGTGAAACCTCAACCACACATCTGGCGCACAACAGGGAAGTGAAAACGAACCCTGAAATATAATATTTCACCAACTTTAAACCATATAAAACCCTAGGTATGAACCTTAACTTATGGACACTATATAAATTTATGAAAGATGGTAGAAACCCTAAAGAGAAGGAAGGAATTGAGGAGAGCAACACTTACCCAAAACCATATTGGAGAAAACGACACAAAATACACTAGAATATGAATTTTAAAAGACCTATGTATTTAAGGGATTTTCTAACAAAGAATGAGGATATTTTTTAGGAACTTAAATGGGGGTAATGAAGTAAAAGTATAAGGTTTTATAAAATGATCAATTTACATCTTCAAATATGGGCGATTTGTGTTATCCAGATATCTTTCTCCGAATTTCTTGATTTTATTGAGCTCCAAATTGGGGGGGAGAGGATGGGGGTTCGCCTTAGGTATTTGGTCTTGGGTGGGAGTTGGAATCCCTAAAAAAACATAAATATTGAATGAGTTATTAAGGAATAAAAATTACTTTTAATGCAGGAAATTGGCTTTTGGGCAACCCCATCCCATAAATTAAAACTAAAATCCACTATGATTATAGATTTATAAATAGTCCAAATTAATTTCTTGGTGCTCATAGGTCAGGGGATGATAAGTAAGAATTTTAATGGATGAAATATGTTGAAAAATAAAGAGTTATATAGGAATCAAAATTAATTTTTAAATCTCGAATTGGGCTCACGATTTGGCTCAATTCACGAAAACTCACTCATTCCTCTATAAAAGCTTGGGAAACTCCAAAAAAGAATTTATGGAAATTAAATGAAGTTTAACTTTAAAATAAGTCATGTATATGAAAATTATCTCCACCATGAAAGCTTTCCATCCCTGGAAAGATCCAGCAAGGCCAGATACCAAACCCAAACCCAACCGATAAACTAAGATGCACTTATTTTCCATGCTTTTCCCCCAATGGCCAAAACACCTCCAGTGATCAATTAAAGAAGTATTCAACTCACAACCAAATCATAAAACACTTTACTAAAATTATAAATCACAATTATACTTTATCCCAAAAGAAAAATAATCATACACTATCCGAACAAGACTCAAGAAATTCACCCAAATGAACAACAACTTCGAACAAGGTTACACTTACCTTACTTTAACTAAACCATTGGTCAATCTCCAATCCCAACATTTTCTCAAAAAAATGTTGGAAAATAGATATTCTGGAATGAGACTATCTACTACCAATCCAAATCCATCGATAAATCTGAGGTATTGATATAGGGGAACAAAATTGGCAGCCCACCATAAGAGACAACCTATATTTTTTTGAGACAGAATCATGATACTGATATGGGGAGTCTTGAATGGAATCCCTAGTAAAAAAGGTAGAATTTCATTAAATTTTTACGAAGGAACATACATGAGAATCATTGTGGGTCTCCCTGCCATAATAACCCACCATTTTAACTGACCATCGTGGTCTGACACAGAAAGACCCAAAAAATTAATGATTTGGGAAGGGTGCAGGGTTAGTCAGCACAGTTTGGGAAACTGTACACTAACTGTGAAGATCATTCATTCTATATGGATTCCTAGAACACAACCACTATTAATAATGTAAGAACAATGTGCTAAAACATGAAGACACCTGAGGATTGAACTATTACCATCTATCATACTAAGGATATATCTTTGTACATGGATTTAAACATCCTTGGGATTTCCCCAGACTATGAGCCAACTTCTCTCCGGGACCTAGGGATGGAGCTCAATGATTGAAGCATCTTCAGCTTCACAGTTAGTTTTTGAAACCCCATATACAAGAATCATTCCTCAGTTCAACCAAAAACTACACCTCAATCCCTGATATGATTTCCAAGACATAACACATTCCAAACTCACTTTACCCTAACCCGATATTTCAGTGAAACAATGGCTTAGAAGATGCACACACATCCCTCTTTTTTATTCAGGTTTGAAACAATATAAGTAAACAACACTTATAATAACCCTCCTCTAAAATTAATTGTTTTCATGTTTTTCCATGGGAGAAAATCTCCCAACATGATAGAGACTCTCAGAGGATTGCATGATTTTCACCTTTACGATCAATCGGGCACATGACATCACAATGCATCATCGAACATGACCATGGCGACTGATATAAACAATGCATGGAGAGGGACCATATAAAACATCTCAAAACAACCCATAATTCTATAAAGTGGCCATAATATCCTCTCATGAAACGATTTACCACATTATTAGTTTAACGTTAACTCCTTCTAAGAGTCTACGAAGGACCGAGAGGTCCTCTTAGACACCATACAGATAATCATCCATGCTAACAACCCTAAGCAACTTTCACCTTCAGCAAATCATGAATCATTAGAAGCTAATGTTTCTTTCAACCTCCCATGATAAATATCATGTTATGAGATGATACAACATACAATGAATGGAAAGGGTGTAGACTCAATATAAAAATCATAGGAAAAGGATTCCTTGTATTGATCAACTGGAGGGTCTTCAAAAGTAGAAACAATCGAGGTTGCACTTCAGTTGTGCACTAACCCTTAATAGGGAGTAACTTATCCAACAATTGAACCCACAAACCCTACCAAGATGGTTCATTGGTCAATATATACTACAAACTAGATCCAAACACATGAAGGGAACCACTATAAAGGTGTCTCAAAACATTTCTTAGAAGAGACCACTAACTGGACCTTCAACACAGATTTCCGACCAAACACAAACCAAAAACATAGTTGAAACAGGATGGGTTCTTAGAATAAAAAAATCCCACAACATCAACATTTTCAAAAACACATAATACACACCATTCCAAAAGAGTCATCAAGTCATCAATTTTTTCCATTAAATTCATCTTTTTTAAAATAACCGGGACAGTGGTTAGTGTATCCACCAATGGTACCCCATGGGCCTCACACATGCATGTTTCTGTGCCACACCGACCACCCTCCACATATCCATCCTGAAACTCATCCATTCATAATATTATCCATCCACCATCCCATATAACCCCATTCATGTGGTCACTCATGAAAATACCAAAGGTTAATATAAAAACTCATTCCACTTTTCCAAATAAAAAAAATCAACCAATACTTCCTTTTTCTCAAGACCAATAACCATGAAATGGAACCAAAATTACGACATTAAAAAAACATATACAAAAGGCACAGTCATTTATAAAATAACTCCTCCCATTTAAAACACCATTTGATTTTTTAGAACACACTATTGGAACACTTTTTCAAATCCAACCTCGGCATAGTTCATGCTTTCAAAAGAGGTGCAAACAAACCATTTTCCATTCAAATAAAATTCTGAAAATTCATTTTTCAATTTTAAAAAATCTAACAATTCCCTCATTATTATATAATTATTTCACTATAACATTACACTTCATAAAATGAAGTCAGTTTAAAACCAATGTTCTATGATTTTAAAACTAAAGAACACAAGACAATGCGAGAGGAAAATAGTTTCATTGGGTGACTTGGACATATGGTTGGCAGCCATATTCTAATCACTTCACCATTACAGATAGTGTTCTATGGAAATATCCCTAGCTCCACATGGATTTCCAGACCCTGCGAGCTCACTTAGACCATTAACCCAACTCTTTTTTCATTTCCATTAATCATCATCAAACCTAGAAAACCAAAGGACTATGAGAAGTATCTACTTTCCATTGCATGATGAATCCTGCCATGTGGTGTGGTGGTCAGCCATAGTACCCATAACTAGAATACCAAGACCTGAAAATCTAAACTTATGACTATCCCGTCTCTTTCCCAAATAACATGACCCATAGAGTTAACCTGAACCTCCTTTGATACCATTTTTTCACGAACTGAATCTGGTCACCGCCAAATCTGGCACCAAACCCAGCCCACGACATGACCCAAAGGGCTTTCCCATTCCACACGGGCTGGAACAAGTGCATGGTTATCATAAAATGTGAATTTGGAATGATTTGCCCATGTTTATAAACCTAAAACAACCAAATAATTCAATAAAATGAATCTAGATTATTCAAACCAAACAATCGATTACAAAAATTTAGAACTGAATTTTATATTTTAAATCAACTCAACAAGACTAAAACAAAGGTACAAAACCAAAAGGAAACAGCCCAAGAACCCTCATGGAAAGGGGCACCACCCTCTATCCATCTCCACAGGACTTCTCCACCAAGGACCTGCTAGAAAATCGAACCACTAGCACTAAAAAATTACCCAACCTGCAACAAAAAAATAACAAAGTCTACTTACACCTGAGGGTGTAAGTAGGGTGTGAGCCAATGCATAGTGGGATACCACCACTAAGAGATTTCATGGGATAAACATTCAAAGACGTAAAGCTTGCAAGTATTCGTAAACATTAAATGCTTGTTAAAATTTCTAAAAGATGCAACATAAAAATTAAAATAGTTTTCAAGTGGGATATCATTAAGAATCAGAACTTTCAAAAATAATTTCAACACTAGTTAATTTTCTAGCCAACTATACCATATACTGATGGTAATCACAAAGTAACTAATGAGCACAAGCCATACGAAATAACCATTAGGCACTGGCTCATTGTGGGTCCCTAGTACCTCGTATATTGGTGAGAGTAACCATCATAATATTCTTTCTCATGCACGAGCAACTAGAAAGGAACATACCCATAACCGATTTGTCCCCAATCATCATCATCATAGTTTAGTTAGTGTTGTATGTGTCAATATTTCAACATGAAACTGAGGCCAAACCCCAAAGATTCACTAGCATACTAGTACACTTCCACCCACCTAGACACCTGGGTTTTCATTTGTGCTCAAAAAAGTTCAACAAGTTAAGAAATATACCTTTCCATTAAAATTTAATTTACATAATAAAAGTTCTCCATAAATCCCACATGTACATCCCACATGTCTAAAAATACACTTTTTCATTCAAATGCATTTTGAAATCATACTCACACAAAAAATAGCCCCCAACACATTTTGCACATCTGTCACAATTCAACAAATCCGTTAGAATTTTATAAAATATTTCCAAAGATTATAAACATCATATAATAGCCCACTCACTTGTTAAGTAATATCATTTTCATAAACAAAGTCCATTTTTCACATCACACTTACAAAAAACAGCCAAAAAACATGTTTCGAAGCCACATCACAATTTCATAAATCACTTTAAAAAAATTACAGAACATTACAAAATTTTTTAACATCATAACTGGCAAATTTATGTTTAAAAACTCATTTTAAAAACATAATATCACAAAAAATGTACATAAGAAACCATTTCACACTTTTTGTAACTCATTAAATTATTTACAATTTTCATAAAACCAACCCAAGAGGTATAACCATGGTTAGCATACAAAACCAATTTAAAAACCCTCATTCAAGACCAAAATCAAAACAATAACAATAAAAAACAGAATTGGCTACCCAAACAACATTTATTAAACCATCCCCCAAGTTTTATACAAATACCTCAAACAATTTCACATAAGGTACACATGAAAAACACATGTTTTCACAAATCACGATCAAGAAGTACGATATGGTTTCACACATTAAACCCATTTCAAACCCCCTTACTAGGCTCACATGACATTTAGTCATTAAAAAAACCCATATTTTTCATCCCCTTTCAACACTAATAAATCACTTTCATATGTTATAAAATACACCAAAACATTTCCCCAAGAGCCACGCAGGAAAAGAAGCCAATTCCAAAAAATAATGCAACTACAAAATTAAACACGTAACCAAATCCATAAAAAATAGTATTCTCACCACACCCAACTGATTTTTAGAAAACAAAATTAATAAACCAAGAAACCTATATCATCATTAAATGGTTATACATGGAATCACCTACCTTTTAAGTAAAAACACTTGAATCTTAGTGTGAAACCTCAACCGCACATCCATTGCACCACAAGGAAGTGAAAACGAACCCTAAACCATATGATTTCACCAAAAATACCCCAAATAAATCCCTAGGTATGAACCCTAACTTATGGACACTCTATAAATTTATGAAAGATGGAGGAAACCCAAAAGGGAAGGAAGGAATTTAAGAGAGAAACACTTACCCAAAACAATTTTGAGGAAAACAACACAAAATACACCAGAATATTCATTTAAAAACAGCTAAAAATTTATGAGAGTTTGGAACAAGGATGAGGAGATCGTGTAGGAACTGGAATGGGGGAAAATAGTAAAAATGAATGGAGTTATGAATGGATCAATTTATCTCTTCAAATATGGGTGATTTGTGTAATCCATAGAAGTTTCTTCTAATTTCGTAATTTGATTAAGCTCCACATTGGGGGAGGAGAGAATGGGGGCGTGCCTTCGGTATGTGGGCCCGAGGGGGGAGTTAGAGTCACTGAAAAATGATAAATATAAAATTAGTTATTAAAGAATTAAAAATTAATTTTAATGCAGGAAATGAGATTTCGGGCAGGCCCAATCCCTTAAATTAAATCTAAACTCCACCATGATTATAGACTTCAAAATGGTCCAAATTAATTTTTTGGTTCTCATAGGTCAGGGGATGATAATTAGGAAGTGGAATGGGTGAACAATTTTGAAAAATGAAGGGGTTATAAAGGAATGAAAATTTATTTTTAAATCTGGAATTGGGCTCACGGTTTGGCCCAATTCATGAAAAATCACCCATACCTCCATACACGCTTGGGAAACCCCCAAAAAAGCATGAATGGAAATTAAATGAAATTTAACTTTAAAATAATTCATGTATGTGAAACTAATGATCATCTTGGATTAATATTTCTTTAATTATTTTAATAAATATTGTAGACAAGGTAGACAAGTATCAATAAACTAATTGAAATAATAACTATATGGGAGATGATATTGATGAAGATGAAAAAAACCCTTTTCATCATATATAATAGAGGTTCTTGATATTTTTCTGATATTATATACATAATGGAATTAAAATTATAAATAAAACAATTTAAAAAGTTTTTCCCTATGTAAAATAATAATAAATCATATAGAATAAGGCACATTGAATCTAATTCCATTTTATAATATATATTTGTATAGTTTTTAAGAATAAATTTTATAAAGATAACTAAAATAAAAAAATTTATCCTTTACCTAAAAATATTGATTCATCTACATAAGATATAATTGAAAAAGAATAAATATGATAGTTGATTTGAACCAAAATTGATTACAAGAACGTGAATGTAGAAAAATCCATATCATGAGTTAATATATTTCAAATCATTAATTTTCTTATTGATAGAGATTAACTTAATATTATTTTGAGAAAAATATCTTACAGGGATAACCATAGAAGATGATGGAATGTTATATAGAGAAGAATTGTCTTTAAAATATGATTCATTATAAAAATAAACATTTAAAGATGAAATATATTCTATTATGTGAAATGATACATTCATATTTATAAATTTTATAATATATTCATATCTTGTTGGTTTTAAATGTTTATTTCAAAGAAATTATGACTCAAATGATAAAATTTATTTTTTGAATGCTATATTAGTAATAAAAGTATTCCAAAAAATGGAAAATACTGGTTACTTTGATACATATACTTTTTCCATATAATTTATTACAATACAGATATTATTTTCCATCAAAATAGATAAATATTTTTTGTGTTCATTAAACAATTGTTAAAAAATTATTTGAAAATGTATATTTACAAAATGTAATTTAGATGGAATGATAGTAACATTCACAAAAATAATTGGTGATGACCCTAATTAACATTTCCAATGAAATAATCACTAATATGTTTTATTTATTATAAATATTTACAAGATGATCACTAACTATGATGATACAAATAAATGGATGGAGTTGGATTTAGAAGAACTAGTACTCCGCCCGTGCATTCACATGACACTATAAAAAAATTCATATTCTCAATAATAGAATACAAGTTTTGAAACATAATAAATCATATTAATATTGGAAATGTTTAAAACAAACAATGAGTGGTACATATAATGGAAAAGAAGGTACAATAGGAAGTCATTTATTGAGATAGAAATCATAGAGTAACAAAAAACATGTGATAAAAAAAGCTAAAAATTAAGATAGAAACGAACACAAAGTCACTAGAATTTTGCATCAACCAACCCCATTCCAGGAATATGTAGAGGATAGAAAATCCTCCCGTTACAGGATCTATCACAGTTGTTCTGTAGTGACATGATCCCAGAACCCATTACCATCGTTTGTGTATCAGACCTAAAATATTTTAAAATAATATCTTTATTGATAGATAATTATGAATAGAAAAGGAAAATAATAACACGTATCATAAAATATATATGAAATGGATTGAAAACGAAAAAACCTGATGTAATAATAAATAGTAAAACATGATGTAATAGGGTGCCTGAAAATATTTGTTGATGTTGTTGGGGATCCCAATAATTGCAACTTTGAGACCAGTCCTAATTTCTTATACACTAATAGTAGAAACAAAATGAACTCATAGAACTATATTGCCTAAACATAGCTTGGTTACAGTTCTAAAATTGAAATACCTCAAAAATCACAGAAGCTCCTCTATGCGACAGATCACCTGCAATTATGTAAACCTGGAGTGCAGCACACTTGTAAGCCATATAACATGCTGAAACTCTAAAATAATTCAACATACACGTGCCTAAAAATAAGAAATGTCCACTATAGTTATTTAATGAAAAAAATAGACAATTAAGAAAAATAATTAATACTAGAGTGGACTGTGTTGGTGTGCCCATACAAGATGAGAAAGGAGCAGAACCCAGAATGTAGGAGTATTAGTAACAGATTATGAGGAACAAAAGTTACATAATGAGCAACCTTGTATATTAAATACATAATGAAGAAATATATATAATATAAATAATGAATGACTGGGAATATAAGTTAATACATTGAGCATTGAAATTTACATATTGAGCAGTATGTACTGTAATAAGATGTTGGAGTTCCCCAAACTAGAATCTGTATCAAGTATACAGAAATCCAGGGTGCCTAGGAACAACTCCAGGATTCTCTTCCTCCACCAGAACCATCATTTCCTGAATCAAAACAACATTGAATGACTTGAAATTATTTTACATATTTCATGAATAAATAGATGTAACAGTAAGGGTGACTTAGTGGGAAAACAAATCAAATTGAACCCACTATGAAATTTTTTGATACCCCATTCAAAAAAATAAATCATTTTACAAATTTACATTACATCCAAAGGTTATGAAATAGTAATGAATTGTTCAGATTGAAACAAATTCAATAATTTTTCATACCTTTTTAACTTCTGATTCATTATAAGACAGTGCATGTGTACTGAATAATAATATATTTACCTCTGGAACCCCTCTAAATGCCAATATTAGGATCCTTCTAAACATGAAATAGTTTTTATTTCGGGCCCAACCCTTATTCTATATCAGAACCGATACTGGTAAGGTATTGAAAACTGGGAGGAGAGTCCACTAGAGTAATTAGGATACCCAAAAAGCATTCCAATAAAATTGAATGACAACTCACTATAAATAAAAATAATATCTAGTATGTACGGATAGAAAATAGGTTTACCCAGGGCATTAAACTAATGTAGTGGACATGTTTTCGAGGACACTTGTGTGACATTAAAAGTAGGTTAATATTATGTGTATTATGTGGTTAGACCATGTAATATTAATAAAGCACCTACCATAATGTCATAATACTAACTATTTCATCTTCTAGTCATATTTAAAAATTTTCACCATCTCTTATAAAATTTGGGGCTCTATTTGTATACATCATGAAAGATTCATGCAATATCTTCATTTTAGAACATGGCCTTGGGAACCAAGCACGTGAAAGTGGTTCGATACCACTAAGGGGGTTAAAATGATCAAAAGACACTAATTTATCTTATATGAAACCAGAAGAATCCAACAATCCTAATAACACCATGCATTAAACACAAAACCATGATGTATATTAAATATAGAACCAATTTGTATACCTTTCAGTGGAATTCACTTATATAGCATTATTAATTCTCATTTTTTGATGAATATCCCTCCAAATATTTACATAGAACCTTCCTCTACAGAGTGTATCTTCTGTCCAATAGTAATAACTCAATTCGTGAGAAATATTTTCCAACATTCCAAAATAATGTGTGAAAAAAGTTAAAAATTATTTTAGTACATATGTAATATATGTTTACCTAAGGATTTATATAGTAAATTTTAATACAAAACAACTATATAATTTCTGTTAAAAAATTACAACCTGTTTAATAAATAAGTGTGCAATGTGCATGCAGTCCGACCAAATAAGGAAAGATTTGGGGGTAATTGAATGGAATGTCTCCATGTAAACCTATTATAATATCAGTCATCTGCTGAACGATCTTTGGATCTTCACTATAGATGTCACAGCATCGACCCCATATTGGGTGTCTATAGACCTCTATTAAAGATGGGGTGGAGGGGAATAAAATTAGAAAAATAACCATTTAGAAATAGATTTATCCAAGATTCTATGCAATTTGATAGACAATTTGATTTGGATAATTACACCTATACATGAATCAAATGTGTACCAAATGTGTACCGAATGACGGTGGCTCTGACTACAAGAGCAGTTGCAACTACAATCTGATTCAAAATTTCCTGATCCCTGCATGGAAAGAGGCAGGAACACATTATTACTCATTGAACACATATAGAACCTCTATTTACCTATAGCAAAAACATACTGCAAGAGAATTCTGTTTATAAGTGAGAATATATATAATACATTATTGCTGGTTGAACACATATAGTACCACTTCTTAATCATGTAACATATCCTAATCCTCTAATGAATCCACCTCCTAAAATAAAAACCTATAAAATATAGGGAGAACCCTAACTACAATGATTCCTTTAAAATAGTGGTTCATCCACACTACTATGGTAGTTACAGTGAATTCTTACATTGGTTGGGAAATTTTGAACCATATATTATCTACAAATATATGCTTTTCATTTCAAACATCACTACTATATTAATCTCGATATAGATATTATGAAAATATATGAAATACATATCAATATATATACATATAAATTGAACAATATCTGTACATATATATTAATATATACACTTTCTGGGTAGTCAATCTCTGTACACAGATATAGTGATGAAGCCCCCTAACATGGAGGCATTATTTATGCTTTTTTCCATGAAAATATATAATATTTTAAATGTCAGTTGCTTCATATACTTGATATAAAATGAACTCTGATAGCCTATCATGATTTAAATTCTTTGAAATCAATCCATATAACAGTGAGATCCCAATGTACAACACTCAAAAACCTGCAAACAAAAAAAGCATCAAAGGTGGATAACAATGAAATGAAATGAAATTAAGTAGTGAGACGACTACTCACCCATGCTATCATGAATGGGATTAATGTCAACAGATTAAGCCTATAATTTCATTTATATAATAGATTAGAAACTAATATATGAAATATCTCTGAATATTATAATTTCATCTGTGCTTCCACAGTGTGTAACAGTAGATGAAAAATCCTTTATATCCAACTCTCTCCAATCACCAATCATTCTTCATTACCCCACTTGCCACCGGGATCCATCTGGGATATGCAAAAAAACTGGTGTTTATTAGTATGGTGTTTTCCAAGTCATTCAAGCTCGGTTTGACAACCCTGTTTAAAACTGTGTATAAATCTTATCAGTATGTGATATGCACTATAAGAAGTTTTAGTAAGTGTTTTAAAATGAAGCCTCAAAGAATATTAGAATGGATATAATAAATAGAACCACATTACTATCACGACCACAAAAAATAGATAGTATAGTAATGACACTAAACAATCTTCAATTTGAAAGAAATATAGGCCTATAAATCCAAAAGATGAGTGCTCAGACTCTGAGAGAACCACCAATATCAAAAAAAACTAAAAACTGAAAAATTGGGAACTGGGGGAGGTATATAGATTTTAATCAATTTCCCATCAATCACTTTTTATAAAACATACTAACCGACCCAGAAATTTTATATACAACATACTAACTGACCCTGAAATTGAATCTGAATCAAGATAAAAAAACAAAAAAGTACTCATTCAAAGCATGAGTAATTTTGAAAACATGATAAATCTGTTTTAAAAGATGAAAATAGGTTTCATGGATTTTGAGATGACATTACCAGTATATTAAACATCCCCCAAACACAGAATTGATACATTGAGTTTATTTTGAACATGAAATCGTATTACATACAACGCACTGCAATGTTAGTTTAGCAACAATCATTATCCTCACTTCACAGTAATCATTTTTATGCAATGTATCAAATAGACCATGAACTGAATCTGAACCAAAACAAACCGAAAACAAAACTACCACCCATATAGAGAAAGACTGATTTTATGAACATGACACATCATCCCTAGAATGTGTTTTCCTTTGCAGTCGAAAAGAGGTCAGTAATAGGGTTTTGATGAACAGAAAGAGGAGATAATATAATTTTTATTAACATACCAATTTTTTATATATTGTTTACAACAGGATACATTTCATGCTGAGAAAATATTTTAGAAATTGAATATTTCTGAAAAGGAAGAAACAACCAAAATAACTCATACGAATCATGGATGTATTTTGGTTGAGTAACATCAATACAGTACAATACTCAAGCACCTAAAAACAAAAAAGCATCAAATGTAGATAAGTATGAAACAAATGAAATTAAGTATTGAGACAACTACTCACCCAAGCTATCAAGAATGGGCATCATGATAATAAATTAAGTCTATAATTTCATTTATATAACAGATTAGAAATCAATAGCGGAAAAATCTCCATTGAAGGGGAGAATTTGAATAAAAGGAGGCAGTAGATGGTGAATGCAAATTAAAAGAAATAAACTTACCCTGAGTATTATAATTGCAACTAGGCTTCCATAGTGTGTAACGGAAGTTGAAAAATCCATGATATCCATCACAAATATATCAAACAAAAGTATTGAGTGATGCTGAAGGAATAAAAAACTAAAATAAATTCTTAAAAAAACATGGAAACATCACGGATAATTCCTATAGAATTAAAAAGTACCCATTTAAAAAGAAAAACATAGCTCTGAGACCTCTAAAGGATGAGTATTATAATTGCAACTGGGCTTCCACAGTTTGTAACAGAAGTTGAAAAATCCTTGATATCCATCACAAATATAAATATTAGATGTTTTATAAGAAAACCATGTAGTAATATCTTGGAGGCCTTTGGCTGTCATCAGAATTCATGGTATTTTTATGAATACTCGATCAACTTCCAACATTTCGAATATCGCATGCTGAACATAATGCAAAAAAAAATGAAAAGATTAAGTGGGGTAATGAAATTTAATAATCTTGTTGTGCATGGATCATTTGAATAAAAAAGATAACTTTTCCCAAATTTTTGTATACATTGCATCAGATTTCATAATCGGCTTCTCTACCAAATTCAGGTAACAAGAAATTGAATTCCCTGAAGAATCCCATATTGAGAAATCCACAGCTTCATTTTTTAACTTCCTGGTTTGGAATAAAATGCATAAATCACAACAAACAACATGGGAAAATTAAAATCATAACTTCAAATTTACATTAAGAAATTATTGTATAACTTATTTCATTTCCTAGGTCACATAAATAATGACAGTACCAGAAATAACACGCCTCTAGTGATGGATCCTTTGCTTGATGCCATAATCCCAAGGTTATTTCGGTTGCAATGCAGCAACACTACAACCTATGCTTAATATAATAAAAATATGATATTAGAATTTATGAATGTAACATGAGTTGGTTTTGGATACAATCAAAATGGATATGTTAGTTTAATATATGCTAATGAAGGGACATGTTAGAATAATAAATTGTTAAATAATACAACACATGATTGTTTTGTTTTTTATAATTTCTTAAAATTTCCAACATAAATTAAAAAACTATAAATGAATGTAAGATTCACAGATAATATAGAAAGGGAAATCCAATATAGAAATTTATGGAAGAAATTAAAAGTCTTCAAATTTCCAACATAAATTGAGGAGTGTGACCTTGGGTTGTTCTATTGACCAACAATTGAGTTGAAAATTACTTTGGTGAGCTAAACAACAACTTGTATAAGTGTTCTCTCTGAGTCACCTTCTTTTCCTGATGAAAAACATGAAAGCAAATCCCCATCACCTTACATACTAGAAACAAATGTGGGGAATTTATAACACATAGTTTTATTGTTTTATTGAATAAAACAATAAACAGTGTAGTCTATAGTGATTCCAAACTGCCTCTATTCATATGTTGGAAAAAATAGAGGTTAACTCTACAGTTTTATGAAAAATTACCTGCATTCATTTGAAATTACTATTGATGTATTCACATGTATAGAGAAAAAAATTAGAAAATAATCAATTAAATCTGTAATCATTTAAAAATTAATTGAAGGGTAAATGTCATGAATAAGTAATGTCCAGCATGAAACCCATCCATGGCCCTGGAAAACATCAAATATTATAAAACATCCCACATTAAATGACATCCATCATGAAAAACCCAAGCTAATCAATCTGTAAAAAAATATTCAGTATCAAAAACCTCCAACATGAGTAATATCCACCTTAATATAAAACATATAGAAAAAAAAACTGATACCAAAATGCCCTCCATGAAAACCATCTAGGATTACAAGAATAAAGTCCAACATGAACAATGTCCTGCATAAAAAACGTCTAACATGAAAAACTGACAATCAACTTGATAAAAACCCATACAAAAATTTCCACCATGAGAGATCCTGAAAAAAAGAATCCACAGATACAAAATCATTCAACGGGTACAGTCTTCAAATATAGAATATACATACAAGAATTAATAGTAATGACTTTTCCTACAGTAATTCATTTGTGTGGAATTGGTATTGGCCCAGATAATACCCCTAAAAATTTTCAACTAGTGTATAATGTAAATTTGGTATGTAAATCGTATAAAAAACCTTAAAACTGAGCAGTTACATGTTCTAATAAGGTAATTGTAATGTACAGACTCCAAAATAGTATTTAATACAAATATGATTTTAGAAAAAAGTAATGAAAACCAATTAAATAGATAAATTATTATTAGCATGACATTGAATCAGAACATTTTAGTCTGATTTTTGAGTTTTCTTGTTCAAATTTCCCTTTTTTGCCTCTCTAGTTGACTACAATAACATGTTGTAATAAATTTCACTCCACAATAATCATTGTTTCCTCCATCGTGGCTCGTGCCTCTAGAGTAAGCTGACTATTAGTCCTCTAGTGATACCATTATTACATTTGTGTATATGTATGGACATTTTGTTGTCCATACACAATTATCCTCTCCTAAATCAAATCCAACACTGAAAAAAGTACATTAAAACTATCATCACAAACCCCATATCTCAATAAAACTGAAACTATAATTCATACAGTTATCACCTTGCTGATAAAACTAATAATATCAGACATTCATACTTTTATCACCTTCCTCTCAATATTGAACCTTTATTGTAAGAATGATGACGAAGAGTTTTTAAAACAATTACCTGGGAATGACAAGGGAGACAGAAACATAGTTCTCACCCCTCACCACCCCTCCTGTGTTGGAGATAAAAAACCTAAGGGAATGACACTGGAAATAGGGACAATGTGATGGGTTTGGCCTCCCCAAACTAGGCATCATGGCTTAATGGGTCAGCATACCTTTTAGAGGGTGACCCATTAAGATTTTTTTCAAAAGGGATTTCTTTGTGACACTATTTTCCTACAATAAATTTATTAAAACTGTGAAATGGTCAAGAAAACGTTCAATAAAAAAATATAGCATACTAAAATTATGATGACATAATAAATAGTAAACATACAAAACATGCTTCCAATGAAAACAATATTCAATATTTGAATGGAAACACATATATTACATACCAAACTCGTATATAATTAATACTATAAATATAGCATACTAATATTAAATGGAATCGAATGAAAAATATTCTATCATATATGACGGAATACTAAGAGAATATACTAACATTATAGTAACATATATGATAACATAATTATATAAATACTAAAAACATGTAGTGAATGCAACATATTAACAATGAAGAAAATATACAAAAAGTGAATGGGAATATATATTGGTGAAATAATATAACTGATAGTGGAATAAAATCATATTATAATAAGGTTTTTGAACAAACAAAGTGTACACATAAAAATTTAAGTTTAAGAAAAAAAAATTTGTATAATAATTTGTTATAATAATGGGAATGTGTAAGAAATAAATTGAACTGAAAAGAAAAGATAAATTGGAATGAGATGTGCTTACAGTGAGGATAATGAAAGGGATGAATTAGTAAGAATATTATCATCATTCCTCAGACCTCGAATAATTAAAGAAAAAAACATTATTTGGTCTGTAATTCAAAGAAATGAACATTTACTACTAACCAGTTGAAGACTAAATTATAAGCCGGAGTTTTATGTATAGAATATTTAATGTTATGTACATAAAATGAAAATCCATATTTTTATGCAAAAAGAATTGAAATGCATCTAGAAAATAACTTGATTGTCATTATGAGTATAGTTTTCCAAATGCAAGCAGAACGAAGTACAAAAAAACCGAGTAAAAACTGATGGAAGAATGGAAAATGATAATAATAAATTAATAAAATTGTGTAACGTATATGGTAGAGAACAAATTTTTTAAAATTTCACAGCACATAATGTTGAAATTAAAATAAAACCTTATAAAATGTATTCCAATGACACAAAAATGGATGAAATTACAATATTTATAATGTCTCTTTACCCTTAAAAATAATTATATATAATTAAAAATTCAGTCCAGATTTATAGGTTGAATGTAAGGTATTGAGACTGATATTTGTTTTGTAGATCAGAACTTATTAAAAGGTCTAGATGAAATGTTTTGGAAGACATGGATGAAAGTATTCTAATAATATTCATAAAAATCACTCATTTGGAGATTCAAATGCATTAACAAAATCATCACAACATTCTGGAGAATATCATCGATATAATAGATTTATTTACCTTAGATAAGCTGAGAAGGACGCCAGAACATCCCATCTAAATCGTTCCTATACGTATGAAGTGGGTGTAATTCATAAATCCCTGTAAAATATATAAAAATGGAGTTGAAATTCATTATTAGAGTAAATTTAACATATGATATAGGAATGGGGATAGAGAGATTCATGGAGAACATTCCAGTTGCTGAGATGTACATCTGTAAAAAATTTTGAATATGTTGTTGTGATGGTAAAAGGGGTTCAAGAAGAGGTTGTTGTGGGTCATCTTTGGCAGTTGACAGTGGATCAGGTTTTGGAACAGAGGAGGTTCATAGCGGTAAATCGAAGTTGCTGGTAGTTGAAGGAGGTAAAGGTGAACAGAGTTAGGGAGCTGAGGTGATGTGAAGAAATTCAGGAGTCGGGGTGATGGATTTATATAAACGGGGACAGATATGAGGAGACGAGGAGTGATGGAGATGGGGAGCAGCCGAAGATGGAAATGAGGATACAGGCATTCCGAAGATGGGGAGCCGAAGAGCGGTGTACGAAGACGGAGATGAAGCACGAGCGGGACGGTGGATGTCGAAGGAGACGAATACTGTCGAAGGCGTAAGGAGGTGAAGGCATTGCAGGGTTGGCCGTCGTCGAATACGAGCTGCGGGAAGAAGAATCCCGATGAGCTGAACCCTAAGCGCGAGTGCGTTAGGTGGAAAATCCATGGGTGTTTGTTGAGAAATGATGGCATCGCGGGTGTTTTTGAGGAAGGTAGTGGGTATTAGGGTAATTGGCAGTAGAAAAATGGTGACGTGGCCATTTTTGGTGGCGACACATAAGCCTGGGTACACCCAGGTTTATTAAATATAGTGGATGTGTATAAACCTATATTAATCTATCCAAACATGTAGGAAAATAGAATCTGATTATTTTGGAATTCAATGAATAATGTAAAAATGTTAAAATTTATTGTCTCCGTAAAAATCATCAAATGGAAAAATAATTGAATAGGCTTGGGGAGATAACCACTTAATTAAAATAATTAATTTTATTAAATGTCTCTCAACTATATATTATAGGAAAATGGATTAAATAGATTTAAACCCTATTCCAAAAAAAGACACAAATAATTTAAGGAAGGTGAAATTACAGGGATAATATTATCTTCTGAAGTAAAAATAGTAATGAAATAGATTGAGAAAATTATTATAAATATGAAATGATTTGAGATTTCTACTATATTAGAGAATATGTAGTCAATAATATAAGTTTCCTCTATAAAAGGTAAAATGAATGATCATACCTCACAATATTACATGGAGGATTCTTATAGTGGATGAACTATTCCTGGGAGAATTAAAATCCTCACATCATATAATCAAATAGATATATCTACATCACAACAGAAATCTAACATCTACTTTTGAATATAATTTTTTGGCTCAAACTAATATCATGTAGACAAAATATATGAAGAATACATTATTGAATAACTAGTTATAAAAATATTTATAATATGTTATTCAAAATAATAAATTTTTTGTTTTGAGTCATTTACTTTTCTATAAAAAAAACTACACAGTGCGTTGGATATTTTGTACAATTTAATATTTGTAAATGTATAATAGAAGTAAATTTTAAGATAAATGTTTCTTGAGATAGAGGAACATATATAGTAATTGATCACATATACATTAAACTCAATAATAGAAAACAATTATTATAAATATATATTGTATTTTCATTAGAAACAATCACATTGATGAGGCATGTAGGTAAAAAACATTCAAGCAAGAAAGCAGTGGTGGATGATGAATTACATGAGAAAATGAATATAAAAATGCGAACAATAATTCCAAACAAACCAAATAAGATAGGAGAACGACACAAATCAACATACCTAGGAACGAGGATTTTATTTTTATGAGGGAAGTATATATATATTACATGTGGAAGCATAGATTCATTTGAGCCTTGTATTTATTCATCCTGGATTTGTTTAATCCCCAGATTCAACTATTAGAACAATTTGATACTTGACCTAATGTCTGATTTGATGAGGAGGACCAATGAACGGAGGTAGCTTGCACAGATAGCATTAGAATCCACTATATACTCAATCTTGGTTAGGGTTGTTAAATAAATCAGGTACACTTTTATTAGCACTTATTAAAAATTCCACATAATAATCAATTTTATCAGTGCTAAATTATAAAGTGTTGTTAAGTGGAATTTTTGTCACTACAATTTTAGAGTTGTTATAAACTAAGAATTATCAGCTCAAATGTTTTAACACTGATAAATATTGCTTTTATTATCACTATTTTAGCATGGATAATACTCTACCTTTAACAAAACTAATGATTCACTGTAAAAGGATTTATAATTAGAAATATAAGTGAAATTAAAATCGAAAATTATTAGTTATATAGATATTTATTGGAATAAAACTTATAATATATTCATTATTAAAATATATTCATTATAAATATTTTTTTATAATTATAAATATATTAATATCACTATATACATTTATTTAATTATATATATTGAATATATATTAAATATATTAATTATTTAATAATATTAATTATAATTATGTAATTATAAATTTGCTAACTGGATTATATTTACTTAAGTAGATATATTGAAATTCTTAATAAATATATACAAATATAAATATTTTCATTATTCAGATATATTTATTATAATGTTATAAATATTCTAATATATATATTATAACTTTATAATAACATAAATATATAATTATAATTTTTTTTGGGAAAATAATATATATATATATATATATATAATTATATATTTATATGATTATATACATTGATAGTTATTATGAAAAAATAAATATGAATATAAATATAAATATTCTAATTAATTTCATTTTTTAATTAAATTTTTAGAATTTAGAATTTTTTTTGTATATTTAGTAATAATTTAATTATAACTATATAAATTTTTAAAAATATATAAATATTTATTTATTTATTTATTTATTTACATTTGTAGATATATAAATTTATAAATATTGTAAATATTAAATTGTAAATATATTTATTTTTACATATTTAGTAATATAATATTAAAATTATTAGTGAATAAAAAATATTAAATGCATGCATGTAATAAATGACTAAAAAGGGAATCTGTATATGGGTAATATCACATACCATTACAACAAAAATTTAAAATACTCATGAAATGGGTTTTTCAATCATAACCCTATGCTATAAAAAATGAGTGAAATTGAATTTTTAAAATTTTGTACACTTTATAGATACAGAAAAATGGATAATTTTTTTAATTAAAGATAAATTAATAAATAAAATTTATATATATTGATATAGAAATGAATACTTGGTAATAATATACAAACATAGTAAACAAATATATAAAAATAAATTATTGAAAATGGAAAAATTCTTAAAAAAGGAAAATATGAAAAAGTAAATATTATTGAAAAATAATGTCACGACTCGTCCTCAGGGCCCGTGCCATGACTACCCCAAGCCCGCCTTCCATATGCCAGGGGATGGAGACTAGCACCAAAGGCATAAATCCCGATAAAAAGGGAAGGAATTGCCTTTAAGAAACGTAAACACACACAACCCGAGTACAAGAGGAAGCAAACACTAAGCAGTAAAACAAGTGTGCTGAAAGTTCAAAGGGGCCGGAATACATGCCCAACAGTAAAGTATAAATAAATGACAAAACAACTGGAAGGTGTTGAGATGCTCCTAGATCGTCCTCTGGAGTTCCTACCTGAAGGGTAGGTATAGATGGCCACCTCAGCTCTCCACGTCCGTCTGTCACCTCCGGGTACCATCTCATCGTGAAGTCCACCTCCAGGTATCATCTCGTCATAAAGTCCAACTCCGGGTACCATCCAGCTCTACAAGCCTCAACCACGATCAGTGTTGTCCGTCATCTGCATCCAACACAACTAGGGGTGGGAATAACCCGTGCAGGGGTGAGTATAACGATATTCAGTAGGGACCCCGAGACCCTCAAGGTCTCACTAAAACCAACAAGGATAAACCACAATGAAAGATCTGAATAGATAACCTTTACATAGGTATATGCCCATACATATACCAATGTAATCAAGTAACCCATCTCAATCATGAGGTAAACACAATGGTCATTGACTCAGCTCAAACCAGGATTTTAAATAATGATATCGAAACCACAACTACTGAAGAGCTCCTCCTCTATCGAGTACAGTGATCCTGTCGCAACTCTAAAGAGCTGCTCACTAAACTTAGACTACTGAGGTACTCCTCTTGTCGAGTACCGCGGGTCTGCCACCATTACACAGTAGTGCTCCCCGCAATTTGTCTGCCACCCCAACACAATAGTTCTCTGCCTAATATCCTACAGAGGTACTCCTTCTGTAGAGTACTGTAGGTCTGCCACCCAAACATAGTAGTCCTTCCCGCCATGGGTCTTCCATTCCAACACAGTAGTGCTCCCCACTGGGATATACAAGTCACTCCGACTCAAATCAAACAAGCAGTCATCATGTCTCAACCATCTACAAGGTCTCCGTACTCTGTACACTTGTCTCCAAGAGGATCTTCTCCCTGAGCTACTAGTTGATACTCCAAGTATCACATTGTCCCAAAAAGAAATATCTCAAAGTACTTCCTCATCAAATGGGTCTCAACGCAATAGACGGCGCGTCAATCGGACACCCGGTATGTCAATTATTAGCCTTTTAATCTCGGGGTCATGGTTGGTTTCGTGTACAAACCAACCAAGCCGTATCTCAAATATGCCACAAACTATCATGGGGTATACTCAAAGGATATATTTCTCAACACGATTACCTATGCCGCAGAAGGTTCGTCAAACGGACCTCCGGTCTGAGAGTTATTAGTATTACCCTTCCAGGGGCCCAGTTGGATTTCCAGTAATATCCTACCTGGACTTACTCCAACTACGTCCAAATATCCGGAAGAGTATTCCAAAATACCGTCTCATCAAGAGAAATTCAACAAAGTTGATAGCACGTCAAACAGATGTATGGAGCTCATGTTATAAGTGTTTCCACTCCGAGGGCCCGGTTGGCTTCGGGTTCGAACCATCCCGACCATATCCAAACTTGACCTAAATCATGAGTTCAATATCCCGAAACGAATGTATCGATATGAGGAATCCTACGCAACTGACGGTGCATCGATCAGAGTTCCATAACTCATGATATGTGTGTTTAACTAAATAATGTTTCGAAAATTGGGGGTCTGGGGCCAGTCCGACCCGGCCCAACACTCCCTGGGTCGGCCCGAACCGGGTCGACCCAACCTGGGTCTGGGTCCGTCGTGGATGGCGTGGCCCGGACCATGGATGGTGTGGCCTGGAATACGTGGCCCATGCAGCTAGCCGACCAGGGGGGGCTGGCGGCGCCCAGTTGGGCCCGCCCTAGCCGCTAGTCCGTGGGGGGGGGGGGTTACGACCCCTGGTTTCATCGAAACGGCAGACCATGTATTCCAACCCCGGGTAACTATGGGACCCCCTCAGGTCCTGCCTCTTGATGGCACCTGTAGCCGGAACAGTCGGCCGCCCTCTCTGATCCGCTGCGGCCATAGGCTACGGCTTTGTTCAACCAGTGCGGCACGATGGAATCATGCCCCACAGCCGCGATCGCAGCCCCTGACGCTCTGGCGTAGCGTGACGGCGCCAAACCCCTCCTCAGTTACACACCCCAGCCGCGGCCCGGCTCTACTCTACGCGGCATGTCGGTGTCGCACCTTTGCGTCGACCTGACAATCATGCGCTGGCAATCTGCTTGTGGTAACCCTGTCACTGGACGGTTCATCGCAGTCCGCCTCCATCATCCACAAACAACAAACAAGAGGGGAAGCGTCGGACCATGTTCATGCGGTCCGAACCCTTCCTTTTCAAGATGGTATCATGCGTACAAATGAAACTCAACTAAAAGAACGATGATGAATGGTATTAAAACATGGACATAACATCCCCTACCTCAAGAAAGATCTACGGTGGCCGAGCATCGTGGATAAGAGTGTCGCAAAAGGGTGAACATCTACTCATTGATGCCGTCGCAAGTTATGAGATAAAGGTGACGACGGTCGTTGGCATTCGTCGCTTCTGTAAAGTGCCTTCTATCCCGGCTCGAGCATCATTCATTGGATCCGACGCATGGAAGATGTCAAAGACAATGTAGTTCATTGCACCCACACCATGCTATTGATCCCTGCTCATTCATTGGTTTCTCGTCAGAGAAGATGGAACCTCAGTGGTGGTGCAACAAAGGAGGAAGGAGAGGGAGGGAAGGAAGGGGATGATGTTCACAATCAAATCCCCCTCCCATTAAAAAGGAACCTCCCTTTATTAAATATTAGGCTTGGCTAATATTTTATTAATACATCCATTTCAAATTCAAACACCACATTAATTACATTGTAGTATTAAATTTATTAATTAAGGTGTTGTCATAAATTAATGGGGGAGGAGAAAGTGAAGAGGCCCCTTAAATATTTGGAGAGTTAATAATTAAAAACAAGGGGAGATAAAAATTAAAGAAGGTGGTTTAAAAGGAGTTTAGAGAATTTGAATGGTTGGGGCTCGAGTGGGCCCCAACTCACATATATCGTCATATGGGTAGTTAGGTTCTTGTGGGTCCCACCCAAACTCCCCCATGTAGGATATAACCACCTTGGATATAGAATAAAATTTTTCTACAATTTTATTCACTTATTATTTAATCCAAAAATTTTAAGTTCTCCTCCCGCACAAACGCAACTGTGGTAAAGGTCTCCTTAAGAAATTACCAGCGTTGAGAGTTCATCGATGACCTCAGATTTCAATTCTGAGCACTGGTTTAATATATAGAAAAACCCACTGGTTGGTTTACTAAACGTACCCGAGCTAAACTTTTAAAATTTATTCTGGGCACACCGGGCCTCAGAATCAAGCGCTGTCAGAAGATACAGACTCGTAAAATTCCAATGAAATTAGGAAAAAAAAGGTTCCTTGAAATTTCCGGGTCTTTACATTTTCCCACCTCCGGGATTTACGTCCCTGTAGAGCTTCAACACACACCAGCGAAATCAAAAGTGGTACTGAGCATGCATCTGAGCCTTCCGCTCCCATGTGCTCTCTTGGAGGTTTATGTCATGCCAGTGAATGCGACATGAAAAATCGACCATCCACATAGGACCCGCTCATGTCGATCCTCAATCTTCAATAGAACCTCTGTGAATGTTGCCCCGCCATCGATGTCCAGCTCACTGTGGTCGATGATTTGTGAAGGGTCGTGCATGTATCTCCTCAGCTGAGATATGTGGAAGACGTCGTGAACCTAGTACAACTATGGTGGAAAGTTCAAGAAGTAAGCCACCTCACCTACCATGGTGAGGACCTAGAAGGGTTCGATAAACCTTGGAGTTAACTTCCCGCCTCAGCCACATCTCTGTCTACTATCAGCATAGGACTCATATCTGCTCTGTGCAGTCTTCTTCCGCTCCTGGATGATCTGAAACTTCTCCTGTAGCCTCAAGATGGTTACACTGGTCATCCTATACCTCAACTCATATAATTCTCTACTGGAATATCTCAGACCACACGAAGAGTTTCCCTATCTTCGTCAACGCTAAAAGTGGTGAAGCAACTCTGGAGAAGTCCGGAAAAAATCTAGGTCTGGCCGACTCAAGAGTGATCGACTGCAGCCACTTATGCATGATTCCATCCTGGGCTGCCTCGGGTTTCCTTTTTGCTGACCAAGGAAAACCCCATCTCAATGTTGTAGGTAAACCAAAACATTTTTTCCTAGTTCAGTCAATCTTTGTATGAAATTTGGATCCAATCCATATCCTGACCAACGTCGTAAGGCCTCGATGCTTCCACCAAGAGGTTCCAACTGAAACTCTCACCTCAAGGGTCAGATCACATTATCTGCGTAAGCATGATAATAAAGACTCTTCAAAAAGGTATCCCCATATGTGAGGGTCAAGTCAAAAACATAACTGGAAAATCTAGGTCTGAGACAAGATTCGTGGAAGGAAGGGATGATTCGTATCAATGAATGTTGTTACGACAGCTATTAGTAGACACAAAATGTACTTCGAATCATTCCTAGAGCCCTTGGGTCACATGACCTGACCGCATGTAGCTACTCTCTTCCCCTTCCCTCCTGATCACTGAGTCTAGCGGGGACCAAAAAGGCGGGTGGTTGTAACATGTCGAAATATACACCACCACATGCTGACCTCCTAGATCTGCTTTCACATCTACTGCTTTGCAGATTCACATGTCCTTAACACTTTCTCTTCGTAAAACATTTTACATGCCCAATAATCCACGACTGATGCCAGTTTTCTACTTTGCCACTGCTAACCTTCACTGGATGTATCAACTCCGCAAAATAATTCTAAGCCTCAAAGGATCTCTCTAGAACCCTAACATAAAAAGGAATTCATAGAGGAAAGGTGTTGGCTCGGATGTCCTTAAATAGACCTTGCTTGGAAGTCCGAGCACTAGAACACTGATCATATCGTAGTCATCATGTACCATGAATGATTGGTATGCCTCGATGACTACTCAGCTACCGACATGTCATCCTTCCGAAGCTGCACAATCTCTAGAAAACTCTCAGCCACCTCCTCAAGGTAGTCCTCAGCCGCCTGTGAGTCGGGCTTGCCTCATAACCTGAGGGGTATCTGATTCTGAAACATGTGTATGGCACTGAACCTATATGTGTCATCTACAGGTACCGCCAGTTGTAACTGCTGACCATCATGTTGTGATATAGATGGCACACTACATGAAGGTACTATCTCAGGCATCAATCCATGTACCGAAGCATCATCTCTAAGTAGACCAACTTCATGGTCACTCACTGGGAAACACTAGTAGATATGATCACCATCAGCTCTACTAGTGTATAAACTAGGTGTAGAACTCTAGAAATCACCTCCAACCAATCCACTACTGCCTCAGAATCTGTCTCGCCATGTAACCTTGGAGGCCTCTGATGCTGGGACTCATACAATGCGCTCTGTCAGCATGCACCGTCCGCTAGTACAATTGGTGGCATCTGCTGCCCAGCTGGTGGTGGTGCTGCTGGTAGACCACCTGAAAGTGCCAACATATTAAAAAGGGACCTGCACCGAAGCCCTATTGCTCGGTGGGCTGTCATCGTGCACTATCTCAGAACTACAACTGTCAATCTTCGTGGAGGAATCCTGAATAGATGTGACACGGTCAAACGATTTATACCTTGTGAGATGACCTGGTTTGAGCTGACATAAAGAAAACTATTGGAAACACACACGTAATCAGTGTTTTCATGCACTGAGTTAGAAATCAGTAGTCAGGGTCCTGGTGTATGGATATGTCAGCCGACACACTTACATAGGACTCCCTGAACTGAAGACCACACTCGGTACCATTAACACTATTGCTTCACAAAAAGGAATGATCAGGGTCCTGAGTTCTATGGTAGAACCGACTCCTCTAATACCAATTTGTCACGACCTGT
This sequence comes from Viscum album, assembly GCA_963277665.1. Classification (NCBI taxonomy): domain Eukaryota; kingdom Viridiplantae; phylum Streptophyta; class Magnoliopsida; order Santalales; family Viscaceae; genus Viscum; species Viscum album. Next base: position 1,330,757,107 of record OY728165.1, on the reverse strand, counting down.
CCTCGAGGCCTGTGTCGTGACTACCCCAATCCCGCCATCCATAGGCCAGGGGCTAGCGACCAGCACCAAAGGCGTAAATCCCAATAAAAAGGGAATTCATTGCCTTTAAGAAACTTAAACACACACAACTAGAGTACAAGCGGAAGAAAACACTAAGTAAGCAGTATAACAAGTGTGCAAAAAGTAAAAAGGGGCCCGAATACAAGCCCAACAGTAAAGTACATGGAAAATAAAAATCAGCAGGAAGGTGTTGAGCTGCTCCTAGATCAACTTCCAGAGTTCCTACCTGAAGAGTAGGTACATATGGCCACCTCATCTCTCCATGTTTGTCTGTCACTTCCGGGTGTCGTCTCATCGTGAAGTCCACCTCTAGGTATCGTATCGTCATGAAGTCCACCTCTGGGTACCTTCTAGATCAACAAGCCTCAACCACGATCAGTGTTGTCCACTATCTGCATCCAACAAAACGTGGTGTGGGCATAGCCCGTGCATGGTTGAGTATAGCGATACTCAGTAGGGACCCCAAGACCCTCCAGGTCTCACTAAAACCAACAAGGATAAACCACAAAGAAAGATCTCAACAGATAACCTTTACATAGGTATATGCACATACATATACCTAAGCTATCATGTAACCCATCTCAATCATGAGGTAAACACAATGGTCATTGACTCATCTAAAACCAGGATTTTCATTAATGATATCGAAACCAAAACTACTGAAGAGCTCCTGCTCTGTCGAGTACAGTGATCCTATCGCGACTCCGAGGAGCTTCTCACTAACCTTATAATATTGAGGTACTTCTCCTGTCGAGTACCGCAGATCTTCCACCCCAACATAGTAGTGCTCCCCACCTTGGGTCTACCAACCGAACACAGTAGTGCTCCCCCTAATAGCCTACAGAGGTACTCCTTCTGTCGAGTACCGCGGGTCTGCCACCCAAGCACTGTAGTTCTCCCCACCATGTGTCTTCTACCCCAACACAGTAGTGCTCCCCACAGGGATATACAAGTCACTCCGACTCGAATCGGACAAGCAGTCATCTGGTCTCAGCCAGTTATAAGGTCTTCATACTCCGTACGCTCATCTCTGGGAGGATACACTCCATGAGATACTAGTCGATACCAAAAGTATCACAATGTCCCAGGAAAAAGTATCTCAAATGGCCGCCTCATCAAAGGGGTCTCAACACAATAGACGGCGCATCAATCGGACACCCTGTCTGTGAGTTATTAGCCTTTTAATCACGGGGGCCTGGTTAGTTTCATGTACGATCCAACCCAGATGTATCTCAACTGTACCCCAAAATCCCTTGGGGGTATACTCAAAGGAACTGTTTCTCAATGTGATTACATACGCCGCTAACTGTTCGTCAAACAGACGTCCGGTCTGAGAGTTATTAGTATTACCATTCTTGGCGCCCTAGTTGGATTTCAATTACAATCCAACCCGGACATACTCCAACTGTGTACAAAACTCAGGTGGAGTATTCCAAAATAAACTTCTCATCAAGAGGAATCCAACAATGTCGACGACACGTCAAATGGACGTCCGGATCTCAAGTTATAAGTGTTTCCGCTCCGAGGGCCCGGTTGATTACGGGTTTGAACCAACTCGGTCGTATCCAAACTTCTCAAAAATCTTGAGTGTAATATACCTAAACGGTCGTCTCGATCCAAGGAATATTGCACAACTGACGGTGTGTCGATCAGAGGTCTAAAACTCAAGATATGGACATTTAACTGAAAAAATTCCAAAAATAGGGGGTCTGGGCCCGGTCCGACCTGGCCCAACACCCCCTGGGGAAGCCGAACTGGGACGACCTGACTCGGGTCCGGGTTCGACCCGAGTAGCCTAGACCGTCCCATTGCCGGCGCGGCCCGGTCTGGCACACGTGGCCCACACGGATGGCCATGTGGCTAGCCGACCAGGGGGGCTGGCAGCGCCCAGTGGGGCCCGCCCTAGCCACGGGTCCGGGGGGGGGGGGTTACACCACCTGGTTTCTTCGAAACGGCTGGCCATGAAGGCTGACCCTTGGGTATCCGCAGGAACACCTCGGGTCCCGCCTCTTGATGGCGTTGGTGGTCGGGACAGCCGGCTGCCCTCTCAGATCCGCCGTGGCCTTAGGCTGTGGATTTGTTCAACCGGCGCGGCGCGACGGCACCGCGCCCCCCACCGTGGACCGCCCCGGCCGCGACCCTTGAAGCTCCGGAACGGCGCGACGTTGCCGTGCCCCTATGCCATGACCCTCACTAGACACAACTCTTGAAGTTTGGGCACAGCGCGACGGCGTCGTGCGCCTCTACTGCGGCCAGCCCCGACCGCAGCCCAACTCTACTCTGCGCGGAACGTCAGTGTCATGCCTTTGCGGCAACCCGACAATCATGCGCCGACAATCATCTTGTGGTAATCTCATCGTCGAATGGTTCTTCGCAGTCTGCCTCCATCGTCCACAAACAACAAATGAGAGGGGAAGGGTCGGACCGTGTTCGTGCGGTCAGAGCCCTCCCTCGTCAAGATGGTATCATAAGGCCAAACAAAACTCAAGAAAAAGAACAATGATGAATGGTATTAAAAATTTAATATAACAACCCCTACCTCAAGAAAGATCCACGATAGCCGAGCATCGTGGATGATGGTGTCATGAAAGGGAGGATGTCAGCTCTTTGACATAGTCGTAAGGTTAGATATTAAGGTGACGACGGTCATTGGCATTTGTCGCTTAGGTAAAGTGAATTCGATCCCGGCTCGAGCGTCGTTCATTGGATCCAACATAGAGAATACGTCGAAGTCAACATAGTTCGTTGCGCCCTCACCACGCTACCGATCCTTGCACGTTTGTCGGTGTCTCGTCGGAGACGATGGAACCTCGGTGATGGTGCAACAATAGAGGAAGGAGAGGGTGGGAAAGAAGGATATAAAGTTATCCAGTGGATCCCCCTCCCATCAAAAAGGCTCCTCCCTTAATTAAATATTAGGCTTGGATAATATTTTATTAATATATCAATTTCAAATTCAAATACCTCATTAATTAAATTGGAGGATTCAATTTATTAATTAAGGTGTTGTCATGAATTAATGGGAGAGGAGAAAGTGAAGTGGTCCCATAAATATTTGGAGTGTTAAGAATTAAAAACAAGGACAGTTAAAAATTAAACAAGGGGTTTAAAAGGAGTTTAGGGAATGTGAATGGTTGGGGATTGTGTGGGCCCCACCTCCCATATATCCTCACATGGGTAGTTAGGTACTTGTGGGTCCCACCCCAACTCTGCCTTGTATGATATAATCACCTTAGATATAAAATAAAATTGTTCTATAATTTTTTTCACTTCTTATTTAATCCAAAAATTTTAACTTCTCCTCCCACACTAACCCAACTACGGTAAAGGTCCCCTTAAGCAATTACCGGCATTACAAGTTAATCAGTGGCCTCAGATTTCAATTCCGAGCACCAGTTCAAAAGATAGAAAAACCCGCTCATTCGTTTAATGAACATACCCGAGCTAAACATCAGAAATTTATTCTGGGGACAACGGGCCTCATAATCAAGCGCCGTTAGAAGCTACAGACTCCTAAAATTTCAAAGAAATTATGAAAAAAATTTCCTTGGAATTTCTGGGTCTTTACAAATAATTAATACAAATGAATAATAAAATAAAAATTAATTAAATAATTCATTCAAAGAAAAGTCATGATATGTTAAATTTATCATGTTATAATCAAATTCTAAAATAAATACTTAAATTCCAATTAATTACATAAATTTTTGGTATATGTGTTTCCCTATAAGTTTTCATTAATAAGGTAAATAAATATGTGTGTGCATTTTGTATAAAATGTGTTAACTATGTATATGTATGTGAAATATGTAAAAAAACATTATATATATATGTGATAACTTTACATATGAACATACATTAAATTCAGTCCATTACATGATTAATTTAGTAAGATTTTTTCATATTAATATTTAATAATAAGCATGTTTTTAATAAACATAGGACCATTTTGATTAAAAATATATTTTTTTTACATAAATAAAATTTATATAAATTCATATATATTTATAAATATATTAAATATAAATTGTTAATTAATATAATCAATAATTATTTAGTTAAAAAATCTGAAATATTTTTCATACTTTTCTTATTTTTAATTATTATTTAGTTAATTTTAATTTTACCTATATATATATTTATTATATACGATATATTTGTATTAATTAGTAATATATTGAGTAACCAATTTATTCACTTTTATCAATAAATATAATTAATAAAATTAATTTTTTTAGTAATATTATTCGTAGTTTTTATTTAATTATTTATGTAATTTTATTCGAGACCATTATCAGTTCTATGAAAGTTCTTATATAGAGTATCCATTATAAGTGCTAAATATAAAGCACTAATAAATGTCACCTTTTATTATATCAAATAGAAATCAATGATAAAGGCAACATTTATCAGTACTTTTTTGTAGTGTTGTCAAATGCCAGCATTGTTAATGTCCATTTAGTTGTAGTGATGACATGTATTGAAAATTTATTTCTCCTTTTTACTCAAATAATGGTGGTAGTGATTGAGGATTACTCCAAATATACACTTCATATTTATTGGGCGATATCCCATGACTGGGTGGGATTTGAGCCTCAAAAATCTAGATAGAACAAGTAAAAGATCCTCATAAATAGTGACTACAACAATTGAAAATTCCAGATGCCTGATAAGGGCCTCATTAATAATGAATTGTTTTATGTTCATAATAGTTAATTTCAATATTACTAATGTAATAAAATAAATATGAGGACCCTTATATGATAATCAAATCAATTTTATTTTTCAATACCCTTTTAATTTATAATATTTAGTAAAATTTAATCTCATTATTTAATTCATAAGAGGTTATATGACAATTAATATTGTATTTAGTGATTTCAAAGGATATATTTAATATCAAACACATTTTTTGGAATTGAAATGAGGAGAGTAGAAGAATATTGTCAAGATTCAATATATAGAAAGCTAACAAAATCTATGATATCTAGTTATCATGGATATGGTAGAATTTTAGTTATTCATTAGTATATATATATTTATCCTGAAGTCAGTATGTATTAATAATTTATTTCTTTTTGTATCATTTTAATATTATTATTAAATTTTGTATAACTAATTATTGTTTGAGAATATTAGTTATATGATGAAGGTAATGATGTTTGGTATGTAAAATTTTTCACATCATATATGCACAATATAATACCTTGGATCATAGATGGTTATAAATAGGTCTGATAATATTTATATAGGGACATGACAATGTCCTAGATTTATTTCCAAATGAACTTTAAATAATTTGTTATTTTAGGGATGTTGAGTTTGTGGTAAACCACAATCCATGTTTAAACAAATTAATTTATTATTAGTTAAGGGGTCAATAAAAACTAATGTAATTTAATATTTATCTTATGAATCGTTATAGTAAAGGGATTATACCCCCAAGTACCATATCAGGGAGTGGTTTGGGAATATTAATTACAAGATTTGATAATTTAATATATTTATGTGATGAAAAATATATGTTGAACCAATTAACTATCATATAACATTGTCGAATATCATAGATCAATGAATTGAATAATTAATGAAAGTTTGATCGGTAATATTTGATTTTAAAACAACAATCTGATTGAAATCAACATACTTTCTGAGAACATGATACTTCTAATATGTTCTTCAGATGTTTATAAAAACATTTTAAATACATGGTTATAAAATATGGTTTAATTAATACTTATTAAGTGTGTATGTAATTGATGAATAAGATTCCTCAAAAATATTTTGAGTCCACATTTATGGTGATTCTTAATTTTATCTTTCCCCATTAATACTCATAGGAGGTGAATGAGAATTATTTTGAGATCATTACATTGAAATTATGAGATCATAAATTATATTTTATTCCCTTGGAGTTTCAATTTTTTATTTAACTATATATTGTTTCATAATCATTTTGATACAAATAATGTTATTTATAGATACTATATGGAAGAACTTTAAATATCATCAGATGTGTAGAAATAAAAATTTATGATATAGGAATTATTTGGTATACTATTGTATTTCCAATGATTTTACTATTAATATTCATAGGAGGTGAATGTGAGTGTCATCAACAATTATTTTTTGAATTGGAATCTAAACCATGATTGTTCACACTATAATCTAAAATGTGTGTTTATTAACGAGATATTATCTCATGAGTGTCCCCACTGAATCTTTTTAAAAAATGACCCCACTATAGTCTATACCATGAATTTTCTAATTTTAATTTAAACTCTAATCTTGTCTACATGTCTCCAAATTTTTAGTCATCCGACTAGATATTTAAAACATTATTAACTCTTTGATATTCATTAGAATCAAAAATTTATGTCTCCTACCTATCTCTACACTACATAACCAAATTTATTTTTTCTAAAAATGGTATTTCATTATACACTAAAATGGGAAGGAAAACAATCATATAATGTGAAATACATATTCAACCCTCATACATAATGGCGTCCACATTACTAAGGCACTAGAAAATGTAATTATGTAATTTTCCATAAATTATGTCTGAATTGTGTTCATGAACATTTCATATTTCTACAATGGATTCTGTGACTATGAAATATTCTCCTTTAGAGATGATATGACCATCCAAATAAAAAATCGATGAATTGATCCATTATTATAACCCAAATTGTGAGATGTTTCCCAATATTAAAATCAAGAAAATTTAACTAGAATGCAACTAGATTTCCCTTTCGAATGGAATGCATCAAACAATTAACACATTATAAGACTTAAAACCTTTATCCTTAAATTTTGTGTTTTTTAATAACATTGGACTCAAAATTATTTTATATTTTATTCATATTTTCTTTAATTTTATTTCTCATTATTAATGATATCAAATTTATGTGATAGATTATATACCCCTAAAACTATAAATAGTTGAAGAGGTGGGAGGAATGTCATTGATGTTTCTACTACAAACAGTGTACCAAATATACTGATCCTATACACATATTATGTTTCTATAACTTCTAGTTGACTCTTATTTCTTACGAACCATCACATTTTATCCCCAATAGATGTGATGTAATTTTAGGTGATAAATATCCATTTACACAATTATAAAAACATTATTGTTATCTCATCTTGAATGATGGATCAAGAAAATAATAAACCATTGAAAAAACATTAGATAATCCAAATATAGATGTCTCTCATGTGCAATGTACCTCAAATTACATCTACCAAAAACAATAAAAATATATCCTCATATGATAGTGATGAAATGTTCTTCTACTCCATGGATGAGTGAGAGTTCCATGATTCTCTATTTATTTCTACCACTGAAAATGATATATTAATAGATCTTGATAATATGCACCACCATTAATATAAAATTACAATTTTCTAGTATTTGTATTATTGAATGTCATTCCAAAACATCCCTCATCATTACAACATGTTTTTGATTCTTGGGAAGAAAATATCCATGATCATAGGGGGGATATTACCTCATAATTCGTTATAGAGACCCAATTGTAACATATAATGATATTTAATCTTCTTTTATGAAATGTAATTAAATTTCAATGTGACATTCTTGAAGACCATAATAATTTAGTGCTATTAGAAACATGGAATAGAATATTTTAATTTGGTGAATGGTTGTAAATATTTCAAATAAGGATAATCCTAGGTGTACGCCTCCTAGACTAACCCAACATAAAACCATTCATCTTAAAATGATAAAAGGAATCATTAAAATGGTTAATATCATATTCTATGTAATGTTAAAAATAATTAATAGAGATCTATACTATTATGTAAGTATAAGATCTGAATATGGGTATCCTATATTGAAAAAAAAACAAGAAGTTCATAACCAACTTATTGTAGATATTGATATTGTGCCTTTGTATAATAACTGTCATTTAAAAAGATAACAATCATAATTTAAATAAATAAAATGATCCATGAGTTCATAAAATCGTTAAATTTCATGGATTTATGTGATAAACATAAGTATATGAAATAATTTTCATATAAGTCATGTAACATTTCCAAGGATATAACAGTAGAAAAATCACCTTAATGAACTGAGGTAACTCATCATTTCAGGTGTGTTTTACTTAACTGAGTTCACTCTTATTCCATCTATGTATTAATGAATTGATTTTACCCCTATTAAAACCCTATATTATTAGAATGGGTTCAGAAAAATGTTATCCCCTGGTTAGGGAATCGAATTCACCACTCATTTTAATCTTGTATTATTAACCCATGTTAACTCATCATTCACATCATATCTATCTCATGAGATATATTTTTTTACCCAATTCCATTTAGAAAGATATAATCCCCAGCCATAATATAATGACTTCATATATATGTGTGGGGAATGACCATAATTCATTCATCTTATCATAACCCAAGATATGGAAAAGGATTCATAGTAATTTCATAATATAATAACCTAAGAAGTAGAAAAAGGTTTTATAATCACTTCACCAATTAATAAAATGATATCCCATGTAAAATGAAGTGGGTTTCATAATAATTTTATCATTTTATCTCCCCTATAAGAGAGGCATGTTTCATAAAGAAATTTTCATCATAAGCATAACGCATTTATTGAATGAATATGAATGGTATATTTGTATCATATCCCAAAAAGACATAGGTAGAACAAATAGTTTACATAATATATGGAAAATAATTTTAAAATATCATATAAAATAGTATTTGACGAAAATATACATTCCACATTTAAAATTTAATTATAAAATATATAACATTTTTAAAATAGTTTTATTTGAAACATACATGTGAAAATTATAATGATTACATGAAAATAAATAAAAACTCATTTAAAACATATTGATTTTTAAGAAACCTTTCCTTAATATGTGCTTAAAATTTATTTTAATTTTTTTTTGAATTCATATATAGGAAACATGGTTCGCGAAGAAAACAGATTTCAGAGTGAATAGAGAAATGTATATGATTTTTCCTAAATTCATTTTCTTAATTATCTTAAGTAACAAAGAGTGGAATAATTTATAAAATTAATTTAAAATAGCATGAAAAAACATAGGATATAAATATTCCTGAAAAATCATGATCACTAGAGAATTATTCATTATCATTGGAGACTCAATCATAAATAACCTCAGTCACAGAGTTGATTATAAAAAAAGCATTACTGCATTGGTAAGATTTCTTCCAAAACCTGAAAAGTAATACATTAGAATGTATTATAAAATATAATAAATATAAATAACTTAGTGATATTAAATGTATAAGGAAATTTATATAGACCTTTTAAAGTAATATAGGTGAATAAATTAACATACCTCTCAAATATTGAAAATAGAGTGAAAAACCCTTACAGATTTGGTACATTTGGATCCATAAACCCAATGAAAGTTACATCCAAAAATGAATATGAAAATAAAATTAACTTGTATTGGAATAGTCAAAAAATATTTTCATTGGAATAATATAAACCATATATAGACGTAAGTTTTGAATATAGCATTTGTCTCACAAATTTATAAAGTGTGACTGAATTACCTTACTAAAAGATCCAACTTCCTTCATGCTCATATGATCCTAATGTATAATAAATAAAAACTTATTATTAATAAATAAATAAATTAAATTCACTTATATCATAATATATATTATTTTTTAATGTCCATTAATTTGATGTTTTTTAAAGATTATAATTTAATGTTACAATTCAGGTAATAACCTTTATGTTTTTCGTAAATATTTTGATTCAGTATACTAATGGATATCATTAATTAATCATCTTTTACTAATATTCATAATGAAAAAAAATAACATAAATAACATATATATATTCCCTGTATATATTTTTATATTAATTCATAATATTTAGTGATCAGAAATGAAATACACCATTCTTGGGGATAATAGGTTGTACGTACAAATGAATGATTTATCCATATACTCATAATATTAATATAGAATTAAATGGCATATTTTTATTATCATTAAAATTTATTTTTTATTTCATACATATCACATATGTTTATTAATACCCTCATCAATACATTCAATGTAATTTGTGAATGAATCATATTTCTTACCGAGGAGGTAGTCCACCTTACATACTAACGAAATAATTATATTCCTAAAAAATAGAACGAATGATGTAATGTGTGATATAAAGAACCAAAAATCATATTGACATAATAAATATCATAAATATCATATATTATTATAGTATGCACATAATTTTTTCCAAACATAATAGGTGGTAGTGGAAAAATTAATGGCATCTCTTTTCGAGGTAGAAGGCCACCGTAAACATGTAAAATGATTTAAAAACCGTTTTGATATATGTGAATGTATTTTTTGGTAAAAATAATGACATAAAAAATATTTTAATATGAAATATAAAAAGGCTATTATATAATCATGGTATACTAATAAATTATGGTAGTGTGGAATTAAATAGAATAATGATGATTTGTGGAAGAACATGATCTCTTCTTCGATTATCTTCCTTAGGATTGTACTAAAACATTAATAGAATGGAATTTTCTACAAAATATATGTTCAAGGATGATGTGAGTAAATTTTATATGTGATTAGGTATTCTATTTCTCTACAAAAATTGTTTAATATGTGTGATGAAGTTGGAAGAGTGACTGCACTTTTATAGTTGAGGGGGAGTGGAATTCTTGTAAATACTCAAAAGTCTTTTGTATTGGGAGGTTAGTCACATCTCATTTGGAAAAAAATATGATAATAATATGTGTGTAGGTTATACATGGTAGATACATACAACCAAAAAACACTGAAACAAATGTTTTAACTATTTTTTCCTTACATTTTACATTCCCCCACTTTTAAGATTTTTTGTTTTCACTACAGTAATATGTTTTCTAACATGGGTAATTTAACATTTAAGATTAAATTAGACTATGTATTACTAGATATTATGGAAATACTAATTATTAATATTATATTTAATTTATATAATATAAATACAATTTATTTTGGAAAATAATATTAACATTAGATCTTGTAATGTAAAAAAAACACTACTTCAACCATAACAATCCAATTTTTTTTGGATTTTGGGGTCAATATATTCATTATAAAAGATATATTACACCATGAATAGACTATATTTTTTATCTAATTTTTTTTTTCAAAACTTGTTTCAGGATACAATATCTTTATTAATTTGAAATCAATTAATTTAATATCAACTATTATAAAATAACATCAATTTAATTTTCGACATTATTAATTTAATTGTAAATTTAATAATATCATTAAATTTTTTGAACTATGAATTATAATTTTTAAACCTATTTATAATGTTATATTATTCTAATAAAAATTTGAAATTATAATTCATTCCATTAACATCACTTTTAATAATTTTTTATCATTTATTTTATTTGATTTCTTATAAGAAATTACATTTTTGGAGTTACACAAGCATTTAAAGTAAATATTTAGTCATTAAAAAAAATAAATAAGATGTCATGGAAAACAATTATTAACATTTATAATGTATTTATATAACCAAAAATATTTTATCCCTATCCCCTTCCTATATATATATTGATATAAGAAATATATATTTTTTATCATTTCAATTACATAACTTATTATATGAGTCATATTTAATTTAAAGAGTAAATAAGTATTCATATTTCATTGAAATTAATGAAGAGTTTCATAATATATAAATTAAATAAAATTGAGGTAATATTTTATATCATTTTCACTCTTATCATTCTCATTTAACCACAGATAAAGCCATTTATTATTTTTACCATGATAATTTTTTACTCTATTCTCTATTCATAATCATTTATTTTTTTTACAATATTAAAAATTATAAATTATTTTGATTGATTATATGGATTCCATTTTAAAAGACACATTTCACATAAGTATAATAAAACATAAAATGAATCATGCATACGGGATGGGAAGGAGGGGGTTTTTTAATGAGAAAAAGACCAAATGTTTGAAATGTTTTTATATCCAAGATCTAGATAAACATTAGTCATATTAATTAAATTGTATTCATTAATATATTTATGAACTAATATATATTTAAAAAAAATTAAAATAAATTTTTTACTATAAATAATTAAAATTGTAAGGTTGTTTTCAATGAAAATTCATTATATTTCATTATTCTTTAAGAAATAAAATAATAAAAAATAGAAAAATTAACGCTTTCATAATTTTCATATTCATATGTAAAAATTATTTTTCTTATAAAATTAATTTTCAAAATTTTAAAAATTTTGTTTTCTGATGTGTGTGCAATAAAAACGGAGATAAAAATGCTTTTTTAGAAAAATAATGTTTTAAGCATAAAATTGCATATGTTCTTATCTCATTTCTAGAAAAAATATATGATGAATTTTAGAAATTTTATTAATTATATAGTATTTAAATTTAATTAAAATAAACAAAACAGAGTGATTTTTTTAATTTATTTCTATAAAATACAAATTTCACAGTAAGGTAGCTGTTTTTGGAAAAATATTTTCATTAATTTTACAGGAGGGAATATTTTCATATTTAATTTATTGGTGTCCAAATAATACACCATATAAATATTTTTAAATAATATTTTCATAATTTACTTAATCTTATTTTAAACCTATATTTCAATGGCTATTTTTTAAATATGATATTAAATTATAATATTTAAATATAATTTCATGTATTGTTTAAAGTCGATGTTGTATGTAAAGCAAGATAAACAAAAAAATTGTGTGTAATAGAGGAAAAATAATTAATAAGTGTAAATAAAGATATAGTCATTTTTAAATGTAATTCAAATGAATAAATATATTTGAAAAAATATATTTAAGAAACATTTGGGGTGTTATGATCATTACATGCCCTACTATCCCAACCAGAATTCGTGGGAAGTTATCCATAGTATTGGGATTTAATACCTAGTCACCTATTATGAGTTATGTGTTTTTTTGGGCCATTGAATCCATTAGAAACAATCATGGTGGTCCTCCACATGATGTACATGTTTGGCCCTTTAACTCCTAATGATTTAAGTTCGTATTTATCATTTAATAAATCATGTGATACATGTTATACCAAAATAACATTAATAATTCTTAACTTAATTAAGGAATAAAATTATAAAATAAATTATAAAGAATTATGATATACTTATAGGAAACATTAAAAGAAAAATTAATTAAGTAAATAAAGTATACATAATTAAAAAAAATTTGGTTTAAATTAATAGCATCAACATCATTGATAAAGATGAAAATATTAAGGATAAAAATAACGACGAATTATTTTGTTAGAATATTATAAAATTCATAGATATTAAAATTAATTATTTTTAATATATATATATATATATAAATGTAAAAACATCGATATATATATATATATAGTTGTGGGTAATTTAGTAATTAAACACATTTTTGATGAAAAAATACTCATTTTTTATGTTCTATTGTATATAATTCTATCTAGTATATATATATTAAAAAATTTTAATATTAAAATATGTATCGAATTAAAAACAATACAATTCACATATAATAAACTATTATAGAATGAAATAAAAAATGATTATTAATGAAATTATTTTTGAAAAAAAATTATATAATTCAACATGAGTTCTAGTTAATTATTATTAAATAATTATTCATTGTATTTATAAAATTAAATATAATATTATATTATCAATAGACTAATAAAATCTAACAGTAGTAAAATCATAAATTAATTTTTAATGGGTTGAGATTAAAATTATTTTATAATAAAACGTAATATTTTTAATTTAGTATTTTCTATGTGATATATATATTTCCAATAATAAACTAAAATGAACACTTTTAAAGAATAAATATAAGGTAGTTTAAAGATTCTACGTAAGAAAACATAGATTTACCATATATCAATGAACAATAATTATGAGATTGTGTTACAACCAAATAATAATTTAATATTTCATATATATATATATATATAAATATTTTTTCTTTATATCTCTTATTTATGTTTATTTTTAATATTTATCATATCCACACATTGAAATAATTTAAATGTATCCAAAACAATTTATGTGTTCCAAAGAATTAGTTAATAGGGGACATCTAATTTATTTAATTTTTTCTATAAAAACATTATTATGTAGGTATAAAATTAAACAAGGTAAAAATACTTAAAACAATGGCTAAAATATAGTTTAATTAACTAGAAATTTAGTCTTTTATGAAGGTATTTTGTTAGGTTTGAGAGTAAAGAATACATTTTAAACCCAAATTTCCTTACAAAACTCACCTAACACTAATGTGATTCCATTATTTCCTTCACCCAAAAAATTTTTACAAATGAATTTTCCACATCTTCATTTATAAATGGATTTATCCCCCACCACTTCAAAACTAATTTTATTCTTTGGTTGAGTTCCCAATACCTACCCATTTTTCATATCATAAAGAAATATTTAATAGTTTTTAGTTTTCGTCCTATATATGTAGGAATCAATCCTATAATATTATGGAATCCACTATGATATGTAAACATTAAATTTATGTTAGGATGTAGTCCATCACTATCATTTTCAATTAATTTTTCATATGATGACACGAGCCCCCTCATACAAAAGGTACCCCTCTTCGCATAAAAGAGTTGTAAGAGGGATAACAATGCATGATGCCCACATCATGTATTCCATTGGTTAATGAATAGAAAAGAGGTTATATAAATAATATAATTTAGATGTATTAACCTCTTCATATTTAAAATGATTATGTGATATGATCAAACATTCACCGACCAACACCATACATTAATAAATGATTTGATCCCAACAAATGATATCATTTCATGACTATATAAAATTGAACATGATATAAAAATTAAAATTCAAATATTTTGACAAAAAAATATGAAACAACACATATAAATAGTAATTTAATGAGATATCATGAAAAAACTCATGCTGACATACATGAAATTTATATTTATGTTGGGTGATCACTATATGTATTCTGATTAGGTGCCACCCTAAAACCTCTCCAAAAAATTTTGATATAATCATACTTGTGCAGTGTGAATAATTAAATAAATCTAACTCACCCCATAAGATTTTATATTATTATTTTTATGAAATTATAATGGAACCATTACCAAATTATGAATATAAGTATGTAAATATTTCCTTTAATATATATACATATATATAACATAATGAACAAAGAGTACACTTCTAAACTGGATGTATCTCTCATGTTGTAACTACTACATCAAGTGATCATACCTCATATAAGTTGACCATATTAAATAATGTTGACATAAATCAATTTATTTTTTAATAATAGTTATTAATTAGATTTTGTTGAGTTATATTCACTGGAAAAATATCAATTTTTTTATAAAACATATAGAGCTTTTATTTCTAACAAAATTGAGATTACTTGAATTATATTGTTTTTTTAATTGAGAAATTTCAATTGTATCGTATTTTAGTATTATAAAACCAGGTGTGTTTTTTTCAACATGTCAAAAATTTTGTTGGATTAATTTTTTATATTTTTTAATTGTTTTATTTTTAAATTAATAGTGATAAATATTTATTTATTATTGTTATATTTTCTTATTAAGAATTAAAAATTCTACATTATATGTTAGATTAGATTTAAAATTAATTATTTAATATCAATTAATAATTGTTCTATATACCAAACAATTTCATCCATAAGAAAATGATTCATACCATTTGATAAGGATGAATGATTGTAAACAAGGAGGTTGGATGGATCAGATAATAGGACATTCATTTATGAAAAAACAACAGTGCAAAAAATCAGAATATTACAGATTATTTTCAAATTCATAGTCATCATAATTTTCGTACATATACTAGTAATAACCTTGTTTGAAGATCCTAATTATCTTTTCATGGGTCCTTTTCAACAGCCTTAATTTATATTTTGTAGACCCGGTCCATGGAATGTTTAAATAATCCTTTATTGGAATTATCATTGATGGATATAGAATGTAACACTCAATGACATCAACCTTTTTCATTACATTTGTGATTGAATCCAAAAATAAGGCATGGCCACTACAACATAAATTCTTGAGGGGATTTATATCATTCATGAATTCATATTTAATGATATTTCCCTACCTATTATGTATTCTTGAGGAATTGAATATATTTTATACCTCCATGTTCCAATAAAGTTCATTTTATGAATCAAATTGGAAGAGTCCTCCATCCCATGGGGACATTCTTGAATGATTGGAAACCACTAATGGGATTCATTAATTCTTATTCATGTTCATGCTAGAGGGTTCATGATTATAATATCATCTTTAAGAAACCTAGATTTTACAATTTCATCATTGGAAGACAGATCAAATTTCTATAGAATATCCCTTTATCCCATCTCTTGATGGATACTAGCATCACCCATGTCAGTAACTGGTGTACACCTCTACATATTCCCATATATGATAGGACCAATACATGATTGATGCTCCATACCACTTATAATATTCTGAGGCATGGCAGTCTAAAACTAAGCATTCATTCCAATTATAAGTAACATAATTCATTTTACTTGAATCATCAATAGACATGAATTATTTCTAGAAATAATTATACATAAAAAATATTTGTAAGAAAATACTTTTTTCATGATGTTTTGTTGGCGTATGTTTAAATAAAATTATTCATGTTTTTTTAGTTTAATTTTATAAAATAAATTTTAATATTTTGAATTATTATAATTATAATTTTATAATAGTTTCATTGTAATTTGTTGTAAAATGTTTTTGTAGAACCAGTTAAAAAAATTCCTACGATTATTTTTAAAATATATTTCACATGGCGTTAAACTAAAGTGATAATGGTTAAAATTAATAAAACATTTCTAAAAAAGTTTTTCTATAAAAATTTATATCCTATAAAATTTAATATTTTCAAATTTTAATTTTGAAGCCATATTTAAAGAGTATTAAATTAATATTTTGTAATATTTTTCAAATTCCATTGGTGTCCTTTTTCCCACATATACAAGAACACACCATATTACATACGCTATAAAATTCAATGGACTATTGTTTAACATTAATCCCACCCAAATACCCACATCAAATCCATCCACAGATATTATATTCCCTTTTTAATTATGAAACAATCCTAGTAATGATTTTGATAAAAAATAAAAATAATTTTTCGAAGGAATAGGTATAGTTCTAAACTGTGGATTTTATTTTATTTCTCATTCTATGACATTAAAATATTATTATTACAATATTAAATAGAGAAATACCAATATTAGATATAATTATATTTAATTGTTTTAGGGAATTTACTATTTCCATTTCCACATCTATCAAATGGTAAATAAAACCATAGTTCATGTGTACATCATATTACTGCCTAATGAACAGATGTAATTCGTTTTTCTTCCCCTTTAGTCAAAAAACGTTATAATGATGGATTTGAAATATATTTGTGACATTAATAACATATAATAATTCATTAAATATAATATATTATATCTTTTCATTCATTTATTTCCATTAATAAATGATAACACCATTCATGCATTCTTTTGGATGACACCCTCTACAAAGTAATGTGTCACATTTCTCATCAATAAATCTCAAGGATTATATATATATTTTTATTATAAGTGGTAATATTATATATATGATATAATAATTATTATAGATATATAAAATTATATATAATGTTATTCCCTTATGCAATTTATAAAATTAAAAATGATTCTCATGTGTGCATATCAATTAGAGTTGACATTATAGAATCATTATTAATTATTGAAAATCATATTACATTGATGGTTTTAAATATAAATTTAATTAATCAAAATTATATTTATATCATTATTTTTTTGGATATTATAGATGAGTGGCCTCTTTTAATAAGGTTGACATACTGATGTTGTTTTTAAATTAGGAACTGAAATTACGCAAAACACCAGAAGTGTACATATCTAATTAAATATATTAAATTGGATATTTAATTAAATAAATTAAATTTTTTAATTTTAACGTATTAGACCAGAATTTTTTATTAATATATAATATAATTTTTATAATATTATTATACAAATTTTAAGGGACATATATATATATATATGATGTTTTCAAATGAGGTAAGCAATTTCATCTCAATTTCCCTTTTTTTAAAGGTTGGGGTCGAAGCCTCAATTTAATATTTAAAGCAAAGACCTCTTTAGACTTGGTAGAGGGTGACCCATTACATAGCCCGAAGGCCGAAGGCCATGTGGCCTGAATACAAGGCTTGATAGCCCATTTTTTGGCCCAAAGGACCCCATAGTGAATAGTACTATTACAGTACCCGCGCTGCTACAGTGGCTGCTACATTACCGCCACGACTACAGTACCTGCTACAGTCCCTTCACCGTTATAGAGTCGCCGCTACTACAGCCCCGCCGCTGCTATAGTACTGCTATAGTAGCCATAAATTCTCCCCTGCCCAGATTTGATCCTGGGTCTTTTGGATGCAAAGCAGGAGCCTATACCAGTTGGGTACAAGCTCGTTGGAACTCGATTTCCCTTCATTGATTCATGTTTTAATGTTATGATCCAAATTTATTTCATATTATTGTATAATTTTTATTTTAAAATTTATATCATGAATACTTCATAATTCATTTAATTTAATTTTATAATTTAAACTACTTCATTTAATGTAATTTTACTTAAATGTTACAATGTGGTAAAGAGTTTTATAACTCAATTTCCCTTTAATGGAATACAACACTTCTTCATTAAATTTTCAATTAACTAATTATTATTTAATTGGTATCTATTTGTTTATCTAATAATGTTATATGGAAAAAAATAACTAAAATATTAACTTTATTTTTTAATTATCAATTCAATAGTTTCAAAATTTGGAAGGGTTCTATTTATCAGAGTCTCATTTTATTATGACATTTTTCAGGTCATAAAAAACTGTTTATATGAATGGTTTAATTAAAAATCTACAAATGAATATTGACATAAGAAATTATGTAAATATTCTTGTTTTATATTCTATAACATAGTCTTTCTTTCCATGAATTGTGATTTTGAATGATACTAAAAAATAAATGATTTTATGGAAGAATCTCTCTTAATTTTGAGATAGTTTAAATTCATGATTCTGTTGGGAGAAATCATAATATATTAATTAAAAAAACCACCTATCTTTTCTTATATATTAATTATTAATGTGGTTTACATGTTTAATTTCCATATCACTCCATATTGAATGAAGAAACATCAATAATGTTAATTTTATGTGATATAAATAATTTATTATATTTTAATTTGAAATTCATTGTTTTCCATATCAATATTTAGAAAAAACAAACACATTATTTTTTAAAATTAATTATTTCTTATGTATATTTAAAAAAATGGTCGTCCTTTAAATTTTTATAATAAGAAATATCTTACTGTTTTCGACAAGGGTCACATTTGATACGATTACTAATGTTTTAGAAAAAGGTTATCTATTTTTATTTACACCATGAATGGATTTTACTATTACCATGAAATTTATATTCATTGAAGAATCATTTATATGATTCCATAGAAAATTTCAAGGGAATACATTCCCAAAAAATGTAGAATTTTTTTAATAAATAATTTTTAAAGTGAAATAGAATTTTCCTCATGATTGGTTTTTATGATATTTTACTGATATTTCAATTGAAAAAATACAATAAACCATGCTGTTAAATATGTTCCACTGGGGATATATTGTAATGATACCTTCAAAATTCATTCTTTTCAGGGATTTTGGTAATCTCAATGAAATTTTTAGGGTACCCATTTCATCTACTTTTTGTTAATAATGTCATGAATGGAATAATGGTTTCTTATTTGAGTTATATAATGAAATGAAATATATATGTACATTTCTCATGTTATGGTTCTTGGAAATTATTTGTAGTTACAGTTTGATCTCTTACAAACAATGGAAATATTTTTCCATTTTAAACCAATGATGGGACAACATAATATAGCTCTCTAATGTACGGGGTAAAGAGGTTGGGTTAACATGTTATAGGTTTATAAAATCTTATTTTTTTATTATGTTTACCTACTATGTTATACTATTTTTTCATTGTGATTGTAATAGTGATATATTAATGATATTCAAAGATAAAAACATATCTTTTATGCACATTATATTAGTTTTTAAAGGATTATTTTTCATTGTTTTTTTCTCATGGCCTGAGATTGTTGATATAAATTAATATTTTCAAATATAAAATCATTACACTATGTTTAATAAATTTTAATATAGATTTTTATTCATACTAATTTTATTATGTTTTTCTAATTATCTTTTATTACTTCATCAAACCCTTATTCTTATTTTATAGTGACTGATGGCATCCGATTGCCAATACATATGTTTACCCTCAATAATTATTTCCACACACACTTCGTAATTTTTATTTTCATACGTTTTGAATAATTGTATTATTTTTTTATGCCTAGTATAGATAATAGATGATAATAATTTCGTAGGAGAGAACATAGATTATTATTGTCCAATATTTTATCTATCCATGTTGTTATGTAGTTGATTAAATATTTATTTTTTGTTGTTGTATACTTTGGATTAATAAAAAAATTCCTGATTATTGTTATAAAAATAAAAAAAATTGTTTTTTTTTGCACCAGATCCATTGAGGTAGAGTTTAGGTCTCTTATAGTTTCTGCAGATGTAAATTTTTATGAATAAATGGAGATTATAATTTTTTAATGTGAGGTTATATTTAGTTTTATGGATAATATAAATTTATTTTATCATCAAGGATGATAATATGTTTTGAGGAATCACCAACCATTTTTTGGTTTTAAATGAAGGGATTTTAAAGTGACTAATGATATAATATGAAATATATTATTGGAATGAGGTATTTTAAACCATTAGGGTTTTCATGATCGATTATTTTGGAATAATCCCCTTCACATTTGGAGATGTTTTCGGAATGTTATGAGATAACATTTAAGGATATAAATTTCATTAATGTTGAGGTTGGTGAAGTTATTTATGAAATAATAATTTTTTAAATGTGGAATAATTTATGTTAACCTTCGGATTTAATGTTGAAATTTTGATGTTAAATGTATTATTTTTTCATTTGCACTTTTTTTGATATTATCTTACCATTTTCTAAACATTTAATAAATTTTAATATCTAACAATTTGTGGAATTTGTGTGTATAATTTATTGTATTATATGGTCATTTTTAATTTTATTTTCATGTTTCACAAATTAAAATTTCATCATTAATACTCATCATTTGGAGAGATAGATTATATCATGGTGAAATATTGTTAATGAATGAAAGTTTATATTTAAATCACTATATTTACTTAATTTTTTTGTCATCATGTTATTATTATTCCTCAATTATAAGAAATAGATATTTCAATAAAATATCATATTTAATTTATAATGGTTATTTAAACACTTCATTGATTTAAAATTTTATAGTATTTTACATTCTCATAATCATTCACATCCATGTGATTAGTATTCTCTATTACTGAATATAATTATTTAGAGAATAATTTTTCCCTCCACATTTATATTTTTATTACCAACTAATAATCACTAATGTGGAAACCTTGTAACCAGAAACACTAGATGACCTTCATATTTTTCATTCCCTATTTTCAATAAGTGATTTTATATAACATATTTACGATATTGGTTTTCCAAAAATGATTTCATAAAATGTTAATTTTTTTCCTTTCATGACTGGATGTTTTACCCTTCACTCATTGGAATTGATTTTAAAAATTTTATAAACCATTATATTTTGAATGAGATAAAATTGTGATGATGTAAAATCTATAAGCTTGGGGGGGGGGGTAATTTAACCCCATTTTAATCATTATGAATTGTTTTTTTTTTCATTTTTTACTTTAATTATAGATATATTATTGGGTAATATTCATTATAATAAATATTTTTTAATTTATAATTAAAAATAGTATTTATAACAAAATAGTGTTTTCCTGAATGATTTAGTTTTATTTAAAAGGTTTATTTCAAAATTAAATAATTTTAATTAGAAAAATTTAATTAATTTTTTTATTAATAATTTAAAAATTATCATAGGATGATTTCCTAGATTATTTATAACATGATTGATTATCAAATGAATAGATAAAATATCACTTTTTCATAAAATATATTTTCTTATAAATAATTTAAAATTAAAAAAAAATACAGGATTACTCTTAAAATTTAAATACTAAATTTCTAATAAAAAATGAAATAATTTATATGGAATAAAAATTAAATATAAATTTTATTGAATTCTTTTTTATACATAAAATGTAATTTTCTCTATAAATTTATTTTTCATCACATTTTGATAGGTTAAATTTTAAAATAAGTTGACAACCAATAATAATTAGTATTCATAAAGTTTATTCTATATATTGAATACTCATAATTTATGTTAAATTAGATTTTCAAATTAATATTTCATCATAGTTGAAACTAAATAGGTAGAAAACAATGTTACCCTAATTATAGTTAAAAAGAGTCACTAAGGTGGATAAATAATGTGTTAAGGTAAACAATCACCAAAAATATTATCTAAAACCAATTGAATATAAA
Organism: Viscum album; assembly: GCA_963277665.1. NCBI lineage: Eukaryota > Viridiplantae > Streptophyta > Magnoliopsida > Santalales > Viscaceae > Viscum > Viscum album. Next base: position 1,330,734,344 of record OY728165.1, on the reverse strand, counting down.
TGTTTCACAATTTTATCCTCTAATATTATAGAACTTTAAATTGTTTCTCGATTTTACATTTGTGATACTTTAATATACATTAATAAATTCAATCATTACATATTTGTATTATCTCACACATATAAAAGAAAACCCCTCTCCTTTTATGTCCACTGATAAAGTTCCATTTGGTTAAGAAAATAATTACCAAATACCAAATATAACATCCCATATAATGAAAAATATTCTCTAGTATTCTCATAAAACCATCATCGATAGGATTTAGGTATAAACCTATTGTGGTTTTTCGAAAGAGAGTTCTAGTTCATAAACGATAATTTTCATTTTATTTATTCATCTACCTCAGATAAAATTATTTAAAAAATATGAAATAAAAAATAAAACGTATTCAATATATGGATATCATATTATGTTAATTTGATAACCTATACTTTTATTATATTAAATTGAATGATAAATGAAACCATTATTATTTTGTAAGACACACTACTCCCTATCAAAACCATTATAATTCATGTTCCTTTATCTACTTTTATGAATGGTAATAGTTATGAATTTAATATATATTTATTTTATAAATAAAATACAAATAATATTTTAAATTTAACAAATCATCTATTTTCTGACCATTCCATCCATTGAAAAATGATAACATTGTTCTATCATATATATGGATTGTCGCCTCTAAAAAGAGATGTGATTTTTTATCACATCATGGCATGGATGATAGGTACAAGTTTATATAAATATATTATAACATATATATGATACAATAATATTTACATAAATTTAAAATTAAACATATCTTATTTATCTCATTCTCTTCAAAAAATGAAGTCTCTACTCATTTATATTTATTATTTATTGTATTAATGATCCTTATTTAATTCAATATTCATCTCCATATTTCTTGTATGGTCATAAAATAATAATTATGTATAAAATGTAAATTATTTCAGGAATATTAATTTTTATATGTTTTAATAACATCAAATTTTCCACCAAAAATACACCAAATCTTTTTTAGAAATTATGAAAGAAAAATAGTCCCAACAGATGAAGTGGACATTACCCATTATGTATTAAATATTCCAATAAAATAAATGAAGTAATTTGTTTATGGATACAAGATAAATATAGAAATTCATTTTAGGAAACAATATAATTGTTAATTTTTATTATACATGTGTTAATAGACATACATAGTATGTCTTCAGTCAAGGAAAAGGATTTCATATCAATTTACCATCATTAGGTCATGTTTTAATGCTGTAAACCTAATTTATTTTAAAATGTGTATTTTCTTACAATTTTAAAAATTATTCCATTAATCATATATTCACCATTGAACTTTATGTTATAATTTATATTAAATCAATAGATGTTATTTAAACTCAAATTAACCAAGTGTTAAGTAGAGTTTTAACTGTATTTTCTTTAATAGGGTTATAACACTTCTTCAATAAATTTTTTTATTCCTTGATTATGTGTGAATTGATATGTACTTTGTTTTATTTTTTATTTCCAAATTTTTATTTTTCTTTACAACTATTCACATAATCAAATTATCTATTTATAATCAATCCAACATTTTTGTTATAGGGCTGGTTTTTATTTTACCTCAATCAAATTTTATTTGAAACATATTTTAGGTCATGGACTATGATTTCAATGAATGATGTAATTACATCCCTATTAATTAATTTTTATATACTAATTAGAATAATTAATGGGATTTACATAGCCATATAATATTAATTATTTTAATTAAATTTGACTCTTAATGAAACCAAATTGTTATGAATTTTATGTTATGATATCATTTATTTCCAATATATTTAATGGTTTTGGCACATTTTTGTAAAATTATATGATTATATTTTCATGAAAAACATACTATTTATTTTCCTCTAGTTTTAAATGTTTTAAATTTTTTAATTTCAATTCCTTATCTTATTGACGAAATAAACATAAAGAACATGGTTTGTAAGCGATAAAAATATTTTTTCATTCTTTAGAATGGGAATATCTATATTCCATATCCATGTTTTTAAATAGATTTCAAGAATTATATTTTATAAAAAATATTTATATATTAATTTTATTTTAAAGTTTCATTAACGTTCTTTTAAATGTTTTCTAAATGATATTTTTTATGTTATCTTCATGGGTCACTTTTGATTCTCTTTACAAAATGATGAAAAAATGTTTATTTTACACTACTAAACCTAAATTTATTTTCATATAATCATTAATATTAGCTTTATTGAATCATAATTTATATGTTTAAAAAATTATTTTCAAATAAAAATATATTTTGAATATTTTTTGGAAATTTTTGGTTTTAATGTTTATTTTCAACACAGAAAGTGTATTTTACTCTAAAATATTTTAATGATCTTTTAGTGATATTTATATTCACCATTGATAAATTACATTATTGTTACTTATTACCCACTTGGTATATTCTTTATTGATATTAAAAAATAATCTTTCTCTATATATAATATGATTGTTTCGAAGAGATTTCCCTCTAACCCATTTCATTTTCATTGGATAACAAATTTTTCAAATGAATAAATGTTGTTTCCATTAGTTTTTTTAATGAAATTATATATATATATAATCATTTATGGTTTATAAAAAAATTTATAATTAAATTATGTTCTATTTTAAATCATGGAAAAGAGGACCTGTTATAACACAAGGATTAGTGATCCCGATATATATTTTAAATACACTTTCTAAATAAAAAAAATTAATCTATTATATATTTCTCTTAATTGATTGGTTTAATTTACTAGGTATGACATTTCTTATTCAAGAGTGATTTTATGAGTGATATGATAATTATGTTCTAGGAGCCCAATATGTTTAATCTATTGTTTGTAATAATTTATAATGGATCATTTTCACAAAGATTATTTTCACCTAGATAATGATTGATAACTTATATCACTCTTATTTTATATTAATGCTTCATTACATGTTTCTTGAATAATGATACTCGTTTCTTCTTATGAAATCAAATATATTATTCTTATACATGTTGATTGTTTATTAATACCATTATGCTCATATTATGATCATGAACGATATGAAAGTTTTATTACTTATGTTTAAATCTACGATTCTTTTGAAACCACACATCTATTGATTCATTATTCATTGAGTGTAAATAAATATTTTATGTGTTTCATGACTAAAAAATTTACAACATGTGATGTACACCGTGAGAGATGATATTATTTTTAAAGAATATTTTTTGTATGTATCAATGATATTGTGTAATAGTATAAACTAAGTATCTAAATAATTAGACCTAAAAGGTGTTTTTTTATTTTTGGGATACAATATTTCATTTTAATGTTTTCGGATTTTAATGGATTGAGTTTTTTAATTATTAACACTATAAATATTGTAATTTTACTATATTGTTTTTTAGCATCGAATCTCGGAGTCTGTGGTTTGGTTGCTATAATAATTCATTATACACATAATGAAATCTTACCATTGAAATTGAATAATCGCATGAAACATGGCATGTTGAAATTATCTCATCTCAGTAGAAACCATCTATACTCATAAAATGAACGACAACATGTTTATTTTTATTCTACCAAATGACATCCTAGATCATGCACGTACACCGATGAGATTCAAATACCACAACATTTATAATCAATGTCAACTCCATTCTTAATTCCACTACAGACTACAGATAAATTAATAGAAGAAATCATAATTCATTAAATCCCTAATCATAATGGAACTATTATATAAGTCAATATATCCATTGAAATTAATAATAAACATTGTCTAGTGGGTTTTATGAGGTGATAGATATTCAAATATTTGTTCCCTCAACATCCTAGTTGTTGGGAAACACCCCCAAAAACATTTTTCTATAGGTTACCAAAACAATATAGGCGGGTAGCCTATAAAATTAGAAAATATTAATAATATAATTCACAACCACACTAAGAGAAACAACATTTCCCTATACCCATCTTCCACTATCTTCGCATAAGCCCCGCGATAGACACTACTACGGTATACAAATCCAAATAGTATTCATCAATCAATTTCATTGTTAATTAATTAATTATAATTTTAATAATATTAATTCCATGTTAATTTATACGATAAATAACATTCATAATTAAACACATGAATACAAACCACATAATTCTTTATCTAATATTTTGAAGAATTTATTCATCATTTATACACATCAAAAGATAACCTCAATCATAAAAATAACATATTAATTAGTTGATCAGTTAAAATGGTACCTGAAGACTCCCCTTAGGGTGCCACATCAATGATTCACATGTTGTCCATAGAATGTTTTTTTTGAAAGATTTTGAAAAAAATATATATAAAGAACAAATAACTTGTTGATACGAGGAATGTATCTACAATGATTAACATACATTGACCATAAATTTACAAAGTAATTTGTTCTTGACTTCCTAATGATATTATGAAACCATTGATCATAATACAATATGCCTTTCCATCATCTGCCTCGACCATCACTGTAGCATTGGATACATTCCCATTACTCCATAAATATTCTAACCATAAATTATAATGAATATAACAAAATGAAGATATAAATCTCTATAATATAAATATATTTCAAATGTATTATTTTAAAATAAGATATGATAATAAGGTTATGACATCAATGCAATTAAGCCTCCCATAATTAGAAAGAAAATCTTTTAGTCCAAAATATTTAATTCTAGAAAAACTATTATTTTAGTTTCAAATTGAATTAACATGTTTTTTATTAATAGGATTTGTAAAAAATGAATGATAAGGTAATGAGTAAAAATTTCTATGAGTAATTTCAAACATGATGAAAATCATTATCCATAATTACAATCAATTCAAAACGTTTAGTATTTAAACTACCCACACCCTTTACTTTTGTTTCAAACATAATTTGGGTTTATGTTTTAAATTTATTTCATTAATATTACACATGCTATACATTAACAAAAAAAATAGTACCAAACATATATCACCCATTATATAAATAATTAGTGGAGACAAACAAAAATCATATATTACAAGTGATAGCCAAACGAAAAATATATTATTGTTATCAACCATAAATATTAATATTTTAATCATAATGAAATTCACATTTCAAAACATTAATATATTTAATTAAATATCTAATTATGAAAAATAAAAATTTTAAACATATATTTTAATTTCATATAATATGTAGTTTTCATATTTTAATTTCATGTTTAGTATTCTATATGTGATTATTTGTATTATCATTAGATATTTACCTGAATATTTATCATTATAATATTGAATGTGATAATCTGAAAAATATAAATAATAGAACATGAAATAATTGGTATTATGTCAGCAAGATAATTTCCTACTTTTACATTATCATAAATAAATATTGACAATATACAAGGACAAGTGATTTCCATATCCCTAAGATAATCAAAATTACCTATATCCAATGATTTTATTTACAATTAAATTCTATAGAAAAAATAATTATATTAAAAATATTTTAGTATATATTTTGTCAATTTTCAATTATTTACTTTTATTACCATGTTATAAAATAAAAATAATAATTATCCATGACAATATACATAATTATCTATTGAAATTTTCATATTTTGAAAATAGTAATTACATACATGAAATATTTATTCAAGGAAAAGTAGTTTTTTGACATGATATAAAAATTATTTGTATTTACTGAAATGTCTATATAATATATACTATAGATATTCGATAACATGTGATAGATCATAATATCACTTAATTACCAAGAAATATTTTATTATCTTGTTCTCTCTATTCTAGAATATTTGTATCATGAATTAATGTTCCACCATTAATAGAGATACTAACATAGAAATCAAGGAAATCAATATATACAATCAAGATAATTTCCAATTTTGGTGGGCATGAATAAACATCAAGGATTTAAAATTCATCATGGTGAAATAAAACATTCTAATGGGTGATGTTTTTCCACACTTAATATGATAATGTTCACAATGTATTTTTAATTTAGAAGAGGAAAAAAATTTGAATCACAAGAACAATGAATTCCCATCACATCATAAAAAGAGTTACATGAAAAAATCATTTGAAAACAAAATTAAATTCTCAACACAGAGAAAAAATTCATATAAAAAAATTGAACATTTAAATTATGTAAACACAAAATATGAAATTATTGAGGATTAGTTACCATATTAGTAGGAGAAAGTAAATAGTATATTGATAGAAAAAAGTAAGGCATTTAAATAATCTTTCCCCCCAACCCCCCCCCCCCCCCCTCAATTCCAAATAGTGGAGTATCAAATGAATATAATGATAGAATCATATCCCCGGAATAATTTCATCACCGAAAAACTTTTTTTGAGAGAATGAAATGACATGAACAGGGATAGAGACACCCATTCTACGAAAAGTATCTTCATATCATAAATAGAGTAGATGAATAGTTTATTATTACAATATTTGATGATAATTCAGATATAAGTGGGTATGAAACCAATTGATGAGGTTGTACCCACATTCATGAATTAATGATTTAACAGGTGCACTCCAATGAAATAAGATCAGTGATTTAATAGGTGGGCTATAATTAAATGATGAATGGTGTTTTCTTGCTCTCATTGTGAAGGTTAAACAGTATTAGTTTGATTATAACCATGTTTATTCACTTTGAAGATGTAAAAAAATCTATATTGAGGATAAATGTGTTTAAGAGATCAAAAGACATGTCAATAAAAGAAATTAAAAAACAACAATATGAGGGAAAACAAAATAGGTATATAAATAACAACATCGTAAAATAAATAAATTCAGAAAAATATATAACATCCCCCATAAATAATATTACTCCTTGGAATACCTAAGGAATAAGAACCACTACTATTAAATCATACACATATCATTGTCACAACTAAAGAATCCCAATGTACTATTTGAGCATAGATCTATCTAATGTTTATATTCATGTCCTCTAATAAAACCTATATCTCGTGATAAATAATGGATCCCTCTTACCTATATTGACAACAGTTCTAAATGTATCATATTGTCCTCATCTTTGATATTTTTATTATCCCTCATTATGAATTGATTTTTAGGCACGTTTTTTTTCATATTTAGCTATATTCATAGAGGAAATTGACTAAGATTAATTATATAAATGTTTAAAAACTCGGAACTCCTAACCTGGTAAATTTCATTATAGTTATTGAATTAATTAAATAATTTTAACATATCTAAAATAGTTTTACAATTTTATAGAAAACCACATACATGCATTATGTTTGGTGTATTCATAGGTATCTACACAATAATAAATATTATTTCCCTTATCATGTACATAAAAGTAAATGGTAATTACATTAGATCACATGGGAATGTTAAATCTTATTTAAATGGCGATTTTTATTGTTTACAAGGCATAATAAACATAGGATATATTTTTTCCTAACCAACCAATACATCCTCACAAGTTTCAAAGTCTAAAATAAAACCAATTTTTCGATAGTCATCAATGCTAACATAATATCATGAACCCTCCCACTGAACGTACAATTTCTAACAAATAAATAGAGATTATAGATAATGATGCATGAATGACATCCGTAGTAGGTGACAAGTTGAAAACTATCAATTAGGCTATATAAATCACACAAATGGTAGGCATTTCCCTCTATACAAGTTTAAGGAGTAAGATATTAGATGATAATGAAACCAACTAAAAACACGAATAAATAAATTAATATGTCCTAATACATGATTTAATGTCATATATTACTTGATGTTGAAAAAAGTAATATTCAAAATATACGTCAAAGTTGGCTACCACAAAGCACCAATAACTATTTAATATCTAAAAAACTATTTATTCTATTCAATATATCCATAAAACACATATTAAGTAGTAAAATTATAAATATATAGGTTGAGTGACCCTAAAATATATTCATTTTATGATCCTCCAAGAAAAAACGCATTGAAAATGGGAAATAAGAATATTATGGTCACATGAATAAATAAAATTAATATAATTTTTTACATTAGCAGGTATACAAATATTTTCCCACCCTCATTATGGATCAGTCACAAAATATAACATATAATATTTTATTTATTTTTTAATAAAATCAACACACACACATATACACAAAAAGGTGACAGTACCCCACTTCAACTTATCAATTATTTTACATCACTTATTCCCCAAAGACTATGTCTTAAACTCACCCTCCTATAATTTATCCTGAACTTCAAGTAATTATATAAAAAATATTTCAAATTACCCTAAATCCTATAATGTTATCATTATAATATTCCTGTAGTAACCTTGTGTATTCCCATATGCCACTACAGCTTGGTTTTATGTATTATACCAGAATAAATCACAACATATTTTTTATGCCCTTGTTATTTTTAAAGAGGAACATCATATTTGATATCATATATGACACACCATAAAATGATTATAATATAATGTAACTCAAATATTCTTTTTGATATATATATATATATAATCACTTTTACAGTTTATAGTGAATATAACAAGAGGATTGAACAAAATAGGATACATTATTAAAATATCATTATTAATACATAACCATTTGAAACATGATCATTATTTGGAGGGTTTGAATAATAATAAATAAATGATGAATGTTATATGGTTTACACATGTATAAAATAATTTTAGTTAATATATATTTAATATATATTAAATGTAAATAATTTCATAGAAAAAATGTTTTTTAAAAAATTGTATTTTTTAAAATGTTTGTTTAGTCACTCTTTACAAACATAATTTAAAATTTTGTTATAGTAATTTTTGAAAATTTATCTGAAAAAGTAATCATTATTTTAAAATTCTATATAAACACATTATATTTGGGTGATGTTTTAAAATTTTTTGAAAATGAATAATTTTTTTTAGGAAAGATGAAAAATACATTATTTTTTTAAAAAAATTTCATTTTTGTTTAAATGATTTATCAAGATATATTATGTTTTCAGATATTCTTAAAATAATATTAGGTCAAATATATTTACACCACATCACTGAATTGAATCAAAAAGAATTTATTCCATATTTAGGATTAGTATATATTATATTATTAATATTTTGAACATAATTTTTGACCATTATGAATTGGGAATAATTAAAAAAATAATTTCTATGGTTAAGGAAATATTGTTTGAGGTTAAACTATAATGCTACGGATACAAAATGACTAAAAACTTGTCAAAAATCAATTATATGAAAATATTTAGACCATTCCACAAAAAAATTGATATTGACCCATTTTTATAACTTTTGGATCTTAAATAATAGGTTATAATGTTTTCTTTAAAAAAATTTAAAAATGTGTCATCTCCCCCACTAATAGAAGGCCACCCCTTATCCTCTCATCTTCACACATCCAAACCAAATTTGATTATTTATTACCTAAAAAATAACGTCATTATTTCTCTATAAAAACTTAGATACATTTCTTTGAATATAATGTCTATCCAGAAATACATTGTGTATAAACATAATGTCGTTCTCTAAATAGTAGAACAAATCTAGAATGTGTGTATTTGTTTTATCTCTTCTCATGCCTCCATAAAAAATAATTCATCCATGCTAAAATAGTATCAATGATATATAGTATATTATAATATGTTATTATATTAATTAAATCACCTATATAATTATATTCTTCCATCAATTGAGAAATGAAACTTTCAATCAGGTGTACAATGAACTATCACCTCACAAATTGAAGCAATTTGTTTATCATCACCACCATTAATGGATGTGTATAATGATATATTATAAAAAATAAATTATGTGTTATATTATTATAATTATAAATTTATTATATTAAACATAAATTATTACTTTCCATTCTCTGGGTGATCCGATAACATCACTCGTGTGTGTGGAAGACTATTGCGTCTCTACGAGATGCGAGTCATTATTATTGTGATTTAAATAAAATTCAGTAAGAATAAATTTAACTAATTTTTGTGATATTTATAATCTAACCATGCCTTTGGAAATATTATAACACATCTCACTTCTTATCTTCATATCAAAAGAAAAAATATCATACCTCATGCGTATGTGTGGACTACCACCCCCATATAGATATGTGTAATGTTTTCCATTTTATTATTGATGGGATGATAATTATAGAATCTCTAATTTAATGTATATAAACCTTTATTTAACATTATATATATATATATATATATATTCTATTTAGTATATTTTTAGTGGTTTAGACAACTTTTGGAATGTTTTTAAGACTTCTATATTGTCACATGGTTTGATAACAATTTGGGAAACCCTTTCAACTCCTTTTGGAAACTACGCAAAGTGAGACATGGGCTAAGGGGATAGTTCATGTGCTGGCACAAATATTTTCCAAACCATGTTTCCTCCTTAGAGAAACTATGAAGACTAAAACTATGGGATTTTACATGGTTAGCACATAACTTTTCTAAATCTGTGGGATAACCGTGTGAGATGTCCGTTAAGGTAGAGGACAGTGCACAGTTTGTGTACAATATGCATAACTATCTAACTACTTTATTATGGTTTAAATGTTTAATACTTAAAATATGGATCTAAAATGTTCATAACCCAAATCCCATTTTTTCTCCAAATCAACCATTACTCGATATTTCTTCATCCCAATATTTGTAGAACCTCTCCCCATAAAATTGTTATCCATCCAGAACCATTTTTTGGTTTGTTGAAGCCCGATTCCAAAAGTAAGTGACTCTTTATAGTAGTTTTCTTGGGTTTTCAGAGATATACCTTTCTCATGATCTCAGTTGAATAGATATGTTATTTTAAAGATAGATCTAGGGTTTTTTATTTCAATCATAGTCATATTTAGCCTTTTTATTGATAGGGGAAGATATGTAAGGCTGGTTTGTGGAGTTTCAACCATGTTTTGTGGGATTTTTTTCATTTTTTTTCATCGTAAATTATAAGGTAGGTGGATTCCCTATCTACTACACTTGTTAGAACATAAAGTCTACGTTTCAAATTGTCTAAATTTTAATTCTAAGAATGTGAAATTGGTGTGAAAAGCATAGCATAAAACATCTTTAGTGATGGATTGAATATTTTGATATTTTTTGTAAATTGATTAATTTAGATATTCGTAAAAAGGGAATTGTGTTATTGATTTTTTTTAGAATGGTTTAATGTAATTTAAAAAATTAAATAAATATTTTATTAAAATTGTATGAATTGGTTATCATGAAATGTTTTTGGAATACATCAATTGTGTGATTTAATGCTTTTAACGTGACCCAGAATAAGGGATGTGTACCATTGGGGTATAAAAATAGCTACGACCATAGATAATGGTCATGGGACATTGTTGAAAAAATTGATTGGTCATAATGTAATGACTTAGAGGATGTATGAAAAATATACTATGAGTATGTAAATGTCATATGATCATACATGTGTGGGTGTGTTCTGAATCATGTAATGGGAATTCTAAAAAGGGAATGTGAAATGTATTATTTAATTGTTATGTGAGTTCTTTATAAAAAAATTTATAATGAAACTACTTTTCCTGTATATAAATTTTGCAAATGTTTTCAAGTGTTTTATATGAATTGGTTTCTATTAATGTGATAAAATGCTCTATCCTTGTGGGGATTGTAGGGAAGTCATCTGGGGAAATCTTATTGAGTTTAATTACTCACCCCTACATTAAAACAGTGGTACTATTACATATAATTCATATCAAAACACATTAAATGGTAAAGTATCAAATTATTATAGTGGTTCACCATGATACCTTGGCTGTTTTGTGGAACTTGAGTATGGAACATGTAGTATCATTTTAGTTATGTTAATTAACGTTGTTTTTTTGGTTTTGTCTTCCATTGGTATTATGATGTTAGTAGTCATTTTCTATGGTACTTTGTTATAGTTTGGTTTTATATCAATGGAATTACCTTGAGTTATTTTACATGGGTATCATTTATTATATTGTTTTTATACTGTTATGTAATGTTTGGTTGTGTTGATTTTTAATGTATTATCTTCCCCCACCTATTAATGATGAACTTACAATTTGTATCCATAATTTTGAATCATGAATACGTAACTTATAAATGATTAATTGGAATCTACCTTCTCATGCCAAAGGGGAGGGGTGGGATGTTAAAAGTGGTACCATCCTATTTAGTGCATGAATAACAACATTTCGTCAGTTCTATATGTATTTAAGTAGAAATTTATGTTGGTGTATTCCATGAGATGGGATGGTATAAAGGAGTAGGATTATCAGGACATGAAATGGGGTGAATTAAAATTATTAGCTAAAACATTTATGATGAACATAATGATTCCATTGAGAATGATGTATATGTTTTTTTGTGATATTTAATGGAATGGAATCTCATTGTCATGGGTTCATCCAATGAGATGATCATGAAATTCATTTAAAAAACGACTTCCCATAATGAATTCATATTTCATTTTTAGTAATGATTTTTTATTTGGGGAAAATGTGTTGATTTTTTTTAAACATGAATCTATTTTCAAATTTAAGATTTAGAAAAATGAAATTATTATAGTATTTTGATTATATTTTTAATTTCAAAAGAATTGTGGAATTTTGGTAAAATTGTTGTGTGTCAAAAGTTTAGAATTTTGGTAAATAGAATTTTTTATAGTCTAATGTGGAAGAATTTGAAATTTTTATGACATCAGTTTTTAAAGAGTGAGAAATATGGTATTTGTTTTTTTTTTTATAAAATAATGAATGGAAGGTATCATAGAAACTAACCATATAAAGCTACTTAGAATGCGGTTTCACCCGATCAATAGGTCAACCAACAACTGGTTATGTGTATAGTCCATGGTTATTAAGATGTATAAAAAGGGAACATCAATTAGATCATTCTATCTTCATCCAGAAATAGAATATTCCCATTATAATAGTGATTTCATACTAGAAGAGAAATAGGTGTGGCTAAATAGGATGAATTAATTATTTTAATACCTAGACACACCTATGGAGTTTAAATTATACTCAGCGGCATATTTTCTATAAGATATATCATTCCATTGGTGGGATTTAGCAGTTCTGGATAAATTACACCAATGCCTTAAAAGAGAATTTTTTTTAGAATTTTTCAACCAAAAGTTCATTGCACACACATTCAAAGTCTCTAGAATGATGGTCTTATTAATCATGAAAAAGGGGAGACACACAATTAATAATTATGTGGCAAAATTCATGAATTTATCCCCCTTTTCACCTAATGTTTTAACTAGTTCATCATTGAAGGATTTTATTTTACAATCAGTATTGATTCAGATGATTCACATGGTGATTAACGTGCTCTAAATAAAGGATTATATGGTGATATTCAATAAAGATATGGAACCATAAAAGTACATAACAGGAGATACAAGTAGAAGGATCATGTTGATACTTATTGGAAATGGAGGTAACTCTAAATCATTGAGAAAAAGGAAGTGGAAAACCTATTTATATGGTAGTGGGATGACTCGTATTTAGAGGGATAGATCATTGAATCATCCTCCATGGCTAGGGATAAAACCTTTATGTTTTCAATTTGATTTATTTGACCACATGAAGTGACAGTGCATGTCACAATATATATAATTCCAAAAATTAAATCATATGGGGCATTTTCAGCGCTATTTTTACAGTTCTATGAGTTTTGGAGTTCGAGTCACTTGTAATTTGTCACATATTTTGTATGGTTTGACGAGAAGATTGAATTATAATCAATCTCGTCAGTAGGGAAAATCTGGCCATGGTGATTCATAGAATACCATGAATCATATGAAAGAGATGTATCATCATGTAAATAACTATAAACTTATAGTGACCAATAAACTATATGGAGTTGAGAAGGTTATTGTAGATGATAATTCGTTACCATTTATGGATAGTGGTATGATTCATTTGAAATATAATATTATAAAATCTTTTTTCCACATGTCTACATCCCATTACTTAATTTCATCTTGTTCCATTAATATAACGGCTTAAAAAATGTGATGATTCCTTTATTGTTTAAACTTCAAACCCATTTTGGTCCGATAAAATATCCAACATTTATGTGTATAGAATTTTACAAAACTTTTGATGGATCTAAGAATGAATGGGAGTTATCTATACTTGATATTAAGTTATATGATATATTGTTTTGTATGGATTGGATGACTGTGATTAGGGCTCACAACTATAGCGACTTCTGAATGGTCAATTTTACGAATGATTATTGCTTCTTGCATTTTTTTTGTCGGGGTAAGAATGTAAAGACAAGAGAAACGAGCTGGTTAGAACTAGTCGATAGAATGATGTCATTAGAATTTGTAGTTTTGAATTTCTGATTGATGTAATATATTGATAATAATAGTTTTCCAATGGGTTATAACCAGTTTCCAAATGTTTTTCTTGAAACATTCTCTGGGTTTCTACCCATTAGAGAGGTGGAGTTTATGATTTTTCACCTTTTAGGGACCATTCCAATATCCCTTCAATTTTATCAGATAAAACACATATAATTTCAGTAATTTAATTTATATTTTTATGTTCTCAAATGAAAAGGGATTATTTGGCTGAGCATGTATCTATGGGCATCACCAGTCCTGTTTTTCTAAACGGTGGATGAAACTCTTTGATTTTCTATAGACTAGACTATGATTAAAAGTGATAAGATAAGGAATAGATATATAGTTCAACGCCTAGATGATAAGTTCTATAAATTGAGGGTAGATCAGTGGTTCTGTAATATTTAATTGGGATCAAGATATAACTAATATCAGGTTCAGAATAAAGATATTCCTAAAACGGCTTTTTGATGTAAATATATCCATTATGAGTATGTGGTTATCCTTTTAAATTTTATGAATGCACCATTAATGTTTATGTCATTGATGAATTTTTTATTTCTATGATATCAAGATTATTATGTGGTTGTGCTTATGGATGACATATAGGTGTATTCAAGGGAAGGTGCAGACTTTGAGCAACATGTGGAGATAATGTTGGAAATATTTTGATATCATCATATGTATTCCATGTTGTCAAAGAGTTATTTTTTTGGTACAAGTGATAAGTTTGATTTTCTATGTAATAAACGAAATATTTTTTTATGTTGATCCATTATATATATATTTTTTATTATCCCTTTGAATCCACTATTGAATCATAACAAGATATATTTTTTCCTTGGTCTACTATGTTATTACTGATGTTTTGTTCATGATTTCTCCGGACAAGATTTATAAATTAATTATTTTACAAGGAAGAATGATCTATTCCAATAGGGAGATTTATGTAAAAATCCATTTCAATAGTTAAGGATTCCCTTTACATCAGCACCAATCTTTATTTTTCTGGTATATAGATAGGGGTATGTGGTATATTGTGATGCTTCTAGATTAGGGTTGGGATGTGTACTCATATATGCAGATCATGTTGTTGCTTATGGATTAATAAAATTAAGGATCCATTAAATTTACTAACAAACACACAATTTTGATTTAGTTTTTGTAGTCAATTCTTTGAAGACTTGGTGTCATTACCTCTTTAGTAAGAAATTTATTGTCTTTAAAAATCTCATTTTCTTGAAACATATTTTCTCATAAAGGTATCAAAACATTTGACCAAAAATATTGACGGAGTATCAAAAAATTATTGGCTTGAAATGATGTATACATAATGTCATAAAAATATGGTGGAAAATGAAATAATAATAAATTCATGTTATCATTTGGAAGAAGAATGATCATATCAGTGGATATTGTTGTTAGTGATAGCAAACATGAACTATGAATGTGAAGATATAAGTGATGTTCAAGTTTCAGTCCAATTTCTTTAGTTCATTTTTTCAGGGAGGTGGTTAAATAGGCATTGAAATATGATTCTGAATAAATTTCAATGGGGTCAAATGATAATTGTGGGGAAATCATTGAAAAATGGAATCTGGATGGGATTTTTCTTTTAGAGATTCAAGATCTGATAGTCATACCTATGTCTTGTTAGGAAAAAAATATTCATGCATATGGAAAATAAATATGGGTTGTTCTTCCTAGAATAATGAAAATGTATATGGAGATGAAAGAAAATATTTGGTGTATTGGAATGGAAACGAATGTATGTGAGTTTATTTTATATCCTTAACTTTTCAGCTAGTTAAGGGTGATAATCATCAACAAGTACATATGTTGGAGTCTTTCACTATTCCTCTTTGGATATGGTATTCGATAGAAAACTATATTTTAAATTGTATCCTAATAATTGTTTATAAACAAAATTCCATATGGGTGAGAGTGGACCTACTCACAGATTTATTTCATTTCATCACTATTCATGAATCTCATATGAAGGAGTAATTTTATGAAATATATATTGCGGAAGTGTGAAAAAAGTCATGGAGTACGAGTTTCAATAGTTTTAGATAGAGATCCTAGATTTACATCTCATTTTTTGTAAATCCTTTGAAAACACCTTGGGACTTAGTTTACCATGACTAGAATAGATCATCCATAGACAGATGTTAAATTCAAAAGGGTGATTTTTTTGGAAAACCTACTACCTTCTAGTGTAATGGATTTTGGTTCCTCATGGAAAGATCAAATGTCATTAGTGGAGTTCTCATATAACAATAGTTACTATTTCTAGAAATGTATTGATTAGTTTGTAGCATTGTATAAGATTAGTTTTTATTCTACACTTCATTGTGTTAAATAGAAGAGACTTCACTGGTTTGTTTGTGCCTCTTCCAAGAGACAAAAAATAAAATTCACTTGATCATTAATACGGTGGATTTGAATTAGAGGCATTAGAAGTCATATACAGATCATTGTCAATGGGAATTTTCATTCAGGGATTTAGATAATGTGTTATTTAGTTTCTCTTCCTGGAATATGCATAATATTCTAGTGAATAATGGAAAATTATATCCAGGATATATATTCCATTTTAAAACACTAGATCTAGTTGGTGAGGTAGTATATCAGTTGGATTTTCAACAATAGTTCACTATTAGAGATAATCTATTTAATGTATCTGAGTTGAAAAACTATCAGCCTCATCCTGAACATGTGATTCATTATGTTATCATTAACATAGAGCATGATGATTCATCTATAAATGTGTCGAAACAATTTATTGATTGAGAAGAGAAAGTACTTCCTGAAAAAATAATTATTCTACTTTGGCCTTTGCAAAAAAAGGGTCAGATTCAAAAAAAAGACTTGGGGAGGGGAAAAGGATATGGTCAAGTAATTACCTGATCTCAATTAGACCACCAATGGTTTTCTACCTTCAGGGGATGGAATTGAAAAAGGTGGGAAGAATGTATAACCGTGTGTCTCAAGTAACTAACCCTTTATATTATGATTTTTATGTTTATAATGTCTTTAGTTTATGTTGGGGAGGCCTTGTAAACCATTTATAATTTTATGGGACTTTTCTATTGTTGATTAGTTTGGTAATGGTTTTTAGAAATAGTGAAACTCATATAAGAAACTGTGAATAATGATAAAGAGGCTTAGCAGAAGGTGCGTGGGTATAAACACAGTCTGTCAAAATTGTGGGTCCACCTAGGAGAAATTATTCAATGTTGGATAGTGGTATTTTTAACATTTTGCACATGGTTTTTTTAACCATGTGGGCCAACCATGCGAGTAGTTCTTTGAGGAAGAATTTTTCCATATTTATTGCATGGGTTTCATAACAGTGTGACTAACCATGAATGGTTAAAATGTTAGATCCTTAAATTGGAGATCTTCCACATTATAACATTTACCCCTTATTTTTCTACTGTAAATTGACAATTTTTTAAGATTTCATCCCCCCAATGGATAGAAGATTCTCTGCCCATTGAATTGGATGTAATAAAAATGTGTATTAATGGGTTTTAAAGCCTGATTCCCACTGTATATCCTCTTTTATGGTAGTTTTTACTGTTTTTCATTAATATACATTCCTCTCGTACTCTGTTTCATAAATCTAGTTCGTTATAAAGAGATATAATGTTTTTTATTCTAATCAAGGTTATATTATTATATTTTTTGATAAGGGAATATATAGAAGTTTGGTTTTTTGTTATTCCACCGAGTTTAATGGGAGTTTTCTGGTATTTATTCATTTTAATTGTTATGTATAAGTTGGCTGGCTTCACCCCCCTCCTTTTTTCTATAAATTGAATGCAATGAATAAATTTTTTTAAATTTATTGAATGTTATTGTTATATTGCTATCAAAATCTTGGAAGATCCCCTATTTTTTGATGGTTTGGCTATTTATCTTGAATTTAGATAAATGGTTTAATTGAGTGGGTTTCAATAAAGGAATTGATTTATTGAAATGTATTGAAATGGTTGGTTTAAATGATTTCAATAATATAACAGTTTTATAGAGATTTTCTGAATTGGTTAGATTTAATAGGGCTTTTTGATAAATGGGTTGTGTGATATCTTTATTTGAATAAGACCCTGAATAAGGGGCATGTTCCATTTGGGTACAAAAAGGGTCATGACCCGGGATAAAGGGCATGTGTTGTAGGGGCATAAGGAGATTGAAAATTTTTTGATGACTTTGGGGATGGAAGAGAAATAACTCATGAGTATGGAACTATAAGGGAATCATTCATGTGTGGTTATTTTGTGGGTCATGTAATGGGTATTCTAAAGATGGAATGTGAAATGGTTTAATTAATTATTATATTCTTTCCTTGGAAAACTATTTGTGTATTAAACTGCTTACCTTATATTTAAATTGTGTAACTATTTTATTGTGTTGTATATAAAATAGTATATATAAATGTGATAACTTGTTCTATCCTAGTGGCATGAGTTGGGTATCTTATTGGGTAACACCTACTGTGTGCGATGACACACCACTTATTTGTAGTCATGGTGATTTTGCATATATCGTTTATCTGGACCTAGGAAATTGTAATGTTTCATTGTTTTTTATTGTTGTATAATGATACTTTGGATGTTTAATTAAATTATATCATGGAACCTATTGGATATTTGGAGTTATGTGGGGTTTTCTTTGAGGTTGATGGGTTTTCTCATCCACTTTGTACACTCTTTTTGGTAGTCATCCATTTTGTTACATGTATATTGTTTGGTTTTATACCAATGGAATTATATTGAGTTGTTTTACATAGGTATCAGGTATCGTATAGTGGTTATAATTTAATGACATGATTGGTTGTATTTATATTTTCTAAAGGTGAAATCTTTCCCTGCCTATTAATGGAGCACTTAGAATTTACATCAAACTTTTGTGTCTTGGGGATATCACTTAAGGCTATGTAATTCCCTTCCGACTTCTCAAGAAAATGGGGAGGTATAGGATGTTACATTAATAGTGATGGATTTTATTAATATAATTTCAATATAAAATATAATAATAAACAAGCAATTTGAATATTATTTTATTTTCCATTTTTTTCATCTGTCAAGAATAATTGAGATTGTGTTCATGCATACATATGTCATATCGTCTCTCTGAATGATTTAATCCTTTTTATATATATTACATTTATTGATTAATCAAAATAAATATATAATAAATATATATGATATTTATTTTATTTATTTTATTTTTAACCTCTTGGGGATGATGTGACAATGCTCAAATTAGATGTACCAAAATTATTGAACTAAACCTTAATTGAAAATGAAGCAATTATCAACCTAATTACGGATTTGAAAGTTTATTATTAATAAATGAGTGATAAAAAAACTATAATAAAATAATATATGGTATTATATTTAATAGTATGTTTCTTTAATTGATTTATGATAATATTATATTTATTGATAAGTATGTTTGGACACAAACGAAGGTAGTCCATTTTGGTGTATCAGAATATCATCTCACTTTTACTTTCAAGAGTGACACATCGTATTTACAATTTATTCCATTTTTTGGTGAAATAATTAAACTTTAGATATGTTATATAATGAATCAATTTATATTTTTTCTATTTAATGATTCATTTCATGTTATCTTTTTTATGTGGCTTGTGATTAAAATGCTTCCAATGTGGTCAGGTTTTACTTTCACAGTCTCATCACTATTTGGGACTGCATGTGTTTAAGGATCACTTATGGGAAGTTTATTTTATATTTATATTATATCATATATAATTACTTATATTCAAGTTAATGAAAAAAGTTTCATGTAATTATACCATTTTTCACTCTTTGGTAATTAAAATTATTCAAAAAATAAAATAATGAATAGTTGGATATATTTTTCTATTCAGCCAAAAATTAATTTTCACCTTTAGAAAATATATTTTACATTTTAAAATTGAATTATTGTAGAAACTTTTAACCATGTTTTAATTTTTTCATTATTTTTCATTTAATCATTATGTTATTTTCTTAAAAATGATTGTTAGGATTTTATTGAAAATGTTAAATGAATATTTGTTTGGACATGTATGGAATGTACATAATATTTACCATCATGACTACTAAATATTGTGATGAATGTTTTATACGTTTCAAATATTTTATTAAAAGAATTTGTTTGTATTTTTTTAATTTTTTTTATAAATATATTTTAATTAAAATTATTATATTCACCAAGAATGTTGTAATGATATTTTATAGTATTTATATTTTTCAAATTCAAAAATATTTTATGATAAATATGATCTAATGGGGACATGTTTTATTGATATCATCCTTAATGTTTATCTTTATGGTTTATGATCAGTTTTATATTAGATGTATAACTTTATTATCATTCACTATATTACTGTGATTTGTTTAAAATTATTTTTATTTAATTTGGATCATAATTAAAATATTATATGTTAACATTTTCTAAATTTATATTTCTATTGATTATATTCCACCGATTTTATACCAAAAATGAATTGAACATATTATGTTATTTGTTCGCCAAGTCATAGATAGGCCCTTTATAACTTAATAGTACTCATAGGACAAATTATTTTTCAAATTATATACATTTTCCCCACATATTTAATCTCTATTGAGAATTATTTTATCGTATATTTCATCTATCCCACAATGTGAACTCACTTATTATGAAATTGTTTATTTAAGATACATGTGATTAATCAAATTATTATAGTTTCGATGGTTAATTTTCAGTATCATGTGATTATTTATATGAAAGTATTTGATCATCATTTTTACTTCCATATTGTGCTCAAATAATTTATTTAGTGGCATTTTATAGTTAGTTACATTTCCATATTTATTATTCTTATTTATTCATGATATCCTTTGATGTATGCACACACCTACTAAGCTTATGAGTTCACCACTTTTATTTAAATTTCACCATGATACCAAGAAGTGTTTTTTGAATGATAATCACAAATACACTATGGATAATAAATGAATTATCAATGATAATACATTTTTTATTTTTTTCTGAAACTGTAATGTAATTTTTTATATGTTTTTAGTTTACCAACACAACTAATCAATTCTTTACATCGTTATTTTATTCTAGGTATCTTATGGAAATGAAATAATGTAGACAAAAAAATTGGTTATCTATGGTTAGGGCATGTATATTTGGCATGATAGGATGTTTAATAGAAGCCTAGGGAACTAGATTTTGGAAAACATATATTTGAACATAATACCCTTTGAATTTCTTGGAGGATAACTTATAGTATATGATGAAATAATAGAGGATCAGTAATATAATAATTATTCATTTCTCTGAGTAATAAATAAAATTATATATATTTAAATTTGATGTGGTTCTAGTACATATATACTTAGGGGTAATAACTCAAAAAAGGTACAATGGGATTGACTTCGCAATTACTTGGTTTGCGACAACGATAGATTATGTTCACCTGCTTTGACACACATGAGAAATACAGTTTTTTATGTCACATTTTCATTAAAATGCATTATGAAGGATTTAAAAAATATTTTATTACATTAAAAAATTCCAAAATAATGATGTTTATTATTATTGGATTGGACATGAATAAATGTTTCAATTTATATGAACACTTTCCCTAGTGTTGGGATTATAATATTTTTTTCATAGTGTTATGATCCAATATAATGTGTTCGATTATTAAAAAATGGAGCATAGTTGATAGAATATGAACTATATCAATCCACACACCCCATGTAAGGATTTCCCTCTAGGGAAATATTATAATTCTTGAAATAAAGAAATTTCATCCATATTGGGGTACATGAATCAGTATATGTAAAATAACTATTAATGTATGGAGAAACCTACTGATCCCACACACATTGTAACAATGTTATAATGCTTTTTTCATAAAAAATTGCAATCAATTAGTGGGACTATAAATCAGTTTGTAGTGTAGAAACTGATAACTTTCTTAAAGAAGAAATTTATCACATTGGGAAGTAATAAATGGGGTAAAGTTTTCATAGATTTTTACCATATCAAAGGATATGAAAATCAATTTATATCATTAATAAAAACTATAAGGATAAAAAAGATGTATAATACATGGAATTGATGGTTTAGAGGTACACTTCTGAAATATTTATTTAAACCTTGAGAAATAATCAAAAATGGAGAAAAAATTCATGATTTTAAATGAAAATGGAGATGAAAATTTAGCTATATATGAATCTATTTTTACATTTTTATTATTGAATGCTATAGAATACATATTTATCCCAAATAGAAATATTGATCTATTCTTTATTGCATAAATCTAACCAATTAAAAGGAATTAGTTTCCCAAAAAATCCCAACATACAAGGACAAATTATCATGTGTTATCAATATAGAGGAATAAATGTACATTTTATATTTCTTCTATGGAATGAAAAAAATAATAATATGAAAATAAAAAAATAGTGGATAAGGGGACTAAGGGAAGAAGGATTTTCACACATGTCATAACATTGAAACAAACCCCCTTGTACATGTTTTAATGTAATTATAGTTTGTTATAATTGTGGATTGAATGGACACCATGCTCATAATTTTGAAGGGAATAAATTAATTTTCATTTTTTAAATATTTCAATAGTATATAGGTGAGTCACTATGTTAATAAATTCCCTAAGAAATAACGGACCATACCCTAGAATAAGCTAATAGATCAATGTCATGAATAATATCTTCTTACTAAAGTTGTATAATGATTAACATTCTTGTGTTTGGATTCAAAAATTATGTTATATGAATATTATTATAAATGATATTTTTGATATTTTTTTAAAGTTTATGTATTGTACTACCATATATTTACTTTTATAATTTGAGATAAATATTTTGAATGGTACTAATAAAAAATATAATTCTTTAGTATAAATTTTAACTTCTTTTAAAGCAAAATATTGGGGGAAAATAACCATTAATATGTTCTATTTGTTGATTTAATGTTGATAAATAGATGTTATGGGATATTATTGGTTACCCTGAAAATCGGTTGAGATTTGATGGTTTATGTTATCTTTATTAGTGTTTACTACATGTCTGGATTTCTGAAATGTATATAAAAAGTAGAAATTTTATTATTGAAATAAATAATTTTTGTGTCATTTCCAAACCCAAGTAATGGATGGAGCCACAACATTGGTATGTCCTGATAGATTGGTATTAAATATTATTAATTCATTGGTATGTTATTCAGATGTTTCCCCCTAAGAGCATTGGTTGTTTTTAGGTAAATAGTTTCAAACTATCTCTAGTGCATCTATTTCGTTGGAGATTATAGTGATGGTGTAGTGGATGTAATATCTATTCCCTAGGACCCTGAAAACATGATTAGTGACTTAGCATATTGATAAATTTTTAATGTTGGGATCAATTCTACATGAATCATATAGGATTGAGTCTTTGACTTTCCTTGTTGATTCATCTCTCGATTACTATTGATTTATATATTTTTATAATCTCTTATGATTGTGATAATCATTGATAACATCATGGATTCCTTAGTGATAATAGTAATCTAGGATACCAGATCTGATTCATGAATATTACACTATGAGTGACGAGACCTCAATTCAAGGCCCCTACTATGATCTCCTTCATCAACGTGGGAAGTAAGTATCATCTACCCTAGATGAGAAGAACATAGTAATAGTAGATCAGGACATAGATGTTCACATGATAACGGTAATTTGTGACATCCATCGACAGAGACCGATGATGTTTTGTGCTATGTCAAATCCCCTAGAGGCTAAGGGTGGGAATGATTTTGTAGTCTGGATCTTCAGCATTATCTAGAAAATGACATATCAGAGGGTGTGTTTGGTAGCCATTATCTTCCATGGAGAATTTGGGCATTGGTTGATCTTGATTACCTAGATTCATGGTGAGTCAATTCTATCCTATGAGGACATCTAATAGATTTTTTATGGGGAGTACTACACGTTATAATTACGATCTATTTGGATTGAGGAGGATCTATAGCTTCAGTGGGGAAAGATGACATTGGTATAGTATAATGAATGATTTATATCCATTACATGGTTAAGTCTTGGCATGACCAAAGATGTACACTTCAAAGTGTAAAGGTTTGACCAAGGGATCCCCATAGAGATTTGTCCCATGGTATTTTCTTGTACATCTGCACATATGTTACGGCGTCGGAGAAAGAACTTGTGATAGAGGGATTTTAATCCAAGGGATTCTTCAAAGCTAGAACCTGTTGTGGTAATGAAAAGTCTATGTCGTCTACTACTGTAGGTGGGCATATGATATTTCAGAACATGAGGCCCTTCCTCGAGCAGGAAAAGGGACATGTTTATATAGTGTGGGGGAAGTGTAGAGTACCATATAAGCATGGGGAGGGATGATGTAATTCATATGATGGGTGACATCACATTGAATGAGATTTCATGACCAAACATGTTGAGTAACCTTGCTAGGTAGCTAATGGTCTACAATGGCAGAGAGAGAATCCTGACCTAGGATCACCTTGAAGTGTAAATGGTGGTGCCTAGGGTGAAATAGATGGTAGTGGAGAAAGAAGTTATTTAGGTGTGGGAAAAAAATGTTGTTCAACCACCACCACCACAAGGAGACCCACTTTGGGATCAGGGAGAAGGTGACCATGGAAATACAAAACTACAATCTTGGGAGGTTTATGAACCTATGGTGATTGAGATGATTCAATCTATGATATGTGTTTGTAATAAACATTTATTATTATTAATAGACAGAGACAGCATCCATTAATTTATCACTCATCTCTTTGGTGTGTGGGTTGAAGATCCTACAAGAGATGCTAGCACAACAACTTTGTCTTGTGGAACATATTTGATATATTCTTTTATGTCATTGATCTACTGGTAGAGAGAGCTATCTCAAAGAGAATAGTGGTTAAATTGGGTCTATTAATCATCAAAATAGAACCCTATGATGTCATATTGGGAATGGAAGGTAATTCTGTGGTCTGATCCCACATCGAATGTCACCACACACTAGTTAGATGGCTACGGACTGATGTCATGAGGTTCTCCTATTTCGTCGAGAGATACCTCAATGCAGGAAAAGAGGGTTAAATGAAAAATAGGTTTAAGTGTTTTAGCCATCAGTTATCATGCATAAACCTAGATGATACAGACTCTTCATGCATATGGGTTGCATCATTTATGGTTAACTATATGGATGTCTTCTTTTATGATGTTTCCAGAGTACCTATGATGTGGGAGATGCAATTTTTCATATAATTTAATCCTATGACTAAAATGATATATTATGTGGAATATTGGATGGCACATACGTAGCTCTAAGTGCTACAATTGTTATTGGAGGACCTTAATGGGAAATGTTCTGCCTAGCCTAGTGTGTCTTCCTAGGCAGATCTATCTTTGAGCATGAAGAAGGAAGCCCATATCTTCTATGTTTGCGTGGATTACCATCACCAAAACCAATCAACTATAAAAAAGTTCCCCTTATAGATGATTTACTTCAAATTTGATTAGTTTTATTGTTCCTTGTGGATCTCCATGATATATCATAGGCCCGGCTACCACTAGTCATTGGTTTTTTAGGCTAATATTCCATAGATGGATTTTTGATGTCTCTATAGACACTATGAGTTACTATTGATACCCTTTGGTGAGAAAAAAGTTCACTAACATAATTATGGATTTAATGAACTTGATATAACATGAATACATGGTCAGGAATTTTTTCTTCATCGATTAAAAACTTGTTTACTATAAAATAATGGAGGATACTTGATAGTATATGAGGGTGGTTATTTATATACTTTGAGAGAACAAACGTTATTGAAATCTCTCGAAATATATATTTTGGGAATATGAGGTTCACATTCAGGGGATGTTTATTTCTAAATAATTAGGATCCATGGATCCTGAAATGAATGAGGTAGTAATATCTTGAGATCCAGCCATGAATATGTTAGAGATGTATAGTTTTGTTGGTTTAGTAGGGTAATATATGATATTTTTTGAATACTTATCCTAAATCACATCCCCTTTTTCCATACTAATGAGGAAGGTGCAACCTTTTACCTCATTATAGTATTGTAAGATAAACTTTGAGGAATTGAGGAAGAGGCAGAGGAGTGATAAGGTGATGAGGCTACCAAAGAATGGAATTGAGTTCATATTGTATTGAGATGCCTCCAGAGCTCGGAAAGCTTCAGTGTTGACGTAAGGATAGAAATCCATCGCATATGAGGCATGGTAGTTGAGACCCCATGATTAGTACTATGAAACTCAACACCTTGAGCTGTAAGTGGTAGTCATCACCCTTAACATGTGGAGACAATATCATTTGGGAGAGTGCATTATGGTATATTCAGACCACCAGAGTCTAAGGTACATCTTCTCTGAGAGAGACCAGAACGTGAGATAGTGATGTTCGTCAGTGTTAATATAGGAATCTGTCCTCATGAATGTCTATTATCTAGGTAAGGAAAAAGTGGTAGAATATTCCCTTAGTAGGAAGTCTCGGTCTCTTTTAGTGTTGGTATCATTTAAGTAGTTTGCTTTCCTACAGAAGACCCTAGCAGATCATGAGGCTATAACTTTTATTCGGAAATGGGGTTGAGTCCTTTTTCACTTGAGCATGTGGGAGAGTCTATAATAGGATAAATCAACTATGAGGTTATTCATGAAGATATATCCATAGGTGATGCACCATATGGATATTCTAAATGTTACAATCACAAGATCTTGTTCTAGGATAAAACTGTGGCTCAAGTCACTATGCGGGAAGAGGATATGTGGGAGATTTTCACTTCTACATTATTTTTACATCCTGGTGTGGGGAAGATATAAGGGGAACTTAAATTGATGTTTCCGAGGACATGTATAAGAGTAATAATCGGTGAATTTCTCTCACAGTTCCTCACTTATAATTATGTAAAGGCTAAACATCATGTTTTGAAAGGTTAGTTGCAACATTGTGAGATCCCGGTGTTGAAATGGGATGTAATATCTATGGAATTAATCTCTAGGATTATATTCCCAAAGAAGTTCCCTCACTCAATCTGAGTGGTAGTATACTAACTCACAATGTCAGCACACTTCATTTATATGATGGAGTATAATTTGGTGGAGTATTTGGGCCATGTGTATGTATGGGAGATCATCCACCTTATTAGGGAACCCTTGATGATTTTCTTTAATCATAATTTGATGATTAAATCATGATTGTGGAGAGACCTGCAAAAGGAATTCTAGGCCATGGTGTGGATGAGTATAGCCTTTCACCCATAGACTGATTGGCAGAACGATCACACTATCCCGATGCAAGAGGATATGCTGAGGGATTTATGTTGGACATAGTTTTTAGCTGAGACAATCACATGACCGTTATAAAATTTTCATAAAAAAAAATCTATCACAATACCATATGAATGTATCCTTTTAATGTCCAACACAGGAGGCCCTGAAAGTTACACTTGTTATAGAAAGAGATAGGATAGTCATCTATTATGGGCCTAGAGTTGGTTTGAGAAACAATTTAAAAAGAGCATGTCATCCATGAATGAATAAAAATGGAACATAGTGGAAATAAACCATACATAGGTCATTATAATATGCCCTTGGTATTCAAGGAGGAATACCTTATTTTGTTGCGAGTCTGCATAGAACATGTAATCCGTATTTTCATCTTGGTAGGGATGTTATCCTTGTTGTTTATGGGTTAATTTGTGATCATGCATAGTGTTAGAGAGGTTTTATATTTCCTCTCATTACCCCCATAGCTAGAGTGGGTGCAATATGTCGTACATGATTCACATTTGACGAAATACAAGCATGACCATATGCATGTCATTGAATGTGGTGAACTGTCCATCGAGGATGGATCCACCATTACAGAGCACCTGATGGTAATTGAGTACAAACAAGATGATACCTTCTAAGGACTAACCATCCATTTAGTTTGTGTGTTGTGAATTTATGGAAATGTGTAGGTGTGTTAATGTGAGTGGAATATATATATGTAGTATTAGTGTCACAAGTTATTTTATTAATTTTTTTAGGGATGAAAATTATTAAGAGAGGGAATGATGTAGAGAACCAGATTTCACTTATAATAAATAGATATATTTTTAAATATATTAACAGATCAAATAACTAAGACGGTATCTGATTCTGAGGCTCGGTGAGCCCATAATTAATTTTATAGAAATAGTAAATATATTTATATTTCAGGCACTATTAAATAAAAAAAATTATGAATCATTATTGGTTAATCATATTTGAAATTTGAGACCATCGTTTGGTCTATAATGTGAAGTGTGGACTAGGTGCGACTTAAAATCTGTCAGCGTGATACTTTTGGAACCCACAATCATTGACAGTGTGTTTAAGAGATTTAATTAATTATGGAATTATTTAATTTCCTTTTGAACTAATTTAATGTTTATATATTGTTCATTAGAGGGATTTGTCTTGGGGTGGAATCATAATTCATGGAATTTCATGATGAGATAATCTTCACCCAATAGAGAATTCCGTTGAAGAATAATGAACCTCTGATCATTGTGGTTAGAAGAACAATGAATGTAATTGATCCTACTCCTCTATTGGTGAATGGGTTATTTGTCATAAAACAATCCAAACAAGTGGAAGGACTGATATATTGGTGTTTTCTCCATTTTAATTAAATTAATAGCTGATTCATTCAAATTCGTGAATATACACCATTGATAATCCTTGCATGGCACCAAGATTGAATAATTATATATTTTTTCATTTATCTAGCCTTGGGAGATTATTGTTGATTGTTTAACATGTAAACTTATTCAGAGAATTATATACCAATGTTTTTGTGTCATTCATCCAATTTCCTTTGTGTTCTTCGCCATTGGAAACCTATAGTTCCTAGTTCGACAGTTTACATGCATCCCGAGTTAATAGGGTGACCAAATTTTCAGCGGATCGACAAAACGATGATGATCCCATGACCAGAGTACATATATAAAATCATTCTATTTAATGGATGTTCAATTTAGAGGTTTTATTATGGATCATCAAGGATCGAAGAAGCAGTGGCATGCAGAAGGATCAACCATACCCTTCTCGATGAAAGAGACTGATTTGTAGTTAGAAACGATCAGAATATGTGATATCCGAACAGATTAAATGATTTTTGATATACATAAGAAGATATTAGTCATGGTTGAAAAATATTTTAGGTGGATGATTGAATCTAATAATTCTAGAAAAATTTTAAATACACACCGTTTACAATGAATAACACACAACAAGTATCCTTTTTCTAGTGGAAACGATAGAGTTTTGAAACCCATAAGGATGAAAAATCATGTACTTCTGTGAAATGTTTTGTACGAAGATATCATGTGATTCACCCATTTTCCTAACTACAGGTCCAGATACACGCCATTTACAAGGAACCAGGACATGGGTTGGCTATATAGGTAGCATCCCATCAAAACCAATATTTCATGCACCAATGTACCCAAACACAGGGTCTGAGTACATGGATATGGAAAAAAGACTGGGTCATCCCTTAGATAGGTGGGAAAAACCATTTTTCCACCTAAAAGGTGTGTACCCTTACATTGGTGGAACTCGTTTACCAACCAGAGACACTTATAAGTAGTGATGTGGGGCCATATTCCATGTGGTTCCCCTAACATGTCATGGACTACATGATCTATTTTATGCGATCATAGATATTATCTATCTCCATCATTTGAACTCTAATTTTGGCCCACGATATTCCTGTCTTTATTGTTTATTTTCATAGAACAAGATTATGCCCTTGGAAGATTCTTTTGAGTAACGATGTAAAATTGATTGGGTTTGGAATAAACTGTTCCAACACCTGATGATGAAATAGATAATATAAAATTAAATGATTCGTACTGGTATCACACACATGGTATTATCTATAGTGGATTTACTAGATGATCATTTTGAGTTACACAATAGTATGATTGGGTAGTGGAGATCCTCGACATTTTGGGCTCACCATCCAACTGGGTAGGGTCATAGAATTAACCAATGTTATCTTTCAGTAATAACCCACAAAGGATCTTGGTGGTGGAATTTTTCTAATGACACAACGATCTTACCCCCAATAAGATTATGTAGTGGCATTCCATTGTGATCTTCCTAAGTGGTACCCTCTATCTAGACTGGCCAGTGGCAATACTCTATGACTTCAAGAGTAGTAAACTCATGATGTACAAGGGTATATGATATTTTCCAAATACTGGTAAATCCTCAACATTGTGCCATAATTATGAGGTATGGTCTGATGTGCCTTTAGAATCACGAGAAAGAGGGTCTCATTCACCATCGACATGCATTATTGTAATGTGACCTAAAATTGTGTCAGTGAGTTGGTGCCACCTAAAGAAGATAGTATCAAGGTTTTGTGATTGATTCACTTCGACTTGTCTATCCTAGGTATATGCATGAGGTGTTGTGAATCATAGATGCACTTATCTTAGAACTGTTGGAAACTGTTCTTCTTATGATGAGCTATGAGATCAATATCCCCTTACTCTCTTGTTTTGGATTTAGTCACTGAGCATATATGTATGTATAATCCTTATGTACACACTTATAGGGTATGGTCTACTCTCCTTCCATTATAGGGGATGATGTGCAGGGTTTTCCACATACTTTCTGTGTATTTGTTCTCATGGTTCCATGAGTGATGTCTCTTGTTATAGATAGGAAACACTCAAAAAATTCATCTTCTCCCCATTTTGAGCTTCGTGTGTTGGGATGAGTTTTTATTCACTCTCATGTTGGGATGAACAGTAATTTATTACCATACCTTTTTCTAAATAATAATTTCCACTTCAGATGTTTCTCTTTTTAGTCCCACCACCCATTTCATTTTGTTCTAATAGGTAGTTATATAATAACCTATTCATGGGATTTTTCAAATGCATGTTTTGATTTTTTAAGATGGAGGAAAATTTTATTGTAATTACAGAGGACCTTAGCTATACATACTGGTTGTACAACATATGGTGGTCATATCATGGGAAATTGGAGCAGGTATCTCAGTTTTTTACTCTTTTCCAGATTTGTCAGGTTGGTACACATTTCTAGATGCACATGTATTTTTTCCTTTTTTCCTTTAAGTTTACCATACCGTACATCATAATATTTATATGACCTTGAATATTTGGTTTATTTACGGTAACGTTGTATATTTTCACTTCCCTCCTCACTATTGAATTGTGTTGTCTATGTTATTGTTTTCAGGTTTATATGAAATGGAATCTCCAATTTAGGTATTCCATCGATGCTTGTCGCCACCCCCAGCATATGGAGGAAAACTCAGGATAGTCGCAGTTTGATCCTTGGCCTACGTCTGGATGTGGAATTTATTGATATGGTTTTATGGGTATAAAGGAATACAAATTTCTGTAATGTGAAATTAAGTGACACAATATATTATATAGCGAAAATAATTTTGATTTTATAACACTTATTAAAAAAATTGAAGATGAATTTGGTTAGACATAATTTTGATGATTTATAAGGTTGTGTATATATTGAATGTAGGATGGAAAACATTGGGTTATATCAGAAAACATTTTTTTAACCATTTTAGTTTTTGAAAATATCTATAAACATGAGGAATGACTTTTAATTATTTTATTCTTATAATAATATATAAAATATTTATTTTATTTCTTCAAGAATGAGAGAATGTCTATTTCATATTAATTTTATAGAGTATGATATAAAATAGGAGTTGATCATTGAACAACCAATGGATGAAATTATATGTATATTTTTTGGTTCTCTATATGATAATTGTAATATAATTTCAAATCTCTAAGAATGTTTTTTGAAATGAAACTTTTATCATAGTAACATTAATTATGATGAATAAAATAGTCCCTTAACTAAATAAATATTTTTGTATTAATGTACATCAATTTTTCTACATAATTATCTTTTTTGTGATCAATGATCTCTATCAAATTCTGTAGTTATTTAAAATTCTGTTCGGTGTTGATATCTTCATCTCTAACAAATATCCTCTTACGTAGAAACCAATTCGTTTGTTGTTTTGGATTACATTCATACATCTATTTCTCCCAAATCATAATGAGGATTAATTTAAAAAATTTACAATGTGGGTTTATAATATAGGTATTTTGAAATTTCAATCTCATGATTATTTTTATCAAGATTGTGTTGTAAGATTATAATTTCTTTATGGGTGTAGAATATAACACATTGAAATTTTAAAAGATGAGAATCGTATTCAATAGAGTATATGAAATGAATAACCATGTTTATAATAGAATGTATAATCCAATGTATTTATTATATATTTATTTTTAAATATGTTAAATATCATTGACCTATTATATTGTTGAAATAATGGGTTTGAATAAAATATGATACCCTTTTAACAATACAATATTTATACATGAAATTTATAACATTTTCATTATGATGGGGTGTTTTAATAGTAATAAAAAAACTAGGAAAATTAAATTGTTTAATAATGTATAAAATTAATTACAATGAATTATATAAATTATAAATAAAATAAGAATCATCTGCATGAGAAGAAATGTTTTCTGGAGAACGTTATTTTTCCAAATACATGATTTAGTCATGCCACACGTAAATAATTTATTAATAATTTTTAAAATATTCTGAGAAATTATTTGAGAAAATAAAAAAATACTTTTATTTCTATATTACAAAATTATCATTAGGATATTTTTTGAATGTATTATGATATAAAAAAAAGTGTTAAGGATTATTAAAAACAGTAATTTTTATTGAAAACTGTATTTTGTTATTAAATTACTAAAAAAATTAATTTAATTTTTCATTGTTTTGAAAGGAAAAATTCTTCCATTATATTATATTTTAACTAATTTTGGTCATATTAATAAATTTTATATTAAATTTAAACAAAAAATAATTATTTTATATTAAATGTTTTCAATTTTTTGACCTATATGAATAGTGTTAAAATAAATTTTGTCACTTCAATAAAT
Source organism: Viscum album (assembly GCA_963277665.1). Taxonomy (NCBI): domain Eukaryota; kingdom Viridiplantae; phylum Streptophyta; class Magnoliopsida; order Santalales; family Viscaceae; genus Viscum; species Viscum album. The sequence goes on along the minus strand of OY728165.1, from coordinate 1,330,700,824 downwards.
TGAATATGAATAAATATATTAAAATTTTGGAATTATAATAATTTATATTAACTAATAACTTCATAATAATTTTTTTACTCTAATGAATAGAAAATAAAAAAAATAATTAATTACAACATTTTAGGTATAAGTAGGTTTATATGGGGTTACATTAATATGATAAGGGTTTAAATTAACGAAAATTTGTCCAAATTTCATTTTATAGTTTTGTTTTGACATTATTACATATAAGGTTCAATAAAAATTATTTTTAGGCTAGTGGAATTAGAATAACGTAGCTATCAATTTCTGTTTTAAAAAAATCTATTGTGTCATCTCTCCGTGTTATAAAAGGCCACACCCTCTCTTAAATAAATTACACATCTAAAACAATATGTTTATAAAATTAAATACAAAAATTTATTTCCTTATTTTTATCAATAGAAAGTAGGGAGCTTATTTTTATCATATATCATATCTATAAATGATTCATGTATAAACCTAATGTTGTTCTTTAATGAAGAGGGAAAATATTTAATGTTATTATTTGTTTTTTTCATCCTCTAGCACCATAAAATATTTTTCATATATGAAAATTTTAGAAAAAAAGTATATCCTATATTATAATATTCTATAATATTATGTTCATAATCTATATTCATCTTCTCTTCAATCAAATTGGAATCGAATCTGTTGATCGTGTGTAGGGTGGACTACCGCATATAAAATCGATGTAATTTTTTCCCTTGACCACCATTCAAGGTTGTATATAATGATTGGTAGAACATATTTGTATTATATTTGTTAAATTATTATACTTATCTTTTTATCCTATCAAATATACCTTCTTAAACTGTATTCCAATATTGATATGATATTGATACTCATGTTTATAGTGGACTAAGACCTTGTGGAGTGATATAATTCATTCATAACTTATTCTTTATATGGAAGCTATTAAGAATAATTTTTTTTAATATATTATATTTTTTATCTACATATACTATTTTATTTATTATATCACATCAAACATCATACCTTCCAATCCTTTTGAAATTAATAACATTGCTCATGCGTATGTATGGACTACTGCCTAGACCTAGCGATGTGAAAAGTTTTTAATTTTATTTCATCATGGATGGTATTAAGTTTAGATTTTATTAAAATAATTGTTATATATAAAATTATAATTATTCTATATATTTTAATTAATTTGTATTTTTTTCTTCTTTCTATCATGAATAAATGAAAAATCGGTCAGGTATATATATAGCTGAACATCTCCATGAATGGTTTAAAATATTTTCTATCAAAAAATTTATATATTAATATAAATAAATATATATTAAATATATATTTTATTCATATCATGGATAAGAATATGGATATTATTCATCCATGAAAAAAAATAAAAGGTCCAAAATTACAAAACAAAAATATACATTAAAAAGAAGAAATTATCACCTGAAACAATGATTTAAAAAAAATGATAATAAATTTTTGATAAAATAACATATGAAAGAAAAATATTCTATTAAATATATTGGTATTTTTATTTTAGATATCTAAAATAAAATAATATTTTTTTTACTGTTGGTTTGAACAAATACGATGGATGTTGAACCTAATGCAAGTGTTTCTCGTCTCACTTTTACTTTCATGATATATGTTTCATATTCCCCCACTAATTCCTCTACATGTTGAAAATATTTTTTCTTTTGATATGATATATCATGAATCTATTTTTATTAATATTATTTAATGTAATTTTGATTATTTTTAATTCTTTCATTTTGTTGACTCAAAAGATACCAATTTTGTAAGGGTTTTTGTCACTATCTCATCAGTTTTAAAGATTATTTTTGTTTAAGTATCCCTTATGGATATAATTATTAATATATATCATAAAATATATATATTTACTTATCCAATTTTTATTAATAATATCTTAATTTAATATCCCAAATTTTACTCTTTATTACTACAAATAATTGAGAATATGTTGTTAAGAATACGACATAATTTATATGTTTGATTGAAAATCATTTATCATAAAAATATACTTTTCTAAAAATGATTTAATTTTTTTTTACCATTATACTTATGATTAATTAATGTAATTTTTACACAATCTAAATGTTTCTAATTTTTTTAATGGAATCTACATGTCATTTTCTAAATAAAAGAATGAATTTGTTTTACCAAAAATTTGAATATAACCAGTTAACTAATTTTCACACCATTTACACAATTTACAAATTAATTACCAATAACTATCATATATAATTAATTATAAAATTAAATTATTATTGAAAAATAATATTAGTTTTCATATATTCTGTGAACATTTATCTTTAAATTTTTTTCAATGTAAGAAGGTTATTTTCTTAAAGAAAGTTTTAATGACCTATTTATAATATTTGTAGTTTTCAACAACATAAACTAATTATTTTAATAAATATGAATTTGGGATATTATATATATAAATAATTCATATTCATTCCATGGATATTTTAAGATCATTTTTTCTAAGGTTGTACCATTTTATTACTATTATCTATATTGCACTAAATAGTTTATGATTATGTTTATTTTATTGTGAAATGTATTAAAATTAAATATTCTTCTATTATAAATATGAATTTTTATGTTTATTATTTTGAAAAACATTAATTATTTTAATGATGTGGGCTTATTAAATGACTGGTTGGGAATATTTATAGACATCCAATTGATTCATCAATATGTCTCATAAGGGAATGTAGTTGGCCTAGTCTAATATGTTTCTATACATAGATTTAAACACTATTATGAAAGGTCTTGATAATATGTTTTATATGTATGAAATTATGGATTACATAAATATGATATTAGATGTTGATCTTCAATTTGATTATTTGATATGTTATAATATACATGGTAAATTTTCATGCTCATATATTTATTTACATAAATTTCTTTATTATAAATAATTATTGAAATGTTATTCTAATGTAACTTATTGAATTACATGTGTTTTAGTCATTTACCATTCAATATTAACTATCATAATTTATTAATGATATCATCCACCATACACATACACTTACTATATGATAGAGATAAGACCTTTCTTATTTTTTATTTTCCCCATGATACGAGGAGGTTTTTTTCTTTATATGTATGTATACTCAATGGGGATTAATGGTGTTTTTAAAATAAAATTCTATTTAATGTTTTAATATATAATTTGAATTTCAAAATATTATATTTTTTACAAATACTAATAAATTATGTTATTCCATTGGGATTAAATTTATTGTATTTTATGCCAATTTAATAAGGTGGACACCGTATTTGGGATTTTGGGACCTAGGTCTTAAAAATATTCATTTACATTCATGAGATTTAAAAACCCCTATGTACATATACGAGTATGTGATCAACCCTAACCCATTACACCCCATATATAAATGTCTAGTAAAACAATGATCCATCATAGTACATTTATGAATGAACCATATACCATAATATATCATATTTATAGATGTTACAACTCGTCCACGTAAATGGGGTGAGCATGGAGTTTTAGAATCCAAGAATCAATTCCTCTCCATCATGGATATCGTAGAAAAAAAACCTCTAAAAAATACTGTTGGGTTATTTTCCCTACTAACATGTTTGGGGTATAGTATGAAATCATAAAATATAACTAATAACGCACAGAAATACAGTATGAAAAACTAATAGTACTTAGAACCATCTTTTTCTATCATCACACAAGGCCATCTGCTAACACTAATGTGTTCTAGGTCTCAAAAATTAAAACAAGCATCAAATTCATTATTAATTAATTTACCATTAATTATTATTTAGCCTTTTTCTTTTATGAGATAAATAATTTAAATCCTCTGTTCAAGTTTTATTGACTCCACAATCCATTATCTAACGATCTTAAGTAGTTTATCAAAATATTCAAAATAAAAAAATGACATTGTACTTCAAATTCACCCATTGGTCATTTCATATTCCAACCAGGTACTCTAAGACTAATCGTAGGTTACCACAAAAGATACACTTGTCGTGCATAAAACAAAAAAGATTCTAAATGTTATAAGGTGGTCATATAAAGGACAACTGACCTTATTCCACATTTCATGTGTTATGAAAATTATGTTATATACATGAGCAATCCCAGCTATTAACTTGTCCTAACCAACTAGTGTCAATCCCAAAAAATTGTGTATAATGAAATCTCTATCAATATCATTTTTTAAATAACACTCCATCTTAGGTTCCGAAACCATTACTCAAAAAAATATTCCTTCCATAAATTCGTATAAATCAATCAAAACATGGATTTAAATCATTATATGAATCATACATTTCAAATTTATTATTTCCATGTAGTAAATGACACTATGTTAATGGTGTCATGGAATATATCAATCTTCGAACATTAAACTGGATTTTTCAACCATAAACAACTGTTAATTATCAAACAACCATTTTAATAACACCTTAATTTAACTAGTTTATTTATGATAATTTTTACAAAACAAATTTACCTAACACGTCACCTAAAAAAATTATAAATAATTTTAAACATGCTCAACTGAATAATTTTAATATTCAATAAATTTCAATAAGTTAGTATTTAAACAACTCATACTCATTAAATTTCGATCTATCCTCATTTATATTTTTATTCAATTCATTACCATTATATAAAAAATGTTTAAAAAATATAAAAAATAACATCCCAGAATATATTACACTATCAATATGTCAGAATTCTTATCATTAGGAAAAAATAAATTACATGTCATCAAAAAAATGAACCAAATACTTTAATTACCAAACTCAAATATAAATTATCCAAACATGGGATAATTCCAATTTTATTTTTTAATGTCTATAATCTTTATAAGGAGTTTGGTCAAACAATATTATATACATAGTACACAAAAAAAATCTTTATAAATCACCTTCATTTATTATGCATGTGATTATTTATTTTGTCATTAGTAGACAATTCTGAGAATAATTATCATTATTAAAATTTAAGTGATGACCAAAAAAACTAACAATTATCAATAACATTCTTTATCTCCTTGATTATTTCAATTGATTTTATTATCACATATAAAAATAATAATATAAAATAACATGTGATATAAAAATTATAGAATAATCAAAATTATCTTCAACATGTGATATAATTTACAACTCAATTTTATAAACAATACTACTAAATTAACCATATTTCATTCTAATAACCATCTTTATTCAATATTTTACATTTATTTATATATTATAACAAAATAATAGGTATTGACCAACATAAGATAATTAATTTTCTATTTTAATTTTAACATCTATAAACTAATGATTAAAAATAGGAAATTATTATTTAAAGAATAATAACACTACAACATTAGTTAAAATATTATTTCAATTCATGAAATGTCATCAAAATAAGTATTTTGGATTTCATTTACCTTAAAATAGTTTAGATTATCTACTTATTACCTAATTAATAATTAATTATCCTAATTATATCTCTTTGATAATCATAATATCAAGAATTAAAATTTATAATTTATAAAATGACAATTTAATCATCTTATACTGTCTAAAAAATATAATTAAATTAAATATTAATATCCATGTCATAAATTTAGATTTTTTATATATAATTTTTCCTTTATAATATCCATGACTATTTATATAATAATAATTCATTTGGAATGCATGTAACTATTTTATTAGTCTTGCCCCATTTATTTTAAAAGGAACAACTAAAAAATAATCAGAAATCGACACCAACATAATAAGTGAATCCTATATCATAGATAGATAAAATAATAATTAGTATTTTTATACCAAAACATGATAGATAATGTTGTTCATACATAATGGAACACATAGAAAAGATTAAAATAAATTTGTTGAAGGTTTTTAGATCTCAGTAAATGAGGTTTGATTAACCTAACACAATAGAAATGAAGAGACAAGTATACAAGTAGGAGAACCATGTATTTGTGTTCTAATGATATCTCTATTTAAATAATTCAATGACTCCATCATACATCCAATTTTTATGTCACATTTTTTCATATTATGTCAATTTCCATTTAATCTTCAATGTAAGTTCATATTATAAACATTAAAAAAAATTAAATTATTTTATATTATTTAAAACTCTCAAGATATACACAAAATATAATTTCTATCATTAATTTCCATCATTAATGATGAAAATATATTACAAGTAATAAGGGGAGGGAAATATGAATTTTACCCAAAATGTTTTACCCATACAGAATAGATTAATACTTCATAAGGGAAATTGGTTTTTTGCAAACATGTGGTTGTATTTTATAATATGATATTTAGAAATATTGGGATTACAATACAAGAGAATCAAGACTCATGAATTTACATTTCATGGTTATATGACATCTATATTACAATGTTATGAAAAATTGTTATATCCACACATACATTTTTGAACAAAATGTTGACATTTACACAAACATTACAATATCTTGATGGCTCAAAGACCAAAAAAATTCTTTACCCTCATGTAAGAATAAGAGACATCCATCAAACTTTACATTTATTTGGAACATACTTGTTATTTGTAAGGATTATGTTTAATGTGTTTTATCCGTTTGCATGTAAAAAATCCAGTGTAGGTGTGAGAAACTTTTCACAAAAGAATAATTTTTAATAAAAATTAATTTTAAATAATTAAGATAATAATTTATTATAATCCATAAAATTTAAATTTACTATTTAATATATAATATGACACTTTAAGCCCCAATAATTCTTTTTTTATCAAATTGTTTTTAAAAAATAAAATTATTTTATGTTTTTTATAACCCTTATAAAATTACTTCTCAAAGCCTAGAAATTGTCCTAAGAAATTGAACACCCCGTAATTGAAATGTAGGGTATCAAGAAAAGTGAAAACCTTATGTTATATACAAATATATATATAAATTCTATTCTATAAAAATTTAATACAAAACAAGGAAGGAGAGAGGAAGAAAGGGGAATAAATCAATCACCCCATGATATTCGTCTTAAATATATTTCTATAATAGGAATACGACTAATGCACCAGGGTGAGAAAAAATATAGGTACAATATATTATCAAAAGTGTCTCTTGAAGGATATATCACTCAAAAAACATCATGTTCATTAAAAAACATTTTATCAAGGTGGAGGATTAATCCCATATCTCATTATGAGATCATAGATAATATCTGGATATGATAAAGAATTCAACAAATTAATATACATAGAACACAATTGGGACTATCGGCCCTAATCAAATTTCAAAACTCACATCAACGACATATAAAAGGCATGATCAAAACCGATAAAAAATCACATGAATTCAGAAATTCGTTATAATAATACAAAAACTACAATAGGGAACATCATGTATTTAAAAAAATCACACTTATTAAGAATGTAAAAAAAATTATCTTTATATTGTATTATCAAATTTGATACATAAAAAACATCCATAAGTATTCTCTTGAACAATACTTGACAATTTACATTAAATCCCATCACATAATTTTTACATGTTCTTTTATCATGATATATAATTAATCAAATATTGGCATAAAAATTTTAAATATTATTTAATTCAATAAATTAATAATATTTCTTAGAAAACATGTTTTTGTCACGGTATATTTTCATGCTTCATTAATAATTTATTAACCATATTTTATATTTAATTTTCATAATTATATATTATGTCATGCAGTTCAAGAAGTAAAAAATCATGACTTTTAAAAAATATTCATTATACATTTTATAATCAACTGGTTTACAAATATTTAAAAAAATTAGTCACTCTTATTTTAAACAACATGAATTCAAAACCATTTTTATAAAAAATCCAAAAAAAATTCACTTTGAAAAAAAACTATTAAATGAATAAACATTCCACTATAAAAATTTATTTTTTATACTATAGAATTATTCACCATTAATAAATTTTCAATTGAAAAACTATTATTAGTATTTAAATAAAAAATATGGAAAACAAATAAATCAACATAACTATTAATTTGCCCAAAAATTTAAATAATCCACCCATTACTACAATTAAAATACTCAAAACATTTAATATTTATCCACCCAATAATTTTTCAAAATATATTATTTCCAATTCAGGATTTTTGACTTTCTAAAAATTTCATGTTCTAAAGAAAATATTTTTATTCAAATAACCCAACTCTACCATGAACATTATCAATTAAATATCAACGAAAATATTATTTTTTGTTTCAAATAACATGAATCATAACCATAACATGAGGATATAAAAACTATTCATATATAGTTCCATATAACTAATTTCCATATACATTATGATTTCCAATATTAATTTTTTTACCATAAAAAAACTTATTATCAATTTATAATTTTGTTTACGAGTAACACAATATGTGATATCATCGTAATAGTAACTATCAGAATGAATGGTCATTATAGTTACCTATTGTGTGGAGAAAATATAAGTGAATAACACTATTATAAAAATTAAATTCTATATATGTATGACATCATTTTATGGTATAAATATTGTTCAATATATTAGGGGTAGAGTCTCATAGGACTTTGAGGAACATTCTTAGGGTATATTCCCATCATTATTTCTAGTGCACAAGATTATGAGACCACCAACCTAAAATAAAAAATCCATACTTATATATATCATTTCTTATTATTATCAATAGGAATGGGTACTTATTTTAGTACATTATGTTTGTATAATTGTATGTTATTTTTTTAATACTTCGATATATTGATTAAAATCATGATGACATCTATTCATAGTGATTTTTGATAAATTGGGTGTTTTATGAGGGATATTTCATTAATGAATATTGATATAAATGATACATCAAATTTTTTATTTCAAGTAAAATAACATCTAAGGACACTATATGGGAAATCAACAACCTAAATAAATCAATTTTCATTGTGTTCTGCAGGATGGTTCATTTCCAAAATTTCCCTGAGAGAGACATTGAGAATATAGGTTGATAACACCTCCATAAAACATTCTTGATTAGAGATATGATGATTATAATATTATATTACCAATAATATTCCACATTAGGTTTTGTATCATTTTGGCATTGACTTCATTTTCTATGGTCACCTTTATGGGTCGCTATATGTTATCATTTGAATTTGGGAGGATGAGACAAATTCCATTAATATAGATCCTTATAGGGAAACAGAATAAGTGTGTCTAAGTCATCCAAAACGTAATAAATATTTTTTTAAATGTTGAATAAATATTATTATAATTAATTTTTTAAATATTAATAATGTGTTCTTCATCACATATATCCAGTCACTAGTTAAATATAATAATATTTATGAGAAGAATATTTATTGTAATTTTCCGACCCCAGTTAACTAAAGTCGGCCTATTATTACATAACATTGGCATGATCAAAACAGACCAATTCTTGAAAATTCGATTAGTTTAGTAGCCCAAGAAACACTAGATACATTCATAAGTAATACATTACATGATAAAGTGAAAAACTAAAACAACATCGTCACCATATTCCACACTCATATCCCCACAGACTATCCCTGTGGGTTAGTCATAAAATAATTATGCACATCCTGGGAAAAAACATAGAAAGGGGTGAGTAGAGATGTTTAGTAAGGATACCAATATAGCGGAAACTTTCATAAATAAGCATAAACATTTTAGGTAATATATAACTAAAACAAAATCCTATTAAACATGAACTTGATCATAATATGGAAAAAATAAAATTAAATAATTCCATTTAATTATTCACATGTATATTCTACTAGTCGAAAAATCACATGCAATATCAATAACCACTTTCATAATGATGGAATGCATAATTCCAGACTTTCATAACCACATAGTCAATGCCTCATGCTAAAACTACAAATAAGATTTTGTCAAGACCTTTTCCCAAGACACAAGTTTGTCTCATGAGACCTACTGATTCATCAAGGAGCTATAGTGGGCTCCACCCGTCACTTACTAAGTCCAATGCATTCCTCATATTAAAATTTTGAAACATAACATAAACATTCATATTAGAACTATCATATGAAATGTCAATAATTTACCCATAAGCCATGAATGGTTTAAAAATATCACATCCACAGTCAAACATAACCCATTATATACAATATAGAAGATTGTATTATAACATATTAACGTCAATCGATAATAATGAAGGATATTGACATAGATGAAAATAATCCTCAAAACTATTTGAGAGAAATATCCACTTTTTTCATGAAATCAATTAAAAGTCAGACTATTTGTCAAGAAGACATTTAAAAATAGATTTTTGAATAAAAGTGTCTCATGCCACATTGAAACATTTAAAATGAATTTTATTTTTAAAACTTTAATGTCTATATAATTAAATCCTTAAAACCATTTTTAAAACATGGAAATTAATGATAATGATTTAGAATAATTAATCTTTAAAAATTTTAAAATGATATTTTAGATATTGTTCTTAACCAAAAGAGAGACACTTGAATAAAAAAATTGAAGTAATCCAAACATTATAATATCATAAGAATAAAGGGATTCAGGATATACTATGTCAAAGTTCATTATATACACCATATAAAAGTGAATTGGTCTATGACAACAATGAAGTCTCAATGGAATGTAAATTGAGATGAAATCTCTTATAAAGACAACATCCTTAGGTTAAAGATAAACTAACGACATAATTATGCGTGACAAATATAAATACCATCAATATTATTTGATATTCAATGTAAATCAATCAGAGGACATTCACATAAATTAATGTAAAAACTACACCAATGAATTGGATGTTTAACACAATAAATAATGATTGAGTTAAAATTAGTCTTGTCAAGTTCATATTGATGATATGAGAGTTTATCTATGGGGTGATTTTGTGTATTAAAATCATATCAATATAAAGGGGAGTGGAAATTACTACCCAAATAATAAATAGTGATTCCACACATAATCACAGAGTAAAATAATCAACGATGTATGTGTAAAGCCCAGTGAGTGGAAATTGAAATTTGAATTTTCCTTAACGATTTCGTAACATATGAAACATACATCCCATGAAATAAGTATTGTACAATGAATATGTAAATACCCATACATTAATGTATATTACACAATTAATAAAATCATGGATAGTATATATGCCACACAAAAGGAAATGGTGGCCAATATAGCATGAACCTCACATGAATAAAAAGTGAGATGAAAACCCCTTATGTCGTTGTGATCTATCAAGTATTATGACCAAAAGTTAATAACAACAAAATTAATCACAGAATACCAAGAATATAAAGAGAATAATGATAATATATTTCAAATGGTAGTACACAATACACAACATCCAATAAATAAGTGGCAGACAATGGAAATCTCACAGAATTAAAAGTGAGATAAGAAATCCCATACTTTGTAATTCTTCCTTGGTAAGGGATAGGTTAACCTCCTATATAATGGTTAAATAATTTTTATTAAATTATACAAGAATAATATACATAAATATGATATCTTATATGATCATTTAACATTGTATTGTTAAGAATATCTTAGTATTATCGTTGTTTCAGGTGTTAACAGGTTCGTTTTCCTTTATATTTTTTGTTTTGTGGGTCATATTTTCTATCGATGGGATGTATCTTAGTCATATACAGAATTATATCATGTCTCTAAATATTATTTTTAATAATAAAATGATATTTATTCTTGAATGGATACGATGGGGAATAAATCACATCGCGTTTGTGGAGACGGTAATCTGTACGTACGCACGGGTGACAATATCATTCTTTTGATATTAAAATAATATATAATTGGATGTAATATCATATATAAAGAATAATTATCATGTAATATTTGTTATTTACATCAATTGAACATAATTATTATAACCATCCAAATAATAATGTATTGACTTACAATTACACCACGTCTTGGAGCCAGTATGTCGTACGTACGCACGTATGGTGAAATGTCATTAAAATGATAGATAGAATAATGGAGATGGTTGTACCATATTCATAATAACATCATAGTATAGAGAAGATACTATAGTAATTATTTTATAATGGAATCAAAAAATAAAAATGAAGTGGAAGAAGAAATGAACTTGAAAGAGGTGGTGAGATATTTACCTCTTTTACGGGTTCTTCCTTTTGATTTGACCAAAAGGGATCCTTAGGTTGGATTATGACTAAGGTAAGGCCTCTAAGATAAACGGAGTCTAGTTCAGAGGGTATTTGGGAAGATTTTGGCTGAGCCAAATAGTTTTGAAGGTGTGAAATAGAGAAAAGGGGGAGTTCCCTTTTCTAAGAGGGGTGAGGGGACATTAGAAAAAACAAGAAATATTATTTTATAATAAAACATAGTTCGATATCTAATGGATCCAAAATGGATTATTTAATGTCTAAGTCAAGTACGGGTCGAAAACCACTCAACCAGTAGGTATTATATAGGTTTGGGTTACTATATTAACCTTATCTTTTAGATTTAACTCTTAGTTAAATAGTTTGACATTTACCATGTCTCTTTATATTTTTATATTATATGGCTAATAAAATTACTATATACTTCAATGTGAACCCCAAGTGGTTCATTATTGATAAACCTATCATTATATAAGTCTTTTGGCCAAACCTTATATATTTATGTATAGAATATCAATTAATAATATAATATTTTTTTTGAAAACACTTTTATGTCAATTTTGACACTATATGGTATTTTGTTTTTTCTAAATTCATAACAGCATTATTACTTTGAAAAAAATTCATCTCACCCACAACAATATGTCATATTAAACTATAAAATTAGTGGAATTCATAAAAAGTATAAAATTAAATTTATTTGGATATTTATAGTATTAATTAGGTTAATATTTAATTAATTAGATAATTATTTCATTATCATTGTGTTATTAATAAATTAAATTATATAATATCTAAAAAATAAAAATAAAATAAAATTATGTAATAAAGCTTTTTTTAATTTCTAAGGAATATTTATAGTGTAATTTTTCTTATGTTTAGAGCTATATTATAAATTTTTTAGTTATTAAAATTTGATTTTTACTCTTTTAACTCTTCTTTAAATAAAATAATAATAAAAGTCCTAATGTAATCCAAGTGGACCAAAGAGGTTCATATTTTATTCCTAAGGCTCTATTAGGTCGAATGATACTAATACAATATAATTAGGACATGTGTTAGGGTAATAATAATATAATTTTAACCCTTAATTACCCTATTTACTTTTATTCGGGGTAAATAAAAGTTAAAAGTAAATATTCACCAAAAATTATTTTTATCTTATTGAATAATATTTTACTCCTTGATATTAGCTGTGTCTATCGGATTTTCGAAATTCAACTCATAGAAGCGGTAAAATTATGTTTTATGTGAATTTTCAAATTCTTATAGGAGGTGGGTAAAAGATAGTGAAAAGTTCAATAAAATTCCTATATATCTAAAATTATTATAAACTTTCACCAATGAATTACATTGAACATATATAGATAATATGTATCTATTTTGACCTAAAATAAATTTTATGTAAAATTAATAATTATTTAAAAAATTCATTTTTAAACTATAACTCAATATCGTTCATTGTTCATAAAAAATTAAATGTTTTCAGAAACATACAAAAAATTCACCCTAAGCAATTTTGATATTATAAAATCAAAAATGAAGTCTATTTTACCAAATTAAATATATATAAATTTCATTTATTAGTTTAAAATTAATTCCCGTTGTCAAAACCAAAAAGTGTATTTTTATGAAATAATAACTACAAAAATATTGAAATTTGTTTATGTCCAAATTTCAAAGTGAAATTACTTCCAAAGACCAACATTGAATTAAATGGTAAAAATTTAATCTAATTATACATCCAAACCATTCATATTTATAGTTGAAAACTATAACATATTTTGATTAAAAAAGTTGTTTTAAGTAAAAATAAATTATTTTTCACTATTCTCTAAAATATGGATGCTATCAGAAAAACAAAAAAATCATTGAAACTAAATTTTTATGTCCCTATCCTAAATAAGAGGTTTATTTTGTAAAATTTAATATATAAATGTTTCAAATTTTTTTATTTAAAAAAGTTTCTCCATTAAAAGGCGGTAAAATTGCATTTTTTGAAAAATAATTCTTTTATCTGAAAAAATGAGTTTGTCCTTACCTTATGTCTAAGAAACTCTTTATATGGATTCTAAAATTATAAGGGTTATATAAAGTTCAAAATTCTGTTAATACTATTCGTAAAAACTTTTGAAGGAATAGTTTGGTAAGTCGTGGTGTGCTTGAAATCGATGTTACCTGTAGTGTATGTTATTGAATTACTTTGAAGAACTAATGTACTATGAAATCTTGGGGAATTACATTCTTCTCTAATTCACTAAATTGCATCTTCTCAATTTTAAAAATTGATCTTAGGAATACAATGGAAAGTCCCACAGCAGAAAAATTGTCAATAAAACTATCAATTTAAAAGAATGAATGAGAAGTACAAAGGTCACCCAAGATAACCCATACTAGGGTTCCATGTAGGAAAACATGGATATGGAAGATAAAATAAGTGTCATGTTCTGATGGAGAGAGATAAAAAACATGATCAAGAGAAAGTTAACAATAATAAAACAACAAACTTGTGATGGGGAAAACGTTCATTAGTTTTCCAGTAGGAAAAGTAAATGAACAACATTTTTTTGTTTTAAGTTACATTTCTTAAAGATGAGGAATTTATTTATGATATTGACTAAGAACATTTAAAGATATAATTAATTTTTAAGTATAGTTTCATTAATTAATAAATTACTACCACTAACTCATTTTTTAATGATGAGTATTCAGGAAGACATGGTTATACCATAAGAGGTAGAATAAACTTATAGAGAATCACATGATCCACAAAGGATAAACTATATATTTTCCTTGTCTTTAGAGATTAATCAAAACCTAAATGGTTAGTACAAGATCTGATGATCCCCCAAAAGGATATTTATTTAGAGAAATAAACACTAATATTAATTTCTAAAATTAAACCAACAAAACCCCAAAGTTAAATAAATACCATTCAATAAACAATTGTATATAAAATCCTTCAATATAATCCAAACTAATATTCAAACCCAAAACATAGAATAATTTGATCATGTAGTCTTCCACATTAAATTGTATCTCCAAATGACATCAACAACTCTTAAAGTCACATACTTAAAATTAATTAACCTAATCAGTTATGATCTATTATAGGTTAATCATTTCCATAAATAACCCAACTCACTATAAATCCACAATAAAAATATAGATAAAAATATGCCATTACTCCTCAAATTAAATCCCATAGTATTCTATTTTTCTTGGCATATAGTGTTCCCAACAAAGACAATGACTTTGAAAATAACATTTATCACTTAATCACCAAATCATTTTCCTATACTAAGGGTTTTAAATTTATAATACATAAGATCCCAAATCAACTTATTATCGATCAATTAAAATATTTAACTAAAAATAATTAGTTAAACTAACATGGGACATCACTTTGTCCAGTGGTAGGCGATAAATCCCAATCACACTCTGGTTGTGGGTTCGATTCCGAAAGCTTTGTCCGATGAGACGGGTTGTCACACGGTCTACATGTTGTCCTTTTTCAAAAACTATGTTCTATAACATTACCAAAATGAGATAAATTCTTCAAAATAACCATAACATAACTTAACCACAAATGTTATATCATACCTTTCATTTTCATCCCATTATATAATAACTTGTAATTTCCTCAACCCCAATGATCATATAAAACCAAATGGTTATTTATAACAATATCCACAAGACAAAAGATAAGTCTTTATCAGATATCATTTTCAGATGACAAACTGTAGGGTTACAAATACAAGATACAATTATTTCAATGTAATCCCATCAATAAGGAGAACTAATACATTTAAACATTTATCCAACCATTTATTTCTATATAGCTTCTTATTTGACTAAGAAAATTTCCTATAAAATTGGGTATTCACTCGAGTAATGGCCAGGTCCCCTACATTTATGGAAAAGGACTGTAAATGGATTCATGGGACAATTTTTATTTTCTCCATAGTACTCATCATTTTTCAATAGGAATTATTGACTTTATGTCTTTCTTTTCCACACGTAAATCATTTCTTAGTTCCATTGAGACACTTTCCTAGGTTTCTCATTCCATGTTTCCTACATGATGGAAATTGAGGATTATTTTCTCCTTGGTCTCCACTTATGGAGCTCTTATCATTCATCACATTTCTCTTATTTGTTGAGTCTGGGAGATGGTTAATATATATTTTGATGATAATATTTTTGAAAAAATGATTTTGCATTAACACGATATCTTTTACACCTATCAACATTCCATTTTTTTCTCATTTACACCATTGTTCCCACCTTTTACATAATTATCAAAGTTACAATGACTTCCTTGGAATCCATACATTGAATAAAACCAGAAAGATTTGTGTGAGTAAAATTCGTCATCAAATCATTTATAGAATATCATGACACTATATTTTTAATTTGAAATGCCTTAGGATTAACCAAGGTCATTTATTCTCATCTTATATTATAATACTTCAAATAGGTTTGTAAATAAAATGTAAATTATCATAAGCATATACTTCAGGAGTGTCGTAACCAAGAGTACAGCAAGGCCCGTTGTCATGCACCAGTTCCTATTCGAGTCTAGCTCAAAGCAGTGTTTTCGAGTTTTACCCCTAGGTACATTTGTGCCAGAGCCGCCTCTACCTGCTCGTATCCAGACAGGGATGTATTTCTTGGAAACTCACAAAATCTCTACAAAACCAAAATTTAGGAAGTTATTCTATACTAATCCTCAAATTATATCTTAGGGCTACATGCTCTAATCAGAGATTATCTAAATCTGGATTCCAAGGTTTGTACTAAACTTTCTCTGATACCAACTGTAACGCCCCGACCCGAGTTACCCAGAGTCAGTGCATTATTACATAAATTTGGCATGATCCCAAAAGATTAAGTCTCAAAATACTGATTAGTTTAGTAGGGTTGGAAACACTGGATACATTCATAAATCTTATATTACATGATAAAATGAAAAACTACAACAACATGGTCTCTATAGTCCATACTCATATCCCCTCAGACTATCCCAGTGGGTCAGTCACAAAATACTACTTCACACCCTGGGAAAAATAAAACATAGTAAGGGGTGAGCTCAGATACTCACAAAGTATATAAATATAGTAGAAACTTTCATAAATAAGAAAAAAAATTAAGGGAATGTATAATTAGAACAAAATCCTTTTAAACTTGAACTTCAACATAATATGGAAAAAATAAAATGAAATAATTCCATTTTCTTAGTCACATGTATATTCTACAAGTCGAATAATCACATGAAATATTAATAACCACTTTTATAATGATGGAATGCATAATTCCAGACTTTCATAACCTCATAGTCAAGGCCTTGTGCCAATACTACAAATAAGTTTTTGTCAAGGCCTTGTGCTAAGAAAATAGATTGTCTCATGAGACCAACTGAGGCATCGACGAGCTATAGCAGGCTCCACCCATCACATACTATGTCTAATGCATTCCTCATATTAATTTTTTGAAACATAACATAAACATTCATATTAAAACTAGCATAAAAAATTTCAATACATTATCCACAATCCATGAATGGTATAAAAGTAACACATCCATAGTAAAACATAACTCATTCAATACAGTATGGCTGATTGTATTGTAATAGGTTAACCTCAATCGAGATTAATGAAGGATATTTACATAGATGAAAATAATCATCAAAACTTTTTGAGCGAAATATCATCCTTTTACATGAAAACATTTAAAAATCACACTATTTGTCAAGAAACCTTTTAAAAATAGATTTTTGAATCAAAGTGTCCATACCACTTTGAAACTTTTAAAATGATTTTTAATTTTAAAAATTTAATTTCCATATAAATAAATCCTTTAAACCATTTTCAAAACATGTACATTAATGAGAATGATTTAAAATAAATAATCATTAAAACATTTAAAATGATATTTTCGTTAGAGTTCCTAACCAAAAGAGAGACAATTTAATACAAACAATTGAGGCAATAAAAACATTATAATATCATAATAATAAAGTTATTCATGACATACTATATCAATGTAAATTATATACACCATATAAAAGAGAATTGGTGTATGACAATAATGAAGTCTCAATGGAATGTAAATTGAGATGAAATCACTTATAATGAATGTATCCATAGGTTAAGGATAACCCAATGACATAATTATGTGTAAAAAATATAAATATACTCAATTTTATTGGATATTTAGTTTAAATCAATCAGATTACATTCACACATATTCTTGTAAAAACAACACCAATGAATTGGATGTTTAACTCAATAAATGGAGATTGAGTTAAAATTACTCTTATCAAGTTCATATCGATGACTTGAGAATATATCAATGGATTTATTATGTGTATCAAATGTATATCTATAGAAAGTGGAGTGTAAATTACTACACAAATAATAAATAGTGATTCCACACATAATCATGGAGTAAAATAATCAACGAAGTATGCGTAAAGCCCAATGAGTGGAAATTGAAATCTGAAATTCCCTTACCGATTTGGTAACTTATGAAACATACACCCCATAAACCAAGTATCATATATTGATGATGTAAATACCCATACATTAAAGTATATTACACAAATAATACAATCATGGACAGTACATATGCCACACAAAACAAAATATTAGCCAATATAACATGAATCTCACATGAATAAAAAGTGAGATGAAAAACCCTTACTTCATTTTGATCAATCGAGTAGTATGAAAAAAAGTTAATAATAAAAAAATTAATCACATAATACCATGAATATAATTAGAATCCTGATAATATATATAAAATGGAAGTACACAATACACAACATCCAATAAATACGTGGGGAACAATGGAAATCTCCCAGAATTAAAAATGAGATAATAAACCCCTTAACATGTACTTTTTCCTTGGTTGAGGGTAGGATAATATCATGTATAATGGTAAAATAATTGTTAATAAATTATACAAGAATTATATACATTAATATGATATAATATAAGATCTTTTAACATTGATTTGTTAATAATATCATAGTATTATCGTCATTTTGGGTGTTAATAAATTTGTTTTCCTTTATATTATTTGTTATTTGGGTCATATTTGTTATGGATGGGATGTATCTTATTCATATACAGAATGATATCATGTCTCTAAAATTATTTTTAATCATAAAATGAAATTTATTCTTGAATGGATATGACCGGGAATGAATCACATCGTGTTCTTGGAGACGGTAATTCGTATGTACGCACGAGCCTTAATATCATTCTTTTTATATGAAAATAAAATATAATTGTATGGAATATAATATATACAGAATCATTATCATGTTACATTTATCATTTACTCCATTTACACATCATAATTATACCCATTCAAATAATAATTCATTGAATAACAATTACACAACGACGTGGAGACGGTAAGTCGTAGGTAGGCATGTATGGTGACATGTCATTCATTGCATGGATAGAATAATGAATAAGGTTGTACCATATTAAAAATAACATCAAATTATATAGAAGGTAATAGATTTATTATTTTATAATTGAAACAACAAAGTAAAAGGATGTGGAAGAAGAAAGGAACTTGCAAGAGGTGGTGAGATATTTACCTCTTCTCCGGGTTCTTCCATTTGATTTGATCAAAAGGGCTCCTTAGGTTGGATTTCGGACTAAAGGAAGGCCTCTAGGATAAAGGGAGGACAGTTGAGTGGGTATTTGGGAAGAGTTTGAATGAGCCAAATTGCTTTGAAGGTGTGAATTAAAGAGAGGGGGAGTGCCCTTTTATAAGAGGGATGAGGGGCACCTTAGGAAAAACTAGAAATATTATTTTATAATAAAATATATTTCGGTATCTAATGGATCCAGAATGGATTATTTAAACTCTATGGTGGGTATGGGTCGAAAAAAACTCAACCAATAGGTTCTAGATAGGTTTAGGTTACTATATTAACATTATCTTTTAGATTTAACTCTTAGTTAAATTGTTTGATATTTACCATTTCTCTGTATATTTTTATATTATATTTCTAATAAAAGTACTATATACTTCCAAGAGAACCCCATGTGGTTAATTAATGAAACATATATCATTATATAAGTCTTTTTTCCAAATATTAGAAGGATAAGAATACAATATAAATTAATAATATA
Organism: Viscum album; assembly: GCA_963277665.1. Taxonomy (NCBI): domain Eukaryota; kingdom Viridiplantae; phylum Streptophyta; class Magnoliopsida; order Santalales; family Viscaceae; genus Viscum; species Viscum album. Next base: position 1,330,680,466 of record OY728165.1, on the reverse strand, counting down.
ATATTTGTTTTAAAAACCCTTTTATGTCAATTTTGACACTATTTGGTATTTTGGTTTTTCTAATTTCATAACAGCATTATTACTTCAAGTAAAATTCATCTAACCAAACCTAATATGTCATATTAACCTGTAAAATTAGTATAATTTATAAAAAGTCTCAAATTACATTTATTTGGATATTTATAGTATCAATTAATTTAATATTTGATTATTAGGTAATTACTGCACCATCGTTGTGTCATAAATAAATTATATTATTTAATGTCTAAAAAATATTAATAAAATACCATTATGTAAGAAATATTTTTTAAATTTATAATTAATATTTATAGTCTAATTTTTCTTATGTTTAGCCCTATTTTAAAAATGATTTATTTATTAAACTCTGATTTTAACTCTTTTACTCTTCTTTAAATAAAATAATAATAATTGTTATAATCTAATATTATTGGACCAAAAAGGTTCATATTTTATTCCAAAGGCTCTTTATGGTCTAATTTGACTTATTCAATATAATTAGGACATGTTTTAGGGTAACAATAATATCATTTTTACCCTTAATGACCCTATTTACTTTTAACCGTGGTAAATAAAAGTAAAAAGTTACTATTCATAAAAGATTATTTTTCTCTTATTGAACCACATTTTAATTTTTCATAGTAACCATGTCTCTAGTATTTTATAAATTCAACTCACATAAGCGGTAAAATTAAGTTTTATCTGAATTTGCAAATTCTCCAAACAGGTGGGTAAAAGACGGTGACAAGTTCAATAAAATATTTATATATATAAAATTATTATAAAATGACCCTAATGAATTACATTGAAATTATATAGGTATTATGTATCTATTTTCACCTAAAATAAATTTATGTAAAATAAATAATTATTTAAAAAAATTGGTTTTAGACTATAACTCTGGGGTTTTCACTACTCATCAAACATTAAAAGTTCTCAGAAACATAGAAAAAATTAACCCTAAGATAATTTTGATATTACTAAATAAAAAATTAATTCTATTTTACCAAATTAAAAACATATATATTGAATTTATTAGTTTAAAATTAATTCCCATTGTCAAAACCAAAATGCGTATTTTTATGAAATAATAACTACCAAAAGATTGAAATTTTTTTATGTCCAATTTTAAAGTGAAATTATTACTAATGACCAAAATTGGATTAAATGGTAAAAATATAATCTAAATATACATCCAAACCATTCATATATATATTTTAACACTATAAATTATTTTGATTAAAAAAGTTGTTTTCAGTTAAAATATATTATTTTTTACTATTCACCCAAATATGAAAGTTATCAGAAAAAAACCAAAAATTTATTTAAACTAAAATCTTATTTCCTCAACACAAAGAAGAAGTTTATTTTGTCAAATTTAATAAATAAATGTTTCAAATGTTGTATTTAAAAAGGGTTCACCATTAAAAGGTAGTAAAATTGCATTTTTTAAAAAATACTTCTTTTATCTGAAAAAATTGAATTTTCCCTTACATTTTGTCTAAGAAACTCTCAATATGGATTCTAAAATTATAAGGGTTATATAAAGTCCATAATTCTGTTAATACTATTCATAACTTCGTTTGAACGGATATTTTTGTATGTTGTGGTGTGCTTGAAATCGATGTTGCGTGTAGTGTAAGTTGTTGAATTACTTTGAAGAACTAACGTACTATGAAATCTTGGGGTGTTACATTTATAAAATATTTATTGTATATTTTGAGAATATAATATTTATTTATTTAGTAGTGACTAATGAAGTTATATTTAATTATTATGTTTGTATTCATTATCCAATGATGGGTAAATATTATAGAGGAGTGTCTAACTAGGATTTATGGTATGGTGAGAAAAAAAATATAAAATATTATTTGGTTAAATTATAAAAAAATAATTCAGTAAATAAAGTTGTTTAAATTCGCTATTTTTCTATGTCAATAAATAATAAAATTATTTTTATTGATACATGTTTCTTTTGGGATTTATAAAAATAAGAAGGGAACATGTACAATTATTATTTTCTAACAATAGAATTGTTAAACCCACTTATATTATTTCCAATCCTAAGGCTAAAATTTTGTTTTCTTGTTCGCAGTAACAAACAAAGTATCCCATCAACCCTTAAATAGATGATTATGATGATTTATATTGAGAATGTAATGAGATCATCATCCTACTCCCCTCAAAATTCAATAAATATCAAGGAGATTACTTTTTTAATTTTATTCTCCTAGGGATCATATAATAACTATGAATGTGTTAAGAACATCCACATTAATAGTTATATATTCTAATGATATCTACTATAGGTTTTTTTTGTGGATCACCACTACACATGTGTCTTACATGACTATGGGACATATAGGTGTTGTCACATTCATCAATGAAGAATGAATTCATCATATGTTATTTCTTTAACATGATAAATTATTTAAAAATCCTTATCTGATAAACCATTATTTTGTTCTAGTTTTCTCTAATTAGTTAATAATTGAATTAATTCCATTATACATGGAATTATTCATCATATTAATATCATACAAAACATCGATCTAAAAAAATATTTGAGTTGGTAATTCCCTACCGGTTGTTCCATGGTACAAAAAATAGTCATGTTGGTGTACATGGGTCCCATGATAATATATAATTTATTAAATATCATTGAACTTTTTTATAATATATATATTTTTTTCAATTATAGTTCAATCCTTATTAAAATCAATATTCAATTATATCCACTACCTTCCCCACATTTACACAATAATAAATAAAAATATACTTATAATAAATGAAGAACATTAAATGAACTCACCTAGAGGATCCAAGGATTATAGATAAATAACAACATAGTACACTATGTGTAGCCCATAAGTACTTGTTGTCTACCTTTGATTAATGAACCAATATGCCTAAAAATTATTATGGTGTATATTTTCTTAATTTTAAATATTTTTGTAATGAATACACATTATTTTTAACCATTACATCATAGTAAATAGTTATCTTAACTACATTTTATATACCATTCATAAAGGAAAAATATTATATTAGTCAAATATGTGATGTTTGATTTTTTCCTGAGATTTGTGGTTGAAAATTTTATATATTAGTGACCATAATATTTATATCCATGTCCATCCCATGTACTCCATTAATGCATAATGTAAGATGACATTTCAAATCTATAGTCTTGATTCACAAACTTATTGAGGAAAACTATACATTATTTGATGTTGGATGATACACACCATGTATATTAAATTATTACATAGATATTAAAATCAAATAATTAGACATCATGAAACATAGTTACATGTCTTCATTGGATAAATAATTTTACATATACAATACATGTGATAGTTTTTATACATATTAAATATCTATTTAATTTATGCATGATATTATAAATTATATTTTATGTATAAGCCAAAACCCATATATTTCCCTACAAGATATAAAACATAACTCACTATGTATAAAACATGTTTCATTGAATTATTTATTAAGAAAAAAATCCATGAAACTAGGATATAATTCTTTTCTTCTACATAAGACATAGTAAAACAGTATACAAGTTTCACAAATGATTGGTATTCTGAAAGTGTAAAACCTATCATGGATACAAATTTTATGATGAATGAGAATCATAAAAACATCTAGATGAAGATTATAACATAATAAAAGGCTATTTAATGATTTTATTTAATTGATTCACAATTGATTTATCTTTATTAATAATGATTTTGAATGAATAATTGTTTATTAAATATGTAATTTAGTGTGTGTATGTAGATGATCATGATTAGTAATCCTCGAATTGTATGTGTATTTTTATTTTTTTTATCAAATTAAATTGACATATTCCATAATAGTTTTCCTCTTATCATATCAGGTCATGTGTTCCCATGGATTATTTTTATGTATACACAATGAAAAATTAATATTGTTCCCGTACATATGTGATAAGAAAATTATGTAATTTTTCGAGCTACCAAGCGAGTGGATGCATTTTATATTTGGATCTGAAGGGAAACCAATCTAATAAATACATTGTATGATAAGTGTAATGTAACAAATAGCATAATGGAAAGGATGAAGGTTCTTTCCACTAATTCAATAGTTATTTTAACATCATCTAGATGAACAAACACTTACTAAAATCTCATGATAATATGACTCTTATTATTTTATTATTGGTTAAATTGATTTTGGTTTTTATACAAAGATAAAATGAAATTATAAATTAACTATAATGAAAGAATGAATTAAAATAAAATTTGATTATATGATAACATTCACTATGAAATGTTTAATAACTTGTGTAAAATAATTTTATATTATAATTCATTTAATAAATATTTAGAGATAATTTTAAAATTAATCATTAAAAATCCATCAATTATATATATTTATTGTGTATATCGTTTTCATACTTAGTATAAAATTAATCTAATGTGAAATTTTCATAAATTACCATAGGCTTAGTGTGTTGAATGTTTAGCGATTACTATATCTATTTCAGGGCTGACTTATCTCAGTTTAAATTAAAAAGTTACTATGAAATAGGGACATAGTTTTATTGAGTAGAGAGAATTGAGGAAATCTAAATAGACAATTTCAGGAATAGGCATTCTACTCAATAGATCATTGAACTAATACTTAATGTATATATAAAACAACTTTTAAAATAAACTAAATTTGGTGTCATTTATTGACACATTTTGGATCATGAGAACGGGGATGTCATTAATTTATAGAAGAATATCCACATAATGGTTTATTCTAAATTAAATATTGAGGGATATTGGGTGTCAATAAAATAATTGTAGACTATTAAAATTAATATTAATTATCTATTTTTAAAAATAATATAATGTTCAAAGAGTACTAACTTCAATATTATAGAAATATAAATAATAACTCATTTATCTATATCACTTTTATCAACAATTGGGGAGAACCTTCCCACTGGGGCTGATTTACATAAATTGAATAAAATTTCAAGTTTTATTCTATTCACTTAAGGTAAATTATTTGTGTTTTAAAACCCTATTCATGAATCACCTAACTATGAGGGCAATGGTTAATAAAATTATCTATGACAAAAAAATTATATAATTCCATTGATGTCCCACATTTCAATGATATCATCTATGAAAAAAGTATTTATGAAACAGTATGACGACATAGACGTGTGTGTAATGTTGTATCATCATAATGATATCTATTAAGATAAGGATTAAAAATTAATAATAGAGGTCTACAATAAATTGTTCACATGAATTATTTGAGGGTCTTCACTTGATAAGCATCATGTTGTTTGGAAAAGTGGATACATAAATATATTAGACATTAAATTTCATAAGGACCTATACAAAGATATCATCCTTTCATCATAGAATAAATAATTCTCCTATTTCATTTTTTTAACTTGAAAAATAAAATATATACTATTTTAGCACTACTTACAATAATTTTCCAAGGTTATTAGGATATGGGGAAAGAAACTCCCAACAATACTAACAGTGATCTAGGAAATGATGAACAAGGAAGAGGGTTCCAAGGGTCATAATAAATCAAAATCTCTTTAGAACTGCACTTCCAATAAAAAAATATCTATTTGAATGTGAATTAATAGTATAAAGTATGTTTTACAGATGTTAATCCATGATACTAGATGAATAAGTACACTAATAATTATGGGAAAAAATAGTGTTTAGTTGTGTGTAATATTTCTATAAAGAAACATTCGTTGTTAGATACAGTCCTCAGTGCTCACAACTGAATAAAAATGTAGTAAAAATATAGATTTATAAATAATTAGGGATGATTTTTGGATATTTGAGTAGCCAATAGATCATGGATCACAACTTTAGAAATTGGATACTGCAACCATCCATTTCCAATTAGAATGAATTTGGTTTTAATGAAGCAGTTATTTTTTTCATTGTTTTACATAGAACAAAATATGCATTATTCCTCAACAAGGATAAATTTATTTCAACATTAAAAAATAATTTTTTCTTAATTTATAAAGGTTCTTTTTATATAGTAAATCAAATAAGTATCAAAATTTAGGGAATAAAATATAAAAAATTTGTATTGATTAAATATTATGAATCATTCATACAAAATTTATATAACACCCATTTCATATATCACCATTTCGGCCACATGAAATTGAAGTGTTTAAAAAATATCTTCCAAGATTGTTATTAATAATCATTTGAGATAACATTACGTTAAGTATGTAATTCTATTACACAAGTAAAAATCACTAAATCACTATTATGTTGATAGGGTGGAATGATCAAATAGCATCCAGGATTGTAACACACTGATGTGTGTAGAACTTTTCCAATAAAAGATATTTGTGGAAATAATAAGATCATAAATTTTATTAATTAATTTACTATATATTATTATATGTACGGGATGAGAAATAATTTTTAAACTATTGAGAAATTCAATTATTGGAGGAATGATGTATATAATCAACATTAAAATAAATTAACAAATATTAAATCTGAGTGGTGAATATATTAACCAATATTTCATTGAATTTTAACATGTTTTTTTGGGATTATATCCCAACATACTCCACCTTATACATTGATGTGGGATATTTTTGGTTAATGGACAAAACATATTATTTTTGGAAGGTATGGTCGATGATGATACTTTTGAATCTTCTATTATCAATTTTAGGATATAAATTACAAAATTCAAAATACGAAGTCAATTGAGTTCCACCTAATGTGTAAAATAGAATTATATTTTATTTGTATACTATACATAAATCATTTTTTTCATATACAAAATTTTCATGTTGTAACAGATATAGTAAGGTGTCCATTAGCAATAAAATTAGAAGCTAATGGCCTAAAGTTAATGATTATAAGTCATCTACATGAAATAAATTTATTCAATAAATATAAATAGTTTTAGAATAAATTTATTAATGAATGGAATCACATTTTATTAATAGGGAGAACATCCTCAAGAATGATAGTGTGAGACAGATTAACTTCGTTGATGTTGATACGAATGTTAATAATGATACGGTCTAGTAATATATTAAATAGGTCCTGAGGATACTGGTTGTTCCTGATCCAAATGTAGTGTATTAGATTATAAATGCATTAAGAGAATCGAATATATATAGATTCATTGGCTGTAAATATGGGGACCCACTATTAATTAAAAATAATAAACCACACTCATGTTAATTGTGAGTATAGAGCTCAAAATTTTCATGGTGAAAATTCGTTATTAATTCATAAGATGTACTACAAGTATTAGAACCTTTTTTTTTGAACTATCCACTAGTTGATGTAATGATTTTTCTATGTAAATTGAAAATCCAGTGAAAAATGGTAAAAAATATGATATAAATTATTACAAAGAAATGATTTTGGATAATGGCTTTTAAAAACATAGAGGAATTGACTGTGATGAAAAAATTTCGTCAGTGTCCATATACAAATCCCATATAATTATACTATCAATCACATCACCACATATCTATAAAATATAAAATAAATAAGTATAAATAGATATCCACATTGGGATCCATTATTAATATGTATATATAAACCAACAAAAAGGTTTGGTGACACCAATTAATTTCAAAATTGTATGAATTTTTTATAGATCCATAGATGGATTGAACCAAACATTGAGTCCATATAATGATTTTTAATATAGATATAAAATAATTTGGTTACATTAATAATGAATGAGAGACTTGTATTTACAAGTTATTTAGTTTGAGTGAATTCATTCTCTTAGTATTATATATCGATGAAATATTACTAAAAGGAAACAACATACTACTCTTGAAATAATTTAAGGATTGGTTAAGCATGTTCTTCTTAATGAAGTGAATATGTTAAAGGACCTAAATTATTGGGGGGTAATGATCCATAATTATATATTTAAGAGGATTCATTTACTACATCAAGTAACATGCATCGACTAGATAACAAATATATTTATTAAAGAACTATCCAATATAGGATTGATTGTAGGGTAACATCATATATATAATTATATGAAAAATGTTATCATGCAGAAATGAGGAGGGCATTTGTAACAGAAAACAAATCTTTTTATAAGATCAATAATTTATTAAATCCTAGGTACTATGTTTGATGTTTTCTATCACTTGATTTTGGTAGGATGATATGAAGCCGATTTTGGTGAAAAATATTACTATTTTTTCAAGGATATAATTATGTTTATGAGAGAATGTACAGATATTTTCCTCAAGTATACTAAATACATGAAAACAATCATCGGGGGATCTAATGATAATTTCTATAAATCAAACTGAAATGTTATAAATTCATTATCAAGATAACTGTTTAGTGTTAATGGAGGAGTTGTGTTCTATAATAGATCAAATATAATAATCTACAGCGTAGTCCAAGTATACATTGGTTACTAATATAGGAATAGAAGGTGTTTGGATATTCAAATTTTTCCAAGAGAATTATGTGATATGTATTATATAAGAACCTAACATGTTATCTTGTAATAATACAATAGTGTTGATTATCATAAAGTATCCATGGTCACACTAACGGAAAAAGAACATACTGATGAAGTATCACCTCTTGAGGGAATTTTCTTAAGGGTAGATGTCGTGGAGTGAATGGTATCTACTGATGATGAAATTGTATACCACTTCACTAAAAACATATATTCGAATTTGTTTAACTTGAGAAGTAAAAAATAGAACATTGACAATAGTTGAATCTTTTCATGACCTGATCCAAGCTGTGGCTCGACCTACAATTACCCCAATCCCACCTCCATAGGGAAGGGGTGGTGAAAAATGATGAAGGAACACTAAAATTGTGGAGGCCTTTTCATAAATACATGTACAAATGGAAAAAACAAAATAATTGAAAAATATTATATGGAATGAAATAAATGATGCACCACTGCCATAAATATAACAAATATTAATGGACCTCTAAACTAATATAATTATAGTAGAGTATAAAAGAAATTAAATGTGGAAAAATAAATGCCCAACCATTAATGTGTCCCAACCTGATATAATGGGAAAAATGTAAATAGTCTATAGCCTAACTCATGTATCCCAAGCTATAACCATCATAAATATTCCAACTAGTATGTATCCTTAATCTGCACTACTATCATGATAGAGATGTCCTCCCTCTGTAAAATATATGTCACATGTTGGGAAAATCACATTTAGGGGAGATTATATACATACCTTGTAGAACACCACAAATAGCGTAAAGTTGGTGTAGTAATACATACAACTGATGATAAAAGGAGGAGACAAAACATGGAATGGTATGATGTGAAACTCAAACCAACAAGAGTGTGAAAGTAAGCTAATCCAAACACAAGGATATAGAAATAGTGAGAATATGATCTTCTTGTTGACACATAACCTCAAATAAAAAGAGAGTAAACTCATCATACTATGAGAATCTATAAAGGGAATGAATATGAAATACCCCAACAACTTCACCTATTATAAGAGGATAGTAATCTAACCCTATGAGTGTGTACTGAAGAATTATATCTTTATATTACCACTAAAATAACCCCAAATGAGAGATTAAAGGGATCTCCATATCCCATATTATCCCAAGAAGAATATTTTCAAACATTTGGTAGGTAGTTCCATCCACGATGCCTAGAACCTAATGTGTCTTCCAAAGGCACAGAAATATAAGGTAATTAACCAAAACACCTTGATACTATCCTCTTTGGGTGGAACTAATTTTCTATCATGGTTTAGGTTGAATCGGAAAAATTCCTCGGTTGGGAAAGCAACCCCCATTCTAACGATCCCAACAGTACATCAAACAATGTTTGTGTCCTGGTATGTTAGGAGAGTCCTAATTTAGTATTTACCAAGGAACACCACTTCCCAATCCTAGTTATAGGCTATCACTTGAGAAGGTCACCAGGTAATACCACTTCACATTCTTACTAGAGAGTATGCGTGATGGGTTGTTAGGGAAAATACACTGCTAAGCCTTGGATGAGGGTTATTCTTGGAAGATTTCATCTACAAGCCCCACTGCCTTGCCCATCATAAGGGTGATCCCGAATCATTGAGGAACTCCACTACCCAGTCCTACTGGAGGGTAACTCGTCAATTGTTCCATGGTACATCAATACCTATTCTATTAGTAGGGTAATCCCTATACTGCTGTGTACATTCTGTTTGATCGGTATTGTAATGAAGTGTCTCCCTAGTGAATTTCAAACCTATAACTTTTCACATCGTATCAAAAATCCTATTCGAAAGGAAGAATCAGGTTTTATGTGAAAAAACAACCCGGATATGGATCTTGAGGGACAAAATATGTGTTCAAATTAATGAAATATGAAAGATCAAAGGTCACTCATAAGTGCACAAGTAGTACAAAAAATTTGAGAGGACCCACACCGTGTGTGGTACATCATCATTGCCTCACCACATCTCTATTTGGTACAAGGTTCATATCCTAATAGGGGAACAAAACGTGTAGGTGGACTACAGAGAATATCCCACCAATATAGTGATCATACCTTGTCTGTTGGAATATCCTTGGACATTTCCACATACAAAAACCTAGTGTCCTTGTACTAATGTACACAGTGTGTTAATCAACATGGAATGCCACCCATGCGGTCAATCCATATATGTGTTCTCTTACATGAATTCCCCACCCGTGTGACCAAACACCCATGTTGTCTATCAAAGGAAGGCATACATAACATGTGAGGGATGGTACACATCATGTTACCCATAAATTATTCAAAACCCTAGAACCACTCCTAATGGTGCTACACATCCTGTGTTCTTCATCCTACATGTCACGTAGTTAGAATTTTCCCTAAATACCTTATTTATTTACAATCATCATCTGTTCTTTGAATATTCTCAAACTAACTAAGATAACACCTTGAATTTATCTGAAAATTCTATATATGGTTGAAGAATAGATACTTCTATCATTTATGTTATACATTCATCATCGTTCGTCAATGAGGGTTTTAATGACAATTCATCATGCCACTAAATCTTCAATCCTTGATGTTCAAGCCTCAATATGATGATTTGTTCATCGACATCACACATGATTCTCATATAAATTCATTATCCAACATTTCGGTCTCTTTCTTTCAGAATTCCTTTAATCTGGACACCCAATATAGTATAGTATTACCAGAAACTATAGAACTGGAAAAAGTGGGGTCCCAATAGAAAAAAACATGAATAATCTTGAAATAAATGAACATGAATAAGGGGTTTTACAATAATTGGCCAATCGTTCACGAAATATGGTCAATAAAAAGAAATTCAATTAGAAACAAATTTTGAAATGAAGTTTCAATTGTCTGTCTTACGAGAAGGTTTGAAAATAATATCCTAGATCAAATAATGATGTTCGAGATTCTCATTAATTTAATCAAAAGTGAGAAATCACTAATTCAAGAGTGATACCTCTTGATTGGTTTATTCATGGTCGAATAATGTTCTCTCCTATGAATTTAGGGGAATGTACTACATTCATTGAGCTTTTATCTTCCTTGATCCAAAGGTTTGATGTTCCTCCAAATTAGCATTTTTTTTCAACATTTTTATGGGGAAAGGGAGAACCCTCACAGATAAAGAGGATCCAGAATTAAAGGATACAAAATAATTATTAAACACTAGTATATGGAAATTATAATCTATTTCCCTATATATATTTGAGGTAAAGGAACTAACCAGGTAGTCTGGATTGGCCTCAAGGATTTCTTTATAATGTCATGCTAGATAAACTGATGCTTTCATATAATCATCTTTGCTAATCTTCTTCTGATTAAAGCCTCTAATGAGTATGAGGTCTTTCCCTTCAGTCCAATCATCTTTCTCTCTGGTAATTTACACTGGGATTAATCTTACCATCATTTGACCAATATCATCCCTCTTAGTATTGATCACCAGATATTCCTTCTTCATTTCTTCAGTAGAATGCATGAGTAATTCCATCCTCATATCCACCTACACTTCCTTCATGCCACAAAATCCGTTAGGGTCCCTTCCTTACATAGATGTCAAGAGGAAATGGTATCTTCCACCACTTGCACTACCTCCTCAGATTGAAATTTTATCTCTTCATGTTTGTTCTCTTCCTTTGATGTTTTTTACACTTCCTCTTGGGGATGGATTACATCTCCATGTTGACCCTCCCCTCCTACCACTGGTAGGATCATGTTCTCTTGGAGTTTCAACTCTTTTTTGGATGACAGGGTCTCCATCGGTCTTGGGAGGTAGGATTAATCTTTCTACCCCTTTGGTTTCAACTTCCCTGAGACTATACAGCTCCACAAGTCTCTATTTTATTTACTCCATTTCATCCTTGTTTTAATGTGTAGGCCTTTGCTAGCCCTTCCCAACCCATTACCATCTAAAGATTGTCCAACATCATCAGAATCAGTCTTAAAGGGATAATTGGGATTCAATCTCTCCCCCATTACACAAACATTCAAATAGGTTGTTTACATTTAGATAGGACAAGGTCCTCGTCGAGTTGGATTCATGATAGGAATTCAATGACCTACCTTTACCATATGAAGTCTGCTCCCACTCATGTCCCTCCTTAGCCTTCCTCTCTCTAGTAGACTGAATAACCCTTTTGAGTTTCTTATATTACCAGAAAGAACTTCCATATCATAGGTGCACAGATTTTGACCTCCATCACACATAGAAATTGTAAAAAAATCTCCAATAGAGCCCCTCATAACCTGAGTAATGAAACATGAACCATATCCTGTTTGAGTTGCCACCTCCTATAAAGACCCCTCTGAAGCATTTTGTCTTCTCAAAATTCAAATTTTCTTTGGCTCTGAAAAATTCATTATCACATTTGGGACAACCAGTTCCTACATCATGTGCCTGAAGATGTCCACAATAATCAGGTTATCCCCACTCTTCCTTTGACATTCATTGAAGGAAATATCCAAACGCGGAAAATTCCCTCACATATGAATGGTGAATTTTGATCCAACCATATACGAAACCCTCTAATGACCTATTCATAGATTTTAATTTTGTAAAAAAGAAAATTAATAAATTGATTATTTATTTTACATAAACTCACTTTTGATGAGTGTGGGTTCTAAACATCTTGTGATGACTCATTTTATGTAACACCTTGGGTGAAAACTAAATTCTGGTTCCAACCGTGTGACTAGAATTCTGATCTAATTAGTAATTTAATATTTATCACATTTTCATTAATTATCCATGTTCTATCTATATAAACTATATTTAATACTTTTTTAAAATGAATTTTTGGAACACTATTCCTTAGAAATGAATGTTGTTTCAAAAAATAGATTAGGAAATATATTTTGAAATATTTTAATTTCTAACAACTAAATAACCGAGTCTCTAAATCATTCTCTCTTTTAATATTTTTATCCCTGAAATAAAAAATTATGCAAAAAACATGGGATATTGTTCCCACATCTAGATCTCCCACTCCCAAGAACTCTCATTCATGTTTCCATACTGCACAACATGACAACCATATCGATGATCTTTCATCACAAGTGATTTTCATGTCGGTCATAAATGGCCATCAAATTCTCTAAAAATGTGGATCTATCCTCGATGTCTATCATTCACCAGTCAACGATGTGTGTTGGGTCATGTATGTATGTCCCCAACTGCAACACATGTAAGAGGACGAACAACCACTCCAACTATGGGGTAAGGCATAGTGGCTGGAAACCTTGCCAACCCAATGCATGATCTGCAATAACCCGATGAACATAAGAGATAACTTGCCTCCCCAACTGAACATCCACATTCAATGTTATGGTGAGACTCTAAAAAAGGAATGGTATCTCTACTCAAACTCCAATGAAACAAGATTTTTTTCAATGTAGGATTCCTATTTCTTCTAGGATTTCTTCAACCATTCAAAAATAACCTATAGGTGCTTCTTTATAGGGCCAAAAAAGGTTCCACATCGATGGTAGAAATGTAGATATCTTTTATGAAAAATATACCAAGGGATGGTAATCCTCCCATATCTAACAAAAATGTAACACGGATCCCACAACATAACCTATAGCACATAGATTGTGCACTCAGTCTTCCCATCAGTTTGGTGGTAAAAGTTCTTACTCGTCTATAACAGCATCCCCAATGCTTCTTATAGGCCTCTCAAAAGTATTTATGGAAAAAACATGTCATGACTATAGATTATCATTGAGGGAACTCCATGAAGTAAGAAAATATTACGTACATAAAACAACCCAAAATATTGAAATGAATATTTCCCCTTGATAGAAAATAAGTGCACTAAATTCATGAGTTTTCCTATTATCACCCAGATGGAATCGTAGCCCTTCACTATGCGAGGAATCCTTATGATGGAGTCCTAGGAAATGATATCCCATTTCTATTCCAGGATCTCATGGGGATACAATAACCCTTCTGGAACATGGTTGTAAAGTTTCACATGCTGATAGGTAAGGAATCAAGAGGAAAACATAGCTATACATCAAATCATGTTGGAAAACAAAAAGTAACCCTCAATATCTCTGTACATATTCCTCGCATAGGGATTCATGGATATGGGAGAAGTATGGATCTCCCACATCACCACCTCCCACAACGTGACGGTAACCATTGTTATCCCATAATATAAGATATTTTGATTTCATCCTTCAGAATATCCATATAGTGTATTACCTTTGGATATATAACCATGCAAGACATCCCAGTCGATGTCTCCCTACATAAACACTCAAACACACTTATGGAGAGATGGATTCAACAACATAGACAAAATAAAATTTGTACCATCTTGCTCCACTAAGGCCAGCTATAGGGAAGATAAATGCACTTATTCGTATTGATCTAAGTGACCTTGAGAAATCTGGTAAGGGAATCTACCCCTATGTATCCCTTTCCCAATGTATAGAATATCCAATTTTTTAGTCTTATAGGAACTTTAATCCTTATTGATTATTCTTATTCAGTTATCTCTAAGTGAAGACACACCTATGACTCTTGTGTTCTATTTATACCACAAAGCACACTCCCAGAAGGTATTGTCCCCATATCCTCATGGTGAATAATACAACTACCATATCTATATCATTAGTCCCATAGCTCTACTAATGGGGTCTCAAAATCCATGAACCCTATGTGATGACATTATTTTATTAAATAAATATGAAACTAAGCCAAACTCCATAGGCATTATAATAATATAAAAACGAAATGCCTTCATCTGGTAGCCTCGACATTAGTGTTTTGTTAACCTCTACCTCAACTTCTCAAAGGCCCTCTAGAACTGCTCAATCCAGGTAAATGTTTGTCTGTTATGTGTCAGGGCAGTCAAGGGGGTTTTGATTCTAGATAATTCCTCCAAAAATCTCATGTAGTACCCTACCCATCAAAGAAATCATTACACCACTAACACATTCATCAATTTCTCCCAATTTTAAACTATATTTATCATTTATGGATCCAAGGATAAAAATTATTTAGAAATGGAAATCCCCCAAAAAAAACTTATCTGTTTGTATCTAGAACTAAAATTTTGATTGATTCTTGTAAATATTGATCTTTTAATTGTAATTAGGAACCATCCTCATGTTCTCTGTGTGCTCCACCTATTTTATAGTGTAAAAAAGTATGTCATCGATGATGACAATAGAAAACTGGTTCCCATATGGTTGGATGATCTGGTTCATCAAATCCACAATGGCATTAAGGGAATTTGTGACATGAAATGGAATCACACATCATGTGTTCCACATTTCATTCCACGTAGTCCTAGGGGATATCTTTGAGATCATCCTCTTTCAATGTATCCTACTCTAAGACACAAATCCATGCTTCTGAGTAGCCTATCCAGATTATTTTCTTCTAAGAACATGGTAGTGATATTTTTTTGATATAAGATGTTTTCTATTTCTGATTTTGATAAATAAAATTTGGTAATTTTACAAATATTGGGAAACGATTATGGTGAATCACTAGGATATCATCAGGGTCAATACCCTTATCTTCAGTAATAGGATATGGTTCCTCTTGACTTTAAGACTGGTGATGTGATACTACGCTACTAAAATAGTACATCATTCACCTACCCATGGCAGTGTTACTATATGAAGTATAATAATCCTGACGCCCATATATGGGGTTCTTGAATGTTGCTGGTGATTAGTGTGGTTCATGTAGATAAATATTGGGACTGGCACTCCCCCATTAAATATTTGAATGATATTCCCTTACCTTTTTTCTATTGTAATTATAGAACTCCCCACATCATGGGAATATGTCTTTTTAAATTTAGTTAGTTCTTTTGGAAGTAAAATTTGATGGTATAACTAGGGAATAATGAGGAAGAAGTTTGTATTCCCTAGTACGAAGAGTCCTCATGAAGTGAGAATAAATCGGGGGGCTAAACTAGTGCCATCCAAATTGGATAATATCAAGGTAGGTAGATTTAGATCCTTAGAATTGATTTTTTAGGTCAAACATGTTGGATGCTGGGAACTGTTGATTAATATTTGGAACTATCAGTACTCCTCTAATGGGTTTGGGTAGGGTCATTGTATCATTTTTAATGTTGTAAAAACCTCTACTTATGTGTTATAGAACTGTCCCTCTATACCTATTGGCCAAATAGAGTAAGATATCAGTAGTTTGACTAAGGTTCAAGTCCACTGTAATTTCATATAGTACTCATCTAATGTACCGAGACATGGTTCCTCCATTTCTTATGTATAGGTAGTGTGGTAACACCTCGAATTGGATAGGGTGTGGGTCCTCTATCCATGGATTCATAACTCCCTATTATTCCAGGGTGTTGGTCCTCCATATGTGATGTTCCGAAAGAGTTTTTTCTCCCATTACATACTAGGGAGTATGTGATATTACTAATATTCGGTACTATAATATCGTACCAAGACGTAGGTCTCATATATTAAATTATCCATTAGAGTGGAAACTCTCCTTCCATGGAAAGGAGAGAGACTTCTAGCCAGGAGGCAGTACTACCTTGTCGTACTAGGGTGAGAGTCCCCTAGTGTAAAAGAGTTGGCAGAGTTGGCACTCCCCAACCATGCTAGGGAGTGGGTCCTCTAGCCTGGGGTCAGTACTCCCCTATCGTAACAGGGTGTGTGTCCCCAATAATAAACTAGCTAGAATAGTTGCTACTACCCTATCATACAGGGGTGTGTTTCCTCTAGCCAGAGAGAGGAACTAACTATCGGGTTATGGTGAGGGTCCTCAATCTACAGAGTTGTAATACTCTATCATGACACGGTTCAGGTCATCCATTCTCTATGTAGTAGTCCCCAATCATTCTTGGGTTATGTTCCTTTTCTATAGAATATCACACCTATGACTCAAAGTTGTAGTATGGATCTGGTCCTCTATTAGAGATGGATATATGTTACATTTCTGTATAGTTTTGAGGATTGAGAACCTCCACTTGATATGTGTTATTCTTTGTTAGATAGTAATCCCTCGACTTTGGGGCTATTTCTAGGTGAGGTTACCTTCATTCCCTCTCATAGAGTATATGCACATGGTGCATTTTTTAGAGAAGTGCTCCCTAAATTACAGGATAGTGGTGTTGATCAGGCCTCTCTGCATGGTTTCTTTAGCCTTATGCATGGAATAGTTTAGAAATGGAAGAACCACTATTTTTGGTCACTAGATATGAGGAAACCTTGTTTTCCTAAAGTTCATATTCTCTTAGATATATCATTTGTAATGGTAGAAGTATTCTTAGTGATGTGTACCTTGTGGGTGGTTATACTTTTGGGATGGAAAAGTCTGTGGACTGTGTTCTCATCACATTGTGTTTACCTTTAGATCCACATGTATAATCATGTTGCTGGATATGCGTTCAAAACAACCAGAGACCGGGAGTCTGATATGCATATATCCAGGTGATGTCTTGGATACCTTTTAGTGTTGTCACATTCAAGGTTGACACCTGTTGAGGGCTGGTCATACCTACCAATTCCATGTCCATACCATACTTTGGGTTATTATACATCCATTGTAAAGAAAAGGCATGCGGGGTATCAAACACTCGTTCCATTTTTATCTTATCATGGTTGGGTGAATCCACTCTCATGCTATAGGATGTGAAGAATGAACGAGATGTTCATCTCTTCACCATGACAAGGTCCTTGTGTTTGGACGAGTTTTATTTTAGTATGTTGTTTGGTTGAGTTGTGGGATGGAGTCTATTTCATTAACCTCTTGATTGAGATTCTTTTGAAATAATTAAATATTCATGTATAACCAATAATGATTTGAGATAGAGTCTTCTCTCAAATGTGTTCCCTCTGGTGAGGCCGACAAGATAGTTGTATTTCAGTCTCTCACATTATATTTGTATTTTTTGGGGATAATTATGAGTATATTTATACTCACCCATGAATGGTCCTTGTATACTGAATTTTTTTGTCTAGAACACATGCCTATCAACAGAGTCTATAGAGGACCCATGGAAGACATAGCTTAGTGAGGTAGACCAATTGTGTTGTTTACTGGATGTGGGAAAAAGAGATTTCTGGTAGTTAAATTTGGAATTGTTCCCCTAATAATCATTAGGTCATATGCTTTTATAGTTTTTTAGTGGGTTCATGTTGTTTCCCTTTTACGTCTATACTTGTGTTGTTCTCTGGTTTCGGCTAGATGTATGCATTCATTTCAATTTCATATCTTTATATATTAGTTCTATTACATTGATGTGTTTGTGGGTGTGTGAATATATGTATTTCAGGAGAAGGCCTCTCCATGTTTACATATTCCTTCAGTTCATCTCACCAACCCTTTCCAATGGAGGTAGGTTTGGGGTAGTCATGGTTCCAGCCCTTACATGGGTTTGGTCGTGATCGCTCTAGAGGAAGTATGTGTCCTTTGCAGTTAGTTCCCTTAATTAATCTTCTATATACCAAATGACTACCTGTATTAGTTTTTTTTAATATTAAAACACGTCTTCTAAAATCAGGATATTTATTTTTCATGATGTAGTATGTCATAATTTCTATTTTATAAATATAGAACTAAAATGTCAAAGATATTCCCCACTATGATTAGAACATATAAATGTCATGATAATATTCATGACAGTTTATTCTATTTGTGGGGTGATTTCAATTTTTCAGAAAAAAATTGTTATAGGAAATTATGTGCGGATCCAAATAGGTATTTGATGCACATTCTCAGGGTGTTTGCCCAAAGTAATTTAATGTGGAAGAGATTATGAGGAAATTACATTAATGTTTGGAATTCAAATTTATATTTTTTATTAGATGTTCTAATTCATTGACCTGTGCATTGATCTTTAGACTTTAGGATTATTATTAATGGACATTATTAGTTAGATACAATGATGTATTGATGAAAGCATTGGTGAAATGTAATCATGGATAGGTATGATATGTTTGGTTTATCAAAACCGATATTACATTAATGAATTTTGTGGGAATGGATTTTTTGAATAAATTATTTAACTTATGTTTATATCTCAATCCCATTAATGATAATAAAACAACCTAAATAAAACAATTCCCATACTATTTTTTGGGAATGATAATTTCTAAAAATTAAATGAATGATACCTAATGAAAATTAGTCGATGACTCAATCATTTAGACATATTGATTAGATATATATTAATAAAAGGATTTCATTCTAAGATAATCATTAGAATGAGGTTTATTTCACTATGAAATTAACTACTTTTTATCCGGTTACATAGGTGTGTTTCTAGACACTATCTTTAGACATTGGTTGGATCTACATAAATCCAAAATGAAAGAGGCATATATGATCCCACATTATGTGTATCCATTACATCAGTTAAATATTAGACATTTTCAACATATTATGTCATATTATAATGAAACACTAACACATGTTTTTGCGTAGTTTTTCATGATTTAATTTTCATAATTTGTCACTATATTATGGTATTTCCTCAAACTATAGTTCATAATATTATGTAGGAATTAATTAGGCATTTAAAATGTATAATACCCATCCCGTGGAATGGTCTAATAAATTATATGGAACATGAAAAATATTTTGATAATGTTTAGGAATTATAATAAATTAATTTTAGGAGTTTCCAAATAAAGTAATATTAACGATGCACACAATCAAAACAAAAGTACTTTACAGTTCTACAACATAAATGATTAACACCAACCTAGATATTGGCCATATATTCATTTTATAGACATTAGATTATTATTGGTTTTCTTACCTAGGATATACATTTTATGACCCATGAATTTCATATGTACAAGTTATATTTCGAATTTGATAACCACACAACTCACCATTGACTAAGGGAATACAAGTTTTGTTTACAAGAACCAAATCATAAAGTATGGATAACCCTGAAATGTGTTGTACTGATCAAAACAAATTGTGTTTGAAATACCCACCACATGATATAAATGCATGAAAACACAAATTAAATCATGACTCATAAGGGTGATGAAAACACAAGTATACAATGCTAACCAATAAGTTACATGTCATGTATTCTTTTCCACTCCATTAAGAATCATTAGGCCATCTGGATGAATTCATTGAATGCTCTTCATTCATAATTAATCCATTATTTAATATTTTTATGAGAAAAAAGAACAATAAGAGGAGATTTCACGATTAGTATTAAAATAATTAATAAACCATAATTGAAAACTACTAATATTTGTCTAAATGAATAATCATCAATAAATAATGATAACATATTATGATAATCCTCTAGTGATACCTTAAGGCTCCATAAGTAGCTGAAACGCCATTAGGGAATTCAAAAATATTAATTTTTTCATAGTTAATGATTTATATGAGATTCAAAATATGAATAATTCACTGACTATTGGGATTATATCAATAATTAATAATCATCAGAACTAAAAAAAATTAATGGATCATCACATAATTATTTATTATTAATTATTTAATGATCTTAATTTTTTTTTGGTTTTACCTTTTCAAATTATATTTTATTAATTCCATTGGTCATTGCATTTTTTATTATGCACATGTTTGATCAATTGTTATTTATAGAAAAAAGTGTGGAGAATCTCATTCAATTACATCCTCTAAGATAATAACTTTGAAAATATTAAATACACAAGATATAATTTTTCAAATATAATTAGAAGACATCCTTTTTAAGGAGCAAAGTCATGATTTTTTGAATTTTTTTTATTTTTCATTCCCTACATTGGATGTCATTGATATAAGTTTATTTAGTTCGATACAAAATTATATTCCATAAATAGTAGGAAAAATTATATTTACATAAATAAAAATAACTTAATCATACAAATAAAGAAAACCGATTTTTTATATCATGAAATTTTCTAATTTGGAAATCCCTTCCACAAACACATGGTTTTGAAATGCATCATAATAATAGAATGCATAATTAAGGGTGAGGTGTTCTCCTACTTCGTTTGTTTTATGAAGTAAATATTATTATAAGTACAAGATAAATCCATCTAGAAATAAAATATAACTGAATCACTAACACATTATAATCGGAATCACATAAAAAATCATATTATTCAAGAACATAATTCAAATAATAATTAAAATATAATATAAATAATCATATAATATGTATTGAATTATTGAATTAGGAAATCAAAATATATCCTCGTCTAATAATTTAAGGGACAAATCATTGATATTTATTGAATATTAAATTTATTAATACAAATTTATATTCTATGGACCCCTTCCCCCAGGCCAAACATCAACCACAATAGACCTCGTAGAAACATATAATATGTATATGATTGAAGAATCCCCTGAAAATATATTCAAAACACCAAGGATGTGTAGAGTGTTATAAAATGATATCACCAATGTTATACATTACCTTTTCCCTTCAATATATCTCTATCTAAACTCCATTCCAAAGAATTCAGATATACTCACGGTATCTAAAGTTAATTTGGGTATATATTAGAAAGAACCTAATGGTTGAATTATTATAGAAATTAATGGATAAATATTTAATATATGGGGTTCAGTTGAAAAATTAATGAGGCTTCCCACCCCACATTTGTAAGTTATATAAATATAAAATTGATGATATATAATTTATGTTATTCCCTATAAGGGGATAAAAATCGAGGCCTTAAGGTTCTAAAAGGGAGTTGAGGGTCCTAAAACATGATAAGTGATGAAATCAAATGATTTCATGTGGAGGGAAACAAAATAGAATGATAATTTACCTTAACACAAAAAAAATTTGGATAGAAACTAATCTCAAAATATCACCAAAAAAATAGATGACACATCGCAATCCCTGTAACATGATGTCACATGAAACATCATCAAAAAATTAGATTCCTAATAACCCTTATAATCTTGAATTAATATAAAGTATATATATTATTAATCTAATACAAAATTTATCCATGATATGATATTCTTCCCTCAAATATTTGTGGACTATAAATTTAAAACACAAAGAGTATAATTCTCTAATAATAATTTTCATTAATTTCGATTATGGGGTAATTTCATTGGACATCTTTCTAATCATTTAAAAAATAAAATGACATGGATTCCAACCTGGATCTTTCCATATAAATGGAAAAAAAAATTTAATCATAAACTACAATATATATTATTTAAGTTGATTTTATAAGTTCATTCATGTTTCAAGTTTTTACCAGAGTCTAGCAAATTCATGTCCAAGCTTCTTCAAATGTTATACTTGACCATTGTATAGGACTCTAGGTGATAAGAAAAATTAAATTTTCATGGTATATAGTAATTAATATAACTGAATCAGAAAAAAATCGGTTTCTAAAATTCCATATACTAGCCAATAATACTTGTTTTTTACTGATTATGCCATGATATTGTGGTTTCCCTTCCAATGCATGAATCCACATTAGTCCCTAACCCGGAACTCTAGCCTATATACAAACCATATTCTATTATACAACATTATCAATAACCCATCTATAGAGAAAAATATTATCATACATGGATATTAAATCATTTTAGATGAATATTCAGAACATTTCCAAAAAAATGATCAAGGTCAATAATATTATTGAGTATTTAGAGTCTTGAAAATTTGATCATTTAACTTGGAGAAATATTTAAATCATCTCCCTTAATGATCTTACCCTTCTAGGAACCCTACATAAAACCTTTAATCATAAAATGGGAAAGGATAAATAAGAATGGGATGTGCTCAAATTTTTATTATATGTAAACAAGGGATATATGAAATCATAACATGTTCATATGAGTGTGAGAATATGATCCTTGAATTATAAGATCATACCCATCATATCAGATATCATAGTCAATAGAAATTTTTAAAAAATTATAATTTATAAGACATAGATCATAACATTATCGACAACATAATTCAATAAACCAAACAAAGGAATAAAAAATGTATTTTTTGTGGACATATAAAATGATTTCCATATTAGTCATGGCCTACTGGGAAGACAAACATAGTGGTCATGTTACTATAATGAATCAGGATCCCTCCTTGATCAATAACTATATTCTTGAACTGGGTTCATATCCAATTCCATTCCAATAATATAGAACCAATTACACTTCTTGTTCCTACCCGGTAGTCCTAAACTTAATTCACATACCAATCCAACCACGTATTATTGAACCATGTTCCTGGACTATTCCAACATTCTATTGCAGAATCATAGTCACACCTCATTCCATCCCTATCATACTAAACAATTATCACTCCTTGTTCTAACCCTATTATACTGAACAAAGTTAGATTCTAATTCCATCTGTATCATACTAAACTAAGTTCACTCTTCATTCCAACCCTGTCATACCAAACTGGGTTCAATACTTTCTGCTGGACTATCATAATCACTATATATACATCTTTACATAATACATTTTTGGGAGATATTGGCCTCATAAATCATGAAATAAAATTATACCTATATGTGCCGAAATATAATAATAATTCCATCATATCACGACCCATAAAATAGATAGGTTTCATAAACATCTTATCATAAACCACGAAATGAAATTAATATTATATTCAGTTAATCTTATAATTCCATGTAAAAAATCTAGACATGCTTTACGATACTTTAATAATTTAATAACCAATGAATATAATTGGGTTTCATAATTATTTCATCAAGGTATAGCTTGTGGGTGATAAATGGGTTCCATAAGAATCTTATCATCATAAACATAAACCATTCAATGAAATAATAATATCAGTGTCCTTGGATTATATCTTTAGTAATGTATAAACTATATCAAAGGATGACTTTATATATGGATAATGATTTTTAATGTAAACATTTTTCATTTCTTGTGAAAAATATAAATTATTTATAAATCATTTTTCTCAAACATAATATTTTTCAAAATCAATTTATTTCAATAAAAAATTTAAAACATATAATGGTACATTATAAATATAATTTAAAAAATTTAATGTGAAAATTGTTTTTCTTCTAAATGACAGGTTTTTTTAAATCATAATTTTTTTGAAAATCATACTCTTTGGAAACGACCTTTTAAACATATAAATGATGAATTGGAAATCGTTTAAAACAATTTTTAATCACAAAAAACTCTAGGAATAACTTTTTCTAATACCACATTAAAAGTAATAAATTTTTTTAATATGTGGAAAAAAATTATATAAAATAAAAATTTTATAATTCTAAGAATGGGTCATGGAAATGATGGTTATCAAAGAGGGTATTTCCGTTCAGGCCACAAATTCATCTTTCAACCTAAAATGTTTATAAAATCTCATTGATATGAAAACAACAATGAAGTAAATTTTAAAAACTTTTTTTAAATACAGTTAACGAATTTGTAAAAATTTATATTATAAATCATAACAAAAAAATGTAATACATTATTTGAAATAATGGTTGAGTGAATAAAATAGATTTCTAACTAAATAAGAAAATACTGTTAGATTTTTATAAAAATAACATTTTCTTATTTTTATTATATAATACATATTGGAAAATGTTAACAAGACACATATATATAATGGATAACTAGAGTTTAATAAATTTCATGAAATTTAATGAGATTTGGATCATAATATTTCATGAATGCAATAATAATCACATAAAATATCTATAAACATTTAGATTATAAAAATAAATCATTACCACTCAGATAATATTGATCCATTTTCTTATGGAAAGAATAATAGTTCATGGGAATTAAAATATCATGAAAATACTTAGATTCATTTTATAACATATCAAAGGGTTGTATGTACACATTTTAGAATAATATTGGTCCATAACATGCCATGTGTCTCAAAGAATTAATATGGAGACAAAATTACTTAATCGATTTAGGTAATTTTGAACTGTAAACAACATGAATAAGAGATCATAAAATGGATATGTAAATACCACTATTTCTAATGATAAGTAACATAGAATACACTCATGGGTATTATATACAACACATTAAAAAAATTCAGTGATTAATATGGAATAATCCTCAAAAAAATAAAATTGAGAGTAAGTATTCATATAATGCATGAGTTACATTTGAATCATGATCCACATGAAATAATAATATCAGTTATAACATCGAATAATTTGAAATAAACGAAATTTATTTTATAAAATGTAATAAGTCATTATATACACCACACAATAAGAATAATTGGTGATTATAGAATATATCGCACATAAATGAATGTTTAACGAGGAAAAAAATACATTATGTCTTGAAGTGATTCATACAAATTAAACCCACCTATATATTAAATATTACATTTTTATAAATAGAAAAAAAAAATTTAATCTCATACCGTATATGATTTATTATGACTTTTTGAAACCTATTTATTAACAATATCAATGTAATATTATGCATCGGGTAATATTCGATTCAGTTATGGTATTAGTTTTGATATGTTATTATTAATCCTATAACATTGATAATTAATTTCATATCAAAAAAATTTCAAAATTTATATAAATACCATATATATTCATAATAATCTATTAATTATAGAAATATGTAATGGAATTCATTGTTCATGTAGATGGTATACCGAACGTAAACATGATCATTGATTTCATTTTTTCAAATAGAATGAACGTAAATGAAATAATTTTTTCTATATTATAATTATAGAATATTTTTTTAAATTTATATCATATACATTTACTAAACCCTTCCTTAATAAATTCTATTTATGTTGTGAATGAATCACAAAGCTTTGAGTAAGGGGTAGTCCACAGGTCCACTAACAATGTATTTGTATGTACAAAAAAACATGATGGTATAATTCATAAAATAATTATAGAGGATTAAATAAGTCATAAATATAATATATATATATATAATATAAAAATAGAATGAAAATCAATATTTCCAACCATGAAAGGAGGGAAAGGAATAACAAGCGACATCTGTTCGCAAGGTGGTAGTCCACCGTACACACAAATGATGATTGTATATCTCATATAATGTATATGATTGTGAGTTTAGATAAAACCATTATCATGAAATTATACAAGTATATTTTGGATACATATGTTATTATATAACAATTTAATATTAAGAGTTGAGGGGGTGGAGAATTAAAATAAATTTAAAGTGTGTGTGGAAGGATGTTACATATTCATTGGGTAACTCTAATTGGATTTCACCAAAGGGATTACATTGATATATTTATTCATAATGAGAGGTTTCTATTATTATGGGAGGGATTTTTGTATCTAATTTGTGCATGTTATGGAGTGGTATTGTTCTTTAGGGGTGTGAGGAAAGGTAATAGTGAATGCCTTTTATAAAGGATGACGGGTGGCATTCCTGAAAATAAAAATGGAAAACACTATTGGTTGGAATCCCATAACAAATGTGATTACAAAATGGAAAAATAAAGAATTAAATGAGATTAACAACTAAGATATACCTCCATAAAAAATATGTTCAATTTTATAATATTTCTCATATTTAATGTTTCTCACCTTTTATAATTTTGGTTTTAATTAAGGTAACTATTATTCTAACTAAATTAATTTAACCATTAGGAATTAATTAATATGTGATTTATTATAAATATTGACCCACTAAATGCTAAATATTATAACAATGTTATAAAAATCCAATGTTTCATGGAATTTAATTTTAAAACATGCACAAGTGATACGCAAAAACAATAATTAAATTGGAAAAGTGATAAAAAAAATTTACTATTTAATGGAAAATATGTTCATTATAAATATCAATTGGTCCCTGAATAAAAAAATTATATTATAATTAATATTTAAAAACCAATTTTAGATATATAGTATTTTTTGTAATTTATAATTCTTTCAGTAAAATAGCATTTATTTTTATTAATTATTATCTAAATAATTACCGTATATGGAATTCCATATGTAGTTATTATAGATAACTCATATCTAAAATGAAATATAAATTAATGGAAGAAAAAATATAGTATCTTTTGTAATAACCTAGAAAACTCAAATAATGATGGTTTTTGTCCATATATCTTGGATTTATAAATGTTAAATCAATGGATAGTTTATTTTTTACTTATTTTTTTAAAGGTTGGGGATGGAGCCTCATTTTGTATGGGTATAAATTTAACCATATAATGGTTGTTTTATATCTATTGATTCATTTATAAAACTTATATTCTAATATTAATCATGAGGTAACCTTGTTGTTAGTGTAATGAATGTAATTTATTTCAATTATTTTAACTAAACGTTTCAGTCAGTAAATTTTGATTATATTATTAGAACACAAACTTCATAGTACTTCCAAATTAGAATCTCTGGTTTTCTCAAATTCAATTAATTGAAGTGGATAAAATTTATTTAAAATTAATCATATAAATGAAAAAGGACAATAGGATTTTAAAGATACAATTTCACAGATTTAATTACTTTTATATAACCTTTCTATTTGAAATTAGTTCCAATGACCTAAATGGGATTTATTGATGAAAATTTTATTAAATTAATTTTTTAAATAAAATTAAAATATGATAAAAAATATAAATAAATCATAAAAATTTTAGATTCCAATTAAAAGATGGTATTTTTTACTATTCATATTAAAAAAAATTAGAAAAACACCCAATAATTGAACCTAATATAGTTTTTTCATTATTAATTAAAGTATTATGTTTATTTAATCTTCATATAAAACTTAAAGTGTTTAAAAGTAATTTTATTATTATTTATATAAGGTCATACAATGAATTTTTTTGAGATTGTTGTATTTCCATACAAATAAGTATGCTACAAAAATATATATGTTTTATCATCAATATGTTTCATTTAAATAAAAATATTTTAAATCATATTTAAAAATTAATTTTTTGAATTCATATTAATATGTTAAATGGATATTCTATTACTACCTCTTTTAAGGGTTTATAATAATGATATTTTTTCATAGAAACATTATGTTGCATGTAAAACAAATCGAGTCGGTATTCCATGTAGGATAAGCTTATCATGGTGTAGCATATAATACAATCATTAAATGGTGTGGGGAAATTGAATGATCATATAAATTTAATTTATTAGAAAATAAGTTCATAAAAACATGGGGTATTGCATTCTACCCCCTTTAAAATGAATTTATCATTATAAATTCATTTGGGATATCAAAGGATTAATACCTGAATCTTTGTTTCCTATAAACCCACATCGTAAAAATAAATACTAAAATATAATTTAATAAGGGATTGTTAGAACCATATCAATTTCCCAAATAATCTAATGGTATGGTCTCTACATAACAAAACATTGGTTGAGAGTGGAAACATGGACATGAAAGAGAAATCCAAATATAATGTTTTGATGGAGAGTTATTGAGAACATTGTCAATAGTATGTTAATGACAAAAAATACATAAACCATATACTAAATAATAAGGTCATTGATATCATCCAAAAAATTTATAACACAAATTTTTTTTATTTTAATATTATTTTCCTAAACATTTCGAATTTTCATTTGAATATATACTAAAATTATTTTAGTACAATCTCACTATTTGTTGATCAATGATCAATTTCCACATCATCTCTTACTCTAAGAAATTAAAGTGAGTTTTTAATTCATGAATCACTAATGTATCATGATATTCATAAGTGTAATTATATTTCATTCCATGTTCCATTAGTTAGCATCAAATTAAACAAGTTAGTATAGGTTATTCAGTATGTTTAAATCCTCATATAGTGAGATAATACATATATATAACAAACAACATCCAAATTTTAAAATAATGTTTCCATAAATGGTTAACCTTATAAGCCTTCAAAAGGAAAAAATTTAAAAAATTGAATGAAGTTTACTAAATTACTCAATATTATTTTAACATTGATAACCCATATATCCTAATTTAGTTATTGGTTAACACACCAAAAACATGTGAATAAATTTATCATGTATTCTCTAGAATCATGGTAATAAATTTAATTATAATAAAAACTT
This sequence comes from Viscum album, assembly GCA_963277665.1. Lineage (NCBI taxonomy): Eukaryota > Viridiplantae > Streptophyta > Magnoliopsida > Santalales > Viscaceae > Viscum > Viscum album. Next base: position 1,330,650,925 of record OY728165.1, on the reverse strand, counting down.
ATTGAATATATTCATGTTTCATTATTCCAAACATTATTGAATATTTTCCTTAAAATTTGTAATTTTTGTGAACTCTATCCATGATATCGTAAACAACATTTCAAACAAATCGATTATCTTTTCTAAGGTCATAGATAATTCCATTATACAAATCCATCATATCTTTATCCATGATAAATAGATTTTTATCAATATTGGGAACACATTAAGGGTCACCTTACCGAAATACTAATATCCCCACTATATTAGTTCTCTTTTCCATGTCGTTAACACCCTTAAAAATAACATTTTAAATTCTTAAGGAAGCATTTATAAAACAAGATGTATATAAAGTAATTCTAGAGTTTCTAAACATATGTTCATCAGTCATCAAACATTATTCATAATCCATTACACATGAAACATAATACTATCCAATAATACCTTATTCCATGAATATGTAATATGATTCATGTATTATGGTTCCCCAATCATAAACTAATCAAAATTCTTAATTTTAATATAAAACAATTTTGAAGGACAACGCATACCATTCATATTTCATTTTTAATCTCTATATCATCATCTATATATCTAATACTGATACATCCTTCTTGATTCCTATCAAGAACATTCCACTTTGGAAATCGATTTTTATAAATCACATAATCTCCGCAAGTTAAGCAGTCAATTTAACCCTACTTCCTTCTAGTTATTGATAATGACTAAGAACATAAAGCATAGTGTGGCATACACTTATCAGAGAAGAAACAACATAATTATTCAAAAATAATTTTAGGATTTCTATGTCATGTCTCCAAGATTAAAATCGATGAAACCATAGGATTATGAATAGTTGCATCCCTAGACATGTCCTTATAAATATCCCTAGGGATCTCACAAAACATTTCTCATCCTAGTATCCAATTGTTGACTAAAACATTCCATTTATACAAAAAATAGAGACATAGGATTATCATACATGGATATTAAATTATACTAAATTATTATTCATCACATTAATAAAAATTAAACCAAAGGACCATAATAGTTTATATAACATGGAGACCAAGAAACCTGATCATATATCTTGGTGAAAGATATTCAACATATCCCATACTGATCTTCCACTTTTGTTACTCCTATTTATTTTCATTCATCATAATTTTTGGAAATGAATCATAAGTGAGGGGCGATCTCAAATTCTCATTATGTGTAAACACGGGAGATATATAAGAATAAAACTATTATAGGGTTATGAGAACATTATTATAAAACTAGTTGATCTTAACCTACATCTCAATGATCATAATCACGATTCATGGAAAAAAGATTGTATTCTTATAATACATGGATAATAACATAATCAACATCATAATCCACGAAGGAATAACATAGGAATATGAAATGGAATACGGGAAATCTTATATAATGATATCCATATTAGCTAAGGCTTACATATAAGACCAACATAGTCGACATACTCTTTTTCTAAAATGGGTTCACTCCCAATTCCATCCTATTATTAAAAAACCATGTTCACTTAAATTTCCATCCCATTATTGATGATACATGTTAACTTTATTTTCTATAACAGTATTACATAAATGGATTCACATACCATTCCAAACCTGTATTAATGAATGAGTTTCACATACCATTCTAACCCTATATTATCGAACCAATTTTACACCTCATTTTCTCCCAATCTTACTAAATCGACTTCACTCTTAATTCCATATATATAATACCGAACTAAGTTCATTCCTCATTCATGTCCTTTCATATTGTACCGACTTCACTCTTCATTTCAGATGTGTCTTACTGAACTGCGTTCACTCCTCATTCCATCCCTGTCATACTCATCATCATCATGTCAATATATTTATTCAAAGAAAACAGAAAATAAAAAAAGAAACAAGGAATAGGGGGGTGTAAAATAATGGAGGCCAAGGGCGTCCCCATGAATTAAGTTAACCCCTTCAGGCCTGAAGTGAGTGACATTGAGAAGGCATGTGACATTAGAGCCAGGGATTGCTAGGGATGCGAGATGATCAGCGACTTTGTTCCCCTCTCTCCATGCGTGGGAGACTCGAATATTCATGTTGAGAAGCAGTTTACATTTCCTGATGATGTAGGTAGTTGACCATGGAACGGAGGCTATGCCCATAAGGGAGTCAAAAATGATCTTCTAATCATTTTCCACTTGGGATAGGATAATGTTCTTCTGCATGCATAGGTTGAGACTGGTGATAATAGCATTGGCCTCCGCTTGTAGAGCATTTCCATCCCCAAAGTGAGCTGTAAAAGCAAGGAAAACAACCCCATATGGGTTGTGGACAACACCTCCATCGTGCATGTTACCCACTAGACATGAACCGCTAGTATTTAACTTGAGGCCAGATGATGGGGGGGACCATCGCACCCAAGTACCCTGGCTACTGTCCAGGTGAGCAGTATCCAAGTAAGAGTTAACCGGCAAAAACTGTAGGGAGGGGGCTTCATGCCAGTTCCCTAAAACCGAGACCAGCTCGAGCAGAAGGAATTATTACACACAATTATCTACCAGCCTGTGGAGGAGATCCCCGCAAAGCGTGCCTTATTGCAAGCCCGCTAAAGGAACCCGCATCCTGCACTAAGGATGATGGCTCTCGCCACCCTTTCCGAACCTTTCTCAAAAGTCCCCTGAAACCACATCTCCATAAATTCAGAAGCACCATGGATGAAGGAAGAGATATATGTGAACTTTTCGAAGAATTTCCAAACCTCACGGGCCCAATCACCTTCAAAAAAAATATGATCAGAATTCTCCTCCTGCTTGTTTTTGCAACACAGACACCAATGAAGCAAGGCTTACACCAATTCCCTTGACCCTCTCGTCCGAAGGAATAGAAGAATTTCAGATTCTCTAGAAAAGAAAGTTGCATTTGGCAGGGATCTTGTTGCACCATACACTGGCGTTCCAGCCATCCTGTTGCGCCTGTAGAGATGAGATCTTACGGAAGTCTCTTGATGTGAACTTCCCAGAATTGGAGGGGATGAAAACGCATTTGTATGGTTCATCGTTGATGAGGATAGATTCAAATATGGCCTTATGGGTCTTGTCCATAACCGTACTAATGAACTCCAGGTGCCGACTAGCCTCCTTGATGGTGATCGATGGAGTCGGACAGCTCGGGAAACCGAGCACCGAGCCCACCCAGTTGTGTTTCTAGAACGAAATATTCCCTTCCCCTACGATCCATCGGGACTGTTGCCGGAGGCCAGGGATGAGGGAGAAAAAAGAGTGCCACAAGGGAGATCCCTGAACGTTCTCTGCATCCTTATTGGCAACAAGGCTATGGCCCATAATTCTCCCCCAGAGGGTCTGGCACTCTAACGTTTCCCAGGAGAGTTTGGAACACATGCACTGTAATGTGCCTCCTAAACTCCTAATGTTGATTCCCCCATCGTGAATAGGACAAGCCATCCTATCCCATTATACCCAGTTCCTCTTCCCTTCTGAAAACAAATCCCATAAGAAGCTAGCTAGAACCTTATCAATCACTTTAATCACTCCCTTTGGCACGATAGAGGAAGCCAGCGCATGCACTGGTATGGAAGACAAGACGCTGTTAATCAGCGCAATACGTCCTCCAAAAGAGAGGAAATGATTCTTCCAGTTGAGGACACGGCTGGTAATCCTGCTTACCAATTGATCAATGTCCCGAATACGCATTCTGCCTGCAAATATTGGAGCACCAAGGTAGACTAACAGGAAGTGACCGGGCTACATGTTCATAGGGCTGCATATAAGAGAGGCCCGACCGGCCGCGCACTTGTTTGAGCGGAAAATATTACTTTTTGAGAGGTTGATCATCTGGCCACTCCAGAAGCAATACTCCTCCAGTGTCTTCTTGATTCTACGCATAGATCTCTTCCCTGCATTCGAGAAAATTATCTCGTCATCTACAATCATCAAGTGAGAAATGGAGGGGAGGCTTTGTTTCTTCTATAGAGGATGATATTTCCATTCGAGACCCCTCTTTCCAATATTCGACTTAGCGTGTCCTGCATTAATATTAAAATAGTTGGGGAGAGCGGGTCACCTTGACCCAAGACCTGATTGGCCTTGAAGAAGCCATGAGATCTCCCCATGAATGTAACTGCCAGCCACACCAAACTAAATCATCTGAAGAGGATGTTCGCATCCTTGGGAGAAATGCCCATCCTTTCGAGAATCCTGTTGATGAACCCCCATTCCATTCTATTGAATGACTTGTTCATATCCAGTCTGATGGCCATATTGGATCCATGAGTCATAAGGTTGATGTACCTCTGAATTTCCTGGGCCAGAGCAATTTCCCCTTGGATGGAGCGACCCCTCACGAAGCCATGTTGCTCCATGGAAGTCCACTTGGGGAGATGAGAGGCCATCCTCGAGTTGATGACACATTCAAGGATCTTGTAGGGGAAGTTTCACATACTCACCGGGTGATAGTGGAGGAGGGAGGAGGGATCCTTCACCATTGGAATGAGCACCACTGTTGTGGCACATGCAACTCAGGGGAGAATTCCTCCTCGAAAAAAATCCTGAACTGCAGCCACAATGGCATCCTTAACCACCTCCCACGATGCTCTGTAAAGTGAACCAGGGAAACCATCAGGTCCTAGCGCACTGTCGGGGTCAAGGTTCATCATGGCCCTGAGGATCTCGGGTTCCTTTGGGGCCTCTTCCAATATAGCATTTTCCTCAGAGGAAACTCTGGTGGGGTTGACATCCCAGATATCAGCATTTCCACTCGGGTACCCATTGGCCATCGTTGAGTTAGGACCTGCAATAAGATCTTTAATAAATGAGTCTTCTATATTACCCACAACATCTCTATCATCACTATAGGAGCCATCTTCAAGAATAATATTTGGATTGATAGGCCATCTTTTCTCCATAATACAGGCATGGAAGTTGGTTGTGTTCGTATCCCCTTCATGTAACCATCTGGTCCTTGCTTCCTCTCGGGCCATTCGTTCCTGTCTTAGGATCATATCTAGTAGTTTCTTCCTCTTGACTGTAAGATTATAGATGTTGTTATCATCCCAGTGGTCCTCCAGGTTTCTTTCAAGGAGATCAATGTCCATTTTAAGATCATCCATCTCCAAATCAATGCGAGGGTGATCGACTGTCCATGCTTGAAGCCTCTGTTTAAGCCTCCTTAGTCTGTTGTGAATTGCCACCCAAGAATAACCTTGCACCAGTTCCCTCCGAGAATCCCGCACAATCTGGATGAACTCTGGATCCCTTGACCATTGGTTATAGAATCTGAACTTTCCCTGAAAATCCTAACCGGGGAGTAGGGAAACCAACAAAAGAGAATGATCGAAGATTCCACGAACCAAGTGGGATACCATAGAATCCGGAAACATTGAGATGGCATTGAGGTTGGCGAGGGATCTGTCTGTCTAGCTCTAGTAGTTCATGATCCCTATTTCGTTGTTACACCAAGTGAAACTATCACCAACATAGCCCATATCCATAAGACCCTTGCCTTCCATGAACTAAGAAAAGGCCATACTTGCATGTCGAGAGAACGCACCCTGACCTTTTTTCTCCGTTGGATCCGAGATGATTTTAATGTCGCCACCAACGATCTAGGGAGCATCTCCGGGATCAAATGCTCTTAGCTCTAGCCACAGGGCTTCCCGTCTACCATCATTGCAACTTCCATAAACAAAGGAAACCACAATGGTCAACGATCCCTTTGTCACCCTTGTTGTAATGAACTGTTCTCCTGCCTGCACCAGGTCCACCGAAATATCCTTGTTCCAGAATATCCAGATATGGAGATTCACTGGATCTGCCTGCATTGACGCTTGCATTTTCAGCTTATAGGTGAACTCCGTCAATTTGGCCAGGTTCTGTTTGTGTTCCAGAACCGAAGCTATAAGAACTTTGTTCTTATTAACCTCTGACGCAATGAAATACGATTTGACCCTCGCCCCGAGACAGTGAGAGTTCCATATTAGCATGGGAATCATTGGGAAACTTTGGTCCTGGCTTTGACTCCATGCTTGGTTTCTATCTGGCGAACTGAACTACACTCCCTGTTCTGTGACCTTTGGTGTTTGGACTTCGCACGGGTACAAACACCCGGACTGAGGTCCTATAGGGTAAAAGGAGGTGATTGTAGGAGAGAACATACCTTGATTGTCTTCCTTCTGGAAACACTGGGCGGGTCAGGATCGAAGGCATTTCCCCTCTCGCACAGGAAACCCAGCTAACTGGGACCTCATCCCCAACCAGAGAAGCCACATCTAGGCCCTTATCATCACTAGATAGGGGAAGAGGCTGCACATACTTATCACCAACCACATACGTTCCGACCGCTGGTGTTGCCACCTCCGAAGCAGGAGCAGATGAGGCCAAGGTCTCCCGGGTCCTAGAGGGAAGACTCACAGAGAATTCCAGAAGCCCATTTGTAGATAGGAACTGATGTGGAGCCAACACTGGGGAAACGAGACTTACCAGACAAGGAGGAGGGGCTCCTTGTGGACATGGAACCAGAGCACCACAATGAAAAGAGACTAGTTTATTAACATCATATCATAAAAAATGAAAGGAAATTGATTTTTTAAACACTTCATCCTATAATAAGATTTCAACAATATGCATGCTTCACATCCATTTAAATTATGAATAACCCATCAAATGAAGTGTATTTTATAATAATTTTATCAATGTATAACCATAAAGAGATTAATAGGTTTCATAAAATTTTTATCATATTAAACATAAACCATTGAAATGAAGAATAATATTTTCATCATTAGATCATATACCTTGTAAAGTATAAGCTTTATCAAAGGATTTCATCTTAGATATAGAAGGATTTTATAATATCACTATGACAATTGTTTATGATATATAACATTTTTTTGGAAATCACTCTAAAAATACATAAAACATTATCAAAATCCATTTCATCTATAAAAATTATAAATATAATAAAGTCTTATTTTATAAACAAATTGAAAACATTCATGAATAAATTTTTTTCGATTAATTTTTTTAAATCATAAATCATTTTTCAAAATCATCATCTTTGAAAATAAAATTGAAAAAAATAATTGAAGCTTTGAAATTCATTTAAAACACTTTTTAAACATTACGAATTTTTAGAAAACATTTTCTTTGTAAATAAAATTCAAACAATGAATTTCAAAAATATTTAAAAAATACATTTGTTTAAAAATATCCATCTTAACATTCTAAGTAATATTCTTATAAATAATAACCAATATGGTTGTTAAATATGTAGATTCCACACATTCCTTTATCTCAGTAAATAATTTAGAATAGTCTTTTTCAAGGAAGATATAAAGGGTATAACTTTAATTATAAAAAATTTCTTATAGGGAAAAACCTGAGAAATTATTTCTTATACACATAATAGTAAAAAAATCAAAACATTTTAATGAAAATATTGTCTTTTTAATAAAAAACATATTTTTGACCGAAAAGATAAATAAGCTCAGATGTTAGAAAAAATAACACTTTGTAAATTATCATATATACCATAGATTTTAAAAAAGTTACCAATACATGGAAATATCATTGATATGTAGAGGATAAAAAAGTTTATGATGTTTCATGATGTGTTGATCTTAACATTTCATCAATGTAAGCATAATAATAAACAATCTAGATAAATGAAGAGATTGTATCAATAACCATTACAACATAGGTAACATTGGATCATAATCCTCTAGTAATAATTACATAAACATGGGAATAAAATATAATGAAAATAAGTAGATTCATGATATTACATTTCAAATTTTATGATATAAACCTTGTAAGATAATATAGATATATAACATAGAATTTGTCTCAATGAATGAAAATTGAGATAAAATTCCATTAAATTTTTTTACCTTTTAAACAGTTGACCATAATAAATAATGATAAAAAAGGATATAAAAATTCCTATATAATTACGTATATGTTTTATATAAAAAATTCTAGTATTTTATATATACCGCAAAAAAAATGTGTGATGAATATGACATAAGACACTCAAAAATAAAAGTTAGACTAGACATCCCCTTACTATAAGAGTGGCTTTAAAATCATGATCCTCATAATAGACTGACATTATTTAATATTTTTTATATAAATTAATAAATTTTATTCATTATACAAAATTTCATAGGTCATTATGTAAACCACTTATCATAAATAAGTGGTGAATATAGCTTATATATCATAGAAATAAAAGTTAGATGAGAAAAATCATACCTTAAGACATGACATTCATCAAACGCTTTCAAGGATCCTATATAATAAATATATGTCTATATTAAATATAACATATAAAATTATTATTATAAATAATATAAAATATTATATTATTATTTCTTTATATTACCTATTTGTTAACAGTATCATTTTAACAGTACAATTTGGGTAATATATGCTTAGTTTTTCTTATATTTTTTGGGTGGTTATTCTTGATCCTCTCACATAGATCATATTTTTATTATTTAAATAATTAAAAAACATATATAAATATCTTATATATTAATTATATAATTATTTCTAAAAATATATAAATGATAGAAATATGAAATGGAATACATTGTTCCTGAAGACAGTTGGTTGTACATATACATGAACATGATTTCTGTTATCTTTTTGTATTAAAAGATAGTAAATGAAAAATATGTGTATATATAACTTATCATTCAATGAGAATTATAATATCATATATATCATTAATTTTTAATAAAATCATACTTTATATATATTCCATGTGATATGTGAACAAATCACATCACTTTGAGGAGGTAGTTGTCCACACATCCACAAATGATGTTACCGAATTTATAAAAATAGAAATCATGAGTGAATGATGTATATAATAATTAAAAAATAATTAATACATCATAAATATTATATATATAATATAATGAAATACAATATTATTTCTAACATGATGTGTGGTAATGGAAGAACGAGGGATATTGGCTTGCAATGCGGTACTTTGTTTTACAAAAAAATGGTGATTGCGTTTCAAATTTGATGGAAGTGTTTGTGAGTTTAGGTATAAACATTATCATTAAAAAATAAAAGTTTATTTAGGATACTATGTTATTTATATAAGAATGTAATAAAAATAGTTCTGGTGGTGGAGAATGAAAAAATGTGCTTCTGGATTGATGTTTACTCTTATTTTGGTAAAATCAATTGGATTTCAAAAAATGGATTACTTGAAAGGATTTAAATCCAAATGGATTATTATAAGATTAATTTAGGAAATTTGTGTTGTCTTTTGGGTAGGGATTCAATGAGACAATGGTCTTGATATGTGTGTGGAAGCGTATGAGTGAATTCTATTTTATAGTGGATTAGAGGTGTAATTCTTGTAACTATTAAAAGTTAAACAATACCGGGAGGTCTGATTTACCTCATGTGCTTAAAAAATGGACTAATAAGTGAATAAAGGGTGATAAGTTTCACTGAAAACCTACACCATAATAAAAATTTTCATTAATATAGTTTTTTCCCATATCTTATATGTTTCCAATCTTTTATGATTTTTTTATTGAGGTAAGTAGTTTTGTAACCTTATTATTTAAACTAATAAGACAAAATTAAATTTATATTTTTTAGAACATATATATCCGATTAATTATATATTTGATATGTAATTTTTAAAAAATCCCATTTCGGTTGGAAATTATGTTTAAAATATGTGCATGTAACACAAAAAAAACAAAACATTATCCCAAACTATGGTAATAATGTTTCTACTATTAGAAGCTAATTATTTTCACTATAAAAGATATTTTGGACCATTGATAGACCATATTTGATATTTTTTATCATTTCAAACATTAGTTTGTAAATTTTTTAAATTTTTAATCTTTTAAAAATATATCATTTATTTTAGATAATTATTAACTAAATAATAATGCATTTGGAATTCCTTAACAATTTATTCTAAATATTTCATGACTAAAAAAATTAATATAAATAAATAGGATGGAATTTTTTTTAATTTCATAATAATATATAAAAACTAACTAAAATAGATTTATTTCCATATCTCTAGGCTTTATAAATGTCAAAGGTTATAAGGTTTTGTTTTTTGTTTTTTCTTAACAAAACATATTGAAATAGTCACATTCATAGAATAGTATCCCAATAACATATAATTAACAATAATAATGTTGCGATTGTGTAAATATGTCATTCCTAGGGTTGTTTCACATGTTTTGGGTCATTTATGACCCGTAAAATTCTGTGTTTAATCATTTAATAAGATTGTTCTTACATGAACCACTGTAATTAAATTCAACATTATAACTAATTATTTTAGTGATAAAAATAAAGAAAATAATATTATACCACAAATTAAATACTTATTAAAAAATAAAAAATTCATTTTTATATATTCAGATAATAAAAGTGGTTAAATTTAATTAAAATTAATCTCATAGATACTATGAGACAGTTGGTTTTTAAGAAGAAAAGTATAAATTTATGTATTTTTTTATATCCAATTCAATAGTGAAATTGGATCCAATGACAAAAAATGCTATAATATTATTTAAAATTTGTATAATTGTAATTTCAGTTCAAAATTAAATATTATTTAAATATATAAATAAATTATTCAGAAAACAATTTCAATTGAAATTTAGTATTTTTCATTACTCATTAGTAAATGAAATATTTATGAAAAATCTCAATAAATCACCCTAAGCTAATTTTGAAATTACAAATTAAAATTTTATTTTTATTCTTTCTAATGAAATTTATACATGTGTCTAGAATTAATTTTTTTATAATACGACAAAAAAAGATGTTTATTCGAAAAAATTTTACTTCCACGTTTATTAATACTATACCAAAAATTATACAGTTTCTCATTAATATATTTTATTTATATTAAAACATCCTAAAAAATAATTAAAAAAATTATCAATATTCATATTAGTATTTTTAATGTAAACATTATTGATATGTCACATAAATAATTATTATAATCGAGTGATATCTCATAGAAAATCATTGTATCATTTAATGGAATCCATGATAGTGTTCCATGTAGCACAAGTTTATATTGCTGTAGGGAATAAAAAATAAATGTCTTGGTTTATTCTGAATTGAAATAAATTAATGCCAATTTTTTTGAAACAATTCATTCAAAATTATGGTGTTACACACCACCCTCCAATAGTACCACTTCTAAGACTGAAATGGATAAAGGGAGATAATGAAACACGAATAACACAACATGTAGGCCATGGGTTATATATTATAACCATGGGTACAAAAATCATAGACATGCGAGGAATTTTCCTCTATATTGTTTTATGGAGTAATAGATAATATATAAAATAAACCAATGAACACCATGAATAAACCATGGAGGAAATCCTAAGGAAATATATAGTGTAATTAATAACTAAATACATCAAAAAATAATATAAGAAAGATAAATAAACAATTTTGGAAAAAAAATATCCATCACATCTTGAATAACTCATCAAGTAGAAGTTTTTTCTAAATCTCCTAAATAATTAGTAAATCTCCTTGAAACCTCTCCTGAAAAAACTAACAGAATCATCCTAAGGCCATCCTAATGAAAACAAAAATTTATTTTTTACCTATCTTCGTATAATATTATTTTCCCACCCTCAGTATAAAATAATAACCAAAAAAGAGTATAAGTAAATAAAAAATATTATTTCAATACACACACACATATAGATTTTTATATTAATGGTGGAACCCCACATCCACTTCTCAATTGATTGTCCTCTATCAAACACTAATAGGTATGTCACTTGATAAACTATACCACAAGTCATCCCACAACTCTTTCAACATTTTCTGGACAATTAAAACATCCCATGAAGCCCAAAATATTATAATTATCATATACTAGTAGATTCCCATTGTATGCCCAGAATCCAAAACAACATGTGTAAATGAATTATTCCCCAACCCATTCTATACATTCTGGTACCCCCATTGGAAACCAAAAACTCTACATCCATATATTTTTTTGGTTATACCAAAATCAATCAAATCCCCCAAATAAATGTATTTTAAAATCATCAGCCATCATATCCTAAATTGGAATACACATTATACCATATGCAATTATAGATTGATACACACCAACACATTTATTTATTGAGGGATTTTATAAGATAGGTAGAGTTTATCTATCTATAACCTCTCCATCCATGATATTGTATATAACACCCCACCAAGAAACTAGGTGCGAGTTTCCATATCAATGTGGGTGGGGTAGAATAATGAATCATAAATAATAAATATCTTCATGAACAAACACATTCTAAGAAAATACCATTCATTAGACACATTTTCCATTATTATTTCAAATAATACTAGAATCCACTACAATGGTCTGATTCACAAACATGTATATAAGAATCAAATTCATTTTGGATTAATTAATTAAAAATTTGTTAATATTTAAAAATTATTTCATTCGATGATTAAAAAACTAAATTATGTAAGCTAGTTCCATCGACACCATAACAATTTTACATATGTTATCTTCTATATCATTATTATATATAAACATTATGAACAAACCTTTTTATTTTAGTGAATTCATTTAATAGTATATTTGATACAATAATACTCTTAGCCTCCTCCAAGGCTACCACATTAAAGATTCTCATGTCATGAAGAGAGTAAAACAGGTTCATGAATTTAGAAAATAATCAAATAAATACCTTCATGACTATCAAGAATGAATATAGAAATATATAATATATATATTATCATTCACTACGTTAATCTCAAATAAAAAACCAATGAAAATTCCACATCATTACAAATAATACAATCATTCTGGACACCAGCGACATCAATCAACATCAATGTTTGATCTCCTATAACATTTATTATAAAATATTACACTGATAAAATGACATAAATCAATAAAAATAATTTTATAAATCCCTATAAAACTAATACATTTGAAATGTATTATTCTCAAATATGTAATGGAACAAGACCCATTAAATCCCTAAATATATGCCTCATGAAATTATAACAATTATTTTTCAACCCCAAACATTATTTTTAACCATCAAAAAATATAATTACATAATATATGGACATGTTTATTAGGAATACATTTGATATATTAAGGATACAAAAGGAAAAAACTAATAATTTCTTTAAATAGTTTTAAAATATCTCAAAATCATTGCCTTTATTTTTAATAAATTCCAAAATCTCAGTATTTATACTACTCCATCCCCTTTAATTTATACCAAACATCAATTGGGTTTTTGTTGTTATTTACTTTCTAGAATAAACAAATTATATACAAAGACAAAAAGGAACTAGAAATCATATATTAGAATATCTAATATTAACCTGTAGAAGCAACATGAAAACATAAATCCCTTTTTATCACAAACGAAAACATTTTTATTAAACTATAAATAGAAAATGTTACTAATCATAATAACAAATTATTACCATGTAAATTATTTCTAAAATCAGAATGCATTTTTATAATATTGATCATTTTTTTAAAAGATATTATAACAACATCAGAAAATCATATTACTTAATTAGAATATAAATTTACTATTTTGAATGAAATTATTTATTTTATCTAGTTTAGATAATCCAAGGAATAATTATTATTATTCTATACAATGTTAGAATATAAAAAAATATAATATATCAGCATGATATTTTATTTACACCCTTAGATAATTTACATTATTTTATTTATCATTAAAAATATTAATAATTTTCCCTAATTTGTTATTTCTAGAAACATAAGATAATAAAAATTATTGATGGAATGAGATATTATTTCTAATTAATTTATATTACTGATAATATTATATTAAAAATATTTATTAACATTCTGTAACATTAGTCAACATATAACATTTATTTCTATTTTATAAAAAAAATATTAATCAATAAACATGTGACATTTAATTCTCCTTTATAACATCAATATTAAGTAAATACAATCCACCACTATATAATATTTCATCCGAGAATTACATAATTTAAAATATGGATAAATTTATATTTTAGTTCTCAAAATGACCAAACAATAATTATGAAGGATAATTTATAACATTTTATTGTCCAAAGTATAAAATATTACATACTATGAATTTGATTATCCTTAGTCAATCTCATTGAGAATATTCAGGTCGAGAATTTGTAATCACCAATTTTATCTTGATAAAAAATTTTATTTCTACCATTTAAACACAATAAAATTAGAATTATTATTTAGAACTGATATCATATGCTAGTGTTTTTATCATTGTATTGTTTATTTAAAATTAGATAAATTTTACATAACTTTTAAATATCAAAAATAAATATTTTTATAGTATTAGGATACTACCATACAAGAAATAAAGGAACTAAATTAGGAATCAATAACAATTGAAAAATTATTTAATAATTGAATAAAGTCACATTCCTTTAGGGGTGACACTTTTCTAATGCAACACTAAAAATAGAGAGAGAAAGTTTAGCACAAGGCTGGAACTTATAGGTATTCTTGAACTGAGTTCTAAAATGGGCTATAGATCTCATAAGGTCTATTCTAGATCATGAAAAATCAATTGAAATGTAAACAAACTCAAATAGGGGAACAAATCATGTTTTTATTGTTTATAAATATATCTTCATTGATACTTTAGGATCTCCATTAAGAATTCATATTTTGTTTCACATTTTTTTATTAAATAGGTTTTGATTTTAATTGAAATGAATTATAATTTTGGATATCACATGATTTAGGAAAGATAATGAAAACCTATAAAAATATTAACAACATATAAAACATGATTTTTATAACTAATTCACAATAATTATAATGACAAAAACTATATCTATGAATTAGTGTGAAATCTATAATTTTATGACTGTAATGTTACCCATATGTAATACATAAATTCTACATAAAGTAAGCATGGTCTTAATCAATATTCATCTCGAAAACATGATGTGACATTTATAAATTTTGGTGTGGATTTATTTGAGTTTTCTTATTCATTTTATTCATATTTTTAAATTAAACTAACTTTATCAAAAGCTTATAAAATAAGTAATACATTTATGTACTGAAAGGAATATCAATCTGAACCACTCCACATATAGATGAAAGGTCAAGAGAATTATATGACATATAAGAAAAAATAATCTAAATTTATATATGATAATTAATTTTCCCCATTTCATTATATGGATAAATAAAATATTTGTTACTTTTTCACATGGTACAAAAAAAATTCTATCTTTTAACATAGAATAATTCATCTATAAGGATTAGTAAATTAATAGGAAACACAACTTTTCAATTAATGAAAATTATAAATTAATATTAAAATGAACTTTTTCATCAAAAAAATATAATTAACCCTTTAAAATTAATTAACATGCAATAAAATGAAGTGTTTAATTCTGTGGTTTATAAAAAAATAAATTTTGAAACATTAAAAATAACATCTATTGTTATAAAAACAATTTTAAACAACATTTTAAAATACAAATGTATCCTAAAAACCACCTTACACCATATAATTTAAATTTAATATAATTTGAAAATTCTTAACCATACATCAATTAGATCTCATTAAATTAGTGACATCAAAAGTATTAAAGAAAGTAATGAATGTGTTCTGAAGAATGGGTAATAAATCAAACACCTTTCTAGATATATCTCATGGATTTCACTATAAAAGAAATATAATCATTCCATTATATTATAAAATCATAAATCCATTCAATAATATCAAAACACTATATTAGAGGATATACCACTCAAATAATAACATATTAATTGATATAACATTGAATCAAGGGGGACAATCGACCTCATATAAGAAAATGAGATCATATACTTCAACTAAAAATGTCATGAATTTAGAATTATGGATTATTAAACATGAATCTATGACATTATTTCCCAATAAATTTCACATAATCAAGGAAATTCCACATAAAAAACTAAAATAATTAGAACAAACAATTTTCATCAATTCAAAAATGATTAAATCAATAATAAATCCATAGGATATAATACCATATAGAAACAACCACTTCACTCTATGCTAGTAAAGATATTAAATAAAATCTAAATAATATTATCATATTATAATTATCATTAATTTACATTGGAGTTCTCTCAAATGAGTGTATGCACATGTTTTAAATTTCATCTCATAATTTCAATATGCCAACATTTCTTGATTTCTAGTAATAAAATCATGGAAAATCATTCAACTTATTAAATTCATAGAATTCAATTTTAATTTTAATTATCATGTTTTGAAACATGTAGATTTGTATTATTTCATAATAATTAATTATCAATCTTTGATATGTTACAAAACAAAATTCTTCCTCATGTCATACTGGATAAAAATATAAAATGTTAACATGCCTTTAAAAATAATTTCATACATTAATTTTAAATCCTTAATGTTTGGAAATTTTAAATGAAAAATGTTTATTCCTTATTCAATTGAATGTCCCATAGAAACAATTTTTCCCAATAAAAATATAGATTCATGTTATAAAAAAATTCATAATAAATAATACATGTATCTTGAATGAGAACTTATTTTTATTCATGGTAATTTTTCCCCCACAATAAGTTTTTCCTCAAAAAAATATTGCAACTAATTATAAATCTATAGTGACTAATAATTTTTTCAATTTAACGCATCTTGAATCCAATAGTTTATATAATCCACCAACAATTGTAATTATATGTTTTAATAGTTTTCATGTTAAAAAATTGATAATTGGGAGAAATTTAAAACATTCTCAGAATGTTATTTCACATTCTATTTTTACCATTCGATTATAACATTCTTCATAATCAATTAACACTAATATACCATGAAATGTTTCAAGTGAATTTCAATACATATAACAAAAAAATTAATGGATTAAAATAATATGATTCATTAAAAATATTATATTATAATAATCTAATTTATTCATCACAAAATGTTCTCATGATGTCAAAAAACCTCATTTAAATTGACCAAATTCATGAAAATGCTTCAAATAATTTCCTTTTTATTTATCATTTACTACCTGTGGATATAATTATATGAAATTTTTTTATTGTATGACATTTATATTAATTAAAATTCATAAATAGTTACATTAAATATAATAGTATTGTTTTTATCCCAAAAATTTGGAAATGTCTCATCCACATCGAGATAGTCTACCCTTATGTTGGCCTTGACTCACCAAATGTATTTTAATATGTGTGTGGAATAAAATAACATTCCTTTGTTGGAGAAGTGTTCCCCTATTTATATATTAAATTTCATAACATATGTTAAATTTACAAGAGAAATCAATCTTAAAATATTAGAAAATATAACCACTGATACGAAATAAATGGAGTCATGTAATGAAACCATTACATATAAGAATTAAATTAATTTCATAGAAAAAAAATATTATATAATAAAATTAAATGAATAATTAAATTATTAAAACATAAAATATTCTCTTCCACTAAGAGAATGTCCCATATAATTGGGCCAATATGATCAGTATATTGAATAAAATAATGGAATACATTCAATAATTTCTCCCATAAACCAAACATCAAGCACACCAATATCAGAAGAAGAATATGGGATGTATATTATATTTAAATCACCTCCCATATAATATATCTTTACAACCATAAACATGAGGAGATATTTTGGATTGATACGAGAAAGGCCATAAAATCCATTTCCCTTAACCATATCTCTATCAAAAAATATTTATAAAGGAATTAATTATACTTACAGTTTGTAAAGGTAAATTACTAAAATATTGATTGGAATATAATGGTCTATTGTGTATAAATAATCATGGTTAAGTAATTTAATAGTATGGGTTTAAATGAGAAATCTAAGAGGTTTTCCTACGATCATTACAAAGGGTTGGAAATCATTTAATGATGATAATACCAATTATTCACATTGTATAGAAAATAATTGAGAGAATAAAGATAAAATAGAAGTTAGGATGCCCCAAATCATTTACATAGATGAATACAAAAATATAAAAGAAAATAGAAAACATCATTGACCCTTAACTTCCCATATGAATGAAGAATGACATTCATATTGAAGATAATCTTATAATATCTAAAATAAAAATATAAAATCTTCAAAATAACCATTGAATTATAATACACCATAATAAGATGACATGTATTACATCATCATAGATAATTTATCCAAATGATTCTTAAGAGATTGCGCTGATCTAGAGGTTATATCCACAACATTCAATGAATCCTCTATTATATATTTGAAATGATTGTGTCATATTTGGATTACATTGGGAACTAAAACACTTAGATTTTCCTACTCTAAATCTCTGACCAACACTCTTTTGAAATTTTAATGCACATCATGATTATCCTCATATTGGAAGAACTAATTAGAAATAGACCTATATCCATTCATTAAAATGACTATACATAAGGTGTAAGACCGTTTTTTTTGGAAATATATTTATTCTATAACATAAAAGATTATAATTTTAATTTATTTATTACTTTATTAAATAATATGAAATATATTAAGAAATTGGTAATCAATGATATTAAATAAGAATTAAAAAATTGATTCATTCATAAGTGAAATGTTAAAACAAATTTTCACAATGATAAATAATACGCACCAAGGATTATTACTCAAAATTGATAAAATACATCCATTAAATGATCATATATATATTTGGTAAAATAGTTATAAAATAATAAAATCCAAAAGATATGTAATTACGACGAATCATCTTCAACCATAAGTGTCACTGAAAACTAAAAATCCTATATTGGGGAAGAACACTATGAAATGAGATGTAATTATTCAAACTAAATAATTTGAAATAATAATTATACCTTCCAATTTGACATTGGACATGAGTGATGATTTAGTGTGGTCATATATAAAGGAACAAAATTTATTAATTGCAAATTTAGTAATTTAAAATACATTCACTGATAATTTCATAATTTTATATGTCATCATTTTTTATATTTCTAATATATATACAAAATTCATGTATTGTTATGTAGTAAATTTAGAATAATATAAATTACTAGGAAATTAAAATATGACAATAAAATATTAAAAATTTATATATATTTTTGTGTTGCATATAAATATTAATATATTTTCTGTTAAAATATGATTTGATTTTTATAATAAATTTAAATAATGATTTTAATATCATCAGTGTTGTAAAATAAAATATATAGTATAAAAATTAAATTTAAATTGTTATTTTTAAAGAGTATTTAGTATAGAAGAAATATCTTCGTTCCAATGAACTTTATTGTTATGTATTGTATAATTTATCCAGATAAAACAAATTGATTATTTATTAATTATTACTATATATATTCTCATATGTAGAAATCAATAAAATTAAAAATTGAGAAAAATAATAATAATAACCCAACATTTTTAAAAACACATTCCCTTAAAAAGATTTTTCACTATTATTTGATGTATTTTTTTAGATACATATATAAAATTTAAGAGTTTAATTAAATAAAAAATATTCAATGTATAATCTAAAAATATTCCAAGGGATATGATTCAAAGTTAGTTTAAAATATTTTTTATATAAATATCATAAAATACATTTTTACCGATAATATGACATTTATGACATTATTTGAATATAATTATGATTTACAAATTTAGGAAAAATCCTTCCAAGAAAATATAAATACATTAAAAGAGAATTTATATTCTATTTTTTTATTTGTAAAACTATATATTACATTTTAAAACATATGTTATATTATATAAAAATAGTATTAAATTTATTATAAAAAAATATATTTTATTTATTTAATTTTCACTCATATAAGATTATTCTTACTATATTGAAAAAAATTGACTACTTCCTCTAATGTTTTAAAAACTGGACATTTTATTATTCTGAATTTAGACACTTTTTAGGAAAACATAGTTAAATTTGGTTAATGAGAAGTGTAAACATGAGTAACATAATAAGTAAAGAGGAAAACATTTTAAAATTTTTTTATAATTGATAATTTAATGTGTGACTCAGTAATAAATATTTTAATCTTAATAATTTAATATTTTTTTATGAAATTTCTTTTAGAGTGACATCCTATTATTGAATTTTTTTGGCTATTAGTAAAAATGTCACTCTCTTTCACTTATAAATGGTCCACTTCTATCCTCATATCCACTCAAACTAAAACACATGATTGTAATGAATATGATTTTAATTAAATTATTTTTAAATATTATATGGGTTGTTTTGGTAATAGGTGCTAAGATAGTGTGCGATTCTGAGGCCCGATGTTCAAAAAATACTTTCCTAACATATATTATATATAATAAATAGCACATTCAAATATATTTCCAAAAAAGTGGAAAAACAGCTAAACAATATCCTGAATCAGAAATCAGAATTCACCATTATGTTTAGATTATGATTTTTATTCTAGGCACGTTATACCCTTTATCGGTGCAAGCTTTGGGTGATATCATAATACCATGATTAAATGAATAAAATAATTTTGTTATTTAATGCTATCTGTTTATTATGATGATGTGAATATATTTCTTTCAAATATATATATTTATATTATTTCATAAAGTTTGGATGATAAAACCCTGTAGATTGAGAAAAACCTTACAAAACATTATTGGTGAATAATGAATGATCTAGATCTGATTATGGATCATTGCACCAACGGAAATCATGGACCTCATTCATGATATTAATTCATACCAATTCTACAACATCAATTTATCTAAACATGAGGTCAGATGTTTGTTTTTTTGTTATTTCTATTCCATTTATTAATACTAAACAAATAAGCATCAATTTTGAGAATATAATTTATAGAAACATCATTTATATAATAAAGTTAATGGAATAATTGTTTGTTAATTGATTTATTTGTATTATTTTTTCTTCTTATACAATAATGGATCAATCCCAAACAAAAAATGGTAATGGTTTGATCCTCACATCTTATGATTTATGGTTTTCATACCCTATTTCTTTCACATTCATCAAGTGTGTTTTCTTTTGTCTTGTGGTTAGATGAATACCTAGTATTTTATCATTTCACAACTATTATTCATCACAACATATCAATATCATGGATATAGTTTTGGATCGATTTAACGATGGTGGTGTAAAATCACTGTTGGATGATCATGAGTGGAATAGATATATTTTTGGTTATTGTTATTTTCTGTTTGGATTCAACAACAATTTTTTTATTGATTTTTCATTTTCAGGAATATTCAAACTAGGATTCCTGAGATCTATAAAATAGATGTAGTGAAAGACATGATCAATTACTTTTTAAAAGGGAGGTTTATTTGAAGAAATTTAGGACCATAATGAATAGGCCCCTAAGAATTTGGAAAATCCTCTGAAAAATAGATTTTAATGTAGACTACACACCGTGTGGACCCATGAGCTGGAACAATATGGTTCAAACAGATGTTTAATATCACATACCATGTGACTCGGTCACAGGACATGTGACCCCTTCTGTGAGGCTCATCATGTACTTTATAGAGTATATAGACAATAGAAAAATTACATGACTAGTGGCACATTGTGTTATTAGACATAGATACATCAGTGTGTATCTGACCTCGTACACAGACACAACCACTATAGACAAACACATCCAGGTGACATGGGCTGGGTATTGTGTGTCTCTACATGTTGTGTACATCTACTATACACTATTTATATGGATAATTACATCTCATGAGAGGCTTTACCATATGGTTAGGCATAGGGATAGTTGGACATGCCTTGAACCCCTAGTACATTTCGTGTACCACCATGAAGATTTTCTAGCTCTTTCCTCAATTTGAACTAGTACAGTCTGAGTGTGTCCTCTAATTACTTTCCCTCAAGGTTATAGTTCACATTAATCCACACAAAAATATATTGTTCCCCACTAGAGATTGAGTCTCAGATATAGTTTTGGAGTCCATTCAATAGTCTAGAAAGTGATCCACTATCATTCTTGTTCCATAGAAGGAGTTTTTTTAATAATTTTGACCTCAATGAGAAGTGACTTGATCCACCATATAGTATTCAATATCGGTAGGGTTTTTGGTATCATTGACTTATGATAACCTACGTATAGAATTTATTTGGATTGGGTCTGTGGTGTCTCTAAGACGTTCCAGGGGTGACCCCTATCTTTAAATTAGGATCCTCCTAGAAAATTTAGTTTCCTAGGCGGGGCCTAGTGATCTAGACCACATTGTCGAGTTTATCCGATGATTTCATGCCACATGGGGTAGATTATCCTAAAATGATCATTTTATAGAGTAAAATCTTGTGGCTGAGAGTTTGTTATGATCGTATGATGTCATGTTGTCTTTACTAAGTATATCTAGGAGTTTTTTTATAATGAAATTATTATATCTTTCTTTGAGATGAATATATTTACTTCTTCATGTTTACTTTTTTCTAAGTGTCCTATTGAGAATTATTATACTCACACCTGCATGGGATTTTCTAGTGCATGTATTGTCTTATGAAGATGAAGTCTCATTTGTATGTGTGCTATTAGGACATGGAGATGGTGGAGAAAATCTTGAGATTAAGATATCGATGTGTTTATTAAGATCATTCATTTGACATAGTCTGTTCCCTTAAGGAATGTTGGACTCCCTATTGTTTTTGTTTGGGATTGTATTTGTCCCATTTTTCATTTATAATAAATCTACTATTGTACTCTATTATGGGATATTATATATATAAATTAATTATTTCAATTTCATTATATTTAAACTTTTTTTGGATTTGAGATATTTGTGTATATATTAGTAAATTAGGATAATTTCCCTCATTTTTTGGATAAGACTTCTCAATGATGGTTTCTATCCCCTAGACTATTGGAGTCTGTCTTATTATTTTCATGGGATAGACCTCAGTGGGTCGAGTAATGATCGAGTGGAATAAGATGAATTATATCTACCATAGTACCAGAGTTTGTGAGATTACTTTAGGGAAATTTTGTTTAATGTTTTAAGTCCATCATTCACGCCACAGAATCCAGTTCTGGTGTGGCAGATTATGTATCAAAACCACTAGATTCTGATCACCTACCTCTAAACATAATACCTATAAACATTTTTTAAAGGAAATATTTTTTGTTCATGTATCATATAGTAATGTCTTTCATTTCCATGTCCTTCTTGAGTTTTCTCCCCTGGTAAAATCATTTGATATTGGTATATCATGTTTTTTAGGATTACTCCTCGTAGAAAAACATCTAGGATTCCACCAATTAATCATGATGATGATCTAACTAGTGATTAGGAAATAGTATAGGGGCATATATTAATGAAATAAACTCCATGTGTTTTTTTAGTTATGCCACCACATGTTGAGAAGAAACTAACGCTGGAAGCACTAGCTGAAGAAACTAGGAGTGGATTACATTGAAAAAGATTCACATGTAGTGAACTATAATGATTTAGTGTTAGCCAGACCCTTAGGTGGATGAGGGCTGACAATAGGAAGTATCTCACATTTTTTCCCTCATGAGCACACATGTGGATCAGATGGATATCCTCAAAGCAAGTCTCTATCATGGATCATCTGGGTGAACGTTGATCTTAGAGACTTAGTCACATGATGAGACAACTCTCACCTATTCATACATTGAGAATCACATAATGAAGGATTTTTATCATTCCATGTTGTGATAGGTACACATAAATAGGTTTTTTTTGCAAAGGGGTAGTATAACTGTTGAAGATTACACAATGACATTTTCATGATCTAACTTGTTCATCCTTGATTATGGTGCATGATAATTTCTATAGATATTGGACCATTGATCATGGATTACCTTGGGACATCAGGGTTTTAGTGGTATTGGGTTAAAAACACATATATTCTTTGGTACATGAGAAATCCAAGGTGTTGGAATGATTTCTTTTCAGAGCCGAAAATGGTAGTGGTAGATAGTAATGGGAACCCAACATTTGAGACCTCGAAAACATATAGATGATGATAGTGACGTGGATCCATGAATGTTACATGCTTTGCAGGAGATCCAATGATATAGTGTATGTGGTTACATGATTGACTTCTTCATTGACATTCATCTCATGATTACACTGATATATGATAAATCATTTCACATGGCTAAAACTGGTCTTTAGTAGTTGAGGGATCATAAGAGGGACTTATTGGGGAAGGGATTTTTGAGACCCAGTTTCACCTTGAGAAGCCCAAATATTTATCACAAAGAATATGGATATGAATTCGAGTTTATGTGTGGATTTACTGTGATTAAATTAATTGACCATGTTGAATAATTAACCACAACTAATAATCTAAGACCTCCTTGATTAGTTAAGATTGGAACATTGGTCCTCAACAATTTTCCTCATATCAAGCTACCACCAACTATGAGTACAGAATTAGTATATACCGATAATTGAATTCAGATCTCTCTTCTGTCAGAAAGAGTACTTGGTGAAATTGTTCTGCATGACAGACACCCCAACAGTGTTCATGGGAAACATAAACCATATCACTCATTCCTTTATAGAATGTTGGGTAGTATTCTTAATTGAAGTCATCCTTTTGTATCCAGCATCTATGGAGGATCGCAGGAGGCA
Organism: Viscum album; assembly: GCA_963277665.1. Classification (NCBI taxonomy): domain Eukaryota; kingdom Viridiplantae; phylum Streptophyta; class Magnoliopsida; order Santalales; family Viscaceae; genus Viscum; species Viscum album. The sequence goes on along the minus strand of OY728165.1, from coordinate 1,330,626,238 downwards.
CATGAGGATGGTCGTGGACACACATTGAGAGAATCTTCTTTTAATGAATTTCCTGAACTGTCTATTTTGAATACAATTGGTCCAATATCTATGACACATTATCTAATAATATGGATTAGTAGTTTATATAGCTAAATATGATCTAGTTCATTTTTGTAACCAACTAAAGAGTTTTAACAATATGGGGAGTTTCTTTGGGTTGATAAGGCACTATTAGAGGTTTGTACCAAATATCTCAAAATTGGTGGAAACCTTGAAGGTTTTTTCTTTAAAGGGTTGGCCATTAGTTTGGAATAAAATATAGTGACCTTGGATTAACTTACATCAATATTAAATTAATTTATTTGAACATTTGTAAAATTACAACACTACATTATTTAAGATTATAATAGTTTAGAGTCCTTAGAAACATGGAACACATTTAACTAGTTTTGTTAATGGTCATAAACAAATACCTTAATGATATTACACTTTATTACTACTACATAAATAAATTCTTCAAAAACTAAAGAAACGAATCATAATAGTGTGGTGATCTCAAATTCTCATAAAGATTAAATAAATGAAATAAGTAAGCATAACATGAACATAAGGGTATATAAACTTGATCGTGATAGTTGAAGATTATACTCTATATAACAAATATAATAATCACGATACATGAAATAATTATTTCTACTTCATTAAAAATGTATCATATGATATTAATGATCCTGAACCATGTGATCAAATCAAAGGAATAAGTTATTGAATTTTTTTGGGACACATATTCATGAAATATCATTCATTATAAGTCAATGACCATTGCCAAAAAATTATCATGCAACTTAATGGGGACTACACCAACAGGGTGTGTCACAACACTATCCCCATTTACTATCATTTATTTATAAGCTATTTTATTTTTCTATCTTTCCATAGTGTAGTGAGTTTTAACATCTGCTCATAGTGAATGAGGACATTGCTTCTTGATATTTTTGATCTAGATGCACAGGTTTCCTATTATTGATATAGGCCATGGACATATTTACCATAATTATCTCAGGTGATATAAATAATTAACCATATTTTTATATGAAGATATAGGTCCCACTCATCCCATAATAAAATCAGACATATGTGTTCCACAAGATCCTAAAAAATAATTATATCATGACCCATAAAAAGAGAAGGGTTCATATACATCATATCATATCCCATTATATGAATTGGGTATCATAAAAATTTTATCATGTAAAGAAATATTAAATCATAAACCATTCATGAAATAATGTGAAAGGTATTATTGGATCACATCCATAGAAAGTATAAAATATAAAAATTTATTTTATCTTATATGGAGAATGATTTTGAAAGAACACATTGAACATTTCCAAACAAAAATATTCCTTATTTGAAAATATTTTTCATAAAACCATTTTAAAAATCATTTTCTTATATAAATGATTTTTTATTTCAATTAAAACATTTCTTTATGAATGTATATTTCCCTTAAGGAAAAAACACTTTTTAAAACATAATTCATTTTTAAATAATAATTAAATTTAAAAACGATTTAAATAATTATAACGGACTATTGAAAATATTTTGAAAATATTTTTCTTTGAAAACATAGTGAAAACTCATAAAAAATTTTAAAAAAATTTGGAATCCGTTTTATTTTAAAATACCTTGATAAAAAAATAATTCATGAAATCATTTTGGAAATCATTTCATATGCAATTTAATTAAAAATTATAAAGGATTTAAGAAATAAAAAAAATCATTTTCATTGAGAATAACCTGTTGAAATCATATAATAGAATGTGTGAAAATAATGAACAATAATTTTTAAGCATAATAAAATTTTTTAAAAAATATTTTAAAATAATGATAAAATCAATAAATTTTTAAAATATTGTAAATGAAATTTATTTTAAAATAATCATTTAAAAATATAATTGATTCCTCATGGAAATGTTGGTCATAATAGTGGATACGTCTATAAATTCCAAACATTCCTTTTGCACATTAAATGTTGTGAAATGTGACTTTGTTGGAAAATGAAAAGAAGATTCAATTTAAAATAATTTTGTAAAATTGTAATGCATGGGTAAAATATTCCTTTAATCATAAAATTGTAATCGTAAAAAAAATTTAAAAACATTTTTAGAAACTATGGATATGAATGAACACAGAATTCAACTTGAAATGATAAATAATGTCAAATTATCATAACAACAATTTCTTGATTGTCTTGAGTACCAAAGAGTTTGAAAATTGAAAGATTTATTATATATAAAATTCATAACCAGATTTCAATACGTCCCATGAGCTTGATTGATATATGTATTGTTATATTTCCTCAATGTTAGAATTATCCCCAAAAATCATGATAAAAGCTGATATTATAGTAATAAACTCTAACCATTTGGGTATCATTAAATAAAAATCCCTATGAAATAATAACAATAAATGATGAATAAAGTATAATGACAGGAATTATATTAATTATATAATATTTTAATGGGCTTTATAAACACCCTATATATATATAAGTTTATAAGATGGCATGTATCTCAAAGATGGTAGATAGATGAATTTTTTAACTTTTCTAACATTATTACGATAATTCCAATGAAATAATGTTAATAAAATGGATACTTAAATACCGATAAATCTATATATAAGAATAAAATAATAAAATCATGGGAAATATAAACATGACATAAAATAAATTAGTGGTGAATAAGTCATAAGACTAATATAAGTAAAAGTGATACAAGATAACTCTTACTACCAGAGTAACATTAGATATCTGATCAAAATAAAATAACAACATAAATTAAATATTTTAATATAAATAAATAAATTAAATCAATGATATTCCATTTAATAGAAAATTATATTCACTACATAAAAGAAGAAACTAATAAATATGTAATTTATCTCAAGGAAATAAAAAGTGAGATAAAACTATCATACAAAGTAGACATGATATTCTTGATCATATTGATTAGGGTGTGATTTAATTACCTCAATAATGTAAAAAAATTTATCACTTATTTTGTATTTATATATATATATATAGATAAATATATAAGATATATAAATATGAAATGGAATTTATCATTCCTTGAGATGATGGACCTTACGTATGAATGAACACAGATTTCATTGTATTATCGTATTGATAGAATAAATGTAAATGATATTTTAGTATACATATATATATATATTATAATACTACTAGAATTATTATATCATTTATAAAATCAAAATTTACTAAACCCATGTTTACTACTTTCCATGTAGTGTGTGAATAAATCACATTTCTTTGGGAAGGTTGTAGTCCACACATCCAAAAATGAACTTCTTCTATTTACACAAAATGGAAATCATGAAGGTATATGTTATATAATAATTATAGAAGAATAACTGAATCATATATATTATATATATAATATAATTATATTATAAAAAATCATAACACATTTTAGGAAAAGTGTAAATGGATCATATCATTTTTAGGGTGAGGTAGTCCACACGTCCACAAAACAATTATTGTATTTAAAAAATGGAATTCATGAAGGATTATTTTATGTTATAATTAATGAATAAAAATTCATCATAAATTTAATATATTTTATAAAAATAATTTGTGTCAATCCTAATTCCGAACCAAGATAGGTTGTAATGGAAAAAATTAACAACATCATTTTGTGATGTCGTAGTTCATCGTACACATCAACAATAAGTTAATTAACCATTATATGGATGTTTGTGTAGGTGTAGGTTGAGAAATTAGAATAGAGACAAATATTAATATATAGGAAACTTATTTTATTATATAATCAATGAATAATATGATATGATGTTGTGGATAAATAAAATAAATCAAAAGAGCTTGTGGGAGAATGTTACATCCCCTTTGTGTAAATCCATTTGGATTTCACCAAGGGCATTCTTGGGTCTGATATCTATCAAAATAAGGGATTCTAGGATAATGTTATTTATGTTTTAAGAATAATTGGTTTGGTTTTGGATGATCCAATGTGGTATTATTTATTATAATAATTAAGTGGTTGGGTTCCTTTTATAGCAGAAGATGAGTTCCATTCTTGTTAATATACAATGGTAAAAAATATTGATGTGTCTCCCTTACATAATGGTCATTAAATTATTGAATAAAACTGATAAAAGTTTATAATGTTTTTAAATATTTCCAAAAAATTTCTTTTGGGACATACTTCTTGGTCATTTGGACCCTTCTGATAAATTTTTAACAATTAAGTAAACTCATTTTTACCATCATAACTTTAAATATTTTTAATTACATTTAGTAAACTTTTTGGTAATAACTATTTCAACCTTATTAGAAATTAGAAATTATAAATATTAAAATTATGGTATCAATTTTTAAAAATTCAAATCACATATTTGGAAACAATAATAATAAAAATAATCTTGGAAATGTGACGAGATAATGAGTTTTTAAAGTTGAAAGCCCAATGATTGAAAAATATTTATATCCAATTTTAATTTGAAAAAGAACTAATTACCAAAATTAGATTAACTGATGTATATTTTATCTAATCTTACATGAAAAAAATTATAATTTAATTTAACTGTAAAACTAAATTATATGAAAAATCATTTTTTAGTTAAAATTCTGTATCATTCATTATTCATAAAAAAATGAGATATTTGTTCAAAATACAAAGAAATCACTAAAATTAAATTTGATATTACTCTTTAAAAAAATAAGTTTATTATTTCAAATAAATATTATAAAAGTGTCAATATTTTTATTTAAAAGTGGTTCTCTATTAAATGGTGGTAAAATTAACTTTTATAAAAATATATCATTTTTCATAAAAAATAATTTATTCTAATATCATGTCTGAAAAACATTCATGGTGAACAATAAATAGTGGAAAAATATTATATATATATATATATCATTAAATAAGTTAAACAATGTTATTTAATTAATATATGGAGGAAAATGTGTTTGATATCTTAAATACAGTTTCATATTAACTGATTTTCTATATTTTCAAAGGGGTTTAATTTTAATTCCTAATTAATTAGAATCCAAATAATTTCAATAATATACACGTTTTAATCATACACTCAAAATTTAATTAAAACTATTTATAAAATTCATTCCTATATCTTGGTGAAAAATATAATTAAATTTTAATAATATTATTAATCTTACATAGTAGTTTTGTATAATTATGTCTTCCGTGTACTGCAAGCTGTCAAAGGAACTCAGTCTTGCGTGTAACAAGCTCCAAAAGTTGAGTCTTATAAATCAAAATATAGTCAATGTGTTGCATTTTTAAAATTATTAACTGGTTATTATGGGTAATTCAAACTTAATATATTTATTTTATGTCACACAAGCTATATTGAGTTTTCCTGCCAATGAAAAATATCAAAATGTTAAAATAAATTCAAAAGGAAAAAATTCACCAAACATATTGATATTACATTATACCCCCATTATACAGAATTTCTCCCCCAAAATTTTTCTTGAATACATATATATTATAATACGTGGATGTTCATTTAATATAAACTCATTTAATAAAAATTAATACTAACACATCCTTTAAAAAGTGTAAGTCCAAATCATAATTTCTACACAATGTAAATCATAACTAGGTTTCCCCATTGGATAACAAAGCTTCTATGTGAAAACTATAGCATCCCACCTTTTTATCACATAAACTTTCATTACATTTTACAAAACCGAGGATCTTTAAGGTTTAGTGTCTTGGAAACCAGGAACTTTAAACATGAAAACATAGAACATTCTTCTAAAACACTTGAAAGGCTTCTCCTCATGTTCATCCTAGGTTCATTACTGCATCACATAACCTGGGGACATACATCAAAAGAAAGGGTGAGCAAAAAGCCCAGTAAGGGAAACAAGAGAAACAATTTACATGTGAACTTGAGATACTTCAATAAGGCCATGAAAAGAACTTTAAGGCATGAGAATAAAATCATGAGGCATATCATAATAAAAATAACATTTTCATAAATTGAAGATGTGGCTACATCAATTAACATAGACAATCAAGAACATATCACCAAGTTCCATCCCCAAGGTGTCATTTGAAAATTACCAAGGTTATTCACCAAGGTATCGTGAAAATTGTAATCTCTAGTGGTTACATCATTACCCAATGCATTGGAGTGATATCAGGGTGCACCCTTAAATTTTCCTTTATTATCATGTGAGACACATATATCATCATCAAACATTTCATAAATTACCCATATATCATAAAATTAATGGGTTTCATTTCATAATCATAATGTTTTAAAAATTACTTTAAAGACATGATATTTACGTCACCTTAAAACCACGAAAAAGGAAAGCGGGTTTCATGTATGTAAATACCAGAATTTAAAATAGAAAAGTTGGGTATATATGTGAATACCCCTGTAGGAATAAGTTCTTTGAGTATTCAATTTATAACATAAAATAATTTTGAGAAAAGAGAGAGGGATTTTGAGACGAAAATTCTGCAGCATAATGGCTATGTTACAAGGTTTTTAGAAAACATTGAAAAGAGAGGGGACATGGGAAAACATTCATAAAAGACCCATAAAACAGTAGAGGGACATAATATAAGGGATTTCAGAACATGGAAAAGAAAATTTTATAAATGTACCATATGAAATGAAGAACATGAAAGGAAGACAAAAATAATATTTCTCTTATGAAAATTCGGCAGCCTAACGACGTTACATAAACTTCAACCAAAAATTAATTGATGAGATCAAATAGGGTATCTCAAAATATGATCATAAATGATCAGTATGATATATTTAGAGATCATACCCAAACATAATAAAAAGGAACTTGAAATACTTGACATGAAAATAGATCTTGAAAATGAGAAGGGTGAAAGAATCTGTCACAAAAATTTCGGCAGCCAAACGGCGCCACATAAAACATCATAAAACGAAATAATGAGAGTAAGAGGGGATATCTCATTATGTTAACATGAAAAGGAATTTAAGAGGATTATAAAATAACACCCTTTAACATAATAACATGTAGCATAAAAAAATTACATAAAAGAGATTTCTTGAAAAGAATGGGAGAGATCGGATCCCTTACCTTAAAACGTAACTCTTAAAACGCAAAGTTTGGGACCTTGAGGGATTGGGGGCACCTTGGGAGGACTCCATGGGAGGTAATGAGACCATAACATCGTTGTGGGAGAGTGGGGAGTCGAATGGATGAGAGGATGGCTTGGTATTTATAGGGAAAGTGAGGGGACAAGGCATTAATGGCTAAAGGACACCTCATTAGTGGTTTTGGAAAAACCATGGGCTTGCCCTTGGTATTTTCCCATGGTATTGGCCACTTGGGACACCTCATACCTTATATAACTATTCATAAGTCTAAAATAGTTATTACAAACTTAAATCATCATTTAATGATGTCACTAAACACCAGTAACTTAAAAACTGTATTTTCACTATTCATCGAAAATTCAACTTTCTCAGAATAATCCCAAAATTTCACCTTAACCAAATATCAATGCTCTGATTTCAAAAAAGAACACCATTTTATAAAAATAATTTTCTAAATATTTTTAATTTATTTTTTAAATAAATACATTATTCACCGAAAATTCATTTTTTCATAAAAAACCCCAAAAATTACCATAACATAATATCGGTGCTCTGAGTTCAAAAATGAAATCCATTTTATAAAAATAATTTTTTTATATATTTTTAATTTAATTTTTAATTAAAAAATACTATTCACTCGAAAAAACTAATACTTGAATAATAATTTATGAAACCTTTATTTAACCATTTTATTGAATCACATTACTTAATCAAGGTGCCAAGATTATATTAATACATTCTTTAAGTGAGATTAGTAATCCATTTGGACACATTACTAATCCTAATCATAAAATCACTATTCATATTTTACTATTCATCAAAAATCAAGTTGATCTTATTAGACTCTAAATTTCGTACTGAATATAATTGTAGAAGACCATTTTTTAAAAGTTATTACACATTTTTAATTATTTAAGGTTTACATAAACATTTTTCAAATATAATTTTTCTAAAATTCATAAAAAATATGCATACTATATTTATCCGATCATTTGAAAATTCATAAACATCATCATAAGAAGAAATCCCAATTTTTATTTAAAACAAAGGATTACATAAGGCAGTTATAGTCTCCTTACATAGCCCCTTATCACACCAGCATAGGACCTAAGTGTAAGGTGTGCTAAGGTGAGAGAATCTGAGGGAGGCTCAGCTAACATCTCACGAGTAGTAATTTCTATCAGTTTGAACTTATCGCAAAGGCGATTCTGTTCTAGCTTCACATGATGAAGTTCGGCTTGGGATTGGTCCAGAGCAAAGCCCAGTGGTGCTACCTCCTTCCCATGTTCTCTTAGATGGGTTTCGATTGGTCCATGACTACTGAGCGAGGCCATCAAATCTTCTTTCTATAGTAATTAACCAAGATTACTTGTATTTAAGGACAATAAACAAAACGTTTAGCTTCTAGCGGTCATATTGACCAATGGTCATATAACGGTCTAAACCCAATGGTCTCATTTTAATTATAATCATGTTATCAAATGAAACATTTTTGTTGAGTATAAAAATAAAATAAAATAACACATAAAATTAGGAAACAAGATTTATTCCAAATTTCAGGTCGTTACATTCTTCCCCCCTTAATAAATTGCGTCCTTGCAATTTTTAAAATTGGGTTTTGAAATTTCATTGAAAGTCCCACATCGGAAAAGGAGTCAGTAAAATTATTACATTAAAAGAAAGAAAGGGAAGTACAAAGGTCACCCGAGTTAACCCACACTAGGATTCCATGTAGGAAAACATGGACATGGAAGAAAGAAAGGGTCATGTTCTGGGGGAGAGTGATAGAGAACATGATTAGGAGAAAGTTAACCATAACAAAATCCAAAACTTATGATGTGTGTAAACGGTCTTTGATTACCTAGTAGGAAACGTAAACCAACAACGTTTTTGTTTTACGTTCCTTTTCATAATTTTGAAGAATTCATTTACAACATAAAACAAAAACATAATAAAATATACCTATCTTCATGTAGAGTTGCATCCTTTAATAAGTTTCTACCCAAAACTAATATTTTCTCCAAACTATAAGCATTCAAAACTACTTGGTCTCATCAAAACACAAGAATCATCTTCTAGAGAATCACATAATCCACAAAAGATTAACAACCTATTTCTTCTATCTTTAAACATTATCCCAAAAATAGAAAGGGTAAGGTAAAACAACTGTTCAAAAAGAAAGAATCCCATAGGAATAGAAACTACTTTTAAATCTTAAAAGTTCCATGGTACTACCCATAGTTCATCATTTACCATTCCATAAATAACGGTCATTAAGATTCCTCAAAATAAACCAAGCTAATATTGAAACCCAAATACAAGAAGGATTTTATAACATAGTCTTCCAAAATAAACTTCATTGTTCATCTCCAAACAACATCAACCACTCCTAACATCTTATAACAAATGTAGCTAACCTAAACATATTTTACCCAAGATAGGTTAATCATTTCCATAAGTAACCTAAATTACTATAAGTCCACCTTAAATTCATCGATTCTTCAAAATATAAGTCATCCTTACCCCACAATGAAAATACCATAGTAATCTATTTAGCTCGATCATATAGGGTTTCCAAAATAGTGAATGTCTTCCAAAATAATAATCATATTTTAATCCCCTAATCATCCCTGTCATATTAATACAACAATCGTCTCATTTCCTATCACATTGGTTTTTGGGACATGTTCCTCCATTTCCCGCCATTAACTAAGAAAAGAAACCATAATTAGGGGCTTAAATACTTAGACAATAATCATGAAAAGGAACCGAAAGCATATAAGGATAACTTGTAGAAGAAAAGTATACCCTAACTTGTTTTCACCATGATTCCCATCTAGGATATCCATGATCATATATTCTTATGTTAATATTTATTTTATTTTATCTTTGTTAATTTAACAATGGTTCATACTAAGGTTATGAATTTACCAATGCATATCCCCCAGGAGTGTTGTAACCAAAAGTGCATCAAGGCTCGTTGTCGTGTACCAGTTCCCATTCAAGTCTAGCTCAAAGCGGTGTTTTCGGGTTTTACCCCTATCTACATTTGTGCCAGAGCCACCTCTACCTGCTCATATCCAGACAGGGATATATTTTCTTGGCAACCCCTTACTCAATACTCACCAAAATACCATGAAGATTTCCTATATTTTAACTTTTCTATATGATTATTACTAAAGTTTTAATATCCTAATTTATACAAATAACTAAACCATCCTTTGATACCAACTATAGCATCCCACCTTATTATCACATAAACATTCATTACATTTTAAAAAATCGAGGATCTTTAAGGTTTAGTGTCTTGGAAACCAGGAACTTTAAACATGAAAACATAAAACATTCTTCTAAAACACTTGAAAGGATTCTCCTCATGTTCATCCTAGGTTCATTACCGCATCACATAACCTGGGGACATACATCAAAAGAAATGGTGAGCAAAAATCCCAGTAAGGGAAACAAGAGAAACATTTTACATGTGAACTTGAGATACTTCAATGAGGTCATGAAAAGAACTTTAAGGCATGAGGATTAAATCATGAGGCATATCATAATAAAAATAACATTTTCATAACATGAAGATGTGGCTAAATCATTTAACATAGACAATCATGAACATATCACCAAGGTCCATCGGCAAGGTGTCATTTGAAAATTACCACGGTTATTCACCAAGGTATCGTGAAAATTGTAATCTCTAGTGGTTACATCATTACCCAATGCATTAGAGCGCTATCAGGGCACACCCATAAATTTGCCTTTATTATCATATGAGCCACATATATCATCATATAACATTTCATAAATAACCCATATAGCATAAAATAAATGGGTTTCATTTCATAATCATAACGTTTTAAAAACTACTTTAAAGACATGATCTTTACGTCACTTTAAACCCACGAAAAGGGAAAGCAGTTTTCATGTATATAAATCCCAGAATTTAAAATAGAATACTTTGGTATATATGTGAATAGCCCTGTAGAAATAAGATCTTTTAGTATTCAATTTATAACATAAAATAATTTTGAGAAAAGAGAGAGGCATTTTGAGACGGAAATTCTGCAGCATAACGGCTATGTTACAACGTTTTTAGAGAACATTGAAAAGAGAGTGGACATGGGTCAAACATTCATAAAAGACCCATAAAACAGTATAGGGATAGAATATAAGGGATTTAAGAACATTTTAATGAAATTTGAAAATTTACCATATGAAATGAATAACATGAAAGGAAGACAAAAATAAGATTTCTCTTATGAAAATTCGGCAGCCTAACGGTGTTACATAAACTTCAACCAAAAATGAATTGATGAGATAAAATAGGGTCTCTCATCATATAAACATAAAATATAAGTATGATAGATATATATATCATACCCCAACATAATAAAAATTAACTTTCAAGACTTGACATGGAATTAGAACTTTGAAAAGGGAGAAAGGTGAAAGGACCACTTAAAAATTCAGCAGCCTAACGGCGCCACTTAAACTTCAAAATACTGAATTGAAGAGATCAAATGGGGTCTCTCATAATATTTTCATAAAATATCAGTATGATAGATATAGAAATAATACCCCAACATATCAAAAATTAACTTGAAAGAATTGACATGAAAGTAGAACTTCAAAACAAGAACGGTGAAGAACCACCTAAAAATTCGGCAGCCTAACAGCACCACTTAAAACTTCAAAACACTGAATTGAAGAGATAAAATGGGGTCTCTCATAATATTATCATAAAATATCAGTATGATAAATTTAGAGATCATACCCCAACATAATAAAAAGGAACTTGAAAGACCTGACAAGAAAATTGATCTTGAAAATGAGAAGGGTGAAAGAACCCCTTAGAAATTCAACAGCCTAACAGCGTCACTTAAACTTCAGCAAAAATGAATTGATGTGATAAAATAGGGTCTCTCATCATATGATAATAAATTATCAGTATGATAGATTTAGATATCATACCCCAACATAATAAAAAGGAACATGAAAGACTTGACATGAAAATAGATCTTGAAAATGATAAATCTGAAAGAATCCGTCACAAAAATTTCGGCAGCCTAACGATGCCACTTAAAACTTCATAAAACGAAATAATGAGAGTAAGAGGGGATCTCTCATTATGTAAACACGAAAAGGGCAATAATAGGAGTATAAAAGAACACCCTTTAACATAAGAACATGTAGCATTAAATAAATTACATAAAAGAGATTTCTTGAAAAGAAAGAGAGAGATCAGATCCCTTACCTTAAAACGTAACTATTAAAACTAAAAGGTTGGGACCTTGAGGGCTTGGGGGAACCTTTGGAGGACTATTTGGGAGGTAATGAGACCAGAACATCGTTGGGGGAGAGTGGGGTGTCGAATGGATGAGAGGATGGCTTGGTATTTATAGGGAAAGTGAGGGGACAAGGCATTAATGGCCAAGGGACACCTCATTAATTGTTTTGGAAAAACCATGGGCTTGCCCATGGTATTTTCCCATGGTATTGGCCACATGGGACACCTAATAAATTATCTTACTATTCTTAAGTCTAACATATTGATTACAAACTTAATACATCATTTAATGATGTCATTAAACACCCGTAACATAAAAACTGTATTTTCACTATTCATCAAAAATTCAACATTCTCAGAATAATCCCAAAATTTCATCTTAACCAAATATCAATGCTCTTATTTCAAAAATGAATTACATTTTATAAAAATAATTTTCTAAATATTTTTAATTTATTTTTTAAATAAATACACTATTCACCGAAAATTCATTTTTTCAGAAAAAACCCCAAAAATTACCATAACATAATATCGGTGCTCTGAGTTCAAAAATGAAATCCATTTTATAAAAATAATTTTTTCAAATAATTTTATTTTTATTTTTAATTAAAAAACACTATTCACTCGAAAAAACTAATACTTGAATAATAATTTATGAAACCGTTATTTAACCATTTTATTGAATCACATTACTTAATCAAGGTGCCAATATTATATTAATACTTTCTTTAAATGAGATTACTAATCCATTTGGACACATTAATAATCCTAATCATAAAATCACTGTTCATAATTTACTATTAATCAAAAATCAAGTTGATCTTATTAGACTATAAATTTCATACTGAACATAATTGTAGAAGACCATTTTTTTAAAGTCATTGCACATTTTTAATTATTTAATGTTAACATATACATTTTTAAAATATCCTTTTTCTAAAATTAATCAAAAAATATGCATACTATATTTATCCGGTCATTTAGAAATTCATAAACTTCATCATAAGAAGAAATCCCAATTTTTTTAAAACAAAGGATTACACATGGAAGTTATGGTCTCCTTACATAACCCCTTATCACACCAGCATAGGACCTAAGTGTAAGGTGTGCTAATATGAGATAATCTGAGGTAGGCTCGGATAACATCGCACGAGTAGTAATTTCTATCAGTTTGAACTTCTCACAAAAGAGATTCTATTCTAGCTTCCCACGATGAAGTTCGGCTTGGGTTTGTTCCAGAGCAAAGCCCAGTGGTGCTACCTCCTTCCCAAGTTCTGTTAGATGGGCTTCGATCGGTCCAAGACTACTGGTTGAGGCCATCAAATATTCTTTCTATAGTAATTAACCCATATTACTTGTATTTAGAGACAATAATCAAAACATTTAGTTTCTAGCGGTCATATTGACCAATGGTCATATAACCGTCTAAACCCAACGGTCTCATTTTAATTTTAATCATGTTATCAAATGAAGCATTTTTGTTGAGTATAAAAATAAAATAAAATAACACATAAAATTAGGAAACAAGATTTATTCAAAATTTCAGGTTGTTACAAAAACATTGTAATTGAAGAAAAATATATCAATAATGTTCAGATGAAGAGTGATATATAATAGGGTCAATATAAGGTTAATTATCAAAAATTCATAGACCAAAGAGGGTTGAAAAAGGACTTTTTCAACATCATATTTGGTGATAAAAAGCCAAAAAATTATTTCATGAACATTTTCCTAATGATGATATTTTTTCACAATTACATGTATTAATTTGATTTCATTCATCTTTATAGGATCAATATTACATTTATGTGTTTCTTAACCAATTTATGATTCACCCCGTACTACATAAACGAGGTTGAATTTGTTAATATTGATTATATTATAAATCAGAATATTTATATCTATAATGATAAAATCATTCCATATGTATTTAGTCATAAAAAAATTGTTAGAATATGTATTTTCGGAAATCTTAAATACTTATATGTTCGGATAATACATTATTTTTTGTAACCTCATTAAATGGTTATCATAAAACATTCTATAAATGCTTAATCGTATAAACCTAACTGAAGATGAATGTACAAAACATTGTATGTAAGGTTAGTAAATTTATAAAAATTATCTTAACATTGATCCACTATATAAAATAACATTAGACTTGGATATCACATTCAAATTCTGGGAATAAATTCATAATATATTCTATTAAAAGATAGTCTTAATGAGAATTTTAATAAATCTTTTTTGAAAACATGGATTCTTCCTTATTCCAAATATTACTAGATAAAATCCATTAATAAAACAATTTGTATGATTCCCCCATGATAATATAAATATATTTATCAGCAAATTAATAATAATATCCATGCTAATTGGTAATATCCATCTCTCTTTTTCTATATCAATCATCTATTTATACAATATAGAAACAATTTTCTCTATATCAGTACCTCGTTACGTTTAGCTTAAAATGACAAAAAATATACCATTTCCATTAAATCAATTTCCTACATATTTAGAAGCATTCAATATATACTTTTCAATCCTTAATGGAAGCATATAGTTAAAATACTTATATATTTAATGATTCATCTAACACAACCTATGATGTTTGAAACAAATAAACTTCAATAACCCCACATTAACCATTACTCATACATCATTATATTATTCCTTAATAAAACATTCATAGACTATGATATCTGAATAATGTCTTACTATTTCTATACATAAATCTAATAATTATTCCTATGCATAAGGTAAATAGTATTATTTTAACACCCCATGCATTTCACATGTTGATTGAGGTCACTTTATCTTCAACTGTATAACCAATACCAATACCATATTCTTGATTCCATTTCTGTAGATTTCCACATCGGGAATAAATATACATAAAATCCATACATTCCACATCTAAAACATTAAATTTTAATCAAGTTCTTTATAGTTCCATCCATTTACTAAAACCATTAGGCATAGTGTGTGAAACAAATATCATATGGGAAAACCACATAATCCTAAAAAATTCAATACAGGATACCTAAATCATGACATATGTTTCTCTAGTAAATAATGAAATATTATTATTATTTTAATCCTTCATGATTGTTTATAAATATATTGTGATTTCCCAAGGCATATTCCATGGGTTTTTCAAACCAGGTGTGAAACAATGATCATTTTCGTGCACTAGTTCCCGACTAAGTCAAGTGTAATACAATATTTTTGGGATTGTTTCCCACATGTAAATCTATGAAGGAGACACATCCAAATATATTATATAGAAAATTATGTATTTCTGAAAAAAAATCCCTATATTATTTACCAAAATTCTAGTAAATTTTCCTAGACATTAACTTATTCTTAGAATTTTCCATAGATAAATCACTAGATATATGATTATTAATATCCCAATGGATTGGAATGACAATTTCTCATACATTTTTACATTGTATAAATAAAACATACCTTTAATTCTAACTACAATGACCTAGGCTTAATATACATGGACATTACATCATTTTAGGTTAATATTAAGTACAATAAAAAATATATCCTTGAAGGACATAATAGGCCCATGTAATTGGAATCATGTAACACATTATTAAAGTAAGGTAAATGAACATCAACACATCCCTTAAATATCATCCCCATTCATACTTTTACATAAAGACTTCTTCTTAACCTATGAAAAGTAAACATAAGAATTAGTTGAGATCAAATGCTCAGTAAGGGTATGTAATGGAAATACATATGCATAACATTAACATATGGGTATGAGAACATGATCAAAACAATTGAAGATAATTCCTTCCATAAAAAATCATAATCATGAGACATGTAATAATTATTTGTAGTTCATAAGACTTGAATCATAATCTAATCATGTAAATGAATCATGTGAGCATATCAAAGTCATTATACCTAGAATATTTGCTGCACACATAAACATGTAATATCTTTTACTATAAGAATTGGCCCATTTCCAAAAACATATTATCGTACCTCCTGTGGACTACACATCCTGGTGGGGACACCCTACCATCCCCAGTGGTTGGGCATTCTTTATAAGGTATAGGGTCCTCCATCTTCTTATAGTGGATCAGTTTTCCCCATCATCCCATAACTGATCAAGACGAACCTGCATCAAATTTTTCATCAAGTCACATCAGTTCCCCTTTTTGGTTCAAGATCATAGGTATGTTTCACGTCATTATATCATGATAAATAAATCATTACCCAATACATTTGGTGGAGATATAGTTCTCACCTATAACAAAATAAAATCATGCATAAATGTCCTAGATGATCACAATCAATCATCATATCCTTACCCATAAAAAAGAGATGTGTTTCCAAAATATCAAATCCAAAACTATGAAACGATATATCTATCATAAAAACTTCTTCATATAATTTACTATAGATAAAGGATAAGTCTCATAATTCGGTCATCAAGTCATAACCTAGGAAAAAATCATATTTCAAAAGCATATAACTCGTTGGAGAGAAATGGGGGTATTAAACATCATAACATCCAAACATAAAACATTAATTAATGAATATGAAGGTAATTTGTGTACATATCCCTAGTAAGGAATAATATATTACATGGTATGTCAAAGTATTTGGATAATAATTTTGAATGATTTCAAGGAAAATTTTCTAAGTAAAATATACATTCATTGAAAATACTTTTTATAAAACCAATTGAATAATATTTTCTGTATAAGTAAATCTATACAATTTATTTTAAAACATATCTTCATTTAAATATATTTTCCATATTGGAAAAACATTTTTAAAACATTAATAATTTTTAAAACATTATTATTTTCAAATAGTTTTGAAAACATATAAATGAATCTTTCCAATATTATGAAACACTTTTCATATAAAAATAAAAATAAAAAATCATAAAGAAATAACGAATTCATTTTTAAAAACATTTTCAATGAAAATATATTAAAGACAAAAAAAGAAGCCTTAACTCTTTTTTGGAAACAATTTTCTATAAAATATAATTGAGAAATCAGAAATAACGTTTCAAATAATTGAAATTAATTTTTGGAAAATAATTTATTCACTACATATAAAGGAAGCATTAAAATCATTTACAACTTTTTTTAACAAAAAATATTTAGGAAAACGTTTTTATTTGAAAACAAATTTATAATAAAAATAATAATATATTATTACGGAAACATTTTCATTAAAAATAAACATTTAAATATACAATGTATGTCTTAAGGAAATTATAGTTATGATTGGATGCATTTCATTACATCTCGATTATTCCTTTTAAAATATATATATATAGAATAGTGTGTTGTTTAAAAAATGACAAAACTATTCATTTAAAGACTATTTTTTAAAAATTAAAACATGTGTAAAAATATCCTTTAAAAAAATGTATAATATTAAAAAAATTTAAAATATTTTCAGGAAACACGGTTTTGAAAAATAAAATATTTCTGACCGAATGGTGAAATAAATTCTTATTTTCATAAAAAAACATGTTCACCTTAAAAGAAAAATTATGAAAAAATAGTAGAAATAATTTCATATTACAATATTAAAATTAGGGTAATAAAATTTATGATATTTATTAATATATAGTTTAGGATATTTCATCAATGGATTAATATACATAAACAATTCTATCAAATGGTATTATTGTAGCAGTAATCTCTTAAACAATTAGTTACATTAAATTATAATAACCATGAAATAATAACATTAAGTGAAGATTAAAATATCATTAAAGGAAGTATATTCATGATATACCTTTTTAAAAATCAAAATATATACCCCGTATATAAATATAGGTTCATAACATGACATGTATCTAAAAGAAGAAAAATTGATAGAAAACAACTTTAGCAATTTAGTAACTTTTTAGACATAAACCTGAGGAAATAAATATCAGATAATGTATATGTACATACAATAAATTTTTGTATACTAATAATAAAATAAAGGCATGTATATTATATACATCACAAAAGAGAAATTCATTATGAATAAAACTAATTTCTAACAGAAAAAAATGTGACAAAAGAAAACAATTACGACATGAGTAAATTTAGAATCATGACCCCAATAAAATAGTGAAAACAATATAATAATTGAGTATAATTTAGAAAATTAAATAAATTATTAACCATGTGATATTTAAGTATACAATATAAAAAATATGTGATTCGTGAAAAAGGAATGTATGTCACCGAAATAAAAAGTGAGATGAAATTTGATTACTACATGATTAATTATTGATTCAAGAGATCCCTAAAAGAAAAAAATAAATTTAAACATTTAATATCATGAAATAAATTAAATAATGATATATAATATCACATGGAATTATTTAAAACACACCTAAGTTATATGTGGTGAATTTGTTATATATCTCATAGAAATTAAAGTGAGATGTGAAATCACATGGAATAAGATTACACTTTCGGTGAAAACGTTCATAACCTATTTATAATAAATATAAGTTTATTATCAATCTACCAAGGAAAAATATTCCTATATATCATTCTATATATTATTCACATATCAATTTACATTACCCTTTTTTAAAAAATTAACAGTTAATGTAATGTTTCAGGTAATAACAACCTTGTTTATCATATGTGTTTTGAATTGTTATTCTAGATACTCTTTCTCAAATCAGGATTAAATAATTTCCATAATTTAACACATGATTTAAATGTCATATATATTTAGTGTGTATATATATAATACTCTATAAATTACAGAAATATGAAATGGAATACACAGTTCATGGATATAGTTTTTTCATTCCTATACATGGACACTGCTTCTGTTTTCTTATCATATTGATAGAATGTATGTCAATGAAATATATTTACATATATATAATAGTTATAGTATAATTATTATGTAATATATATCATATAATTTTACTCTACCCTATCTTATTACATTCCTTATAAAGATGAAACGAGTCTCATCGATTTGAGAAGGTGGTAGTCTACATGTCCAGAAAAAAAGTTATCATAATTACAAAAAATGAAATACATATATTATTTTGTTACAAAATAATTAAATAATAATAAATTAATCATAAATAAAAAATATATAATATTTATTATTATAAAAATACTAAAAAATTTCAATGTAATTTTTGAATGACTCACATCATTTTGAGGAGGTGGTAGTCCACCCGTCTATAAAAGTTGTTATCATATTTACAGAAAATGGAAAACAAAATTTTTTGTGTTATATAATAATTATGGAAGAATAAATGCAAAATTAATATCATATATATCATATAAAAATATTTTTCCCATCATAATTACCATCAATGAGACTTGGTTATATAAAAATTAACAACATTATTTCACGATGCGGAAAATCTTTGTACACATGAATTATATGTTCGTCACCCATTTGATGGAAGTGTGTGTACGTGTTGGTTTATTCATTATAATAACAATATAATAGTATATTTATGATAATGAGGATATTATATATTCATTAAATAATAGTTTTTTATGTGGAGGATAATGATAATCAAATAAAATATCTTGTTGTATAATGTGACCACTTTTTTGGTAACTCCTTTTAGTTTCAACCAAATGTATTCTTTGGTTAAATTTAATACCAAATATAGGAGTTTGGGTAGAATATTTGGAGGTATAAATATTATTTTGATAGGTTTTTTCTATTACAAAATGTGATGAGTTTCAAAAATAAGTGAGGGGTGTGTTCCATTTTATAGTGGAGGAGGAGAGACATTCTTTTATAGATAATATGGAAAAAACAATTGAGTTATTTTTATCACATCATGAGCATCCAATAATTGTCCAAATTATATAATGGGATATAATTGTTATATAAGTGTCCAAAAAGTTTCTTTTAGACATTCTTTATGTCATTTATCCCCTTATGATTAATGTTTAACAATTAAGTAATCTCATTTGTACCTTAATCATTGTAATTTTTTGTAATTATATTCACAAATATTTTTGGTCAATAACAATATCTAACTCATTACAAATAATAAATTATTATTATTCCATACAAGTTATCTATTTCTCAATATCCTAATAAAATATTTTTCACAAATTAAATTTAAAATAAACAAATAGATGGGGCGTGATGATGTGTTTTTAAGAGAAAATGTCAAAAAGATTAAAATAATTTTATTTCCAATTTTAATGTGAAATTTTATCCAATGACCTGAAAATGAATAATTTATGTATAATTGATTTAAAAATTCTTTAAAATCAAATTAAAATTAAATATAATCACATAAATAAATTAGAATAATGAGTGTTTTGAATTTAAATTTATTCTTTTTCACCATTTATCCAATAAATAAATATTTCATAAAATTATCAAAAATTCTTTCAATGTAAATTATAACATTATTATTTCAAAAATAAGCCATATTTTTTGAAATAAATATTATAAATATCAGAAATTATATTTAAAATAGGTTCGCAATTAAATGACTATAAATTAACTTTTTAGGGAAATAGAACTTTTTATTCATAAAATCGGATACATTTTTATCGTAGGTATATAAAATATACAACATGAACAATAACGAGTTTAATAAATATATTAATATACATATATGTCATTAAAATAATTTATCATTTCTTTTAAAATAATTTATTGAGTTAAAATGTGTTTGATTTAATAAATATATTTTCACATCAAAAAGATTTATTATATTCTTCAATGGGTTTTATATTAATATATAGTTAATTAGTAAAATTAATAATTCTCCTATTATAAATTGTTAAAAACTATTCAAACAATTAAATTAACAATATTCATAAATTTAATTAAAATAACTATGTGGATAATATAATATTATTTTTATTATATTATTAATGTTACATTTTATTTTTTTAAAACATTTCCACATGTGTAATGCAAGATATCAAAGGAATTCAACCACATCTATACCACAAGAGAAAAACAATGTTGCCGTTAGATAATCATTTTTTTCCCAATAGCGTATGTTTAACCTGGTGTTGTAGGCCATGTAATCAAAACATAGGGATTTCATAAAATACCAGATATATTATGTTTTCTATGAAATAATGATATCAAAAGATTTTAATTAAATTAATGAATTATTTAATAAAATATCAAGGTTTTATTGGAATGGTTCGAGTAGTGCTTTCAGGATATGATGTAAAATATGATATTCACTCCCATATTTAGATTTCTATTTGCGGGTGATGAGTATGTACTGTTCTCTGATGCGTTAGGGACTGGAATTGGTTATTTTGTGATGAAAACATATGTGGTCGTTTCCTATTGTTCACTTCTGTTGAGACCAAATGATAATGTATACATAAACCAAAATATTGAATTAGAAGTTGTAGTCCTCGCATGGATGATATTGCAACACTACCTAATGGGAGAGTGTTTTATCATTAACAATGATCACAAGGCTCTTGTGTATATCATTTCTAAAAATGATCATAAATTCTGATAGAGGGAATGGATACAGCTCCTCAATAACTATTACATTAAAACTGTCTATACTCATATGAAGGTGAACATTATGGTAGATTGTTTTAGCAGGATATGCTGATCATAATTGTTCATTGAGGTGTCATAGCAGTTAGCCTCATTGAAGTTGTCCATCATGGACAATGATATTGCATCATAACATCACATGATGGTTGATTACCCAACTATTTTAGAACATTCTAGTGATTCTTAATGAGGATATATCAACTACGAGGCATAACATACTAATATGTTTAGTGGAATACTACTGAAAAATATTCTGATGGTGTATATTACACTATCCATTTCGGAGGACATGGGATGATTCCTTTAATGATGTGGGATGTTCTATTTTAAGAGTTTCACAAATACCATATGGAAATACATTTAGGTTCGGACAAATAGTTTTAGGCACTCCATTTTTTTCTTTATCTAGATATGATGAAGACTTCTTTAGAGTTTATATTTTCATGCCTCAATAGTTATTTGGTGAATGTATAGAACAAAGTTTGTTATATTTTTCTCACCTTCTTTAGGTGTCAGAGTTGAAATGGGAAGGTATTTCTAGGGACTCAATATTGAGTTCATAATTTCCATCTAGTGGAAATTATTCCATCTAGGATATCATTTAATAACTTACATCAATAGACCACATCATAACGTTTGAGATAAGATTTCGGCAGATAAATTGTGACGCCTCTATGTGCAAGAGAGAGTCTGACTCCATGGAGTTCTCTCAACGATGGTCTCTAATTGTGATGATATAATTACAATTATATTTTGGAGGGGATTACATATGTCCACTCAGTTACAGTTATGCTTGAGCATAGTGTTTCACCCCCAGAATGATGGCCAAACAGATTACAGTATTCCGGTCTTCAATGAAATCCTTTGAGCATTCATGTATGAATTTTTCAGTAGTTGTGAGGATTAATAAATCCTAGTATAGTTTGCACAAAAAAATTTCTACTATCCAAACAATTGTATAGAACCATTTGATACTCAGTGTGGGGGACATTGCTTGTCCCCACTTTGATGGACTGATCTAGCTGTGCCAGCACTTGTGGGAACTGAATTCCTCTAAGCTACTTTAGAAAAGGTGCATATCATCCAAGAGTGGAAGTGGATTGCATAGAGCCTGCATAATTATTATGTGTACTGATACATAAGACCAATGGTGGTCAAGGAGGAACACTATGTGTTCCTAAGTGTATCACCCTGACATGGATTTTAAATACTTTTTCACAGCGACATGTTATCTCAAATATTCATTGGTCCCTTCTAGATACTATAAAGAGTTGTTCAGATGGACTTCGACTTATCACATCCTTCGTAGTTTGAACATCCAAAATATGTATTACTTTTGTTTTATTTGAGGCATTACATGCATCACCCATCACATCATATCAACTTGGGCGAGAAGGATATCAAGAACAATTCTACCTTTTTTGAGTACATGGTGGATATATTAGATTGACAAGAGAGTATCATTTGGGTGGGATTGAATCCCATTGTGTGTGTCCAGTCGAATCATGAGAATTTTTAAGAGATCACATTATAAGGGGATATCAAGTTATAAACATAGTATCCTAAAATTTGGCTGTACGTTTTTCTGTTTTTGAGATCAAAATCCTGTAGGTGGGTTATTTAAGGACTCTTCTTTTCCGTATATTATTTTCTATATATTATATTAATTATTTTGGAGACCAGGTGATGATAAAACATGTGATTCCATAACCAATTAATCAGGGAATACATCTTTTAACTATATTAAATAGAATATATATAATGGATGAGTGGATTACCTAAAAATGTGGAATGAATAATGATTAGGTGCTCCTATCAGAAATTTCGTTGAAAATATTATGTTTAGAATATGGGTTTTATCGTAGGTGAGACATAACAAGTATCTTCAAGGTAAATTTTAGAAAAATTAAACACGGTAGTAAATAAATGAAATAAATTTATTAATTTTTTTTATTTTGAACATGTGATTGTTTCTCCATTGAATATATGGTTATATAAATTCTTGATGTTTTGATGCTCACGCCATAGAGATTTAGATAACTGTTAGAGAGAGTAAATGGAAAACAATAATGGTTTGATAATTGATTCTGGATTGGTTCACCAATGGAGTTCAGCGATATTTTCAATAATGGTAATTCAAAACCATTTAAAATCAATGAAAAAATCAAATATCAAGTGGGATTATATGTTTTGTTATGTTCATCCCATTTAATAATCGTGGATGAACAAGGATTAATTACATGAAATGAATTTATATACAAATTGTATGTATAATTAAATTGATGTAATTATTGTTGGTTCATTTATTTAATCATCATTTTTTCATATTCTTCAATGACAAAGGATCAAGGAAAAACAAACAACGTCCATGGATTATTCCTCCTATCATATGGTCTATGGTTTTATTATACCATTCTACTACATTAATCAAGGGAATTTTCTTTTTGGACTCTCTATCGACAAATAAATAATTTTTGATCATTTTGAAACATTTATTTACTAAAATAGATCAATACTATGGGTTCAATTCATGATTGATGGTATGCATGATGTGTGATGATGGTGATGGAAAATGTTGAGAATAATAGGTGGATATTTGGTTCCGATTCATCTGAGTTTTGATATGTGGTGATTGTTTTTTCTGAGAGATCATTATCATATAATATTCAATCCTGGAATCCCAGGATTTGACATCTTGACTCTTGGCCGAACCACACTCTATTGGTTCATGTAAGTGAGGAGGCTCTAAAAAAGTGAAACACGACATGGATAATATCCCAGATGATTTGTATATTCTCGAGAAACATGGCATAAAATATTGAGAACCCATAGTGTTTTCACCCAAATATATGGTTCTATTGTTACATAAGATGTTAAATATCAAAATTCATGTGACTCTATCATACATTACGTGACACCTTTGTTGTAGCATAGTGTGTAATTCAGAGAATACATGGATATAAGAAAAATTACATAACCAACGACACACTATGTACATATACATGTATATGGCCTAGTGTATATGTTCTTGTACACAAACACATCCACCATACGTGGAAAACACCAGTTGACACATGAAGGGTATCTTATGTCTCTACATATAATTTAATTCTACTACACACAATTTATATGGATACTTACAAGTCATGTGCAGATTTACCACATAGGCATGATTGGAGATAGTTGTACACCCCATGTACCACATGGTACACACATTGTACCCCCTTGAAGAGTGTTTATAGAACATAATTTCCTTTTTTTAAACTAGTATATGTTTATTTTTATTCATTCCTCCTTTCCCTTCATGGTTAAAAGTGTAATTACATCAACATCATAGTATTGTGATCCCCATAAAGGAAGAACCTCAGATTGAGTTGTTGAGTCCCTCCATAAGACTAGAGTGATATCATATATCATCCATGATCCCTTCATGGGGCTTTTAGAATCAAAATTTTCATCTTGAGTAGAGTGTTGACCATATATCTAGAATGTCATATTGATAGGGTCAGTGCTATCATTGACATAGAATCCGTAAGTAGTAGTTAGATCTAGATTGGGTTCACTGTGTGCCATAACGGTTTTGGGTGTGACCACTATCTATGTATCAATGTATTCAAATAATATTATTTTATTTAATGTGTTCTAATGATATATAAATATTCATCAAGATTCTTTGAGGATAGAATGTCTTTCGAAGTGTATTCTCCCAGAACTTCAATTGCTTCATGTGGAATCATGTGGCTAGATGTTTGTTTTTACAACCTAGTGATGTAGTGTTACTCTATAGTATATGTAGTTAATTATGATATATAGTGATTTTTATATATTGTATTGATCTAGATACACATGGTGATTCATGTTTTCTGTTTTCAAGGTGTCCTTCTGATTTTTTTTATAATCATCCTTTCATGGGATTTTCTATCCAGTGTCATGTATTATGCAGATGCATCCCTTTGGATGGTGTTGTGGAAGGATGTAAAGTAGGTGGAGCATAGTTAGTGGTTTAAATCTAATGCATTTATTGGGATCATGTGATTTAATTATTATTAACCATTGTAAGAAGTTGTACTCTATATAATTTTCATGGTATTTTATTTTTCCACATTTCATCTTTTAGTACTATACTCTCACACATTATTGTGGGATCTTTGATTTATGCATAAATTATTCTAATTGTTTCAAATTTCAGTATTTTATACTAATGGATATGTATACATATGTAGATGTATATTAGTATTATTCCCCCATTTGTCGTATAAGACTACTTGGTGTTGGTCACCATCCCCTTGTCTACATGAGGATGTTTTAGGGAAGTCATGGGTCAGACATTGGTGGGTTAGTCTGTGACACCTACATTTAGACAAAAATTTTACCAAAACATTTCAAGACACTATTATCTACCTTAATGATGTATGTTTATTCTCATAATACCATGCCTAAAATGTTTAACCCCCTTGGAAAAGAAAATAACCACTGTAGTGATGTATAAAATTCTTATTGCACCTTCACCTCTTCAATTTCATTATGGACATTTCTTTTTCCTAAAATATCATGTCACAATCATAAAGTGATAAAATTAGTATAATTATAATAATGGTATGTTTTTATAATATTTTTGTGATAATTAACCACCTTTACTCTATATTTAATGAAAACTAAAACCATTTTCTTTTTGTGGTTTGAACCACAGTCCTTAAAAAGATCCATGTTTTGTTTTACAAAACTATGTTACCCAGATAGTCCATAATATTAAATAACTAAATATATAGGATATTTATACATATAAATATAGATCATATTTATGTCTCTGAAATGATAAACCATGTTACTTCATTCATGATTCCTTGTAAAATAAAATTATTATCCTTGTGCTCATGTGGACTACCACTTCTATGAAACAATGAATTTTGTTTTCTACTATAATTTAATGGATAGTAAAATATATATTTTAGGTGTAAATAATTTATACATATGTAATATATAACATTAATATAGTTTTTTATTCGTAATGAAAAAATAAATGATCTTTAAAATGTAGTTCATCTATGTTGGTGAATAACATGATACTAGTTCGTCATTGTATTCATTTTTACAAAACCTAGATAAATTTACCATGTAATGGTATTATAATATTTTATATCATTATGAATCATAAATCTCAATGCTATATATTTTTTGTAGAAGATGAAATGTTTTGGAATAAGTAATATAATCCCCACTTTTATGATCCTAGTTCAAAAAAATTAAGACTATTAACATATTATATACATATTATATTAAGAAAACATAATATATGAAGATAATTATAAATAAGGATGATTATACATGTATATATATATCTGTGTGTGCATGTGTGTGTCAAAATAAAAATTTTAAAATAGTTTTTAGGATGTTTTTCTTTATGATATTGGTGGTTTAATCACTTCAATGGTAGTCAAGGATAAATGTAATAGTTTTACAAACTAAAGCATATTCTATTGGGTTATAAAGTCTCTTCATGATTTTAATTTCTATATATTCACTATGTAATCAATTTTAAATGATTTTTTATCTTATATATCAATTTAATATATTTTTTCCATTGTTATAAAAATCCATGAAGTGTTTTATTTTCAAAACATTTATGAGAAAATGAATTATTTTGAGAATATAATTAAAACATTTAATTTTACATCAATGATACTATAATTTTATCATGATATATCATTGTGATTTGGTTTTCATTTATCTCTATAAATTATAAAATAACAATAAATAGTGTACTTATTGTTCATGATTTAACCTGTATTTCTTTTTATTTTGTGATTATTTTGAGTGATAATGTTTTTTATATCAAAAGATATAATTTTTGGTTTTATTTTACAGAATTTTGATGTTTTATGAAATAAAATGTAATATAATGGGTCCTTTTTAATAAAAACTTATTCCATTTGTATGTTTTATGAAAAAAAATTATTTATGTTGGTTCCTAATGAAAATATTAATATTTTCCTTTAGATGATTTATGAAACCCAATTAATTTTTAGTAGTCCTTTATGATTTAAGAAGATACTTATTCTTATGTGTCACACATAAGTATTGATGAATGGAAGTGGACACCTATATCTCCCTCTATTTTATTGGATATGTTTTTATGTCTCACGAAATAAGTTTCTGTGATTAAATTTTAGTTTCTTCTATGCATTTCGACTAATGGTGAGGCTCATTAATGTATTGTTTCCCTATTCAAATGTTAGAGATGTTAAAATATTTTATTATTTTTTATTGTTTTCTCTTACGGGTCATGGTTTATGTGAAAAACTAATAATACTTGTTTTAGTAGTTATTATTCCCTATTTATTATATCTGTCTTTCTGTTCCTGTTCTATATACATTGAAGCCCTATTATTCATTTTTTTATCATTAATTATGTTATTGTATTCCCCATATTCTCATGATTTTTACATATTGTTATGAACACATCATTGATCGTATTTTTATTTTCATCTAATTGAGCAATTGGAGGACACCTAGTTATTATGATTTCATTCCATTGGTTTTGATGATGATGATTACTAATTATCTGTTTAGAAGATAATCTATTATGGTCCCCATTTTGAGAAATGATCACATGTTTTCTAAAATGACCTTATTATATTGTTCATCTCAAAAGTCCCTAAACACAATGGAAGATATGATATTAATATTTATAAAATAAGTTGTTTTAAAAAAAATTTAAAATATGTAATATGATTATGTGTTTAGCACTGTTCAATATAATTGGTATCTAAGAAGAGTTTTATTTATTTTGTAGATTATAGAATTTATTTTTGAGAATGTCCCTAATATAAAATTACTTAATTAGATAGATATGTGTATACGTATAGGATCATAAACTCAAATATTTTTAAGTCATTATGTAGGTGCTTCTCTTAAAAGTAAATCCTTTCTGTGATATTTTAATTGGATATAAACCATGGAACATATTTACATAAGCGTAATAGACTGAAAATTTAGGATTGGGTATTTACATTATTGTCAACTATTTTATGATATGGAACAATAATTTTAGACCTATTTTTCCACTTATAGTATATAATATTTGAATGACACCATCTGATTTATGAAAATCTATGAATGATTTCTTAAATTATAGATTCTTTGGAATAATATGAGAGTTATAATGCATTAATACATAATATAATATAGGTTAAAATATTATTGATGTTGGATTAACTAATGTAAATATATGAATATATAATAATATAATCAAACATGTTGTTTTAATGTATAATTGTTTTTACAATCCCAATAAATATACATATGGTTAATGCTTTTTTACTCTGTTCAACCATCCATATTTTAGTATAGTATGGAATTAGAGAAACCTTGTGTGTGAGAGACAATAAAATGAATACCTCATTAAATAAATCATTATAATTACAAACTGAGTGATAATCATGGAGATAATGCCAAAATATTTATCATGAAATATGATTACCAATTTTAAAATAGCCAATTTCCCAAACTTGCTGATGATGAGAAGGATATAGTCTCTTGAATGGTCAATTGATGAAGCTAATAAAGTAAATGTTGTTAATTTTTTCTAAATATTGTGGAAAGAAGAACAGTGGATGTTTCCTCAAGGATGCTAGAAGATACCTTACTTGTGGAAGTTGTATTCATTCGACATAGTAATATTTAAAAAATGTATCAATGAACAAGAATAAATGAAATATAATTAATCCTAATATACTATTAATAATTCAATGTCTCTTTGTGGGGAATATGTGGATTTTAAAAGTAAATTCTCAAATCTAGGGAATAACCTAGATGATGAGAAAAAACAAAAAATCCATTTTCTAGTGGAGAGTATATTTTATATGCAAGTAGTTCTATTAAAATAGATCATGAGATTTAATTCACACAAACCCTCTTATCTATTTTTGAAAATGTCTTATATTAATTTGTTTCTACGATCTCTGGCATGTCTATTATATTTTCTATGATTGTAAAATCTACCTCATAGGATTTGTTTGTTGAAGAATTATTATAGTGGTATTAATATTATATTCTCTATTGAAATTTATAATAATGTGCCATTTTTTAATCTTTTTATTACTCCTTTTGATATATTTACTTAAATTTTTTGATGTTTTGGTTCCATAAAATTAGAAAAAAAAATTATTTGGATTAAGGAAAAAATATTTCATATTAACATATTATATTATATCTCATATTGAATAATAATAAACACCCTATAGTAAAAATATATATAATGTTCCATAATAAGAAATTATTATATAATCATGGCCTGAAATTTTAATATATCATTTATATTAAGGAAAATAGTATTCCGAGGAAAGAAATACATTTCCTATGTCTTAAAGAATGATATCTATTTAAAATTACCTCATGAGTCATCTATATAGTTTTAATTCCATTTTTTATTTTTGAATGAATATGATAATTAAAATTTGGGGACTTTATATATTTTGGGGGGATGTATGTCCTCATGGTTATCAAATAATTTTACTTCTTAAACCCATATGTTTATAAAACAAAACTATCAAAAACTTTTTTGTTTAAAGTGACTAAAATTGATTATGAAATAATTAATAAATTATTGGAATTAAAATTAATAGAAATGAATTTATTCATAAGATATATTCTTTAATAGCATAACTTCCAAATATGATTTTCACACCATCTATTTCATCGTGGATTGAATAAATTCATTATAAGTGCATAATTCAATATGAGATAATATGTAGAAAAGAATAAAATCATTATGACTATGAAATTCCCCAGACCATCTGTAACCTAAAAAATTACCAATATTGAAATGAACCCTATAATGCGGAATATCAAAATATAAGGATAAAGAATTACGAAAATTTTATAATTTGAAATAATAACTATGCATGTCATGTGAGATTGATATCAGTGAATGATTCTATAAGCATCTATATAGAAATGAAATATTTTCTTCCAAATTTGGTCATTGAAAAAATCATCTTTCTAGTTATGGTCAATGTTGTTATGTTCATTTTTTATATATCCAATAGGCATACAGATTTAATTTTTTTTATGTTTTAAATTCCAATTAATATAACACACAATGTAATAAATATATGATATTAAAAAACTAAAAATTTAACTATACATATTTGTGCATAATGTATTAATATTATTATTATTAATATTAATATATGATTTTATGTATATATAAAATTAAAATAAATATTATTATATTAATGGAGTTGTAAATGTAAGGTTTAGAGTAGTAAAAATAAATATTAATGGTGCTTTTAAGAGATTATTTTTATCAAAGTAGTATTTTATGAAAATGAATAATGGTCGGTATTGTATAATTTATTCAAAAATGAATATATTAAAATAGATTAAAATATTATTTTATATAATGAAATATATAAATATTATTTAAATTAGTGATTGATATGAATTAATAATAATAATAACATTATTTTTAAAAATTTAATTTTTTCCACAAAACATGGTTTTCTGCATATATTTTATATTCATTAAAAATATAATTATATAAAATTTTAATCTTAATATATATAAAATAAAATGTTTTTTATTTTATAATTCTAAAATTATCTAATTTTGAAATATTGGTATTTTGTAAAAAAATTAGGTGAATAAGGAAAAATTATATTTTCCAAGTGAATAATTTTATTTGAAATTATTAATATATAAGTATGAATTAGAATACCATAAAACAATTTTATATGGAAAATATACATTTTATACATTAAATTAAAATTATAAAAATGTTCTTTAAAATTAGTCACCCTTATTTGATATTATTAAACCCAAGATATATTTTTTAAAAAAACTGAATGTAATAGTTTTTCCCATTATTATTTATAGAATATTTTTTTAATATTTACAAATATAATAATATATAATTGATTAAATTTTTTTCTTTATTTTTCCATATAATGTAAAATTTATCATTTTCTCAAAATGAATATATTACTTTGGAAAAAATATTTACTATGGTGAAAACCAAAACTGTACAAATGTGTAACTAAATAAGAAAAGGGACAAACAGGTTATTTTTATAATTGATTTGTTGAGGTGACACTAAAATTTATCACATATAATCTCAATTATATACAGAATATTGATCTATTTTTTTATATTGACTTCTTATTAATGAAATGTTTTAGATATTTATGAAAATTTCTTCCATATTCATGTTTAAAAGGTGAAAAACTGTGCTCACATCCCCTCATAGTAAGTCCCCCTTTTATCATCCCAAAATATTCCTAAACCTATTTTAGAAACCAATAAATAGCTTAATGATGTTCTAGTCCTCTAAAAATCCATCCCTCAATGTTTAAACACAATTTTAAGTGGGGATAGTCTATGTGGTGAGGTTTAAATGTATAACCTCTCTTCCTACTTTCCTATTTATTTATCTGCATTATTTTAACTATAATTTAATTTCCCCATTTTAATTTTATAAAATAACGATCATCATTATATTAACATTTATTAAAATTAATCTATAATAATTAATTTCAAATCCATTTTAAATTTATTTAAAATGAACCTGATAATCATGTTTTGTGTGGACTGCCATCTCTACATAAAATAATGATTCTTTTTTCCTTACTAAATAAACCAGACTTTCAAAAATGATAAATAAATAAATTTATAATATTATATATATATATATTATATTTATTTTCTTTTATGATAAACCATATTACATTTGTCTTCTACCCTTTATGAAATTAAATCATCATTCATGCACCCTTGGAGACAAACACCTCTAAGGAACGATGTATTCTATTTTTCCCTAGCACTGTAATGGATTTTGTAATTTATAGTTTAGGAATTTATATGATAAATATATTCTTAATATATATCATGAATATGGTTTCATTGAATAAAATAAATTATTCTCATTAAGAATGTAATAAATCGATTCCAATGAATAAAAAGAAATAATCACATCATTGTTTTTATCCTCATAAGAAGCTACAAAAAACCCATGTAATTGAATTATAATATATATATATACATACACAAATAACCTCAGTTAGAGTACCAATAATTTTTTATAAATGAAATATTATTGGAGACTATAGAATATCATCACAACATAAATGTACTAGTTAAAACAACAAAAATTATTAACAAATGATGATAAAAATATATAATAACAACCTAATTTAAAATTAGAATTGTGATTAATGTGTATTATATGTGAACATTTATATGAATAAAATCCAAATATTGGATATAAATATTATTATATTTTTTATATATGTGGTTAATTCACATACTTATAAATATTGGGTAAAGGTATGGGATTGGTTACTCAATGTTGTTCCTTTGAGTAATATGTTTCCTTCAAGATGGTATTCCCAAATCATCAACAAAATTGAAATATTAAATGACTTTACCTCCAATATCATTTTGAAAAATTATTTTTTAGTCCAATTACTCTTCCATTAACTTATTTATTATAAATTATTGTTTAAAAAATAAAGGACTCCTATGGAAAATATATTTATAAAAATTACATTAAGATGGAAAATTTCATAATTGTTTAAAGAAATTACCTTTTGTTTTTTTGCTCATTTTCCTCAATCTATTCAATGAAAACTATATCTAATGGAGTTATGGTTTATAATTGACACAATATTATCTTTTATTGTTTGATTATTTTCTATGTCATGTTTTTTCAATCATACGATTTAATTCATGATGTTATTTTATAAAATATTGATATTTTTGACGTCCTATTTAATTCTTATTTTTTCATTATGAATATTTAATTATTTTCATATGAATATTCTATGAAACTAATATTATTTTCATGGATCATTATTAATATTTAATGATTTTAATTTTTTTGTTTTATGAACCTCAATTTCATTATATTGTATCCTTATGATGTGAAATGTGAATGATTTTTAGTTACACGTGTGAGTAAAGACTAATAACTATAGGGGTCCTATATCATCGTCAAATGAATAAGTTAATAGTTTATATCTCCTAAGATTGTTTTCTGGGAGTACATTTTTGTTTTTTGTATATATGGTAATGGATTTTTTGGTTCATGAGAATAACATATCCTTATGATAATTTTTGTTCCATAGTTAATTGATTCTATTAATTATGATGATTGGTCTCATGATTTGTGATTTATGTGTATCTATAAAAAGCTATGTTAAAGAAATTATTCATCCACATTAAGAGTTACATATACCTATGTTGTAATTCATCATGTTATTAACATGAGTCTGAGAAATGATATTTCCATTAGAGATTTTATTATGGTTCCTTAAATGAGAAATGATATTGTGTTTTGAAAAATACTATTTTTATAGCAACACTACATTTCCCCAAAACCAATCAATTCTCAAGGTATTAGTATTTATGAAACATATTGTAGAGACCCAAATATTGACGTACAAGGATAGTACATTACTTTTGCGGAATACTTAATATGTAACAAAAACCAAAACTCAAGGATTGGAATATTTTAGTGTCTTTAGAAACTCGGAACATAATCTTTTAGTCATGGTGAAAGATCTTCAACATCTACCATAAAGATCTTACCTTTTTTTCTTACCAAAAACCTTTATTTATATCTTGGGGAAAAGAATACATATAAAGGGTGAGCTCAAATGCTCATTAAGGGTAAACATAGAGAACATAAAACAATCCATAAACATTTGAATGTAAAAACATGAGCATAAAATCTAAACTTCAAAATCATGAGCAATGACATAAAACATTGGAGTAAAAAAGGCATAGATCATAAAATAACATTAATCATGATAAAATATCATGGTAATAAAACATGTAGTTGTGGAAAAACATTAATCACATGATATGATTTCCATAGTTGCCAAGGCATTGCAGCCAAGACCATCTTAGTGGACAAAGTCCCTTACTGAACCAGGTTTACTTTCCATTCTGGCCATGTCTATCTCATGAGATATAAATCATTACCCAATGCATTGGAGAGAGATATAGGTCCCACCCATCTCACAATGAA
This sequence comes from Viscum album, assembly GCA_963277665.1. Classification (NCBI taxonomy): domain Eukaryota; kingdom Viridiplantae; phylum Streptophyta; class Magnoliopsida; order Santalales; family Viscaceae; genus Viscum; species Viscum album. Next base: position 1,330,591,241 of record OY728165.1, on the reverse strand, counting down.
ATAATTCTTACGTGTGCCACAACATAAACATAAATCATTCATCAAAACACAAATAATAAAATGGGATTCATAAACATCATCTCATCATAACATAATCCGTACAAAACAAATGGATATCATTTCATCATAAGAAAAGTGAAACCATTTAAATCAAAGAGAAAATATACTTGAAACATACACATATAAAATAATGTCATCTTAGATGGAAAATAGATTTGATAAAACACTTGAAATGAATTCTTGAGGAAAATATCCTTTCTTCTTCAAAATAATTTTCTTTTCACAAAATGCCATGCAAATTTAAAACAAAAGGATTTGGTTGAAAATATTCATGAAATATTGTAGAGTAATCTTCATTAAAATAAGGCATTATGAAACTGTAAAAATCCATTCATACTGTAGAAGTTAAAAAAACATTATCCTCGTAATTTTTTCGGAAAAGTCAAAAAAGTACCTCGTAACATAAACAAAAGAAATATTCCTTATATGCCATGTAGTAAAAGTAAAAAATGGGTAAAAAGGAAATTGAACATACATGAAACCATTTTTAGAAAATGGGGACATGGATGATAAATATAACCCTAGAAAATACTTATGAATAGACAATCTCAGGTAAAAACGAGATTGGAAAAGTTATCCCTTACCTTATGTCTGATATGCTTCATATTTATCCGAACCTCCTATATAATGATTTAAATAATGTCATTGACTTATTTACAGAATCATATTCATTGTTATGATATCATATATAGTTTACTTATGACTTTATATTACTCGTTCTTTTGTAAATTTGATGTAAAAGAAACGATTTCGGTAAAATCGTTTAATTTATTGTACGTGTTTCAACTTGTTGTTCTTGATATTATTAATTATATCCTGATTTAATTAATTCCAGAATGTAAAAAATGATTTATATATAATATATATTCAGCATATAAATATATATATATGATAGATCGATAAATGGAATGAAATACACCGTTAATAGAGACGGTAGGCCGTATGTATGCATGAAAACTGTTTTTGTTTCCTTATTGAATTGAATGGAATTATGTAGATGACATTCATATATATATATATACATAAATCCAGTATCATTATTATTTCATATATTTCATTATTATTCCTTATATAAACTTTATAATCATTCATGAATGGTTATCATGGAGAATGAATCTCATCGCGTCATGGAGATGGTAGTGCGTACGTACGCACGAACGATGATATTATTCTCATGATTGTGGAAATGTATTCATGTGTATGTATAATATTTCATAATCAATATCACATTACAATAATAAAATATAGTTATTTATTTACACCATTATACCCATCCTTGTAAGGAGGTGGTTGAAAAAAGAAAACACCACGGCATGGAGACGGTATTCCGTACGTATGCAAGCACGGTGATTTCGCTTTCTGTAGGATGGATAGAAGTTTAAATAGGGTTGTTTTATATTTATAATAACATATCAGTATATATGTAATACTTATGTTATTACTTTATAATTAGAAAACTAATGAACAATAAGTAGAAGAAGAAAGAAACTTGAGAGAATTAGAAGTAGAGTTGGACTTTTGAGAAGACCAGAACCTCCAGAATGTTGATAAAAAAATTGGAGAAGAGAAATGGGTAGGGTTTGGCCGAGCTTCAAGGCTCAAAAGGGTGTGAAGAGAAGAGGTATGGGGTGCCCTTTTAATAAGGTAGGAGAGGGTCACCTTTAGAAAAACTTAAAATACTATTTTATAATAATGTCATATTCAGTTTATAATAGCTCCATATTGATTTATTTCAAAGATAAAATGAGGGTGGGTCGAAATCCACTCCACCAATAGGTTTTAGATATGTTTAGATTACTATTTTAACCCTATGTTTTAGATTTAACTTTATGTTAAATAATTTAACTTTTATCATGTCTTCTTGTTTTCTTACACTAGATGGTTAATAAACTTACTATAACCAGCCATAAGAACCCCAATTGGTTCATTATTAATATATATAACCTTATATAATTTATTTTTCTTAATCTTATATTTTTAAGAATATAATAACAATTAATAATATAATATATGTTTTAAAAACTATTTTATGTCATTTTTGACACTATTTAGTAATTGATTTTTTTGAAAATCATAACAACATGATTAGTTCGAACAAAGTTACTTAAATATATAATAACAAGTCATATTAACCTATAAAATTAGTGGAATTAATAAAAAGTCTCAAATTATATTTATTTGGGTATTTATAATATTAATTATTTTTAATATTTCATTATTTAGGTAATTACTGCATCATCATTTTGTCATCAATAACATAAATTATTTAATGTCTAAAAATTATAAATAAAATACCATTAGGTATGAAATCTATTTATATTTTAAATAAATATTTATAGTAGAATTTATCTTATTTATATCCCTATATTAAAAATGTTTTAGTTATTAAACATTGATTTTGACTATTTTAACTCTTCTTTAAATAAAATAATATTAAATGTTCTAAAATAATCCAAGTGGACCTAAATGGTCATATTTTATTCCTAATGTTGTTTTTGGTCTAATTAATCTTATCTAATAGATTTAAGACATGTTTTAGGGTAATAATAATATCTTTTTTACCCATAATTACCCTATTTACTTTTAACCGTGTTAAATACAAGTAAAAAGTTACTATTCAACAAAAATTATTTTTATCTTATTGAACCAAATTTTATTCCTTGATAATAACCGTGTTTCTTGTATTTTTGAAATTCCACTCACAGAAGTGATAAAATTATGTTTTATGTAAATTTTCAAATTCTCCTTGGAGGTGGGTAAAAGACGGTGAAAAGTTCAACAAAATTCTAATATATATAAAATTATTATAAAATGACTCAAATTAATTACATTGAACTTATATAGGAATTGTGTATCAATTTTTAACTAAAATAAAATAAATAATTATTTAAATAAAAAGTCGGTTTTAAATAGTAACCTAGTGTTTTCACAATTCATCAAAAATTTAAAGTTTTCAGAAAAATACCAAAAATTCACCCTAGGCTAATATCAATATTTCGAATCCAAAAATTAAGCCCATTTTGAATGATAAAATTTATAAAATTTAAAAAAGTGGGTATTACTATTCATAACGGCTAGTTAATAATAATATTATATTAATATCTCTTTTAGTGAAACTTGGTATTGCGTATAACACACACTATTGTGGAAGGTCGTAGTTGTGTGTAATGAAAGACAAGGTAGGGTTGCATGTAGTGAAAGATTCATTTATTGTTTCATATAATAGAATCCAACCATATTTCATTTATACATTTAATATATATACATATACACTCAATGTTGTGTAAAATAACTTCTATCAAACAAACATGAAATTGTGTGTAACAGGATCCAATATTAGTGTTGTGTATACTGCAAGATAATACGTTGTTTCATATATAACAAGATAGTTTTGGTGTCACTTACAACACAAGACATCAATGAAATTAAATATAATAATTCTCATAAAATCTCGGGTTGTTACATTCTACCCACCTTAAAATAAATTTTTCCGTCGAAATTCGTCAGGATTCTAAATCGTTTAGTACTTGAAATTTTCATTAATACAAAACCACATCGTAAAAAAGAATACTAAAGCTTAATTTTCAAAACTAATGTATGAAACATAATGGTTAACCAAATTAACTTATCCCTGGGTTTCCACATAAGAGAACATAGGTGAAAATATGGATATGGAAGTGAAATCTAACTGTCAAGTTCTGATGGAGAGTGGTAGAGATCACGGCTATGAAAAAGCCAACAATCACAAACCCAAAAATTTGTAATGATATAAGGTACCATCTTATTAATCAGATATGAGAGTACTAGAACAACATTTTTGGTTTCCAAGATCATTTCCCTAACTTTGATGAAAGTTTACATAAGGAGAAATAATTACTTGATTTTTGTGTAATATCATTGTTTTTCATTCCATGAACAATTTCCACTTCATCTCTATTTAATGAAATGAAGCCGAATTTTTCAATCATGAAGTCTTAATAGATCATGCGATAGAATTATAAGTCATCCCATCTGTTTCTATCAAAAAAGGTTATCGTAAGTTATTAAATATATATAAGTGCATCTATGGTGAGATTAATCATATATGATTCCAACAATGGACTTATACATTATCTATCATACCTCTTAATAAAATAAAACTAGTTTCTACTAACCAGGGACTTCCTGTAGGCCAATGGTATTCGATGAAGGCATGTCGCACTTCAGTTGTGGGTTAGATTCTCATAGCCTTGTCCGACGCGACGGGTTATCACTCATCCTGCAGGTTGTCCTTTTTCTAAAACTAAATTATTATAACATTCCATTAATAATATCGAAAAAAGGTTATAGCCTTAAACAATAATAACTTATGTCAATCATAATCCATTTCAAATCTTTAGGCTTATCCAAAATACTTCTGTCCAAGAACATATTATAAAGAAAACAATTGCTATAAACATCATCTATCGAGCATGTGAAGACCATCATTTATCCCCGATATATCTTGTTGGTCACATTACAATCAAGTGAATACCTTAATCATGTATTCTCTTGAGAAATGAATACCCATTGAAAATTAGTGAAAACATGATTGCTGTCAAAAGTTAACTCTTTCCACATACCAAAATCCCTTAATTTTTATATAATCAAACCATGATATAACTTTGTTCTTATATCATTCATGAGCTCATGAATACTATCAAACATTTCATTTTCTCCTTATCCCTTCATTATGTGGATGTCATCTACTTTCCAAAAATATATAAATTACCTTTCATTTTTACTGATACCATTCAACATATACTTTCAAATACATTAGAAAAAATAATAATGTAACAATCCTTAGATGTGTCTTTATTCAATAGTATCATTAGCTATAAAACATGACTCTTGATAAACATAAATCATTCCACTACCTTCTTAAACCATTGACTGAGCTTCAACAACTCTTTCATCTCATATATCATTTATAGTCTCTTCTTCATCATCAATATAAATACTACCCATATGACCATTATGATTCTATTTATAAGACTTTACCTTAGGGAATTGGTTTGCATAATTCCCGTACATTACACATTTTAATCATTTAACCGTTGCTGATGTCTTAGGAATAACATTATCCTTGTCCATGGTGTTAACTGAACTATTTCCTTTGCAATTACTGGCCTTGTGTCCTTATTTTCCACACACAAATCATCTTCCAGTTCCTTTTAAACATTCTTCATGATGCCTCTTCCCACATGATTTACGTGAGGGAAATTGAACTTTCATTCCTCTATGATCATCATGAAACTCCATCATTCTCTTATTAGATGAGTTGGGAAACATACCAAAGATGAGATTATTGATCATATTATGAGATTTCAAATTAGTCATAATAAAGATGTTTCAACTTCCAAATCCTGTTTCATTTGGTTGGTCATGAAGAATATCATTCCATTGTCCATCATAACCTCTATTATCGTAAATCTTCCTATTTCCAGCCATTTTCTAAAACCCAAAAATAATATTTTGAGAGGAAAAAACATAATAGAAAAACAACATAATAAAGGAGGAGTACATTCAATATATAAAATCTTAGTTTTAATTCGAATAATGTTATCGTAATTCTAGGATTATAATATATACTTATACTTAACATTAGGGACATCCCTAGACATACCTTAGAAATAACTCTAGGGATCTCACTAATGTTTTTGAATCCTAGTTTCCAAAGGTTAACTAAACCATTGTTATGATACCAACTATAGAGACCCAAATCTTGACGTACATGGATAGTACATTACTTTTTCGTAATACTTAATACATAACAAAAACTAAAACTCAAGGATCGTAATAGTTTAGTGTCTTTGGAAACTCAAAACATAATCTTTTAATCATGGTGAAAGATCTTCCACATCTCCCATAATGCTCTTCCCCTTTTTGTTTTCTTACATAAAACCTTTCTTTATATCCTGGGGAAAAGAAAACATATAAAGGGTGAGCTCAAATGCTCAGTAAGGGTAAACATAGAGAACAAAAAACAATCCATAAACATTTGAATGTAAAAACATGAACATAAAATATAAACATCAAAATCTTGAGCAATGATATAAAACATTGTTGTAAATAAGGATTAGATCATAAAATAACGTTAATCATGATAAAATTTCATGGGAATAAAACTTGTAGTTGTTGAAAAACATTAATCACATGATATGATTTCCATTGTATCCAAATCATTGGTGCCAAGATCATCTTAGTGGACAAAGTCCCTTACTGAACCGGGTTTACTTGCCATTCCAGCCATGTCTATCTCATGAGATATAAATCTTTACCCAAATTCATTGGAGGGATATATAGGTCCCACCGATATCATAATGGAATAATTCGTACGTGTTCCACATCATAAACATAAATCATTCATCAAAACCCAAAGAATAAAATGGGTTTTGTAAACATCATCCCATCATAACATAATCCATATAAAACAAATGGATATCATTTCAACATGAGAAAAGTGAAACCATTTAAATCATAGGGACATTATACTTGAAACATTCACCTATTAAATAATTTAATCTTATAAGGAAAATAGTTTTGATAAGACACTTGAAATGAATTCTTAAGGAAAATAACCTTTCTTCTGCAAATTCATTTTCTTTTCCTAAAATGCCATGAAATTTTAAAATATGAGGATTTTGTTGAAAATAGTCATGAAATATTGTAGACGAAGCTTCATGAAAATAAGGCTTTATGAAAATATAAAAATCTGTTCATGCCGTATAAGTTAAAAAACATTCTCCTCGTACTTTTGTCGAAAAGGTCAAAAAAGTACCTCATAACATAAACAAAAGAAAGATTCCTTACATACCATGTAGTAAAAGTAAATAATGGGTAAAAAGGAATTCGAACATACAGGAATCCATTTTTAGAAAATATGGACATGGATGATAAATATAACCCCAGTAAATACTTATGAATAAACAATCATGGGTAAAAACGAGATTTGAAATGTTATCCCTTACTTTATGTCTGATATGCTTCGTATGTATCCGAACCTCCTGTATAAAGATTTAAATAATGTCATTTACTTATTACAGAATCATATTCATTGTTATGATATCATATATAGTTTACTTATGACTTTATATTACCCGTTCTTTTGTAAATTAAATGTAAGAGCAGCGATTTGGTTAAAATCGTTTCATTTATTATACGTGTTTCGACTTGTTGTTCTTGATATTATTAATTATATCCTGATTTACTTCATTTAAGAATGTAAAACATGATTTAAATATAATATATATTCAAGATATACATATATATACATGATATATTGATAAATGTAATGAAATATACCGTTCATGGTGACGGTTGGTCGTACGTACGCATTAACGATGTTTTCGTTTCCTTATTGAATTGAATGGGATTAAGTATATGAAATACATAGATAGATATATATAAATAAATCATGTATCAATATTATGTAATATATTTAATTATTATTCATTATATATACATTATAATCCTTATTGAATGGTTAACATGCAGAATGAATCTCATCGCATTGTGGAGACGGTAGTCCGTACGTACGCACGAGCGACGATATCATTCTCATGATCATGGAATTGTATTGAAGTGTATGTATAATATTTTATAATCCATATCACCATAAAATAATCATATATAGATATTTATTTACACCATTATACCCTTCCAAGTAAGGTGGTGGTCGAAAACAGATTACACCATGGTGTGGAGACGGTATTCCATACGTACGCACGCGCGGTGATTTAATTTTCCGTAGGATGGATTGAAGCTGAAATAGGGGTTTTTCATATTTATAATAAAATATCAGTATATAAGTAATACTGATGTTATTATTTTATAATGATAAAAATAAATAAGAAGAAGTATAAGAAGAAAGAAACTTGAGAGAATCGGAAGAAGAGATTGCCTCTTCTTTGACGCACCTCCTTTAAGCTTCCTTTTATGGAAGTAGATTTAGTTTTTTGAGAGGACCAGAACCTCCAGAATTTTTTTAGGGAATTGGAGAAGATAAATTATCAGGTTTTGTCCTAGATTAAAGGCTCAAAAGGGTGTGAAGAGAAGAGGTAAGGGGTTCCCTTTTTTAAGGGAGGAGAGGGGCACCTTTGGAAAAACATAAAATTTTATTTTATAATAAAGTCATATTCGGTTTATAATAGCTCCAAATTGATTTATTTAGAAGATAAAGTTAATATGGGTATAAATCATCTAAACCAAAAGGTTTTAGACATGTTTAGGTTAGCATTTTTACATTACCTTTTAGATTTAACTCTAAGGTAAATACTTTAACGTTTACGGTGTCTTCTTGTTTTCTTACACTATATGGTTAATAAACTTACAATAACCTGCCAAACAAACCCCATGTGGTTCATTATTAATATATATAACAGTATCTACGTCATTTGGCCGATCCTTATATTTTTACGAATATAATAACAATTAATAATATAATATTTGTTTTAAAAACTATTTTTTGTGAATTTTGACACTATTTGGTAACTGATTTTTGTGAAACTCATAACGGCATGATTAGTTCAAATAATGTTAATTAAATCAATACTTACATGTCATATTAACCTATAAAATTAGTTTAATTTATAAAAAGTCTCAAATTACATTTATTTGGGTATTTATAATATTAATTATTCTAATATTTCATTATTTAGGTAATTACTGCATCACCATTGTGTCATAAATGAAATAAATTATTTAATGTCTAAAAACTATAAATAAAATACCATTAGGTAGGAAATATTTTTATATTTCTAATGAATATTTATAGTCGAATTTATCTTATTTATAACCCTATATTAAAAATTTATTAGTTATTAAACATTGATTTTAACTATTTTAACTCTTCTTTAAATAAAATAATATTAAATGTCCTAATCTAACCCAAGTGTACCTAAATGGTAATATTTTTTCCTAAGGTTGTTTTTGGTCTAATTAAAGTTATCCAATAGAATTAGGACATGTGTTGGGGTAATAATAATATCATTTTTACGCTTAATTACCCTATTTACTTTTATCCGTGGTAAATAAAAGTAAAAAGTTACTATTCACCAAAAATTATTTTTATCATATTGAACCCCATTTTACTCCTTGATATTAACCGTTTCTCCAGAAGTTTCGAAATTCTATGTAAAGACCCGTAAATTTCAAGGAAATATTTTTCTTAATTTTCTTTGGAATTTTACAAGAACGCGGTTTCTGACGGCGCCTGATTCCGAGGCCCGGTGTGCCCGGAATCATTTTCCGAAGTTTGACTCGGGTACGTTCAGTGAACGGACGAGCGAGTTTTTCTAACTTTTGAACCGGTGCCCGGAATCGAATTCTGAGGGCACCGATGAAATCGCAGCACCGGTATTCGCTTAGAAACGCCTCTTCCGGAGTTGCGTTTGCTCGGGTGTGGTTTTTAATTTTCGGGCTTAAAGTTAAGAAATAAAATAATTTTGCGACAACTTTATTTTATTTCACTTAAGCCGCTTGGAAGCCACTTGAAGCCACTTAAAGGCAGCTTGAACTGAGTTGAACTGGATAGGATGCTATCCAGAAATATCCTACCCCCTTGGTAGGATATTTGTGAGGTGGGGCCCGCACGAGCCCCGCCGTTTCTTTCCGCTAAGAAACGCACCTGTGAAACCCCGTCTTAATGAAAGTCAACTGACGTGTTTTCTAAATTCTTAACAGACCATTTAATTGGGCGGTTTATTTCGTGAATTAAATGGGTTGTTTCTTTCGTGAATTAAATGGCCTATTTCTTTCGTTGAATTAATTCAACGAATTAATTCAATCGTTTCTTAACCTGTTTTCGTGTGTTGGCATATTAATAAAATAAGACCAACCCAAAATCTTTTGAGAAGATTTGAGAGGATCCTTGTTTCTTCTTCTCCCTCGCGAAGAACGCGAAGAACGCGAAGAACGCCGAACCCAGAAATCGACGATGCGACGCCTTGATCCCCATCGCCGACAACGTTCTTCTGCGACGTCTCTTCCTCCGCGACGGATCTTCGATCGGCTTCTTGAGGTAAGAATCTCGAACCTTCCTTTTTATCTCCTTTGTGGTTCTTAACCAAAAACACGGATTTAATTAATTAAATTAAATCTGCTGTTTCATGGTGCGTTGAGTTCGCCGACTCAACACCGGATTCCGTGACGACGCGACGCCTCCCCGCGACGACGCGACGATCCCTCTCTTCCGTGACGAGCTTTTCCACGAAGAACGCCCGCGCGCGACGATCGACGAGGTAGGGATTTATTATGGGAATTACCCTTTTTTAATTTCTTCCCGTCAATGTTTCTTAAAGAAATTAAAGAACCGAATTGTGAACAATTTTAATCTTCTTAAAATTGTTATTTTTCCCGTGTGGAATAAAATTCTCCCGGTTGTTTATCTATAACGCGGAGGGTGCGGGCCAAGCGAACACGGCCCGACGACCCTCCATCGTTCTTCGTTTTGTGCGGATTTGGCGGGCGACGACGGAATGTGCCGCAGCGGATGTTTGACGATTCCGCAGTAAAGAACGGATCCCGGGAGGAGCAATGGCGCAGACGGTAAGAGAATCGGACCACCGGAGCGATCCCGGTGGCCCGCGGAACTCGCCGGCGGCCGGAGGCGGCGGCGAACCGGCGCACCGCCGGACGAGCCCGCCATGGCTGAAGCCGCGGCGGCGGCGGCCAACGGACCTGCGGCCGCGCGGGTCCGGTTCGCCCGTGCGGGACGCGGCTCTGTCGCGCCCGCGGTTCACCAGCGCGGCCCACGCGGGCCGCGGTTTCCTCAGGCCGCGGGTCAACGCCCGCGGCGCCTGGCACTCGGCCGCCCGGCCGCGCCGAGCCAGGCCGGTCCGACCGGCCGGGCCGCGCCCCGGCCGGGCCGGACTGGGCCAACCGGGTCGGGTCGACTCGGTTCGGGCCCGTACCCCCCTTCTTCGGACGTTTTCGTTCAAATGGCCGTATCTTGAGCTACGGGCCTCCGAACGACGCGCTGTCAGTGGCAACACGATCCTTGGATCGAGACGGTCATTTCGGTATACTATACTCAAGGTGCACCTTTCTTTTCGGGAGCCTACGTAGTTAAAACTCCGTAGTTAAGCGTGCTTGGCCTAGAGCAGTGATCAGGATGGGTGCCCGCCTGGGAAGTTTCCCAGGGTGGGTGTGAGACGGAAAGGCCAATAACTAACAGACCGGGCGTCCGATTGACGCGCCGTCTGTTTCGTTGAATTCCTCTAAGTGAGGCGGATCTTTTGGCATACTCCTCCCGAGGTTTGGATGCAGGTGGAGTACGGTCGGGTTGGTTTTGCCTTAAAAACCAACCGGGCCCTTGGGACGAAAAAGCCAATAACTCTCAGACTGGGCGTCCGATTGACGCGCCGTCTATTGCATTGAGTTCCTCTTGATGAGACGGAACTTTTGGCATCCTCCGCCTGAGTTTTGGATGCAGATGGAGAGTGGCCGGGCTGGATCGCATTGAAATCCAACCGGGCCCCTGGAACGGAAAAACTGATATCTTTCAGACCAGACGTCCGTTTGACGAACCGTCAGCGGCATTGGTAATCATGTTGAAAAACGGTCCCTATGAGTATACCCTGTGAGTGTTCGGGGTATAGTTGAGTTACGGCCGGATTGGTTCGCTCACGAAACCAACCGGGCCCCTTGGACGAAAAGGCTAATAACTCACAGACCGGGCGTCTGATTGACGCGTCGTCTGTTGCGTTGAGACCCCTATGACGAGGTGGTCCTTCGAGATACTTCATTGCGGGACTTTGTGAAACTTGGAGTATCGACCAGTAGCTCGTGGAGCGGACCCTCCCGTAGACGAGCGGGCGGAGCACGGAGACCGTGTAGCTGACTGAGACCCGACGACTGCTGATCGAACGACTCGGTGTGTGACAGAGGTGCGCTTGGTTGTAGCGGAACATGGGAGCGCTTGGTTGTAGCGGCAGACCCACGATAGAGGTGCGCTTGGTTGTAGCGGCACATGGGAGCGCTTGGTTGTAGCGGCAGACCCACGACAGAGGTCCTCTTGGTTGTAGCGGCACATGGGAGCGCTTGGTTGTAGCGGCAGACCCACGACAGTGGTGCACTTGGTTGTAGCGGCACATGGGAGCACTTGGTTGTAGCGGCAGACCCACGACAGAGGTGCGCTTGGTTGTAGCGGCACATGGGAGCGCTTGGTTGTAGCGGCAGACCCACGACAGTGGTGCGCTTGGTTGTAGCGGCACATGGGAGCGCTTTGTTGTAGCGGCAGACCCACGAAAGAGGTGCGCTTGGTTGTAGCGGCACATGGGAGCGCTTGGTTGTAGCGGCAGACCCACGACAGAGGTGCACTTGGTTGTAGCGGCACATGGGAGCGCTTGGTTGTAGCGGCAGACCCATGACAGAGGTGTGCTTGGTTGTAGCGGCACATGGGAGCGCTTGGTTGTAGCGGCTAGCCCGCATTACTCGATAGATGGAGTACTATAGCAGTCTTAAGTTAGTGGGCAGTACCTCGGAGTTGTGACAGGACCACTGTACACTCCAGAGACGGAGCTCTTCATCAGTTATGGTTTCGATGATGAAAATCCTGGTTTGAGCTGAGACTTTTGACCTTGTGTTTGCCTCATGATTGAGATGGGTTACTTGATAACTTAGGTATATGTATGGGCATATATCTAAGTAGAGGTTATCTGTTGAGATCTTCTTTGTGGTTATACTTGTTGGTTTTAGAGAGACCTTGAGGGTCTCGGGGTCCCTACTGAGTATCGTTATACTCACCCCTGCACGGGCTATGCCCGCACCTCGTTGTGTTGGTTGCAGACGACAAGCAGTGCTGATGGAGGCCGAGTGTTCGAGGACTGGACGGTACTCGGAGGTGGACTACACGACGAGTCAGTACCCGGAGGTGGACTACACGACGAGTCAGTACCTGGAGGTGGACCACTGAGCGAGACGTGCTCGGAGCGGACGGCGGGACCCGAGGAGCATTGGAGCTATCTGTACCCACCCTTCAGGTGGGACTTCCAGAGGACGGCTCGACGCTGCAGTTTTTCCTTTCCGTTGCTGTTTTTCCTTTCAGTTGTACTTTACAGTTGGGCTTGTATTTCCGGCCCCTTTTACCTTCAGCACAGCTTGTACAGTTTTTACTTAGTGTTTACTTTTCCGCTTGCTTACTCTGTGGTGCTTGTTTACTTTTCAAAGGCAATGCCTTCCCTTTTTGCTGGGATTTACGCCTTGGTGCTAGTCACCAGCCCCTGGCCTATGGAAGGCGGGCTTGGGGTAGTCACGGCACGGGCCCCGAGGACGGGTCGTGGCAAATTGGTATCAAAGGTGGTCGGTTCTACCAGGGACTCTGATCATTCTTCTATGTGAAGCAATAGTGTTTAGCGTATTGGGTGTGATTATCAGTCCAGGGAGTCCAGTGTTGGTGCGGCAGCCGACGTATCCGTACACCAGGACCCTGACTTCTGATTTCCGACTTAATGCACAAAAACATTGATTGCATGTGTGTTTCAAGTTTTCCTTGTGATTACTTCTGTCAGCTCACCAGGTATACTGTCCTGACCGTGGCGCACTTGTTCCCTTTTCAGGATGGCCCCACGACGACAGCCAGCTAGGATTTCGAGAGTGGGGCGCGATGACAGCCCACCGAGCGTCGAGGACTCGGTACAGGGCCCTTCGACAGCTGAGGCACCGGCGGTACCTATAGCCGCCGAGGCACCGATGCTACCAGCCCCAGCCGCTGGCGATGCATGTCGCCTTAGTGCACTGCATGAGTTCCAGCGCCAGCGACCGCCCAGGTTCCGTGGGGAGACGGACCCTCAGGCCGCCGAGGACTGGCTGGAGGCAGTTGTTCGGGTTTTCAGATTAGTGAGGACACCAGCAGACCTCATGGTGATCCTCGCAGCGAGTCTCCTGCACGCGGCAGCAGGCAGATGGTGGAGCTTGATGCTCCAGGTGCACGACGAGGCGTCTCTCCTCTGGACGGACTTTGAGAGAATCTTCCGCTCTGAGTTCGTCCCAGCCACCCTCCGAGCGGTGTGCATCCAGGAGCTACTACAGCTGCGGCAGGGCAGCATGTCAGTGGCCCAGTACTCGGTGAGATTTACTGATCTCTCGCGCCACTCCACAGATATGGTACAGGACCCGTTCATCCGGGCCCGGACCTTCGAGCAGGGACTGAGGCATGAGATCAGGGCTTCGATAATCTCCCTCAACATTCCGACTCAGGCAGGGGTGTTAGAGCGAGCCCTCTTAGTGGAGAGTTTCCTTGCTGAGCAGTCTCCAGCAGCAGGACCCACCACTTACCGGCATGCGGCAGAGTCTTCTGCAGTGGGCAGTAGACGGATGACGTAGGGGTCCAAGAGGACTGGACCTACAGGTGGTCGCCAGCATGACTCTGGATCATTTTCGCAAGGCACTCGGGGTGGGAAACGACTTTCCATGAGAGGGCAGTGTTACTCCTGCGGCGGGGTTGGTCACATGGCCCGTGACTGTCCGACCCGCCATACGGATGACCAGTAGACGAACGAAGGACCCCCCAGGTAGAGGCAGAGGTTCGATCAGGGCGGGCCGCAAGGAGTAGGCGGCCATGACAGGGGAGTTGGTCGTGCTGCAGGAGGTGGACGGCGCTTCGGGGTGTTTCCACCACCACCACCAGGCGGTCCACCCCGACCGCAGGGGAAAGGAGGACATGGGAGAGCTCAGCTTCAGGAAGCTGAGGCCTACGATCATGGAGATCCGGGAGCAGATGGACAAGAGCGGGACTAGCTCCAGACCTGGAGACTTTTGTTCACGTTGCTTCTAGTTTTGTTGATGTGTGTTTATAGATGCTTTGTGTCTTTGTACTCGAGCTGCAGTAATAAAAGACACCTTTTCTTGTGGCATTTAACTTTCCTGTCCTCTCTTGTGTTGTTACTAAGAGGTTCCAGTTTAGACTGTTGACTTGACCCTCACCCGTGAGACATCTACTGGAGGAGACCCAGTTATCACACACGGAAGCTGACAGTGTGACTCAACCCTTGGAGGCGAGAGTAACGGTTGGATCTCTTGGTAGTAGCGTCGAGGCCTTACGACGTCATCCTTGGTATGGATTAGTATCATCCATGTCGGGATTGACCGTATTAGGCGAAGAACGTGGTTCATCCAGGGGATGAGACCAGATTTCTATTATCGGCAAGGAAGAAATCGTGGCAGCTCTAGTGGGACCAGAGGTGGTCCGGGCCACGACAGAGAAGGTCCAGGTGAGCACATGGGAGCAGAAGGCTCAGATGCGTGCTCAGTACCACCTTTGTATCCCTAGTTTGTGTTGAAGCTTTACGGGGACGTAAAGCAATGTGGTGGGAGTAATGTAAAGACCCGTAAATTTCATGGAAATTTTTTTCTTAATTTTCTTTGGAATTTTACAAGAACGCAGTTTCTGACGGCGCCTGATTCCGAGGCCCGGTGTGCCCGGAATCATTTTCCGAAGTTTGACTCGGGTACGTTCAGTGAACGGACGAGCGGGTTTTTCTAACTTTTGAACCGGTGCCCGGAATTGAATTCTGAGGGCACCGATGAAATCGCAGCGCCGATATTCGCTTAGAAACGCCTCTTCCGGAGTTGCGTTTGCTCGGGTGTGGTTTTTAATTTTCGGACTTAAAGTTAAGAAATAAAATAATTTTGTGACAACTTTATTTTATTTCACTTAAGCCGCTTGAAAGCCACTTGAAGCCACTTAAGGGTGGCTTGAATTGAGTTGAACTGGATAAGATGCTATCCAGAAATATCCTACCCCCTTGGTAGGATATTTGTGAGGTGGGGCCCGCACGAGCCCCGCCGTTTCATTCCGTTAAGAAACGCATCCGTGAAAACCCGTCTTAATGAAAGTCAACTGACGCGTTTTCTAAATTCTTAACAGACCATTTAATTGGGCGGTTTATTTCGTGAATTAAATGGGCTGTTTCTTTCGTGAATTAAATGGCCTGTTTCTTTCGTTGAATTAATTCAACGAATTAATTCAATCGTTTCTTAACCTGTTTTCGTGTGTTGGCATATTAATAAAATAAGACCAACCCAAAATCTTTTGAGAAGATTTGAGAGGATCCTTGTTTCTTCTTCTCCCTCGCGAAGAACGCGAAGAACACCGAACCCAGAAATCGACGACGCGACGCCTTGATCCGCATCGCCGACAACGTTCTTCTGCGACGTCTCTTCCTCCGCGACGGATCTTCGATCGGCTTCTTGAGGTAAGAATCTCGGACCTTCCTTTTTATCTCCTTCGTGGTTCTTAACCAAAAACACGGATTTAATTAATTAAATTAAATCTGTTGTTTCATGGTGCGTTGAGTTCGCCGACTCAACACCGGATTCCGCGACGACGCGACGCCTCCCCGCGACGACGCGACGATCCCTCTCTTCCGCGACGAGCTTTTCCGCGAAGAACGCCCGCGCGCGACGATCGACGAGGTAGGGATTTATTATGGGAATTACCCCTTTTTTATTTATTCCCGTCTATGTTTCTTAAAGAAATTAAAGAACCAAATTGTGAACAATTTTAATCTTCTTAAAATTGTTATTTTTCCCGTGTGGAATAAAATTCTCCCGGTTGTTTATCTCTAACGCGGAGGGTGCGGGCCAAGCGAACACGGCCCGACGACCCTCCGTCGTTCTTCGTTTTGTGCGGATTTGGCGGGCGACGACGGAACGTGCCGCAGCGGATGTTTGACAACTCCGCAGTAAAGAACGGATCCCGGGAGGAGCAATGGCGCAGATGGGAAGAGAATCGGACCACCGGAGCGATCCCGGTGGCCCGCGGAACTCGGCGGCGGCCGGAGGCGGCGGCGCCCCGGCGCGCCGCCGGACGAGCCCGCCGCGGCTTAAGCCGTGGCGGCGGCGGCCAACGGACCCGCGGCCGCGCGGGTCCGGTTCGCCCGCGCGGGACGCGGCTCTGCCGAGTCCGCGATTCACCAGCGCGGCCCCCGCGGGCCGCGGTTTCCTCAGGCCGCGGGTCAACGCCCGCGGCGCCTGGCACTAGGCCGCCCGGCCGGGCCGCGGCCCGGCCGGGCCGGACCGGGCCAACCTGGTCGGGTCGACCTTGTTCGGGCCCGTACCCCCCCTTCTTCGGACGTTTTCGTTCAAATGGCCGTATCTTGAGCTACGGGCCTCCGAACGACGCGCCGTCAGTGGCAACGCGATCCTTGGATCGAGTCGGTCGTTTCGGTATACTATACTCAAGGTGCACCTTCCTTTTCGGGAGCCTACGTAGTTAAAACTCTGTAGTTAAGCGTGCTTGGCCTAGAGCAGTGATCAGGATGGGTGACCTCCTGGGAAGCTTCCCAGGGTGGGTGTGAGATGGAAAGGCCAATAACTAACAGACCGTGCGTCCGATTGACGCGCCGTCTGTTTCGTTGAATTCCTCTAAGTGAGACGGATCTTTTGGAATACTCCGCCCGAGGTTTGGACGTAGGTGGAGTACGGTCGGGTTGGTTTTGCCTTAAAAACCTACCGGGCCCCTGGGATGAAAAAGCCAATAACTCTCAGACCGGGCGTCTGATTGACGCGCCGTCTATTGCGTTGAGTTCCTCTTGATGAGACGGAACTTTTGGCATCCTCCGCCCAAGTTTTGGATGCCGATGGATAGTGGCCGGGTTGGATCGCACTGAAATCCAACCGGGCCCCTGGAACGAAAAAGCTGATATCTTTCAGACCAGACGTCCGTTTGACGAACCGTCAGCGGCATTGGTGATCACGTTGAAAAACGGTCCCTATGAGTATACCCTGTGAGTGTTCGGGGTATAGTTGAGTTACGGCCGGATTGGTTCGCTCACGAAACCAACCGGGCCCCTGGGACGAAAAGGCTAATAACTCACAGACCGGGCGTCCGATTGACGCGCCGTCTATTGCGTTGAGACCCCTATGACGAGGTGGTCCTTCGAGATACTTCCTTGCAGGACTTTGTGATACATGGAGTATCGACCAGTAGCTCGTGGAGCGGACCCTCCCGGAGACGAGCGGGCGGAGCACGGAGACCGTGTAGCTGACTGAGACCCGACGACTGCTGATCGAACGACTCGGTGTGTGACAGAGGTGCGCTTGGTTGTAGCGGAACATGGGAGCGCTTGGTTTTAGCGGCAGACCCACGAAAGAGGTGCGCTTGGTTGTAGCGGCACATGGGAGCGCTTGGTTGTAGCGGCAGACCCACGACAGAGGTGCGCTTGGTTGTAGCGGCACATGGGAGCGCTTGGTTGTAGCGGCAGACCCACGACAGTGGTGCGCTTGGTTGTAGGGGCACATGGGAGCGCTTGGTTGTAGCGGCAGACCCACGACAGAGGTGCGTTTGGTTGTAGCGGAACATGGGAGCGCTTGGTTGTAGCGGCAGACCCACGACAGTGGTGCGCTTGGTTGTAGCGGCACATGGGAGCGCTTGGTTGTAGCGGCAGACCCACGACAGAGGTGCGCTTGGTTGTAGCGGCACATGGGAGCGCTTGGTTGTAGCGGCAGACCCACGACAAAGGTGCGCTTGGTTGTAGCGGCACATGGGAGCGCTTGGTTGTAGCGGCAGACCCATGACAGAGGTGCGCTTGGTTGTAGCGGAACATGGGAGCGCTTGGTTGTAGCGGAACATGGGAGCGCTTGGTTGTAGCGGCTGGCCCGCATTACTCGATAGGTGGAGTACTACAGCAGTCTTAAGTTAGTGGGTAGTACCTCGGAGTTGTGACAGGACCACTGTACACTCCAGAGACGGAGCTCTTCAGCAGTTATGGTTTCGATGATGAAAATCCTGGTTTGAGCTGAGACTTTTGACCTTGTGTTTGCCTCATGATTGAGATGGGTTACTTGATAACTTAGGTATATGTATGGGCATATATCTAAGTAGAGGTTATCTGTTGAGATATTCTTTGTGGTTATCCTTGTTGGTTTTAGAGAGACCTTGAGGGTCTCGGGGTCCCTACTGAGTATCGTTATACTCACCCCTGCACGGGCTATGCCCGCACCTCGTTGTGTTGGTTGCAGACGACAAGCAGTGCTGATGGAGGTCGAGTGTTCGAGGACTGGACGGTACTCAGAGGTGTACTACACGACGAGTCAGTACCCGGAGGTGGACTACACGACGAGTCAGTACCTGGAGGTGGACCACTGAGCGAGACGTGCTCGGAGCGGACGGCGGGACCCGAGGAGCATTGGAGCTATCTGTACCCACCCTTCAGGTGGGACTTCCAGAGGACGGCTCGACGCTGCAGTTTTTCCTTTCAGTTGTTGTTTTTCCTTTCAGTTGTACTTTACAGTTGGGATTGTATTTCCGGCCCCTTTTACCTTCAGCACAGCTTGTACAGTTTTTACTTAGTGTTTACTTTTCTGCTTGCTTACTCTGTGGTGCTTGTTTACTTTTCAAAGGCAATGCCTTCCCTTTTTGCAGGGATTTACGCCTTGGTGCTAGTCGCCAGCCCCTGGCCTATGGAAGGCGGGCTTGGGGTAGTCACGGCACGGGCCCCGAGGACGGGTCGTGACATTCTACTCAACGAAGCGGTAAAATTAATTTTTATGTACATTTTCAATTTCTCATAGGAGGTGGGTAATAGATGGTGAAAAGTTCAATAAAATTTTAATATATCTAATATTATTATAAAATGACTCAAATGAGTTACATTGAAATTATATAGGTATTATGTATCAATATTGACCTAAAATAAAATAAATATTTATTTAAATAAAAAGTCAGTTTTTAAATAGTAACCCAGTGTTTTCACTATTCATCAAAAATTGAATGTTTTCAGAAAAAATACAAAAACGTCACCCTAGGATAATTTTGATATTCTGAATCCAAAAATGATGTCCATTTTGAAAGATAAAAATTATAAAATTTCAAAAATTGGGTATTACTATTCATAACGGCTAGTTCATAATAATATTAAAATAATACCTCGTTTAGTGTAACTAGGTATTGCGTATAACACACGCTATCGTGGAAGATCACAGTTGTGTGTAACGAAATTCAATTCAGGGGTGCATGTAGTGAATGATTCATTTATTGTTTCGTATAATAGAATACAACCATATTTCATTTATACATTGAATATATATACATATACACTCAATGTTGTGTAAAATAACTTCTATCAAACGAACATGAAATTGTGTGTAACACGATCCAAGATTAGTGTGGTGTATACTGCAAGCAAATATAGTGTTGCGTATAGAACAAGCTAATTTTGATGTCGTGTACAAAACAAGACATCAATGAAATTAAAAATAATAATACTCATAAAATCTCGTGTTGTTACACATATTGTTTCAAAATCATATAAAAGATGTAAATAATTTGAATATTTAAAATAAGTCTCTATATTAGGGACTCATAATCCATGACATAAATTATTGATTGTTAATCAATAAACTCCATAAATTTTAATATATTTCATAGAATCTACCAAAATAAAAAACATTAAGTTACATGAATTATGTTTGATCTTTTCATAGGTCTATACACTACATTAAGAAAAACTTCCCTTTCCATGTTTAGAAAAAAGAATGGTATTTTCCTTAGATAACATAGTAATATAAAATAATTTTTCTCTATCGACCACCCTTATTTACCACATGTAATAATCCCAGATGACACTACTTCTCAATCAACCCATTCATTCCCACAACTGCCAAATTTCATTTGGCATCATATACCTAAAAAATATGCTTTTATGAAAGTCTGTACTAAGGCCCCCATCCAATGTTTTTCCACTAGAGTAGAAAAAAACCCTGATAATTATGACAGAATATAGACTCTAGTAAACCATAGTTTTTTTACTAGGATAATTAGTATATAAATTATAGACAAATGAGGAATTACCCATTATATAAGTTTATGGAGTAAGAAAATTGCGAGAAATACCCTAAACAATATGATGAATAAAAAGAAGAATACATTTGTATATATGATTTAGTTTTCTGTAGAACTGAATATAACTAATATATATATATATATAATATTAATCCTTATTTTTTAAGAAAACCATTTAATTATCCTGAAAACACCTCAAACTACAAATTTCAAGATAAATCACCAACATTCTGGGTCTGATATGAAATAAAATTTATTTATATGTAGGGTGAGAATAAGATATTTAGTAAGTAGTATTTTATTAAATACCTCTCATTCAAAATATTAATGAAACATACTAAATTTTCCGGAATCAATTCATTAAATAAAAAATAAACAACATTAATAATAAAATTCTTTCTCCATCTGTACCATTGATCGATCACAAAATTACACATATATGTATGTTTATATTTATATGATAGCACATATACACACACTCAAAAGTGAGGATATAAGGCTTCCACTTATCCCCTTGTTTGTTTCTCTCTTTCCCGAATAACAACATCATATTCTCATTCCATATATAGTTTACCCAGATTCCCATGAAATTGTATGACTTCCATTACTACATCACATAAATCATAACATCTCATAAATTCCATATCCTATAATTAACTATGTTTATGCTAGAAATTAATTGTATCATGTTTACAGAGATTATACCATTATCTATTTTTAACAATGCATGTATACCCCAAGGAAAAAATTTGACATGTTTGGATATAAGTAGGTAAATACCTCACACAATTATTGTTCTCCAATAACTTTATAGTGAAAATCATCCATAACAGTCCTATTAGGTGTGTACTATATACACAAATCCATTATTGGATGAGATATGAATAATTATCTATGTCCTCAAGGATATGTGTGGAAATATATAATTCAACCCAATATTCCCTCATAATCTTAGATATTGGATAATTAACACCCTAACTATTGGGTAATAGTTTCCCAAAATATTTGTTTGGGGAAGCATTAGAAATAAGAAACAATAAATAAAATTAAACAAAACCGAATTGTGGGAATCAACAAATCTATATAAACATATATGGTTATTGAAGAATATGACAACTAGATACCACTACTATATACAAGGTCGTAAACTAGAATATGAGAATAAAATTCATTACTAAGTAATTAATTTAAAATTAACTAATATATGTTAAAATTTTATTTCAATGATTAATAAATTAAATCAAATAAGATAATTCCTTCAATATCATAACTCTTTGGATAATTTTCCCATTTCATTGACCATGATTGATAAAGATGAAGTATTTACCCTTTTAATAAAACTGATCCATAATTTATTTAATTAGTTTACTATATTCTATAAGACAACTCACATGCTACCACATCATAGGTTTCACTTTCTAACAATAAAATCACATGTCATTTTGATGTTATAAAAAATCAATAAAAAATATCCAGAAACATTAACATCATTCAAGCATCATTTAATATTAAGATATATAAGTGGGAAATATGTAATCTAAAATCACCCTGAGAGATCAAGGTTTTCTATCAAAACTATGCATTATAAAATCTATCTGATCATACTCGACATTAGCCATCAATACAGGTTAGGATTCAATCCCATTGCTCGAATATTTTTCCACCAATCCAATATTACAATGAAATCACATCAAGGATCAAAATTAATAAGACACACATATATTTCAAAAAAAAATCACCCATAGGAGAATGTACTCAATACTTAGAATAAATGAGTTTCAGTCACCCATCGTAGGGAATGCCCTCGCTTTGACCCATATAATTATTGTGAAAAAACATTTCAATACCCTATACAAATAACTGATTACTGATGAATAAGTACATTTCAATAATTATTTCCCATAAAATATATAATATTAGAAAAAAATTATAAAATGATCAAAATCATGTTCCTCATATTTAAAAAATTCCCAAAAAGATAAGGATTTAAAATGATCCTTCCCCTTCAATTTATGTTAGTCACCATGTGGATTTAATTATTGATTAATTTCTATCATATAGGGAATTATATAACATATAAAAATATTAGATAAAAACATATATCACACTGTTACTATGTAAAAATTGGAAGCACATGAAAAAAATAATTTATTTGTTATAAAAAACATAACCATTTATTTTTATTATAAATATTAAATATTTATTATCTAAATAAGTGTTTGTTTATATTTCAACTCATTCATCTGAAAAATTATACTTGTGATTCTATTCATAAAATATTAAATAAATAACAAGATAACAAGTGAAAATAAAATTTCATTATTCAAATTAAAAATTAAGCATTCAATATGTAATTTTTATTTTTCATAAATATTTTATGAATAATTGCACTATTTTAAATCATGTGATAAGATCAAAAAATAAAATATATCATCATGATCCAATTGGTTTCATATTCTATAGATAATTTCCAACATTTAATATATAATAGAAAACCTAATAATATACCCTAACATGTGATTTCTTAATTTTATTGATAATCAATATTATCTAGAGTATTAAATATTCTTTCTAAATATATTATATAATAAAATATTATATTGACAATATTTCACAATGTGAGATAATAGTATTCAATGAATTGTATTTATTACCATGTTATAAAAAATTAATAATTATAGTCAACCATCATATGATAAATCATTCAATATTTAAACTTTCATATTATTAAAATAGTAATAACATGAATTCATAAGTATTATATCAATAATAAATATTTGTATATTGAAATTTTTAATTTTACTTTTTGAAATATTAAGAGAATATGTATATTCATATTATATAAAATGAGATAGTGTATAATATAAAATATTTCAATGAAAACAAATGATAATACTTTTTCATTCTTCTTGAGAATATAATAAATTAATATTCATCAATTACAACATATTAATAATATCAATTTTCAGATTAAAAAAATAGTATCATTATGATAATTATTAATAACCAATATTCGAATCATTTATTTTTTCATCCTTTTAAATTATAAATTTACAGAATATTTACAAAACCAATATCCATTTTGATTCCAGATTATTATCTAATAATGTTTATCACATCGATTTAATGGAGTATCTAATGTATGAAACTATCCATCATTCACTTAAATATAACAGAGGAATCAACTATCATACTAGGGGGGATGATTAATCAGTATGATACAAAAAAACAGGTGAGGGATGGTTATTATCATTGGATAGAACTCACATTATATATCTGAAATAACTAATATAAGGCTTCTAAATGATATAAGGTTAGTTTTGGTCCACTAAAACTCTAGAAAACCCAAGAGAAACTCAAGAACGAAAACATGATTTTATTATTTAAATAAAATTGTATTCAAATACATTTTTTTCTGAAATACCCATTTTATATTTCATGAGATTTCATATTATATATGATTCTATTTAATTTTCATAACATGCTCTTTTAGGACCTCTTGATTTTAGAGAATTTTAATTATTTAATTTAATAAAAAATAATTATTAATTAATAATTGAATTCTAAAATTAATTCCATTTATATACATTAAAAATTAATCACAGGACATAATATGATGAGAAACTATTAATTTAATCCAAAAAATTCCAATGAAAAATTCTTTCTCCAAGTGTTAGATTATATTAATTTTTATCATCATATAATTATCCACCCTGATGAAACATTTCAGAAAGTATAGTGAATGTTAGGAGAGATTTTTGATTTTTCATCTTTACCAATTTTTTAGATGTAGATTAACATTATTCATGGTTAAGAAAAATGTTCACACCCATGCACACCTATTGTAATAAAATACATATATAAATACTAGAGAAAATCTAGATGATCCATACATAATATGTAATTCCTCGACCCTAGAAGCCCAAAGTCAGTGCATTATTACGTATCATTGGCATTATTAGAAAAAAACTAGTCTCGAAAGACCGATTAGTTTAGTATACTTGGAATTACTATATACATTAATAAGGTTTACATTACATCATAAAATGGAAAACTACAACAACAATGATTCCATGGACAAAACTGAGATACCATAAACTATCTCTGCAGGTCAGTCATAATATACTTCTTCACATCCTGGGAAAAATAAATCATAGAAAGGGGTGAGAAAAAATTCTTAGTAAGGATATCAATATAGCAGAAACTTTCCTAAATAAGCATAAACATTTAAGAAAATGTATAAAACTAAAACAAAAACCTTTTCAACTTAAAATTCATCATAATATGGAATATATAAATCAAAATAATTCCATTTAGTTACTCACATGGATATTCTACTAGTCAAATAATCACATGCTATATCAATAGCCACTTTTATAATGATGGAATGCATAATGCCAATCTTTAATAACCACACAGTAAAGGACTTGTGCCAAGAATACAAATAATGTTTTGTTAAGGACTTTTTCCAAGACACTAGTTTGCCTAATGAGAGCTACCGATGCATCGAGGAGCCATATCAGGCTCCACCCATCACTTACTAAGTCCAATGCAATCCTCATATAAAAAGGTTTTAACATAACATAAACATTCGTATTGAAAATTGCATAAGAAATGTTAATAATTTATCAATTAGTCTGAAATGGTGTAAAAATAACACATCCATAGTCAAACATATCACAAAACCTTCAATATAATATGGAATTTTTGTATCATAATAAAACAACGTCAACTAATCGTAAAATCCATCAAAGGATGTTGACATAGATGAAATCAAAACATTTTTTAGAGAAATATATCTTTATATTTTGAAATAATTTTTGTAATATTTTATTTTCAAAATATTCTTATAATCTTGTATGGTAATCTTCGATGATGTTATATTGGCGGAAAATAGCCTCACCCCCCATATAAGTTAAAAAACATTCTGACCTTAATTTTTTCGAAAAGGTCAAAAAGTACCTTGTTTGGAAAATGAAAGAAATATTCCTTTCAGACCATTTTATAAAAACACAAATAAGGGTACAAATTAATTTAACCCATTGTATAGTAAATTTTAAAAATGATTTCAAATACATTTTTAAGAAGCATTGATGTGGACGATAAAGAGGTCCTAGTAGATAATTACATATAAACAACCTCGGATAATGAAGAGATTGTGAAATTAACCTTTACCTTGTATATTTTCTTGGAAAAGGGTAGGTTAAACTCCTATATAATGGTAAAGTAATTGTTATTAAATTATATAAGAATAATATAAATTAATATGATATCATATATGATATCATATATGATCTTTTAGCAATGATTTGTTAATAATATCTTAGTATTATCATCGTTTCAGGTGTTAACTAATTTGTTTTCCTTTATATGATTTGTTACATAAGTAATGTTTGTAATAGTTCAGATGTATCCTATTCATATTCATAATTATATTAAGTCTCTAAACATTATTTTTAATTATCTAATGAAAATTATTCTTGAATCGATATGATGAGGAATGAATCTCTTCGCATCCGTGGATATGGTATTCCGTACGTACGTACCAACAAAAATATCATTCTTTTGATATTAAAATAATATATAATTTGATGTTATATCATATATACATAATAATTATCATGTTATATTAATTATTTACATCAATTACACATCATTATTAGACCCATCCAAATAATATTACATTGAATAACAATTACACCGTGACGTGGAGATGGTAAGTCGTATGTACGCACGTATAGTGACATGTAATTAAAAGGATGGATTGAATAGTGAATATGGTTGTACCATATTTATAATAACATCACAGTATATATATGATACTGGATTTTTTATTTTCTAATGGAAACAATAATAAAATAGGATGTGGAAGAAGAAAGGAACATGAAAGTGGTGATGAAATATTTACCTATTCTTCATGTTCATCCTTTTGATTTGATCAAAAGGGATTTTTAGGTAGGCTTTCTGACTAAAGGATGACCTCTAGGATGAAGGGAGGATAGTTCCGAAGGTATTTGGTAGAGTTTGTAAGAGTAAAATTTATTTGAAGTTGTGAATTAGAGAGAAGGTGGAGTGCCCTTTTATAAGAGGGGTGTGGGGCACCTTAGGAAAAGATAGAAATATTATTTTATAATAAAATCATTTTCGTTTTATAATGGCTCATAAATGCATTATTTAAAGGATAAGGTGGGTATTGGTCTAAAACAATACAACTAGTATGTTTTAGACAGGTTTGGGTCACTATATTAACATTATCCTTTAGATTTAACTCTTTGTTAAATAGTTTGACATTTACCATGTCTCTTTGTATTTTTATATTATATGGTTAATAAACTTACTATATACATTAGGTGAACCCCAAGTGGTTCATTAATGATACACCAATCATTATATAAGTCTTTTGGCCGATCCATATATTTTTAGGAATAGATTATCAATTAATAATATAATATTCGTTTTAAAAACTCTTTTATGTCTATTTTGACACTTTTTTATTTTGTTTATTCTAAACTCATAACAACATTATTACTTAGAAAAAATTCTTATAACCACCCCTAATATATCATATTAACCTAGAAAATTATTTTAATTCATAAAAAGTCTCAAATTACATTTATTTGGATATTTATAATATCAATAATTTTAATCATTCATCAATATGGTAATTACTGCATCATCATTGTGTCATAAATAAAATTAATTATTTAATTTCTCAAAAATATAAATAAAATATCATTATTTAGGAAATATTTATATCTTTCTAATTAATATTTATAGTCGAATTTATCTTATTCATAACCATATATTAAAAATGGTTTAGTTATTAATCATTGAATTTAACACTTTTAACTCTTCATTGAATTAAATAATAATAAATGTCCTTATCTAATCCATGTGGACCTAATGGATAATATATTATTCCTAAGGTTTTTTTTGTCTTACTAAACTTATCCAATAGAATTAGGAAATGTGTTAGTGTAATAATAACAACATCATTTTTACCTTTAATTACCCTATTTACTTTTAATAGTGTTAAATAAAAGCCAAAAGATACTATTCAACAAACCTTATTTTCATATCATTGAACAAAATTTTACATACTAATATCAACCGCGTCTCATGGATTTTCTAAATTAAACTCACATAAGAATAAAAATTAGGTTTTATTTAAATTTTCAAATGCTCCTAGGAGGTGTGTAAAGACGGTAAAAAGTTCAATAAATTTTTATATATAAAAAATTATTCTAATATGACCCCATTTAACTACATTGAACTTATATAGGTATTATGAATCTATTTTTACCTAAAATTAATTTAAATAATATAAATAATTATTTAAATAAAAAGTCAGTTTTAAACAATTACATAGTGTTTTTCACTTTTCATTAAAAATTGAATGTTTTCAAAAAAAATACCAAAAATTCACCCAAAGATAATTCTGATATATGATTTCAAAAAATAAGTCTATTTTGAAAAATTCAAAACATATATGTTGCATTTATTAATTTAAAATTAATTCTCGCTGTCAAAACCAAAAAGCGTGTTTTTAAGAAATAATAACTAATAAATGATTGATACTTGTTTATGTTCAATTTCAATGTAAAATTATTTCCAATGAATAAAATTGGATTAAATGGTTAAAATATAATCTATTTATACTTACAAACCATTAAAATTAATAATTTGACATTAGAAATTATTTTGATTAAAATAGTTGTTTTCAGTTAAAATATAGTATTTTTCACTATTCACCCAAATATAAATGATACAGAGAAACAGAAAAAATTTATTGAAACTAAATTTTTATATCCCAGTTCTAAAGAAGAAGTTTATTTTGTCAAATTGGATATATAAAAGTTTTGAATATTTTATTTAAAAAGGGTTCTCCATTAAAAGGATGTAAAATTGCAGTTTTTTTGAAAATACTTCTTCTATTTGAAAAAAATGAATTTGTTTTTTCATTATGTCTAAGAAACTAATAATATGGATTTAAAAATTATAAGGATTATATAATGTTTAGAATTTAGTTAATATTATTCACAACCTCTTTTGGATGGCTAGTTTGGTAAGTCGTGGTGCGCTTGAACTCGGTTTTGTGTGTAGTGCACGTTATTGAATTACTTTGAAGAAATAATGTACTATGAAATCTTGGGGTGTTACATTCATACCTCCTTCAATAAATTGAGTCATCACTATTTGAAATTGTTCTTCAAAAATTAATGGTTGAAAATAGAAAATACCTTTGTGGGAAAACCCACATCGGAAATTGGGTTTATAAAATATAGTATTAATAAGAGGAAAAGGGGAATGAAAAAGTCACCCCCAAATTATGATCTCGATTAGGAGAATATTGGTGGAAATTAGAGACACATAATTGGAGGGAAAATTTAAATACTTATAGGGAGTGGTTGAGGTCATCATTTATAAGCAATTTTAAAATAGAGGGCCTCAAATCCATCAACCTATGATGATTTAAAATATCATTGGTTCCAAAAAACTATGGTGTTAGGATGACACATCTTTAGTTTTAATATCCCTTACCTAAAGTTTAAGAATTAATTTATTCATAGAATAAGAGAATAAAAATATATATACTTGACATGTATAGTTCCATCCTTTAACTAATTTCTACCACAAACTCATCTTTCACCCTAAATGATAATAAAACGTAAAGAAATATTCTATTTATCCTATTCATATATGGTTCAAAAAAAATTAATTTATAACTCTTCTAGTAGACATTTAAAAAACGAAATTATTCAATCTAGGACATCGCGTGGGCCAGTGGTTGGTGATACACCCTTGTTGCCCTTCGGTTTCGAGTTCAAGTCTCACGACCATGCCGGACGTGACAGGTAGTCGCCCGACCTCCAAGTTGCCCTTTTTATAGACATGCAAAAATAATATCATACTAAACTTATCTAAAATACTTCTGTCCAAACTCACAGTCCAAAATTTATAAGGAAGCTAAACACAATCAAGATCCTTTTTGACACGTAATAACATGTGACCACATTCATCGTGTATTTTTTTAAAACACAACAACATCCTGAATTACCATAAAACATTATTTATTACATTGATGATCCCTTATTCCATATAGAATACTGGATATGCTTCTTCTATCCAAAAATGTTGCAAACTCCAACAATTATGGAATATACAAATCATTAATTAGTTTCAAGGTAATGAAGAATATCCTATATAATTTATCCAAATCAATCATGAATTATTTCAAAATCACTACCTCAGTATCAGAACCATATTATGGTTTATCTTTTCGTCAACCATATATTTTCCAAAAATTTAACCTACTATCAAGTCACATTTCTTGGCTCCACACAATCTCAAGTCTTTAATGAAATAGTAATGCAGTCCAATCCTTATATACTCTATAATTCATATAACCTGTACATCATTAATACCATAATAAAATGACACAATACATTAATAACAGAGTAAGAAATCAAATCATTCCTCCTCATCTTTAGTAGTATCATAACTTTATTATTATCCAATAGAAGCATTTTGGGGTATACTCTGATGATTTGGACATTGATTCACGTTGTGTCCCAATTCCTTTCAGATAAATCATTGTACATTTGAAACATTTTTATTACCCTTACAATCACGTACTTGGTGTTCTTTTTCTCCACACTTATAACAAACTCCCATTCCCTTCAATAATTTACCAAGGTGATTCTTTCTATAGTTATAACATATGGGGAAATCCTTATTTTCCCTATTTCCTTTATCCGTGTTTATCACTTCCATCTTTTTCTTCTCTTACTTCCCTTCAAATCCATAGGACTTAGAGAATTCATTACATATCTTGTTAGCTCATGATACTATTTCAACATATATTGAGAACACAAGGGAGAATATTTCCCTTCTAAATATTGGCTTAAAACCATGAAATATATGATCTTTCTTACTCTTTGGATCAGACATATTGTTAGAGTTCACATTCCTTATATCTGTTGCCATTTCTATACAATGGAATATAATAAGTCTGTTTATGAATTGCAATGAATGATTCCAAACATGTAAAATACCTAACGTAAATTGAACAGTTTATGGATAAAATCCGTAGTCTTAAAAAATGTTTTCCTTGAGGAATTATATACTCATAAAACCTTAATAATGGTTTGTAAAAAATGAGAATTATCATAAATATCCCCCAGGAGTTTCATAACCAAGAGTGCAGCTAGGTCCGTTGTCGGGCACCAGTTCCCGTTCAAGTCCAGCTCAAAGAGGTGTTTTAGGGTTTACCCCTAGGTATATCTGTTCCAGAGACGCCTCTAACTGCTCATATCAAGACATTGATGTATTTCTTGGAAAACTCACAAAATATATAAAACACAAAAATTTTAGGATGTTCTTCTATAAAAATCCTCAATGTCTATATGAGGGCTATGTGATCTAATCAGAGTTTACCTAAATACAGTTTCTATGGTTTTTTCTAAACTTCCTCTCATAAAAATTTTAATTCCTCGACCCTAGAAGTCCCGAGTCAGTGAATTACTACGTATCGTTGGCATGATCACAAAATATCATGTCTCAAAAGACCGATTAGTTTAGTAACCTTGGAATTACTTGATACATTTATAAGGTTTACAATACATCATAAAATGGAAATCTAAAACAACATTATTTTCAAGGCCAACAATGAGATCCCATCTACTATCCCTGTAGGTTAGTCATAATAAACATTTTTGCATCCTGGAAAAAATAAAACATAGAAAGGGGTGAGCTCAAATGCTCAGTAAGGATATCAATATTGCGGAAACTTTCATAAATAAGCATAAACATTTAAGGTAATGTATAAAACCAAATAAAAGCATTTTCAACATTAATGTAATCATAATATGGAAAATATAAATCAAAATAATGTCATTTACTTACTCACATGGATATTCTACAAGTCGAATATTCACATGCAATATCGAAAGCCACTATCATAATGATGGAATTCATAATGACAGACTTTCATAACCACACAGTCAAGGCCTTGTGCCAAGAG
This sequence comes from Viscum album, assembly GCA_963277665.1. NCBI lineage: Eukaryota > Viridiplantae > Streptophyta > Magnoliopsida > Santalales > Viscaceae > Viscum > Viscum album. The sequence goes on along the minus strand of OY728165.1, from coordinate 1,330,559,355 downwards.
TAGAAATAAGATTTTTTCACGGCCTTGTTCCAAGACACTAATTATTCTCATTATACTTACCAATTCATTGAGGAGCTATAGTAGGCTCCACCCATCACTTACTTAGTCGAATACATTCCTCATATAAAAATTTTTAAAGATAACATAAACATTTGTATTAAAACTAGCATACGAAATTTCAATAATTTATCCATAAACCATGAATGGTGTAAAAATAACACATCCACAGTCAAACATATCACAAAACCTTCAATACAATATAGACGTTTTGTATCATAATAAATAAACTTCATATAAGCATAAAATCCACCAAAGGATGTTGACATAGATGAAATCAAAACTTTTTTTAGATAAATATCTTATTTTATTTTGAAATACTTTAAGAAATTATTTATTTTGAAAATATTTTTATAATATTGTAAGGGAAGCTTCGACGATGTTATAATGGTGTAAAATAGCTGCACCCGCTGTATAATTTAAAAAAACATTCTTACCTTAATTATGTCGAAAAGATCTGAAAGTACCTTGTTTCGAAAATGACAGAAAGATTCCCTTCAAACCATTTTATAAAAATTCAAATAAGGGTATAAATGACTAAAACCCATTTTCTAGTAAATTGTAAAAATGTTTTGAAATACATTTTTAAGAAGCATGGATGAGGATGATAAAGGGGTCCCGCTAGATAATTACGTATAAACAACCTCAGATAATGAAGAGATTTTAAAATTAACCCTTGCCTGATACATTTCATTGGTCGAGGGTAGGTTAAGCTCTTGTATAATGGTGAAATAATTGTTATAAAATTATAAAATAATCATATATATTAATATGATATCATATATGATCTTTTAATATTGCTTTGATAATAATATCTTAGTATTATCGTCGTTTCATGTGTTAGCTGATTTGTTTTCCTTTATATGCTTTGTTACGCATGTAATGTGTTTTCAATAGGATGTATATTATTCATATTCATATTGATATTAAGTCATTAATAATTATTTTTAATCATCTAGTGAAAATTAGTCTTGAATGGATATGACGGTGAATGAATCTCATTACGTTCACGGAGACAGTAATCCATACGTTCGTACGAGCGACAATATCATTCTTTTGATATTAAAATAATATATAATTGGATGGTATACCATATATAATGAATAATTATCATGTTATATTTATTATTTATATCAATTAAACATCATTTTTATACCTTTCCAAATAATAATGTATTTAATAACAATTACACCACGATGTGGAGACGGTAAGCTATACGTATTCATGTATGGTGACATTTCATTCAAAGGATGGATATAATAATGAATATGGTTGTACGATAATTATAATAACATCATAGTGTAAATAAGATATAGGATTTATTATTTTTGAATGGAAACACCAAAGAAAGTGGAAGTGGAAGCAAAAAGAATCATGAAAGTGGTGATGAAATACCTACCTCTTCTTCAAGTTATTACATTTTATTTGATTTAAATGGCTCCATAGGATGTCTTTATGAATAAATTAAGGCCTCTAAGATGAAGGGAGGATAGCTGAGAGGGTATTTGTAAATAGTTTGGTTGATCCAAATTTCTTTGAAGATGTGAATTAGAGATAAGGGGGAGTGCCCATTTATAAGAGGGGTGAGGGGCACCTTAGGAAAAAATAGAAATATTATATTATAATAAAATAATTTTTGGTTTATAATGGCTTCAAAATAAATTATCTAAAGTTTAAGGTGTTTTTGGGTCTAAAAACACTCAACAAATAGGTTTTAGACAGTTTTGGGTCACTATATTAACCTTATGTTTTAGATTTAACTCATGGTTAAATAGTTTGACATTTTCCATGTCTCTATGTATTTTTATATTATATGGTTAATAAACTTAATGTATACTTCCAAGAGAAACTCAAGTGGTTCACTAATGATACATCAATAATTATATAAGTCTTTTGGCTGAACTATAGATTTTTAGGAATGGAATATCAATTCATAAAAATTCTCGAATAACTTTTATTTAGAAATCTATAATATCAATTATTTTAATATCTCATTAATATGGTAATTACTGCATCATAATTGTGTCACAAATAAAGTAAATTATTTAATATCTAAAAAATATAAATAAAATAACATTATGTAAGAACATTTTTTAAGTTTATAATGAATCTTTATAGTTGAATTTATCTTATGTGCAAGGCTATATTAAAAATGGTTTAGTTATTAAACTTTGAATTTAACACTTTAACTCTTCTTTGAATTAAAAAATAATAAATGTCTTAATCTAATCCAAGTGGACCTAAGGAATCATATTATATTCTTAAGGTTTTTTGGTCTAATTACACTTATCCAATATAATTAGTACATGTGTTAGGGTAAGAGTAATATCATTTTTACAGTTAATTACACTATTTACTTTTAACCATGGTAAATAGACGTCGAACGTTACTATTCAACAAAAAAATTATTTAATCCCATTGAACAACATTTTACTTACATATATCAAACATGTCTCTTAGATTTTAGAAATTAAACTCACAGAAGCAGAAATATTACGTTTTATGTAAATTAGGAAATGCTCCTATGAGGTGGGTAACGACGGTAAAAAGTTCAATAAAATTTTTATATATAAAAAATTATTATAAAATGACTCCTATTAATTACATTGAACATATATACTTATTATGTATCTATTTTTACCTAAAATAAATTTAAATAAAATAAATAATTATTTAAATAAAATGTCGGTTTTAAACAATAACTCATTGCTTTTCACTATTCATCAAAAATTTAAAGTGTTCAGAAAAATACCAAATTATCACCCAAAGATAGTTTTGATATTATGAATTCAAAAATTAATCCCATTTTACCAAATTCAAAAAATAGAAGTTGAATTTATTAATTTAAAATTAATTCCCGTTGTCCAAACAAAACAGCGTGTTTTTAAGAAATAATAACAAACAAAAGATTGATACTACTTTATGTTCAATTTCAAAGTGAAATTATTCCCAATGAATAACATTGTATTAAATGTTAAAAATATAATCTATTTGTACTTAAAACCATTAAAATGTATAATTTAACACTAAAAATTATTTTGATTAAAAAAATGTTTTTAGTTAAAATATAGTATTTTTCACAATTCAGCCAAATATGCAAGTTATTATAAAAACTCCAAATATTTATTGAAACTAAAATTTTATGTCTTGATTATAATGAAGAAATATATTTTGTAAAATTTAATATATAAAATTTTCAAATATTGGATTTAAAATGGGTTCGCCATTAAAAGGAGTTAAAATTGCTTTTTTTAATACGTCTTTTTTGAAAAAAATGAAATTGTTTTTTCATTTTGGCTAAGAAACCCATAAAATGGATTCTAAAATTGTAAGGATTACTTAAAGATCAATGAAATGACCCGTCCTCATGACCTGTGTCGTTACTGCCCCAAACCCACCTTCAATAGGCTAGGGGTTGGCGACTTTCTCCAAAGGTGTAAATCCCTAAAAATGGGAAGGCATTCCCCTTATAAAATGTAAACACACACAACAGAGTATGATCTGGAAGTAAAAAACTATGAAAAACTATATGCAAAGGAGTTCTGAAAAGTAAAAGGGCCAGAAATACAAGCCCAACAGGAAACTACAAGTGGAACTGAAAAACAAGTAAAACTGAAGAAAATGTAAAGCAACTACTAGGTCTTCTTCTAGGGATTTATACCTGAAGGGTAGGTTCAGATAGCCTCCATAGCACTCCATATCCTTTATTCTCCTCCATGAACCGACCCGTTGTAAGTCCCACCTCCAGGTACCATCCAGTCCTACTACTATGATCTTCAGTCAGCGTTGTCTATCGTATGTAACCAACACAATGAGGTGCGGGCATAACCCGTGCAGGGGTGAGTATAACAATACTCAGTAGGGACCTCGAGTCCCTCAAGGTCTCACAAAATTCATCCAAGATAAACCACAAAGTATTAAATCAACAGATAACCCCACTAAGGCAAATTCCCATACATATACCTATGTTATCCAGTAATCCATCTCAATCATGAGGTAAAAACAAATGTTATTGACTTGACTCAACCATGGTTTTTAATCATATTATCGAATCCATGGATTCTAGAAAACTCCTCCACTATCGAATAAAGTGGGAATTCTGCCTACTACCAGGCACTTCCCACTAACCATGGACCGCTGAGGTACTCTTCTTGTCGAGTATCTTGGGTCTGCCACGCTCGCATACAGGCGCTCCCCACTGTGGGTCTCCCGCAAACTACCAAGAGCTTCCCCTAATATCCTACAGAGGTACTCCTCCTGTCGAGTACCGTGGGTCAACCGCCAACTACTAGGTGCTCCTCCATCGTGGGTCTGCTGCCAACTACTAGGTGCTCCTCCGCCATGGGTCTACTGCCAACTACCAGGAGCACCCCACTGGGCTAGTTGAATCACTCCGAGTTGAATTAGTCAAGCAGTCCTCAGGTCTCAGCCAGCTACTAGGTCTCTGTACTCTGATTGCTCGTCTCCTAGAGGGTCTTCTCCATGAGCTACAGTTCGATACTCCAACTATCACAATGTCCCACATATAAGTATATCAAAGGTCCGACTTTTCATCTGGGTCTCAACGCAACAAACGGTGTGTCAATCAAATGCCCGATCTGGGAGTTATAATCTTTTTAGTCCCGGGTTCCCTGTTGGATTCGTGTAAAATCCAAATAGACCGTATCTCAACATTATCACGAATACTAGTGGGATATACTCAAAGGGATCGTCGGGATCCAAAAATACCATCACCGCTGATGGTTCGTCAAACAGACGTCTTTTGCCAAAGATATGGCCAAATAAAGTAAAGGGGGTTGGTAATAGTCCTGGGCCCAGTTCAACCCGGTCGGACCAACTCATCCCAACCTAGACTAGGCTGACCCAATCAGACCCACAGGGTCCAACCCGGCCCGTTGGGTGGGTTAGCCCGCTAGGTTAGGACCGATCTGCTGGGCCCGACCCAGCGGACTGCGGGGGCGGTTCTGCAAGGAGGTTGTCACGTAGGCAGCTTGGCCAGGAGGCCGGGGCAAGTTCGGCCAGCGCTGTGAGGGGCGTGGTATGGTGGTTCGGCCCTGGAGATCGGCAGGGAGCCGACAGGGTGCCGGGAGGCCGCGAGGGGGGCCAGCAGGTCGGCAGGGTGCCGGGCAGGCCGACTTGGCACCAGGCTGGGCGGCGGGGTGCTAGGTAGGGCACACGGGAGGCCGGGCGCGGTGCGGCAGGGTATGGGTAGGCCGGTGAGGCACACGGAAGGTCGTCAGTGAACTGGGTAGATCTTTCAGGAGGCCACGTGGGGCTCGGGCAGGCCAGAGGGGCGCAAGGCAGGGCACAGGCACGCTGCGGGTAGGCCGGCAGGGCACGCGGGAGGCCGCGCGGGCCGGGCTCTCTGGTTCAGTGCGGCTCAGGCCGGATTGGGCAAGCGATGTTCGACCGGAAGCATCGTTGCGCCATGGGGGTGGTGCGATTCACGGAGGTCGCGTGTAGCCCAGCCTTTTCGTTGCCGCCTTCGTCACTTTTTCCACATCTCCATGCCGAAGAAACAACACAAAAGATTGGAGGAGGGAGTCGGGCCATGTGAGTTTGGCCCACACCCTCCCTGTTTAGAGATTATAGGAATTGGTTCACCAAAGTAAAATGATGAACACCAATTTATTACAAACCATCGCATCAATTCCTTTCAAACAAAGATGAAGAAAAGAAAGGTATATTACTCAATGTAAACCCCCTTCCTTTGTTGGTCGTTCGCTGATTGTCGTTTGTTGATGGAGTTGCAAGAATAAGATGAAGAGGATAGTTATTCGTCATGTCCGCCAAGAACTCCCAATCCCAAGTTGTGTCAGCTTGTTGACGACACTCCACGTATGTTGGGGTCCGACAAAGAAGTCGAAAAAGAATCATTGCCATCATTCTTCGTCGGTGGAGTGTTCTTTATTCTACATTGGGATATTTTCTCTCTAGCTCTCCTCTTCCCATGTTCCACCTAAATTCCAAGTGAAATAACATTAGATTGAGTTTTCTAATATTTCATTGGCACAGAAAATTCAACAGAGAGAAATAAATAATTAACTCAACTCCCCTAATTAATTCTTGAGAGGTGGAAAAATTAATTAGGGGAGTTTAAGAGGCACCCCTTAATTTTAAAGGATTGGAAAAAATAAATTCTAGGGGAGGTGAAGAGGTTCCCCTAATTTAATGCAAGGCTTGAGAGTTTTTCTCTACATTAATGGAAAGTTTCAAGGGGTTAAGAGCCCATGTGGTCCCCACCTCATTATTCCTCACATGGGAGGTTGGGTTCGGGTGGGCCCCACCACCATAACCTCTCATGGGAGGTTAAGGTGTGGTGGACCGACCTCCAACTCACAAGAGGAGGTTTTAACCACCGCACACCAAACGATGTCTCAAATAAATTAATGTGACACACACTTTATTTTATTATTTTACCTGAAAACCCAAAAAATAACTTTTATTCTCGACCAACGGCCATCGTTGTGAATGTATTCTTAAGTGAATACTAGCACTTCGAGTTCAACGGGGCCCTCAGATTTCAATTTCGTGTACCAATTCCAAAGTTATAAAATCTTTCTTATACGTTTACTGAACATACCTGAACAAAACATGTGAAATTGATTCTGGGCACACTAAGCCTCCAAATCATGCGCAGTAAATTTTAGCGGACTCGTAAAATTCCCATGTATTTAAGAAATAATTTTCCACAGAATTTCCAGTTTTTTATTTTCTACCCACTTTAGGAAATTACATCCCCATAATCTACAAACTGATCTAAGGGAACATATGGGGGTACTGAGTATGCATCTGAGCCTCCTTCTCTCATGTGCTCTCCTGTAGGTTCTCGTGCTACCATTGTATGCACACCATAGGTAACGAAAGTCCACATAGGACCCACTTCTGTCGATCCCCAACCTCCACTGGAACCTCCGTGAACGTCACCCCATCGTCGACATTCAGCTCTCCATGGTCGATGATGTGGGAAGGATCGTGTATATATCTCCTCAGCTGGGATACATGGAAGACGTCATGAACCCAGTGCAACTAAGGTGGAATATCTAAACGGTAATCCACCTCTCCAACTCTACTAAGGACCTGGAAAGGTTCGATGAATCTCAGAGAAAACTTTCCACCTTGGCCAAATCTTCGTAGGCCTCGCTGAGGTGAGACCCATAGAAAGATGTTGTCTCCATCTACGAACTCCATAGGCCTCTGTCTCCTATCATCATATGACTTCGGCCTTCTCTGTGAAGTCTTCATCCACTCTTGTATGATCTACACCTTCTTTGTGGTTTCCCAAACCATCTATGGCCCCACTAGTGCTGAATCCCCTTGGTCTGTCCTGCACAGTGGCGATTTTCATGGTCGACCATACAAGGGCTCAAAAGGTGCTATCCTGATGGTGGAGTGATAACTATTGTTGTATAAAAACTCCTCCAAAGGTAAGTGATCCTCACAACTGCAACTGATGTTGGGGACACAAGCACACAACATGTCCTCAAGGGTCAGAATGGTCCGATCAGTTTGACCATCCGTCTGAGGATGGATGGCGGTGCTCAGATAAAGCTGCATCCCGAAAGCTTCTGTAACCCATTCTATAGTAGAGAATTAAACCGTTCATCATGATCGTATATAATAGAATAAGGTAATCCATGTATCCACACAATATCATGCCCATAGAGTCATCATAATCTCTCTACTGAGCCCTACTCTCTGATGGGTAGGAATTTGGTCAACTAGGTGAGTCGGTCAACAATCACCCAAATCTAGTTGTGTCCCCTAAATGTACGTGGATGAACCGTCATGAAGTCCATGTATATCCTATCCCACTTCCACTCTTGGATCCCTAAAGGCTGAACCAAGCCTTCTAATACCTAGTGCTATGCCTACACTTGCAAACTGGTGAGGCACTGAGAGACAAACATTGCAACCGCCTTCTTCATACCTGGCCTCCAGTGCTGTCGCCGAAGGTCTTGGAAAATATTCTCCACTCTTGGATGTACAGGTAGACGGAATGTGTGTAACTCCCTCAAAAATTCCTCCTAAAGTGCTACTGGTACCAAGGTACGTCCTCTGAAGAGGATGACGTGCTCGCCACATTCAAATAAATCCATCACGTGCCAACCCTGTGGATATCTGAGCATCTCGCCTCTCACAGTCAGTGTCTCCATGTTGTGCCTACCTAACTCAATGAATAAGTGGGGGAGTTACTATAAGAAAATGAAAGAAGGATGCTTTATCTCTATCCACAAAGGATATCTGTAAATCAGTTAGTTTCTCTTTCGACTCTCCTAGAACTCGTATACCAGACCTCTTACTTAGTGCATCTACAACAATGTTCCCCTTCCCTTTAGTATAGACTATCTTGAAGTCATAGCTCTGGAGGATCTCAAGCCAATGCCGATGACAATTTTCCAGGTCCTCCTGAGAGATGATATACCATAGACTCTGGTGATCAGAGTACACGGTAAAATTCTCTTCCATCAGATAGTGTGGCGACATCTTCAAGGTGAAGACCACTGATACTAACTCTAGGTCACGGGTAGCATAGTTCTTCTCAATCTGTCTCAGCTAATGAGAACAATAAGGGATCACTGTTCGCTCCTACATCAAGACTCACCCGAGTCTGGTACTTGATGCATCTTAATGAACTAAGTACCTTAAGCCTTCCTCTAGAAGTCTCAATATGGGGGAACTATTCAGCCTCTGCCTCATCTCCTGGAAGCTCTACTAGTATCTCTCTAACCACACGAAGGGTTTCTCCTTCTTCATCAAGGCTGATAGTGGTGCTGCAACTCTGGAGAAGTCTGGTACAAAACTATGGTAGTAACCAGCCAAACCCATGAAACTATGTACCTCTGTCACACTCCTGTTTGGATCCCATGCATGTACGACCTCAATCTTCGCTAGATCCAATTCATCTCCAGCATCTGAGATGACATGTCCCAAAAAGTGAACCTCTCAGATCCATAACTGGCACTTATAGAGCTTAACATAAATATGGTGTTCTCAGAGTGTGTATAGTACTACCCAAAAATTGTAGGCATGCTCCTCCTTAGTAGTCTAGTTGATCAGAATTTCATCAATAAAGACTATGACAAAGCGATCGAGGTATGGATGTATGATCATGTTCATGAGTCACATGAACACAGTTATAGAATTGGTTATGCTAAAAGGCATAACCAAGAACTCTTAGTGTTCATACCGACATCTGAAGGTCATCTTCTTCTCATCCTCATCTCGAACTCTGAGCTGGTGATAGCTAGATCTCAGGTCTATCTTCAAGAACCACCCTGAACCCTTCAGCTGATCAAAGAGGACATCAATCCTCAAGAGTGGGTATATATTCTTCATGGTCACCTGGTTATGGTTATGGTAGTCGACACAAAGCCTCAAGCTCCCATCCGCCTTCTTGGAAAGCAGATTCAGGGCTACCTAGGGAGAAACACTGGATCAGAAGAATCCCTTCCCCTGCAAGTCATCTAGTTGTACCCCCAAATCATGAAGCTTAGCGGGATCCATCTGATATGCTGGTGTAGATATCAGTTCCATCCCTGGGTATATGTCAATGTATAAGTCCACCTCTCTGCGAGGAGGTCATCCTGGAACATCTTCAGGGAAAACATCCATGTACTGGTCCACCACTATAGGATAACTCGGACTATCCTCATCAAATTCTCTGAGGGTAAGGCTGGCCAACTGATGAGTGATCAGCTGCACCGTCCACTGAGTAAGTACGTCCTGCACTTCAAACGATCTGTTCTCACCGGTGAAGGTAAACATAGACCCATCCAAGCAGACACTCCACACTTTTCACCTACTATAGTCGATCTGAACATAGACTTTAGATGACCAGTCTATAACCAAGATGACGTCGTAAGGCCGCGATATCCCTACGAGGAGATCCTAGCTGAAGATCTCTCATCCGAGATTAATCTCGCACTACCTGCCCTAGTGCGTAATCATCGAATCTTCTCCTGTAAGAGTCTCTATCCGTATGTATCAAGCCAACAGCTCTGTTGGAATCTTTGAGATCCAAACGAGGGCAATGGAAATGAAAGAGTGACTGACACTTGTGTCTATAAGAACTGTAGCTATGGTGGAGTAGACACAGATCATACCTCGATTCATCTCAGGAGAACCCTAATCATAATACTCAATTTCCTGGAGCAGAGCTCTCCCCTGTCCACCTACACCCTATGGTCGGGGTGGACCTCCTGGAGATGGTGGCAGAAAGACCTCAAATCATCACCCACCACATGTTGAACGACCTACTCCTCTACCACATCTGCATGTTCCCTGCGGACCGCCCCGATCGAATCTACATCTCTAACTGGGCTGTCCTTTGACCATATCCTGATCATCTGTATGGAGGTTCGGATAGTCACAAGCCTTGTGACCATGCCCGCCGCATGAGTAACATTTTTTTATCCTAGAATGACTGGATATGCCTCCACTATGACCTCCCCACACAACCGATTCGGAGTCGTGAAGTCGTCCACCTATAGTTCTGGTCCTCTTGGAGCTCTACGACATCTATCTGCTGCCAGCTGTAGAAGACTCCACTGTATGTCAACTAGTGCTGGGTCTCGCTGCTGGGGACTGGTCAGCAAGGAAACTCTTTACTAAGAGGGCTCGCTCCAACACTCTTTCCTGAGTTTGGATTCTAAGGGAGGTCATTGAAGCCCTGATCTCTCGCCTGAGTCCCTACTCAAAAGTCATGGCCCTGAAGAATGGGTATCACACAATATTTGTGGAGTAGCATGAGAGGTCTGTGAACCTTGTTGAGTACTGAGATAGAGTCATGCTAACCTACTATATATGCAGTAGTTCCTGTATCTGCACAGCTCGTAGGGTGGTTGGGACAAACTCCATCCGAAATAGGCTCTCGAGGTCAGGCCAGAGTAGCGTCATCACATCATATACCTGGAGAATCAGACTCCACCATCTTCCCACTGCTTCCTGGATGAGACTCGCGGCAAAGATCACCATAAGTTCTGCTGGTGTCAGTACCAGTCTGACGACTCTCACCACAACCTCCAGCCAATACTCAGCCACATGTGGGTCCAAATCTCCCCTGAACCTAGGTGGCCTCTAGCACTGGAACACGTACAACACACTCAAGATACATGCATCGTATGCTGCTGGGGAAGGTGGCATCAGTGGCCCAATAGAAAGTGGTACGCTGGTACCTCCGTTGTTGTCTCTACTGGAAGAGGGCCCTGCACTGAGGCCTTGTCACAAAATGAGATATACGTTCGTACAACTCTCGAGGATCTAACTGGTCTTCCGGGGGAGGAATACTAAAAGAAACAGATGCGACATGGTCAAAGATTATACCTGGTGAGCTGACCTGGTTGAGCTGACTTATGGAATTTTTTTTGAAAAACACACTTTAAATTAGTGTTTTCTTGCACTAAGTCTGAAGTATGTTGTCAGGGTCCTGGTGTATGGATAAGTCGGCTACCGCACCAACACTGGACTCCCTGAACTGAAAACCACACTCAGCACCGATAACACTATTGCTTCATAAAAAAGAAAGATTAGAGTCCTAAGTTCTGTAGTAGAACTAACTCCTTTGATACCAGTTTGTCATGTCCCGTCCTTGGGACCCGTGCTGTGAATACCTCAAGCCCAACTTCTATAGGCCAGGGGCTGGTGACTAACACGAAAGGTGTAAATACCTAATACTGGTACGAAACTGCCTATATAAAATGTAAACACACCCAAAAGAGTATGAGTTGAAGTAAAACACTAAGAAAAATAGTATAAAAAGGAGTCCTGAAAAGTAAAACTGCCGGAAATACAAGCCCAACAGGAATGTACAAGTACAACTGAAAAACAAGTACAACTGAAGAAATTGTAAAGCAGTTACAAGGTCATCCTCCGGGGATTCCTAACTGAAGTGTAGGTATAGATATCCTCCTTAGCACTCCACGTCGGTCAGTCTCCTTCGTGCACCAACTTGTTGTAAGGACCACCTCTGGGTACCGTACAGTCTTGCTACTCTGATCCTCAGTCAGCGACATCTGTTGTCTGCAACCAACACAACAAGGTGTGGGAATATCCCGTTCATGGGTGAGTATAATGATACTCAATAGGGACCCCTAGACCCTAAATGTCTCAGAAAATCAAACAAGGATAAACCAAAAAGTATGAAATCAGTAGATAAACCCACTTAGGTATATGCCCATACATATACCTATGTTATCATGTAATCCATATCAATCATGAGGTAAACACAAAATTTATTGACTCATCTCAACCAGGATTTTTATTCACATTGTCAAAACCATGACAGTTGAATAACTCATCCTCTGTCGAGTACAGTGAGCCTGCCGCCAACTATAATGCGCTTGCCACTAACCTTGTACTGTTGAGGTACTCCTCCTGTCAAGTACCGTGGGTCTTCCGCACTTACACAGAGGCACTCCCCATTGTGGGTCTACCACCAACTACCAGAAGCTCCCCCTAACAGCATTCAGAGGTACTCCTCCTATTGAGTACCATGGGTCTTCCACCAACAACGATGAGCTCCTCTACCATGGGGTTGCTACCAACTACCAGGCCCTCCCCACTAGGCTAGTCAGATCACTCCGAGTCGAATCGGTTAAGCATTTTTAAGGTCTCCGCCAGCTACTAGGTCTCGTACTCTGCTCGCTCATCACCTGGAGGGTCTGCTCCATGAGCTACAATTCGATACTCCAACAGTCACGAAGTCCCACGTAGAATTATCTCAAAGTTACGCCTCATCATAGGGGTCTCGATGCAAAAAATGGCGCGTCAGTAGGATGTCCGGTCTGTTAGTTATAATCTTTTAAGTCCTAGGGGCCCGGTTGGATTAGTGTACGATCCAACCTCACCAAGTCTCAACATTACCAAAAACTTAAGTAGGGTATATTCAAAGGGACCGTCGCATTCCTAGAATACCATTTCCACTGACAGTTTGTCAAACGGACGTCCGGTGCTAATGATATGGCCAAAGAAATTAAAGGGTGTCCTTAATAGGCTTGGGCCCGGTCCGACCTGGTTAGACTGACTCAGCCCAACCCAGAATGGGCCGAAGTGGTATGGATCAACACAGTCATCCCACTCAGTTTGTTCTGGTCCACTCGGCCCGGCGCAGCGGACTGCGGGGGGTGTTCGGCCCAGAGGTCGCCGCATAGGCAACTCGGCCCAGAGGTTGGGCCCGGTTCGGCCAGTGCCGCGAGGGGCGTGGTTTGGTGGGTTGGACGGGGAGGTCGGCAGGGTTCTGGGAGGCCGCGTGGGGTGTGAGCGGGCCAGTATGGCACCGGGCAGGGTGCGGGCAGGCCATGCAGGGCGACAGGCCGGCCGAAAGGGCACTGGGAAAGCCGACGTGGCGTCGGGCTGGGCAAGCAGGAGGCAGCGCGGGGTGAGGGCCAGGCGCATGGTAGGGCATGCGGGAGGCCGTAGGGGGCACCGGGTAGGGCTTAGGCAAGCCTCGGGTAGGATGGCGGGGCATGCGGGAGGCCGCTGGGGGCCGGGCTGGTGGTTTCTGCACGACTCGGGCCCGTGCGGGCAAGTGAAGTTTGGCTGGAAGCATCGGTGTGCCGCGAGGGCGGTGCGATTCATAGAGTTCGTGGGTAGAGCAACCTTTGTCATTTACGCTTGCATCACCATCACCTCATTACCATACCGAAGAAACATCACAAAATATTAATGGATGGAGTCGGTACATGTTAGTTTGGTTCGCACCCTCCGCTTTTAGAGGTGATATCAATTGGTTCATCAAAATAGAACGATGAACAAAAATTTCATAAAAAACTTCACATTGATTCCTTTCAAATGAATATGATGAAAAGAAATGTATATTACTCAATATAATCCACCTACCTTTGTTGGAAATTTTTTGTTCTTTGTTCGTCGATAGATTTGCGGGAATAAGACGAAGAGAATCGTCTTTCGTCGTGTCTGCCAAGTACTCCCAAACCCTAGTTGCGTCGGCTCATTGACGATGCTCCACGTCGGCAGGTGTCCGGGGAAGAATTCGAAGAAGGATCGTCACCGGCATTCTTCGTCGGTGGAGTGTTCTATGTTCTTCATTGAGAGATTTTCACCTGAGCTCTCGTCTTCACAAGTTCCACCCAAATTCCAAGTGCAATAATATTAGATGGAGTTATCTAATATTTCGTTGGCACAGAAAATTCAAAAGATAGAAATAAATAATTGATTCAACTCCCCTAATTAATGCTTTGTAGGTGGAAAATTAATTAGGGGAGGTCACGAGGCTCCCCTTAATTGTGGAGGATTGTAAAAAATAAATTCTAGGGGAGGTGAAGAGGTTACCCTAATTTTATGCGAGGCTAGATAGTCTTCTCCACATTAATGGGGAGTTTCAAGGGGTTAAGAGCTCAAGTTGTCCCCACCTCATATATCCTCACATGGGAGGTTGGATTCTTGTGGGACCCACCACCATAACCTCTCATGGGAGGTTAATGTTTGGTTACCCCACCTCCACCTTCTAAGTGGAGGTTTTAACCACCACACACCAAACAACAACTCAAATAAAATAATGTGGCACACTTTATTTTATTATTTTTCATGGAAACCCAAAGACAAACTTTAATTCTCGACCATCTTCCATTGAGGTGAAAGTCTTTTTAAGCGAATACGACACTATGAGTTCAACGATGCCCTCATATTTCAATTATGAGTATCGGTTCAAAAGTTATAAAATCATACTCGTATGTTTACTGAACGTACCAGAACAAAACATCAAAAATTGATTCCGGGCACACCGGGCCACGGAATGATGCGCCGTAAATTTTCACGGACTCGTAAAATACCCATGTATTTAAGGAAAATTTTTCCATGGGAATTCCCAGTCATTTCAATAAAAATTTATTTAATTCTATTAATAACCTCTTTTTAATGACTAGTTTGATAAGTCTTTATGTGCTTGAAATCGGTGTTGCGTGTAGTGCAAGTTATTGAATTATTTTGAAGAAATAACATACTATGAAAGCATGGGGTGTTACATAATATATTGGAAAATTTATATACTATTATACATGAAGAAGAAATATCACACTATGTTTATAAATATAATGAAAATTAGAATTACCTTGATGAATGTAATAAGTATAATTTTATACCCTTCTACATGGATGAATTACTATATATGGGTACTAAATTTCTTATGAAAAATTTATTTTAATTAAAATAACTTAAAAATAAATTATATTAGTATTTTCTACAACCATAAAATTCATATTTACCTTATGAAATAAATTATTAAATATCAAAACTCATATTATAATTCATTTATATAAAAAACTAAAACAAACAACCACTTATAAAAAATCAACCAAAACCAAAAGAAATTTAATAAAAAAATTAGTACCGATATAAAAATAAAAAAATATTAAAATATGACCTCATAAATATTAAAACCCCCTTAATAAAATTTGAGAACACACCCATATAACATGACCCCCAACAATGAGAATGGAAGGATTAAATATAATCAATATCTTTACAAATCAAATCATTTAAAATATCATCATTCACTATAATCATGTTATATTAACGTCATTATTGAACACTTGTTTATTTCTTACAGGGTTTATAATAGCCATGAATTTATTTTAGGATTATAATAATATAAATTATGGTATATAAATACCCAAAGAATGTTATTTATTTTAAGAGGCATGAGATTCAAATTTTACCAATGTTGTTATGGTCCTATGTTACATAATCATTATTTTTCGGGGCTACTTTTTATTGTGTTTCTGATGGAGTAATATTATGAACTATCTCTTAATAAACCCATTAAAATCCTTATCATTTATTTTTTTCTTTGAATATTTTTTTTATTAATTCTACTATATCTAATGTTTGACAAGGAAAATATATTATTTTTAATGAAAATGAAAATATTCCCTTTCAGTCAAAAACATTTTTCCTTTGATATCCATGCTTAAAAAACAAAATATTTTATCAATATTAACAAATGATGGTTAATGTAATTTTTTATTTTTTTTTAAAATTTTTGGGTAATGGTTTGAAATGGATATTTTTATAATTTTATTAATTAAGTACTTTATACATTTTCCAGAAAATGAGAATGTAATATTAGTTTTAACATGTATGGTATGAATGATATTTCACACCCTCGTGATTATTCAATGATTTAGTGAATCCATTAAAATTTTACAAGGTAATATTCAGTGGAATTTTTTAGTTTTTTTGATATAATGATATATAAAA
Organism: Viscum album; assembly: GCA_963277665.1. NCBI lineage: Eukaryota > Viridiplantae > Streptophyta > Magnoliopsida > Santalales > Viscaceae > Viscum > Viscum album. The sequence continues at coordinate 1,330,543,080 of OY728165.1, read as the reverse complement.
TAAATAATTTCAATTAAAAACAATATATTCTTCATGAAATGTTCCAACAAATATTTTCTGATCATTTTATACATATGATGTCATATAAAAATGTTTCATAAAATTTCTTAGAGATATGATCTAATGATACTATCATAATTCATTATGTGTATCACTGATAAGTATGATGTAATTATTTTTCTAAAACTCGTTCTATTTATTTCTATTATCCAATCCTGAATTAATGAAATCATTAAAAAACCTAGTTTTTTCATTGGTGATTCTATGATGAAATATTAATTAATCCCATTACATAATCAAATTTTATGATATGATTAACGTTTTATGATATTATTAAAAATGAATACGAGTTTCTTTATGTTTTTAGTGGGAATATAATTGTATAACCCTATAATTCACAAGGTAATGATTTTTGTCTCGTGAGATAAAAAGGACTGGAATAGGGAGTGGTGATTTTTTAACAAGGGTATCTGTCAATTATGATAGTATTGGGAGAAAAAAATGACTAAAATTAATTATTTGTGAGTGTGACCAAGATATTGTTATTATATTATGAGTTAAAATTGACTAATATGATGTTAGGGGGGTGGTACCAATCAATAATAATATCCTTGGGAGTGATCCTTGAATACTACTAAAATGATTTTCTATGGTATGCGATTTCCAAATAACAGTCTCCTAAGACAATATTATCCTCTCATAGATCATTTTTTATGAATTTGTTAAGATTTTATTCATATAAACACCAATGAATTATTATAGTTCTCATTATTATTATAATTGATAGATAAAATATTATTTTTTAATGTTACACTCAGGATTTCTTACCCTTATTCTAATATTATGTTAATATCTTTGTGGATTTCCTTTATTAATAATCTAAAATCAAACATTCTTATGTTTCATTTAACATGGTTTCAAATAATGGTTTTAATTCTATTATTCCATACAAGGTTATTAGATTTAAGGAAAATTTAGTAGATGATTTATATTATTTATGAACTATATGATTAGGTTTCTATGTTATTTAAGAGTATTTAATAATTAGTTAAAACAGATTACATAAAATGTCCTTTGGTGTTAATGAGAACTATTTTTTTTTTATTTTTTCGGTGGCTTAAATTTGTTCATGTTTATCCTTTTCAATTCAATAAATGTAATGATTAAATTTGTATACTTGGAACCTGAAGTACATGATTTTGGTTATATTAGTTTGTATAAGTGGTCAACATATAAAAATTTAATGATTTGGATAATTTAATGTGATGTTAAATTAAGATCTATGGATACCATCTTTGGTTTTATGTCAATTTTTTATAATCTATTTTAACAATTTCAAAACCCCTTTTAGGTTTTATGTGATGGGATTTTGAGGTGATTTGAATAATTTTTTACCATTTATGAAGAATGATATATTGAGATTAATGTGACCTATTGGGTTAGTACATGATTTAATTTAAAGTTAAATATTTTCTATTTCATAGTGGTATATAGATAACATTTCTTTTTAGAACATGGATCAATGATACGATGTTATTTTTGATATATTTATGGTTCGAAAAAGGATTATATTTCTATTTATTAAATTAAAGTGGCTGATGCTAATTTGGTGAAATTCAACACATTATAATATTATGTTGTTATTTATCATGGATATTAATGATTTTTTAGGATTTATTTTGAGGTATATATAAATATAAGATTTTACATTTAATTAAATTTAAAATTTAATTGGGAAGTATGAAATTAATTTTTTTGAGATTTATATTGAAAGTTGGAAGATCAAAATTTTGGTTAAAATATTATATAATTATGATGTTATTTTTTATAATTTGGACATACGGTTATTTATAAAATTATCTATGTGCAATATTTGTTGTTATTATGGGATATTTGGATTTTATTAAGTTGAATTATAAGTTTTTTTATTTATCTCCCATTATGCCACGAAATTGTATTTGGTTAATATTTAAATATAAAAGGAATTGATTACTATTCTTTATCAAATAATTATTCTAATTTTAGATATTAAGGAATAAAACATTCATCATTACTACACATCTATTGGACCAAAATAAATATTTGTGGTGCAAATCCATTGAAGAGTGAAATTATACTAACTAAGTTGCTATATTACCTTTGAATCATTTTTTTGATAGTAATGGAATTCTCCAAAACTAGAAAAATTATCTTTAATTTTTTTATTGTTACCTTAGATTTAGATGAATTGATTTTCTTTCCTACAGTTAATCGATTTTTTTTGTGGTAGTTTTCTTTTTGATTATAATTTAATTTCCTGGGATAAAAATTCTATGTCACTCCACGTAATTATATGGATATTAAATTTTCTTCATCCATGTCTATATATTCAAATGATATTAATGTTCTACTATCAAAATATAGAGATATTTGTTATTCCAGATGTCAATTATAATTATCTTTCCTCTTTTCATGATGATGTTTTGTTAACCATTTGTATATTTTGGGTTTTGAGAAATGAAATTTTTAAATATCAAAATCTTCATTTTAATGAAAAATTAAAAATATGTGTAAACTTTTAGTGGGGGGGGGGTCTATAAAACCATGATATTTTAAAATAAGATCATTATTTACGATAGTGTATATGGTAATCCACCCCAAACATAAATGACCCATGAATTACTTGTATTCAAATATGACTATTATAACATATCTTTATATTATTAGGTAAGATTATTATTTATTGATTTATCAAATAAATTAAAATACAATTGTTTTTATAATTTTAATATATAATTATTATATTAGGATAAATTAATTTTTGGAGATGTTATATTATTCCTACAAAATACATTTCTTTCAAAAATGACTTTTACATCATTTTGATAGAAAATATTGAATATAATTTTTAACCCTTTTAAAAATTTAATTTTATAAAATGAATTAAATTTATGAAATAAATATCTAAAAAAATTTGGTGGTCAATTTATAAGATATTTTTGGAAGAAATTTATTTTCGAGTGAATATTTAAAATACAGGTTTTTTAAAAAACTATATTAATTCTTCCAAGAATATAAACATTTAGTTTTTCGTTAAATGGTTCTGTAGTTAATTTTTTTATTTTATATATTCAATAACCCTATTAAGATCACATAGATCAGTTTTTTGTTGAATTTGGTATGAAATAATTTATTATATGTAAACAAAATTGCAAAAAAAGGTTTTTATGCATGAATTGTGTTTTTTATCTTAATAAATTGTATTAATTACTATTTATGAATTGTTTTAATGAAATTTATATATTATATATTCATTATAATGCATATCTTTAATTTAATAATTTTTAATCTTTATATAAAAAGAAACCATGTTTTATATTTACAAATGAGTTTTTATAAATAGTAGATTCCATTTAAATTTGTGTTCATAATTTTAAAATTAATTTTTTCAACATATAAAAATTCACTAGTGAAAAATGGGATCTATTAATTAAATCATATTTTTCTAGTTTTGAATATATTCCCATTTTATTTTGTGTTAATATAAATAGTAATCATGAATAAATTTACACCTCGGTAATGGGTAAATCAAAGTAATATTGTTTAAAAAAAGAAAGGAGTTGTACAAATTTTCATCCTAATTGTTATTGGATGAACTTAATTCTACCCTTATCACCATATAATTTAATATTTATTGTTTAATGGAAAATTTTCGAGTGAAATGTTGTATACAATATTTAACTCAAAAAACTAATTACAAAGTACAATAATCATGGTTTTAATTGTCTCTTATTTTAATATATTAGGAAAATTAATAGATAAAAATATATATAATGTTAAGATTTTAGAATAATAAAACTATTATAATTATTTAAATTTAGTTAATAAAATTTATGAAAGTATATAACTACCTTAAATGATAACGAATTTCAAATATAGTAATTTTTCAATTAATAGAAAAATAAAATAAGTGACCTAAAATGTAACAAAATATATTAATTTGACTGATTTATTATGTTCCAAGAATGTAAAATAAATATATATATGAAATAATAATCATTCAAATATTAAAAAAAATCAAATTCAAACTTTTAATTTTATTATTATTCTTTCAAAAATAAATGAAAAATGCCAAAGTATACATTAATGATATTTTCTATGAATAGTATTTTATTAAAATATTTCAAAACAAAAAAATATTGATAATGGATTTGGTTAAATAATATATGATTTAATTTAATATTATTTATAAATTTATGAACTAATTTTTATGTTATTGATATTATAACCCTTTAAGAGTATAAATGAATTTATAATTGTAACTGTTAATATTTGTTAACTAACAAGTAAAAATATATATTTTAAATTACAAAAAATCTATCTAAATTTTATTGGATTATCATTTTTAAACTCCATATATAAATTAATCCCAATAGATATCGATTTTGAATCATTTTCCAACAGAATTTGATTGTTATATTTTAATCTTTTCAGAACTCTCATGAGGGGCCCTCCATTCAGTTATAAAAGGGAACCCCTAATTTCAATTAATTACACCACATTCAGAAATATATCAAGAATTTACACTAAAATATTTCTTTTCAACTTCCACAGACATAGTATAGAGGTTTTTGTTTTCCCAACAACCCAACAATAGAATCCCCTAGAAGAAATCCATAAGAGTTATTTCAGAGAAAATGAAATCACCATAATTACTAATATTTTTTTCTTTCTTCTTTATATCTTATAAATATATCATAAATATTATGAAATAAAAAATTTATTAACATAAAAATAATTATTTTTTATTATTATTCTGAAATCACTAGTATCTATCTTCTTCCCCATCAAATTTGAATTGAATGTATCTCTCATGCATACATATAACTTACCATCTCCACGTAGCGATTATATTTTTATTTCACAACCATTTATCATGGGTTGTTGTTATTATGGGATTAATTTTTATACATGATACTTATGAAATAATTAATATTATTTAATTATAATATTACATAAAAATCTTAACCTTACAATCCATTGGAAAATGATAATGTCCCTCGTGAGTATATAGGGACTATCACCTCCATGAAGCGATGTGATTCATCTTTCATTACAATACTAAAAATATGTTAATGGGGATAGATATAATAGATATATAAGACATATATAATATAATATTTATTCTAACATTTTTAAATAATATTTACTTTTCTTTCATCCTTTCTATTGATAAAATAAAATTATGTTCACCTATACATACGATCTATGGTCTCTATAAATGGAGTAATTCATTATATTTCTCTACTTCTATAGAGTGGAATATATATATATATATATAATTAAACTAAATTATATTTAAATCATGATTAATATTAATTTAATGGTATATCAATGATCATTATAGCAAGACCAAATCTATTGAATAAAAACAAACATGAAAATGTAGTAGATATCTCCCAGAACAATGATTTTCATAACATATTTTTAATAAAATGGTTATAAAGGGGTATAAAAAAATAATATATGTTTTTATATATATTATTACGGTATATTATCATGTTTATAAAATATCTATATTTATTATTTATGTGGTTTTAATTCATATAATGGAATTTAGACTTGAGGAATGGAATTTTTATCTAACATTTTTTTCATAGAGAATGTAGTGATATTAACCAATTTTTCCTTTTAGATGGTGTATATAATTACCATAATATCATTTATTGATTATTCTCATGAAAATTATTAGATATTAATAACTATATAAGGTTCATTCTATTATGGATCTTAGTATTCAGTGTAATTTTTGGGGTGTGGGTTTTTGTCACAATCTCATTTGTCACATATATAGTTTATTATAAGATATCCAATGTAGAAATATTATTATCAATATATCTTGAAACTAATTACTATTAATGTCATATGGTTACTTATATAGAATATATTTTATTTTCACTTTCCTCTAATTATATGTTAGAGAGTCCAAATGAATTTTTTTAAATAGAATAATAATTATTTCTCTCTTTGGTAAAAAACCATTTTTCATCTTTGTACATGATTTAAAAAAAATCAAGATCATTTTTTATATTATAAGATTATTTTTTATATAGTTATTACCATTTCTTATTGTTTATAATTACTTAACGGACCATTCTTTTAATTACTGGAATGATATACTTTTGAACATTTTCTAAAAATGTCAAATGAATATTTATTTTAATGAATATGGAATGAATGTTATATCCCACAATCATAATTTATAAATGATTTAAATCATTAATTTTATGTTTCTTATTATATTTTCCAATAAAATTATTTCACCAATATCTTAATTTTTTTTTGATTTAAAATTAATAATTTCAAAGTGGAATGGTTATATTTGTCATGAAATATTTAAAGTGATATTTGAAAATGATTTTAAATATTATATGAAATAATTTTATGATTCCAATGTATTACCATGGATATGATCCAGTGGAACCATCTTTATAAATTCTACATTTTTAAACTATAATGATTTTTTTTATGAAACTTGATCCTTTCTACATGAAATTCCAAGATGAACTAATGAAATGATTATCAAACCAATTTCATTTCCCCATGTTGGGATATAATGAAATGTTTATAAAACCTTATTTCTTTTCAAAAATAATGATATGATTAATAATATATGATCTTATGGTACACGTCATCATTATTTTTATTATGTGATTCGTGGGACTGGAATTAAATAGCCCTTCAATACATTGTGTAAGGATTGATTTCACATGATATAAATAGAACTATAATGGGAAGTGAACCATGCTCAATAAGGGAAACTATCCCATATTGTAGTCTTGGGAGTGAACCTTCACTACTATAATGGTTTGGGGAGTGATTCCAAATAACTATGATATCTTTGATAATAAGAAATGAAAAAAAATGAAATTGTATTTTAGCCTTTTGTATATAGCACACAATAAAAAATTACACCATTATTTTAATCTCATGAATCATATTCCATATTTCATTTTTGATTCATATCTGATTAAAATCCTATTTTTAATCCATGACAAAATATGTTCATCATTAACATGAAATGTTTGGTTTTTTAAATGTTACTCTAATGTTATCAAACACTTATACTCATTTTATATTGTTATCTAACATTTTAAACCTTACAGATCATCTTATATCGACTATAAGATGTTTCATTTTAATAAGTTTTGATGAGAGGATTTATATAGGCTATTCCTAATAAGGTTAGAATATATGAAGAACGTTTGGGAGATTATTATATTTTAAACTAGTTTTTTGGTATCCATTTGACACTATTGGAAATGTGGTTTTTACCCACGGTTATTTACCAATGGTTTGCTTAAACTATTGGTAAATAAGGTTTAGGGAACCATTTCCCAAGGGTTCATTAGAACCGTTGGGAAAGGGTACCCCTTTGCCAATGGTTTCATAAAATCATTGGCAAAGGGGTGTTTAAGTTACCATATCCCAACGATTTCATAAAACTATTGGTAAAGGGTACCCTGAACACCACTTTTCCAATTGTTTTTAAAAACCATTGGAAAATATTTTCCCCAAATACAATCGGGCCGCTGCTCTCCCCCATTCGTGACAGAACCCTAAAATCATTCTGGCGCTCTGCTACTCTCACGAACTCACCCATCTGAATAGGTGAAAAATCATCTAAATCATCTAAAATCAAGTATTTTATTCTTTATACACATATGCTACCTTGTTTTTATTGTTATTGATCTAATATTTCTGTTTTAAGTTTGGATTTTGATGTGATTTCACCGTGAAAAATAGGGAAATGAATGAATATTTTGTTAATTAATTAGTTTCCCATGGAATATCATTTGTGTTATAATGTCCATGCTAAATAAAGGGGTAATGTAATAAAAGACCTTGAATAAATTGTGGAAGTTTGGGTATGTTGCTTCTATGATAGGTTTTTTGTTGTGTTTCTTTGTACGTTGTAGGCTGTTGTATGGTGATTGAGGTGACCAGTTGGGATTTGTGATATGTGGGGTTGCAATGTGATGGTTAGTGGGCATGGATGTGACATTTGAAGTTGTGTGATAGTGATGATTTGTGGTGCTGTTGTGCCATGTATAGGTTTTGTGTGATGAGGTTGTGGTGTATGATGTGGTGAGGTGGTTTTGGTTGTGCTGTGGTTTGTGATGTGCAATTGTTTTGTTGTGATATGTGGTTGTTTGGGTGAGAAGGTTGGCTGATGTAACATGGAGATGATGGTTATTGTGAGATGGTGAGTTGTTGTGTGGTTGTATTATTAGTTTCCTGGTTATCTATGGAATAAATTATGCTATTAAAACAAGAAAACAAGATAGTAAATAAATGAGATGGAATAGAAATGGGTGTGTGGTAAATGGATTTAATTAATTTAACATTAAATGAATGGACAATGTAAGTGTGAATGAAGTTGATTATAAATGAAAGTGTGAAATGCTATGTGTCTTGTGTGGTGGTGGTGTGGTGTGGTGCATAGAGTGGTGAAAGTGGTTGTGATGTTTTATGTGTTGTATGGTAGTAGTGAAGTGTGTGATTATGTAGTTAATGTGAACCCATAGGTTGGGTATTTTGTGCTATCTATATATCATGTATTTTATGTTATTTTTACACATTCCCAACCAGAGTTGGATAAACATGCCAACAATTAGAGGTTTTGAGTTATGGGTATTTTTTATAATATCTAGGATGGTGTTTATATGGTTGGATATCTACCATGTCTTCCCTACTCTTCCTTTATAAGTGATTGACCTTGTGTTTTTAAGCAAGATGCGATGTGATTGTCCATTTGTCTTCAGGTGAGATGTACAATGATTTCCCTACTGTTTTTAGGTGAGGTGTGATGTGATAAGGCTATATTAAGATGTGGCATGTGGTTGGGGTCATGTAGGGTATTAGGATGGCACAAGGTTGATGTTATTCTTGTTCCTGATACCATACTAATATTGTTATGGGATGAGGCATGCTGTGATGTGATAACACATTAAGTTCATTTTGGTTTTACATTTTTTCAATAACACATAAGTATATTTTTTTCACATGTGTAGTTGATGCCTTGATTATTTTCTTCCTTAATCATTTACATAAATGTATTTTCTATTAAAGTTCAATACTATTGAATTTTTTTTGACAAAATGACTTATATAAATTATTTTTACAGAATGGATAGAAGTTGGATATATGAAACCGATCGGATCTCAATCGATTTTCAAAACAATTTTGAGTGCTTTATAGATTTTGCATTTCACTATTCTTCAGATAGTGGTTGCATACACAACCCATTTACCAATTGCGTTGGTAGACCTTGGTTGATCCGTGAAGAAGTCAGATACCACATAACCAAAAATGGTTTTCATGCAAACTACTTTGTGTTGTATCACAATGGGGAGAAAATGAAATCTCAAATTGTTGATGATCGAAATGAAAGGACTGGAATGGAGAATCTGTTAGATGATCGGTTTCCATTTATTCGTCATCATAGAAAATAAAGGATTTTGACTCATGAAGACTTCGATATGAGGACAACTGATGCATCTAGTGAAAATGATGATATTGATAGGGTGAAAAAATTGAATGATGTTGCCACGAATCCAGTATATTGACAATGCGATAAAATGAAAAATCTAGAATTTTTAATCTGATTGTTTCATGGGAAAACTATGTGTGGGATTTCTAATACAACAATCGATTACATTCTTACCCTCTTGAAGGATTTACTTCTAGATGGTGCAGATATTCCTTCAAACCACTATATAGCATGGAAGTTAGTTGAGGAACTTGGATTTTCAAGAAACAAAATTCATGCTTTCCTGAAGGATTGCAGTTTATTCTGGGAGGAAACTGCGGAACGAAATGATTGTATAAAATGTGTCACATCCCACTAGAAGTGAATATCTGATGGAACACCATCCTGCGTTCCACAGAAAGTAATGTGGCACATTCCATTGATCCCTATACTCTAGAATCTTCTTATTTCTAATGACATATCAATAAAAATGAGATGGAATGATACCGAGAGAAGGAAGACTAATGATGAGTTGGTTCATCCTGCAGATGAATTTTCATGGAAGAGATTTGATGCTCGACATCCTAATTTTGAAACTAACGTGCATAATGTGAGGTTGGGTCTTTCATGCGACGGTTTTAATCTGTTTGGGCAGATTCTTACTTCGCACAACACATGGCCAGTTTTTATACACATTTATAATCTTCCCCCATGGTTGTGTATGAAAAAACCTTTCACATTCATAAGTATACTCATATCTGGTCCTTCTGATCCTGACATTGATGTTTATGTATACATGAAACCTTTAATAAAAGAGTTGATACTTCTTTGGGATGTGGGTGTGCGCACATACGATTCATGTTCTAAATAAATATTTCAGATGCGTGTTGTACATATGTGGATGATCAATGATTTTCCGGCTTATGCAATGATGTCTGGATGGAGCACGAAGGGAAAACTGTCATGTCTATTTTTTAGGAAGAATACACGATCCAGAAGACTGAAACGTCATTGTAGTTTCAGTTTTATGGGACATCGACGAATCTTGCCAAAGGATTATCCATATAGAATGAATCTTCGAAGATTTGATAATACCATAGAGACTGATGATCCACCTCAGCGTATGTGTGGAACTGATGTGCTTAATGAATTGAAAGATTTCATTTTTTCGTTCGGGAAGGGTCAAATGAAATCTGGAAAGAGAAAGAATGTTTCCACTGAAACCTGTTACAATTAGAGGAAAATGAGTATCTTTTTTGATTTACCTTATTGGTCAACCAATTTTTTATGTCATTACATCGATTTAATGTATATTGAATTGAATATATACGAAATTTTGCTTTCGGTTCTTCTAAATGTCCATGGGAAGACAAAATATGATTTACGATCTCGGCGTGACTTGGTGGATTGGGGAATCAGACCAGAATTGCATCCTATGTGTATCAGTGAAAATAAATGACAACTTCCATGTGCTTCTTATGTGATGACACCTATGAAAAAAAAATTCTGGAAGTACTTGAGACTATTAGAGTCCCTGATGGTCATTCAAGAAACATATCTAAATGGGTCAACAGAAGAGATTTGAAGCTAAAATCATTGAAGGCTCATGATTATCACGTTCTACTACATGAGTTGCTTCAAATAGAAATCTGTCATATTTTTTTAAATAATTTAAGGGTTGTTGTTATTCGGTTGTGCCATTTGTTTAGAGATATTTTTACTAAGATGTTGTCCAAGTCTTTATTGAAAAAAATATTGATAGATGCCCCATTAATTTTGTGTGAGTTGGAGGAAATATTTCCTCCATCATTTTTCCCATGAATGCTGCATCTGACTGTCCATATTCCCACTGAAATACTTCACAGAGGACCTGTTTCATTTCATTTGATGTATCCACCTGAAATAAATATGTTCACATTAAAGTCTTATGTCTGAAACAGAAATCAACCCGAAGGATCTATCGTGAACTGTTACCTGGCTCAAGAATGTATGGATTTCTGCTCGATGTATTTGTCTGATCACACTACAAAATTGAACAGACCAAAGAGAAATGAAGAAGAACAGTATGAGAAAATTGAACCCAGTTTTCCATCACTTCCTCAAACAAGAGGAATTCCTGGATCATATGCATTGAAGACATTAAGCCATGAAGAGCGGGAGATGTCACATCGCATAGTTTTGTTCAACTGTGATTTTTTTGATCACTATATCAGGTAACTAAATTTATTATATATTTCATACATATATATCTGTTAAAGTATTGATATTTTTTATCTACAGGGAACATAATACAATGATAAATTGGAATCATTATTCTTTATCTTTGAGAAGGACAGAGACTTTTCATAGAAAAGAGTTTTGTTCTTGGTTAAAAATGAAGGTAAAAATATTACTGTTTAAATTAGTTATTTCAATTTATAATTAAGTTTAACAGTCATTTATATTTGAAGTATTGAGTTTTTCTGCTGACTCTGTCTCTGAGGAAATAAGAGCATTGGATTTTGGTCCTAATACCGTGGTTCGTGACTGTAAATCAATTGTTATCAATGGGTACAATTTTATTGTCACTGAACGAGAAAAGAACATGAGAACACAACATGATGGTGTGTCAGTTATTTCCACAATAGATTTTTATGACAGTACATCACCTAGTAGACCGCGATTTGAAAATTTGGGTAATTATGGAGTCATTTAGAAAATAATAATATTGGATTATTACTCTCTTGGACGAGTCACAATGATGAAATGTCATTGGTTTGATTCAATGACGAGACATGGAAAATTTATTAATGATTGTGGATGTCGAGTAATTAATATGACTCACACTCTTGCTACTAAAGAACCATATGTATTGGAATCAATGGATAAACAAGTTTTTTATGTCAAAACTTCGACCTGAATTTTGTGTCCTAGTTGAAGTAATTCCAAGATGTATTTTTGATAATGGTGATGATGGAATTGAAACTGTACCTATTTCCATTGGAACCAATCCATTTATTTCTTTTTATGACTCCAATAGCTCAATTGTTAGAGTTGATTGTGAACCTAAAGATGTGGTTGAAAATATATAGAATCATTCATCCATGTTCTAAATTATTTTTTTTACCTCGAGTTGGGTTGTTACGGTTGGTAATATTCAAATTGATTTAGTATTGATCACAAATATGTTTTAGCTGACTTGACCGTTATGTGAATTTTCAATGTTTATTGGTTGCTGTTTTATTTGAATTGAATTTTCTAATTTGGAATTGAACTGCATTCAAATCCAGTCAAACAATATTTCTAACTTGGTGAACATTACAACTTGTATGATTTATAAAATTCATTCAAGCTCTTCTAAATACACTGATAGCTAAATTACCCATGAATCCCCCTATTACCTCATATATTTAGTTTTTTGGTTTACACATTAGTTTCCTTTTTCTAATTAATTAAATATTTGTTTTCAAAAAGCAGTAAATGGAGCCAATTAAAGAGAGACAAAGGAAAAAAATGATGGAGAACATTAGTCGGATGGCGGAGATGGGCGTTCCACCATTAGTGACTACAGTGAGTACATTATTTCAAATATATATATTTAAAGAATATATAATGTCATGTGATTAATTTTTTGTAATCATTTAAGGAGGATCCACTTATACATTGACAGTTATTCAATGAGGAGCATATTACTAGTCCTAGTACTCAGGCCGGTGGTACAAGGAGGGTTCGTACTAGAGGTGCATGATCAGCTGCGTGTGCCCGACTAGACCATGGACCTCCCACTGACATGCCATCCTTCCCACATTCTGATCCTGGTGTGTCATTAGGGACACATGGGATATTTAGGTCTCCCATGTTTCCGCTACCTTCTCCATCTTCTACCCCATCATTTTCACATCCCATGATGATTCTCACTCCTCGTTCAGAATCTGGTCATACTGATGTCCCATATCCTTTTCCTTCTACATCGGTCTCTCCAAGCTTCTATATTCCATCTTCTTCAACTTGTATTCCACCACAGACTGTTCCATCAGTTTTTGTGGATCCGGCGGCGCTCAGTGATCAGACTGGCGCAAGTATATTTATAAAACCCCAACAAATTTTTATTGCAATATTTATTTTCATTATAACATGTTTTGATAAAATATTTGTTTTTCATTCAGGATAGATACATCTACTGACAGGAGGCGGGGTGTGGACGTACATGCATGTGTTCGGTGTGGAACCGCCATACAAAGGTTATGGTGGATTACAATGAAGTCAACCAAATGGTTGAGAAATCAGGGCAGCAATGTCGGAGTTCTTTTGCAATGCTTTCCAAATACTCTGAAATCATTACCGTCAGCCCGCTGTCATGGAGACATTTGCCACATGAGGTCAAGGATAGATGTTGAGCAGAGATATGGGTAAAAATTCTGTTGTATTTAATTCAATGAATTATTTTCGTATTTATATGAATTAATATTTTGATGTCAGCTTCGATTTAATTTTCCCGATGGTGAGGGTGCTCGAGCAGAACATATAAAGGATTTAGGCGAGATTTAGAGAGCCTACAGGAATGATTTGTATATTGGATGGCGTGATAGAGTTGTAATTGAGTTAGAGGTGGTACTAGTCATGGATGATTATCCTATAGAGAAGTATCGTCAGATGATTACTCATTGAACGAGTACACAGTTTAAGGTATGAATTACATTTGAGGTATTTAAATAATAACTTTCATGTTTTTCATTAATATTATCCTTTTCATTATCGAATTTTATTTTGGAATCATCTGGACAAAATTAAAAAACATTGATGCAAAAAATACCTCCACACACTAGGATCTACGACGATGCCAGATCATGAGAGGAATCAGGTATGACAAGTTTTTATTTGTTTTCTTTACAACTTACATTTCCTTTTGTTTTATAAATTATTTAATCATTTGCTAATGTTTTCATATAAATTTATTTTTCAATGGTATTGTAGAGGATAATACATAATATTGAAGGACGTGTACCTCGAGAAAAACTGTTTTGCTGGAGTAGATGGAAAAAGGACGGAAGTTCCATCAACGAAGCGACTCAGCATCAGACTGTAAGTTTTAATTTGTTGATTTTATATTTTAATATCTATTTTGTAACTTAATAATATATTTATACTTGTAACAGGTTTCTTTAGAGGCCCTCGATGCCCAAGAACAAGACAATTTTGGGCCAACAGATCACTTACATCAGGTATTGGGAGAGGAGCATCCTGGAAGAGTACGCTGCTGAACTAGGATAGCCCCGACGAGGTATTGGCCCTACTCAGGTACGAGATGTAGTGCCACCAAGATGCAGCATGTTAGGGCACAGGAAGAACATGGTGAGAAAAGGTCCACATAGACGGCAGAACAGTCTTCTATGGAAAACCGTTCATTTATGAAATTTATTGATGTTATACGTCCAACACTTCCAGGAAAGGCTAGACCAGCTTTTGATGAGTATATGTCATAGATACATTCTATATATAGTGCACCAGGTGACAGTTCTAGTGGTGGTCAGGAAAATGTCCAGATTGACGATGATCAGGGCAAGGAGTCTTATGCGGAAGAGGAGGGAGAGGAGGAGGGCGATGCAGGTAGCGAGGGCGAGGAGGATGGCGAGGGTAAGGAGGATGGCACTGAGGAGGGCGATGATGATGATGGGGATGAGGACGAGGTTGATGATGATGGTTATGATGGTGTTGGTGATGTAGGAAAAATTGTTCCATTACATTTTTGACTAATATTACTGAGATTTGATATTTTATCTATTCTAGTTGTTGGTTTTATCTAGACTTGTAGTATAGTATTGTAGTTGAGTTATTTTTATATATTATCTGTTTTTATGGATGTTGTTGTCTTTTAGTGGTTGTGTGTTTGGAACCCCCCCCTTCCTGGACCATAGACAACCCCCACCATCTTCCTTGGACCCCGGACACCCCCAGATAGACCCCAGACAGCCCCCCAAACAGCCCCCCGGACAGCCCCACCACCCTCCTCCCTAGACCCTAGACAGCCCCCTAGAGAGCCCCCAAGACATCCCCCCCTCCTTGGACCCCAGACAACCCCCCCGAACACCCCCTGCACAGCCCCCCACACAGCCCCCCCACCCTCCTCCTTGGTCCCCGAACAGCCCCCAGACACCGAATGGACCGCCCCCAGGACAGCCCCGTCGGACATCCCTCCACCCTTCTTGATTTCATTTACTACTAGAAATTATATAATATATTTTTTATTTATTTTCATTATGATAATCAAGGTAAATCACATTGAAACATCTAATAAATATCATATATTCTTGGTATGTTATAAAAGAGATGTATTCATTGGGCATGCCATTGTTAGCTCTGAAATGTTTCATAGCACGATAAACTAAAATCTAATCCACACTAAGAATGATATAAAAATATTCTATATCAATGTTCACAATATTTTAATTAAATACCATTCCACTAATAGATACATGAGGATTCTCATAAAATGGACATCATTTTAAGTACATACGGAAAACTGACCAAACGCATTCAGTTTCCATTGAAACATTAGGAGAAAGATCCATGGGTCATATGTGACGTGTATGAATCAACCCCGCCACAATCTGAGGCGCGGTGTGGCCGACACCATTGAAAGTGTCTATCTTTTGTTTCAAAAGGATGTCATTTTAATTGAAAAAGATCAACTGGCATATGGAAAACCGACCAAACGCATTCATATTGTGTAGATATTTTAGCACAATGATTCGTGGGTCATATGTGACGTGTAAGAGTCAACGCAGCCTCAATCCAAGGAGCGGTGTGGCCGACACCATTCACAGTGTCTCTCTTTTGTTTAAAATGGACAAGATTATAAGTGAAAAGAACAAATGACATACAAAAAACTGACCAAAGGCATTCTAAATGGGTTTATGCTTTAGTAAAACGATCTATGGGTTATATGTGACGTTTATGAGTCAACCCTGGCTCAATCCGAGGCACGGTGTGGCTGGGATCACTCTATGTGGCTCTCTTTTGTTTAAAATGGGCAAAATTTTAAGTCCATATAGAAAACTGACCAAACGCCTTCATTTTCTGTTGAAACATTAGAAGAACGATCCATGGGTCATATTTGATGTGTACGAATCAACCCAGCCTCAATCTGAGACGTGGTGTGGCCAAAACCACTCAATGTTTCTGTCATTTGTTTCATAAGGACGTCATTAAGTGAAAAACATCAACTGGCTTACGGAAAACTGAACAAACGCATTTTGATTATGTAGATACATTATCACAATGATCCATGGTTCATATGTGACATGTAAGAGTCAACCCTGCCTCAATCTGAGGCACGGTGTGGCTGACACCATTCACATTGTCTCTCTTTTGATTAAAATGGACAGGATTATAAGTGAAAAGAACAACTGACATACAGAAAACGAACCAAACGCATTCGAAATGTGTTAGTGCTTTAGGAAAACTATCCATGGGTCATGTGTTATGTGTACGAGTAAACCCGGGCTCAATCCGAGGCACGGTGTGGCCGGGATCACTCTAAGTGGCTCCCTTTTGTTTAAAATGGACAACATTGTACGTACATACGGAAAACTGACCAAACACATTATTTTTTCATTTAAACTTTAGGATAATGATCCTTGGGTCATATGTGACGTGTAAAAATCAATCTCACCTCAATTTGAGACACGTTGTGGCCAGCACCACTCAAAGTATCATTCTTTTGTTTCAAAAGGACGCCATTTTAAGTGAAAAACTTCAAATGGCATACGGAAAACTAACCAAACGCAATCGGATTGTTTCGATACTTTAGAAAAACGATCCATGGGTTATATGTGATATGTAAGAGTCATCCCCACCTCAACTTGAGGTGCAGTGTGGCTGACACCATTCACAGTGTCTCTCTTTTGTTTAAAATGGACAGGATTATAAGTGAAAAGAACAACTGACATACAGAAAACCGACCAAACACATTCGAAATGTGTTGATGCATTAGGAAAACAATCTGTTGGTCATATGTGACGTGTAAGAGTTAACCCGTGCTCAATCCGAGGCACGGTGTGGCCGGGATCACTCTAAGTGGCTCCCTTTTGTTTAAAATGGAAAACATTTTATGTACATACGGTAAATGAATCAAATGCATTTACTTTCCATTGAAACTTTAGGAGAACGATCCATGGGTCAAATGTGATGTGAAAGAATCAACCCTGCCTCAATCTGAGATGCGGTGTGGTCGGAACCACTCAAAATTTCTGTCTTTTGTTTCAAAATGACGTAATTTTAAGTGAAAAACATCAACTGGCGTATGGAAAACTGATCAAATGAATTCTTATTGTGTCGATACTTTAGCACGATGATCCATGGGACATATGTGATGTATACCAGTTAACCCTGCCTCAATATGAGGTGCATTATGGCCGACACCATTCAAAATGTCTCTATTTTGTTTAAAATGGACAGGATTATAAGTGAAAAGAACACCTGACATACGGAAAACCGACCAAACGCATTCGAAATGTGTTTATTCTTTAGGAAAATGATCCATGGGTCATATGTAACATGTAAGAGTCATCCTGGGCTCAATCCGAGGCACGGTGTGGGAAGGATCACTCTTAGTGGATCCCTTTTGTTTAAAATAGACAACATTTTAAGTACATATGAAAAATAGACCAAACGCATTCGGTTTCCATTGAAACATTATTAGAACAATCTATGGGTCATATGTGATGTGTATGAATCAAACCGCCTCAATCTGAAATGCAGTGGGGCCGACACCACTCAAAGTGTCTGCCTTTTGGTTCAAAAGGATGTCATTTTAAGTGAAAAACATCAACTGGCTTATGGAAAACCTACCAAACGCATTCGGATTGTGTCGATACATTATAAAAATGATCCATGGGTCATATGGGACGTGTATGAGTTAAGCCCGCCTCAATTTGAGGCACGGTGTGGCCGAAACCATTCACAGTGTCTCTCTTTTGTTTAAAATGGACAAGATTATAAGTGAAAAGAACAACTGACATACGGAAAACTTACCAAACACATTCTAAACGTGTTTATTCTTTAGGAATATGATACATGGGTCATATGTGACGTGTACTAGTCGTCCCCGCCTTAATCCGAGGCGTGGTGTGGCCGACACCATTCACAGTAGTTTTATTTTGTTTAAAATGAACAACATTTTAAGTACATACTGAAAACCAAACAAACGGATTATGATTGTCTTGATACTTTAGTACAACGATCCATGGGTCATATGTGACGTGTACGAGTCAACCCCACCTCAATCAGAGGAATGGTGTGACCGACACCATTCAACGTGTCTCTCTTTTGTTTAAAATGGATAGGATTATAAGCGAAAAGAACTACTGACATACGAAAAATCGACCAAACTCATTCGAAATGTGTTGATGCTTTAGGACAACGATCCATGGGTCATATGTGACATGTACGAGTCAACCCCGCCTCAATCCTAGGTGCGGTGTGGCCGACATCAATCACAGTGTCTCTCATTTGTTTAAAATGTACAGGATTATAAGTGAAATGAACAACTGACATACGAAAAACTGACCAAACACATTCGAAATGAGTTGATTCTCTAGGTAAATGATCCATGGGTCCTATGTGACGTGTAAGTGTAAACCCGAGCTCAATCCAAGGCACAGTGTGACATGGATCACCCTAAGTGGCTCCCTTTTGTTTAAAATGGACAACATTTTAAGTACATACAGTAAACCAACCAAACGCTTTCGGTTTTTGTTGAAACATTAGGAGAACGATCCATGGGACATATGTGATGTGTAAGAATCAACCCGGCCTCAATCTGAGACACGGTGTGGCTAGCACCACTCAAAGTATCTCTCTTTTGTTTCAAAAGAACATCATTTTAAGTGAAAAACATCAACTCGCATATGGAAAACCGACCAAATGCATTTGGATTATGTCGATACTTTAGCACAACGATACTTGGGTCATATATGACGTGTACAAGTCAACCCCAACTCAATCCGAGGTGTGGTGTGGATGACACCATTCACAGTGTCTCTCTTTTTTATAAAATGGACATGATTATAAGTGAAAAGAACAACTGACATATGGAAAACCAACCAAACGCATTCGAAATATGTTGATGCATTAGGAAAATAATCCACAGGTCATATGTGATATGTACGAGTCATCCCCGCCTTAATATGGGGCGTGGTGTGGCCGATACGATTCACAGTGTCTCTCTTTTGTATAAAATGGACTACATTTTAAGAACATATGGAAAACCAACCAAACGGATTTTTATTGTGTTGATACTTTAGTAATACGATCCATGGGTCATATGTAACGTGTTCAAGTCAACCCCGCCTCAATCTATGGCACAGTGTGGCCGAGACCATTCAAAGTGTCTCTCTTTTGTTTAAAATAGACAGGATTATAAGTGAAAAGAACAACTGACATACGAAAAACGGACCAAACGCATTAGAAATGTGTTGATGCTTTAGAAAAATGATCCATCGGTCATATGTGACGTGTAAGAGTCAACCTCACCTCAATTTGATGCGTGGTGTGGATGACACCATTCAAAATGTCTCCCTTTTGTTAAAAACGGATAGGATAATAAGTGAAAAGAACAACTGACATACGAAAAACCAACTAAACGCATTCTCAATGTGTTGATGATTTAGGTCAATGCTCCATGGGTCATATGTGACATGTATGAGTCATCCTGGGCTCAATCTAAGGCCCTGTGTGGTTGGGAACACTCTAAGTGGCTCCCTTTTGTTTAAAATGGACAACATTTTAAGTACATATGGAAAACCGAACAAACGCATTCGGTTTCCGTTGAAAAATTAGGAGAATGATCCATGTGTCATATGTTACGTGTACGAATCAACACTACCTCAATCTGAGATGTGGTGTGGCCATCACCACTCAAAGTTTCTGTATTTTGTTTCAAAAGGACTTCATTATAAGTGAAAAACATCAACTGGCATACGAAAAACCAACCAAACGCATTCGGATTGTGTCGATACATTAGCACAATGATCCATGGGTCATTTGTGATGTGTATGAGTCATCCCCACCATAATAAGAGGTGCGTTGTGGCCGACACCATTCATAGTGTATCTCTTTTGTTTAAAATGGACAAGATTAGAAGTGAAAAGAAAATCTGACATACAAAACACAGATCAAAAGAATTCGAAATGTGTTGATGCTTTAGGAAAGTGATTCATGGTTTATATGTGATTTGTATGAGTCAACCCCTCCTTAATCCGAGGCACGGTGTAGCCAGGATTACTCTAAGTGGCTCTCTTTTGTTTAAAATGGACAACATTTTAAGTACATAGAGAAAACCAACCAAACACATTCGGATTCCATTGAAACTTTAGGAGAACTATCCATGGGTAATATCTGTCGTGTACGAATCAACCCCATCTCAATATAAGATGTGGTGTGGCTGGAACCACTCAAAGTGTCTGTCTTTTATTTCAAAAGGATGTCATTTTAAGTGAAAAACATTAACTAACATACGGAAAACTGACCACATGCATTCGGATTGTGTCGATACTTTAGAAAAACGATCCATGGGTCATATGTGATGTGTACAAGTCAACCCCTCCTCAATCCGAGGTTCGTTGTGGCGGACACCATTCACAATGTCTCTCTTTTGTTTAAAATGGACATGATTATATGTGAAAAGAACAACTGACATATGAAAATCCGACCAAACGCATTCAAAAAGTGTTTATGATTTAGGACAATGATCCATGGTTCATATGTGACGTGTAAGAGTTAACCCTGCCATATTCTGAGGCACGGTGTGGCCGGGATAACTCTAAGTGGCTCTCTTTTGTTTAAAATGGACAACATTTTAAGTACATTTTGAAAACCAACAAAACGCATTCGGTTTCCTTTGAAACTTTAGGAGAACGATCCATGGGTCATATGTGACGTGTACAACTCAACCCCGCCTCAATCTGAGATGCGGTGTGGCCGAAACCACTCAATGTGTCTGTCTTTTTTTCCAAAAGATTTCATTTTGAATGAAAAACATCAACTCACATACCGAAAACCGATAAAACGCTTTCGAAATATGTTGATACTTTAGGAAAACGAACGATAGATCATTTGTGACGTGTACGAGTAAATCTCACCTCAATCCAAGGCACGATGTGTCTGGTATCACTCCTGCTGTATGTATTTTGTTTAAAATGGACATCATTTCAGCTAAAAATATATGGTATACGAAAAATAGATTAAACTATGAATTTAATTCCTGATTCCACATATAATTGTCATCTATATTTTAAATTGAATTTTAAATTAATTATGTATGTTTATAATTACTCTCTGAATTCTAATTTAATTATATATGTGTATAGTTCCAAGATGCATTATATGTTAAATGTGTATGGATTTGTTCTCTATATATATGTGTTAGTTGGTTATTGTAGGTAAAATTATTGTATATGTATGTGTTAGCTTATTGTAGGTACAATAATTGTATTGAAAATGAGAGGGAATGTACAAAATGAGACCATGTTGGCAAATTATAGAGCTGTTGTGCAAATTGGAAGCTTCTGTGCAATTTCCACACCATAGGCTATGCCAATGATTTCAAACCATTGACATAGCATCTCTAGGTTTTTTTACCAATGGTTCTATGAACCGTTGGTAAAAAAATTTTACCAATGGTTTAGAAACCATTATGAAAGAGGAGACTGCTTGGGCTTTCCCAACAGGCCAAACCGTTGGAAAAAACTTTCCCAACGGTTTGGCAGAACCATTGGGATAGGTTATTTTTTCCCCACCCTATCCCAACGGTTCACGGTAAACTGTTGGGAAAAGCTTTCCCAATAGCTTACTTCCCTATGGTTTGCAGAACCGTTGGTATAATAGATAACAACAGTTCTGCATCCTTTCCAAATAGTTTAGAACCATTGGGAAAGACTGTATTTCCAGTAGTGTGATGTTATTTTTTTGTAGTTCTATGTATTGTAAAACAAAATTACAACACCCCGAGATATTATGAGATATATTCTTTTTAATTTCATTTATGTATTTTTTTATTCTACAAAAATATTTTCTTTCACAATAAGAAACACCGTATTAACTTGTAGTATTCACAACACTATACTTGTCTTTTGTTACACAGAATTTGAAGTTTTTTTGGTAGAATTCATTTCACGCAACACTAAGTGTAGATGTTTTTCCATGTTTAAAATAAATATTTTTTGATTATATTATATGTATCCCCAAATAATATTTTACAACACGCAACACTAACTTGGCTCGCAGTACCCGCAATAGTAGCCTTCTTTGATATCTTGGGTTGTATGCAATATCGAGTTTCACTCAACAATGACATATTATTAAAATATTATTATTTAATAGGATATAGAATAGCTATCATGAATAGTATAAACCAAATTTTTAATTTTATATTACATAAACATTAATATTATGTATTTTTTAGATTTGATATAACAAAAAATTCAATTTTACAAATTAAAGAAGTATTTTTTCAAAAAAAATTGTTGTGCCACCTTTTGATGGTGAAAAAACATTAAATATATTTTTTAAAATGTTTATATATTATATATCACCATATAATTGACTTATTTGGATGTTGGGAATCACTATTAACTTAGTTTAAATTTTAGTATTTTTCTAATGAAATTCATATTTTGATGAATACAGAAAATAATGCATTTTAATTCCAAACTATCTTCTAATCTAATTTATTTATATAGTAAGATTATATTTTTAATTTGTTTTAAAGTTTAATTGGATTATTTATTTACCAATTAATAAAATTTTGTTCACTGGAAATAATTTTATATATAAATTGCACATAAACAAATGAAAATCTTTGGTTATATTTTACTTCTTAAAACCCCTATTTTTGGTTTTGATAATGGAAAATAATTTTAAATTATTTTATACTAATTATTTCTTTGGAACTATTAAAAATTTATTAAATATTTGGAATAAGAGGGTGAAAATTGTGTTAATATGTTACTTTTATTTTAATATTATGAATACTACCATTAATAATTTTTATTCACCACAATTACAGATAAGTCGGGTACATTAGGGTGTCTATTAATATGATAAAGAAAATAAAATTATCCTACCACCTTCTAAAATCCTATAGAAAGAATTAATTTCAAATAATTTCACCAATGATTCGGAATTGACCCATTTAATGGATTTTGTTCCATGAAAATTAATTAATTTTAATTAAAACCAATGAAGGTGACAACATGTTACTATCATATATCATATACGTATAATAATTTTAATATAAAAATAAAAGCGATAAAAAATAGAAAATAAATAGTCTAAAAAAATATAATAAAATTATCTACATCATGAGAATTTATTTATAATTTTTATAGAACAAATAAATTCCATTAATGAAGAGACAATAATGATGTAGAAATTATTTTATTGATAGAAATATCCATTGAATGGTTTTGAAAAAACTAACAGAAATATCATATGAACTAATTGATGTTCTACACAGATTTTCTTGGTGAATATGACATTTTAAGAGTTTATTAAATGTTTTTTTGAATTTAACTTCTTGTTTTTCTATTTTATTTAAAGTAAAATAAATGAATAGTGTCAAAATTGACACTATTGATATTTTATAAATAGAACATATATTTAAATAATTCAAAAATAAAAATAATATTTAAAAATGAAAAAGTAAAAATTTTATGGTCTAAAATTTCATAAATTAACCAATTAAGGACAATTTAGTGCACATAAGTAAATATTTATAACTATTTAAATTTTAGAATTTTATTTCCAAAAAAATTAAATAGATTAAATAAGGATAAGTAAAAATTATAAGGATTAAAAAATAAAATCAATTATAAACATTATGTGTTGACTTTATTTAGACCTATACCCATCTTATCATCAAAAGAAATTATTTTGGGAGAATTATAAACCAAAAATTTAATTTTAATATATTTATATTTCAAGACTTTCCAAAGGTTCCCATCCACTCTCTTATAAAAGGGCACATCTCCTTCTCTTTTAACCACACATCCAAATCCCTTTTTCTCCACCAAACCCAACCCATATCTCATACCAACATCCCCCAATTCAAGTTAGTTGTCACCCTTTGAAAAAAAAATCGTATGGAGTCCTTTTGCACATATGAAAAAGAGATACCAGAAAAGGATGTAATTTTTTTACCACCTCTTTCAAAATTCTTTTATTTTTTATAATTTTTATTTGTTATGTTGTTTCCATACTGGTGTAATAAATATAGTATCTTATATATGATGAGATGTTATTATAATTAAAGGAAAACTATATAACTAATTTTAACTATCATATGAATAATAATATCCCTATTCGTTCGTACGTACGACTTACCATCTCCAAGTCGTGGCGTAATTGTATTCAACAATACTTTATTTGACTGAGTATATTGATTATTATAATGGATGTAAATAATTAATATATATAATAATTTTTCATTAAAATTCATATAACTTCCAATTCCATACTATTCATCAATCAATGGAATGATATAGTGGCTCGTGCGTACGTACAACTTACTATCTCCATTACATGATGAGATTTATTCTCCACGTTACCCATTAAAGAATGATTATAACGTATATATAATAAATAAGAATTAAATATATGAAATAATAACACTATCGGATATATATATATATATATATCATTAACATTCTTTCATTTTATTCAATATAGAAACCGAAACAGCATTCATGCATTTGTACAACCAACCATCTCTTTGAATGGTGTATTAGAGTTAATTTATCTATCTATAAAATTGATTTATATAATGAATATATATGATATATAAATCATGGTTTACATTATGGTATTAATTATATCACGATCTATGTAATAATATTCAGAATACCAAGTCATAACACGTGAAATAAATTAAATGATTATTACCCAAAACATTGCTTTAATTAGTAATTGATTAATGAACAGGTAATATAAATTCATAAATGAATCATATATGACATCCTATATTTTATTATGGTTAATTTTTGTGTTAATAATTTGTTTAAAACAACTATATAAGAGTTTCAGACACATACAGAAGACAGGAGACCTAAGGTAAGAGATAATTATGAAATAACATTTTTTATCTGAAATTGTTTATATGTAAATATTTACTGGAGGTATATTTTTCATCCATGTCCATGTTTTTTAAAATTGTTTTTGTAAAATGTTTTATTTTCTTATAATTATTTCTATATTCATTTTAATCCATTTTTGAATTTTACTATATGGTTTGGATGGAAACTTTCTTTAGTTTTTCATATGAGTTACATTTTGACTTCTATGATAAAAGTATGAGGAGAGTTTTTTTAAATTATATGGTATGAATAGATTTTTACACTTTCATAATTACTAATTTTTATTATATTTCAATACAATATTTCACATTTATTTTCTAATTAAATTATTTAATTTAAAATTGCATGAAATTTTTAGTAAAGAATAAGTTTATTAAAGAGGAAATGTTATTTTACTCAAGAACTTGGTTCAAGTGTTTTATTAAAATTATTTCCATATAAGATGATTGTCTTTAAATATGGATATAATTATATCCATTTTATTACAACGATTTTATTGTGTTAATTATGGAATAATATTTTATGAAGGAATGAGGTGTATAAAGAACACATTTTATTTTTTTGGGTATGCTATAATGAAGGATTTATGTTTTTGTAGAAGATGTAAGAATTATTTCATTATGAGAATGGGTGTGTCTTATATCTCCCTACAATTTACTAGGTAAAAATTTATATCACATGATATAGACATGAATGGAATTGAAAGTAAATATGGTTCTTTAATATAGGTCTATAATGATAAGTAAATCTAGTTCAGTAATACATGGAAGGAATGACAAGTAAACCTAGTTCAGTAATAAATGGTTGGAATGGAATGTAAACCTGGTTTAGTAATGGACGTTGTCCACTATGATGTTATCAGAATCAGGGCCTTGACTACTATGGAAATCATATTATGTTCTTTTTTTCCCACAATCCCATGATTTATGCCAATTCTATTTTATCATGAGTAATGTTCCTTTATAATCTGTTCTTTACGTACTACCAATAGTTATTTCATGACTCACAGTATTAATATTAAAAATTTATGTTCATTTTTTTACATTCATATGTTTATTATTTTTATTATCTTCACGTTTACCCTTACAGAGTACTTTACCTGACAATTTTTATGTTTTCATTTCCCAAGGATATAAATAACAATTTTAGTTAGGACAACTAAAGGAGAAGATCATTATGGTATATGTTAAAGATCATTCACCATGTTAGAAGATGATGTTCCATGTCTCCAAATACACTAAATTAATATGTTATTTGGGAGACTATTTGAGAAAAATATTAACTATTCAGAAAATGAAATGTAATGTACATATACATCATGATTTGGTCGTCATATTGGGTATTAGAGTGAAGGTTTAGTCAACCTTTGGAAACTAGGACGTGAAAACACTAGTGAGATACCTAGAGATATTTCCATGTATAGTTATAGGGATGTCCTATGGATAAGTCAAGTATATGTTACAATATTATAGAATTTTTGATAATCCTGAATCACCTAAGACAACACCTAATATAACATAAATTGAAATATGATAAGTAATTTACCTTACTTATGTGTTTTTAATCTCTCATATGTATTTCTCACACTTTTTTTGTCTTAGTAAATAGTAATAACTACATAGAAGATAATAAACCATTGAATGTTTCAGATGTGAAAAGTATGGGAATTTTGAAGATCGATTTGCTATTTGGAAACATCATGAGAAGAATCATAATGATGGTACTTGTATTGGTCTTACTACTGAGGATAAAGAGATTTCAAATGACATAGAAAAGGTATGTAGTGCTCTTCTAGTTTTGTTAAAATTTAACCTACGAAGCTTGAGGTAGATAAACCATATCACATGATTCATATTTTATTAAATGCCAACAACATGGTACCTTGTTAATGTTTTAAGAATAATGTTAGGTGATTGAGGTGTATATGTTTCGGAAATATACAATTATGCTATATGAATCATGATATATATATATATAAGAGTTTTCGGTATAAGTTTTTCATTAATGATTGGAAAGGATATGTTGAATAGTTCTAAAGAGACAAAAACTGATTTATGGGTATGGTGATATACTTGGAGAAAATATGATTAATTTTAAGATAAATCATTATATGTCCCATATTTTAAGATAATTATGACAAGATAATGATATGTTGTATTTTAATAAGTAAATTAGACGATAGTTTCTTTAAATCTAATTATGGATTTGTTAACAAGAGGGTTAAGCTATCATGGATAAAGTATAAATTTTTTTGGTATATAAGGAATAATCCACTATGTTTATCAATAAGGAAACATTCATGATTTCATTAAGAATATTTGATAATTCAGGTTGTTACTGTTACTTTAGATAATACATATTTGGGTATTCATATGATTGGAATGTGACAACCAAGAACTAAATTATGAGATATAGGAGATAAAATATATGTCCATTTTGTATTATTTTCTCTAATTTTTTATATTTTCTGATTTTTGAATGATTGTAATGTTATCCATTTATTGATGGTATGAGTTATACTCCTGTTAATGTTTGTTAGATCTATATATTATCTCACTATAGGTAGACTAATGCAGATTTGATAAACTGTGCTAACCTTTTTGTTGAGATAGATGGAATTAACAATCATTCTATTTATCGATCTTATGATCTGCTAACACTTAAAGAATGACTAATTAAACTTTATTTAATTAAATAAGAGATGAATTTGACATTTTTTAAGGCCCTAAAAATGGTTACATTATTCCAAAATCAAATAAATTTTTATTCTCATGAAAAAATCATTATATTTAGGGAAGGGATACTGAAAACTAAAAATTTTATCTTAGTACCATATTATCTGACTAGTAAAATGTTCATTTAAATCATTATATATTTATGGCTTTCTGGAATGTACCTTTCTCCAAATATTGTTCTCTATCACTCTCCATAATGAGTTTATGGTTTTATTTTTTTCTTCCATATCCTTGTTTTCAGTTACCAACTATGTTATCATATTTTAAAACCCACTGATGAGTTTAATTTGGAAACCATTATCTTTCTAAAAATATTTTTTAAAATTATGTTTTAGTATTCATTTTCATGATTTGGGATTCAATGAAAGAAACATTCATGTAGTAATCCTTTTATAACCCCAACGAAATTTGAGAGAGAAATTCATTTTATGGGGAGTATAATGTAACACCCTGAGATTTTATGAGATATATTATTTTTAATTTGATTGTTTTCTTTATTTAGGCTACACCAAGATTAGATTTATCTATATGCAACTCTGTATTAGCATTCAGTTTAACCTACACAATACATGGCTTCTGTTACACAAAATTTCTAGTTTATTTGATAGAATTAATTTCACACAACAATGAGTATAGATTTTTTCCATGTATAAAAGAAATAGGTTTTTATTATGTTATATGTAACACAAAAGGATTATTTCACAACACACAACACTGACATGGCTTTCAATTAGATGCAATAATGACCGTCCTCAATACGTTACGTTATACACAACACATAGTTTCACTAATTGTCTATATATTATTTATTTATTTATTATTTACTAGGATATAAACAATAATTTATTAATAATGTTAACCATATTTTGAATTTTATATAACATTAACATTAGTCTTATGTATTTTCTAGACATTATATGGCAAGAAATTCAATTTTTCAGATAAAAGAAGTATTTTTAAAAAAATGTAGTTTTTCCACCTTTTGACGTAGCACCAAGTTTCAATATAGTTTTTAACTCTTTTATATATTATATTTGAAAAATTAAATTTATGAATTTAATGTGAGACATCAAAATTTATTTTTTTGAAATTTATGTAATTTTCTGATGAAATTCGTATTTTGATGAAAGGTTAAACATCCCGCATTTTAATTCACAACATCATTTTCGTCTAATTTATTTATGTTGTTAGAATAGATTTTTAATTTGGTTAAAAGTGTAATTAGATTATGTTTTTATCTATTATTCCAATTTTCGTCATTGGAAGTAATTTCACATTTAAACTGGACATAAAAAGATGACAATCTTTTGATATGTTTGTACTTCATAGAAACGTCCTTTTTAGTTTTGACAATGTGAATTAATTTTAAATAAATTTCTACATATTATATGTTTTGAATTATGAAAAATGGATTCCATATTTTTAATCAGTGGGTTTAAATTATATTAATAGGATAATTTTATTTATTTTGATTTTATGAATAGTTACTACGATATTTTTTTATACCTCAGTTAAATATAATTCCCGAAAATTAGGGTATCTAATGATATGATAAAGGTAATTAAATTACCCCAAAACAAAAAAAATCCTATTTTATGAATTAAAATCTACCAATTTCACATATGGGTTGAAATTGATTCATTTAATAGATTTTTTTCTTAATGTAAAAAATTTATAATAAACACAAAAGAAGGTGGAAACATGTCTCTCTCACATATCATATAAGTATAATAACTTATATTTTTTGATAACCATGACAAAACATCTAACATAAATTGTCTCCAGATATAAAATTAAATTATTTACATCATGTGAACATATTAATAATTTTTATAGATTATGTAATTACTCATAATTATGATACAATAGTGATATAGAAATTATTTTATAGAAAAAAATATCAAATAAATTGAATTAAAATATTATAATAAATATAATATGAACTAATTTATGACGTCCATGAATTTTATATCTGACTATGACATTTTAGGATTTTATTATTATTTTTTTGAATTTATCTTTGCTGTTATTTTAATTTAGAATCAAATAAATGAAATGATTAAAAATTGACACTATTGATATTTTATTAAACTAATATATTATTAAATTATTTAAAAATGAAAAAAAGTAAAAAATAAAAATTCATTACTTATTTGTATAAAATGTCACAAAGTATACATTTAGGGATATTTGAAAGATCATATTAAAATATTTATAAACATTTAATATTTAAAATATTATTACCACAATAAAAATTAAATAGATTAAATAAGGATAAATCAAAATGATGACTTTTTAAATAAAATAAAAACATATATAAATTTTAGTTTCTATGAATATTTAGACCCATACTAATATTATATTCGAAAAAATGAGTTTGGAAGCATTATAAACCGAAATTTAACTTATAATAAATAAATATTTCATGAAATTCCAAAGTTTCACCTCCCCTCTTATATAAAAGGGAACCTCTCCTTCCCTTTTAATAAAACATCCAAAGACCTTTCCCTCTACCAAACCTTAACCACGTCTCCTCCAAACATCCCTCACTTCTTTTTAGATTCCACCCATTGGGAAAAACCATCTTTAGGAGTCCTTTACTGAATACAAAAAGAAGATACCTGAAATAGATGTAATTGTTTATCACCTCTATTATAATTAATTTCATAATATACATCCTCTTATTATGTTTTTTTACATAATAAATTAGTAACTTCAGTATTTTAAAAAAACTCATATGTTATTATTTTTATGGGACAACCTTATACTTCCTTTTATCCATCCTATGAATAACAAAATCCCAATGTGTGCCTACGTACAAATTACTATCTCCACGCCAATGTGTAATTCTTATTCAAAAATACATAATTGGATGGGTATAATGATGATTATATTGGATGAAAATAGTTAATATACTTAATATTTATTTTTTAAAATTCATATACCATCCAATTCCATACTATTTGACCATCAAGGGAATGATATCATCCCTCGTCTGTAAAAACATCTTATCGTCTCCACGAAGTGATGAGATTCATTATCATGGTTAACCATTCAACAATGAGTATAAACTATATATAATAAATAAGAATAAAATATATTATATAATAATAATACTGGATATATATATATATGTCATTTACTTTCTTCTATTCAATTCAATAAGGAAACTGAAACAACGTTCATGCGTACGTACGACCACCCATCTCCATGAACGATCTATTATATTTCATTAATCAATCTTCTATATATATATATAATAAATATATAAGATATATAATTCATTATTTCCATTATTCATGTAAGTAAATCATGTTCTCTGTAATAATATCATGAATAACATATCAAAACATGTACAATAAATAAAACTATTATTACTCAAAACATTGTTTTAACATGGAATTGATAAATGAATGGGTAATATAAAGTGATAAGTGAATCATATATGATATCATAAATATTATTATGCTTTTATTAAATGTTAATAATATATTTAAACTCACTATAAAAGAGTTTTAGGCACATAAGTATGAAATTGAACCTAATGTCAAGGATTCATTTGCAATCACATATTTATCTTAAATTCTTTATATGTAAGTATTTACTTGGTGTATATATATAATACATTTCCATGTTTTCTAAAAAAATTCACAATGTGTTTAATTTTATTATAAGTATTTTAAAATTCATTCATACAAATTATTTAAGTTTACTACTTGGTTTGGAAGGAATATTTCATTCATTTACCATACAAGTTACTTTTTGAATTTTCTAAGAAAAGTACAAGGGGGATGTATTTTAACAAATATGGAATAAAATATTTTCTACACTTCCATACGTCATTATTTCCATTAAAAATATTTTGAGGGAAGAAAATGTTTTTTCAAAAAAATGGATATATTCTTCAATAATTGAGTTCCAATTGATTAAACAAATTATTTTTTATCTATTATGATTCTCTTTAAAGATTGTTAAGTTTTTATTCCAATTATTTCAATTATTTTATTATCTTAATGGTGGAATGATATTTTATTATTGAATAATGTTTAAAAATAGCCCATTTAATTTATCGGGTTACGCTATGATGAATGATTTATGTTTGTGTTTCACATTTAAGAATAGCTTCATTATGATATGGGTGTGACCTATAACTACCACCAGTTCATTGGTTAAATATTTATATCTCATGATACTGTATGACTGGAGCTAAATGCAAATCCATTTCAGTAATACAGGGATGGAACAACAAGTAAATCATGTTCTGTAATAAATGGCTGGAACAACATGTAAACCCAGATAAGTAATACATGTCCTGGGTGGTATGTAAACCCCGTTCACTAAAGGACTTACTCACTATGATGGTCTTGGAACCAATACATCAGAAACTATTGAAATCATATTATATTCTTATTTATTTTCGACAATCCAATGTTTTTTCCAAATCAAATTTATCATGGTTGATGTTCATTTTTGATCTATGCCTTACGTACTATCAAGATTTATTTCATGCCTCGTGATTATGAAATTCAAAATTTTTTTTCATGTTTTTACAATCTTATTATTATATTTTGTTTTATGTTATTCATGTTGACCCTTACTCATCATTTTAACCAACCATTTTTATTTTTTCATTTCCCCATGATATAAATAAAGGTTATAGGTTGGAAAACTAATATGGACAATCATTATGGGAGATGTTGAAGATATTTCACCAAGTTGACGATTGTGTTCCATGTGTCCAAAGACACTAAAATAATATGGTCTTTAGGAGTATATTTGTGTATTGTATTATGTATTCCACAAATGAAATTTAATTTCCTTGTATTTTTAGATAGAGTCATTAATAAAATTTCCTTCACTAAATAAGTGATCCAATATTACCATTTATGTTGCACATTTTGTATAGTTAAAACTAGGTAACATTTATCTCTACAAATGGATAAAATATAATTATAGTGTTATTTCCACTAGAACATGGAGCATTGGTTTTGTGATATCCCATGATCTTTATGAGAATAAGAATAAATGACTTATAACCTCCATACCATAACATCCTATATCAAATATGGTAAATTATATGATATCATACAGTGATAAAATTCTTATTTAATAATAATGTCATATCACTATATGATTGTCACTCAATAAAGTGACTCCTCTGACATTTTAGTTATTCATGCACCCTTATGAATTTATCACATTCAAAATAATATGTATGAAAAATAAATTTTCATTAATAAAATAGTTAATATTAAGATCTATGAATGAATAATTACTCATAATGTAAAAAGTATTCAGTTTAAATGAATCAACTCCTTTACCATCTAGTTTATTATGCCATGCAGGATCTTCATAAAATGTACATGTAATCATGGTTGAGTCGGAGTAATTCCTTTCAATAACTCATTAATTTGTGATAAAAAATAGTCTGTATAGTGTCAAATATAATATTATGGATATGTAACAACATGATGGTATATATATATTGAATTTTCATCCCATGTATTTCTTCTAGACTTGTATTCAACACACTCCCCTAAATACATGACAACAACCTTATGTGTGGTATCTTTATTTTTCTCACCTTAACACAGAGATTCATTACATCACCTAATGGTTAAGGTACACATCTAGTTGAAAAATTCATTTTTTTGGTTGTGTGGTTAAATTATCTTGTCCAATTTATTGTTTTAGTATTTGTTTTGCTCACACCAATAAAAATAGGACAGCTCTGCTAAATAATTAGTAATATATATCCTCAAAAGTTATAAACTAAATTCTTTATGCTTTCCACTACAAAACTCTATTCTTCCAAAATCCCCATTATCTATCACATGACACCCATACCAATTAAAATAATGAAATATTAGGTACTTCCATGAACTCCCATAAGTGATTTCTCTTGTATAACCTTTGGTAGTCATAGATTTCATTGAATATTCCTCATTCTACATGAATCCTTTTTAGAGATCATCTCACCATAAACTACACCAGACCCTCAAGGATTTTCTATTAATTTGGGTGTATATAAGAGGATAGAACATTGTATATGATGATTTAATATAATACCACCACATAGACTATAATGTACCCATATTCCCTATGTTTCATCAACCATTCATTTCATTATGTTGTGAAATCTATACTAACTGTAATGGATACTTTAGTGTAACATTTGAGTACAATTTTTCCAATGTCCTATTGTAGTACCCAAGTCAGATGATTAGGGATCTAACGTATAAATGTGTCTTCTTATTCATGGAGTATTCATACCCCATGATAATCAATATCTATCAAATTATCATTATATATTAATCCTGAAAAAACCCAGTATACTTATATGTAGAGGAAACTTTGAGTATCTAAAACTAACATTCAATTTGGATTGTGGAATGTGGATTTCATATTAATTCACCATCAAAGATTTTGTCAAATTCCCCACCCTTGAAGGTTACTGGGTAAGTCCTATTATCAAAAGCAA
The DNA here is from genome assembly GCA_963277665.1 of Viscum album. Taxonomy (NCBI): domain Eukaryota; kingdom Viridiplantae; phylum Streptophyta; class Magnoliopsida; order Santalales; family Viscaceae; genus Viscum; species Viscum album. Next base: position 1,330,508,244 of record OY728165.1, on the reverse strand, counting down.
TGTTAAAATTTTATTAAATTTACTAGTTATTATGATTTTTTTTTGTTTTGAAGGAATATCATTCATGTGATCCCATGTTGTTATCAAATGAGATTATTTAACATTTACATGGGTTATACAATAATTATGCTGATAAAGGGAAGTAAAAAATATAAATCGAGAAGGGTGATAGTTTTTCAAAACACATAACCCAGTAAATTAAACAAGACGTATGTATATAAGAATTTATATGGCTTATAAAATCATGGTGAGACATACCCTCACCCGACAAGTACTACAATACTTTGAAATTTCCACAAAAATAATATAAAATAGTTTACCTATCACCCATTATTGATATCCTTCCCAATGGGGAAGGTTCATGGTCTCTTAATAAGTGGATATCTGAATATTCATGGAGTCACCCCTTATTAAATTAGTCAAAAATCCCTTAAAACCTCATGATTGGGGGAGGGATTAGTCCTATAATTTTTAGAATCCATTGTCTATGTATTATCCTTCCTCAATGATAGAATAGTATGATATTAGATAACCTATGATGAATCATGCACGACACATTATGGGCTACCCTACACGACTAAATTTTTGAATAATTATAAATAATTTCAACCACATCATAATGTGGATTTCTCGTTAATGTCATGTTTTTCTCTCTGTCATTAGGATCAAACCATGAAGCAACACATTGATTAATGACGGTGTTTTTTGAAAATTTAATAATAAATTAAATTAGAATAAGAAATAATAGAACCTTTAATTTATTATTAATATCCCAAGGATTTATGATGGTTGAATTGGTTGAAGGAGACATCTTCATGATTTAAGTGGAAACTATTGGTATCATAATATCACATGTTAAAGTGCTCTAGATGAGGTCCTCATGGCGAGAGGTAATGTATTTCGATATCTACATTATTTTATATAGCTTTATTGTTTCTTTTCTATTTCATAATTATATTGAGGTTTATCAAACCCCAAAGTAAAATAAATACTCATATATATAATTATCAATCAACCATTTGTCACACAAACTGTTCTAGACTTGTCATTTTTCATAGATGAAATGTTTGTAACTTGTTTAGTTTGGAGGAGATGAGGGTTCAATGGGAATTTATTTATTATAAACTAGTGAAGATAAATTATATATTTTATAACATATATTCCTATTTTATTCACTTGTAATTCATATCTTGGTGTGGCAATTTATTTAGACATAATTATTAGATAATTGGAACCTATGTGTTAGGATATCGATATATGGTGCTGGGAATATAAATTCATTTAACCTAATAACTACGTAATGGGGTATAATTTCTGAAAAATAATAATACCATACCTCTTACAAATGAAAATATTATAAAAATATTTATCTCAATTCAATTTTAAGGTTAAATCTCACATTAATTATTTCTATCAGTGTCTTCTTTTTCCATGAAAAATATGTGAAAAATAAATTATAGTTTGATAAAGAATTGGTTTTTTAAATTACATAAAGTCTACTAAATAATTAAAATCATATAGTCAATTATTATTTTGATCATGGGTATAACATGAACTTCTAGATTTATTCTTTTGATATTAATTCATAAGGAATATGTTCTTAGAATTATAGTGGGAAACCTTATTTTTTATTTTCTAAATTGTTGGGTCTATGTTAAAATAAAGGACTAAATATGGTTATATTAAAATATATTTTCCCCTTTAAGGTTTACAACCCTAATTAATGATGGGATATGTTACTTTTAGAATATATAAGATGCACAATCTTGAAGTAAAATTTTTATTCATACATCAATTTTCCTTCCAATTAAATCAAATATGCATAAATTAGAGAGAAATATGAAGGGTTAGATATTTTTTATCTGAGATATAATCATTAAGAATTGATTAATGATGAATAAAGATAACAATATGAAAATATGAAGCTAAAAAAGACAATTTATATCAAAATAATAGAGTTATACAATCCCATTTTTGATCGAATGTTGTAGTGGAACCCATTAATAATATGAGTTGAGATGTTTGAGTTACAAAAACAACACAATATTTAACTGATGCATGAAAAATACTAAAATAATACCACAAAAGTCATTGATTTACAGATATTTTAGATAATTGAGATAATATAGTGTCTCATTGTGTGTAACTAATCTTTTGACCATCCTTATGTACTATTGATGTCTCCAGGACTACTTTTATTAGAACAGTTAATGTGAGTTATCATATACAATCCCATGAAAAAATTATAAAATTCATGATTTTGGATATCAGAACACACCTTTCATGAAGAACATGTTTTTTATATGGCTATAGTTACATTCACAAATGAATATCTCGTAAAAACCTTGGTTTTTCAAATCCAATGATATCTTTTCCCAATTATAACCCTATTAAGGATACAAACATGCATGTGTTTGATATAATGTTGGATTATCAATATAAGACAACATTATTAGTTAAGAAAACTCTCTTTTTGAGGATAAAATTCCATAATTCCACTTCTAGTACCTTTGTAATTGAAATGGGATCGACAAACTATAGACAATTCTCCTATATATCTTAGTTTCATTCACATTCTATTTGAAAATTCCAATCCTATAAATTCTCCATCTTTGTATATAATGTGTAATACCTTCTCAATATATTTTGTTCAACACATTTTCAACATAATTCTCCTAACCCAATTATATTATACCTTGTGGCCAATTCTATACATGTGACATTAATCTATGAAACTAAAACTATGTGTATTCATATTCAAATTTCCAACAGGATAGAACAAATTACACTTTCCAGTTAGATCCAAACATAAAGATCATTATTGTTATTCACTCAAAGAAATAAAAAATACTATATTTCCCAAACAATGTAATTTAATTATAGAGTATTCTTCCGATGAACTTGAAACTATTATGGTCCACAATAGATTTTAATCTATTATTGTCACCACTAGACTCTAAACCATGAGTCTCTACACTTGATTATATACCACAAGTATCATTTTTATACTATTAATTGGTACCAAATCCATTATAATGTATCCAAAAGGTTTCTTATGTGGATCTAAACCATGATCCCATATACTAGACTCTAAAATATGAACACTAAAAAATAATTGTAACTATGAGCCTCCTCATTATCTTTAAAAAATGAGTTTGTCAATGTATATCAAATAATAATATATTGAAATGAACTTACTATATATAAATAGTATATTATTTCATCCTCACATAGTAATAATAGAATTTCCTCATACCCCAGGGTATCTAATAGGATTTCAATTTTTCCAACACAGTCAACCCTCCAATTGAATGGTATTCACCATCTTTTGGAAGTATGAAATTTCAATAATTTATGATCATAATGATGAAATTCAAACGTGTTTAAATTTTTTTTTTAAATAATTGAGGGATTAAAAAAATAACAAAAAATATTTTTGGGATGCGTCAACAACCTATCGTATCATAATTTTAAAGGTTTTGTCATTATAACTACCATTAAAAAGGCCATCATCCTTTGGAATTATAAATACATGACTATACCATAAAAAAATTTCCAACTCTAAATTAAAAAAATTAAACAGACAATGCATTGAACATATTTTGGTCTTATTCATGCTAAGATTAAATTATCATATTTATTATGAAGTAGTTTTTCTGGGTCATGGATACATTCTAGAAAAAATGACCACCTTTTAGTGTATGGAAAATATATTAAGAAAGATAATTAAATTATCTAACTCATGATCATTAGTTGGAAGCTAATATACATTCAATAAATTGTTGGATACCACATTAATTTTTTGGGATATTTTTTTGTATATATTGACCCAAAATATAAAAATATATATTTTCACATTAATAGTTGCACAAATGATAGGCCATTTGGGTTTATTAATTATAATCATTAATCATTGAAAATTTTTATTAATAAATAATATATAATGGGATGTTTATTTCATTAGAATGAAAATTATAATGTAAAATTTTACATGAGGTAAATAATTATTGTAGATTATGGTTTTTTATAAGTTCTATCCAGATTTGAAAATGGATATTGAGATTGTATTATCAATAATCAATATTACATCATCATTTATAAAAATACAAAAAAAATGAGAAGTTCAATAGTCCTAGTTTTATTTTTAATAACTTAATTCTTTATATAAAATATTTATAGGTATTGTATACCTTTTAATAAGTTGGTCTCTATTATATAGATTTTATTCGGGCTATAATATTTTCATGACAAATCAATAAAATGATCCACACTATAACCAAAGGTACATTCACCCATATATCAAAATTATTTATCTTTATATAAAAATAATTTATTTTTTCAGGGATAATACATGAGATAATGGGACTTCAATTGAGTAGCCAATCCTCTAATTTTAAAATGATAACATTTCAGTGACATATAAAATCGCTAAAACTAATTCTATTTATAATTTTTAAATTAAAGAATTTGATTGTAGAATTTTTAATTAGTCACCTATATCCTCAAGGACATGTCACTATATATTGGTAATCAAGGAAAACATATAAATTTATAAAATATTTATCATATATAAAAAATTATTATGGCGGTCATGTTTGTGTGGTTATATATATTGGTGAATATAATTCTATATAGAGTAATAATGATTATTTTTAGTGTAATATATGAGGTTTGATTCTAAATTATGGACTAAATTTTAGAATAATTTTATACAATTTCAAAGTGAAATACTACCAAGCTTGTTTTTAGAAAAATAAAATCAGAACGTGGGATTTATATATAGATTATATTCTAAAGAATTATTTTTATGATAATAGAGGTATATTAAAGGAATATTTGAACAAGGGTAATTTAATGTATAATTATATCCCCCACGACTCCATAAAAATTTCACCCTTTAATGTATCACATTATAATTCATATTGAGGTTAATTTTGATGAATAGTTGGTGGAAAAACATCAATAATAGGTTCTATTTTGGTAAAGTAATGATCCGATAAGGTTTTCTTGATTCAAAAATAGTTTATGAATGCCATGAATGAACAATGACAATTTTTTAATTACCAATGTTTCCTATAGTACTTTTAAATTTGAAATGTTGAATATTAGTTACATTCTTATTCATGGGGAAAATATATTTTTTGAAATAAAAGTTAAATTACTGACATATTTTTTGGGTATATTTTATATAATTGAGGGTTTTAAAAGAGGACCTATTTAGTTGTATCTTCCTCTATAGTCAACTTCCACACATAGTTTATTTCATATGTCTCAACAAATTATGTACGAACGTAAACCATTTCAAGTGACCAATTTTTATGAAATATTGTGGGATAAAAATGTATCATTTATAGAGGAGAAATTCATATCATAAATCATTTCCAGATAACCCATCTGTGTAACAAATTAAAATGATTTACAGTATTGAGGAAACATTTTCAGATTTAGAAAGTGTTACAAATGTGTTATGTTTTGATAATTAAATTATGATTATTTATTTGTTGGATGAATCATTATGGTACTTTTTTAGTAAGAAGATACCAATGATGGTATAGTTTTAATTTATTTCATATTTTATTTTTTAAATTAAGTATTATAATTATTTTATACATGCTCTAAAATAGATAAAAAATAAAATAACGTGAAGAGTCCTACAAAAAAATTTTGAAAAAATATTTAGAGACTTAGAACATAATATGAAAAAAAGAACCATTGAAGTTATAGTGTCTTCTAATAGATTTTTTATTGAAAATATAGTAATTATATATTAGAAAAATAAATTTATAGCTATTGTCAACAGAAATATATTTTGAGGTATAATAATAAATTTTGAAAAGATATTTATTTTTGTAATTTTCTTATGAAATAATTCATAAATACAATAACCATTTTCTATGATCATAGGAATATAACCGAAAGAATGATTAGCTATATATTATCCCATTTTACTTAATTACCATTCAAATAAATTTTCTATATGTTTTATAAAACTCATGCTTCATTATGTTCTATGGGATCATGAGAGTGAATTATTAGTTTTTCAGAAAACTACTTTGGGAATCAATTCGATTTGAGTCTCATGATATCAAAATCATTCTCTGTAGACCCAATTTTATTAATATGGAAACCCGTTATCCATTAGTATATAAAAAATAAAATATTAACAAAGGTAGGGTATAAGAAATATTTTTTTAATTTCATACTTGTTATCAGGTGATATCAGTAGAGTCATGTAAAATATGTCTCTTCAATAGACCCAACATGGAACTGATGGAATATATGAATGATAAATATAAATTAATAAAATGTCTATATACTTATATTATATTTAAAATATTGAAAAATGGGTTTCACATTATGTATTAAATTTATTTGTTGCTACTATATTAAGAAAATGTGAAATGAGTTGTTTAAAATATTTTGGTATCGAAATTAATTATAGTACATGAAATTTATTTGAGAGAATTTATTATATAATTAATAATGGTATATTTGGATTATAATTTTTTATATGATTTTTTAATGTCATATTTTTACTTAATATATGTGTCATTGTATATAATGTGGATTTTTTATTATATATATTCTTGATATTCATACACGTGACATGTTTATATTGATCTATCAAATATATTATTATTTATTATGAATATGAAAATAGGAGGTATATGGTATATAATATATTTCATGAGAATATATCTCTTAACACTATTAAATGAACTACAATATTGTTTTACATTATATTTTTTACACATAGTATGGTCTCCTAGAATAATGACAATGTGTGTCATACATATTCTTTTACCTTAGGGTAAAAGGAGTGAGGGTACACTCTAGGGTCTTTTCCCCACTTATTTTAACCCATTATAATTATAATGAATTTAATGATACATATTGGATTACATTAGTTTATAAACATTGATGAATCATACATTACCCTTTTCAATTAAATAATATTTCATATAGAAGTTAATCAATATATATAAACTCTTGGAATGGTATAATACATTGGAATAAGTATCATGATGTCTTGAATAATAAAGGATGTTCCATTTTTTATTTGATGTTGTATTTTATATGAGTTTATTTTTTAGATTTATATATTATATTTATTAATAGCATAATAAATATTCATTTTCCAATATAATAGAATCATATTCGACGTAGGTAGATTAGAAATTAACACTTACTGGCTATGATATTGTCCCACTCAATGTGTAAAAAATGTACATATCTTATTTATATGTTATATACAATTTTAATATTATAATGATAAAAAGGATAATTTTTTATTTGATTGTCATGGAGGAACTATATAGATTCTAGGTGGTAACAAAACCATTATTTATGTAAAAAGTATTAATTGTTTTATATTCATTTTTTGAGAATCACTTATTGTATATAATTAACCTTATAATGACAAAAAGTGTATTATATGATTAAATAACATATGTTATATACCTATATTTAGGATTAATTTGTTATACACCAATTATAACACATTATTTAATTTACCAATATTTAAAATGTTCATTATATAATATATTATTTATTTATTAATAATTTATATCATCTTTTATAGTAAAGAAGTCATTATATTATTTTTTTTATTTAAAATAAAATTCATATCTACGTTTAATTTTTAGAATGATTAAATTTTTCACTAGATAAACATATTTCAATATTAAATTGAAATATAATAAAAAATATCTTACACAACATATTTATTAAGAATATTAATTTTTTCACATATATTTTTAAAATATTTCAACTTGGGATTTATCTAATTTAATGTGTCAAATTTTTTTTAATAATTCTCTTTCACAATGAATATTTTATAATTTATTTTAGAAACATTCAAAAGTAGTCTTCCTACGTATAAAATTCCCATTTAACAAATATAAAAGGCCCTTTTATAAGAACTAATTCATTTTATTTTAATCCATAATCCCCTTATCAACATTATTATTAATCATGAATAATTGTACTGATATATATTATTCTAAATTATCTTAATAAGGCATCAAATCATCTTCGGTTTGGAAAATCTCTCCTTATGAGTCGTAAATTAAAAAAAATCAAGAAAAAAAGTTTTTAAAAAATATATAATGTCTTCCCTTTTTACATATTTTAGGAAATTTAAAAAGCTTTTGATAATTTAATGAGTAACATTTACATCACTTAATAATTTTATTCTCCATGAGATATATATTTTGTAAAAAATATTATATGTCTCTCCTTTAATTTATTTTTATAGATTTTGTTTTTAACAATCAATACATGCTTTTTTAATAATATAAATATCAAATGTATTTACATGATTTGATTCCACTTCCCAATAGTAAAGAAATATAAATAGAAAATTATGAAATAAATATTGTGAACCTTCAATTTACTAATTTAATAATTATAAATTCTATTTTATTAAAATAATATTTTCAAATAACATCATAAAAATTATCTTCGGTATTTCATTAGTATAAATATTTATATATTCATGTAGAGATATTTTATTTCTATATATATATATATATATATGAGACATAATTTTAGTTCATAAATCCGCAAGATATCCCATATAAGGCATTATACACAATAACAATATATTTCCCTCATTGTATTTGTACAGATAATGTTTCATATTAGTCAAATCCTTTGATTAAATAACAATATCTTCAGTAATAAATCTTATCACCGTTCTCACTATATCTATTATATATGTTTTTGTATTATTCACCCAAGTGATATAATTTATTTAGATTTAATAGTCTCAATTACATATACTCCAAAATAATTTACCTTCACTCTATATTTCCTCTCATACTATTATCAACTTTTATATCTAAAACATTTCTCCACCTTTCTAAAAAAAAAATTCATCTTTAAGGTAATTTAAATTCATTTATCCCAATAATTTGGTTCTTCAGTTGATGGAAATTTTAACATATCATTTATTTAGGAATAGTTATAAATACAATGTTTAGTTCCACAGAGAATGAAACACTTATATTCATATTTATTTTAAATCATTCAGTTAAAAAATTTAATTCTTATAGTGATATTTTTCATCATTTATAGATAATATTCACACTTATATTCTTTATTAGACACATAGATGATGAAAAACATAAAATATAATACAAATTAATTAAATATTTTTATCTAATTCTGAATAGTTTTCCCGTTTAATTATCAAATTATAAAATAAAAATTATATATTTATTAATGATAATATTATAACATTTTTTTTACGATTACATGAAAAATTTAAATTTGATCAATATTTCATAATAATTTATATAAACATATTCTTAATAATTAATTTCATACTTGGAATTTGAAATACAATAAAATAGGAAAAATAAAAAACTTCAGGGTTCATACATAATATTTAAAAATAAGAAACTTAGTAGATAATATGATACTATGATTTGGGGATGTTGGATAATGGAAAACTATGTAAAGGAAGAAGAAACTAATAGTACAAACCATTTTGTGGTAATTAAATAAAAATAGATAGCTATAATAAATATTATCCTAGAGTACTAATTATGGAATGGAGACTCAACAATGTTGAATATATGATAATATTATAGAAACATAACATGTTTTATACTTATAATACATTTATTTTTAGAAATAAGGATTAGATATTTGAAACAAAACTAAAAGATATTTGGATATATACAAAAAATATCAAATATTATGAATCTAATTAAAGTTTTATATAAATAAAATTGGGGTTACATGAGGTACATCATGGTTTTTCATAAAATACAAATCAATAATTACAAATTCCTTCTATATAGAGAAGTGAATTAAAAATTATACTATAAATGTTACAAAAAATCATTAGAGGAAAACTTTAACTTTTTTTCTAATATTAGTTAAATTTGGTTATCCTTTTTCACTCAAATGTTTATTATTATTTCTTCAATTGGTTTTTTTTAAATATGGACTGTTAAATGTATTAGTAATGAATATCCATTAATTTTGATTGTTAAATAATTAGGTATCATTATTTATAATGAATGTGTAATTTGGTTCAATATTTCATATATGACTATAAAGATCCATGCTAAAATTGTTTAAACCCTTTTTTTCAAAGGGAATCATTTTAATTAATGAATTATATTATTTCTACATGTCATAACCTTATAAGGAGTTTGAATAATGTATTTTAAATAGTGTTTTTAATTTCACAATTTTTATATTTAATTCATGTATATGGATATATGAATATTTTTATTTAGGAACAAAAATAATGAATACTCAACTATTTTGTTATATAGATTTGATTCAAATATATTTGAGTTATTCATTTATAGTATTTCAATTTAAAATACCTCAATATCATATATTATATATGATTTAGATACAATTTTATGTAGATGTTAATTATATTAGTTATATAATAATAATTTATCATAGTTCATTATTAATATTGAATGTATGTTTTAATTGAGCGGTCAAAACTATTATTTTTATCCATCTCAGAAGAACTACATAATATTCCATTATTATTAGTCAGTTGAATGTAATAAAATACATTCAGAAATTTTATTACCAATAAAAATTTTCAAAACATGATTTGTTGTTAATTTTTTACCCTATTTATAGGGTATATTAATCATAAAATATTTATAATTCATAATATTTGGATAGATGTTTTATTACATTTATTAAAGTTATTATTATTATTATCTTGATATGAGTTCTAGGATGATTCTTATTGATGTATGGAAAATCAACACAATAAAATATTTCTAAATATGGATAGATCATGCCTAAGTGTTATCATGAAATTGGTAATAGTTTTTCGAATCAAGTTAATAGAGAAAAAATCACTAGGGAATATTAATTTTCTGATATTGAATAAATTATTTGAATTAAATTCTATAAAAAATGTTAATGGAGTATGGATAACATTTGTGTGTGATGGTATAAAAAATAATTAGAAATCCATTAATTATGAAATTAAATTTAAGACAGTTACTATCGTTATTAAAATTATATCTAATTCAATTCAATTTTTCAATATACTTCAAGAGCATCAAGAATAACACATATGATATTTTTTTAACATTTTCACAGATTCCAATTTATAATAATATATAATTTTATTGTAATGATATATTTTTTAAGATTTTCATTATGAGACATATTAAAAGAAAGCATTCAAAAATGGATTAGTATTCTATTTTAGAAAGGTATACATTGGAAAAAATTCTTAAAAATATAATTTCTTCTCTTAAAGGAAAAAAAGTTTTTAGATATCATACATTTCATCTAATTTTACTTATAATCTATTTAAATATCCAGGGATAATTTTAATTAATTTTTAATAATTTTCCCCAAATATTTTCTTTGATTTATTCAAAAATTTAAATATTTTCTATATTATTCTATCGAAGTATTACCATAATTAATGACTATTCCAGTAGAGGATCATTATTGTTGAAATTTATATGGAAGAGTGTTTTGAATTATTAGGTAATATATGTATAAATAGTTTTCAATTGATTTAATAAGGTGTACATTAAATTAAGGAAGATCACCTATGAAATTATTATGCATAGATTGTATTTTCTGAAAAAAAATGTTTATTTTCAATGTATATATTGTATAAAAGTAAGGAATTATTCCATCAATAAGGACAATAAATATAGGGAATCAGTTTATCATGTAAAAATTAAAATGGGAAAGATGCTACTTCTTTGATATCATGGATAGAGAGATTCAAGTAGCAGCTCATACACTATAATGATTATGATATTTTTTAATGGAAAAGTTATAAATTGATGATTTATATTTTATATCAACAAAATTAAAATTATGTTGGTTGAGTAAGAGTTGAAGATATATTTAATATCTAATTACTAAATAAAAAATAAAATATTTTAAAAACAATATTACCATCCATGGAGAACCTAGTTTAAATACTAATGAATTAGGTGAAGGTGAACTTTTTGATGATAATTTGATATAATTTCATAAATGTGGGAATCTGTTAATGTGAATTGGAGATATCATTCAATATAATAATAAATAAATGGGTAATTCTTGATAGAAGTCTATAATTCATATAGTTTAGATAGATTAGTCAGAAAATTGATTGAATATACTTGTATGGTTGATACATGTATCATGTAATGATTATTCTAGCACTTCTTATGGGTTAGAAAATTTATTTATATGTTTCATGTAGAACTTGTAGTATTGAAATAGAGAACTGTGGGGTTTAATATCAATCATCTTATAGTTACATGGAGCTATACATAAGAAGTAATCATCATGTAATAATGATTTTTTATTTAGTAGACCATTTCATATGAATGAATAATTTGTGAAGATGACCGGTTCATATGGGATGAATCTCTAATCATACAAACATATAATAATGTTGTCAATTATTATAAAAATATAAACCTCATATAATGGAAAAAAAACTGTGTTTTTATGTAATAATTCTCTTGTATAATTATTATTTAATATAAAAAACCAAAATAATTAATGGATATAACTTAATCATATTATAACCTAATATGAAGGATGTACCAAAAATAAGAGAAAATTTGATATTCCTATGTGAATAAAATATAAAAAAATTATAGTTTATTTAAATGACAAAATTTGTTTTTTATCAAATATTTATATTTCAAATTAATATTGTTTTTAATTATAATACAAGATGAGTATGTAGAATTAAAATTGAATTGTTTATATAATAATATGTCCAAATGAGTCCCCCACATATGTGCGGAGTTCCAATTTGTTGCTTCATGAACATTTTTTTATTACAATGATAAAGAATGTTTTAGATAATATGGGAATTTGTATTTACAATATTTTATTTTAGTTATTGAGAATGAAACAACATAGTATTTGGGAGATTTTAATAAATATCATGAATTATTTTTAATGATATATTAATTGAGAAATATCATGCTATCCAAGATAATTGAATTTTTATAATTCATTATCTAACATATACAGAAGATTTAGTGAATATAAAATAATCGTTAATTAACGAAATATCACATTGATAATATAAAAATATTTATTTTAAAAAACCATAAAATATTTTTTTATTAGTATATAATAACATGTCACATAGATTTTTGAATATTTGAATTAGTGGTCGTATATTTCAAACCCATTATATAATAATACAAAATAATGAAATTTAAAAGTTGGAGTTATGATGATTTTTTTCTTTCATTTGAGTTACAACTCTAAATGAATGGTAATCTATTGTGATATAAAATAATAGTGTGCCTATGTTATAGAAAATTTAAATCCAAAATAGAGATATTATTATAGTGTATTTCTGTTGAATAAATATTCTAATGTTTTTATAGTATAAACAAATAACTGATTGTTCTACAATAGAAAATTCCACCATTTCTCATGGGAGGAAAATAATCTAGAGGGGGTAGATAATACCCCAAGACTAAATGAAAACACTAGTATTTCCTTGTATATAACTCTCATGATTTTTTTGGAATCAATAAAATATTATATCGTAAAAAAAATAATTCATTAATTTTAAATCACTATCCCATATATTGTGATTAATTATTTTAATAAAAATTTTCTTCAAACTAGAAACTAGTATTAAATCATGGGTAAAACATGTAAATCATGATTAAATTTTTTCTATTTTTATACACTATATAGATATATAGTGTGTGGGAATATTCAATGTTCCATACTTTATAATTGAAGCACTTGTTATAATATTTATATGGAATTAAAAAAATGTTATAGTAAATCCCCATAAAAGATGTCTACATTAATCCCCCACTCATTATCACATCGTGACCACTAAGCAGTACAAGTTGTACATACATATCTATGTTAGACCCTTATTAGATCAATTTTTTTCACCTAATATTTTAACAGTTTATATGAGGTGCCTATTTTAAGAAATATTCATGTTTTCCAATATGTCTAAAATTTATTTTTCTTAAAATGAATGTTTTTTTGACGATTCTTCGAGAACACAAAACAATTGAATGAAAATAGAGGAAATGATACATGTTGAGATTTCAGAGAATAAGAATTGTTGACCACAAGAAAAAATTGTATGTGTTTTTAGATATCATTATACAAATATAATATAAGTTATCATTTTGTTGAGAATATTTCATTCAATATAGATTGTTATGATAAAGAGTCAATCAAGACTATTGAAGGATTTATCTAACAACTTGGGTGGAATGTGAGTAATATAAATATATATATATATGTATTCACACATATATTATGTTTTCATAAGGGAATCCATGATAAAAAAATATAGTGTGAAGAAGAATTAAATTAATTGGTCGATTTCAGTGGAAGTTAACATTGAAATATTAATCATCTCATCGATCTTGTGTATTAAAAATAACAATTAATTCTTATTTTAACTCATTTTATTTATTTAAATGTGGAAAATAATTCAGTAAGTACTTTATAAATTGTTGTAATAGATATTTTTCATAATTTAGTGATCCAGGAAATGATAATACTTTATAAAATCTCTAATTTGGATGAAATTTTTTATTTAGGAGATGAGGTGATTAAATAGAAAAACCTTATTGATAACTATTTAGATGAATTATGAAATATTAATCATATCCAAATAAATATATTTAATAATCCATAATAATAAAGCTAGGGTATACTAAGGATGAGAAGATCCCCCTCAATATATATTTTATTTAATTAGAGTTAAAAGTTAAAATTATGGAAATAGAAAATATTAGAACAAAAAAAAGAAGAGATATTACCCTAATAATATCATATGATATTCTTATACCAAAAATAACTCATATTAGTAACATATATAATTTTAATGCAACTAGATATGTATATACATCATGTATATAAATGAACGTAACATCTAGACTAGAAATTAATTATTGAAATAATAAATTTTCATCTGTTTGTAACTGACTAAAACTCACATATGGATAAAACTATGAACCCAAAAATTAAATAAATTATTTAATTTTATCAAATTAACAAGTTGGATTATCCATCTAAACATGTCCCCTAATTAGGGGAGGTTTATTTGGATCAAATATTAATTCTCACGGTTTTATATAAAAGCAATTTTTTCTTCACAATATATTAACTTATTCCAATAGTAAGAGGCCTAAATGAAGAGGTAAAAAACTGAAGAAATAAGAAGGCATGTTATTTAAAATTTCCCCCATAATTTTTTTTGGATACATCAATAGAGAAAAAATATTAAATTATAATATAGTTTTGGTATTATTAAAACAAATTTTTTCATGATTATGATGATTTATAGTATGTTCAACGTTTTAACAAATAATATTCTTATAAAATATAGGATAATAATAGAAAAAGATACAAGTGGACGTTGAATTTTATTTCCTCTTGAAAATTGATAAAAAAGATAAAAATGAGATAACCAATTATAAAATGTTATTAAATTAATCATATAATTATTTAATATCTAATAGGAAGAGTTGTTTCTATTGTTATGTAAATGGAAACACAATAGTCCTTTAAAAATTGTTGATGGATATGAAAATTAGACATAGAAATGAAAATTCAATATAAAAATCAATCTTGGATGTTTATTAACTTATTTTTTTAATTATTGAAAACCATAACGAATAAATGGATGTGTTTCATAAAAATAAAACCATAATAAATTTAATGAAAGAATGAGAATAATCTAAAAAAGGATATGTATATTGAGATTGAATGACATATTATTTATCCAAAAATAATTATGAAAAACGAAATAACTATAGTATGAACCATAATGTTATGAATAAAAATATGTAGTTTCATAGAATGAAGATTTCGAATTTCAGGGGAGTTTTTTCAATGATGATAATACAAATATTTATGAAAGGTCATGTGAATGGTTTATAAAATATAGTGACAATAAAGAAATTTTTTGACTATTCCTAAATTCGAAGAATATTAATATAAAAATTGTAATTGAAAAGGAAATTCATAAATGAACAAGTTCATTTGATATCAAATGTGAACAAGGCCATTCCAGAGAGGGATAAAGATAAAATGATAAAGTATACATTACTCAAATTTGGAAATAATTGGAGAATCAAATAAAGTACATTCATAAAGTAATACATAACTTTATATCTATATTGAATAATATCTATAGGATAAGATACAATCCATAGCCTAGTTAATATTATTTTATGGGTGGCTAATATCACCTATTTATTCCCTTTTGTTTTTAAATTTACAAACATTCAAGGAATTAAAGTAGTTAAATAATTTGAGATATAGACGAGTTACTATAAACACTATGTATCTGAAGGAATATATGACTTCTACGGTTTTCATTTGATGAAAATTAACCATGAGTTGAGGCTAAAATGAATTTTCACACTGAGGGGAGAAAAATGAATAGGAACAGTCAAAAAAGTATTCAACACTGAATTTAATATGTCTTATTTCTCTATAAATTTTTGGATTAGTGTATTCTAATTATATTTTCTAAAAATGATCTTGATATAAAAAATATTCTAATCAAATGGGAGTGTTGTATGATAAATTTATTAATAAAATATGAGTAAAACATTTATTTCACTCGATCCATTTAATTTTTTCTTGAGTTATGTGTAACATTTATTACATTTATGATATGTATATTTAAATAGAACTAACATTAAGGAAATTGTAAATGGTATTCCATGTGGAAAATACAAATATATATAAATGATTTACTAGTGTATTTAATATTATTTTCAATAATGTATTAGTACAAGTATACATAGTGTGGATTAAATGAAGGTTCGAGGCCAATATGTCTATACATCCCCCTCCATAAAAAATTTATAAAGGAATTAATTTAGTTTCAAATATGGAGAGGAAACTAATATGAATATAATTTAGTTGACATGATAAGACCACTATATTACATTATATTTAATTTCAATAAGGGGTATATTTCACAACTGATCCTAGTGGGGCATGCGCCGTGACTCCCTATGCCAGCCTCTAATAGGCCAGTGGATAGTGATAAGAACTGTGTAGGAATATCCTTAACATGGGAGGTATTTCCTATATACTTATCCACACACACACATCTCCAAGCCCATAAATACTAAATAGTAAAATCCACTAAGTATCAAAATGCTTTCATTCAACTAAATACAATCAACAAAGTAAAACAGAATGTAAAGTGCATAAAGTAAACTGGTCCAGAATACAATCCCACTAAAAAGAGTCTATAAACTACAAATTCCAACATGTACGAACCATGAGGTACTAGGACTGCTCCTCGTACCCATAGGAACACCTTGGATGGTAGGGAACTCAGAAATCTTGGTCTATCCAGGTTCACATTGGACTCTATCAAAGGGACGCTTGACTACAGAATATTGGACAGATGTAGGAAAAACCCTTGCAGGGGTGAGTATAATAATACTCATTATGGGAACCCAAAAAACACAATGAAATAGGAAATTTAAATGTATATTTAGCTCTTCCTAGTATATGTCTACTAATCCTATAGTCAGGGAAACACGTCCAAATATATTTAAAACCTAGACATGTAGCCTCGAGACAAGTCACCCGACCACATACCCACGCAATGGATTCAGTTCGATGATTCCTTGAAGGAATCATCTCAGAGAACTCACTCCATCAGTCTAATAGCTCAGATGACGTCCATCCTAGTACTATTCGTCAAGAAATCCATGAGAGATATTGATTCTCAAATATATATGAAGAGATAACATATGCACTCATTTCGGGTTAACACACTCTTGAGTAGAAATGATCAAGATAAACTGATTAAGATCACTATTAGGGCCTTATAAGATACCATGACTTATCCAGATTCACCTGCTTTATTGAGAATCAACACCCTGTGGGATTGGTCACATCAATATCTGACTCTACCTAGGGTCTTCAATGTATATAGGATCTCATTCTAGGCCTCTCGAAGGGATACCTGATATTATCTCTTAAATCCCTACTGATGGTATCATACTATTGTGTGTAGAGATGATACCTAACCTTTAAGAGAATGTAAAAAGGGGATACTAACCCAAATGAAACTATTCCAAGGTGTAGTGGACAATAAGATCAATCCATGTACTAAGATGTACACAATGTGTTGAAGGGTCACATGTCATGTTTTCAGACCCTGGGTACCATCCATGTAAAACAGCTCGTGTTATAAGGATTTTCATGAAGAAGAAGGAATAGAAATTGTGTAAGAGAGTGACATGTCATGTTCCTCTATCTGGGAAGGACTCCATGTACATTGGCCATGTGCCCGTACGCTGCTTCAACCCGTGTGTCCCAGACTGTGTACAAGTACATGGGGTAGTCTGTGTATCTAGCCATGTCTGGTCATGTTGTGGAGTACATGTTTCGTATTCCACCCCATATCCCTGTATCTCATGAGATACATGAATATTTCATGTAGATACCCAAACATCATGTGTCGATGGTCACACACTGTGTTATTTAAAACCATCACCCAAAAATCCCGCCACCGTTGAGTGGGGTTGACACACCATGTCCCCCAGAGGCACGTCGTGTTCTACTCTAAGTTCAGCATGGATACCCTAGCTACCGCCATGCCTCCCCACATGTAGTCTTCATCAAAAACACCATGTGTTCTTTGTATTTTTTAAAAAATTGTTGTTATTCATTTTGTTCCCTGTGGAACTGGTTGTTCTTTGATCCGGTTGTCCGATCAATGATAAACTCCAGGATTTAGGTCACCCGGATATCCCAAATCCATCACCATTGTTTTTGGGCCTCTGATGGGCCCCAAAAACATTTCTCAATCCACATGTGTGAAGAACTCTTGAAGAACGATTCTCCTCTACCCAAGATAATTCTTCCCTCATCATCACCATATCACCTTCACTAGGCCATAAATATTTCATATATCTAATTTGGGATGGTTACATTGCGAAACAGACTCTCAACGATTCGTTGTTTGTCGCCCTGCAATGAACGAGAAGACAGCATGAAAAAGCGGGATGAAATCCAATAATCCAAATTGAAAAATGCACCACTACCTTCATCTTGTTTTTGGGTTGAACTGCATTCATCATTATGTCGAATAATGAGGAAACATATCAATGAAAAGAAAACCCCCTACATTGATTCGTTAGATGAATGATCGCCACATCGTGTTCATTGACAAGGTTCTATCGAACCTGAGATGTGTCGATCAATCACAACATCGTCATCAGCCAACGGGCTCACCAATAAAACTCTAATTAAAATTGTCAATTCGAAGGGTTATGAGGCTAACCCATTGAATATTCCAGAAAACTTTATTTTTGGGGACAAATTATGTATCTTTATTTAAGAAATCATTTAAAATAAAATAAAATATTAATTTATTTTATATCCTTTAAATAATCCAAAAACTATCTTTTGTGGTCGATTCATGTTGAACAATGTTAGTCCCCACCTAAGATAATGTCGTTTTTCTGAACGCAATAGTGCCCTCAGATTATCGATCTGGGTGGCCTTTTAAAAATCATTGTACTTTTTCAGGAAAACATCTATTGCATGCAATTTAGAGGTTAATTTATTTCAAATATTTATTCTGGGAACTTTGAGCCTTAGAATCACATTATGTCCCAATGATTGGTCTTTAAATAATTCAATAAAATATTTAAAACTAATACATCGAAAATATGAGACATTAAATTATCTCCACCTTAGATATTTACATCCCAAAAAATAAAAAAAAAGGCCACTCAAATAGATGTGGGTACTGCGCACTGATCTGATCCTCCAGCTCCAATGTTCTCTCTTGAAGATTCTCATGCTTCCACCAAACATTATCAAAGGGAATCACTCACCCACAAAGGATCATCTCATGTCATTCCTTGATATCCACTGGGTTTACTGCAATGGTCATCCCATCCTTGATGTCCATATTTCCCCATTTGATGAGGTGTGACGGGTCTTACATGTATCTCCTCTACTATGACACATGGAATACATTATGTACCATGTGAAACTGAGGAAGTATATCTCAGCAGTATGCCACCTCTCCAACACTACACATTATCTGAAACTGGTCAATGAACCTTGGAGATAACTTTCATCCATAGCCAAATCTCTACAACCCTAGTCAAGGTGAGACTTGAAGGAAGACATAGCCTCCCTCCTCCAACTGTAGAGGTATCTATTGACTGTCAGCCGATGATTTTTTCCAGCATGTGAATTCTTCATCCACACCAGGATGATTTAAACATTCTCATGGGTGGCTCACAGAAACACTGGACCCTTGAGTGTTGACTCACCAGGGTTGGTCCAGCAGAGTGGTGACCAGAAGGTTCTCTCATAAAATTCCTTGAACGGTGCCATACTAATGGTGTAGTGGTCGATTTTATTGTATGAAAAATACACCAATGGTAGGTAGTCTTCCCAACTGTGACCATGTCTAGGATACCTGGACACAACATTTCCTCTAGAACCTAAATGGTATGCTCCGACTAACCATCGGTTAGTGGATGGAATGCCATTCTCAAACATAGAAAGGTGTGAAATGACCCTGAATTCCCTTCCACCATCGGGATGTGATGAAACATATTCAACTATGACTATCGTCATAGGGATTCCATGAATCCAAAATATATCCTACATGCACATACATCTCATCCTCTCTAAGGGACTCTTCTCCCAGATAGCTAGGAAGTGGGCCAACATGGTGAGTATGTCAACAATCACCCAGATGGAATCTTGTCTCATGTAAATTTGAATTAATCCCATCAATAATTCCATATATATTCCATACCAATTCCACTATTTATCTTCCAAGGAGAGAGCTAACCCATCTAGAACCTAGTTCTCAGCCTTCACCACATGTCAAATATTACATCGAGAAACAAACTTTTATACTGAAATCTTTATTCCTATCTGGCAGAACTGGCATTGGAGGTCCTGATAAATTTAAGACACAATTGAATGTACCACCAAAGTGGATGTATGAAACTCCCTTATAATATCATCCTACAATACCACTAGAACAACTTTGCATCCTCTAAAAATGACTATGTGCTCCCCGCCTTGCGAAAATCTATCTGGAGCATGTCTTGTGGATAACTAGGAATGTACTGTCTCATAGTGAAAATCCACTAGTTGTGCCTCCCGGAATCATTTTAAGATTATTAGGGTCAAGACCAACGACTATTGATAGGCTGCATCATCTTCATCCATGAAGTATAACTGTAGTGTTTCCAACTTCTTTGTCACCTCACTCAGCTGCTGTGAACTCAATCTTCTAGTGAGAGCATCAACCACGAATTCCCCACCACATTCTCAGGAGAATATAAGATCTCTATGTAGTTATCATGGAGGAAACCTAGCCATAGTCTTTGTCAAATATTCAGATTCTTCTTTGAGAATACGTACTTGGGGTTATTGTGGTCATAGTAGACGATAAACTGTTTGCCCGTCAGGTAGTGTCACCACCTCTTCAATGTGAAGATAACGGCTCCCCACTCAAGATCATGGGTTATATAGTTCTTCTTATGTGGACTTAGCTAGTGTGATTCAAATGTAACCATCACATGTATCTGCATCATGACACAACCAAGTCATATCCCTGATGCCTCACAGAAAACTACGAACTTAACACCCTCTTCTTGAAATCTGTAGATCAGTGTACTTGTCAAAATCTTCCTCAAATGCTGGGAAGGCTCTTGGATCTTCTATTTCCATGAGAAAGTATGTACATTTTAGGGAAATTCTATCCTCAGTGATGATATTTGGAAAAAATTAGGGATAAATATCTAGTAGTATCCTTCCCGCCCAAGGAAGCTTCGCACCTCAGCCACACCTGGGGTGGATCCCATAGTAACACAACCTAAATCATGGCTGGGTCCACTACTACTACACTTTATAAGATAACATGTCCTAGAATGTGGACCTTCTGGATCATGAAAATAAACTTTGAGAGCATCCCATAAATAATATGCTCTCAGAGTACATCTAGAACCATCCGCAGGTATCTTGCTGACAACTCCTCAGACACCATGTACAAAAGTTTGTTGTCATTGAAGACCACTATTAACTGGTCTATGTATGGCTATAAGATCTAGTTCCTAAGTACCGTGAAATATATGGGGGAGTTCATCATGCCGAAAAGAATCACCATGTACCTGTAGTGATTATAATGGCATCTGGAAACTGTCTTCGGTATATACTTGTCTCGTACTCGAAGCTAGTGACAACCTAACCAGAGGTCAACTATCAAGAATCTATGTGTCCCTCTCATCAGGTTGAAGAGGTCATAGATCCTGGGCAATGGATAATTTTTATTAACCATCACCTGGTTTGGCACCGCTAATCCACACACAACCTCAATATCCCATCTATTATATTAGAAAACAACACAAGAACTGCCCAAGGATAAACACCAGGCCTCACAAAGGACTTTATCTACAAATCCATCAACTTCACCTTCGGTTCTCAATACAATGTGGGAGTCATCTGATATTCTGGAGAGGATATCTGTGCCTTCTGAGGGTTGAAATCAATGTATAATTCAATCACCTAGTGGGGAGGTATTCCTAGAACACTTTCTGGAAATACGACCTCATACACCACCACTATGGATTGGTAGTGGAAGTTCCCAATGTCTACTGCTCTGAGGGTATGACTATCCAACTAAGGACTAATCGGCTACACCCTCTTATGATTGAGCCCATTCTATGCTTCCTAGGTCCCTTTTTCACCAAAAATGGAAATCCTCACCCATTGATATGGAATCACCACACTCTTCACCAAAAGATTTCAATATGGTCATGAATCGAAGATAACCAAAAGATTGAAAGAATAACATCGTAAGGACTCGACGCTACCACGATAAGGTTCCAACCGAAACTCCCTCCTATAAGGGAAAGATCACACTATCTTCAAAGATGTGTGATCATTGAGTGTCCTCCTATAGGTGTCTCCAAGTGTAAGTGTTGAGTCAACACATCTACTGGAATCTCAATGTTTCACACAAGACATGGGAGAGGATTGAATGAAAAGAACATGTGTCTATAAGTATGGAAGATAAGGTAGAGGATAAATAGATACTACCTTGAATCATCAATGGATCCCATAGGTTCTACGCCTCGACAGTAGTCATTTTTTCCCTCACATATCACCCAGCTCCCTAAGCATGGTGCAAACCTCTTAGGGGTGGTGGTGGATGTAGATCAAAGCATCTTCCACCACCTGCAGCTCTCCTAGTTTCTCTTGCACATCTTCCATCTAAAAAATATGCGTACTCCACTCTCTGCCTCTGAAACATGTGGTGCATGCTCAGCCAACACTCCACGTCGATCAGTACTGCAGTTACAACTTGTTTCTCCACTGGTGGTGGTATAGAATTTACACCACCTGGATGTAATGTAATGACACAAGCATTCATTAATGAAAGTTAATATTGATCTAATTAAATGTCTAATTATGGTTATATTAAATGTTAAATTCATGGGTTTTATGTTTCTATATTTTAAAAATACCATTAATAATTGTGACCATTGCTAATATAGCCATTTAACAGTGATCACATGATTAGTATAAATACAGGGCTATAACAAATCCAATTTAATCAGAAAAACGAAGTGATGGCCTCATCCAGTAGACTTTCCCCATATGAAGCCTATTTTTTAGAGCTCGGAAAGGAGGTAGAATCATTGGGCTTCCCTCCTGACCAAGCCCAAGTCGAGCTTGAACATGTTAATATTGAGAGGAATCGACTAAGGTAGAATTGGAAGTTAATAGATATTACCACACGAGCAATGTTATCCAAGCCAACCCAAGAGTCTAACACCATAGAACACCTAACCATTTGGTCTTATGTGGGTGTTATAAGGGTTCATGTAACAAGACACTACCCCTATGATAATGTACATTATTTTTCTATAATGAATTTTCATTCATTTTATTATGGTTACTTTGTTAATATTTTTTAAAGAATATATAAAATTTATAGATAATATTAAAATAAGAAATATATTTGGATAAATTAATGGATTTTTGAATTAAATAATAATATAATAAAATATTATTATTAAATTAGTTTTTATTAAATTAAAATGATCAAATATTTTTTTGAATGAAATTGTAATTTATATTAATGTTTAAAAACTATTTTTTGTCAAAACACGTGAATTTTCGGTAAATGTAGGTTTTTATTTTAAAAGTAAAAATTAACTTATTTATAAAATTATTTAGATAAAATGACTATTATTTTATGAATTAGGATATCGAAATTATCCAATAGTGAATTGATCATAATTTTTTGATATAGTCGAATTTTTGGGTAAAAATTAAACACTGTTTCAATATATAATGTGTTTTAGGACATCATAATGACCCCATAGTGAAGTAATAAAATATTATAATCATTATTTTTGGCCAATATATGTTTTAAAATTAAAATAAATTTATTTTATATTTTTTTTATTTTACAATGCTTTTCGGGACCCTCCAAGACTTATAAAACATTTTGTCTTTTTAAATTGTTTTCCCAGAGATTGTGACTCACCTTCACAAAAGCAACCCTATTATTTTAAGAAGTTCAGCCATGGGCCTTGTAAAATATTTTTTTCCACTCCCCATTGGAAAAATCATTGGTAAAATCAATGGTCTGGTTTGTGGTATTCACTAGTTTAATGTGAGGTGTCCCAAACCTAAATAATAAAGAATTTTTTCTCCTTTCCTATATAAACCCACCCAATATGTCACTTCCTCTTCACTAAAATCCTTTATAGTTTGACCAACCCTGGACCTCCACTCTATAGAATCCTCCCAAGGTACCCAATTCTCCCAAGAAGCCTCTCTCAAGCCTCCCCCAAGCCATTGGGATCACACATCCAATTATGGGATTTCTTCCTTTCTCATTTTTGACTAATTTTATTTTAGTTGTTATGCCCTTTTGTTTCCAATAGAAAATGTTGTGGTAAGATTTTCCCCTCCACAATAATTTACTCTTTATTTTTGGATGATGATAGACCCATTTATCTCTCATTAAACCCTCCCATGTACACCTGTTACCACGCTGAAATTCTGTGAGGGATTTCTCTCTCCTCTTTTACATCCATGTATTTATTTTGTATTATGCATCTAAATTCCATTGTATTAGTTGGGAAATGTATCCATATGACCCCCTTACTGCCCATTTCATTTACATTTGATGAGACAACCTTTTCTATCCCATAAACTATTTTCATGATTCCTTATGTCACGCCGTTAAGCTGCCGAAATTGCACTATGTTTTTCAAAGACAAGATCATTGTGTAGTGAATACCATACTGGTGTATCTATCAAGGGTATTCACCCCTATGCACATGTACCTCTTGAATGAAACATTCATGTATTTATTCCTCATTACTTAATCGTAGAATAACTTATCATGTTGATTGATTCCATGTTATATGATCACTATGGCACTTATGCATGAAATGAAATGTTTAAGAAGGGTGTGCCCTAATAGCACTCCAATGTATTGGGTAAAGTATATTATCATGATACGTCATGTGTAGTGGGTTTTTACTCATGATAATTCAAAATAAATGAGTTTTTAATCATGCTTCATGTGAAATGAGGATTTATGAATGCTCCATGTGCAATGAGGGTTTACTCATGCTCCATATGCAATGAGCCTTGGCTCATGCTAATTCCATGTTAAGTGTTGTTGCCACATTTCCAAGTTATGATTATAATGTTTTATCAAGCCTTTATTTTCATATTTCTCTTGTTATCCATTGATATGGCTATTTTCTAACATATATTGTATTCCTCATGTTATTCCATGTTTATTCCCTTACCGGGATTTATAGCTCACCCTTTCCTTATGCATGTCCTCTGTTATCGCATGCAATGCTAAATATGAGGGAATGTAGTGGTAATGTAAAGGATGTTTTCAATAAATATATTGTATGTTCTATGTTCTATGATGTTATTTAATGTTCCTAATACCCAAATACACTAGACCTCTCAATCTTCTTTATTGTATCAAGTGAAGATTTTATGTAATAAATCAGGTTTTAGTGTGTAATAAAATGTCGGGTTGTTATAGTTGGTATCAGAGGATAGGTTTAAATTTTTTTTGTGATTAGAATTAGAAAACCCTAGTTAATACTTATGGACAAGAATAGGTATATTTAAAACATCCATAAGTATTGGTGAGTACTGAGAAAATGGTTTATCAAGAAAATACATCCATGTCTATATATATGTAGGTAGAGGCGGCTCTGGCATAGATGTATCCTAGGGGTAAAACCCAAAAACATCACTTTGAGCTAAACTCAAATAGGAACTAGTGCATGAAAACGTGCCTTTCTGTACTCTTGGTTACAATAGTCCCGGGGGATATGCTTTGGCAAATTCATAATCTTAGTATGAACACTTGTTAAGGGAATTCAAAAAATGCCCCTAATAATATATGTCAGAATGTAGATCATGGATAACATAGATTGTAGTATATATATTCATAAGTTAAGGAAATAAAATTTATTTATAATTCATTAGTTTTTTACTTGGATTACCCTTGATGAGATACCCCTAACATTCCTTTTATTCCAGTTAATGGCCGATAATATGATGACTCGGGCTAACAAACGATGTGAAGATCAATGTGATGACTGTGAAAATGAGTTGCCCATTTCGATGGGATTGGGAATAATGAACATCTTTACAATTATCTCTCAGTTAGCTCAATCATTGAATAGAAACAAAGGTCAACAAGAACATTCAACCCCCCCCCCCCAAGAAAGAAGAAGTCGCTATCGAGAGCTTCATGAGATAAAGGCCTCCTACTTATAATGGATCATCTCATCCCTCAATAACCGAACAATGGATCAACTCCATTGAAAGGAACTTCTCCATCCTTCATTGTTTTGGGGATGAATAATGGTTTCTTTTAAACAGATTGGGACTAGCCCTTTTATTGAAGAAATAAAAATATAGACCTCTTTTAAATTGGGTAAGAGGGGAACCATTACACACCTAAGGCCAAGGCACGCAACCTTTAGAATGAAGGGAATAGAAGACCATGGAATCAAAAGACCCAAATGTCCAGTGAAAAGTAGAAACCCTTGAACCGAACAGACACCCCAAAGTCAACAACGCCATCACGCCTAGGCCAAGTGTACCACCAGCTGAAATCGTGCCGCCTGAGATGTCACCCAGAAGCATCATCCCTGAAAATCGCCCTGGTTTTTCGATGCACACCCACTATTCGTCGTTCGAAACGTCATTGCCCTTCCATCCCCAATGCATGAAGCCCACCGCCGTCGCTAGTATGGAACCAAAAGAAGACCACAAACAAGACGCCACCGTCGGAATCCCAACCAAACCGAGCCGAAAAAACTATATCTCAAACAGATCTGAAGACGGAGATTCCAAAGTCCATGGGGGCGGGAGACGCCGTGGGGGGGGGGGAATCAGAGATGCCAAGAAGGATGAAAAACTAGATATGAGATAGATCTGAAACTCTGATGGCCACCAAACTGAATCACCAAACTGCCAGACCAGTGACTAAAGCCACACATGAATAGAGCATCGAGAGCCCTACAGACTGGAATCCACGGACCAAATCCACCGCGTCAAGGGAGACACCGCCGAAGAATCCACCATGGGAGATTCGCCACCGAAGAAGCCGCCACAGGAGAAACCCTTCAGGGAATAGAGATCTCTCAACCGAAGCCGAGAGTCCCCCCATCCTTCATTGTTTCAAATAACAGAATGTTCTTCTAGAGGGTTATAGTATGGAAGGTGAAGCCGATCAATGGTGGACGTTGATAGAAAATATGAATCCTAAGGAAGAGATTGAGGTGTTGGAATGGAAGTATTTCCAGGAGATGTATTTCGATAAATAGTTTCCATGAACACTCCAACTTAGATGGAAATGTACGTACATTCCCTAAAGCAAAAAAGACTAAAAATCTATTAGATCATATGAGGAAAATATTACAAGGATTTCACGATATGCCTTCGGCTTTTTCGTTACCCTCTAATGCAAGGTTGACCTCTTCTTTGGTGGGATGAAACCTATCCTGTGGAATGCGCTGGCGATCCATGACTTCAATAGCTATGATAAAATTGTCTGATGTTCCCTCAAGGTAGAAATGGAGATCGTTGAATATCATGGGTATCATGGGGATGAGAAGCATATGGTTGAATTTAATCTTGGCTGTATGATGGATAAATACAAATATGCTAAGAATATCCAGCACCCCACTTGACAAAGGTACAGAAAGAAGCACCCTGGAAATTGATTGAAGGGGACAAGGAAATGCTTTATGTGTGGAAGAGAAGGGAACCTTGATATTAATTGCCTACAAGAAAAACCCACGGCTACAACAGTGGAGAGGAAAGATCTGTTTGAACCTAAACAAGTTGTTCATTGATACAACTACAAAGATCTAGGGTATCTTGCATATCAGTTCCCTAAGCCATGGGTTTTCGAAGGCAACCAACATCCTTAAAGTCACCAAGTGAGAGCTTCTTCCATCACTACATCCAAAGTGTACCCCGACAATGAAGTGGTGATAAGTAATATTTGTATTCATTCAAGAGTAGCGAACATACTTATTGATTCAGGTTCTACGCATTCTTTTATATCCCAATAGTTTATTAGAACAATTCCAGCACCACCAAAAATCATGAATGTAAACATTTCGGTGAGTATGAAAAATGGGGAAATCATTTCATCCCATGATTATAACGCCTCCCCTATCATATTTTTTAGATTGAATTTCCTAGAGAACCTCATCATAAATCCTCTAGTGTAATTTTATTCAACTCTTGGCATGGATTGGATTTCCTTATAGATCCATCATAAATTTCTATGAGAGGTAAATCACTCTCCATGTGGAGAATCGACCCCTGATTATATACAAGTTCAAGAAGGAATATGAATCTTCTTTAGCTCCAACATCTCAACCGGGGATATTACTGCCCTATGAACACGCATATCTGGCTCAGATGATTGAGTCTAAGGAGGCAAGCATCCTTGAACACATGCCTATTGTGAGAGAATTTGCTGAAGTATTTCCTGAGGAAATTTATGGTCTTCCACTTAGAAGGGATGTTGAATTCTCAATTGATTTTATACCTGGGGAATTGAAAATATCCAAGACTCAGTGTAGAATAGCTATTGTGGAGATTGAGTAGCTGATGAATCAACTATAGGACAATCTGGATAAAGGGTTTATACGCCTAAGTGCTTCACCATGGGGTGCACTAGTCCTCATCATCAAGAATAAGGATTGGTTAGTGCACTTTTTCATCGAATATCATGAGCTAAATAAAATCATAATAAAGAACAAGTATCCTCTCCCAATAATTGATGACATATTCGATCAGCCACTTGGAGTACAATACTTCTCTAAGGTGGATTTGTGGTCAGGATATTATCAAGTAAGGGTGAAGAAGGAAGACATCCCCAAGACTACTTTCCATACAAGATACAAGCTCTATGATTTCATATTAATGCCTTTCGGACTAACTAATACTCTAGTAATCTTCATGGACTTCATGAATATGGTATTTAGGGATTAACTCGATAAATTTTGGGTAGTCTTTATAGATGATATTCTGATATACTCTAAAACCAAGGAGGATCATGAGGAGAATCTAAGAACTATACTAGAGACCTTTTGGAAGGATAATCCATATGAAATGCACATAAAGTGTGAGTTATGGTTGAAGGAGGTCACATTCTTGGGACATATCATCACAAGCAATTGGATATCTGGGTATCACCCCAAAATAGATGAAATTGAGGGATGGTTGAGGCCAACTATGGTAATAGATATCCGTAGCTTCTTGGGTTTATTTGGATATTATTGATGATTTGTGATAATTTTATCACGATTGTCCAACCCACTTACCAATCTAAATCAGAAGGGTGTAAGGTTTTCTTGGAGTGATGAATGCAAAGAAAGCTTCGAGGAGTTAAAAATGAAGCTTATCACTGCGCTCATGCTCACTTTACCCATAAGTGGAGAACTTTTGGGGTAATTAGTGATTCTTAAAAGAATGGCATGGGTTGTGTGTTGATGAAAAATGACAAAGTCATTCCTTATGCTTCAAGGCAATTGAAATTTCATGAGAAGAATTATCCAACACATGATTTGGAGTTGTCCATGGTGATCTTCGTATTAAAAATATGGAGAAATTATCACTTTGTGGAGAAGTGTGAAATATATACGGATCATAAAAGCCTATAGTATATATTCACATAGAAAAAGTTGAATATGTGTGTCTTGACCCATCCCCCGGGGCATGTGAAATGACTACCCCAAGCCCGCCTTCCATAGGATAGGGGCTGGAGACAAGAACCAAAGGCGTATTCCCTAAAACTAGGAAGGCATTGCCTCAAAAACCTGTAATCACATGGAACCAAGATCATAGTAAGATAGGAACCCAAGTAAACTGAACTATAAACAGAGTGAGTGCTGTAAGTAAAAATGGCCAGAATACAAACCCAACTAGAAAGTACAAGTACAATTGTGATACAATACAACTGAAGAAAAGGGAAAATATTCACGTACCAATAAAAACCCCTACCTCAGGTTCTTCATTGATGTTGGCGTGAGAAGGATGTATAGAAATCAATTCATCGTTGATGAAGACATCCTATGTCAGAATATGTCATGAGGAAGAATGTCGAAGTCATGGTGGATGTTCTTCATTAGCGGAGATTTCGTCGTTGGCAGAGCGTTCTTCATTGGAGATCTTTCTCACAATATTTCTCCTCTCCCAATTCCACCAAATATTAAAAGTATCCAAAATGTGAAACGTTTTCCTAAATTTAATTGTTGGGACAATTTAAAATTGGGTTAAGTAATCACAAAGATTGGCATAATTAAGTATGGTGGGATTACATAGTTAATTTGGAGTAAACTCAAGAAGCTCCACCACATTAAATAGCGAGTTGAGAGGTTTCTCGATCATTAAGAGGTTCGGGTAGTCCCCACCTCTTAAATAAAACATGGGAGGTTTTGGGCTCGGGTGGTCTCCACCATATAACATCCACAAGAGGATGGTTACAACAAAATAAAATAAATTCTAAAATAATTTTATGTTTATATTCTCATGAAAATCCCAAAATTTATATATCACCCTCCACCTAGAGCTGTTGAGGTGAAGGTCTCTTTAAGTGAATACCGGTGCCGCGATTTCAACAATGCCCCGAGATTTAAATTCTAAGCC
Organism: Viscum album; assembly: GCA_963277665.1. NCBI lineage: Eukaryota > Viridiplantae > Streptophyta > Magnoliopsida > Santalales > Viscaceae > Viscum > Viscum album. The sequence goes on along the minus strand of OY728165.1, from coordinate 1,330,477,041 downwards.
CTGGTTAAAAAGTTTGAAAAAACTACTCGCATGTTTATTGAACATACCTGAAAAAGTGTTCAGAAATTCATTCTGGGAACTCTGGGCCTCGGAATCATGTACAATCAATTTTCGCAGACACATAAAATTCCAATTTATTAAAAAAAATTACATGGAATTTTTGGGTCTTTATATTCTCACCACCTCAGGGATTTACATCCTCATAAGCCACAAATCAAACTAAGGGAACAAGTGGTGGTACTAAGCACGTATCTGAGCCTCCTGCTCCCATGTTCTCTTTTAGAGGTTTCTGTGATGCCAGTAAATGTGCACCAGAGTCATCGACCATCCACGAAGGACCTGTTCCTATCGATCCTCAAACTCCACTATGACCTCCATAAAAGTCTCCTCAACATCAACGTCCAACTATCCATGGTCGATGATGTGAGAAGGGTCATGCATGTATCTCCTTAGCTGGGATATGTAGAAGACGTCTTGAACCCGATGCAATTGAGGTGGAAGATCTATGTGGTATGCCACCATACCAACTCTGTTGTAGACCATAAAAGGTTTAATTAACCTTATAGATAACATTCTGCCACGACCAAATCTCTGAAACCACTTTGACATGAGACCTGTAAAAAGATGTGGTCGCCATCCTCGAACACAAGAGGTCCTCGTCTCCTATCGGAAAACGACTTATAGCTATGTTGTGCAGTATTCATCCATTCCTGCATTATCTTCACATTCTCTATGGTAGACCATACCATCTCTGGTCCCACCAGTGCTGACTCCCCATGGTTAGTCCAACACCAAGGGGATCTGCAAGGTCGCTTTTATAACGCCTCCAAAGGTGCCATACCAATGGTTGAGTGAAAGCTGTTGTTATATAAAAACTTCACCAAAGGTAAGTGATCATCCTAGCTGCGACCAAAGTTGGGGACATGGGCATGCAACATGTCCTTGAGGGTCTTAATGGTCTGCTCAGTCTGACCATCCATCTGAGGTTGGAAGGTGGTGCTCAAAGGAAGCTACATCCTGAAAGCCTCCTACAACCCCTTCCATAGCCAAGAAGTAAAATGTTATTCATGATCAGTGACAATCGTCTCTGGTACTCCATGTTGCCTCACAATCTCAAGCACATAGAGGTGTCCCAATATCTCTAGTGAACCCTGCTCTCTGATCAGTAGGAAGTGGGAAGACTTGGTGAGTCGGTCGACGATCACCAAAATAGAGTCATGTAGCCTAGATGTATGTGGTCGTCCTATCACAATGTCCATGGATATCCCATCAACTTCAACTCTTGGACCTCTAAGGCCTGAACAAAGCCTACTGGTACCTGATGCTTTGCCCTCACTTGATGAAAAGTGAGGCACCAAGAGAAAAACTCTGCTACTGATTTCTTCATTCTCGGCCACTAGTGCTATCATCGGAGCTCCTGGTACATCTTAGCCACTCCTTGATGTATCACTAGAAGGGATGTATGGAACTCCCTTAAAAATTACTCTTGAAGTGACACTGGAAACATGGTATGTCCTCTGAAAAGGATGACACGCTCCCCACATTCAAAAAATCTAAAATGGGTCTGTCCAGTGGATATCTGATCACATCGTGCCTTGAACTCAGCGTCACCACTTTGCACCTCCATGACTCACTGAAAAATTTGGGGAGTAACTATAAGACAGTGTAAAAAGATTTCCCCACCTCTATCCACAAAGGATATTTTCAAAGTGGCCAGCTGCTCTGTCGCCTCACCTAGCTACTGTATATCATACCACATGCTGAGTGAATATGCTACAACGTTATCATTCCCATGAGTATAGACTATGTCAAAGTCATAGTCTTAGTGGAACTCAAGACAGCGTTGATGTATTAGGTTCATGTCCTTCTGAGAGAAGATATACTTGAGGATCTTTTGATTAGAGTACACAGTAAAATGCTCTCCCTTTTGATATTATCACCTCATCATTAAGGCAAAGACCACTACACCTATCTCTAGTTCATGGGTAACATAGATCTGCTCATGTTTTCTCAACTGTTGAGAACCTTAGGTGGTCACTACTTGCACTTGCATCAGGACACATTTTAGTCCAGTCCCAAATGCATCGTAGTAAACTATGTACCCTACACCCTCCTATGGAAACCTTGAGATGGAGGAAATATTCTTCCACTGCCTCATATCCAGAAAACACTACTGGAATCTCTCCAACCACACGAAGGGTTTCCCCTTCTTCGTCAACAGTGATAGTGGTGCTGCAACTCTGGGGATGTCTGGCACAAACCTCCAGTAATATCTGGCAAAACCCAGTAATCTCTGTACCACTGTCACACTCCTCGGTGGCTCCTAAGCAAGAATGGCCTCCATCATTGCTAGATCCCCTACAACTCCAGCCTCTAATATGAAATTTCCCAGAATGTGAACCTCTCGGATCCAGATCTGGAACTTGGAGATCTTACCATAAATATGGTGCTCTCGGAGTGTGTCTAATACTACCTGCAAATGATAGGAATGCTCCTCCTCGGTAGTCGAGTAGATCAGATTGTCATCGATGAAGTCTAATACTAAGAAATCAAGGTATAGATGAAATATCTTTTTCATGAGTCCCATGAACACTGCTGGAGCATTGGTCATGCCGAATGGAATAGCCAATAACTCGTAATTTCCTACCGACACCTGAAGGTCGTCTTCTATACATCGTTTTCTCTTACTCTAAGATGGTGATAGCCTGATCTGAGGTCTATCATCGAGAAACACTGGGCCGAATGGATCCCTTCCCTTGCAAATCCTATTACTGTACCTGCATCTCATGAAGCTCCATGGGAGCCATCCGATATGCTGGTGTAGATATCGGTTCCATCCTGGGGTACAAGTATATGTAAAAGTCCACCTCTCCGCGAGGCGGTAGACACGAAATTTCATTAGGGAAAACATTTGTGTACTGGTCCACCACTACAGGATAGTTCAGAATCTCCACATCAACAGCTCTTAGGGTAAGGCTAGCCAATTGATGAGTGATCAGCTGCACTCTCCTCTGGGTGAGTCCATCCTATACTGCAAAGTCTCCCTTCTTTACAGTGAAGGTAAACCTTGTCCCATCTGTGTGGAGACACCGCACCTTGAACCTAATACAGTCAATATGATCATTGACTATATATAACCAGTCCACACCCAAGATGACGGCGTAAGGCCATGTCGCTGCTACTATGAGATCCCAACTGAAGATCTTGCTTCCTAGAGTAATCTCACACTGCCAACACCATTGTGTAATTGCCGAATCAGCTTCCATAGAAGTCTCTAGCTGTAATGATCAAGAAAAAATCTCCATCAGAATCTCAGAGTACTGAATGAGGGTGGTGAAAAAAAAATAATGATTGGAACCTGTGTCTACATGTATAATAGTTAAGGTGGTGTAGACACAAATGGTACCTCAAATCATCACTGTAGTTCCATGATCGTAAGACTTAACTGCCTGGAGATGATCTCACCCCTGTACACCTATTCCCTACGGTCATGGTGGACCTCCTAGTGGTGGTGGCGGTAACATCTCAAATTGTCTCCCACCACCAGCTATATGGCCAACTCCCTTACCACTTCTGCATGCTCCCTACAAACCTCCCCGGTCGAACCTTTATATCTAACTAGGCAGTCCTTCGATCAAATTCTGATCATCTCTATGATATGTTATACAATCACGATCCATGTGACCCTACCTTCCGCATGTGTGACACTGCCCACTCCTGGCATGACTTGCTCGGCCTCGGGTGCTCCTCCCAACTGACACTGAGTCAGACAGTCATACACCTGTAGGTTTGGTCCTCTTGGACCTCTTTGATGGCATTCGGCTACCAACTTCATAAGACTCTACCATGTGATGACTGGTGGTGGGTCTCACTATTGGTGACTAATCAGTAAGGAAACTCTCTACTAATAGGGCTCTCTCTAATTCCCCTGCCTGCGTCAGGATGCTGAGTGAGATCGTCGAAGCCCCGATCTCCCGCATGAGTTCCAAATCAAAGGTCTGGGTCCTGAATAAAGGGTCCTACTCTATATCTGTGGAGTAGCGTGATAGGTTAGTGAACCTCGTTGGGTACAGAGCCACAGTCATGCTGCCCGATTACAGATGAAGAAGCTCTTGTATGTGCACTGCAGGAAGTGTCGTTGGGACAAGCTCTGCCTGAAACAGGTTCTCAAAGTCTACCTAGAAAAGAGTTTCCTTGTCGTGAACCTAGAATATCAAGCTCCACCATCTTCCCACAGCTTCCTGTAGATGGCTGGAAGCAAGAATTTCCATGAGATCAGCTGATGTCCTTACCCGTTAGAAAACTCTCACTACGGCCTCCAGCCAATCCTCAACCGCATGTGGGTCCATCTATCCCCTGAACCTGGGTGTCCACTGGCACAAGAACTCTTGCAATGCACTCAAGAGGCGTGCTCCCTCTTCTACTAGGGCCGGTGGAATCAGTGGCCCAATGGGTAATGGTACCACTGGTGCTTCTACTAGAAAAGGTCCCTGCATTGAGCCATCTTCGCTCGATGGGCTATTAGTGTGTACAACTCTAAGTACTCTAGCTAACTGTCTGTGTGGAGGTATCCAGAAAAGAAATGGGTGCACCATAGTTAATATATTATACATGGTGACCAGAATGTTATAGCTGGTGAGTTCACTCAAGGAGTTAACAAAGAAGACTCTTGAAAACACTCACACAATCCGTGTTTTCATGTATTGAGTCAGAAATCAGAACTCATGGTCCTGGTGTGTCGATACGTTGGCATCCTCACCAACACTAGACTCCCTGAATAGAAAAATGAAATCATTACCCTTAACACTATTGCTTCACAGAAAAGATCAGAGTCCTAGTTCTTCAGGAGAACCGACTCCCCTGATACCAATGTGTTATGACCTGAACTCCGGGGCTCGTGTCGTGACTAACCCAAGCCCTCCTTCCATAGGCCAAGGGCTGAAGACAAGAACCCAAGGCATATTCCCTAAAACTGGGAAGGAATTTCCTTTAAAACCTGTAATAACATATAACCAGGCACACAAACAGATAGGAACATAAGTAAACTAAATTGTAAATAGAGTGAGTGCAGTAAGTAGAAAGGGCTCGAATACAAACCCAACTGGAAAGTACAAGTAAAACTGTGATACAATACAACTGAAGAAAAGGGAATGTTATATATTGGGTCATCCTCTGAGGATCCTACATGAAGGGTAGGTACAGATTTACTCCTCAACACACTATGTCTGTCCGTCTCCTCTGAGTATCGACATGCCGTATGATCCACCCTTGGCCACCATCCAGTCCTGGTACTCTCAGCCTCAGTTAGTGTTGTCCGTCTTCTACATCCAACACAACAAGGTGAAGGAATAGCCCGTGCAGGTTTGATTATAATGATACTCAGTAGAAACCCTGTGAAACTTAAGGTCTCACAAAATCCACCAAGGATAAAACACAAAGTATGAAATCCATAGACAACCTTAACTTTGTATATGAACATAAATATACCTAATTTATCAAGTAATCTATCTCAACCATGAGGAAAACACAGAGGTACTAACTCAGCTCTCACCAGGATTTATTTTAGGGGTAGTATCATGTAACATTCCCAGAAACAATGTTGAACACCTCAGCTATTGGAGAACTCCTCCTCTTTCAAGTACAGTGGGCCTGTAGCATCGCACATAGGTGCTTCCAAGTAACCTTGGACTTGTGAGGTACTCCTCCTATAGAGTATCGTGGGGATGGCGCGTCACAGAGAGGCTCTCCCCACCATGGGTCTACCGCATCACACAGAGGCACTCCCCCTCATGTCCTACTGAGGTACTCCTCTTATTGAGTATCGTTGGTCTACTGCATCACCAAGGTGCTCCCCACCATGGGTCTTCCGTGTCACCAAGGTGCTCCTCACTGGGCCTGTCGAGTCACTCCATGTTGAAATGTTGAGTATTCGTCAAGTCTTAGCCAGCCACTCAGTTTCGGCACTATGCTCACTCATCTCTGGAGGGATCTGTTCCACAATCTACAAGTCGAAACTCCAATAGCCACAAATTCCTATGAAGAATTATCATAACGGTCCACCACGTCATAGGGGTCTCAACATAATAGATGGTGTGTTAATTGGATGCCCAATCTAGGAGTTATTAGGATTTTAGTTCATAGGTCTCAGTTGTATTCGTGATCGATCCAACCTGACTGTTCCCCATCTAAATCCAAAACTCTAGTGGGGTATACTTAAAGGCACCGTCTCGCTCCACGATTTTCTAGAGCCACTGATGGTTCATCAAACGGACGTCCAGTGCCAAAGTTATGAACAAAAGAATGTAATTGGGTCGTAGGGGGCTCGGGTCCGGTTTGACCCGGTCGGACCGACTCGGCCCGACACGGCCTGGGCGGACCCGGTTCGGTTCAGCCCGGACCGCTGGGTCTGGCCTAACAGTCCGCGAGGGTGGATCAGCCGAGGGGTACCGCGAGGGCGCGGGGAGGCTCGGCCCAGCCAAGGGCGGCTCGACCGATGGTGGTGCGAGACCGCGGGGCGGTGGGCAGGCAACCGGGCGGCAGTCAAGCCGTAGGGAGGGGGTCCAGCCACGGGGAAGTGGTCAGGGGGCAGTGTTCCGGCCATGGGATGGCGGTCCGGCCACGGGGTGGAGGTCCGGCCGCGGGTTGGCGGTCGGGCCGCAGGGTGATGGTCCGGCCTCGGGGGGGAGGTCCGGTAACGGGGTGGTGGTCCGGCCGCGGGGCGGCGGTCCGGCCGCGGGGCGGCGGTCCGGTCGCGGGATGGCTGTCCTCCTACAGGACGGCGGTACGCCCATGCGGCGGTGGTGGAGGCCACGTGGCAGCGCCGTTGCACCATCACCTGCGTCACGGCTAGCCGTGGTGTCGACTGTCATTCTCCAGCCCCAACCATGGATGGTTTCCATCCTCCTCCTTTGTGAAGAATACCACAAGATTTACGGGAGTGTCTATCCATGTGGGTTTGGCTCGTCCTCTCTCCGTTAGGTTAGTATCATATAGCTCACCAAGAACATGATGAAAGAACATCAAACTTTATAACCTCCCACAACGTTTCAAATAAAAACATTCGTGGATCAATCTAAAATAGAGACTTTATCCACATTAGTTGTTTTTAGAAGAAAATAACATGGGAATATAAAAATCACTCATAATAAACCCCTACCTCGGGTTGTTCATTGACGTTGGCATGAGAAGGAAGTACAGACATCGATTAGTCATAGTGGAAGATGTCCCACGTTGGAAGATGTCCCGAGGAAGAAGGTCGAAGTCATGGTCGATGTTCTTCTTTAGCGGAGAATTCTTCATTAGTGGAGTGTTCTACGTTGGATAGCATTATCCCAATATTTATCCTATCCCAATTCCAATAAATTTTCAATGTAGCCAAAATGTGATATGTTTCCCCCAATTTACTTGTAGGTACTATTTTAATTGGGTTAATTAATCACATTGGTTGGCATAATTTAGTATGGTGCATTGGATTAATTAATTTGGAGGAAGCTCAAGAGGCTCCTCCACATTAAATATGGTGTTGGGATGTTTCTCCCACATTAAGAGGTTTGGGTGGTCCCCATATCTTAAATAAAACATGGGAGGTTTTGGGCTCGGGTGGTCCCCACACCATAATAGTCACAAGAAGTTGGTTACAACAAAATAAAATAAATATTTAATTAATTTTATTTTTATTTTCGCATGAAAAGCACACAATCTATCATTTATACTCAACCTACTGGGGTTGAGGTGAAGGTTTACATAAGCAAATACCAACGTTGTGAGTTCAACGGTGCCCTCAAATTTCAATTCCAAGCAAAGGTTCAAAAGTTAGAAAAACCCTGCATGCACGTTTACTAAACATACCAGAAAAAAAGTTCAAAAATTCATTCCAGGCACTCTGGACATCAGAATTTGGCCCCATCAATTTTGGAGAACTGGTAAAATTCCCATTTATTTGAAAAAACATTACATGTAATATCTGGTTATTTACAATGCGCCAACAATTATGGTTATAGGTGATCAATGACTATGACTTCCCAATCCATTACCAACCTCAAAAAGTGAACCAGGCGGTTGATGATCTATGTAGATAGGACCCAGGAATCCATTCATTGATGAGAAATGGGAAGGACCCAATCTTCTTAGATTTGATGAAGATGGACACGAGAATGATAAATAATGGAACATCATCAATCCTTTCACAAATGACTTCTCAACCATCTCTTTTGGAAAGGATAAAGGATTCTCAAAAGGATTATTTGGGAATTTAGAAGAGAGTGGAAGCTTTCAAAAAAGCGTAATCCTCAAATGTCAATGATAATGAAGAAGTAATAGTGAGATTTGGGAATAGATTGTGTGTTCTATCATTTCCAGAGATGAAGGAGGAACTTTTGGATGATGCACGTAGTTCAAATTTCTATATTCACTCAGGAAACAAATGGATGTATCAAGACCTATGAGAGAATTATTGGTGGGATAATATTAAAAAGGAGATCTCTGAGTACACATCAATGTGCCTAGTGTGTCAGTAAGTGAAAGTATAGTGGAAGAAGTATAAGGGGATGATGAAACCATTGCCCATACCAGCAAGGAAACTGGAGCACATCACCACAGACATTGTCACCAGACATCCGAAGACTTCCAAAGGAAACAATGCAATCTGGGTTGTTATGGATCATCTGACAAAGTCTACACACTTCTTGACAATTTGGGTTAATTTATCATTGGATCATCTGGCTCAAATATATATCAGGGAAGTGGTAAAGCTACATAGGGTACCACTATCTATAATATCCGATCGAGATCCAATATTCACCTCTATGTTTGGGAAGAGTCTTCATCATTCTCTAGATACTGAACTGAACATCAGTATGACTTATCATCCTCAAACTGATGGTCATTCAGAGTGGACTATCCAAACACTTGAGGACATGTTGAGAGTGCATTTTATGGACATCAAAAGAGGGTGAGACCGACATGTTCCACTGGTTGAATTATCCTACAATAATTGTTTCATATTGATCATCCGAATGGAACCTTATAAGGACCTAAATGGGAAGACACATAGAACACCGGCATGTTGGGATGAAGTTGGTCATCATAAGATGCTAGGACTAGAAATGGTCGAAGAAAAGGTAGAGATGGTGAAAACCATTCAGTAGCATATAAAGGCAGCCCAGAGTCGGTAGAAGAGTTATGCAGATAACCATTGATGAGATATTGAGTTTGAAGGTGGATAAATGGTATTTTAATTCATATCTCAATGAAATAATGTCATGAGTTTTGGAAGGAAATGGATGTTATTTCCGAGGTAAATTGGGCCCTTTGATATTCTTGATAGTGTTGGGGTTGTGTCCTATCCACAAGCACTTCCACCTACCATGGCCAATGTACATGATGTCTTTCATGAATCCCTCTTATAGAACTATATATCAGACCCTTCACATGTACTCTCTTAAGAGGTAGTACATCGAGAGGATGATCATTCTTACAAGGATCAAGCAGTGAAGATCATAGAACGTATAGAAAAAGTTATACAAAATATGACAATGTCTCTCATCAAGTTGTTGTGGTGAAACCAAAAGATTGAAAAAGAAACATGGGAATCATAAGAAGAGATGAAGCAAAGTCACCCATATCTATTTTAGTGTGTGAAAAAGAATTTTAGTGGGAGAAATTTTTTAAGAGGGGGAGATTGTAACGACCCAAACATTCATTAATGAAAATTCCTCTTGATATAATTAAATATCCAATTATGGTTATATAAAATTTGAACATCAATGTTTTATGTTTCTAGATTTATAAATACCGTTATGAATTGTGACCATTGCTAATATAGTCATTGAATAGTGATCACATGATTAGTATAAATATAGGGCTTTAACAAATACAATTTACTCAGACAAAGGAAGCGATGACCTCATCCAATAGACATGACCTGTATGAAGCCCATTAGTTGGAGCTCAGAAAGGAGGTGGTGTTATTAGGCATCGCTACTAACCAAGATCATTCTAAGCTTGAACACGTTAAGCTTGAGCTAAACCAACTACGGGATAAGTGGAAGTTAATAGAGATTACCACCCGAGCGATGTTATCCGAGCGACCCAAAGAGTCGGTCAACATCGCACACCTTACCCTTCAGTCATATGATGGTATAATAAGGGGTTATGTAACAAGACCCTAGAAATATTACAATGCACATTATTTTTGTGTAAGTAATGTTCATTTATTTTATTATTGTTACTTTGTAATTAGTTTTTAAACCATAAATAGTGTTTTTAGTTAATATTCAACTAAAAAATATGTTTTGCTAAATTAATGTATTTTTTAATTAAATAATATTTTAATAAAATATTATTATTAAAATAATTTTTAGTAAACATAAATGATCATATAATTTAATGAATGCAATTGTAATTTTTATTAAGGTTTGAAAACTGTTTTCGTCGAAACCCATGAATTTTTGGTAAATGTTGGTTTTTATTTTAAGAGAAAAAATTCACATAACTATAAAATTATTTATATCAAACGAATATTATATTTGGAATTAAGATGACTAAATTATCCAATGGGGAAGTTTTCAAAATTTTCTGAGACAATCGAATTTTGGCGTTAAAATTAAATACTATTTAAAGATATAATGTGTTTTATGACATCCTAATGACCCAATAGTGAGGTAATAAAGTACTATAAACATTACGTTCGACCAATATATATTTTATAATTAAAATAATGTGATTTTATATTTGATTGATTTATTTTACAAAGCTTATGTGGACCCTCTAAAACTTATAAAACATTTAGTCTTTTTAAATTGTTTTCCTTGAAAGTGTGACTCAACTCCACATTAACAACCCTGTTATTTTAAGAAGTTATACCATTGTACTAATAAAATATTTTTTTCCACTCCCATCTGGAAGAAACCATTGGATGAAACCATGGGCTGGTCAGTGTTATTGATTAGTTTAATGTGAGGTGTCCCAAACCTAAATAATAATGAATTCCCTAACCTTTTCCTATAAAAACCCACCCAATCTCCCACTTCCTCTTCACTCAAAGCCTTTGGAGTTTGACCATACTATTATATCCTCTCTCTAGAATCATCTCAGGGTTCCCCAATCTCACATGAAGCATCTCAGAAGCCTCCCCCATGCCTTTGGGATCACACTTCCAAGTAATAGATTTCCTCATTTCTCATTTTTGTCTAATTTTAATTAACTTGTTATGCACTTTTTTTCAATTAAAAATGTTGGGGTATGATTTTGAACCTCTCCCGTACTATCCTCTTTATTTTTAAATGATGGTATACCCTTTTCTCTCTAATTAAAGCCTCCCATGTACACCAGTTACCATACCAAAATTCCATGAGGGATTTCTCTCTCCTCTTTTACATCCAAGTTATTCCTTTTTTATTATGCATCTAAATTCCATTACATTTTTTGAGACATGTATACATATGTACCTATAATATAAATTTAATTTACATATGTTGAGACACCCTTTTCTATATCATCAACTATATTCATGAATCATTATGTCACGCCGTTATGTTGTCGAAATTGCACCGCGTTTTTTCAAGCCAAGATCATTGTGTCATCAATACCACACCCATGTCTCTATCAAGGGTATTCACCATTATGAATATATACCTATTGAATGGTGATTTAATGTATTTATTCCAAATTACATAATCATGGAATAACATATGATGTGGATTGATTCCATGTTATATGTTCCATGTGGCACACATATGCTTGAAATTAAAAGTTTAAGAAGGTTGCGCCATGATAGCGCTCCAATGCATTGGGTAAAGTATTTTATCATGATACTTCATGTGAAATGGGTTTTGACTCATTCTAATTCAATTGAAATGAGTTTTTACTCTTGTTTCATGTGCAATGAGGGTTTAATCATGCTCCATGTGCAATGAGCCTTGGCTCATGATAATTCAATGTTACACATTGTTGCCACATTTCCATGTTATGATTATCATGCTTTATCATACCTTTATGTTCATGTTTCTCTTGTGATCCATTAATATACCTATTGTCTACAATGTATTGTATTCCTTATGTAATTAAATTTCTATTCCCATAATGGGCATTATAGCTCACCCTTTTCTTATGCATGTCCTAAGGTTATCCCATATAATGCTAAGTACGAGGGAATGTAGTGGTCATGTAAAGGAAGTTTTGAATAAATATGTTATGTGTATTATGTTAAAAGTTGTTATCTAATTTTCCTTATCCCTGAATACACTAGACCTCTCAATCTAATATGTTCTATCAAGTGAATATTTTATGTAATAAATCAGGTTTATGTGTGTAATAAAGATCAGTGTAGTTATAGGTAATCTTTATCAAACATACCCCAATATCGAAGCCTCATCCCTGAGGGTGTCATACTTGTGATCAAGCTGCTAAATCTTAGTGGGTATGCATTCGAGAGGCATCCTGTAAAGAAACAAGATGTACTATGGTCAATGAGTATATCTAGATAGATGACCCAAAGGACATGTAAAACAAGACCCATTCTTATATGATGAATATACCAATATTTTATTTCACTACAACTAGTGTTTTCATGTAGTGAGATGAAAAAAAAGGTTATCAGATTCCTGGTGCATGGATATATCGGCCGCCCGCATCAACCCTGGATTCAACAGCCTGAAAACTAAGGTCAAAAAACGTAACACATTTTCACCAAACCAATCTCATAGACCCTTGGTCCTACAGTAGAACTGACCACTGATTATAAAACTCTTTCATGACCCATCCCAGTGGGACCTATGCCCCGACTCCTCAACCCTCCTCCAATAGGCCAGGGCAGGTTACTAGCACCGAGTATGCATATCACTATCATGTGAGGAATTTCTTGTGTACTTTTACACATTCACACATCTCCATGCCCACAAATTCTTTAAATAAAAAAACCCACTAAGAAACATAATGCATGCATACAGAATACCAAACCTATAGAGTACAACAGAAAGAAATGTGTGGAATGTAATCTAGGTCAAAATACCAGGCCACTAAAAAATAAGAGACTGAAAACTACAAAGTCCAACCTATATGAACGAAGAGGTAATGTGATTTCTTCTCATATTTTTAGGAACATATCATCATGTATGGAACTCATAACTCTCGATCCGGTCTAGGACTGCTCTGGAATCCTCCAAAAGGCTACTCATCTGCACAAGACTCGACACCTGCTGAAAAATCCCGTTGAGGGGTGAGTATAACAATACTCAATAGAGGACCCTGAAAACCACAAATAAATAGAAAAATTAAATGTAAAACCATATCTACATAGTATAAGTGTACTAAACATATATGAAGTGAAACACATCAAAATATACTAAAAAATCAGACCCATTGTATAGAGACATGTTAGATGACCGCATAGCCATTCTATGGATTCAGTTTGAAGATTCCACGAAGCATATGACTATGAGAACTCACACCATGAGTCTTATAGCTTTGATGACGTAAGTCTGAGTACTGTTAGTTGGGAAATCCATGAGTGAGATAGATTCTCTAATATATCATAAGAGAGAACAATTTCACTCATTTTGGGAGAACATACTCATGATTGGAAAAGATCATGATGCATAGATGAGAATCACTACCAGGGCTTTAGCGGATATTGCGACTCATCAGGATTCACCATCTTGGTATAGGTTTTTCACCCATTAGAATTGTTCATGTTGATACCTGACTCTACCTTGGGTCACGAATGGATAGAGGATCTCACTCAGGGCCTCCCGGAAGGATACATAACTATCTCTCAAAAAGTCCTACTAAAGTGATCATACTCTTGTGGATGAGGATGATACATGACCTTTAGGAGAATTAATTATTTGGGAACAATCCAAAATAAAACCATTACAGGAAATGGTGGACAATAAGATCAAGTCCTTTAATGATGAGTACACGTTTTGTTGAAGGGTCACATGTCGTGTTCTCTGACCCTGAGTACTTCCAGTGAACAATAGACCATGAAATCAGTCTTTTCATGTAGAAGAAGGTATAAAAAGAATGTAATAGAGTGACATTTAGTGTTCTGCTATCCGGGGAGTACTCCATGTACACTAGCCATGTGCCCGTACACGAGATCAATCCATGTGTCCCAGACCGTGTACCGGTACTCATGATAGTCCACGTATCATGCCGTGTCTGGCCGTGCAATGGAGTACATGACATGTACTCCACCTCGTGTCTATGTATCAGTCGAGATACAAGACGAGTACGTATAAGGACTAACACATTGTGTGGCATTGGTCACATTCCATGTTAGTTCTACACATCTCCTAAAACTTAAGCAGTCAGTAGGTGGGGTTGACATGTTGTGTCTCCCTGGAGGCACATCGTGTTCTTTTCCGCATGTAGCGAGGAAACCCAAACCTCAACCACGCTGACCGCACACGGTATGTTCATCGAAGAACACGTCGTGTTCTTCAGATTTTCCCAGAAATCACCCTTCTTTTATCCACACCCTGAGGAATTGTCTATTTGTCGGTCCAGTTTTCCGATCGATGTGAAACTCCATTGTTTAGGTTTCTATGACATCATGAAGCCTTCTATTTTGGATTTGGGCCTCTGATCAGCCACTAAAACACATCTCGATCCACCCATGTGAAGAACACTCAATGAACGATCATCCTCTATATGAGTTAATTCACCGCACATATTCATCATCGTGCCTCCGCTAGGCCATCACGATGTCAGATCAACAATTTGGATTCATAGCTTAGTGAAATGGACTCACAAAAAAAAATTCCCCTCTAAAAAATTAAATAAACATAAGAAAAAAGGGGGAAGGAATACAATAAACCAAATTGTGGAATGAACCTTCACCAACGTTCATCATGGCATTGATCATATCCCATTAGAATTATTAAATATGGATAATCAAATAATAATTAAACAAATATCATGAAGAGATCAAATCCCGAATGAAATCGACAATGAAAAGGAAAAACAGCACCCTCCTGCAAGAATCCAAGATCTGTGGATCATCCTCTTTGTGGGATGATCAGCGTTAATTGTTCAATCAATGTACGTGGAAAAAACTCATAGTAGACAAAATCCCCTACCATGACTTGTTTGACGAATGATCATTATGTCACATTTGTTGGTGAGGTTCTTTCAAACCTGAGATGAGTCATTCAACCGTGCTGTCATCGTCTGCAAACAGGCTCTCCTCCAAAGATCAAATGGAAATATTCAATTCATAGGGTTATGTGGCTAACCATGTGAACATTCCATAATCATTAATTTAATGTGGATGAATTAGTTCATTGTTTTTAAGGAAACATTTAATATAAAATAAAATATTAATTTATTTTATTTTATTTTATTTGCTTTAAAATGTCCAAAACTGGCTTCTCCAGTCGATCCATGGCAATGAAAGTTAATCCCCACCTAAGGTAAAGTCATTGTTCTACATGCAACAGTACCCTTAGATTTCTGATCATTGTTCCCATTTAAAATTTATTCTATTTTTAAGAGAACCTTTACATGTTTTATTTAGAGTTTAGTTTATTTTGATCATTTATTCAAGGCACTTTGGGCCTCATAATCACACTCCATTTCAAAACCTAGTGTCTAAATAATTACATATAATAATTAAAAATAATTCACGGAAAATCTGGGACATTATAATATATAAGAAATAATCAGACATATTTACATGAGAGGTATTTTATGGTATTTAAGAAATATCCAAATGTAGGGATTGAATTTTAGATATATTTATTGTATTTGATTTCAATTAAAAAATGCTATAAATATATTTCTAATCTGTTGGAAGAATGAATGATTCCACAATACATGGAAATCAAGATGTATACCCTACATACCACGTAAAAATGAATAATGGAAAATTTAATGTTTCTTAAATATCATGTTTGTATACATTTAAGTGTCATCATCTAAAATTGTTAACTGATGAGAAATTATTGAATACCAAAAAAATTGTTGATCATTTGGAAGTAAAATTTTAAAAAAATTAATTTCATTATGAGGAAAATAGATTTATGCATGATTGGAGAATTTTTTATTAAATGAATAGTGTAATGTTGAGGAGTAAAAAACAAATACATATAACACCTATAAAATAAACTAATGACTATGGTAAATGATACAATATAGATAATAATTTGAGTTTATTAGAATATTAATAGAATTAATCAATGAGATTTTTAGAAAATAAAAAAATACATCAATAAAACTAGTCACGGCATGACATAATTATTTTGTTCACAATATAGAGAAAAATTGGGCTCATCGTTGATACCAAATCCCATATTGTTTATATAAGAAACATATCGTCTTACTATAATTATTCATAGAATATGGTAAAGACTATATCATATTTGAAAGTAATAATATATTTTAGGGGTTGTTATTTTAAGGTTAGTCAATTTTATTTGTAAGAAATAACGACCATGTAAGAATAATAGTATTTTTAAAATATTTCATTTTTTATATTTGATGACTATTAGAAGATGTATAGTGTATAAGATATATTTTCTGAATCACTTGAAAATATCATATGGTAGACCAATATATATGAAATGTGAAATAAGTATAATAAAAATAAAAATTCATCTTAGTTGAAACAAGAGGAACATACAATTGTTATTTTGAAACATAGGAAATCCAAAGGAATTAACCAATCAGAAAGACTAAATTTGGAACTTTATAATATTTATATAAATAATTTGATAATGGGAAAAAAACAAATTACAAATAATAAATAATTAAATAGATTTTAATTTTTTGGGAATAGGTTGTGAAGAGTTTCATTCATCTAGAGGGGAGTTACATATTGAAGATCTATACACACATTGATTATTTGAAGGATAATTAAATTCAATTCTATTATTGAAAAATAATTATTTTATATATATGTTTTTCATGGAGATTGGAAAATAAATCAATAACGTATATTCAAATAAATACCATGAAATAGTTTAAAGGAAACATAAATTGGGAAATATTATACTATGAATGTTCATGGGTTTATGTAATTCTTTATAAGAATAATATTCAGGGGTTATTTAATTAAAAATTTAAAAAATGAATAATGATGATATTGAGAAATTATGGATTTTGATTCCATTATAACTTCAATAACATGTTCTTTATATTAATAAGTTAATAACACAATTCATCCATGAGTGAATAAATTCATTTAATAATAATAAATGGTAATCCATGATAACATTTTTATGTTGATGGAAATTAAGAAGATGAATAGTTTAAGTTATATTCTTTATATATTCATGTAATAAATATGATGAATGATTGATATGCCACATAGATCGTAAATCACAATGTGTATGTGATTTAGGATAGATCCAACCTACATGGATTTAAAATAATCAATGTTTTTTGGTTGAATATACTTTCCTTATTTTAATACAAGATCATTCAAGAACTAGTGGTTGCAATATGAACAATTCATTTATTACGAGAGGGAGGAAAAATAATTGTATGTAGGTGGTTTATTCTACAAGACTCATGGAATAACACTACCCTTATCTTATATGTTACTTGTGTGATATTGTTTTTGAACTATTTCAAAATTGAAAGATGAGTGTTTTTATCATTCGATTGTATTCAAACTATGGTATTTTTTATTATTTTAGTCACAATACCATAAACAAATTAAGATAATAGAAGGATTTTAGGGATGATCCTTTTACGCTATTTGTGTACTATTTCATATTCTATTATATTTTTTAATGTATATATGTGGTGATGAAAAATTCATTGATCCATACTTCATAATAATTACAGAGGCTCGTGTGTACTAAGTTGATAACTAAAAAAGGATACTAAAACTGAGTAAAATATTTCTACATTGATTCCCCCCCAGTTTCCTTGCATGAAATTTTCTCATGAAAACATTGTAGACACTAATAGATGGTTTTTTGGAAAACTATATTCCATAATTAATATTTTTTACATATTGAAGAAAATTAATTATTAATATATTTTTTTATTAAAAAATAATTTAGTTATATTTATTTTTATTACTAAAATAATTTAATTGGATGATATATAGAATGATATCAAGGATGATGTGGAAAAACATTCTACGATGATGTGTTTCTCCAACAGTCCAAAAAATAAATAATTTTCCATGAGTAATAATTTTTTCATAGTGTAAAAACATAATCCTTCCTGAGTAACATAAAAAATATAAACAAAATGTTGATAATTCTATCAAATTAATGTTCTTGAATGGAAATCAATAATTTTATGTAAATAAAATTGTAAATTAAACCAAGTAAATTTCATGATTAAAGTGTCTTGGTGACATGGAGGTGAAAACATTTATTGAGGTGAATGATATTTCCCAAATGAGTGGGATAGGCATTGAGAATATCAGTAAAACAATAAGGATATAATGAAAAAATAATAAATAAATACGAGTAGTGAAAATGAAATAAGGAAGTGAAATTAAAATTATTTTAGCAATGAAGATAGAGATAAAGAACCACCACCTTAAAAAGAGCCATTTATTTTCATAGAAAGTATAAAATAAAACCAAATATATGAAATATTATTAATATTTATAAACTACTTATGAATCATCAAATTTAAATAGATTTTAAAATTGTTTCACTAAAAATTTCTGCATACTCAAATTTAATTAATGGTTTTGTTTCAGATCAGATAAAGTATAATTATTCTGGAATAATTTCAATTATAATAGATTTTTGTAATATGGTTTTCCAAAAGTTTAATAATGAAGAAACATGATTCTTCATGTTTTTTAGTTCATATTAATATAAAAAAATTGAATTTTGTGAAGCATTATATTATTTAGGTGTGACTATGAACATCACACACACCTAATTATTTAAATTCAATGGTTTTGAGGATATAAATCCTATCATATTCCCTCATAAATTGGAAGATACAATATTATTAAATAATTATGGTTTAATTAGGGATTATTTTTCAGTTGAATAAATTATACATTTTAATGTATTTTGATATAATTGTGTTGGGCGATGTGATGGTACACTAATTATTTGGAGGGCCAATTCTCCATGATAGGTGGTCTATGAACTGATTTATAGGTTTTCAGTTATCATTATATGTTGTAGGTAAATATTAATTGTTTAAAATTAATCAATTAACAAGAAATAAAATTAAATATATATCTATTTTAGTGATAGTAGAAATATTTCAATTGTATATATTTTTTACATTGATGCGATAGTGGAATTATTAGTTGTGAGGATGACTTCAAGTGTATGAAATAGATGAAAATGATAATAAAATTCAACTAATTATGTAAATTTTGAATTCATGAATACTTATTGCAAATGAAAATTCTTTTGATTGTGAATTGAAAATATTATTATTTTAGATTATGTATAAATTGGTAGATAGATTATTTGGAAGTGGAGTGTATTTAATATTGATCAATATAAAAGATAATCATAAAATATAGAACAAGAAAAATTAATATTGAAGAAAATCAATGTGGTCCAATCCCTGATTTTTATTTGTTAGCTTATTTCCATTATTTAATTTTGTGATATGTTGTGACTATTCATAAAAATGGTTTAAATAAATCTATTACATGAGGGAACCATATTTATTTATTTCCTAATTACAATGTAGTTTTAGTATGTTAATTTTGAAATTTATTATTTGACATAGAAATCAATTCAACATTAATATTTTTGGATTTATGGAAAAAACCATTTTTCCACTTAGTTATATAAATTTTGTCCATAATTTATTGAGGAAGTGTAAAAAATTTATTTAAAAAATTAATTATCCAAATAATTAATTATTTTAATTGTTGGTGACGTATACAGAAGTTAAATTATTTTTAAATTACAGAATATAAATTATTTTTTTGTTACAAAATGGTAATTGTATTTAACATAATTACATGGGATGAAAAATTATTAAAAGTGGGTTAATAATGATTATTTACCTAGAGTTATGAATAAATAAAATATTTCATTCTTAGCATTTTATATCGGGAGGTTTTATGGAATCAATTAGGATATAACATTTTGGGGGTTTCAAGGTATGTGTTGCTAACTTGAGATAAATGAGGGTTTTTGGAAAAATAATAAAAGTTAATTGTAATGCATTGTGAGATTTTCATGATTTATAAATATTAATGATTGTCCAAATTCATGAAATAATGTAATTCTAAGAAGTTGAGTTAATGGATGATAGAATAGATAAAACGGTGTAAAATTATAGAATTAATGCATGAACACAAGGAATGGATGGATTAACGGTATATTAATTATTTATATAGGGGATGTTTATTATAATTAAAATTCTTTCTTATATGTTTTTCTACACACCTCGTATCTATATTATTCTATTATTTATAAGTTTTCTGTTTTTATTGTATTCCTCAATGGTGCTATCATGGTAAATGGATAATTAAAGAAGGATTAGAATATTTTTCTTCACATTAATGTTTTTATCATGATTTAGGTTGTATATGTTATTGATAGTTTTGAAAGTGTTTAATAATGTGTCAATTTCATAAATTCTTTTATTCAGTCAATATTGTGCTAAAGGTACTAAGAAAGGATTTATCAAATTTTGAATTTATTGTGTAGAAATGGAATGGGGGGAATTCCATGCACTTGAAAATTATCCTTACATCCTTATTACCATAATAATTGAATATATATATATGTGTGTGTGTGTGTGTGTGTTGTTTTTCCAATTTTTATTGTGTTCATTCCTCTCATTTAATGTTCATCCCTTTCAAACAAAAAGTAATAGAAACATAATGTCATATAAAAAATGGCATTCTATTTTCAGATATTTTATATGATAATCGTGCGTGGGTCACACCAATTTTGCTCTAAATTAGAGTTATACCATTTTGGACATAAATGGTTAATCATGAAAGTATTATGTTAACATTTCAAGGTTATTATTAATATATGGATTATCAAATTATGATTTATATAATTTATATATAATATACATCAATGTAAGTGGATTAAAACTGTTTTAACTTAGAATTATATATATATGAATTATTAATGCATTTTTATTAATTATTATTTTTAATTTTTGGGATAAATATTTATATGTTTGTTTTGATTAATTGTTAATTTTATTTTTTAAGCCAATATTAGGTTGTGTATTGATATCTATTTTTTTTATTTCTAAACTCTGGGTTTGGTAAAATGTTTGTCTATGTTTTCTAGTGATGGATTTCTAAAAATATTTTTTTCTTATATCACATTGTTCATTGGAATTCATTTTAAAATAATGTAATTTTAAATGTTTTTTTTAGTTTTTGTTTTTTTATCATATGAGATATGGAGTTATTATTAGAAAGTGTATACTTACTTATTTCATAATTTTGTTTTTATATTTATAAGAGTGGGTAGTTATTACAAACATATTATTATGTTGTATTTTTTAATTAAAAAAAATTAGAATATAACACGGAATAATTAGCTTTATAATGTTCTATTCATTTACAAGTTCACATTTTTTATTATTAAATTCGGCTATGTGTGATTTATAGATGGATATCTAATTTAAACCATTTTATAGGCATGATGATTTAATATTTTTATATTAAATTTCAATTTAGTATATTCCATTAAAATTCATGGGTATTGTTTCTAATGGACAACCATTAGTAAAATTTTATTTTATTAACAATAGACATATTATGAAGACATGATGCATTTCTATATGGGTTTTTATTATTATGAATTGAGGTTTTCTTATTTGAAAATAACAAATTTCATGATTATTATATTTTACTAAATGATAAATAAATAGTTTCTTTTCTTTTAACATTATTGTTTACATAATAAGTATTTGAATAGAAATTTGCTTAATATAAATGTATTTGGTATTTTATTTATGTAAATATTTTACAAAACATTATATTTACCATTCAATTTTTTAAATAAGTCTTTGTTAAAATTTATATTTTTTGTAAATCCTACTAATTTTATAATAACCACTAACATGTGAATCATAATGTGCCTATATATGAAATTAGATCTAAGGAAATACTATGTAATATTTTTTTGTTATCGGTAGTGAGTTATTGATCAGTAATAGTGATATTAAAAAATGAATATATTTATTTGGATATTTATCCAAATCATTATATGTGTATTAGATGTTTTTTCATATATTGGTTCGACTTCAAAAAATAAAATATTTTAAATTGATACATATTTTATCTTTCAATTTTTATAAAATCATTTTATATTATCTTTTGATATGGTTTAAATTTATTTGTAAATCATTCATTACCCAGTGGTATATTTTATCACATACTACTTTTTTTATCCTCTTGATTCTAGTGATATTGGTTGAGGAATTGTGTTTTTTTAATAGGGTCCTTGGATTCATCTAACTAGGCCAGGTCTTCAAAAAATTGTATTAATGATCCATTATGTAATAGTAATTCCTATAGGCATAGTGATTATGAGGGTTATGACTCTATATTTTCTAATAAAATGACATAGATAACATTTTAGGGAGAAAATAAACACTCCATAAATTTTGGGTAGAAATAAACATAAAAAAACCTTGTTTCAAGTAGTTTTAGGAGAAATAAAGTGGAATGTTATGTTGTAAATATTTTCATACATTAATTATTTTATTATATTTATCAATCTTTAAAAAAATTTATTTGAAAATATCTTTTAAAATTGGTTTCTTTTTATTGGATGAATATTTCCATTCAATATGTATTTTTAATATTCTATAAAAAAATTATTGTTATTTTTGATTTTTTTGTTGTTATTTGATAATCATGTAAGATAGAGGTCCATGAAGATATATCATGATCTATGGAAATGGGGAATTTTTATTAAACTTATTAATTTCTATTTTAAAATAAATTATCTGAGGTGAATTCCAATTTGGAGAGGATTATGTGTACTATAAATAACTCATGTATATCCTTGACACTTATGGGGTTTCTTAGAGTATCTAAAGAAGGGATATACATACTCAATATGATTCGATGTAGATTTTTTTATAGACTTAGTGAAATATATACAACAATATTTTGATGCTATCAGACTCAAATAGGTTAATGAATGGTTGGAGATACTAGATAATATTTTCAATGTCTTGTGGATTATAGAGTCTCTAATGAAAGATATTAAAAAAATAGGTATTCATTCTTGGTGGTGGTTAGAAATGATACCAAAAAAGTAAATTGATGACGATCTTGATTGGAATTATCTCCAAAAAATAATTCATGATATTCTCCAGAGGGTTTATTATTTCTATTGTTATTTTATAACATTAAGACAAACAAGGAACTCGGATTCCTTAGTTATATTCATCTAAATTCATAATACGTATATGCTATGTGTTGATGTTGATAAAAATGAGAATAGAAATGGTTGAATATATCTAATAAAGATGAAACCAATGATTTTTTCTCAAATATTTTTATTAAACCTACCGGATTACAAGGAGGAGGTGAGTGTGAAAATAAGGGTGTTATTTAACCCAGTGAAGGTCTATAGTGTTACACCATTCCATCTATATCCTAATAATGGAATGATTTATTTAATTCTAAATATTTGGCGGTTGAATAATTTTTATTGGGAATGATGAAATATGGTAATAGACATATCCCTAGGTGAAAATTTAGTTATTTCAGTTTTGCTTTTGGAGAATTGTTATATAAGAACTCTTTTCCCTAATGTGCCACATCAAAAAAATCAATATTAAAGGATGGATCCCTCGAGGAAGGATTTTGGGGTTTATATCTTTAATGTAAAGGGGATGATAATGATACCTGAAAAGGGATCTCATTTTATAGAATATTTAATTAGGAATTATTGTTATAGAACTCATGGGATGATAGAAAAGTCATTACATGGAATATATATGACTCATTTTGGTTGAGAAAATCTAATAGGAATTTATTTCTAAGGTAGTGTTATCTTCAATATGGGGAATTTTTTTGATCACTCATATAGTTTTACTACATTATTTGATACTATAGAATCTTAGTAATTAGTAACTTTTTGTTTAGTGGATCTATTTATATTACATACTAATATGAAAAATTATACTATGAAAACTGATACCCCATTAGATGGAATGAATGAGTGAGGGTTCAACTATAAATTTTATACCACTGTGGTAGGAGGTGTTTTCGTTGAAATGTATCATCAATAAATTCAAATATATAAATATATTATATATAAAAGTCATATGGTATGACATTAATTTTTTTAGGAATATATTATAACATATTTTTATCAAATCCAAGACATATTATGTATATAATATACCATTCCATTTGTAATGAATCTTATAATATAATTCATTCAGGAAGGATATGATATACACATTAAATATAATATTATATGAAAAAATATTGATATATTCATTTTAGTTCAATCGTTATTACATGTAATTAATGAGAGACTTAATGTTCCATGCATATTATGAAAGCATGTTTTGACAAATGGGCTATAAATGAGCATGTAATCGTATAGATAACTCACATGTTTTATAATATTTTCATCATTTCACAACATTCATTATAATATTCTATAGAATAGGTGAAAATGTATATAACTATTTCAATTTTGTAATATTTCCCCATCCTTTGGTGAATATCCCACATAGTGAAGATATTTAAGTCATCCTCTTAACATATATTGTCACTGTAATGCCTTGGAGAGATGAGTAATGTAGATTGAGTGTGGAGTTTTTAAGTACAACTTATTGATACACCATAGAGATAGACTTAATTTTATTAATATTCTTTTTTCTTCTTGGAGAATATAAAAGATAGTTATTCAATAAATTTCCATCAGTTTATTCAATTCAAATACATTCTTCATTTTATTTAAAAGGTAGTTTCTATTTTTTATGAAAGGTATTCATAGATTTTGGGTTTACAATTTCTTTCACTCTGATTAATGGGGTTTTTCTCTAAGAATACCATCACTGAAATAAAAACATTATAATTTAATTTGATATTCAAAATAATTTTTTAAAATATTTCTGAAATGGTATTAAAAAAATAGATTATTTTGATGTATTTACGATATTCTAGGATTCATTATTGATAATGACTTTGAATCACAAGTTTATTATAATAGAATCTCTATAGTATGAATTTATCATAACGAAACCATTGATATGTTCGTTTATTCAAATGTGGTTTACATTTTATTTTTTAAGACTATGTTTTTTGTATGTTTTTTAACACAAATCCATGTTTTCATAGATTGGTCCATTACACACACCATTTGTGATGTAATATACTTACATATGTCAGTGTAAGTGTTAATCCAATGTTGAATTTTTTAATACCACAATAATATTTGTTAGACACTTTATTCACATTACTAATACAATGATTGGTGAATATTTTCTAAATAACTTGCAATTAAATCTTATTACTTATACATAGGATACAAAAACAAAAAATTATTATTGTAAAAATTATATAACAATAAACCATTGATACCTATTTAATGAAAGTGTTCATTACACTCATACTAATCTCACATAGGCTTATCATGAAAAATTATAATTATACATGTTATATTATTCCCTCATAAATGTGGACTAATAATGTTTTAATATGTTTTGGTATTTTATAGAATATCTATACTGAAAAATGATATAGGGAAATCATAATATCATAAACACAAAAATATTGATTTATCATTATTTAAATCATTAATAGAATCATATGTTTTATAAATAAGTTATAAATTACAATAAATTGAAAAATGGTTCTTTTATTAAATCATGAATATGTTTTCAAATTATATTATTCAATTTTTTAAATGTAATTAATTTTTTAAAAGAAAATGATTTAAAAAATATCGCTTAATATAGATTTTTAATATTTAAAATACTTTTCAACTTTATATATAAGGACTTATAGTTTAAATATTATTTTGTTATATTATAATTTTATAAGAAATATATAAATATTTTATAAATAAAAAACAAATTAAATATAAATGAGTTTGTATTTATATTATTAATTATGCAGACATATTGATTTTATATATTCAAGATAAAGCCTTTTTTTTAAATTTCATAAAACACCTAGAAAAGAGTTTAGATAGTTCATTTTTTCATTTATTAAATTATATAAATATGTAATAGTTAGATTTTTTAAATTTTATTCTTAATTTATTTCAAATATATGATGTTTATATCTGACATAATATCATATATTTAATTAATATGTCATATAAAAGTAGAATTTAAATATATTTAATATTAGAGAAAAAAAATTCAGTTATTTATGTTAATTTATTTATATATTTCCCATAAATAATTTCAAAATTTTAGATTTTTATAATTATTTATTTATTATTTATTAATCGACATTCTATATCATAATGGAATATAAAAAAATTTCTTTTCTTTAGTTTATTCCCATATTTAGAATTTAAGAAAATAGTTTTTATATTTTAAATGGTTTTATTCATTGTTAAATATTTTTATATAATATTATACATATTAATTCACACATCTAATGGGATACATTCTTAGATTTATTATTGAATTAGATTCTTCAGCCCCAAATTTTTCTTTTTCTAGGATGTCGGTAGGAATTAGAAAAGTCTAATGTTTATACCTCTTACCTGTTAATATTTTGATGGAACTTATTTCTCTCTTTAGTATTATTTTCTTTGGAAGAAATAAAATGTGACAGACTACTCATTGGCTTAAAGGCGCATTCCATTCCCTAAAAATTGGGGTTTTACTATGATTAGAACTTAGATAACTCATATAATGATTTATTATTTGGTATAAATATTATCCTTTTATAGAAAGGGTTTTTATACCTTTTGAATGACATTTATTTGGATAAATATGAATATAGTTGTCAATTTATTTTTATTTATAAAACATGATATTAACTTTATAAATGGATACACATAAATATAGTTTTAAAATATATTTTGGATGGAAGGAATATAGTGTTGGAATAAGTAATTTGAATCATTCATTGATGTAATGGGAAATAAGAGAAACTGGGTAGTTAGAATAAATAATATTTAATATACAATGTTATAGATTCATTACAAAGAAACACCTATCAAGACCAATTTTATCAAACATATCATCAAATTACAATTTTTTATTCTCTTGGATTTTATTGATTATTTAAAACAATTAATTAGTGGACCAAATATTATAATGCTCCTCTTCGTTGATATTTTTGGAATACTCATTTCTAAGAGAGTACAAAAATAATTTATACTAGTAAACAATAGTGTTCAGTTTAACCATATGATGTATTGGAAACATGTTTTTCCCCTGAACCATATATAAATATTATATGATATAATTAGCGTATGGAATAAATGAATAGGAATGTGATTATAAAAATAAAAAATAAAATCAAAACATAGTGAAATATGCATCAAGGGCCACTAATATAAATTATTAATTTAAATGGTTTATCATTTAAGCATAAGAATATTTAACAAATTACTTATTATATAAATAAATAAAAAGACTCTAATATCGTAAAATATTATATTATAGCTATAAAACATCATCCTGATAAAAAACTAACATTGAGATTAATCATTCAAAAAGGAAGATATTAAAGTATCAAAATCGTAAGAACTATAAATAATGAAAAGTTCAAATGTAAAGGAAAACATTTTTGTCAGAGAAACACCATCCCGGTTAATTAAACAATTTATGTTTGTTTATATGTGAATTTAGATAAAATGAGGATTATTAAATTTAACCACAATGAATTCATTAAATATTTTTATGGGTATGGATTTCATTTTTTTCATCAATGTCAATTTTATAACAATATTAATGAGGTCAATAAATATCTACTCAATACAGTCAGTGTGTTGAGTATAGATAAAATTTTTAGGTGATTTATATGTTAAAAACAATTGGTGAAAAGAAAATTTCATATAAGATAAAATCATAATTTGATCTTTTTAACAATATATCATCTCATTATGAATAAATGTTTCTTAACCAGAATGTGTCATGTCATCATGCATACCTCCTTATATTCTAGAGGTTTTCGACCCATAGTGAGTGTGTCATATCATACCAATGATAGAATTTACCCTCAATCATTGTATAAAATAATAATAAATAACATAAAATTTAAACATAACATATTCAATGTAAGAGAAAACCCATGATGTTAAAAAATTATGA
Source organism: Viscum album (assembly GCA_963277665.1). Lineage (NCBI taxonomy): Eukaryota > Viridiplantae > Streptophyta > Magnoliopsida > Santalales > Viscaceae > Viscum > Viscum album. Next base: position 1,330,448,866 of record OY728165.1, on the reverse strand, counting down.
ATGTATTATAAAAAAATAGAATCAAACATGACTTATATGAATTTATTTTCCAACTATCTGATCATACATAAAAATATGAAAAGAAATAATATAAGATGGTCTTCCCCCACTCTAATTCAAATTTCATACATGTATCTAGACTCTTGTAGTGATATATCATTTGATCATTAACCCATTTGAAGGCTCTACCATTACCTATAACATGTGAGGGATTGTTGGTTACTAAATTTTCAATGCCACCTCAGTAGTGTGTGGGTAAAAATAGGTAGGAAACCAAGGAAATTGTCCAGTACCCCAGAAGTAATATGTAGTATATTGGTATAAGATAAATTCTACGGAATGTAATCATGAAATACATAACTTTTACAAATAATATAAAATCAAAAATAACACAAGAAGTAAACAAAATTACCACAAGTGATCACAAACATACAATTCAAAAAAAATCCCTCATCCAAACTTGTATCGTCTCCATGACGAAAGGATAGTCAGAATATATATCAAATATAGAAAGAGACTGTCAATGTCACACCTATCTATTCTAGATTGTTTATTTTTTTAATTTTTTGGGTATCAAGTTGTTCGGGTTAAAGCCCGACTTAAAATTTTCAAGTTCTTTTTTTAAAATGCATGTTTTGGCCTTGACAACATCCATCACACCACAGTCGAAGCTGCATGGCCTCGTTCGAGTCACAACGCGACCTCACCTGGTTAACTGCATGACCTTCTTGGTTATCAAGGATAGAATATAAAATTAAATGAATAATGAAATGGAAATGAAAAAAAAAGAAGTGTAATTAAAATTTAAGGAATTATTTTATTGATAATAATAATAACATTGTTCTAATATATTATCTTTTTATTAAAATTTTATTGGCCACGCGGGGTAACTGCGCGGTTTCCTAATTCTTTAATATATATATATACATATTAATGATTATAAGAATGGTAATATTTATTTTTATTATTGTTTTCATTAATATTTTAATTTGGTTATAATTGTTAATTATGTATTGATTAGAATAAAATTATTAACATGTTATCAATATTAATAATATTATTTTTCATTTTCTTATCATTATTTTTAGGTTCTATTTCATTTTTTAATCTGTTTTTTTATTATTTTATTTTATTTTTTCCCCTCTATTTTACTTCCCTTTTCATTCTTTTCCCTCTTCTATTTTTCCTCCCCCTCTCTCTCGTCGTACCTCTTGTTCGTCGCGTTGATCCCCTGCCCTGAAACCCTACCTCCTTCTGTGCTGTCTGTCGGACCAGCACCCTCCGGCACCCCGTACTCCCTCTCGGTCGGTGCTGTGACCAGCTGCCCCCTCCTTTGGTTTCTCCTCTAGCGCCCCCCAGTTGACATGCTGTCGTCGCCCACAACATCCCTGTCGGAACAATCTTGTTCCAAAGACGCTCCCCTCCAGCGCTGCACACTACTCCGAAAAACCCCAGACACCGACCCCCTTTACTTCCCCTCACCCTCAGCCACCGGCCCCCTCACCTGGTCCAATGAACCCCATCCAGACCCCTACTGGTAGCCCTTCCGGCGCAGCCTCCTATTGTGGCTCCCCTACTGGCCGTAGATTAGTCCGACGCACACCCCCCTACTCGCGCACTAACCAGTGCGCCTCCCCCTACTCTCCTCAGCCGACCACCCTTGGTTATGTTTTTCTTCTTTTTGTTTTCTTTAGTAGGTTTATGTTCCAATTTTAGTGCTGTTGAATTGATGTTTTGGGTTGTGTTTGGTCTTCGGGAGGTGTGTTTGGCATGAAATGGCGGTTTTGCATTAAATTTTTCGGGTCAATTCTTGATTTTTTGGTTCAGTTGTTTGTTTAGGGTCAATTTGGTATTGTTTGAGTTGTGTTTGATATGCGACGGTCATTGTGCACCACGGTTGTGAAGCCTGCGATGACAAGGTAGGTGGTCCCGTGTTTAAACATTGTCTGATTTGTTAAATTGCTTGATTAGATAATTTATAATATCACATGATTAATTAATATGGGTGCGGATTTGATTATCCTGAAGTTTGTCTTTGCATTATTTTCATTTATCATTATGGTTAATGTTTGAAGTTGGTGTGTTCTTTGTCTGGAAACATGTTTTTAGTTAATTATTAGTGTTTATTAATGTTTGCAGTTGGTGCGTTCTCTGTCTGGAAACTTGTTTTTAGTCAATTTCTAGTGATTATTAATGTTTACAGTAAGTTTTTCATATTTTCAAGGTGCAATGTTTCTGTTCTAGTGTTTTTATAAAGTTTGTGTTTGTTTTGTGAAAAGGTGCAAAGTGTGCAATTTGTTTTCTTGATGTGGTGTTGGGTGTTTTTGGTAATGAAAGTGGGTTCAGTGTTTTTGTGTGTTAAAGTCATGTTATATTTCTTTTTATTGAATTTTTTTTACAAATAATTAAATATGTTTTAATAAAATTATTAATGATGAAAATTTAAAATTTTTTAATAAACAATTATTAGCAATGCAGGAATTGTTTTAATTGATTTGGGTAAAGTCTTTTGGAGTGCATCCTTTGCTAAAAGATTTTCTGTGTGTGTGAAAGTGTGGAATTTGGTTTATGTAACACCCTAGTTGTTTTACTTGTTTGATTTTGGCATGAAATGTGATATTGGAACAATTATGAGCACAAAAAGGGGAAGCTTGGGTACTTGGTGGGAAGACTAGACTAGCGTGCTAGTGATACGGGAGTGGCACCAGCCCAGTTTCACTTAGGGGGATTGATGCTTACAACACTAACTAAACATTTGTAGATTACTGGAGACCACTATGGTAGGAGGTGATTCCCTACCAATGGCTCATGAATGGGAATGTATGATATGGTTCACCGAGACGTGAGGTTCTAGGGCCCCAGACAGCTTTAGTACTTTAGGGCCTCTCCCACTTTTGGTGCTCCTGGACTATACACTTACTGTCAGCATACGGTGCAGCTTTTGGATTTTTTTTGTGAAAGTTTGGTCTTTTATTATATGAATGGGTGTTTACTTTGGTTTAAGCTATTTTCTTTAAGAGTTTTTTCTTTATAGAAACTGTTTTTTAAGTGGTTTAAGCTTTACTGTCATTTCATTATTTTAGCCTGCAAATGTATTTGTCATTCAATTTTTACACGTGGACCCTTTTTATTGGGTGGCGTCCTACTGGGATTTTAGATCACACCCTAGATACACCTTTGGGTGTATGTAGACATTGAATCTTGTGTACTCCAAGTTGTGACATCGTGCTCAACGATGGTGGTTCTGGTATTTTGTGGTCTTCTCGTGCAGGTTGGTGTTGTGGCATGTGGATGCTATGTCTCTACGGTTTCTTGGAAGTTTGTGTTTGATTTTATTTTGTTTTCGCTTATTTTGGTTGTGGTCTCAAGTTGTAAACCACTGATTTTGTTTTCAGTTTAAGGCTATGTTTAGTTGTCTACTTTCATTTTTAGTTTCTTTATCTTATCAGTGGTTTTGTGTTTACTATTTCGGGTAAAATCATTCTCATGTGTTAGTTTTGATACCCGGGCACTTGTACTAGCCCGTGGGGATCAGGAACGCCCTTCAGGCCATGTCGCAGACCGGGTCGGGTGACGGCTCGGATGGCGAACCGGCCTGGTTCATGAAATAATGGTATCAGAGGGCAAGGTTTTCTCTCGTGGGTCATGTTCTTTTGAGATAGAGTCAGTGTATACCAAAGTAAAGGGTGTCGGAACTTGGCATTCTAATTACGAGTAAGGTTCCTGGCCAGCACACCTCGTGGCAAGAATCGAGTTACCAGTGTAAGTTGAGGTTTGTCTGAGTCTTTGGTTCTTGCGGTTAATCTTGTCTTGGGGAAAAAAGGGAGTAGGTTCAGTGTTCTTAGTGGGCTCACAGGGTCTGGAAAGCCTTGTGGAGCCATGGACACTTTCCTAAAATACTCTTTGTGGCCAGTGGCGTGACCAAGATATGGTCGCCAACCATATGTTCCAATCACCCGCTCACCCTAGTTTCCTCCTGCTTTGCTTCTCATCTCCTTGTTTTGGAATTGTGAGAATTTGGTTTTTAAGTAAAAATTATTTGGTCATCAAAAATGTTTTGAAATAAAGCACTTTAAAAAAATAAAATAATGTGAAAGGTTTGGAAAGTGTGGGTTGGATGTTTGGGTTTTGAAAAAAATGGAAAGTAATGGTTTTTATCCTTGGCATTCTCGTGGGAAACCACATGCATAAGTGTATATGGAAATAGAAAGGGTTAATGGCACGAGCAGATGAGTTCCTCGATGTACATGAGGTGGTAACTGGTGTGGAACGTGAACATGCATGTGCGAGGCCCATGGGACACCATTGGTGTTTGTGCAACCCACTGACTTTGATTATTTTCAAAATGTCTTGTTAAAGGAAAATTCGGTGTTTTTAAATAACCGGTGATTGTGTGGTGTGTCCTTGTATTTTTTAGAGGTTGGATGTGAGGTGTTTTGAGCCGAGGATCCCTTCTGGCTGGTTTTTGTCCTTAGTGTGAATTCTTATTTGTAAGTTGGTATGCAAGCGTGTAGCTAGTTAATTCTTTTGAAAAGTACATCAGGGATCCCTTGCAGTGGTTTCCCCTGCAGGTTTGGTGTTATCTTGTGGTATGTCCTGACCATTGGACCCGTTCGTTTGGGTCCATGGTTTTCTTTCTTGGCTAGTGTATGCCCCCAATAAATCTTTAATGTGCGAATGACGTGCAACCACATATTGTTCACCGTTGTCTGACCCTCCAGTTGAATAATGTAATGACTCTTCCTTTTTAGTGACAATGCTATGTATATTCCTTTTTCCTTCAGTTAAGCGGATCCTCTCATAGCAGAATGACAGATACTAGGGGAGATGAAGGGTGTTTTGGTCTTTTGAGTGTCTGACTCGTCGAGTATGAAGTTTGACTCTGTCGTGTTTGAAGGTTTCCCCTAGAAACGGAGAAAGGAAATCTAGAGGGGAAGGGTGAAGGAGGTTCAGAATTTTCGGTTTTGACCAGCGTCTTGAAGGGCTTTGTAGTACTTTCATTGGATTTAATGGTCATGTTTGGTGATGTCTTGTAGTGTGATGTCCCATTGATAGTCAAAAGATATTTGGATGTGGTAAAGGAGACTCTAGTGGGGAAACGGTGGAAGCAACCCTAAGTTGTTGGTGTGGTCTATTGTTCTAAATGACCTCTGGTCTTTGGTTTGTTTTGTTTAAGAAAAGGTTCATGTTAGGCTACTAGTTTGGCAGACCCAGTCGTATGAGGATGCTATGGTCATTTTCTGGAATCACTTGTAGTTCAAGACGCGATTTAAAGACTTTCTCAGCGTAATGTTTCTCTTGACAGTAATGATCATGCTCAGTGACGATTTTTGGCGTCGTGTTCTCATTCTGTGTGACAAATGGTGATGTGCATCCACCATCTCAGCTCTTGTATTGGTGAATGTTTCATGTATGATCAGTTGTATGTTGTAATGTGTTATGTTTACTGGTGTTTCCTCATTTGTAGAGTGGTTGCGTGTGACACCAAAAAGATAAGCCTCACATGGGAGTCCTCAATACCTGACTGCGAGGCAGGATATTCATCAAATATAAAGGCTCCAACCATAGGCCTTGGAGTGAAGCTGGCGCGTGGTCCGGAATCCCAGGAGTGTATGGGACCCCAACTTTATTTCTATAATCAGTGTTAAAAGTAGATGCGGTTTAAATTGTTTCTATGGTTGTTCCTCTCCGAATGAGCCTTCTGGTTGCGTAAGGTTTTCGTGTCCATGTGGAGGCGTGTTCGTCTCGTGCCTTAAAGTCTTGGGGGTAGCATTCTACTACATGCAATAGCATTAGTGGTCCTTATGATATTTTTTTGGGTAACTTAGTCTCAAATTTGAATGGTGTTCATCCAGGAAATTTTTGGATGTTGGTTTGTGGCCGGCCGTGGTTTTGATGCCTCGTGGTCGGGGCCCTCCCTCCCCGCCCCTTGTGGTGGGGTGTTAGGTCACCATCGAGAATTTTGCAAAGTTTTGTAACCTCTGTTCATTCTAATGGTGGCGGGACCCACGACGCTTCTCGCACAAAGGTCTTTGGAATAAATCAGTGTTGGCCTTTCCTTAGTGGTGGGGAGTCCGCCCGGACCTCCCCATGTTGGTTTTCTAGTCTCGCCTTGGGCGTTAGTAGGTTATTAATGGATGGGAGACCCACATTGGGTCTCGCATGAATGTCTCTAGAATGAATAAGTGCTGGAAATTTATTTAATGGCAGGGATCCGCTCGAACCTCCCCGTGTCAGTCTTCCGGTCTCGTCTCGAGTGTCAGTGTGTTCCAAATGGTTGGGAGCCCCTCGGGCCTCCCCATGTTGATCTATTACTTCTATTTTTAAATATTGATTGGTGATAAGTGATAAGAGTGTTTCGTGTACGTGGTTTGACCTTTTTGTGCTGTATAACCAAATGGTGTGGTTTTCGTTTAATAACGTTTGATATGTTTCGGCTTGTGAGTTTGGTTTCCGTGGGTGCGAGGGTTCCCTTCCACGGTCAGTCAACTGGAGGCGTTCTAGCTCTTCGGGGCAGGTGACACATATCAAAAAGTCTTTATATGAGTTTCTCGAAGTTTTATTTGAATCACATTCTCTGAGAACGATAATTTTCCCTCTCTTTTCTTAGTGTTTGTGAGGATCCCCTTTAAACCTTATGTGAGTGTGGTTTTTTGTTTAGGGGTTTGGTCCTAGTTGTTGCTTTCCGGGGACGGAAATATTTATTGTGGGGATAATTATCACACCCGTCTTTTCTAGTTTGTTTATTTTTTTAATTTTCTGGGTATCAGTTTGTTCAGGATGAAGCCTGAATTAAAATTTTCATGTTCTTTTTTTTAAACGCGTGTTTTGGCCCTGACAACATCTAGTGCACCGCGGTCGAAGCTGCACACCCTCGTCCGAGTCACCATGTGACCTCACCCGGTTAACCGCATGCCCTTCTTAGTGTTCAAGGCAATCATATAAAATGAAATGTCAAAATAAATGGAAATGAAATAAAAAATAATAATAAGTATAATTAAAATTTAAGGAATTGTTTTAATGATAATAATAATAACATTGTTTGAATATATTATTATTATTTTCATCATTATCTTTTTATTAAAATTTTATTGGCCGCCCGGGGTAACTGCGTGGTTGACTGATTCATTAATATATATATATATATATTTATTTATTTATTTATTTAATGACAATTATAATGGTACTTTTTATTTTTATTATTGTTTTCATTAATATTTTAATTTTGTTATAATTGTTAATTAAGTAATGATTAGAATAAAATCATTAACATGTTATCAATAATAATAATAGTATTTTTTATTTTCTTATCATTATTATAGGTTCTATTTAATTTTTATTTTTAATCTGTTATTATTATTATTATATTTTATTTTTCCCCACTTTTTTCTTCTCTTTTCTTTCTTTTCCCTGCTCTCTTTTTCCTCCCCCTCTCCCCCATCGCACCTCGTGTGCGACGCGCTGAAATGCTAACCCGAAACCCTACGTCATTCCATGCCATCTTCCGGACCAGCACCATTCAGCGCCCCACACCCCCTCTCGGCAGGCACTACGACCCTCCGCCAGTTTCTCCTACGGCGACTCCCGGCTGACCTGTTATCGTCGCCCGCAACCCCCTTGCCGGTGCACTCAAGTTCCGAAGCGGCTCCCCTCCGACGCTGCACACCACTCTGAAGAACCCCAGTCTCCAACCCCCTTGACTTCCCCTCTCCCTCAGCCGCTGGCCCCCCTCACCTAGTTTGATGAACCCCTTCCCTACCCCTACCGGTAGCCCTTCCGGCGCGGCCTCCTAGCCCGGCTCCCCTGCTGGCCGCGGATTAGTCATGCGCACACCCCCCTGCTTGCGTGCTGACCAATGCTCCTCCCCCTTCACTCCTCGGTGGACCCCCCTCGGTTATGTTATTCTTGTTGTTTTTTTAGCAGGTTTATGTTCTGATTTTAGGGTTGTTTATTTGAAGTTTTGGGTTGTGTTTGTTCTTTTTGCGGTGTGTTTGGCTTGAAATCGGGGTTTTGCATTAAATTTTTTGGATCAATTCTTGAATTTTTTGTTCAATTATTTGTTTAGGGTCGATTTGGTTTTGTTTGAGTTGCGGCTAATGTGTGATGGTAATTACACACCATGGTTGTGAATTCTACGATGACAAGGTAGGTGGTTCCACATTATACATTTTCCGATAAGTTAAATTGCTTGCTTAGTAAATTTATAATATTACTTGATTAACTCATATGGGTGCAGATTTGATTATCATAAAGTTTATCTATGTATTATTTTCATTTATCAGTATGTTTAATGTTTGCAGTTGGTGCGTTCTTTTTCTAGAAAGATGTCTTTAGTAAATTTCTTGTCTTTATTAATGTTTTCAGTTGGTGCATCCTTTGTCTGGAAACATGTTTTAATCAATTTCTAGTGTTTATTAATGTTTTCAGTTAGTTTTTCATATGTTCAAAGATCAATGTTTTTGTTATAGTGTTTTTATAAATATTGTGTTTTTTTTGTGAAAAGGTGAAAAGTGTGAAATTTGTGTTCTTGATGTGGTGATGCGTGTGTTTGGTCATGAAATAGGGTTGAGTGGTTTTGTGTGTTAAATTTGTGTTATATTTCTTTTTAATGAATTTGTTTACAAATAATTTAATTTGTTTTAATAAAATTATTAAGGATGAATATTTAAAATATTTTAAAAAACAATGATTCGCAATGTTGGAATTGTTTTAATTGAGTTGGGTAAAGTATTTTGGAGTGCTTCCATTGCTAAATGGTTTTCTGTGAGTGTGAAATTGTGGAGTTTGGTTTATGTAAAAGTCTAGTTGTTTTACTTGTTTGATTTTGTCATGAAATGTGAGATTGGAACAATGTTGAGCACAAAAAGGGGAAGCCTATGTATGAGGTGGGCAGACTAGACTAGCGTGCTTGTGATACGGGAGTGGCTCTAGTCCAGTTTCACTTAGAGGGATTGACGCTTAGAACACTAACTACACATTGGTTGATGACTGGAGACCACTATGGTAGGAGGTGTCTCCCTACCAATGGCTTATGCACGGGAATGTATGATGTGGTTCACCGAGATGTGAGGTTATAGGGCCCCACACCGCTTTAGTACTTTAGGGCCTCTCCCACTTTTGGTTCTCCTGAAAAACTATACACTTACCGTCAGCATACAGTGAAGCTTTTGGGTTTTTTCAAAATTTTGTTCTTTTTGTATATGCATGGGTATTTACTTTGGTTTAACTATTTTATTTAAAAGTGTTTTCTTTATAGAAACTGTTTTTTTAATGTTGTTTAGGCTTTGGTGTCGTTTCAATTATTTTCTCCTACAAATGAATTTTTCATTCAATGTTTACACATGGAACCTTTTTATTGGGTGGTGTCCTACTGGGATTTTGGATCACACCTTACATACACATTTGTGTGTATGTAGACTTTGTTTCTTGTGTATTCCAGGTTGTCAAACCGTGCTCAGCGATGGTGGTTCTGGTCGTTGGTGGTCTTCTCGTGCAGGTTGGTGTTGTGGCGTGTGGATGTTGCGTCTCTCTAGTTTCTCAGAGGTTTGAGTTTGAGTTTCTTTTGTTGTCGCTTATTTTGGTTGTCGGCTCAAGTTGTAAACCCCGGATTTGATTTCAGTTTAAGGCCATGTTTAGCTGTCTACTTTCAGTTTCAGATTCTTTATCTTATCAGTGGTTTTGTGTTTACTATTTTGGGTAAAATCGTTCCCATGTGTTCGTTTTGATACCTGAGCACCTGTGCCAGCCCGTGGGGATCAGGAACTTCCTTTGGGCCATGTTGCAGACCGGGTCGAGCGTCGGGTCGGATGGCGTCCCAGCCTGGTTCGTGACAGTCAAAATAAAATAGAAAGCTTCAATGCTTCTCAATAGATGTATAGGAAATAAGCCGCCTAGTAAGGCTACGTAGTACATTATAACCTATCTCTCTCTGTATTTACAAAGGACGAACACCTCAAGGTCTGGCCTCATTAGGCTAACATTTCTTATATCAATCTATTGTGTCAGACCACATAGACCATTTTTCTCCACTGTCATCTTTGAGGTTCAATCGCATATTCTTTTCATTCCCCTATGTTATTACACTCTTCGACATCATTCCTACCCATAACTCTAGGTGAAATTTTCATGTTACATGAAGTGTATAGACACAATCTCCTTCTAGGAATATCATTCCACGATCAGTATACCATTATTATAGGTTCCAAACATAAAAAATATATCACAACATTTTCTAGATATATCACAAGGAAATAGTGGTTGTATATCAATCATTCATTTATACTATCCTATAAAAACAATCATTGTTCTCACCCATATTGATACCAAATAATATATAGTGAATATATAAAATGATTTAAAATACACATTAATTCATTTCCAATAGTACTCAACAACCTATTCCACCATATGTATTTTATCTTGGAAACACCAGAAAAATATTAATAGTTTATAACATATCATCAATATTTTTTACAAATACACATGTGATCAAACAAAAAACATGGTCTTATGGGATTTATCCCTCATGTAGAAAAAAATATGACCATTATTGTTAAAACATCATACATGGGATCCTCTAACCACACACAAAAATACACCATGTGATCAATCATCAAACATAGGTCACATTGGATACACAAATAGTTAATCCTCGAACATTAATAGGTAAGAAACAAGACAAAACAAATGTTCCATCATGTCTCGTATAATATTTTCAATTTTTTAGAAATATTAAATTTAATAAATAATAATTAAGTCTCATTAATTAAGAAATAATTATTAATTATTAGAAATAAAATTAAAATTAATGGTCATTCACCCATATAGGATATCCTCATATGAAATGTTAGTTAGTTGTTTAATAATACATTATAGATAACTCAAATGATATACATCATCATTGTTATTATAAATGTTAAGGTTCATTATAGAACCATCACCTGAAACATATTTCCATATTGGTCAGGTCAAGAAGCATTCTAATGATTCCTAGAAACAAACCACGTTATTTTATTTTGATGGAAATTTAATAAAACGTGAGATAATTAAATTATCTCTCATTGATATTTTTTAAATTATAATTTCATTTATGGAATGTGAAAACAATTTCAACAAAAATGAATAATTATAATTCATCATTTAATGGGATACTCTATCTTGAATATTCCGAGATAAGAATTACAATTATTCTTTATCATTTTATGATATTTTCCATATTAAAATCATTTAATATATTATTTATACAAAATTATTGGAATTTAATGGATGAAGATGTTTTATAGAATATTTAATTAAAAATCATTTCAAACCACATATGATGAAAACACCCCTCTCAATAACATCTACAGATAAACAAAAACAAATAAAAATTTTCATTTTGACGGTTCTATGTTGTCATAAAATAATGTGTGGTTATACTTTTTATTGCCTAAAACATCAATCAATCTTAAAAAAAGAAATATCAAACCACATACAGGCTGCCATTCATAGTGATGCACACAAGAATGAAAAAATGGAGATAAGTCTTCCATAAATTGAAACCAATGTACTAAAAATAATATGACATTATTGATACTATAAAACATTATTTTAGGCATCTGAGAATAAAGAAAACACATAAAATCGTATTGATAAAGGGTAAATATATTTCTTTGAGTGAAACTACATAAAAATATATATAATTAACAACATCAAAAATTAAAATTTTAAATTTTCCACCAAAATATTACTTAATGTAGAAAAATTGAAGATGAATAATATAAAATTATTCCCTTAATTTTTCCAATTAATACCATTGAAACATGATCGACATGGTTTGTAGATCAAACAACGGAAGAAAAAAACTATGTAATCATTAAACATATGTGTCAATATAGGACTGAGAATGTGTAAAATTTCTTTAACCATACAGAGTAGAATAAATATACTACTTTCATACAGAATAACATTTAAAGGACCTATTTCCCTTACCCATCTTATATTATACTATTACAATACCATTATAAAAACATATCAACCTTTACTGAACATTAAATTTTCCATAGATAGCGATTTGGTATCCTAACTTTTCATAATTACCTGAGACAATTACCTTACATAGTGATCTAGGTAGCCTTACCAAAAACTATTACAAAATCTAGTAATGTTACAGAGAATGTGTGGTACCCTAACATAGACATGTGTACCCTTATAAGGAATATAGGATTTTAACCTTACCCATATGTAGTGGCTAATGTTCCCTTATGCAACTCGTATAAAAATGATTTTACCCTTATCTAACTAATGAATAACTCAATCCATAATAGTATAAAGAAAATACCCTTACGTAGGGCCTATTCCATGTGTATGGGTAAAAATAAACATATATCTTTCTTCCAAAAATGTATTCGAAAATATAAACAATGATGGTTTATATGAGCATTTAAATAATATTAATATTTCAAGGTGTTTTAAAATGTTTTGTAAAATAGTTAACCTTTTTTATTGAAACATAAACGTTATTTTAGGAAGAAAATTAAATATGTCCATTGGATAAAATTTTCTAGAATACATAATAGTGTTTATAAAAATCCATGGAAGGTTCATGTCAGACACCCATATTTTAGAAATCAATTTTTTAATATAGATGGCTATATAATACTACATATTAAATTTTAAACTAATTTAAAAAAACATGATTTAAAATATCCTGTTATGGGATAAGGAAGAGTTTCTTTATTAAAATTATGAAGAAACATGTTAGTGAATCATATAATTGAATTAAATGGAATTTATCCATATTGGATGAATCAAATTCATGAATTTCTTTTTAATATTATATGGTAAGTTAAAATATTTGAAAAAATGTATATATTTTTAAAAATTGAAAATAATTTAATTAAATATTGATTGTGTCTTGTTCAGTGGATTTTATATCATCTTTAGAAGAATAAAATGTTAATAACTTTTATCATAGATAAATATTTTATCTACATGTATGTAAAAAATATATTATTATCATCCCACCACATTTAGTTTCATATTTTATTATATAATCATATTTTTTAAGAAAGTACCCTAATATGTTGAGTAATATATTTGATATAGATACAAAATGTTTTTCTTAAATATTCATTCTAAAATGGATTTGCAGTTTTTTATTAAGAACACACTTGTTTTTAGAAATTTATAAAATTATTTTGAAGATAATATACATTATAAAAGGAATGTTTGATAATGTTAAGACATAGAGAAGTTAAAATTTAATAAATAAAGGATTATACTTATAATAAAATAAGTTAAATGTTACTTATATAGATAAAAATATCAAAAAAAAAATTAATGGTGATGTAGATTTACTTAAAGACAATTCAATGTAGAAAATAAAATTTATCAACATCTAAAAATATGATGATTTGGATTTAAGGTGTTTAAATATTGTAATGGGGCTTAGAATTTGGATTATGATTCCTAGGATCCAATATTATTCAAACTAGATTACCTCATTTATTTTATTCAATAAAAGGTAAATGATAGTGTTTAATAAGATAGTAACACAGATATGTGTAATAAATTATATTGAAATTTTATTAGGATAATTAGACCATAGTATTTCAAAAAATATATGTTTTATCTAGATATCCAATTTATGTTATATTATAATAGTGTTACATATATATGGATTGGGTAATTTTTAAAAATGGATTAAAAATATTAAATGTTTCATGTAATATGAAAAGAAAATATTTAGTTTATCAATCTTCACAGTATATATTTATAAGTAAATATTGATATTTAATTATTGAATTTACGTAGTAGTTTAAAAGTCCAATTATGAATTTTCTTTATCCTTAACTAATATAATAATAGAATATTATTAGATATGATGAAATGTTTCGTTTCAAAATAATATGATTCAAGTGTTAGGATATGAATTATTTTCATGATGTATAGAAACTAGTTCTGTAAAATAGATTATTATATAAGTATAATACATGGAGTTTAATTATCTATTTCATATGTATACTGGGGTTTCATGGTTTATATTTAGATTCATTATAACTAGAAGGATAAATTTTAGGAGAACCATTGTAATATAATACAATTATTATGGAAAAATTTATCATTATGAAATCCAAATTATTTGTATCTATTGTTAATATTTTCATAGGTTAAATCTCAAACACATAATGATTTTTCATCTCATATCACTAGAATGAAATTTAACACATTTATTATTATATTTTTAGGAAGTGTACCTATAAGGAACTAACAATAAAAATTAATATTTATTTTGTTCTTGATATATAACTAAAATTATAAGATCTTTTATTTTTTGGGTTTTATAGAATAAGTAAAATATCTAACAATGTAAATTCATACATTACATTTTGATAGTTTTACTCTGTATCACTTTTTCCAACCAAATAAAACTTTCTCAAAAAACATGGTTTTTATGATATAGTTGAATTTTTTAATTTTTTCCTCATCATTTTACCTAATCATACATTATCCATATGAGAATCATCTGAAACATGTGATGATCACAAAAATATTAGTAAGGGATATAAAATGAATGAAAAACATTAGTATAGTGAAAAATATTAAAATGTATTTATTTTAATTTGAGAATATGAATAAAAAAAATTCACATGAAAATCACTGACAAGTACTCCTCAACAAATGACTCTAAAACCTATAATAATTAAATTAGAACAACATTAGGTGATATAGATCTTAATTTAAATAAATCTATTTCAAACCCATTCAATTTGAATAACCATATGATTAACATCACATATAATTATTACCTAATGAATTGGTGGTCTAGAATTGGGAAAAAATTTTGTATAACTTATATCATGGTTACCAATGAGATAAAATGGGTATTAAAACCTCGAATAAGCTATATCAGGCAGACCCATGATTCATGATCCATAATGGGGCTCAAACCTTTGTATACACTATAGCAGTAATACTGTTATGTTATAATGGGGATGAACCTTTAATTTAAGATGAATTAGGATCATCTGTTTCACAAAATTCTAATGTTAATTTTCATGAAAAAAACAAATTCCACATAAAACATGTTTAAAAACCATTTTAATCATATATGAACACACGTTCATATAAAAATAATATTTCCTTTTAAAATAATAGTTACAATAAAATATACCATTTTATTTCAAAACCGTATTTCAATTCCAAAATACCCCAAAACGGAAAGAATGGTTTTCATTTAAAAAAACATGTTGTCTTTCATAGGAATCTTGAAATTAAATAATATTCATGATAGTGGAAAATATGTTATCACTGTGAACCTTAAGAATATAACATTTCATTTTCAATTTTCTAAAATGTTAATTATATAACATATAAAATGATTTATTTTGAAATACTTTGAATGAAATTTATAATATAATCCATTTTTAATGATACAAATAAACATATGAAATAATGACATGAATACTTTCATGGATTAATATATTTTTAAATTAAATCTTTAGTCATTTTAATATTTAGGTTTAAATCAAGTTGTCCTATAACAAATTGAAATATTTAATTATAAGTCCCATGAAAGAATCAAATTATCAAAAAATAATAATTTGAGAATAAATTAATTAATGATATTATATGTCAAAGGGTTTGTATATACACTGCATAAATGGTAGTGTGTTCATAACATCCCAATACACCTTAAGGAAATGATATCAAAATGATGTCCTTTATAAATATTGTATAATTAATGTGGTAATTTCACAATTTAATTGAATATATGTATCCACTTAAAATACACTTAAAAAGTGAAAATAAATCATAACCTAAACAAAATTCATTTCACAAATAAGTTTATTATGACATAATCAATGATATAGATGTATAACCAATGAATGAAAATTGAGTTATGAAATACCCTTACACATTAGAATTCATTCAAATCATATACATCATAAAATTATTATTTATAAAATAAAGAATTTTATACCATGCAGATAATGATAATCATGGTATGATATACAAACTAGTATTTTATAAACCCCACAAAAAATAAATAAGTGGTGAATAATGAATATATCTCATATAACTAAAAATTGAGTTGTGTTACGGATGAAAAGACCATATCAATGAGTTGTGAAATAATCCACAGGGTAATTATTTGTAACTAATGTACATACAAAAACATAAGTTAAAAATTAAACTTAAATAAATAAATAGTGGTTTATACACGTAATCTGGACATAATATTATCAATAATTTATAATTATATCCCATTTAATATAAATAGAGTTATGGTATCTTTTAAATATTGATTCCCTTTAGTTTCTCACACGATAACCTCGGGTATAATGGTTTGAAATATGATATTAACTCATTAAAAACTATATTTATATTCATATAACCTTACAAGTGGATTTATGAAATATAATTATCAAATCATTAATAATATTTTACTATATTCAGGTTTTTGGGGGCATTTGGTTCATAGTCCCATGATCACTTAATTTGTGTGAAATTGTGGATGTTCTTGTAAACTTTTATTTAAATTATATATGTTTAATTAAATAGTATTTCTGCACTAAAATAATTATGAATAGTCCATGTTAATGATTTTATTTCTTTTTTAGGGATAATTACTCTAATTAAATTTTAATGGTAAATGTTTAATTTATTTTGGAATGTTTTCTTAACATCAATAATTAGTTTTGTATTATTTATTAATATTATTATATATTTGTTATAGATAATGACGTATGTAATAATATATATATTATAATATTTTAATGATAATGATAATTTGATGACCAACGATGAATGTGGTAATGGGAAATGAACAAAATCATTATCCAATGAGATGGGAAATTGCCATTATTTGTACAATGGTTTTGTTTCTAGGAATTAGAGGAGATGGTAAATCTAATTGATATGATATATTATATTAGAAACATAATTTTTTTAAATTATATGGAGTTTCCATTCCTTTGTTAGTTAAATAGGTGAGGGTAAAAATACGAAAAACAATAAAATACGTTCTTTGAAAAAATTACCTCTCAAATATCACCTCCTTGAAGAATGTCTTAATGATCATGGAAATAGTATTTTGATAAGACTATAAAAACATGGAAATAATGAGAGTGGGGTATAAATGATGTTTTATATATTTTTGGATCATTAACCCTTGTTACATGAGATCCGGTGGTGAGTTATTGTATTAATATTTGAAATGGGGTGGTTTTATTTGTATAAATAAAGATTATTTAATTATTTAAGCCAATTACATTGAGGCGGAATTAATTTAAAATAATTTAGATGATAACAAAACAATAATGGATATTTTTCATTTATAAACATCTCAAGAAAAATTAAATTTGCAGCCTTTTGGAATTTTATGTCTCTACCTTTTAACAGAAACCCTTTTCTCAATTTTACTTATACCTCAGTAAAAGCATTTTTATCTATGTAATGTTTATAAAGCTAAAAAATAAAATTGCTCATACAACCATATTTTAACCTTTTAATGCCAAATATAGAATCTATTTTACCACATTGACTTAATATAGTTGAAAAAAAATATTATAAATTAATCCAGCATACATAACAAAAATGTGGGGTTTTAAGGTGAAAAGTAAAAAAATTGAAAGGTTTTTAAATGGAATTTAAACATGAAAATGATTAAAATGATATAAATCTATTTTATTAATTTGTAATTAATTTAATATTTCCTAAAAATAAATTCTACATATAATTTATCTTTATAAATAAAATATAAGAAAAAGAATTTTTCATTTAAAATATAGTATTTTTCGCTATATAAGTAAATAAATGACGATTCAATGTGAAGTACTAAACTTTCACCCTAATATAAATATTATATTCCAATTTTAAAAATTATTATTATTATTTTCAAATATTATTTATAAATTTTTCAAAATATATTTATAAAAAAGGTGTTCCTTTTAAGGAATTAAAAAATTACCTTTTAGAATAATATATCTTTTTATGCATAAAATTGGATTTAATTTTTCTCTTAATCCTATTAAAAATATTGGTTAAATTAAAAATAATAAAAAATAAATATCCAAAAAAATAATTAATATGTATGAATAATTTTTTTTTTTAATTTTTTGAAGATAAAATTCCATTAGGGTGAAAAATGTAGTTTTTTATAAAAAAAATTCCATTATGTTTGGAAGCTTTTTATTTTAATTTATAATTAATTGTAAACTAGTGAAATAATTTTATAAACATGTTTAAATAATTTTTTTATAATTTATTTATTCTCATTTATTCCCACCATTTGAACAGTTAGGTGATAATAGTCACATTTATAAATAAAATTTGGTCATTTTTTTTAACCAAGATGTGGTGTATATTTTATGATAATAATTATAATGTTTCATTTTAAAATATCAAGATATGTCATTACCCCCCATTATTAATAAAGTTCATCCTATAAATTTGAGCTTGGGCATAGTAACTTGGGTTTGAATATTCATAATACCTTTTTTGAAATCCTTCATTAGAATAAGGGTCAATAAAACATCTATTTGAAAAGGGAGAAATAAAATTATTAGATACACCTTAGATAACACATAATGGGGTTCATTTTAAGAAAAAAAAGAAATTTAATAGAAAACAAACTAAAATGTTATGGTGGAGAGAGATAGTAAACATAGTGCTGAAAAATTGAAAATTCAAAAAACCATTAATCTATTATCACAGTAAAGGTTGTTGACTTCAAAGTAAGAAAAGTTGTTAGATAACATTTTTTGTTCAAAATAGTTTTCCTAATTTTTAGAAATTCTTTTACTATCTTATAATATATGAAGATATACTTTCCTGATATATTTCAATTTCATAACCACTATCTTATCATAAAATCAATCCTAGAATTAAGATGTACATCTCTAAACATAATATTATTAATAAAATATCATATAAATCTTAATGGTTACCAATACCTTAAAACTCAAGTCCAAAAATAAATGAATATTTATCATTAAACAAAATACATACAAGAAAATAACCCCAATAACACATCTCGCATAAAATTATTAAACAATTTATGATCTCATCACTCAAAAGATCAAAAGGAGTTACGAAAACATTGATCACATAATTATCCATTAAAAATATCAACCTCCCAAGAGCTTCCATCACTTAACCATATGTATCGACAACAACTGTGGTAGAAAAAATTGATTTCCCCCAACATTTTGTTTCTGATCATGATGATTTTCACCCTGAGTATGTATCTTCAAAAACATGTTATCTTTATTACCAATCACATTGAAAATAAAAGATCTCATTGTCGACTAATTATCTGTCATCTTATTCAAGGATTGTTCATGACTCTTCTCTTTATAGTCATGTACCTTATGACCAATATTTCCACATTGGTTACACTTTCCAGATCCAGACATACACTCCTTAAAACAATTTTAAACTAAAATGGATCATGTTTTCTGATTTCCTTTACAATTCCATGTTTGATACTTCTCTATTCCCAAACACCATGAATGTCTTACTCTTGAAATCCAAAATAAAAATATTTTTCACAAGTGATAAATTATCGTGGATCCATTTATATTCCTAGGAATAGTTCTAAAACTATTTATAATATTTTAATTTAAATATAAATTTTTATAATAGAATACTATATGTACCTATCCCTCTCATAAAATTTCATTTTTACCCAACCATAGAATAATAATTTTTCTCCCTCAATTCCTGGAATTGCTTCCCCATTCCATATACAATAGTTTTATAAAAATATTTTTCCATAAAAATAATCATTAAATTAGCACATTATAGATTATCAATATTATATTTCTGTCTAGTATTATTAACCATATTTCACCATGGATAAAATTCCCAATAAAATTATAAATGGATAGGGTTACCATTTGGAATTCTGAAAATACCATACATTAAATATCTTTTCTATAGTATTGATCCATCATTTGGTTGTCACTAGATCTAATGCTTCACTGAATATTAGAAGATGTTGCCTCATAAAATTCGCCACTATTATCACATTCCTTTATTGTTGATTATAACGATTCCTTACATGGATGTCACTAACACTTATAGCTTCTGGTAATTGATCCAAAACAATGACAAAGAGTTCTATTCAAATTCCAACCATCTTAGGATTTTTATTTCAAATGTTATTTTACTCTCGATGCCTTCCAAAATAGCTTCCCTATTTCCCCCATGAAAAATTTTGATGAGACATATCTTGGATTAATATACATTATAATATTAAAATTTCATATCATTTAAAACTAAACAAGAATAAAAAATCATTTATAGATAATCTATTAACAAAATCATAACCCATAAATTTATCTAAACTTCCATCTAAAAAACTATAATGAACTGACAATAAACATTTTATTTTCTAGTTTTTTTACTAGAATTAAAATTAGAGTATTTTTTTAGTTTATATTTTTAACAAACTAGGTTAAAATCCTACAAAAGGAAGCCATAGATTAAAAGTGTAAACTTTTACTCAGTATCAATATTTCTCACCAAAAAAAATAATTATAAAAATAAAAAATGGATTCTCTACATAATATGACATAATAAGTTACAAATTATCGTCATCATTTTCCCTACTCATCACATCACCATGTGAAACACATTTAAAACCTAGGATGACCACAAAAATCTTAGTATGGGCCATAAAAATAATGAAAACTATTATTTTAATGAAAACATGAAAACAAAATTACAATTATTTGTGAGAATGATACAAAAATAAAATAAAATCACACAATATTTTTTCTGATATAATGAATTTTATACCCATAGAAATTAATTTATAAATTCATTTGGTGACATAGAAATTTATTTACAAAAAAACCCTTTCCAACCCCTTTTAATTGGAATAACTAAATGAAAGGCATCAAATATTATAATTACCTGATGAATTAGATATCTAAAATGTGGATCATCCGTCATATAGGTTATATCAAGCTAACCCTTGGGCTACAATGGGGATCAATACTTCTTATAAGATATATTGGTATTACACATTTCCCATGATCTATAATGGTGGTCAACCTTTTTGATAAACTATATCAAGATAAACTGTTTACTATAGTGGGGTTCATCCCATCGTATAATTTGTTTCTTGATCACCCATTCCATAGAATTCTCAAGTACCGTTTTAGGAAAATATAGTTTCATCATAAAAACATTTCAAACAGTATTTTAATCCCATTTTAAAAACACATTAGTATAAAAATACTCTATTTATTAAATAACTAATTTTCATTGTACAACACCATTTTCATTAAAAAAACCATTTTCATTTCAAATATACCAAAAAAGGGAAATAACGATTGTAATTGAAGAAACAAGTATCCTTGTAATGGTATCTAAAATTAAATACTATTAATATGGGAGGAAAAATTGATTTTCACCATGTACGTCATGAATCGAATATTTATATTGATGTTTTCCAAAATAATCTCTATAAAACACATAAAATGATTCCTTTTGAAACCCTTTGAACGAAATTAAAAATTGTCATAAAATTTCCTATATAATAGTTTAATGTTTATATAAATAAATAAAAAATTAAAATCTAAAATATTTACATGTATTGAAATATTATCAAATTAAATCTCTACACATTTAAAAATATGATTTTAAATCAAAGTGTCTCATGCAACATTAAAATATTATAATTGTTAAACACTATGAAGGGATATAATTCACCCGACCATAAGAAAATATGAGAATAAATAAATTCATGAAATGATATGTAAATGGAGCTCCATATAGAACTCATAAAAAAATGCTGGTGTATGATATCAAAACACGCCTTAATGAATAGAGATTGAAACAATGCCCCTAACAAATATTATATCGTTGAAGTAAGAATTATTCAAATAAATAAAATTTGTTTACCCACTATAAGTCCATATATAAAAGTTTAAACACATTATAATATAAAAAAATTCATTTCACAGAAAATTTTAGTATGACCAAATTTATTACGTAGATGTTTAACAGAATGAATTGAAATTGAGTTATGAAATCCACTTATATATTAAAATAAACAGAATCATATAAACCATATATATAATGATTACCAAATGAATAATATAATAGCTTTAATATAATGAAAATTTTGATATAATGTATCAAATTGAATTATATAAACCACAAAAAATTAGTGGCTAATTAGGAATACATATCATAAAAGTAAATAGTGAGATGGAAACCCATATGAAGCTCATCTCATTAAGGTGATAATTAATTAATTAGGTTATTATTTATTAAAAGAATATCCAAAAAATGTTGGAATAAAATATTAATTTTCAGATAGTTAATCTTACTTATAATCATGACCTAAAATAATTAATGAAGTAGATATATAACCCTATGAAAGGATACTAAGTTTAGGAATCCATTACCTCTTGCATATATTTATTTTCTAGTACATGAAACATATATATAATGGATTTAACAATGTAACTAATTCATTAAAAAACTTTATTCATTTTTATAATGCCATATGTGATGATTTTATATCATATAATGATCCATTAATTATGACTATTTCATTCTTTTTATGGTTTCAGGTTCTTTTGTTTAATGGTGTCATGATCTCTTTATTTGTGTATAATTATGGATGTTATTATAAAATATAATTACAACTCCTCAAATTGAATGAAAATGAATTAATTCGCATTTATAAGTTTAAATGGTCTTATATATAAATATTCTTTCTTTTATGATGGTGACTCAGTTCAGATAATGTCAGTGCAAAATGCTTAGTTTCTTTTGGTGGTTTTCCCAAACATCACGAACAATTTATTTTATTTAATATTACCAGTATATATTAATTAAATAATATAAAATTGGAAATAATATATCTATTAAATTCTGATTTAACCATATTAATACTATTATTAACACCCATGATAGCAGTAATGGAAAACGAACAAAATCATTATTCACAATGATGGTAAATGATCATTATTTGGACAATGCTATCATTTAGTTCAATTAGAGGACATGAGAATTGAATTGGATATGAGATATAATATTTTTAAAATAAAATATAATTTTATACTTGATTCTAGATTCATCCTTCCTTGATTAGTGAAGGATTGGATGATAAATTATATGAATAAAATAAACTAAGAGGGCTCATTTGAGAAAATTACATCTTGAATATCACATCATGGATGTATCCCTTAAAGACCATGGATATACTATTTTGATGAGACTAGAAGCATAGGTAATTGGTTAGTTTTGGGTTTACAGTTTTTGGAAGAGATTTAAGGAACTTCATGGCTTGTGAGATGAAATGGGGGGTAAGTTACGATACTTATAGTGGAGAAGGGGTAGCTTAAAGTAATTAAGTAATGATTTTTTTGGTTTTTAAAAGCCAACCAAATTAAGGTGGAATTAATTCCCAAGACGTTGGATAAAATTATAATATTAATAGACTGAATGGGGATAAAAAAGACTTCAAAAAAGATATTTTTTTTTAATTTTTAGTTATTATATTCCTTTAACTTTTAATTATAAAACTTTTAATTATATTAGTGGTACAAAATGATAAATCCTTTTTATACCACGATAAATTTGTGATAGCAAAAAAAAATTAAATTTAATATAAAACCTAATTTGTGAATTCTAATTCCAATTATAGAATCAATTTTACAAAATTAAAAAAAAATAATTAGAAAAAATTAAAATTTAGAATTAATCATACTCACACAAAAAAGAAGATTTTCAAAGAGAAATGGTCAAACATTTGAAAGGTTATTATATCCGATATTAATGGTAAATTGATTCAAATTACTTAAATTGGTTTTATAGATGTATAATTTAAATAATTAATTTTTAAACCAAGGTTACTAAATAATTTATCTATATAAATTAATTACATGAAATAATATTTTTCAATTAAAATTTATTATTTTTCCCTATACATCAAAAAATTTAAAAATTTCTAAAGAATAAAAAATTTCACCATAAAATGATATTGATATTAAAATTCTGAAAATCAATTTTATTTTCCCAAATAAATATTTAAATGTTTAAAAAAATTGTTGTGAGTTGAATTTATGCAAAATTTTATTTAAAAAAAATATAGATTTTGTGTTTAAAATTGGATATATTTTTAATAAAATCCTATAAAACATATTAGAGGCATTTAAAAATATTATATTTAATATATAAAATTTTAATTTATTATATATATTTTATGAATAGTTAATAATTTAATTTGTGAAGAATAAATTATATTGGGAGAATAATTTTTTTTATAAAATCACGACCATTATATTAAGTTCATTTTTAAATTACTTTATAATTAATAGGTAACCAAATAATTTATTATATAGAAACGTGTAAACTATATTTTCATAATTTAGTTAATTTCATTAATTCCCACCATTTCAATTACTAGGTGATAACATTCATATTCAAATAATAATCTTTAGTCATTTGGTTAATATTGATGTCTCGTATCTTATTTGTTATTAATAATTTGGTTTCCCTAGATAATATTTGAAGGGTATAGTATCTCTATACCATGATAATAAATTTAATGTTGTTATCTATCAGTTGTGGTGAATTTTTTATGCTTATCCATAAAACTAAATTACATGTGATGTTTTCATCAAAAAGGTAAGCATATAATCAAAGAAGATAGAACATTTCTATTGGATATATGGTATTGAAATTCACTATGTCCAATGAAAGATATTAATATAAATTAAAGGGGTAATATGAAAATTATATGCAGCTTATGACCCAGAAAGATAAAACTTGTGATAATATACATGTATTTTATGGATATCAATCATGTTTTATATTATGATTGTGTTGTATTAATGTTTTGACAGTGGATGATATTTGAAAACATTTATAGATTTAGGAATAATTATTTGTAATAAACAGTATAAATTCAGGTTGGTTCACACTTTTTGGTAGATTTAATGTGGAATGAGTTTAAGTAAGATAGATGTACAAAAGGATGTTAATAATTTAACTCAAAAGATTTTTATATGGGTATTCAGAAGATATTTCATATTATATGATACACAATTATGTTAATTGTTTCATTATAAATGTTATTTGAAAGGTAAAATGGATTTTGGATATGATTTCCAATGTTATCAGGCTTGATAAATATTAAAAGTGAATTGAAATGTATTCTGTGTGTCTATAGTGAAAGTGAGAAATTAAAAGATATATTACCTAAATCCATTCATCTTAGGGTATAATATATGCATGACATATAGTATGAAATTCATGGTATTATGATATATATGTATACTTTTTAGGAATATCATAAGTAATATTGTCACACCCCGACCGGTGCGTTTATTTTATTTTTTGATTTATTTGATTTTAAATTATTTTGCTGGGGTTTGAGGTAAGTCCCGAACTAAATTTCTCAGTTTTTGATAAAAAACGCACTTTTGGGTTCGACGACGTTGGACGCGTGGGCAGAGCGCGATGTCGCACGGCTTTGCCCATGCAATTGTGTGACTTTTTTTCGGTTTTGAAGAATTAAAATAAATAGATATCATTTTAGTATGTCATGTAAATTTCTTTTATGGTTATTAGGAATTTTAATATTTTTATGAAAACTGATTTTGTTATTTTTATTATTTTCAAAATGAAGTAAATACTTTTATTATTTTAGTGTTATTATAAATACTGCAATTAAAATTAATGCTTTATTTTATTTTATTTATTTATTTATTTTGTTTAATATTTATTGTTATGGTTGTTTTTTTTACTTATATTTATTTATTTGTTTTTTTTCCTATCCTTTTGGCCTAGGGGTTTTTTTTCGGTAGCCCCTTGAGCGTCGCCCCCTCTCTCTCCCATTTCTCTCTTCTTCTTCCCGCACCCCACTCCTAACCCTAGCCGCCTCCCCACCAACGGATTTGCAGCGGCCTCCCCCAACACCTCGCCTCCCTTAGGTGCGGCGTAAGGAGGACCCCCGGACCCCCGCTGAACCCCCCCTTCTCCGGCTTCCGCTCACCCCGGCGCTCCGGCCGCTGCGGCTCCCTCCTGCGCCGCTCCGGCGACCGCCGGTTCCGGCCCCGGCTTCCGGTCGCTGAGCCAGCACCTCGGCGGATCCCTCCGGCGCTGCTTCGCCGCACCCCCGTCCGGCTCCCCGGCTCTGCCCCACCCTCTTCACGCGACTCCCCCGCTCGGCCTCCCCTCCTAGCGCAACGACCTCCCGTGCATTTTTGTTTTTTTTCTTCCTTCTTCACACAACATCCCACCAGCACCCGGCCTCGTCCGCAGCAGCACCAGCAGCACCCGACGCCGTTTCTCCGCACCAGCCCTCCGGCGTCCTCCCGCATGAGCCGCACCCCCGGCTGCACCCACGGCAGACCCGCGCCCCCTCTTCTTCTTCTCTTCTTCTTCTTCCCTTCTTCTTCTTCTCTCCTTCTTCCTCTTCTTCTTCTCTTCTTCTTCTTCTTTTTCTTTCTCCTTCCTCTTCTTGGGTTCCCCACACGCACCCTGACGCCCCTGTCCTGTGCGCATCACCCCTGGCTAGCCGCTCGGCCTCCCTTGCCAGGTTGGTTTTTATTTTTATTTATTTTTTTTCGTTTCTTTCATACTTTTATTATCATCATTCTTCTTGTGTGATTATTATTATTATTCTTGTTGTTATTTTTATTAATAATATTATTCATATTATTATTATTCATATTATCATTGTTATTATTATTATTATTATTATTGTTATTATTATTATTATTATTATGAATATTATTAATTTTATTATTATTAGTGTAATTGTTATTATTATTAATACTAATTTTATTATTATTATTATTATTATTATTATTATTATTATTATTCTCGCTTTGGCCTTTTATTTTTTGGGGGTTATCTTTTTATGTTTCTTTTGGTAGGATTATTGTTTGAGGGCCCGCGCATGGTGTTTCCGAGTGAGCGCCATCGCTGCGCTTTGTTTCTGAGGTTCCGTCGTCGCCGTGCTTTGGTTTCAAGGTGAGCGTTTCTTTCCGACGCTTGGTTTGGCATGCTCTGGTGAGTTTTTGGATGTGTCTAAGTCCTTGGTACTGACTATGCAGAGTGTTAGGCCTTGTCACGTGGTTTCGGACATAGGTCGTGTCATCGCGCCTTGGATCCGAGGTTGTTGTGTCGACGTGCTTGGTTTTGAGGTAGGTTCCCTTTGCACTGCTTTTAAAATTTATGTTATATCATTTCATGCTGTTTGCGCACCCTAATTGTTTAAAATCAACATTTTATTAATTTTAATAAATATGAGATAATATACATTAATAAATTTTTAATATAAGATGGTTAATTTTTAAATGGTTATTTAATGTCAAAAGGAGCTGTTTATTTTATACACGATACATGAAACATCCTTTGGACGAGCGGACAACCAATAATGAAAGAATGCTCGTTTGGCTTTTAAACATAATTCACGGAATATAAAATAGAGTTCTTGTTTAATGATAAATGATTTCTTTTGATGCGTGATCAAATACTTTGGTTCGTTTGAGAAATTGCCCGGTTGGCTCTTAAAGATTGTTTGGAAAAAGAAAATGGTTTGGTTTGGTTTATAAACATATTGTTAGCATGTGACGTAGTGTTTTGGGGTTCTTTAAACGGTTTTAAACTGGGTTTTGTCTCATAAAGAAGTTGCACCTGTCTTTGAGTAGTGTTTGTGAAATGTATTAAATGCCCGTTTGGCACTTTATGGAAAGCGATAAAAATGTTCTGATAAAAACCCTCTTAGGGCGACTCTCAGGCCTTGGTTGCAATTGATTGTTTGGGAGGCCGCGCTTAGAGGCTCTCGGGTACTTGAGTAGTAAAAGGAATGAGGTTGTTCCACGGAGTGGCTCGGGTGATGCCTGTTGTGCTATATATATATATATATGATTGGATGCTCGGTTGGCATTAGTTGGCTCACCCCTTTTTCAAACACTTGAGACATGGGAATCTGGAATATTGAGAGAATATTCTAAGAACGATTGCTGCACTGGTAGGTTATGGTACTGACCAGTGGCCCATAGTAGGTGGATATATTGGGTTTATTACTATGGGATTTTCCCTTGACCTGCCTGTGAGTGGATGGTCGAGCGTATTGTGCGTTTTGATTTCATCGTGGCATGTCGATAAGGATGATTTCTCATGTATTGGTGTCTTCTGGTTTATTCTCGATCTCCTAGGTTCACCCATGTCTATTCAGCTTTATAGCATGCAATAATGATTATGATGCTCACATGTATACCTACATTACCCTTGCTGTGTGTTTTACTTTGTGCATTCTGGTGTATTGTTTTCTTGGGAAAATGGTGAATTGCTTTTGATTAGGTTTCTAAAAATTATTTTCAAATAAAAGTGTTTAATACCCTTTGTACAAATTTGAAAATTTAAACCTCACTTTCCCCCTTTCCTGAAATGTCATTGACACTAATGAAATGAACCCGAATTTTGAAATGGCTAAGGGCAATGGTTTGTACTTTGTTTTTAAGTAAAATTCTTAGAAAAACATACTTTTATAAATTGTAGTTCAATCATGAAATGATGTTTCTTTTATTTTAAAGGTAGTGCATTGGGAATAGATATCGGGCTAGCCTACTGAGTTTTAATACTCACGCCTATAGTTCTTTTCTGTTTTTAGTGTTTGTGCAGGCTATAGCTTGAGTGCGCTCGCCTAGGGCGACACATGATCGTTGAGTCGGAGAGCGACCCGCGAGGTCGTACGGAGCTTGTTCGGACATCGTGTTTGGTTAGTTTGTTCTCTGTTTGTTCTTGTTTAGACACTTTATTTGGTTTATCTTTTCTACGCTGCTCTGTATTATTTTCACTGTCTTATTTAGTTATTTTGGGCGAAATCGTTCCCATAGCCTCTGTTGATGCCCTGGCGCTTGTCGCCAGCCCGGGAGGATCGGGAACGCCTCTCGGGCCATGTCGCGGACCGGCTCGGGTGACCGGTTCAGGGTCGACCCGGGTTGGTTCGTGACAAAATGGTATCAGAGCCAGGTTTTCTCTTAGCAGACCTCACTATTCAGAGCGCCCTTTGTTATTTGGGATGTCAAGGTAGATGGAGTAGGATTGTCGGGACTTGAGGGGTAGGTGCGAGAAGAGCGTCGCGAACTCTTGCCTGTACTGATCCTCAGGTTTCCATGGGATGTCCGGTTTAATTTTTTTGTTTGGGTTTTTATGGAAAGGTTTTGTGATTGGGATACGACAAAGGGAGTTGGGCCACTAGTCCTCCTAACCCGCACGGCCTGGCAAGCCATGCAAAGCTAGGGGCATGGTCCAAGAAGGCTCTCTGTGTTAGTGATGTGTTTGGCATATGGCCGCCAACCATATGGTCAAGTCGTCTACTGACACTAGTCCCCTGTTTGAGTTGTTTTGGGTTCCCCTTGATTTATGAAAGTGGTTTGAATCAGAAAAGTTGGTTTTAAAAAAAATGGTTGTTTGAAATAACATGTTTGATTTGCAGATTGTTTTAAAAGAAGTGGTATGAATGAATTGTTTTTGGAAAAATGAAGTTGCTTTGTTTTGAACTTGGTGTTCTGATGAGTGCTCACATGCATTGTGGTATGTTGGAAATGTGGATGGATTTCTGGTATGGTGGATGGATGCCCTGGGCGGCACGGATACATGCATGTGAGTGAGGCTCTAAAGAATACCAATGGCAGGGGTTTAACCCACTAAGCTTGTTCTAAATTAAAGATGTTTTCAAAGAGAAAAGTTTTGATGTTATGATAACTGGTTTCCTCGGATTTCAAGCTCGTCGCCTATGCAGTGTTTGATTTTGAGGTTGTTATTCATTCGTTGAGTTGGCATTGATTGGGTTTTTGACCTTTCCTTGTCCAGCGGTTATCCCTTTGAAGCTTCGATGGGTGATCGTCGTGCGGTTGATCAACCTAAGGATTTTATGCTTGAGTTTCGGAAGTTGGATCCACCTCTCTTCTATGGTCAAACAAAATCTTCCGTGGCAGAGGAGTGGATGCAGAAGATTGAAAGGGAATTTAACCTCATTGAATTTCCCGAGTTGCTGAAGGTCAAGTTTGCGACCTTCATGCTTGAGGGTTCACCTTGGATGTGGTGGAAGTCAGTGTCTCGGGACAAGCCCCGTCAAGAGGTTACTTGGGAGTTCTTCAAGTCTTTGTTCATTCGTCAGTATCTCTCTGAGGAAGAAAGGGTGAGAAAGGGGATGGAAATGTGTTGTCTGCAGCAGGGTGACAATATGTGTTAGAATATTTCCATCGCTTTGTGGAGCTAGTACCTTATGATTCAGAGTATGCCACAAATGACCCCGTGAAGGCTCGATGCTTCGAGGTGGGTCTCCTCCCTGATCTGCAGTCGAAGGTGTCAGAGTCCAACCTAACTTCTTTTGTCGATGTGGCAAGACAAGCTTTTCGTATCGAAGCCGCGATGGCAGGAGTGCTCGAAGTAATTCTCCCTCCTTCGATCCCTATGAGCAGTGGTGAAGATTCTGGAAAGGAAATGAGTAAGCAAATGGAAGTGGATGGATCAGGTCGTGGAATCAAGAGGCCTCGGGATCTTTCATCAACCTCTTCGGAACGAGATATTATTGTGTGTTATCAGTGTGGCATGCGGGGTCACAAGAAGTCGTCGTGCCCAAGCGCTCCGAAGCCCTGCCAGGCGTGTGGACGTCTGGGTCACTTGCGACGATTTTGTCGGGGCATTGCAAGAAAGCGTCGCAGAGGGTGTTCTCAGAAGTAATGTGCTATTGGGTCTTTGTTCAGAGTTCCTGGTGTAAGTTTCCTTTCAGTTTAAGGGATCTTTTATCGTTGTAGTTGAACTGGTGGTGTTTTGGGTTTGAAATGTATGGGAACTTCATGGGTCTTTTGACGAACCACGACTTTTAATGCTGGTGTGTTTTTAATTTAAAAATCTCGTCTTTTAATCTGTCAGATCAAAAGATGTATGTTTCTTGTTGGGACTATCAGAACCTGACTGCGAGGCAGAAGATGATTCATCCATCAGAGCTGCAGCCAAAAGGCCTCGGAGTGAAGCCGGCGCGTAGTCAGGAACCCCCGGGGAATTTTAAGGAGTCTTGTGGAGGTTGCGCCTCTATCGTCGTGGTGAGTCAATTTTAGCATTTCTATTGTGGTTTTTATGTCGATATAAATTTCCTCTTGTCGCAAAGAGCTTGATGGATTTATCCATCGCGCAATATCAGTAATTGTGCCTTTTGGATGTATGTTGCTGATCAGTGACCTCGTGTGGACCACCGATGTGAATCGGTTATGGCTTTGGTATGTGTCCATCCCTAAGTAGTGGTATGTGAGTAGTTTTCCGTCCATGTTTCAGTGATCCAATCCTTGGGCCCACCCTCCTCGCCCATGGGGTAAGGGTTTTGGTTTGCGTAAATTTTTCAGATCAAATCCTATTACTTTTGGACGTGAGTAAGTGGTTTAAAGGTCCTTGCTGTGCTCTTTCTAGCTGGAGTAAGGTCCCGTGCATGTCTAAGCCGGTTTCCCGTTTGGTCGTTAGTTGGTCGGTTCTTTATGGTGGGGAGACCCACCATGAGTCTCTTTGTGTTTTCTCTTAAGTCGTTATCAAATGCTAGTTGAGTTCTTATGGTGGGGAGCCCGTTCAGGCCTTCCCTCTGTTGGTGATTTATTTCGGGCAATGAGGTTCAGTCCCACTGGTAGTCGTTGTGAGGTCCTTGGATTAAGAGGTTGGATGGTGTTGTGTGGAACCCTTAGGTGTCGACGGATCGGCTGGATAGTGTGGTGGCTTTCCGGGGGCGGAAAGCTTTATGGTGGGGAGAATTGTCACACCCCGACCGGTGCGTTTATTTTATTTTATGATTTATTTTATTTTAAATTATTTTGCTGGGGTCTGAGGTATGGCCCGAACTAAATTTCTCAGTTTTTGATAAAAACGCATTTTTGGGTTCGACGACATTGGACGCGTGGGCAGAGCGCGATGCCGCACGGCTTTACCCATGCAATTGTGTGACTTTTTTTCGGTTTTGAAGAATTAAAATAAATAGATATCATTTTAGTATGTCATGTAAATTTCTTTTATGGTTATTAGGAATTTTAATATTTTTATGAAAACTGATTTTGTTATTTTTATTATTTTCAAAATGAAGTAAATACTTTTATTATTTTAGTGTTATTATAAATACTGCAATTAAAATTAATGATTTATTTTATTTATTTATTTATTTTTTTTGTTTAATATTTATTGTTATGGTTGTTTTTTTTTACTTCTATTTATTTATTTGTTTTTTTTTCTATCCTTTTGGCCTAGGGGTTTTTTTTCGGTAGCCCCTTGAGCGCCGCCCCCTCTCTCTCCCATTTCTCTCTTCTTCTTCCCGCACCCCACTCCTAACCCTAGCCGCCTCCCCACCAACGGATTTGCAGCGGCCTCCCCCAACACCTCGCCTACCTTAGGTGCGGTGCAAGCAGGACCCCCGGACCCCCGCTGAACCCCCCCTTCTCCGGCTTCCGCTCACCCCGGCGCTACGGCCGCTGCGGCTCCCTCCTGCGCCGCTCCGTCGACCGCCGGTTCCGGCCCCGGCTTCCTGTCGCTGCGCCAGCACCTCGGCGGATCCCTCTGGCGCTGCTTCGCCGCACCCCCGTCCGGCTCCCCGGCTCTGCCCTGCCCTCTTCACGCGACACCCCCACTCGGCCTCCCCTCCTAGCGCAACGACCTCCCCTGCCTTTTTGTTTTTTTCCTTCCTTCTTCACACAACATCCCACCATCACCCGGCCTCGTCTGCAGCAGCACCTGCAGCACCCGGCGCCGTTTCTCCGCACCAGCCCTCCGGCGTCCTCCCGCATGAGCCGCACCCCCTGCTGCACCCACGGCAGACCCGCGCCCCCTCTTCTTCTTCTCTTCTTCTTCTTCCCTTCTTCTTCTTCTCTTCTTCTTCCTCTTCTTCTTCTCTTCTTCTTCTTATTTTTCTTTCTCCTTCCTCTTCTTGGGTTCCCCACACGAACCCCGACGCCCTTGTCCTGTGCGCATCACCCCCAGCCAGCCGCTCGACCTCCCTTGCCAGGTTGGTTTTTATTTTTATTTATTTTTATTTTTTTTTCGTTTCTTTCATACTTTTATTATCATCATTCTTCTTGTGTGATTATTATTATTATTCTTGTTTTTATTTTTATTAATAATATTATTCATATTATTATTATTCATATTATCATTGTTATTATTATTATTATTATTGTTATTATTATTATTATTATTATGATTATTATTAATTTTATTATTATTAGTGTAATTGTTATTATTATTAATACTAATTTTATTATTATTATTATTATTATTATTATTATTATTATTATTATTCTCGCTTTGGACTTTTATTTGTTGGGGGTTATCTTTTTATGTTTCTTTTGGTAGGATTATTGTTTGAGGGCCCGCGCAGGGTGTTTCCGAGTGAGCGCCATCGCTGCGCTTTGTTTCTGAGGTTCCGTCGTCGCCGTGCTTTGGTTTCAAGGTGGGCGTTTCTTTCCGACGCTTGGTTTGGCATGCTTTGGTGAGTTTTTGGATGTGTCTGAGTCCTTTGTACTGACTATGCAGAGTGTTAGAACTTGTCATGTGGTTTTGGACACACGTCGTGTCATCGCGCCTTGGATCCGAGGTTGTTGTGTCGACGTGCTTGGTTTTGAGGTAGGTTCCCTTTGCACTGCTTTTAAAATTTATGTTATATCATTTCATGGTGTTTGCGCACCCTAATTTTTTAAAATCAACATTTTATTAATTTTAATAAACATGAGATAATATACGTTAATAAATTTTTAATATAAGACGGTTAATTTTTAAATGGTTATTTAATGTCAAAAGGAGCCGTTTATTTTATACACGATACATGAAACATCCTTTTGACGAGCGGACACCCAATAATGAAAGAATTCCCGTTTGGCTTTTAAACGTAATTCACGGAATATAAAATAGAGTTCTGGTTTAATGATAAATGATTTTTTTGATGCGTGAACAAATACTTTGGTTCGTTTGAGAAATTGCCCGGTTGGCTCTTAAAGATTGTTTGGAAAAAGAAAATGGTTTTGTTTTGTTTATAAAAATATTGTTAGCCTGTGACGCAGTGTTTTGGGGTTCTTTAAACGGTTTTAAACTGGGTTTTGTCTCATAAAGAAGTTGTACCTGTCTTTGAGTAGTGTTTGTGAAATGTATTAAATGCCCGTTTGGCACTTTATGGAAAGCGATAAAAATGTTCTGATAAAAACCCTCTTAGGGTGACTCTCATGCCTTGGTTGCAATTGATTGTTTGGGAGGCCGCGCTTAGAGGCTCCCGGGTACTTGAGTAGTAAAAGGCATGAGGTTGTTCCACGGAGTGGCTCGGGTGATGCCTGTTGTGCTTTATATATATATATATATGATTGGATGCTCGGTTGGCATTAGTTGTCTCACCCCTTTTTCAAACACTTGAGACATGGGAATCTGGCATATTGAGAGAATATTCTAAGAACGATTGCTGCACTGGTAGGTTATGGTACTGACTAGTGGCCCATAGTAGGTGGATATATTGGGTTTATTACTATGGGATTTGCCCTTGACCTGCCTGTGAGTGGATGGTCGAGCGTATTGTGTGTTTTGATTTCATCGTGACATGTCGATAAGGATGATTTCTCATGTATTGGTGTCTTCTGGTTTATTCTCGATCTCCTAGGTTCACCCATGTCTATTCAGCTTTGTAGCTTGCAATAATGATTATGATGCTCACATGTATACCTACATTTCCCTTGCTGTGTGTTTTACTTTGTGCATTCTTGTGTATTGTTTTCTTGGGAAAATGGTGAATTGATTTTGATTAGGTTTCTAAAAATTATTTTCAAATAAAAGTGTTTAATCCCCTTTGTACAAATTTGAAAATTTAAACCTCACTTTCCCCCTTTCCTGAAATGTCATTGACACTAATGAAATGAACCCGAATTTTGAAATGGCTAAGGGCCATGGTTCGTACTTTGTTTTTAAGTAAAATGCTTAAAAAACATACTTTTATAAATTGTAGTTCAAACT
Organism: Viscum album; assembly: GCA_963277665.1. Taxonomy (NCBI): domain Eukaryota; kingdom Viridiplantae; phylum Streptophyta; class Magnoliopsida; order Santalales; family Viscaceae; genus Viscum; species Viscum album. Next base: position 1,330,413,877 of record OY728165.1, on the reverse strand, counting down.
TGAAATGGTATTTCTTTTATTTTAAAGGTAGTGCATTGGGAATAGATATCGGGCCAGCCTACTGAGTTTTAATACTCACGCCTATAGTTCTTTTCTGTTTTTAGTGTTTGTGCAGGCTATAGCTTGAGTGCGCTCGCCTAGGGCGACGCTTGATCGTTGAGTCGGAGAGCGACCCGCGAGGTCGTACGGAGCTTGTTCGGACGTCGTGTTTGGTTAGTTTGTTCTCTGTTTGTTCTTGTTTAGACACTTTATTTGGTTTATCTTTTCTGCGCTGCTCTGTATTATTTTCACTGTCTTATTTAGTTATTTTGGGTGAAATCGTTCCCATAGCCTCTGTTGATGCCCTGGCGCTTGTCGCCAGCCCGGGAGGATCGGGAACGCCTCTCGGTCCATGTCGCGGACCGGCTCGGGTGACTGGTTCAGGGTCGACCCGGGTTGGTTCGTGACAAATATTATATTGATAACATTCCACACACTTTTTTAATTCAATATATACAATTAGTTTTATAAAATATTGTAATATACGTGGGATATTGAACATAATATGATAACATATACATTATATCTCTATTTCAATATCATTTATGCTTTTAATTTATTAGATATTTAATGTTTTATTTATATAATGAATAAATGTTCTACAAAATTATATATAAATGGGTTCGTAATTTCATTTACAAATCATACGTTATAAAACCAATGAGTCATTTCCATGATATCATGATAGTATCCAGATTAAATCCTAAAGAATGTTATACCCATGGAATTTTGGATTTTTTTATTCCTTGGATTTATCTCAATATTATTGAATTTATTATTTTAATTCTCCCATACATAGTGAGGAAGTAGCATGGAATTAATAGGGTTGGAATCCCACCTAAGTGTTGAGTGATTCGATATAACAGTTGGATACACCACAAATAGAGGATTCATATGATTTCTTATATGTTGATTTGACTATGTATTTATCTAATGATATAGTTAGTACCATTCATCAATTTATCTTACCTAAGGATTATTTTAATTTCATCTAAAACATGATTTCCTGTTTTCATTTATGTTGTTCTCTAATGTGGGATTCTAATTTCATATACTATGGAAAAATAATTTAATACATTAAATAAGACAAATAATTCTATGAGATTTTAGAGTTTTTTATGTGTAAATATTTAACTTATCATTGAAATATATTATCAAATTAAATAAAAATCTCAAATGGATTTATATAATCAAAAAATAATTTTTGTATCAATAAATATTTTTATTCATTGAATCTATGTTCAGTATTATTTTAATTATAATAGACGTATTAAAATGGATCTATAAATTTAGAATATATACTATTATTTATTAGGTGAAATCCCAAAAATAATAGAGATCTGTATCCATCTTAAGATATTATTTATAATATGTTGGTACCGTGATTATGTACCAACATTTTTCTCGTTGTTTCAATCAGAAAAAGTACTATAATTTTCTATTAATATTTTATATGTAATGATTTGTAATTAATTACCTTCATACAATAAGACCAATATAATATTTCAGAAGTTACGTGCTCAATTGGAATAGCGTTAGAAGAATATATGAATTTGACTGAGTGATTCTCCTTGGTATGCAATGATTTTATTTCTTATGAAGGATAAAATTATATTACAGTTTCATGTTAATTAAATAAAAATTATATAGTATATATGAAAAATTATATTTAAAATGTATATTTTAGTGAATTTTTTGATCAATTTTATGGGATATGGATGGTTATATATGATTTATAATTGTTTATCATGAACTATGGGTAAATGAGTAAGTCATATCAATAACGAATTTTCAATGTCATTATTTTCAATACAAGTTTGTTGTTATACCTATGGATTCAGTAATGCACCTATAGTTTACATATAATTAATGATTAGAATATTTGAAATTTATTTTGATAAACCAAATTTTTTCTCATGGAATATATCTTGACTTATTTTGGATATAAGGTTTCTCAAGAAAATAACTATTTTTTTAGGAATATGGATTTTTCATTGTTTATATAAAATATTACCCAAATATTACTTATTTATATAAGAGGTGAAATTATTGATAGATGTTATTTTAGATAAATGGGAACATGTTGAGCATGATAAGGTGATGGTTTTTCGGACATTATATGGGACCCCAAATTTCAATGGGGTCATTTTTTATCTTGGAAAATTTCTATATTTTCCTTTTATTTATTATATAATTCATAAAAAAACTCACAATATCATAATTATCTAATACTGAGGATATATTTTATTAGGATGAAAAATTTCATAAATCATTTAAATAAAATAATTTAATAATAACGTTAGTTCCGAATCATATATTACCCAATAAATGTGATGGAATTAAGGTATATTATGATGATTCATACCTATGATGGAGGTGTTTTATTATTAAATAATATTTATTAGGATAAGTATAGCTCATGAAAATAAATATCCTAATTCTTATTATAGTATTCTATAGTGTTTCACACATTGTGTTTTTAAAAACGTTATTCTTGGAATATTATCTTATGGTATATACTAATCACCAAAGTCTTAAAAGTTATATTCTCCCATCATGATCTCAATTTTAGATAAAAAATAAAGTTAAATTCTATTAAAAATATATATTAATATTAATTTCACGACCCATCCCTCAGGGCCCTTACTATAAAAAATCACATTACTACCTCTTGACGGCAATGAGTTGGGGACTAGCACAGAAGGCCTCAAACTGCATGTGGGAGGCATTTTCCTAAGTACCTTTACACACTCACACACACAAACACATCCCACAGTTGGAAAAGTAAACTTGCATGGATCTAGATAGCCACTGAGTAAAATTACAATCTCTAGGTCAAATTTTCTAGAATACAATCCCAGCAGATGATAAATTGTAAGAAGGAATGTGAAAGTAAAATGATGAAATCAATCCATCAGAAACCCCAGAAGATGTGTAAGTACTTATTAGCTGGTGGAATTCATAGAATAACACCCTTAATATTTTTTCGCAATAGGAACCACTGGGTCCTGGGCCACCAGGTCCTTCATCAAGGTGGCGGTCTTCTGCAGCAGACACAACACGTGCATGCAAATACCGAGCAGGGGTGAGTAACAAAATACTCAGTAGGGACCCCAAACAAACTTGGAATGAGCACAAATAAATCCACAACTAAATCCCAAATCATAATCACCAATCAGGTTCACGAAGCAAGACATATCACAAAAGGTGTATTCTATAGTATGAAAGTAAGAAAATCATGCATAACGTTGAACATCATAGGATGCTGGAGAACTCATCCTCAATAAGTACAGTGGGTGTGTTGAGTAACACAAAAGCCTCTTCCTACAAACCTATGACTATTGTGGTACTCATCCATAATGTGTACCATGGGTATGCTAGGTCATACATATGATTCTCCACATTGTGGGCATGTTGTGTCACATAGATGCATCTTCCTACCTTGGCGCCATACTAAGGAACTCCTGTTGTCGAGTATCATGGTTCTTTCGGGTCACACAAAATCCTCTCCCCACCGTGGGCCTGCCAGGTCACAAATAAGCCTCTTCCACATGGCCATAGTATCTTATCCACACAAGATCGCTTGTCAGCAGTCTTTAGGTCTAAGTAAACTATAGGGTTTCCTCACATAGCATGCATGATTCATGGATAACCACTACTCAATCCATTCATAGAATTTCAAATTCCCTAAAATCCTACACATATCATTCCAAATTACCCGCCTCTTTGTGAGGTTTCTAACACCGCAAATGGCTCATCAATTGGATGCATGGATTGCTTCTAATTGACATTTTCACTGAAAGGGGTCTGCTGGGTCTGGGTCCAGTTCGACCAGGTCAGATTGACCCAACCCGACACAGACCGAGGTCTATCGAACCATCCTGGGTCTGCTGACCCAACTCAGACTAGGCCCGCCCTTAGTCTGACCTGGTCCGGCCAGACCCGATGGGGTGGTCCGACCTGTGCCCCGCCTGGTCTACCGTAGGCTTACTAGTTCTGTGGGGCCATAATGTGGTAGGAAGACGTGTCTAGATCCTCATTGCCTCTTGGGTCGTCTGTTGGTCTTCATTATCCTCTACAGTCATGTGACTGTGGCCTTTTGGTCGTGGGATGCACTTTGTTGCCATGTCTACAGTACACCAAAGCTGTCGGGTGGCCATATTCACCCATTGAATCCTGCAAACCCAGTCGGTGGCTCTTGCATATCCATCACGGGCTACCGTGGGACACTTCCAATAGGTTCTTCGACAGTCTACCAAATCTGCTTTGGTGGTATGTTCTTCATGCCTCTTGTACCTATGGCCTCTGGGGATTCCTTATTCCCTATAGTGTGCTCGGATCTACCTTGTCGCCATTTTGAGGATGCGACCAAGAATAACACACAAGAATAGGGGATCGATCCATGGTTATGTTAGACCACATACATTGTATTTGAGTTTTGAAAATGGATGGAGGTTGGGATTATAGATCTATCAAAAAAAAATTCAAACCCACTTTTGAAAACCATGGAAAAACACCCTCCCTCTAGAACAAAAAATTTGCAGATCAACCTGTGCATGGGTTGATCTCCATTCATTTATTTAGAATAAGAAGCATAAAACATAAAAATAAAATATCCACCAACTCAATTGACGTTCATCATTAAAGAACTCCCCCCTTGAAGAATCAAGATCTGTTGGTTATTATCGCTTACCAGTCCCATTCTTTGTAAGGTGCCGATGCTGCTAGTAAATCTGCCATTGTTCGTCATTCATCATTGGTGATATATCATGACATACATTCATCAGAGAATTTCCTTGTATTAATTTTTATCTCCCCAACACATTATCCAATTAAAAGAAAAGACATCACATCATTTCTGTTAGGATCTGAAGTCTCATTGTTATGTTGTTTCAATTATGAATCAATGTATCTGTTATACTCCACTTATGATCCATTAAATAGATTCTATTAAATCTCCTCATCACCGCACCGTAGCTTGACCATTAATTTCTCAATGGTGTGGGAAGGATAAACAATAAAATATTATTTTATTTTATTATTTTATGAAATGTCCCAAAACAATCTATTCTTCCTTACCCTTGCCGATTGAAGATCAGTCATTTCAAGGCAAATAACAGTGTTATAAGATCAATGGTTCCCTTAGATTTTCGATCTGAGTACTAGATAAAATTTTAGAATACTATGCTTGCACTTTTACTAAAATAAACATAAATACAGATCAAAATATTGTTCCTGGCTCACTGGGCCTCGGAATCATGGGCTGTCAAAGCATGCAATCTAGAAATAATTCCATACAATTTTAAAAATATTATATGGAATTTTCAGGACCTCAAACTATCCCCAACATAGTTCTTTACATCCTCAAAATCCAAAAGAGGATAATCAATCAAATGGGGGTGCTGAGTACGAATCTTAGCCTGCCATTCCCATGTGCTCTCTTAGTGATTCATGTTCTACCATCGAACATGCACCAGAGGAATAAACTGTCTACAAAGGATCCTCTTCATTAAATCCCCTATCTCCCCCATGAACTCTGCAAACAACACCCCATCATTAATTTCCATCTCACCCTAGTCGATGACGTGTGATGGATCTTTCACTAACCTCCTTAGATACGACATATGAAAAAAAAAATTTCTGGATGCATCAGTTGGGGATGAGATAGGTTTTAAGCCACCTCAACAACTTGGATAAGATTCTATAAAGTTTTGATGAACCTCGAATATAAATTTTTTCCGCAGCCAAATCTCTGAAAATCCCTTCTGGGGTGAGACCCAAAAAAACATGGTCTCCCCCTCAAACTCCAAGTGTCTCCACCTCCAGAAAGCATATGATTTATTTGTATTCAGTTACATGCTCATCTTCATTTAGATGGTCTGATCCATCTATTATGTAGCCTGTACCAACTCCAGACCCATTAGTGTTCTCTCCCCTGGGTATGTCCATCATAGAGGTGATCGTCAAGGCTGCCTATACAAGGCCTCAAACTGTGCCATGCTGATGGTGGAGTGATTACTATTGTTGTATGAAAACTCCACCAATGTTAGGTGGTTCCCCCAAATGTGACCAGATTCATGGACACAAGCACATAGCATATCATACATGGTTTGTATGGTTCACTTTGTCTAACCATCTGGCAAAGGGAGAAAACTTGTGCTAAACCATACCTAGTTCTGAGTGCCTCCTGCAATCCTTTCCACAACTGGGATTTAACTCATGCATCACAATCTGATATTAGAATTGAAGACACCTCGTGATGCCTTAATGTCTCTTAGATATTGAGGCACCCTATTCCCTCGACCCATACTTGGTCATAAATGGGTAAGAAGTGAAATGATTTGTGGATTTGGTCAATGATCACTCGTATATAATCATGGCCCCTAGACGTGGTTTGTAACACCATCATGATGTCTGTGGAGATACCATTCCATTACCATTCCATTGCCACATGTGAATGTGTGAATCCTACATGGACCTGATGCTCAGCCTTCACGTTCTGACTAGTGTGGCATCGTGAAATGAACCATTCTAGTGATTTCTTCATCCTTGGACACTAGTACACATGTAAGAGGACCTAGTACATATTCTCCACACTAGGATGTACGGCCATTGAGGATGTATTAAACTCCCATAATACCTCCTCCTGTAATTTCAATGGTACTGTGGTTCATCCTTCGAAAAGGGTTATGTACTTCCCACCTATCAAAAATCTATCAAGAGTAGGTCCTGTGGATAACTGAGTACGTCAGAGCTCTCAATAAACATCTACAAGTTTTTCATCCATAACTCACTATAATAGTGGGGGATTCAAAGTCATTGAATGAAGGTAAGGTGTCTCATCATCCTCCACGAAGGATATCGACATCATGAGAAGATTCTATATCACTACACTCAGTAGAGTAAACCATACCTCCTACTGAGTGTGTTTGTCACCATGTTCCCCTTCCTATGAGTAATGACTATCTCAAAGTCATAGTCCTGGAAAAAAAAAATCCATCATCATTGACTCATTTTATGATCCTTCTAGGAGAATATATTCCTAGGAATCTTGTGGTCAGAGTAGATAGTAATCTTCTCACTTATCAATTAGTGATGCCACATCTTCAAGTAAAATCCAATAATACTAAATCTACATAATTGGTCACATTGTTTTGTGCTTGCTGCCTCAATTTCTGTTAGTCTTAGGTGATCACTACTCACTCCCAAATCGGGAAAAAAATCCATTTTGGTCCCTGTTGAATCATAGAAGAATAAAAACACCATGCCCCATTATAGTAGTCTCAATATGGGGACACTCAGCAGTCTCAGCCTAAGCACTTAGAAAATTTAATGTAACATATATGTCCACACGAATGACGGTCCGTTATATCTCAAGGATGATAAAGGTGGTTCTAATCTACAAAAGTTTTATATGAACCTTCGGTAGTATCCAACCAACCCCAAGACACTCATCACCTCATTCATGTTCATGGGTGTCTCCCCATTAATAATTATCTACATATTCACTAGATCTACTACAACTACAACCACTGAGATGATGTGTCCCAAAAAGTGGACCTCTAAAGTTCATAACTATCACATCAAGAACTTACCATAAAGCATGTTCTCTCAGCATGTATCCTGAAATATCCATAGGTGTGTAGCATGATCCTCCTCCGACACTGAGTACACCAATATTTCATCAATGAAGAACATGACTATGCGATCGAGGTGAGGCTGGAATATCCTATTCATGAACCCCATGAACACTATTGGGGAATTGGACATGTCGAAATCCATCAAATAAAACCCATAGTTTCCATACCAATATTTAAAGGATGTCTTCGTTACTTCCTCATACCATACCTGAAGCTGTTGATAGCCTAATCTGAGGTTGATTTTCGAAAACAACATCGCTCCCTTCAGCTAATCAAAGAAGTTATCAATCCTCATAAGTAGATACTTATTCTCCCTGGCCACCTGGTTCAAGAACCAGAATTCCATGAACAACAATAATCTCCAATCATTCAACATGGTAAACTACATTGGGGCTACCAATAGTGAAACATAGGGCCACATGAATCCCTTCTCCATCATGCCCTCCATATGTACCCTCAATTAAAAAATCTTCACATGAGTCCTATTATATGCCTGTTTAGATATTCATGTCTCCCCCAAGTATTGATCAATTCAAAATTCCACCTCCCATTGAAGAGGTAGTCCCAGAACATCGTAAGGAATTATATCCTTATACTACCTGACCACTACAGAAATTCTAGAACTCCTCTATACCACCATATCAAGGGATAGGTTAGCTGATTAGTGAGTGATTAGGTGAACCCTCCTCTGAGAAAGTCAATCATGTGATACAAAATTTCCCTTCTAATAGTTGAATGATAACCTGGTCCCATTCTCACAGACACATCACAATTTTCACCTAAAAAAGTCGATTTGAGCATGGACATTGGATATCCAGTCTATATTCAAGATAATGACATAGGTCCTTGACACCACTACTAGGACATACAATCATAATTTCTCACCTCCTAGAGTATGCTCACACACACGGAACTAGTGTGTAATCATCGAATATCCTTCTGTAGGAGTCTCTAATATTGAGGATCGAGACGACGGCTCCACTGGAATATCTATGCCATGAACAAGGTCTGTTGAGAGGAAAGTGTGACTAGAACTTGTGAATATAATAACAATATCTATGGTGGAGAAGACACATATCACACCTTTAATCATATTTTATGCACAGTGGTCATAGGACACCATCAGCTGAAGCTATCCACGTACATTTATGCCGACTCCCTGAGCCCATGGTAGAACACATGGAGATTGTGGTGGTAGAAACTCGAACCGTCATCCCACTCATGCCACTTGGCCTACTCTCCTTCCACATATCCCACCCTACAGACCTCCTCAATCAATCATCTATCACTACCTTAGAAGTCCCATGACCATCTACTGATCTTCTTGTGTGGAAGGTTTCGTTGTTAAGATATATGTGTCCCTGCCCGCCGCGCATGAAGCACGTCATGGTTCCATGATCCTTCCCTATACTCTGTGAGCCTCATACTACCTACCATTAGTCTTGGGGTCACCTCCAAAATACGTGGACGACTTGGTCCCCCATGTTTGTTTCCTGCTTCTCACCACTGAAGACACTTCCACCTAAGGTTTTCTAGCGGTTTCAGTTATCACTCTTTTCTCTGCTAGGAATCTCTCCACAAGAAGGGTTCACTCTAGCACTCTATCTAGAGTGGGGATGCTGAGATACATCATGGATTCCTAGATCTCTTGTCTAAGTACCTTCTTAAAAGACTATTCCTTAAAGAAATGGTTTCACTACATATATGTGGAGTAGAAAAAGATCTCTATAGACCTCACAGAGTCCTCAACCACTGACATGATTCCTTGAGGAGAAGAATCTATTTAATGTGTATAGAGCACAAAGTCCCAAGGAAAAAATCATCCAGGAAAAGACACTCTAAGTCAGTCTAGTTGAGGATAGCCTCATCATGCGTCTGGATGGTCAATTTCCACCATCACATTTCAAATCCCTATAGAAGGATCATGACCATGATCAAAATCTTTTCAAGTGGTGTTCTCACTAAGAGGATGAACCATGTCACAGCCTCTAACTATTCCTTAGAGACCTAAGAATCTAACTCCCCTACGAACCTGGGAGGTCTCTCTCTCTAAAACCCATGCAAGGCACTGAGTCTATATATTTCCTCTACTAGTAAGGACAGTAGGAAGAATTAATCAATGGGTGGTGGAAACACTGGTGCACCATCCAGTGGGGCCATCTCTAGGACTGGTCTCTAAATCAATTCCTCATCACTAGGTGGGTATTTGACATGATCACATTTTAGAATCGTAGCTGGTAGTCTGTGTGGAGGCATACTGAAATAGACCAAGATGTACCACAATAAGAATATTATCCCAGTTGATCTGACCCTTCTTCAATATGATCATACACATACACTTATGCAGCCATTGTTTTCATGAATATATAAAAGAAAACAGAATTCATGGTCATGGGGTATGGATATGTTGGCCTCCGCACTAACACTAGACACCCCGAATCTGAATGTTGATCTAAAAACATTCAATATTGATTCCACATTAAAACAGCAGACTCTCGGTATTTGAGGTAGACTGACCACCAAGGATACCACACTATCCCAACCCATATATCGAGGCCTGTTCCGTTACACACCCCAAGCCAGACTCCTAAATGCCATGGTTTGGAAACTAATGCTGAAGGAGTCAACCTAAAAGTTGGAGACATTTTCCTAAGTACCTATAGGCATGCACACAATATCATCTTCCCAATGAAAGATAAGTAATCATGAATTCCACTAAACAAACACTTAGTAGAAGTAAAAACTGTATGTTAAATAGGCTAGAATACAAACCCCAAAGAAGATAAAATGAAAGAAGGAAAGTACAAGGATAATTATGAACACCATCTAATAGAAACCCCACCTAATGGGTAAGTATTTATTAGCATTTGGAATCCATATAAGTATGTACCACACGTATGGTCCCACTGGGTAGTGATGGGTCCTAGGCCATCGTGTCCTCAATCAAGGAATCTGTTGTCTGCATCAAACACAATGCGTGCAGGCGACGCCCTTGTAGGGGTGAGTAACAAAATACTCCACAGGGACCCCAAGAATATAAGTAATGACCACAGAGTAATTCATAACCAAAAAAAGCATGATCATCAAGCTTGATCATGATGAAAGATTGCTCACAAAAGGTAAATTCTAGACTAGGAATGTAAGACCATCAATCATAACATTGAAAACCATGGGTATCTAGACAACTCATCCTCAATGAGTAAAGTGGGACTATCGGGTCACCCAGAAGTTTCTTCCCACTAAGATAGATCTATTGTTGTTCTCGTCCCTGATGGGTACCATGGGTATTCGTGGTCACACATATGCTGCTCTCCACTGTGGGCATGCCAGGTCACACAAAAGACACTTACCACCTTGACCATAATGAGGTACCTCTCCAGTCAAGAATCATGGGTCTTCTGGTGATATAGAAGATACTCCCCAACGTGGGCCTATCAGGTCATATAGAAGCCACATCCCACCGGGCTATATTTTATGATCCACACAGGCTCGCTTTTCTGTAGTCTTTAGGTCTCAGCAAACCACAAGGATTCCATATGGAGTGCAAATGATTCAGGGAGAACAGCTCCACAATCCATTTGTCTAATTTCCACTTCCATGGATTCCTCCACAGAGTATTCCAAAATATCCTTATCATCATGACGGTTCCAATGCCACAAATGCATCATTAATGGGATGCCCGGTTTCGATGTTATTGACATTTTCTAAAAAAGTGGTCAGTTGGGTCCGAGTTTGGTCCGACCCAGGCATACTTACCCGACTCAACTCGGGTCCACTGACCCAACCAAGACCCATCCTAGCATGTGTCCGACTCTCTGGAGCAGGGCCGGCCCACTAGAGCGGGTCTGGCCTACTAGAGCGAGTCCATCCCACTGGGGCAGCGCTTGTCCCACTTGGTTCTTCTGGCTGAGATGTGGTTGGAAGCCCCATCCCACTCCCCATTTCATTGTGGGTCATCTGTAGGCCGCCTTTCCGCTGTAGTCAAGACACTACAACCTTTTCCTTGTAGTACACGATGCAGAACCACATCAGGACACCAAGAGCCGACTGCACATTTGGCGGCACTTGTAGAACTACCACGGTCTGTTGACCACGTAGTTCTTCTAGCATGTCGCAAACCACCCGCAGATTCCATTGTGAGACAACGTGCTAGTGGATTCTTTTACAGACCAGCTGGTCAACTCCGGTGATCCATTCTTCATGCCTCTTGTGCATATGGCCTCCGAGGGTTCCCCTATTCCCGACAAAGGGTTCAAATCCTCATTGTCGCCATTTTGAGGAGGCATCCATGAAGAATGAAAAAGCATTGGGGCTCAGCCATTGTTCATGTTGGTACGCACACTCTGAAATAGGGTTTTAAAAATAAAAGGAGTATGGGATTTCAGTTATATCAAAACTATTTAGTCCCTCTATAGGAATCCCAAGAAGAACACCTGGCCCACGAAGAGAAAATAAAAATATCAACCTGTTCGTGGGTTGATCTGCATTCATTGTTTTCAAATAAGAACAGGGAAAACATAAAAACAAATCAAACCCCTACCTCGATCAAGGTTCATCATTTAACAAATCTACCCTCTACGATTCAATCTTCATTGGAATTTTCCAATTCTTTGTCTTGTTCTTCGTAATGTGTCGACATTTCTAGAAATACTATCAACATTCATCATTCATCTTTGGAGAGAATTCTTAGAAAAATATCGTCAGATAATTTCCACATTTAATTAAGGTCTCTCCAACATGTTAGCCTACTAAAAGATAACACAACCCAACCTTTCGGTTATGAAACAACGTTGCATCATTACGTTGTTTCATTTATGAAACACCATATTTTTTATGCTCCATTTAAAAACCTCAAAAGAGCTTCCATTAATAAGACTTTTCACTGCATCATAGTGCCACCATCTGGCACGCAACAGTGAGGTATGAAAAAAATGACATGTTATTTTATTATTTTCCATAAAGTCTGAAGACAAACTTTTCTGTTTGATCCATTCTAGTAAACTTTTTGTCCATTTTAGGAATATCATTGTGTTCTGAGTTCAAATTTTTTCTTGTATTTTTTATCTAAGCACCAGATCAGAACAAAGAAAGTCATACATTCACTTTTACTTACACAAGCATAAAAAAGATCAAAATTTTGTTCCGGTCTCACCGGGACATGAAGTCACATGTCTTCAAAGTGTGTGTTGTCGAAATAATTCTATATAATTTTAAAAAAAATTATATTTAAATTACATGAAATTACAATTGATAAATAATTGGAAAAGGAAATAGTATAGATGATTCATTAATAAGGAATACTCTATATCAAGCTAGTATGTTGTAGAGAAGTGGAATTCAATTTGTGTGTTTTATGATTTTCACTTGGAGAGAAATGGTATGGCTAATGATATGGTTTATTCAATAATTAATGTTTCATTGGTATTTTAGATAAATTTGTATGCATATCATAAAGTTACCATGATTTTTATATGATGTCATAATCCTCTTCGAGTAGGGAGATAATTAATTGGTTGATTTTGGAATCTAATTAAACTCATTTATATAATGTTTGAGTTATTATGCCTATGTATTAGAAGAGTAATGTAATATATATTTTTCATTGTTATAGTAGGTAAATACATATATTACTTAATAATATTACAACATTATTATCTTAATGTTTTAATGGGAGAGAACAAGAATTTTTACTATTGAATATGTTTCCAAATGTTTGGTTTATCAACAATTGAATGAAGAACATCAACAACTATTTAATTGGAAAAAAATATTTAGCTATAGTTACATTAATGTGTGAATACATTGAAATGGGTGTTATAATGGGTCTATGGAAGTCCATAGTTAAGCATTATGATGTTTGGGGTATAATGGAACGACTCTATAATGACCCACATATTTTCTCTCATACTAAGTACTTTGTTCAATTAATTTCTATTAATTATGTTTTTAAACTAAAAATATATTTAACATTATAAGGTTGAGTTAAAATATGAAATTATATATAGTGTTAACCAAATCAATAAATAAATTAAAATAAATATATTTATAAGAATAAAAAATAAAATTAACTTTAAATATGTAAATGATTACTAAACATATAAAATCAATAATATGATTTCTTATAAATAAAATATATTTTCCAAAATGGATATCATTCATGTTTCAGTCATAGTAATTTTTTGAAAAAGTAGTTACTAAAAATGATTTATTATAAAAATATGTTTTTCATTATATTTAATTATTTTTTTTATTTTAATGTTCATAAAAATTAAGATTAATATTTTATAAAATTAAATTCATTATTGGATTTATGATATGCATTTTAGAAAAAGTTGGTTTTTTTAAAAAATAATTTTTATATGAATACAAAATGTACATATATAATTATTGTCGTAAATTTTATGATATATTTTTATAATATGAATAAAATGAATTTTTTTCACATTTTACTATTAAATTATATATTATAAAGTATAATAATTAATATTCAAATAATATATTTCGTTTCTAAACTAATTCTCATCATTTTTAAAAATTATAAATTTCATTACGGAAAACTATTTTGTGAAAAAAAAAATTCATCGTCTTTATATATGAAATGTTGAAATAATATTTATTATTATATTTAATTGGAAATTTATTATATTATAATTATAATTATAATTATTTTAAATTCCTTTCAATCAAAAGAATTTATATTTATACTCAAATCCAAAATATGTTTTCTTAAAAAATATTTTTTATCAAAGGAATTTTTTTCACGATTTTGATAAAATTAACATTTTATTCTTATAGAATTTTTTCTAATAAATTTGATTCTATATTTACAATTATTGGGTCCAAATTATAAAATAAATTTATTTTTAGTTTTAAACATAATTGGAATATTAAATTGGTAAAAACTGGTTACCATGGTGGAAACTAAAATGGTAAAAGTGAGTAACTATATAGGTAAATGGAATAACATATTTAGAAAATTATTTTTTATTTTTTAGTTGTTTTTTCATCCATTTATTCCCCTTATTCAATTATCTATCAATAATTTAGTCACTTTTTTTTAGAGTGACTTCCCATTATTGAGTAGTTTTGCAAATTTATCAAAATGAGACTAATTTTCAATAATAAATGGGGAAATTCTCTACTCACTATCTCTCACTTATTAATTAATTAATTTCATCCAAAAATAATCCCAGAACACTTTATTAAAGTTTTATACCCATTAATTATGTTAATATCTTCTAAAAGTTCCCACATTAATTGTTTAAACCCCTTTTCAATGGTGATAATCCAATAAGTGAGGTACAAGATCATGAAGCTCTATTTATTTTTCAATTTAATTATATTATATTCATTTTCCAAAAATTTAAAATCACCAAATTATAGTGATAACATAAAAATCATTCTTATACTAGTAAGTTGTTATAATTCTTTTACACGTATCATGCTCCTTCCAATTTTCCAGGATGAAAAAAACAATTGTACATAATGTGTTTTGAGGGCTATACCCTCTATGATGAAATGTTTTTTTGATATTCATTAACCACCTTAAAAGGATAGAGTTAATAAAGAATTTAATAAATAGTAATTATATTAATGAGAAATTTAATATTTTCAAATGATAAACCATATTTTTGTTTTCCTCTATTCTATCGAAATTGTAATCATACACAATCAGTATGTGTGTTCTCTCACCACCCTGGTATGATTTATTTCCAGTTTATCATTTCGTCATTTACATACAAGGATGGAAATTATAAATGTTTAAAAGGATAAATTTTATTTTTTTTCTAATTAATGTTCTTGTATTAAAATTTCTTTATTATATTAATGAGATGACCATAAATGACTACCACAAATTCATTCATTTAAAATAATCTTAATAAAAGGATAATCATTAATTTAATTTACATATTATTTTCATGTCCATCAAATCATATATTATTTAGTTTATAGTTATAGTATATTTCATTAATAGAAAATAAATTATATCAGTATGATATTGGTTCCATTATTTAACAATTATATCAGATCATAATAATCGATATCATAATAAGATCATGGTTCGGTCGGTGTGACCCCTTACAATTATAATGAAATGAAATTCTACCATGGATGACTATTACGAAATATTTTTTTTTGTATATTACAATATCACATATGACTAAGTATGGAAACATGTTAAGGGTTTCATTTCTCAAATTTGAATCCCTTAAGACATGTTAAAGTTATTCCACGTATTTAATTTTCAATAGTATAAATATTTTTAAAATGTAAACTTTTCTCAATATTCATTAATATTTCATAATATTTAAATATTAATTTTAAATTTATACCTATCATAAAGATTTTATTAAACTATTTCAATGGTTGTAAAAGGGTTTCAATGACTCAAATACTTTTTATAGGATAAAAAACTATTCTTTTACAATATTCAATCAATATTGATCTATTATTACCTTTAAAGTAGTTATTTCTGTATTTCAAACTAATTTTCTATTTTTATCATTATACACAAAAATGTCTTAATATATTTTGTTACTATTAATAAATAAAAATGGTACCTTTTTAAAAAAAATTCTCATTTCATTTAATGTAATTTTCAATCATGTCAATGTTTTTACATCCCACAAAATTTTGTTCCTTTATATAGTGGAATATCATCTTTTTTATGATTAATGATCCTATTATTACACTTTATTCATTTTAAATAAATGTTTCATTTTTAATTATTTTAAAGTTGGTTAGAACATGGTTGTTTCAAAATGTTCGAAAGGATTATGTATAATTTAAATGTATATGGTTTTATCAACCCCTCAATGATTTTAATTGATAAAATTTATGACTTTCATAACATTCTATTATTAATAATTATATTTACAACTAAATATTTACAATGTGTTTTAACATTCCCTTTTTAATTATAAATATAAACGGTTTTATCATCTACTCAATGACACACTGATGGGATTTTGTTTTTTTATTAATATTCTCATTTTGATCCACTTTTATTGATTTATAATATCAATAACATGTATGTATTTGTTTTAGACATATAAGATAACCTAACATAATGTAACCTAGTTTGATCTACAAGGTATATAGAATGAAATAAGTGTGTCCGAATTGGAAATAATATATTATAATAGAATAAAAATGATTCATTGGTGAAGGAATATTAGGATCTAATTTTATCATTTAAATTCCCATTTAAAGGGGATTTATTGAATATTATCATAAAATATTTATTTCTGGTATTTGTGTTACATCCCCAAACCCACACTCCATGATATAGTTTTAAAAATGTAATCATTACATGCCCATATTTGATGCTAATAGTTAGGGAGAAATTATCTTCCATAAAACCTCACAATATATAAATGAAAACATGGATCACAAACATTGTTGAGGACCATATATGTATAGTGTATTAGATAACTAAGAAAAACACCTTTATAAATAATTACCTTTACATTATCTGAGAATTTTTCTCATTTAATCCACATTTTCTAATATCAAAATAATTCATTATTTTCATCCATAGAAAATCAATTGTAGACATAATTCATTTAATCTCTAACTTTACAATGAGGGTAAAAGGAATCATATGATGGGTGATATGAAATGATCAATTAGGGAAAAATGAATTTTATAAATGAATTTAACCAGTGAAGATAAACACTTCCTTAGTGTATGATGACATAATCAAATTTCCTAAAAATATCATACAAATATTAATTCCCATCATTACATGGATCATAAAACATCAAAAAATGGAATTAGGAATCAAAATTTGAAAAGGTCGTATTAATCAATTATCAAGTGCCATGTGATTTCAACCATGATCAAATGAAACATTATAAAATGATATATTGTATAAGAATCATATGGATATCTTGGCACATCGTATAATAGAACACTTATATAACCCTAAAAATCCTTATAATTATAATAATCATATGATTGACATCAATAATAATTCAACAATGTAATGGATCATTAATAAATTCTTTGGAGTGCTATCGTGGCACACCAATCATATATAATGTCCATGAACCAAAACATCAATAAAGTATATAGTTCATTCATTTAATCATAAACTCATAGAAAAATTATCATTACATTTATAATCATGATTATATATTTGAATGGAAATGGCCTTCTTTTCAATATCAGTTTGATGTGACTGAATGGTGGAAAAAAATTGTACCAAAACAATCCCATTGAATCGTGATTATCTTTTAGAATAGAAACATGTTTCATTACATGTTATTTGAAACAATATTATTTCAATGAGAGAAAGATTGATGGTGGCATAAATACCAAATATCCCTAGTAGTGGATATATAAATACTATGGTTTTTGAAATTTATGAATGGAAATACCATGAATATATCATTAAAATAATTCTTCAAGAAAATATCATTTTCATTTAGGAAATCACTATTTTGATATATTATACATTTTGAAATACCATTTGTATAAAAATAATTTTTTTAATAATATCATGAAAATAAGAAAAAGGTTTTCAAGAAAATCAATATATTTTCATTCAATGGAATCACTACTGAAATTATTTTCATGTCAGCATGCCATTCTTTTCAACCCATTAACAATATTTATTTTTCATGGTAAACATGTCAGAAAAGAACTATTTTTCAGATAGAGAAAACAAGATCCCACTAATTTTTTTTTGTAAAAATAAAAAATGCAGATATATTTATTTAATAAATAATTTTGAAAAGAGGGAAAGCAATCTTGAATACATTTTCATTCTAAAAAATTAAATAGAAAATATATTACTAAAGAGTGAAATAATATATGATTTTATTAAACACATTTCCAGAACAATATTATCTACAATTGTGATAATAATATTACTATTATATGTAAATATCATGGATGAATAAATTATATGAAAATTCCCAAGTTTCGTGATAGATGGATATCATGATCTAATATTTGGAAACATAATATTAAATTATCTTGATAAACGAACAAATTTTAATAGAATACACTTACTAATTTAGTAATGTAAATCATATTCCCCATGAATTATACAAAAATTAAATAAAACATAGAAAATCATGAAGTCATGGATTCCAATTATCTAACATGTCAACAGTTAAATATATACACCTCATAGAAGATCATAGGTTCACAAGCTGACATAATCATCAAATAAGAAAAATTGTGACTAAAATCCATTACCGATTTGGTTAATATAAAACCGTAAAAATGATGAATGTGAGATATTAAATTGGGTTCGTAAATCCCCATATATGTAAAGATATTAATCTTAAAATATATTTAGAGTATTTATATAAACCACACATAAATATCTCTAGTTAATAGGGCATATATCTCATAGATATAATGATTAGACAACAAAACCCATACGTTGAGTCTGATTGAACTTGTGTGAATTTAAATTCCTGAATAATAATTTAATGTAATTTATTAACATGAATTATAACCAATTTACATTTTTTATAACTTATAATTCAATTATAAATAATTTTTACATAATTATGTAATCAATTGTGTTTATGTCATATGTTTTAAACATATTTGGCTTAAGTGTCAAAAATGAAATTGTTAGGTTGACTAGGGTAAAATGTTTCATTATTTAAACATCTTAAGAATATTAATAATACTGAAATAATTATCATATATATTCTTAAATAATACTTTTTATCCTCATCATTATTGATAGTTAATAAAACTTAACTAAAATTATTATCATGGAGATGGAAGGATTCAGGACCCCCTCCCTATAAAGATAATTCAATGTGGGTTGAGAGATTGTGAATACTGTAGTCAAACCTCAAGTAAGACTTAGTAAAGAATCTATAAAAAAGGTTATAATAGACAAAAATTTTAGATACATTAACCTCTAAGAGAACATGTAGAAGATATATATAAGATGTATACACCAACTAACATAAAACAAAACAGCTATTTTTTCACAATTAAACATAATTTATTACATAAAAAATCCACTTGATACATCCTAGAAGATCAAAATTTAAAGTGTATTTTGGTCTTAGTAACAATACATAACAACTTAATACATGAAATACATAGTTTTATTGAAAACATCTTTTACATGACAACTCACATTCTTTTGTACTTAGCATGGCATGGGATAACCTGAGGATATGAATAAGAAAAGAGTGAGCTATAATTCCCAGTTAGGTAGTAAAAAAGTCATTACATGAAGAATATAGTTTATGATAGGCAATATGCATATCAATGGATCATATTAAAAACATGAACATAAAGGC
The DNA here is from genome assembly GCA_963277665.1 of Viscum album. Lineage (NCBI taxonomy): Eukaryota > Viridiplantae > Streptophyta > Magnoliopsida > Santalales > Viscaceae > Viscum > Viscum album. Next base: position 1,330,393,914 of record OY728165.1, on the reverse strand, counting down.
ATTATATTGCATGATTATCAGACCATGGAAATGGAACATCAATATTTAACATGATATTAGATTGAGACAAGGATCATTGCACATGAAGAATGAGTAAACACCCATTTTAATTTATTTAGAATGAGTAAACCCTCATTTCACTTAATGTATCATTGTACTAATCATTACCCAATTCCTTGGATCAATATTTGTGAGCACCCTTCCTAATCATTTTATTTCATGCATAAGTGTGCAACATGGATCATATAACATTGATTCATTAAACATTATCATTTATTCCATGATAAAGGACTATGGAAGTTATACATGAAACTATAAAATCAATAAGTAAATGTATATAAAGTTGAATACCCTTGATAGAGATACATGAACGGTATTCACGACATAATGACTTTGGATTTGAAAACCACTGTGCAATTTTGGCAACATAATGGTGTGATGTAAGAATTCATTTACAAGGATGATGAGAGAGAAAGTGGTGTCTTATCAAATGAAAAAGAATGGAATGTAAAGGGGTCTTATAGATATATGTTCCTATATATTTAATGGAATTTAGATTCATAATAAAAAATAATTTCTTGAATGTATATGAGGAGAGGGAAATCCCATAAGAAATTTTGGCTGGGTAACAGGTGTACATGAGAGGCATTAATAATAGAGAAAGGGGCCTATCACAAGTCAAACCTAAGTAATGATGTATATGGGTGGTGATAAATCATACCCCAAATTTATAAATTGAATATAATATGGTATAATAACTTAATGAAATTTGGGAAAAAATGTGAAAGAAAGAAATCTCTTACTGGGAAATATGATCCCAAAGAAATGAGAGAGTCTTGAGAGAAGCTTCATGGGAGCATTGGGAGCCTTGGGAGGATTTTATAGAGATTTGGGCAGAGTAGGGACGTTCTCCAAGAGTTTTTAGTGGAGATAAGTGGGTGGTTTGTTGGAATTATATAGGAAAACAGAGGAAATTTATTATTAGGTTGGTTTTGGACACTGCACATTAAACTAATCAAAACCAAAAACCAACCACTAGCTTTTTCCCATCATTTTTTCCAAAAGGACCTAGAAAAAATTATTTTATTAGCACAATGGTCGGTCTTATTAAAATATTTTGATTGCTTACGTAGAGGTGACTCAAACGATCAAGGAAATAATTTTAAAATATTAAATGTTTTATAAGTCTTGGGTGGTCCACTAAGGCCCCATAAAATTAATAAAAAATTAAAAAATCACAATTTTTTAAGGTAAAGAATATATTGGAAGAAATTACCTTTTATTGTATTTTAATATATCACTATTGGGTCATTATTATGTCATAAAACACATTATATATTAAAATGGTATTTTGTTTTTACACAAAAATTTGAATATCTCGTAAAATTCTGAAAAATTCCTTGCATTGATAATTTCAATGTCTAGATTCCAAAAAATAATGTTCATTTGATCTAAATAATTTTATAAATAAATAAATTTTTACATTTAAAATAAAAATTGGCATTGATAAAAAATTCATAGGTTTTGACAATGACACCTTTCAATCCTTAATATAAATTACAATTGTATTCATAAAAACGGAACGATCATTTATATTTAATAAAAAGTAATTTAGTAATAAAATTTTAGTAAAATATTATTTAGTTCAAAAATCCATTAATTCATCAAAATATATTTCTTAATAGAATATTAACAAAAAATATTATTTGTTCTTTTAAAACTATTAATAATGTAACAATAATAAAATTAATGTATATTCATTATTATATACAAAAATAATCCACAAAATCATAGTGCTAGGGTCTTATAACATAAACCCTTATAAAACCTACATATTTCTTAAGGGTAAAGAGTTTGATGGTGACACACACTTGGGCTGGCTTGGATATGATCTCTCAGGTGCTAATCTCTATTAACTACCACTTCTTCTGTAGGTGGTTCCATTCAATATTAACTTGTTTAAGATCGACTTGGGATTTGTCAAGAGTGAAGCTCGGTGACACTTCCTCCATTCTGAGTGTTGAAAAATGGTCTTCGTATGGAGAAATTTTTTTGGAATAGGGCGTCTCTTAATTTTTTTCGAGTAAATTAGATTTGTTAAAGCCTTATATTTATACTAATCATGCAGTCACTATTAAATGGATATTTTAGAAATGATAACAAATCATAACGGAATTTTGAAATCCAAAAACATATAATCAAGAAAGATCATTTTTATATAACCATTTTATATAATAATACATCTAGTTAGATCATGATGAATTTTCATTAAAAACATTTTGGGTCGTTAAAATCACCCCCCATAAGAAATTTCACCCTTGAAATTTCATTTTCCCACACTGAAATAAATGTGGGTATCTCTTCCTAATCACTTCCTCTAGTTCCCACATTTCTTCATCAAACTTTTTGCTTCTCCACAACACATTCATGAAGGGAAATTTTTTATTTAGGATAAATTTTTTCTCTATGATCTTTGATCTTCATTGGATTATCTTCATAGTAGAGGTCATTTTCTAATGGTACCACCTCTAGATTTAGTACATGTGATGGGTTGGGTATGTACTTCCTCAAGAGTGATTTGGTGTGAGGTGTTATAACCACCCCACCATACCACTTATCATCCACAAAAATTATTTTTGTTCATCACTTGTGAACTGCATTGATCAATGAAATATGATACATGAAATCGATCTATATCTCCCATTGAAAATGATCTATCATATACTTCACTTGAAATAGTGAAACAACTCAGCCACCCAGATGCCTCTTGATTTTCTCTAGCCCATATTCTAGTAATTTCCCATATTAAACGTATAAATCCTTATTCAAGTCAAGGTGATTATTCATGGATTAAATTTTTTATCCAATACCACACTTTTCCAATGAACCCTGGAAGATATGCTGACTTGAGAACCACAAAAAAAATTATAACCATCATCTCTACAATGATTACGTAACCTTTGTTAAATTCATGGATACTAAAACATCCAATGTCATACACCCAAATTCAACAAGAATTATCTAAATCAGACCACAAAATTTGAGAAATAACAACCTTTTACCCCTGTGAATCAAATTTATAGTATTACAATTTTGACACAACCAAAACAAACATACATTATCTATTTCATTGGTCTTCTAACTTAATATGAATACTGAAACCCTGAAACCTAGTCCAATATCCATCCATGTATCAAATTTCAATACATTAGTAGTTGAATAACCAGGGAATCTATTTTATACATATCTAATACAAGAAATTTTTCCTCTCCCATAGAGAAGATATGTCTATGCATATAGGCTCCCTATATCGATGTACCAATAGAGAACCACACCCATTGTCTGTCTATATTCTTCAAATTTAAAATATCATATAATATTTATATATCACTCCATGATGGTTTGGAATAGAAAATATAATAATGGTGGATTTACACTATATAATTTCAACCCCATTGATCCTTTATACTATAATCCATAAATCAGAAATTCATCTCAATAATGATATGCATGAGGCCTTTCTTGATATCTTCAAAAATACCCACCCTATGAGCCTCACTTTCGAGACAATAATAATTATGTAATCAATATAAACAGTATTCACAAAAACAATAAAAATCATTTCCACAAGCTTAGTATTAGAGGAAAGAACCCAAAATCTAGTTATCATTGTCACTACCATGTGATTTTGGTATTCAATTCCACTACGAATTCTATCCAACATCATGAGTAGTTTCAAAAAATATATTGTTTTCTACTATCAAATAATTTATGTATTACCAATGAATAAATCACTAATCAATCCAATCCACTCATATACTTTCTATCATGTTAAACTCATCAGTCACATAATCAATTCCCACATCATACAATAAAAAATATCTAATAAACCTGTGTTAGCTAAAGAATTATACTATTCCAAGTTCAAGACTCATATATGAGAAAAGGTTTCATGACCCTTTACACCTTCATCTAGAACCCAATAATATCATAAGAGTGATATTTTGTAATGTTCATAAAAACTTCACAACATATCTCCATGAAACAAGTAAGGGTAATGTGTCATGGACCCATCACAACATGCAGGTACCTAATTGCATCTTATAACACATACAGTTCTCAAGGGACTAAATATGAATCACTTTTGGAAATCATAACAAACTATGGATTAATTAAAAGATATCAATATTCATTAACAAGGTGACCATAACATAACACTAGGAGTCACAATACCTACATATAGTTTTCAAGGGACTAAATTGACCCTACCCTATCCCCTAAACTAAATACCAAAACCACTAAGAGTGTTTCTCATCCAATGAACACTGAATTACCATCACATTCCTCATCCCATTCATGGTTATCTGTATAACCACACTTTTTTGTTATGCATAATAACATAATTATGATATATGAGAAAACAAAATATAATATTCATTCCATGAAAATCCTCAACCCTTTCATTCCTAATTTTTTTCCTATTCTTCACCACGGTAAGGTTATTGGAAAGAGAATGTTTGGTTCTGTTAATGATTTGGTAGGGGAATGATTTAGGATGTTGTTTCCTACATATTCACACCACACTCACGAAATCAAGACATAAAAGATACATCATAAATCAATAAAATACATAAAAGTATACATAACAAATCAATAAAATGTTAGGTCCTGAAAATGTTTAGTGGAAACTATGTGCCACCAATGATACATATACAAATAGATAATGAACACATATCATCACCATCTCTTCCTCCAACATATCCACAATACAACTAATAATTGTCTGATGATGAAGACATATCGTCACCGTCTCCACCTCCATCTCCACTTATATCTACCACCTGTAAAAACATTATATTGAAATTCAAATATTGTGGCATATTTATATTAAAATATAAAACCAATAAAAGATAGAAAACTAGATGATTTTGAATTTTTTGGATTTACCTACTCACCACTAGTCGTTTCAATACCACTGGGGGAATATCTGCTAATTTGCTAAAGTATATCAGTCAACTCTTTCTGCAAAGAGGATATATAACCCCCCTACTCTTGAACTGTGTTTCCATAGAGGAACAATATCTTTCTTAGAATCTCTGGGTAAGGTCTGAATACAACCAAGAGTAGATGTAGATGCAATCCCCGGAGGCCTACCATAAACCTCAGATGGTGCGGGTCCCAAACCCAGCCCGCGCACTCTACGAGGATTCTTCTTCCCTATGACTTTAGCAATCGGGTCATCTTGGGAGACTGAATAGGACGACTCAGGATTGGTATCCCATAGTTCATTAATTTTTACATATAAATCAAATATAAATATATATTAACATATTAAAAACTGATTATAAGTTATTATAACTAAAAAATGAGTTCATAACCCAACTACTTTGGCAGGCTCATTAACAAAACATCATTCATATTTTTTGTGAACATCCAACCACACTTCACTTCAGGATGCTTCGTTCCCTAAACTATGTGACTGCATTTAAAAAATATAAATAAAAAATTTAATATATTAAAAAGATAATATTATCTTATAAATATTTAATCCAATGAAAAGATTAAAAGGGACGATCAGCTTCTAGAATAGCTTTTTAACCCCGTAGTGTGAGGGATGACTTTCTTTTCCCGGCTTGGTGCATTCTTTTTTGAGATATCCTGAAATAAATAAAATGAAATTTTATAGTAATGTATTCAATGTCATCTGCTCTTCATATACATTTATAAATGTAAAATTATCTTAATATAATAATATATATTTCAATACCATATACTTCACATCACGATGTATGTCAACCAAAACATTCCACAGTTCATTAGGTACCCCATTGGGTAGCTTCTCATACATTTATTGGACGGTCAATGAAGTATCGTTGAAATCAGTCCACAATCTCCATTTGAATTCTTTCCATTTATTTCTAAGGTTTTTCAACATCCACATTCATGTTATCACATCAGAAACTGTAAAGTGAAAAAACCTCTGTATAAAGAAATTAATTTTGAACATATTAATAACATGACATTCAATTACACCATAATGTATTAAAATTACATTTATTTGGGAATCAAAAACATCATTTTCTTACTTGGAGGCATATGTATCCAATCATCATATGAAATACGAAGGTAAATGGTCTCCAATGCTAGCTAGCCTAGAATTTGGCCATGTAATCCTGCGACATCATCTATAGGGACCCTATATGAATAGAATTTGACAACTATCTTCTCTCCATTCATATTCCACACATATAAATTTTTATATTTTTCTCCATAGTTTGAATTTTTTTCATGTTTAATGAACAAATAGTTGATCTAAAAAAGTGAAATAAACTTATATATATTAAATTTTATACCTATAACAGTGACCCTCCAGTATGTCCGTGATGAACTAGAAGTGTCGAGCCGTTGCCCGACTGATGAGGCTGCTGAAGCGGGAGAAGTCCACTCATCTTATAAAGGGATGCTCATAGAGGGTGTGAGAGATGGTGTAGGGGGAGATGGTGTAGGAGGGCAGGTAGCTGGTGGCTAAGATATCGTAGGGAGGGAGAAAGATTTATCGTCATCTGTCGCAATAGTGGATGAATCTGTGTATCACTTCCTCCTTCGAATTCCTGTCACTTAATCAAATAAAATTATGTTTAGAACATATATTTCAAAAAAATTATGCAGAAGAAAAATTATAAATGATAATAGATGACCAATACTAAAAAACAAAATATACATAATAATTATAATGCATGAATGCATAAATGAAATGAGTGGTTGCTGAATGAATAAATAAGTGTACATACAATCGTTTTCCCATTCAATCATGTTTTTTCTGGCTCCATTACTTCATCCACTTCATTCAAACTTTCTAGAATAATATTTTCAATATCATGATGGCCAATAATTCGTCTTATTATTGTAGATGTGATTCAATTTAAATGGTCAAATATTCCAACTCATCACCCATATCATAAAAATCACTTTGTATTACGTGAGAAACTACACTCCACCCTTCATCCACAATATCATTCACATAATATACCTTTTTTTCTTGCAATGACAAGATATATGGATCATGAAGTTCCCGATCAACAACATACATCAAGCAAGAAAAGTTCACAGAAGTAAATTGCAAGGAATCACATTTAACACCTCTGATAATATCGACCTAATTGCATTTGAATAAAACAAATGAAAAATTCCCATGGTAGTTTAATTTAATAATATCTATAAGGCCCTGACCTTAATCATTACCAAAAAGTCCAGGGTCCGGTCAGATCCGTCCCTAAAAATTTATTAAGAAAATGATAAGAGAGTCAGGCGTACAAGGGATTGTTACAAAGGCGAGAGTATATTACACCACGCATTTCCGCCTCCACCAGTGGAGCGCAGTATTCTAGTGCCGTGAAAGACCACATCATATTCTTCGCCATTACTATTTCTTTGCCAAAGCATCAGCAACTTGATTGGGCTCCCTATAATCATGTGATATTATCAGATTGAGCTCAGTAGCCTTGTTGAGACACGCAATCTAGTGAGGTAGAATTCTCCATGGCACATCTCTTGTTCTTGTTTTCAAGGCCTGCACTACAATTTGAGAATATGATTCAATCCATAACAAACTCTATTTGAATTGAACAGCAAAATTGACCGCATGTATAATAGCCCAAAGCTCAGCTTCATAGGCCACCCTTGTATCAGTGTAACAGTAAAAGCAACCTTCACAAAACCATGACGTGTGCGGAAGACTCCACCACATCCAGATGGCCCTGGCGCACCAACAGCAGCCCCATCTACATTTACCTTGAGCCACGCACCTATCGGAGGTATCCATCAGATGTATTTGAGAGTTTTGGGCCTTTGGGGGAGACTGGGAACAACTAGAATTCTGAGGACCTGCAGGTCAGATAGGTTGTTATTCATCCCTCCAGTTTCCACCATAGATGCCGCATACAATTCTCTATGCAGAGCAAGCATTCTGGTCTAGGCAGAAATCTGCTTGTTCTGAAATAGGATGGCATTGCGCGCATGCCAAATAGCCGCAAAAATTGCAGCACCAGCCACCAACAGCAGATTCTGAATTTTCTCACTTCGCCCAGCGCTGGACAGCCCTGAAAGGATCTCATCAACCTGCATATGAGAGCACAAATCCAGCCCAAACAGAGAACCTGCATATGACCAAAGTTGGCGCACATATCAGCATCCCACAAACAAGTGTTTCACATTTTCCTCTGCACACATACATAGATAGCAAGCTGATGCAATCTGAATTCCAGCCTGCTTGAGTTGATCATGTGTGGGAAGTCTATTTTTCCAGATTCTCCAAATTAAGATGAATCTGGATGGTTGGATATAGGGAGCCTGAAATGCTTTAATGCATCTCGGAGTGTGAGAAGAGTTCCCACATTCCATCCTATAAAATTTCTTGATGTTGAAGCACCCATGCCTATTCGGCTTCCATATCAGAGTGTCATGATCCATGAATGTGTTATTCTGAATTTCAATTCTAATTTGAGGGGGCAGCAGGCTGTCAAATCTTTTCCATTGTGTTCTGAAATCAGCAATGGGCATATTCCTTACTTCATAGTGAGTGCTCATGATATCGTGCATTGGCATATCAATCCAAGTTATATTCCAGCAGTTGAGGTTGGAGTTCTCACACACCAGCCACTTTGGGTCATTCATGATTTTATTGAAGGCATGTCTAAGCGAAGCCCACACGGATGACCCAAGATAATGTTTTTACCCATTCAGCAACCTTTCCTTGAATCTTTTGACCAAAAAATCATTAGAAGCATCATTGGATATCAGGCTCCATGTGAATTTCCCAATGAGACCATCATTAAATATCTTTAGATCCTTGACTCTAAGGCCTCCAAGATCAACTGGTTTGATACACTCTTTCCAGGAAACCGTTACCAATTTCCTTTCATGGGCAGAACCGGTCCATAAGAAATTCCTTATCATATACTGCAACTCCTTGATGAGGCCCCTAGGCCACCTATACAACGAGAAGGAGTATACAAACTTTGATGTGATCACTGAGTTAATGAGGCACACTCTTCCAGCCAGGGACATCGCCTTCCCTTTCCAGTTAGCAAGTTGATTAACAATTCTAGAATAGATACCTTCCAGATAATTCCGTTTAACTTTCCCCCAGAAGTGAGGAACACCAAGGTACTGGAAAGGAAGGGTCCCTTTTTTCACCCCAAGACCTCGGATGATTCTATTTTGCTTGCCAACCATAATTCCATTACCAAAAACAATGAAGGATTTATTCCAACTAATCGCCTGTCCAGCCACCTCTTCATAATGTGGAAACAACACCTGAATAGAGGATATTGTTCTCCTAGAAGCTCGGCCAAATAGAAGTATATCACCAGCATAGGGAAAATGTGAGGGAGAAAAATCATTCTTCCCGGCCCTAATTTGCTTATAAAAGCCAAACTGAACAAGATCATTGATGCACCTACTCAAATAGTCTTCTGCAATAGCAAATAACAAAGTAGACACATCTACTCATCTTCCATTTTTTTACAAAATAAAAACTCTTGAACAAAAGAATCATGTCTAGTTCCTTGTTTTAGAAAGCCTGACATTTCCATGATATCATCCTTAACCCTATTCAACTTTATGTCCTGTGAAAAACATTTCAGAAGAACTTGGGATGAGCATAAAAAGCTCACTAAGGGTTATAACAATACGGAAAGAAAATATTAGTCCATGTATACATAAGAATCAATGAAATCATACTTTACACATAAAACATAAGAAATTTAACATACGTCATGAAATAATAAGTTTTACGAATAACTCATAGAAACAATAAGACATAAAGGTAACTTGAGGCATTCATAACATTTTTATGTAGGGAGTAACCCTCATGGTTACATTTGGAATACCTATCATATTATATTCCCTAAATCTCTTCGGAGAAACATTAATGTTTAACCCCTTCACGTTACCCAATGCATTGGAGAGCTATATCGGTCTCACCTGCCCTTAGTTTATCACGGAACCACCCGTCTTCATAAAAAATGCCCAATAACCATAACATAATCATAGCACATAACTTAAGAATAAAGGAAAGATAACATTACCACAATGAAATAACAATATAACATTCTAATATATTGAAATAATTAATCCATTCTAAAAACCATTTTCAAAACCATTTAAAATATTTAATAAAGAACATTTTGAATTAAAGTGTCCCATACCACATTAGAGCTTTTAACATTTTAAACCATTAATATCCATGTAAATAATTAGTTAAAACCATTTTGAAAACATGTATATTAATGAGAGATATTTATAAGAATAAATCATTAAAACATTTAAAACGATATTTTAGTAAAAGGGTTTTCAAAAAAATGAGAGACACTTAAATACAATAATTGAGGAATAAAATTTAATCAGAACTTCATAATATCTTGAGAATAAAGGGATTCATGATATAATATTCCAAAGGACAATATATACACCATATAAGAGTGAATTGGTGCATAACAACAATGAATTCTCAACAGAAATGTAAAATGAGATAAAATATCTTATAAAGAAGGTATCCTTAAATTAAAGATAAATCAATCTAATAATAATCTGTGACAAATATAAATACACAAAATATAAGTAGATATTAAGTGTAAAACAATCAAAGTCCATTCACACATATTTAAATGATGACATAATCAATAACTACATGTTGAACCCATAGAAATTGAAATTGGGTTAAGAAGTTCCCTTGGTAAAATTCGATAGCCTAACGACGTCACTTTAAAATTCAAAAAATTAGTTTATGAGAGAGAAAATGGTATCTCATCACTTGGAAATAAAATTTACATCAATAAAAATATCTAATAACATACCCCAACATAAAAATTTTTAAATTAAAAGACATAACAAAATAAGTCTTTTCAAAAGAGGAGTGTGAAAGGTTCCGTTACCGATTTGGGCAACTTTCGAAATGTACACCCCATGAAAGAAGGGTCATAAAATGAAGATTTAACTACCAATAGATGAGATTATATTGTACAAATAGTAAAAAAATTTGAAGTACATACACCAAATAAAAGGAAATAGTGGCCAATGTAGCATTAATCTCTTGGGAATAAAAAGTGAGATGAAAATCCCCTTATGAAAATTCGGCAGCCTAACAGCACCACATAAAACATCAAAAAATGGATTGAAGAGATAAAATAGGATATATCATCATATTAACATAAAATTTATAGAAAGTTTAATATAAAATAACATCCCCAAACATAATAAATAGGAGCAGAAATTAAGTTACATAAAAAAGTACTTAAAAATAATGAGATAGGTAAGATCCCTTACGAAAATTCGGCAGCCAAACGACGCCACTTAAATATTCTAAAAATGAATTGATGAGATTAATTGGGGGTATCTCATCATTTGTAAATAAAAAGTACAGTATGGTTAATATAAAATAACATCCTCCAACATAAGAACATGGAGCATAAATGAAATGACATAAAAGAGGGTACTTGAAAAGAAAGAGAGAGGTCAGATCCCTTACCTCAAGTCTGACTTGTCTTGTTCATTTATTTATATTCCTGAATAATAAACTTTAGTCAATTTATAATTTCATAAGCTCCTCATTTAAAGATTATTATTCATTTCATATCACATATTATAATGTTATAATAATTGGTTAATAAAGTGAGTTCATATCAAACGTTTTTGTCGATGTTTGGTACATGAGTCAAAAATGAACTTGTTTAAAAACGATTTTCCATGTAGTTATAAGTAAATCATCTCCAGAATAGTATTAATGATTTAAATTTCATATATATACAGTACATATTCATTTTATACTATTCCATAACATTTGGAGATAAAATGAAATGAATTGCACCGTTCATGGAGACGGTAGGCCGTACGTACACATGAATGCTACTTTCATTTCTTTATCATATTATTGGAATTAAAAGTAATTGAGAGAGATATATATTATAATTCCAGTATAATATATATGTTTTATAGGTCACATAATTTCATTAATTTCATTATTTATACATTCCATGTATTGCATGAACGAGTCAAATCACTTGAGGGGGAGGTAGTCCACACTTCATCGTTTGAAATTTTCACATTTTCACAACATGAAAAGCATAAAGGTATGTTTTAAATATAAAATACAAAAGCATATAGAAAACATAAATACCATATATATCAAATATAAAATACAGTGACATCCTAATGGCCACCATGAAAGGTGTCAAGTGAAGATTGAACAATCATTGTTTCGTGTGGCAGTAATTCTCCATCCACAGAAACAATATTTTTTTTAACCATTAGACGAAGTTTTGTGTAAGTGTAGCTCGAATACATCACATAAAAACATCATAGTATATTTAAGATACTGTTTTTGTTACAAAATAAAGGAATAAAAAGTGTTTAAGGTTTTGGAGAAGCAAAATAAAACAAAAGGACACAAGTGAAGACATTACCTTTAAATCAGGTATCTCCTATTGGTTTGAACCAAAAGGGTTTCTTGAAGAGAATTTTGACAAAGGTGAGGCTTCAATGATGAATAGAGGGATGTGGAGAGATTAAATAAAAGGTTTTTTCTGAGCCAAAGGCTTGATAGGTGTGTGTAAGGTGGTAGAGGATGGGGAATTTTATAAGAGGAGAGAAGGGGCACTATTGGACAGTCTTGAAAAGTAACATTATTATAAAATGATTTTCAGATTTTAAAGGTCCCACAATTGTATATTTCAAGGATACGGTGATGAGGTTTCGAAATACACCTATACAATAGGTTTTTGTCAAGTGTAAGACTTATATTTTACCCAATCTTCTCATTTTATTTAAATCGTTCATTTATGAGGTAATCACTGCATCATCACGGTGTCATAAATAAATTAATTTATTTAATGTCTAAAAATTATTAAAAAAATAGCATGATGTAGGAAATATTTTTATCTTTATAATTAATTTTTATAGTAAAAAATATGACTTTTATAACCCCATGTAGAAAGTTTTTTAGTAAAATAATACATTTTTGTGACATTTTAATTTTAACTTTTAAAAAAAGTTATTAATGTCATTTTCCAACCAAAGTGGCTCAATGAGGTCCCCAAGTTGACCCATGGATTTTTTTGGTCGGCCACAACTCATAAAATAATTTTAGGACACGTGTCAAGGCCATTTCATATTATTATAACATTATCTTTACCATAAATTCCACTAATTACATTTAATCAAGATTAATAAAACTTAAAAGTTACTATTCACCAAAAACATTATTGTAATCTAATTGAACCAAATTTTACTAACTAATTACAATCATGTATGTTGGATTTTTGAAAATCAAATCATATAAGTGGTAAAGTTTCATTTAATCGAAAAATTAGTTTCTTTAACTACCACTTAGTGGTTTCACTATTCATCCAAAATTGATGTTTTTCATAAAAATACCACAAATTCATCCTAAGATATATTTGATATTCCGAATTCAAAAATGATGTCTATTTTTGAAAATTCAAAACATATAAGTTGCATTATTAAGTTGAATAATTAATTCCCACTGTCAAAACAAATAGCGTGTTTTTAAGAAACAATATCTATTAAAATATTCACACTAGTCTAAGTCCAATTTCAAAGTGAAATTAATTACAATGAACACCATTGGATTAAATGGTAAAAATATATTCTAAATAAACTTTAATCTCAATTAAAAATATAATCTATCCATATAAATATATCAGATTAAAAGGAGGTTTTGAATTAAAATGCAACATTTTCACTGAAAATGATCTTAATCGGAAAAATAACAAAAATTTACACAAAGTGAATTTTGATGTCCAGTTTCTAAAAAATGATTTTATTTTGTCAAATATAACATATAAAATTTTCAAAAGTATATTTAAAAAGGGTTCTATAACAAAAGGCAGTTAATCGACCTTTTAAATATTATTAGAAGATTTATGCTTAAAATTGGATTCATTTGCATTTTAAGCCTCAAACATTTATTTGATAAAAGTAAAAATATTTGACAAACATATATAATAATTTTTTAGATATTTATGTTAATTGCCTCCATTAAAATAGCTAGGTGTTAACTATTATAATATTGTTATATTATTAGTGTGCAATGTAAGATTTCAAAGAAACTCGTTGTTGCGTATTGGGTACGCCATCGAGCATTGCATTCCCTTTAATGTAATATTAACATTTTATTCACAAAAATTGATAAACATTGGAATGTAATATTATTTATTTAACTGGGATGTTACATCCTTACCCCCTTTTGGAAATTGTGTCCTCACAATTTCAAAATTGGTCTTGGAAACTTCATAGAAAGTCACACATCGGAATAAGAGTCAGTAAAAATATCACTTTAAAAGAAAGGGAGAGAAGTAAAAAAGGACACCCGAGTTAACCCATACTAGGATTCTAAGTAGGAAAATATGGATATGGAAGAAAAAACAATGGGTCATGTTCTAAGGGAGAGTGATATAAAACATGTTTAGGAGAATGTTAACCACCATAAAATCTCAAACTAGTGATCGGTTAAACGGTATTGGATTCCCCAATAGGAAATGTTAACGGACAATATTTTTTTAAGTTAATTTTCATTGAGGAATTTATTTTTGAGATTAAATAAATCATAAGGAAACATACTTACTTGTCATGTTGACTTTCAACTTTTACTATATTTCTTACACAAAATAATACTTTCTCCAAATGATGAGTATTTAGGAAGAATTGTTCACATTAAGAGTACTATAATCAACTTCTAGAGAATCACCTAATCCACAAAATATAACTATATACTTCCCATGTCTTTAGAACATAACCAAAAATAAAACAAAAAAGGTTAGTATGAGATCAGATAATACCCAAAATGGATAATCCTTTATAAAAAAAATCTATTCTTAATCTCCAAAAATTGTCAATCAATACACAAAGTTCAACAAAGACCATTCAATAAATATCTATCCATAAAAGTCTTCAAAGTAAAACAAACTAAGATTTAAACCCAAATATTTGATGGATTTAATCACATAGTCTTCCAAGATAAACCTTAACATTTATCTTCAAATAACATCAGTTACTCTTAAAGTCTCATTCTGAAAAGTAATTAACCTAATCACATATCCTCCATGATAGGTTAATAATTTCAATAGATAACCCAAAATAAACATATTCTAGATTCATAAGATCATCTAAATAAAAATAATTAGTCAAACTAACCAGGGATTTCACGTAGTCCAGTGGTAGGCGATAAATACCAGTCACACTTTGGTTGAGGGTTCGATTCCCTCATCTTTGTCAGACGCGACGGGTTGTCACACGGTCTGCGTGTTGTCCTTTTTCCAAAGTACATAATTATCAAAACATTCACCAAAAAGAGATAAAATCATCAAAAATAATCATTACATATTTTAACCTCAAGTTTCTCTCATTCCTTTCATCTTCCATCATATAGTAACCCATAATAACCTCAAAATATAGGATCATATAAACCCAAATGGTTATATATAACTATGTCCACAAAATAATAGATAACTATTCCTTGAATAAATTTTCATACATCAAACATCAGGGTTACACATACTATAAAAATTATTCTAATGTAACCCCATCATCAAAAGAGACTTAATACTTTTATGAATTTCAACATAACTCTTAAAGCCCTTATATGGTCACTTATTACTCATTCAACATTATTCATGATCCATTAACCATTCTTTTCCAACTTATTCTGAAAGACTTATTTCCTACAAACAAAATCACGAATCATATCCTATGATTCCAAAATAGGAAAACAAAAGTTAAGAAATAATCCATACCTTTTATTGGTCATTGTTAGTTACTTCATCCTCAATCGGAATGTCATTTGTTATTCATAAATGAATATTTGTACGATCTTGGTGATCCCATTCCCAAAACTTCTTCATAGGACATGTGTTTGCATAATGAAAATGCACACCACATTTAAAACATTCAATTGATCCCTTAGAAATAACTTCTTTCCCTATCCTCATGTCAACTGGATGCTTCCTTTTTCCATGATAGGTTCTTGCTTTATGACCTTCATTTCCACATCTATAGCTTATTTCTATCCCTTTGAAACATTTTCCTAGGTGTTTATTTCCACATCTTTGACACATAGGTTTTTGAACACACTTACCTTTATTATTGTTACCTGATGTTCCGTAGGGATTTGTTTCTCGCATATATGATGCCTTTTAAAAATCACCAAGTTTTAGGTGGTCAATCATGACTCCAGATAGTTGGTTGAGGATAAACACAAGAGTTCTCATTGCATCTCCCATATCATTCAGTTGCTCGCTCAGAAAATTGTCATAGTTTCCTTCACATCCACTGTTACTTTGTTGCCTGTTAGATCCATCCATTTACAAAAACCAAAAAGGTCAGTGTGAGCAAATCAGTAAAATCATCATATAATAATGATGAAGATAAACACTAATATATAGTTATCCATGTTATTTCAAACTAATTCTAACTTTCAAAAAAACAATGACTCTATTTAATATACTACCCATTGTGGTTATACACAACCTGTCACTTATTCATAAGCAACACTCTAACCTATAATGTTATCTAAACCGACATCTAATACCAACTATAAGGCCCCGACCTTAAACATTAATTCATATTGAATTAAATGAATAATTCACATAGAGGATATTTTCAGGTTTAGATTTTTAGAGAATTAGGACATAACTATTACATATCAATGATTACAATGTAGACACATCTACTCAGCTTCTATTTTTTATCACAAAATAAAATCTCTTGAACAAAATAATCATGTATAGTTCTATATTTTAGACATCCTGACATTTCCATGATCCCATCCTTGACCCTATTCAACTTTATGTTCTGTGAAAAACATTTCAGAAAAACTTGTGATGAGCATAAAAAGCTCAGTAATTGTTATAAGAATAAGGAATGAAAACATTGTCCATGTATACATAAGAATCAATGAAATTATACATTACTCATAAAACATAAGCAATTTAACATACCTCATGAAATCATAAGTTCTACTAATAACTCATAGAAATCATAATACATAAAGGTAACTTGAGGCATTCATAACATTCTTACGTAGGGAGTAACCCTCATGGTTACGTTTGGAATACACATCACAGTATATTCCCTAATTCTCCTAAGTGAAACCTTAACGTTTAACCCCTTCATGTTACCCAATGCATTAGAGAGCTATATCGGGCTCACCTGCCCTTAGTTTATCATGGAACCACCCGTCTTCATAAAAAATTCCCAAGAACCATAACATAATCATAGAACATAACATAAGCATAAATTAAAGATAGCATTCCCACATTACAACAACAATATAACATTCTATGATATTGAAATAATGAATCCATTATAAAAACCATTTTCAAAACCATTTAAAACATTTAATAAAGAGGTTTTTGAATCAAAGTGTCCCATATCACTTTGAAGCTTTTAAAATTTTAAACCATTAATATCCTTGTAAATGAATCCATTAAACCATTTTGAAAACATGGATATTAATGGGAAATATTTATAATAATAAATCATTAAAACATTTAAAATGATATTTTAGTAAAAATATTTTTAACAAAATGAGAGACACTTGAATACAATAATTGAGGAATGAAATTTAATCAGAACTTTATAATATCATGAGAATAAAGGGATTCATTATATAATATTCCAAAGGACAGTATATACACCATATAAGAGTTAATTGGTGCATAACAACAATGAAGTCTCAATAGAAATGTAAAATGAGATAAAATCTCTTATAAAGAAGGTATCCTTAAATTAACGATAAATCAATCTCATAATTATGTGTGAAAAATATAAATACACCCAAAATAAGTGGATATTATGTGTAAAACAATAAAATTTAATTCACAAATATTCAAATGATTACATAATCAATAACTACATGTTGAACCCAAAGAAATTGAAATTGGGTTAAGAAGATCCCTTGGTAAAATTCGACAGCCTAACGACGTCACATTAAAATTCACAAAATTAGTATATGAGAGAAAAAATGGTATCTCATCACTTGTAAATAAAATTTACATCAATAAGGATATATAATAACATACCCCAACATAAAAATATGTAAATTAAAAGGCATAACAAAATAAGTCTTTTAAAAATAGGAGTATGAAAGCTACCCTTACCGATTTGGGTAACTTTTGAAAAGTACCCCCCATGAAAGAAGGGTTATAAAATGAAGATGTAACTACCCATAAATGAGATTATATTGTACAAATATAAAAATAATGGGTAGTACATACAACACACAAAAGGAAATAGTGGCCAATGTAGCATGAATCTCACGGGAATAAAAAGTGAGATGAAAATCCCCTTATGAAAATTCAGCAGCCTAACGGCGCCACATAAAACTTCAAAAAATGGATTGAAGAGATAAAATAAGGTATCTCATCATATTAACATAAACTTTACAGAAATAAGAATAGAAATGAACATCCCCCAACATAAAAAGAGGATATTAATGTATGTTACATAAAAAAGTGTACTTAAAAAGAAAGAGAGAGGTAAGATCCCTTACGAAAATTCGGCAGCCAAACGGCGCCACATAAATATTCTAAAAATGAATTGATGAGAGTAAGAAGGGATGAATAATCATTTGAAAATAAAAATTACAGTATTTTTAATATAAAATAACATCCTCTAACATAATAACATGGAGCATAAATGAAATGACATAAAAGAGGGTATTTGAAAAGAAAGAGAGAGGTCGGATCCCTTACCTCAAGTCCGACTTGTCTTGTTCATTTCTTTATATTCCTGAATAATAAACTTTGGTAAATTTATAATTTAATAAGGTCACAATTTAAAGATTATTATTCAGTTCATATCACATATTATAATGTTATAATAATTGGTTAATAAGGTGAGTTCATATCAGACATTTTTGTCGATGTTTGGTACATGAGTTAAAAATGAACTTGTTTGAAAATGATTGTCCATGTAGTAATAAGTAAATCATCTCCAGAAAAGTATTAATGATTTAAATATCATATATATCCAGTAAATATTCATTTTATACTATTCCATAACATTTGGAGATAAAAATAAATGAAATGCACCGTTTATGGGGACGGTAGGCCGTACGTACGCTTGAACGCTACTTTCATTTCTTTTTCATATTAATGGAATTAAAAATAATTGAGAGATATATATATATTATAATTACATTATAATATATATGTTTTATATTTCACATAAGTTCATTAATTTCATTCTTTATACATTCCATGTATTTCATGAATGAGTTACATCACTTGAGGGGGCGGTAGTCCACACTTCTTTTAATGAAATTATATCATTTGCACAACATGCAAAGCATAAAGGTATGTTTTAAATATAAAATACAGAAGCATATGGAAAAAAATACCATATATATAAAATATAAAATACAGTGACATCATAATGGCCACCATGAAAGGTGTTAATAGAAGATTGAACAATCATCGTTTCGTGAGGGAGTAATTGGCCATCCACAGAAATAGTATGTTATTTAACCATTAGATGGAGTTGTGTGTATGTGTAGATCTAATACTTCACATAACAACATCCTAGTATATTGAAGATACTAGTTTTGTTACAAAATAAAGGAATAAAATGATTTTAGTGGTTTGGATAAGAAAAATAAAACAAAAGGACACAAGTGTGACATTACCTTTAAATCAGGTATCTTCCTTTGGGTTGAACCAAAAGTGTTTCTTGAAGAGCATTCTGCCAAAGGTGAGGATTCAATGATGAAGAGAGGGATGTGGAGAGAAGAAATGGGTAGGGTGTTTCTGGGATAAAGGATGGAGAGGTGTGTGTAAGGTGGTACAGGTGGGGGCCTTTTATAAGAGGAGAGGAGGGGAACTCTTGGAAAGTCGTGAAAAGTAACATTACTATAAAATGATTTTAGGATTTTAAAGGTCTCAAAATTATATATTTCAAGTATAAGGTGATAGGGTTCAGAAATACACCCATAAAATAGGTTTTTGACAAGTGTAAGACTTAGATTTTACCCTATATTCTCATTATATTTAAATCATCATTTATGAGTTAATCATTGTATCATCACAGTGTTATAAATAAATTAATTAATTTAATGTCTAAAAATTATAAAAAAATAGCATGATGTAGTAAATCATTTTATCTTTCCAATTAATAATTATAGTAAACAATATTACTTGTATAACTTCATGTAAAAATTGTTTTAGTAAAACAATAAATGTTTGTGACATTTTAATTTTAACATTAAATACAAAGTTATTAATGTCATTTTCCAACCAAAGTGGCTCCATGGGGTCCCCAAGTTGACCCATGGATTGTCTTGGTCCGACATAACTCATCAAATATGGGTAGAACATGTGTCAAGGTCATTTCATATTATTATAACATTACCTTTACCTTAAATTCTACTAATTACCTTTAATTGCAATTAATAAAACTTAAAAGTTACCATTCACCAAAAAATTATTTTAATCTCATTGAACCAAATTTGAATCCCTAATGACAACCATGTATGTCACATTTTTGAAAATAAAATCATAGAATTGGAAAAGTTTCATTTAAAAAAAAATCAGTTTCTTTAACTACCACATAGTGGATTCACTATTCATCAAAAGTTGTAGTTTTTCGGAAAAATACCAAATATTCACCCTAAGCTATATTTGATATTCCGAATTCGAAAATGATGTCTATTTTACAAAATTTCAAAACATATAAGTTGCATTAATTAACTGAATAATTAATTCCCGCTGTCAAAACAAATAGCGTGTTTTAAGAAACAATATCTATTAAAAGATTGACAGTAGTTTATGTCCAATTTCAATGTGAAATTAATTACAATGACCACCATTGGATTAAATGGTAAAAATATATTATAAATACAATTTAATCTCAATTAAAAATATAATCTCTCCATATAAATAAATCAGATTACAAGGAGGTTTTGAATTAAAATGCAACATTTTCACTAAAAATGATCTTTATCGGAAAAATAACAAAAATTTACACAAAGTAAATTTTGATGTCCAGATTCTAAAGAAGGATTTTATTTTGTCAAATACAACATATAAAATTGTCGAAAGTATATTTAAAAAGGTTTCTCCATCAAAAGGCAGTTAATCGGCCTTTTATAGAATATTAGAAGATTTATGCTTAAAATTGGATTAAATTGCATTTTAAGCCTCTAACATTTATTTGATAAAAGTAAAAATATTTGACAAACATATATAATCATTTTGTAGTTATTTCTATTAATTCCTTCCATTACAATGAATAAACATTAATGATTATAATATTGTTATATTATTATTGTGCAACGTAAGATTTCAAAGAAACTCGTTGTTGCGTATTGGGTACGACATCAAGTATAGCATTCCATTTAAAGTAATATTAACATTTTATTCACAAATGTTGATATTAATTGGAATGTAATATTATTTATTTACCGGGGATGTTACAATATTAGTTATCTTTCAATAGAATTCCACTTCAATAAATTTAAATACACCATTATGCTATTTTTTAACCCCTCTTCTCAATCGACTATATGAAATCGAAATCCATTCACGTTATAAGCGTCGAACATTCTAACTTGTTATAGAGGACCTAGAGTATGAAAATTCAAATCTTCTGACACCTCTACTCGATTATCACTATTCATGATCTAAAAAAAGAATTATACTTTATTATATATAGAAAATATATTTTTCGAACTAATATTCATATTTATTTCAATATTTATGATCTTACATGTCATGAAAACCATTCTACAAGCTCTTTATTAATAGCTTTCGTTATATATTTCTCATTTCCTATTCATCCTCTCATTTTACTCTTTGTTTGTATCCTCAAATATTCAATAAATTGATCTGAAATTTCACTATTCCGTTGAACATATCTATGTGACAATAATGATTCAAATTTTGTTAGTGTCACATTTGAGGTCCTCCCAACTGATCTCCCAATAGCAGAAAATATTTTGGATTTCTGATGTATTTGAGATTGAGTTGATGTGTCGTAAACACGTCCAACTTGATTAATTCATATCTCAATATCATCCAAGTATATAGAAAAAAATGTTAGACACTCCTCATCCAAATATCCTTCAGCAATAGAGCCTTCTATTTGAGCTTTATTTCTCATGTATGATTTCAAATTCCCAAGATATATGTGAAATGAAACACTACTGGAAAAAGGGACTATACCCATGGTTCAAAACCGCGTGTATAGCCCCCAAAACCATGGGTATAGCCTATACCCATGGTTTTGCGAACTGTGGGCTAGAACGGCATCGGTATAAGGGTCTTGACCTATACCCATGGTTTGGTAGGACTGTGGGTAAAAGTGTGTCACACAACAACACCCCGGTGTACACCGGGGCAGGCACATTCCCCACAGTTTGAAAACCGTGGGGAATATATTCATTTAAAAAAAACCACACCCAGGAAGGTTTGAACGCTGCACCTGATACCTGAGAGCGAGACCCTGAACCAACCGAGCTATGCATTTTATATGTTAAATATACATATATATAAGCCAATATATATTAATCCGCTCCACATCGCGTATTAAAAAAATGCAGCATCGGGGATTCGAACTCGTGCCTCCAGCAACCTATCCCGCCAGCTTCCGATGTCGGACTAAACAAGATTTTAATTTAATCTATTATTTATTCATATATCGACCTATATATATTAATATAAAATTTAATTAAATTCAATAACTGATGCTATGGAGACTCGAACCGATGTCTCATGATGGGACTCAACACCACATTTCAGTAAAGCACCAACCGAGCTGACGTTGTTAATTATTATATACACATTCATCTACTTATATATATTAATATGATCCATGAAAATATGTCTCCCCGCCAAATTTTTTTCCTATCTCGCCTAATGTTTTTTCCCGCAATAAAGTGTAAAAGCTATACCCACGGTTCTAGAGAACCGTGGGTATATGTCTTCAAAAAAAACTGCAATATGTACGGTTTTGAAGAACCGTCAGTATAAGTCTTCAAGAAATACCCTATACCCACTGTTTTCTCCAAAACCGTGGGTATAGGTCTTAAAAGAAAACAATACCTACGGGTTTTGGCATAATCGTAGTTATAGGTGACCTATACCCACGGTTTTGAAAAAATGTGGGTATAGGTTCACATATTATCCCTATACCCACAGATTTGGAAAACTGTGGGCATAGGGCTACTCTATACCCACCGTTTATTACAAAACTGTGGGTATAGACCTATTTTCCAGTAGTGAAATTTACATAATTATGCATTTAATTAAGTCCCAAATTTTGTTTACTTATCTAATAAACATATAAATAATGTACATATCAATTGGATACATCCACCAATAATGAATGGGGCCTCCTAATTTACCTTCCCAAACCAAATGCGCAGTTAAATGCATCATTACAGTAAAAATGACGGACGAAAGATCATCTCCATTGCACAAAGGGTCAATAAAAACCTCTCCTAGATGTTGTCAAGTTGAAATTGATGTATAGATTCCTCACATTGTTGTCTGAAAAATGTGTATAGTTTGAGTACAACAACAGTAATTTTTTAGGTAATAATGTATAAAATTTAAATGGTAGTTACTGTTGTAACACAATATGTGAATCGTGACATTTCAATCCATGTAACATACAATTATTAAAGTCAAAACACCTCAATATGTTACTTGAATACCCATTAGATACCTTAACATTCTTTAAAATTTGATGGAATTTATCGTTACCCCTATTCTTCATTGAAAAAATTGCCGGATGATGCTTTTCATTTCCATCTAGCCAAATATCACATTTTATGTTCATTACTTGTAAGTCTTTGCGAGCATTGAGATGATCCTTCAACTTTCCATGCTAATTAAGAAATGTGATAATCAAATTATCATAGAAATTCTTATCAATATGAATCACATCATGATTACGCCACAACAAATTAAATTCCCAATTCGGATGTTTGAACAATATACTTTTTCTCTTCTATTGTTGCATTTTGATTTCTCTTGACGATGCACTTCGAACCTATTTCCCACAATCATTCAAATGAAGAACATTCCCAAATTCTATTTCAGCATTTCCATGTTGTGTCAATATTTCAGATCTTGTTAACAACATTGGTGGTGGTCTACAATCAATGAAACCGTTAAATTCTGATTTGGTCAGCCGAAATCTATGAGATGCATCGAGAAATCTTTAATGGCTCATGAAGCACCAGTTTTTACTGTGAGGTTGGAATTTGGGATCAAAATCAATGTTGCAAATAATAAAAGCCAAACCCATGTATGTGTTCTAACCAGATAAATTACCAAGACTATGGAAGTCACTAAATGTCCACATTAAGGCATCATGCATTTTGAAAATTGTCTTAGAAGAAGCATCAAATGTTTCAACACTGTTTCTCTACAACTCCTATAATTTGTCAATTAAATGTTTTAAGTATACTTCAATACCATTAACAGGAATTTTTTTCTAGGAATAATAATATAAATGATAAAAGACGTTTGTTTCTTACACATCCACCGAGGCGGATTGTAAGGGATCAAAACAACTTGCCAAATGATATAACTGGTACTCAATGTTCCAAATGGGTTGAATCCATCGATAGAAAATCCCAATCGAACATTCCTAGGATCATCTGAGAAACCTGGATATAAGGAATCTAACTTCATCCACGATTGTGAATCTCGTGGATGTCTCATTATGACATCATTTTTATTATCTACATAATTCCACTTTTTGTGATCCGCGGTTTTTGAGGACATGAATAATCTTTGTAATCGAGGTTTTAAAGGAAAGTAATGAAAAACCTTTATAGGTGTGTTCCTTTTCTTCTTCTTCATGAAAGTATGTTGATTCAAACTTCAAACATCACCCATTGACTGCCATCTAGAAGAAGAACATTTTTTACAACCTTTTCTATATGAATACTCTCCCCAATAAAGCATACAATCAATGGGACATGCATGTATTTTTGTATAATTCAAACCAAGCCTGTTAACAACTTTTTTCATATCATAAAAAGACTCAGGGATGTTTGCTTCATGAAATGCATCACACAACAATTCCAATATCATGGACATTGCTTTATTTGTAATTCCACATAGACATTTGATAAGGTACAACTTCAGCATAAAAGAATGTTTTCAATATTTCAAACATCCACTGTACAACACATTATTTCCATCATCAACTAAATCATGGAACACATTTTCCTTAGGGAAATTTTCTCTTACCTTAGTTTCCACAGAATCAAGAGGACGATCCACCGATATGTTACAATCTTGATATGGTTGTCCTACAGTCTCAAAAAAAACATGTCTCACTGGTATTTGTAGCACACTCGTCTGGTTGTTGTGATATGTTTTGATGTTGATGGTGGTCTCTTACAGTGTCGAATACATCAATTATAAGGTTTTTCATTACATTTTCCATTTTTGATGAATTTGGGAGGTCATTTTGTGGATTGACATCAGTTCTCAACCTTTCTGTAACATCTGATTCTCCGTGTCAAATCCAACGTAAATATTGACCAGGGAATTTCTTCAATATTAAATGTTCATAAACTTCATCTCTCTTCACCCATCATCTAAATTAACATTTAGGACATGGAAATATTTTTCTCTCTTCAACGGATCGATTATAAATTGAAAAATCTAAAAATTTATTCAAACCGTTAATATACTGAGGTGCATTCCTCAGTAAAGTGATCCATCTTTTATCCATGTATATCACAATGTTCCTACACAATATTAAAAAAAATTATAACACATAACTATTATTAAATATGGAAATAGATTGGTATATAGTGGTTGAAAAATATATAAATATGTTACATAAGGTTTTCCTATATCAATACATATGGTAAATCACCCACTAGTGGTGTCATATAAAGTAGTACCACCACAAAGGATTAAAATTAAATTGGGAAATTAGGGGGAGTGAACAAATTCCAATCACATTAATCAACTTAAGAAAGTTGGAGGTTCCCTCTACCATTAAATTAAATAATTCTAACCATTGATTGTAGTGGCACAATATTTAGGGGGAGATATAAACCAAGGGGTGGATGTGCTAATAAAGTACATGTTATTCACCTAAAGGATGATAGGATTAAATCCAAAAAAATGCATGAAATAAGTGATGTAAAAATTATTTCAAGTCTCATCTGATATAAAATATGATCAAAACGTGTCATGAATGATCATGACTCAGAAAGTGGTGTTAAGAAACCACTTTTTCCTTCAAAACCTGATCTAGAAGTTTCATGCTGAAGTAAGTTCACTTGTTGAATCAATAATTACATTAAAAAGTGATTATTCTAGAATAAAAAGTGGTTTCCAAGCCTTAACTAAGAGAATCAATGATTTCATATTGAATCTAGTTTATAACAAGGGATATCATGCACTGAATTTAGTAGAATTAGACCACTAATAAGAAGAAAATTTTAGAGGAGGAAGTAGTTATTCCCTTACTATAATTAGTGTGGTTTTAGTGTGATTGGGAAGTTGTTATTTACACAATGAATCTAATTTTGAAGTTATATTGATATTTTTCAAATTGATTATTGTGGATGATAAATACACTACTTACAGTTCCATTCCCTATGTACCTCACCCCTACCTAAGGGATAAATGTCTGTCAAGGGACACATTCCCAACTGATAAGGTTTGGAGAACCTATCATTATCCATATAGTTCATATTGATTGCTCATCGAGCTGCAGAACATAACTTGGTTCTATACTGGGTAATTCATATGTTCTCATAGATTATCTTACCATAGATGACCATTACCACACAATCCCATAGCATCTCCCCTAGACATTTCTTTACGAGAGAATCAATTACCTAAAAAAAGACCTTTATAGATAACTTGACCCATAATACATGATGGACACCCTATTGGGGTTTTAATTTCCCTATAGTTAATCCCCTCACATATATAACACAACCATCAATGGTTGTATAATCAATGCATCATAGTAATGGGAATTCTATGAACCCGACATGAATCTCTATCCTCATGTATCATAAGGTAAATAACTCATGGATCCCATTCATGTTACATACCCACCTATAAGAAATTTCAATCCACACAATAAATGCATAACCATATCCTACGCTAATATTAGTCATAAACTACCATGACCATAGAGTTATACACTTAAGAAATCTCATTCCATCCTCATCAAATCCATACCAAGTAACCTACACCATCTCAATCACCTAACTCAAAAAATTACAAAATTTATTATAAAGCAATAATAATTAATTAAGAGAATTAATCCATATTAATTCAATTACTCATACTTTAGGGACAGTTATGTATCCTCCCAGTAACATCAACCAATGGGGTATGAATCATTCTTGGAACAACTATGAGCTCATTTCCGAACAAAACCCAAATATATGAAGTTGATATATTAAATGAATTCATCCAAATTTGATGATAACCCAAAATAAATTATGGAATTGAATCAACAATAATGAAACTACATAAAACCTTATGCATTTTTCCTCCAAAAGATTAATCTAACCATTACACACAAAAACATATCTAAATACGAGAAAACCACCAGCGGAAGGGGAGGGTAGCCGACCAAGGGTCGGAACTCGATGGGTTCGGGGGAGAAGTAAGCTTCGCGGGTGTTAGGGGGAGAAGGGGGGGTCCACAGTGATCGGCGACAAGGTCACCGACGACACGGGAGGGAATTAGAGCTTGGGTTGGTGCTCATCAGGGGGATAAGCATTGTGGGGTTGGGGGGAGAAGAGCATCGGCTTGGGTGGAGGGGGGGGGGGAGTGTCACTGCTGTAAAAAATAAATGGGTTTCATGGTGGTTTTTAATAAACTTCCGCTAAAAGACTGCCTCTAAAGGCGAATTATGGTTTAGTGTCTATATATTCATGCATGCATAATCACTATGTGACTTCCTAATCCTTCCATTAGCTTTAACATTTCCCTTTAGTATGATACAAGAAATCACATAGTTGAAATCCTACATGAATTCCATTCACTAAGACTAACACAAGTTCGTTTCATTCTACAAGAACATATACCATAGGATATTTGGGTCAGTAAAAATGGAAAAATTCCAGTTTGTTAGGTAATGTGAGCAAAAATTTATATAAAATTCCACTGCTTCCAACACATGATTCTAGGTGTCATAGTTAATTGGATGGTGATGTAACTACTACTAAACTTAAAAAAATGATATATGCTTCCTCAACATGAATCCCAAACCAAGATGCGATGTTTCATATAAAACGTCAATATAAAATCCTTCCATTGGAAAACACAGTACTATGGAACCAACTGACATCTCCTTATATACTCAAAAGAGGTCCCACATTATGTTTCCCACAAGAACTCATAATAATTTTTTTAAAGGATGTCAGAAGTTTTGAAACATGAGAAAACCCAGATATGAAACACTTATAATAGTCTTTATTAAAATGGAGAATATGCAACTCTTCAATTTTCATTGTGGCTACCAAAGATGAAACAACCACGATCTTCAAAGAATACATGACTACTGCATAGTGGGAAGCCATTTGGTCATGAAAAATTCTTCACAATAATATAAATCACACATCCATAACTTCCCAAACATCTTATCATTATAAATAACACCCAAAATTAAATGAAAGTGACATGCATGAGCCTACTCATATGTGGATAACTTGAGGATGTCAGCAATGAAAACAACTTTGAAATTATCTAGGAACTCTCTAGAAACTAAATTAATTAGTCCCATATTAAATCTATAGAGTTATTTATAACAAAATTCATAACAAAGAACTCATAATTTACATGACTACCAGAAAAAGTATTATTTTGAATATCCACATCATTCACCCTCATATGATGATATACTATAGTAAAGACGATATTTGAGAAAACATTAACCAATTAGGCAATCAAATAAAAGTACATACACTAGAAGAGGGAAGTAGATGATCACATTAAATTGGTTCTTATGCTGATAATCGATACAGAGATATAAATTTCAAGCATCGTTTTTTGGGAACAAAACGTGTGAACCCCATGTTTACACACTTGGCTGAACAAAAACGTGATCTGTCAGATCATAAATTGGTACTTAAAGCTCATGAAACATCTAAGGAACCATGTTATAATGTGAAATTAAGATAAGAGACAGACATAATTTTATCATGATCACAAACTCAATCTCTCATCAAGTGGGTAATGCTACAACCTCCTTTGGAATGAAATTAGTGTACTCTTTCACTCCCCTTGAAAACACAAACTAATAAAACTACGATGATCATAGAATCAACTAGAGAATAAAATATGATAATTATGGAATAAAACACTGACCCATATGATGGAATCACACACTAAAAAACATCATTGAATCTCAATTAACATTATAGAATATAACATACATCCATAATAATTACATGATAGATCGTAGAGAATACACAGAATCCATACCAAGGATGATGTTATATAGACATATCCATAAAAAAAAGAAGTCTCCCAAAAATATTTTCTTCTCAAGACTAACAAGAAGTCTCTAAATACATCATACTATTCAACTTTTCCTCCATCTAGCATAATTAGTGATAAGGGAACTGGAAGCCTCTCCACCTCATGTACCAAAGAATGGATTAGGGAATCTGATCTAATGGAGTGATTCACAAAAAAATTAAAAATGTTATCCCTATTAGAAAACATGAGAAAGGTTCCTCAAAAAATATTTACCTCTACTAGATTTAGTAATATTAAAGAATGATGTTGACCATGACTTTCTCCACAACCTCTCTAACCCGACTGACGACTACCTCTATGGTCACACTATACCCTCTTAGGACGAGGAGAATATTGGGAATATAATCTTATATCCTTATAAACTCCATAATGATACCAAACTAGACCACGCTAAAGATACTAGAATCTATTTCTAATCATCATCACATGTTGCACCAGAAGTGAAACACATGTCACACAAGGATTGCTCAGAATGGTTGAGATGTCTCACTGCTGAAGGAATCAACCCCCATAAGAAAAACATGTGTATTATCCCTAATAATTGTTCTGAGAGACCCCATCCATGGATAAATGAGATGATGTGGGCTAGGAACTACCACCGGAACACCAAAAGGTTTTTTATCCCAATAACTATAAAATCAGAAGCAGAACTCGGGTTCATGGGGACTCTTTAAGACTCCCCTTATTGATGATCTAGTCTTTGTCAGTGTCCTCTTGATAACATACAATCATTCCATAAACATGAAACAAATTTAAAAATAAATTAGGAGGCATGGAATAGGATATATAGATGTACGACCTCCTCAAATTACCTCACCCTTCACTCCTCATCTGGAAACAGGTTAGAGGCGTATCACAGAAGACTCCATAAACATATCAAAAACGGTCACACACTACTGATCCCCAACCAAATGTTATGAATCTCCTGAACTATGGCCTCCTATATAGTGGAGGAGTGAAAATAATCTCTAAACTACTCATAAAATATCACCAATAAGATTGGTGACTCCCCACTATCCCTGAGAAAAAAACAACTACTACCTCTCTACTCCACGTAGAATCATCACAACCATCGAGACCTGGTGATCCTTCAATGAATAAATCCAATTAAAAGGTTTCTCATGCTTCATTAACTATACTTATGTTGATGAAAATGAATCAGATCCATCATAAACATATAGAATCTCACTTTGAAACTCTCGGAGTTTTCTCCTCCAAGTGTTGTCATCATCGACCTCTACACCATGGGGATTTTTTGGTATATCCTAGTGAACATCTTAGAAATAAAACTAGCGATGGAATCAACCTAGATAAATACCTAAAAGAATAAAATACCATTAATGATCCTATACATGGAATCTGTAACACATAACATCAATTATCCAATTATTTAATTAATTTTCATGTTCATGGTTTCAAACTATCTCAAGGTCAACCCATTTTAATCAATGGCCGAAATAAAAACGATGCACGATCCATTTCTTGGTATCTACCGTCCACCAGTATCAATTCATTTAGTTGGATCATTATACATAATGTTCCATCAATCAGAATATATGGGCCCCTAAATGCCCATGTATCAGTCAGAATCAGTTGTTTACATCGCTAACCAATCTTTGTTGTCATAGCTTCCCTACCAAACACCGTCATATCCCTCAACTGAATCCTTTGTTACCACTCTGTAATGACCACATTTCCAAAAATAAACTAAAATGAGGGGAGAGTTATGGTGACTATCTAAGTACCACCACCAGTAGGCCTCGAGTTGGGGAATGGAACTCAAGGAATAGTAAACAGTCATATATAGGGAATTACAATCTAAAAGATACATGGGGTAGATAGATATAATAAGGATGAATAAAACAATACATACTCAAAAATATATAAATATTTATAAATCCTTGTGAAACAGCCAATTTCATATAGTACTAAATAATAGAAAAGAATACTACAAGTACCAAAAAAGTAAGGACGATATCTACCACGAAGCCCAAATAGCTCCAGGTAAACCCCGATCTATTTTTAGCATTCCCAATATCCAACCAAATTGGAATGACCTAAAAATAGTTTATATATATGTTGGGTGAAGATAATAGTATACATTGTAGGATCCTTTCCATAGGATCTCATAAAAATGATAATGAGTGCTTGATGTATCATAGTGAAAAACTGTGAGAGAAACTCATCCTTTAAATAGGTATTCTATATTCCAATATTCAACACTGATATCTTGTATCAATTATAACCTGAAAGAGATTATGTATTATTATAACAATATTAAATTTTACACCAATATCACTTAATCATCGATTTTATGCTCTACCCAAACATCGTACATCTAAAGAATATCTATCCTAATGTATGTGGATCCTAAAACACCTACGAAATAACCCACCACATGAAAATCATGCATGACATTGACACATCATCCCATACAAATATCCATATAAAGAAACCTTGTTGTTTTATATGATCCACCAAATCCCATATAATATTAATCAAACATCATGTTTTATATATCAATCTGTTTTATAACATAAACTAAGAATGTATATTAATCCATTACAACTTATGCCTGTCATATCTATAATAATACTTTGGATACTATATTATGTACTACATGTGTATGAAATAAAAAAAATTAATAAAAACCATATACACACTTATATGGGAAATCTAAACAAGGTGCATACAACCACATGTAACTATAATGAGAAGAAATCGGTTCCAGAGTGTGTATCCATCCATCACTCATTCCATCAGGTTGTTGGGAATGAAACCCCACCAAAGTCCATTGGGTGGCCATTCCCCTAACAGAAATAGCTCAGTAATAAAACAAAATCCTAGAATATAATTTATATAATATATCACACAAACACAGTAAGGGAATAACCATGTCTTATTCAAAACTGCATCTAATTTCACTTGCACTCCCAACTACCACTGCAAAAACCAGATATGATATGATCACACAAACATATATAAAATATCTACATTAAATTAATTCTTTAATTTTTATCATTTCATTATACTAATTCATTCATTATATATTAATACACCATTATATGTTTTCCACATTAAAATTGGTTACATTACATGATATTACATTAGATTAATCATTAGAGTATTGTTCATTCCCTCTAGGAATAATCCAAATCAGGTTGATTGTTTATCAATAAAAAAATATTTTTCACATTTAAAATCCATCATATACAAATACAATATGAAAAGTATTATTTATATAGTATTACCATTATTATATAAACTAGGTAATCTATAAAAACCATCATATGATACCAAGAAGAGAAAACGTGCAAAAAATATCCTCCAGCAACCTCAAAGAGTGGCAAATGGAATGTATAAAACAAACAACCTAGATATAACCCATTAAATAGATTCATAAGTTGTTATATTGTCTCTTACTATAACTTCAATGGGCATCAATATCATAAAATGATTCTACCACCTCTTGTTCCCTCCACGATGTTCGCATTCATATATTGATGTATCTCCTAATCACAAGCATCATCTACTTATAAATCATACTTGCATCCTCCCTTATCAAAATAACCTCCCGAACTCAGACATCAAAGTAATTCACTATATTAATGCTAACCCATTCCATATAAAACTTCATCCCTCAAGGATCATCCATACTTGATCATACCACAAGGCTCCTATCAAAACCACATAGAAAAGAATCATGAAACAAACAAGAAATCAATAGGGTAATAGTGCCGTCAAAAAAATAATTCATACATTTCAAGAAAATGCTTCCTCATGACTCTAAAATTAAGGTATTTTTTCTTCTTATTCAGACAAGTACCTCCAGACCTATCAAATAAATCATTACCACAAAATGGGTTCTTATTATGTATTGATTTAGCCGATACATTATTTATCAGTTTTAACTATAGGTATCCTAAGGCATAAAACATTAACCAGTTATTAAATAAAAAATATTCCCCAAGAATTTATTCAGGATTCAAAAAACATAAATATGTATAATTATTAATTAACATGAATTTTCAGTTATTTTCTTCAAGAGTAAATAAGAATAAAATTATTTATCCATTCCATTAATCAAATTGAAGTTCAATTTTAGTTAAACATAGACATGGATTCAATTTTATTATCAAAAAATTTAATTAACCTCAATATTATAAGAATTGCCCTTTAGTTAGTCATAATAAATTTAATTATAAAATAATTTTTTCATTATGTTCTTTAATAATTTCAACATAAAAAATAATGAATAAAAACATCCAAATAATCATTCGACATAGATATCACACCATCTATAGAAACACGCAGTAGGATGTTATCACAATATAATGCCACAACATCATAAACATAAGATCTTTATCCAATTTCATTAATATAGTTTAAATGATTTACAATACAGTTTCATTTCAATACAAAGAGATAAATAATGTTCAATTTTTGGTGGAATGAAAATAAATTAGAAGCAATGAATACCCTTCCTTATAAGTCACCATTTTTCATCACATGAAATTGGACCACATTGTAGATATTTGATCACAGATCCTATATAAAATTTTTCTTTATAAGGATTCTGTGAAACATCCTCACCATTACAGTGCATAGACACCCAAATTGAAACATGCAAGATTTTATTTCATCATATATAATGTAAATATAGGAGTAATTGATTTCAAACTTAGGGACACTATTAAAAATTAATGATAAATGAACCTTCAATCACTATGTATTGAAATGTAATACAATGGATTTATCGTTTTTGAGAAGATCTTTAAACTCCAATGTAGGGATGAGGGTCACTTGTAATTCAATAGATAGGTTCTATAATCGGTGGGTTTAAAGAAAACCTCAGCGGTTGAAATATTTAATAATGTGATAAATAGTTTATTTACGTACTGTGTAAAGAATTTATACTTTTTGTAAATGTAAATAATAATTTAAAAAACTCCATTTTGTTTTATTATTTAACCCTAATTTGTCACAGATAGTTCAGCATCACATGAATTGTCCTTAAGAATATATGAACCACACTTGCATGGACTGTAACGATTACATATCATGAAATATCCCTGTTCTATAATTTTCATTATCCAAAGACTCCAGGATACGCGAAATCTTCTTTTGTGCACCATGATCCTCATAAAAATATAATTGGTGTTCCACACTGATATGGGCCGTTTCATTTGGTCATATATACTCATGATTAACATGTCCATTTTCTTAATGAGCATTATCGAAATAAGGTATCTAAAATATTATACTTAAAAAATGATAATAATACCATAAAGTCAATATTTTTCAATTATATAAATACATATATAACATTATAATCATGTGGTGGTAAAAAAGGGGTCACATCTACTCTAGGAGGCTGATGTCAACATGACCATGAACGACATTATAATTTTTTGAGAGTGATAAAGGAAAAGGAAAATGATATATTATATTCCCAAAATTATTCATTAATACCATAAATATTTCATGTATATACTATATATTTATTCTCATTAACCTTATTTTCATCCATGATAAATGTTACTAAAAAACTAATCATATATCTTTAATAGGTCGTAGTCTACCGTACACATGAGTGATATTGTCTTATACCTTATAGAATGGAATATAAATTTGTATACATGATACAATGACTAAAAAGGAATGAATATTTTTAAAATATAATATATAGTTTTTAGATACATTATCATACCGAATTGTGATCGGTGGTAATATAATCATTAATGACATGGTTCCATGAGGTGGTAGTCCTCGAGAAACAAAAAAGTTGATTTCTTAACTAATTTGATGGAATTATGTATGGTTATAAGACATAAAAAATAAAATCTGATTATATTGAGGATACATATATTATATTATCATATTGTTATAAAATGAATTGATGGAGGCTGAAAATGAAGTAATGTAATGATTCTTGTTGTAGAACACTACTTCTTCTTTGCATATCATCCTTATGTTTACAACAAATCCCTGATAGGTTTTGTTTCATCACAAATTAATTATTATAAATTTATGGTATGGGAGATATAAAGTAATTTATATATGGGTTCTCTTGCTAAATATCATTATATTATTGAATAAGTGATGGGGTGAGTCTTATTTTATAATTTAGGAATAGTTGCATTCTAGTTAATAATAAAAACTATTCACTATTGGGAGGTCAATATTTCGTAAAGTTGATCAAAAAATGATAATTAATACTTTTTCGGGATTATAGGGTCATTAAACAACCCACCACAAAATTTAAAACATTTTTTAGGCCATTTATTCTTCATCTCCAATGTTTTTTTATTTTTAACATTTTGTGTTTTAACAAAGGAAACTACTTTTGTAACCAAGAAAATTTATCCATTGAGACTAAATTAAAGTTATACATATTGTAAAATTTATATAAATATATTCTAAATAATAAATTGAAACTTTCAAATGAAAAACATATGTGTGCTAATAATTAGTTTTAACATAGGTTTAGGTAACATGTAAAAACACAACTTTAACATTCACTGAAAATACAATGTTTTAAAAAAAATTAGTGGTCAATATATTCATTATAAAATATTAATTGGTCGATTATTGGCACACAAATGATATTTATTATGATTCAAAAATCACTTTTAATATGATAAAATTTTTAGATATTTCAATCCTTTTAATAAAATATAATTTATTGTAAGATTGCATTAATATCAATTTGAACATTTTTATTTTAATTTGAATATTTAGAAAATCGATACAATGATTGAATATGAATATATTATTACAAAAAATGTGTGAAAAGATATACTCATCTCTGAAATTAATGTAATATAAATAATTAATTCATATTACTTAATTTTTATAATTATTTGTATCATTTATTATATTTATTTGTTTACTAAATAATTACTACATTGGGTTTTCAAAAGTATTTAATGTTAATAATTTTTGAATAAAAAACACAAAGTAAATTATCATGATGGAAAAAATAATTTCTTCTTTCAATATCATAATTATATCATAACCTATATATATTTATCACTTCCCACAACTTTATATAAATTAAGAGGAAAAAATGTTCCTTTTTGTCGTTTTCTTTGCATAAATTATTATTATATGTCAATTTGATGTAATAGTGTCCCAAAAATTCTTATAAATATGTCCAATGGTTATGATTATATAAATATATCGATAAAATGGTTTTTGACATGTTTATAGTTCATTTTGTCCCCAATATGTTCAATGTTAAATCCATTGGTACACTCGTTTTTACCTTAATTTTATTATTAATCATTATAGAATTAAATATTATTTTTGGTAAAAATAACTTTAAACAAATTTGAAATGAAAAATTATCATTTTTCCAAATATGTAATCCATTTTGAAAAATTCATTTATTGGAAGTAAAAAGTTATTTAATTTTAAAGAAACATGAAGACTTGTTGAGAAAACATGTTTTTAAAAATGGTATTATTTAAAAGAAAATATATAACGATATATTTACATTATAACTAATAATATTATTTTATGAAAATAAGGTAATATTAAATGATATATAATATAATATATATTTTATTCATTTAGCATTATATATTATTTTAACTAATTAAAATGGAGAAATATTATCCATTTTAAAATTGTTTTCATGAAAACCACTTTTTAATCCAAAAAACAAACACATACAAAGAAAATTATAAATATTATAAAAATTAATTAATTGGATTTATTATAACATAGGTGACATTAAAATTCTTCCATAAAATTGGTACTTTTATATTACCTAATTTAATGAATGAAAATGTCATTTGAAAAAAATTGTTATATTTCACAATTCAATAGAAAATATATATATTTTGATAAATATAACCATTTATCCCATTGTAAAATTTCCTTATTTTATTCTATAAAATAATTTTATTTAAAAAAAAAAAAGAATGGTGTAAAATTAGTTTTAAAATAAGTTCACCGTAAAATGGTGATAAATATTTTTTTAAGTTTTATACATATAATTGAATTTTTTTATCTCTGGTCTAGTGAAAACATAGAATGACAGTTTAAAATTATATTTAAAAGATTAATATATATATGTATATCATTAATATAATACAAGATGTGACTTGTTAAATTTTTTTGTTAAAAATTACATCTGCACATTAGAAAAGTTTTTTAGAAAATGATTACCCAATATATTCAAAAGGGAATTTTTAATTTATAATTTTATGTCTCAAAATAATATACAGAAACCATATTTTAATAATATAGTTAATACTATTCATTCCTACCGTGAAATGACTGTGTTAAAATTGTAAAATATATAATGGGTTATTTAATCTCATGAAGCTTGTTGAATACTCTATAAAATTTAAAAATATGAACGTTCTATATTAATCATGTTTAATAACTATTGTGTTTAGGGAAAGATAAATATATTTTGGTTTGTCCTTTAAACTATTTTCAATAATTTTCTTATTTAAAATTAAAATTGTGTTACATCATCCACCCCATATTTAACAAATTATGTCACAAGAATTTGATCTTGTTCATGGTTTTCATTGTTTATTTATTCGAAAATACTTTTTTTGTAATCCCACATCATTAAATTTTTTAATAAAACATCCTCTAAATAATATATAACGGTAAGCACAAATTTCATTTTAAATAACACATAACCAAGTTTCTATATGTGAGAACAAAGGTTGTAATGTAAGAAAAGTATAAATAATTATGTAGTCATTTATGTCATATAATACAGTCATGTGAATGATAAATGGAATGATTGTATCCTAACAACCATAAATATTTTATCATCTAAGTGTTGTTTTTTTCTTCATAAAAAAGTTTATTGTGATAATAATTTTTTTCAAGCCTCTTTTCTTAGTGTAGATGAATTATTTCACCATATGTACTAGATACATACTAAAATATATTTACATATCCAGTATAATTTAACAAAGGTATCAATATTCAACATAATATTATATTTTACACGAATAAATGAGTAGAAAATAATAATTGATCATGTGTGAAGAGGTAAAATAATATTTTAAAGAACCGATAACCCTAAAAGTGATAAAAATCAATTCTCAATATCATTAGACATTAATTAAAAAAAATAAATGATAGTTTTTGGTAAGAAAATTCCTAAAATGAATAAACCATAAAATGATACATTAATATTAAAATATCATCCATAATAACCAGTTTTAAAAATATATAATTATAATAAAATTATCCATATAAATATTCAATCAGTTTTTGACTAATTTTGAAACCCAAATATTTGAAGGATTTGATCATATATTTTCATAGATAAATCAATAATTTTTTATCAAATAAAATCCAATATGTTTGAAAAATAATATTAATCATAACCTGAAAAAAAATTTCATACTAACAAGTATACCATGTAGGCCAATGGTGGGCACTACATCATTGTATCCATTTGGTTGTGGGTTCAATACATATGTCATTTCAAGATGTGATTAGTTTTCACCCAGCCACTGGATTGTCTTATTCGTTAAAAGTGATTATTATAATTCATCCCCAAATAACTATTCATGTTGATCCTACAGGTTATGAAAATCCCATCCCATTAAATCATATCGCAGAAATGCCAATAATATCAAAATTTTCACCAATAAAACCAATAAAATGAGGATTTTAATACATTTTACATATGATAATTCTTAACCTTATATACATATGGTGGTGTAAATAAATATTATTATCAGCTCAAATGAAAACATCATTGTAAAAAACATATTCTAAACTGGCCTTTGATGCCAACTATAACATCTTTGAACCTTCACTACATATATGATGATGAATCATTAACATTAAATTTCAATAATTTATGACTATAATTTTTACCAATTTCATTCAATTCCATCCATAAAAAAAGGAACACCTGGGTCATTGACATTATTGAGGATATTTTAGTTTAATATTTTTATAAAAATTTTGAAAAATATAAATAAATAATTCCAATTAATTTAAATAATTATTTATCCTATTTAATCCATTGATTCTTATATCAAATTATATCATCATCATCCATATTAAATAACTTTGAGACATTATTAATTTAAAATCTACCTTTGTAACCTAGGGAAAATTAATCATAAAAAGGGAGACCCAAAATTTTTATTAAGAGAAAACAAAATAGTTTACAAATTTCTATCAATAGTGATAGTATGAAGAGTATAAGGGGTTTATAACATAATCAATGTGTATGAGTATCAAATATGAAAATTTATACCAATAAATACCCAAATCATGAAACTTCAAATCATAAAATAAGGTTCAAACAGATTAAAAATTTATAATAATAAATAACCACATCCCATTTGATATCAATAATGGTCTAATGAAACATCATAACTCTATAGAAATTATAAAAAAATTATATTGGTATTAGAGAAAATTTCCTCATATTACAAATATTGAACCCATATAGGACCTGTTTGTTTTGAATAACCATATATCTAACATATAATTTAATTATATAGATTACAGAGTCATTACCCTATGTATTGGATCAATATCATCTCATAGCAATCGTATATAATTTTCATGAACCAGAACCTGAATAAAGTAAATTGAGATTTAATTTCATCTCACACCTCTAAAAAACAAAAATTATTACATTTATATTTTTTATTATACTATATAAAAGAAATGGGAAAAAATCAAATGAATTTCATGCCTGATTCAGTAAGTAAATTAATTAGGTTCCATAATAATATATTTGAATCATGATTTACAGGTTGAAGTGGAACTAGTTTCGTAATGTTTTTGAAACTATCACATTCTAGAAGGTAAAATGAATTATGATGTTATAAATACCAAATATACCCCTTATATGACAATTAAAAAAATGTTTCTATTATGTTGATGAATGGAAATATCATGAAAAAATAATTATTAATTATTTTGGAATGTATCCTTTAAATATTTGAAAATCACAATTAAAAATATAATTTTTTTAAAATAATTTTATTTTAAATTAATTTTTTAAAATAAAAAATATAAAAAATATTAAGAAAAAATTTCATTAAAGATAAATTTCTAAAATTTTAAATGAATATGTAATAAAAATGAATTTCATGTAGATGGTTAATTTTATACATTATATAATGATCATTGTAATTAAATGGTAAAAAGGTTGGAAACATTACTTTTTTAGAAGGATAGAAAATAATTAAATTGATAAAAATAGTTAAAGATAAAAAAGGGTATAAATTTATATTCAAAATAATATTTAAATGGTTAATGACATGTTTTAAATAATTATTATTAAAATAGGTTTTTGGAAGGACAATTGTTTGTGATAAAAGTGAGAAGTGAAGCCCGATTTTCTTTAACATAATTTATCAACAATTTTAATTACCGAAAAGTGAAAAAATAGAACTAATATATGTAAATTTCAATAACAACCAAAGGATTATAAAATAAATGGTTTTATTAAGAAGTGGATATTGAGATATCATTGTTGGTTACATTATCATAAGCAATCCAAATAAATTATGAGATTGTAACAAAAGACGCTTACGACTTTGGTAACATTGAATCCTAATCCCTAGGAAAGAATAATAGAATATGAAAATTATAGTATCATTATTATAAGGATATTTATGATATAAAATTAAAAGGGGATGTATTTACACATCATAAAATATGATAACTTCATAAAATGATAGAAGTCTTAAAAAGTAAAATTGTGTTAAAAAATCATAATTAATTTGGAAGCATTGAATATACAAACCTCATGAAAGATAGATTTTTAAATGTTTATGTAAATAAACATAATTTTATGTGTTATAATATTAAAATACATTTATGTGAATTATATACACCAAATACCATAAATAAGTAGTGAATATGGAATGAATCACATAGAAATAAATGTGATATGTGAAAAACAGTAATAATGATTCTAAATCGCCACATTTTTCATTATCTTCAACAATAAAAAAACGTATATTAATTATTTACATCAATCTGAATATTTTATTATTTAATTATTTAATTTATTAAAAATATAAACATCTTATAAATAAATACATAATCATTTATGGTTATGTCAGAGGAATTGTCCAAATTGAGCTTATATGTAAAAAATTACTTTAGTAGGTTGAAAATGGTCACATATTTCATTATTTATGCATATCTATATTAATAATCATGAAATAATTATCTTATTTTTAAATAAATAAATTTTATCAAAATCCTAATTAATTATGGTCATGAAAAATGATATATGGTCACATTCATAGAGATGGTAGGTCGTACGTACGCATGAGTATTGTTTCCATTTTTTCTATGATTATTATGGAATGAATGTATAAAATATTTCATCATTCCAAAATGAATGTATTTTCCTAAATACCATATTATTTAAATATATTTAATTATATATAACATTATTTATCTGTGTTTGTAAAAAAAGAATCACATCACTTCAAGTAAGTGGTAGTCCACACATCCATGAACGATGATGCCATTTTTTTATAATGTGGAAAATATAAAAATAAATTGATATATAATAATAAAAAAGGAAATTATGTCATTATTATCATAAATATTTCATTTATTCCACATATATTTATTTTTTTACCATTATTACATTCAATGTAATGTTTCAATGAAAAAGAAATCACATCGATTCATGAGCGGTAGTCCACGATACACACGAGAAATGTTACCGTATCACTTAATAAATTTTACATAAAAGGTTTCATATGATATAATGACTAAATATGTATAATAATGTTATAAATATAATATTTAAATGATAGATAAATCATAAAACCTAATCAAGATAGGTGGTAATTGAAAAATTAACGACATCATTTCCTGATGCAGAAGTCGGAAGTATATATGAATGATGATTTCAAAACGCATCAGATTGGAGTGTGTATTGTTGTAGGTCATAAAATGATCATATAAATAACTCATTATATTGAATATAGTGAGTTTTTATATTAAAATATTATAAAAATAATTTAGTTATTTGTATAAATAAGTAATATAAATATTCTCTTTGAAGAACATTACCTTTTCTTTAGGTATCCACCTTTGGATTTACCTAAATCCATTCAATGATAGACTTTATTACAAATTTTGTCTTATAGGAAGAAGGAAGGGGATTTGGTAATTTACATTGGAATGGGTTAGATGATTCAAATGGATTGACAGGTCCGATGAATGAAGGGGACTAAGTGCCCCTTTATATCTAAGGATAAGTGGAATTTATGTAAATAATTCAATGTATTCACTATTGGAGAAAAATATTACCTAAAGTTGATCCAAAATTAAAAATAAAGGTTTTTAGTAATGATATGGTGGAGAAACACCTCCACCAAAAAATGAAACACATGATTAAAACATTTTTTCTCTTAGATTCTATGTTTCAGTTCTTTTATCATTTTTTATTTATATAGAGTAACTAGTTTTATAACCATGTTAATTTATTCAATAAGGCAAAATTAATATGAGAATTTTTATAAAATTTAAACAAAATTATTTTAAACGTATAATCAAATTATAAATAAATGAAAATATTATGTTTGGTGAAAATTATTTTTAACATAGACATAGTAAATGTGCCAAATCGCCTCTTTAACCTAAAATAAAAAATAATGTTTTTACTAATTAGTGGTCAATGTATATATTATCAAAGAAAAATTGGTCCATTAATAGGAAATATTTTATATTTAAAAACAACTACAACTAATTTTTCCAAGTAGTTACTTTTTAGTACATTAAAACCATTTAAAAAAATGTTATCTATTATAAAATATCATTATTGTCAAATTTCACATTATTCTTCTTATTATAATTTAGAAAAAAATGATGAAAATAATTGAATTAGGATATATTATTTTAAAACCTCTATAAAATGATATATTCATCGACAAATTAATGCAACTTAAATAATTCATTAAATTCACGTAACTGTTAATATTTTTTGTACCATTCATTTTTGTTAATTATTAAATAAAATTTATTGTGTTTGTGTTTGATAAGTATTTAATGTTATTAAACATTCTTTAAAAAATTAAAATTATTTATCATGATAAGAAAAAATAATTTATCATTCAATAAAATAATTGATAACTAAACCTGTATTAATTTTTTCATGCCTCAATGCATTATATAAATTGAAATGAAAAAGGATCATTTTCTTCCTTGTCATATTATATAGGTAATATTAATTTAAATTCATCCAAAAAGTAAAAAATAATTTATATTAAGGTCATAAGGGTAGTTAATTAACATAAAAATGGTTAGAATAGTTTATTGGTCATTTTCTCGAAATTTTCGAATATCCACCCCTTGGTAAAAAATGTACATTTATTTATAAAATTAATTTTTACTAAATTCCATATTAACTATTGTTGAAAATCTTGTTAACCATATTATAAATTATAAATTATTACGATTAAAAATATGGATTCCATTTTTTTAAAATATAGTGCCCATATGTGGTTGAAAATTAATTTTACATTAATCATGCATATATTTCGAGACTGATGTTTTTAAGAATAGTACTTTTTTTAAAAAATTACTATATTATATTAACTCTATAACTAATAATAGAAATTTTATTGAACAAATAAATAAATAAATATATATATATAATGATATATAAACAATATAATTGATTTAAATCATTTCCCATTATGGATTATTTTAAATAAATAACATTGAGAAACAATATAAATTTTTTAAAACATTTTAGGAAAACTATATTTAAACAAACAGAAAAAAATATGCTAAAAACTAATATAATATTGATTACAGGTATTTAAATATTATAAATATAATTTTTTACATGATAATTTATTCAAAACATATTGGTAATTTTAAATTATCTAATTTGTTGAACTAAATAAACATTGTTAAAAAATCGGTGTTTTTCATTAATCATTGAAAATATTTATATATTCCAAAAATATTCCAAAATATCACCCAAAACAAATTTTCATATTGAGATTCTAAAATTTATTTTTTCTTAGTTAAGAAAACTTTATCATATTTTTCTTATATTATATCATGAATTAGTATGCCATAAAAATGTGTTAAATATCTTTTTTTAAAAAAATTAACAACATATTTGGATTTATTTTTATATCAGTTGTAGGAAACTCAAAGGATGAATTTAAAGAATTATATTGAAAATATAATATACAAATTTCTATAAT
Organism: Viscum album; assembly: GCA_963277665.1. NCBI lineage: Eukaryota > Viridiplantae > Streptophyta > Magnoliopsida > Santalales > Viscaceae > Viscum > Viscum album. Next base: position 1,330,349,162 of record OY728165.1, on the reverse strand, counting down.
GTTATATAAAAATTGTTATTTTTTTATTTTATTTCTATAAATGAAATTTATTAACATGAAAATATTTTTTTTTTCTGAAAATGATTTCAAATTATTTTAATTACGGTTTTATTGTCATTTAAAATTAATTTGTGAGAAAAAAAATTCAAATAATATTTTCATAATTTAGTTAATAATGTTCATACCCTCTATTATAATAGTCATTTTAGAATAATAAGATATATTCATTGGTATTTTTATGTTCATTGTTGTTTGTTAAATATTTTATTGATCATAAAAATATTGAGGTTACATGTAAAAAAATATAAATTGGGTTTTTTAGGTAATAAAAAAACAAAACATAACAAACATAAAAATATATAAAATATATTTAGTATTATAATGTATATTAGTAGTAAAAAATATTGAATATATAAATATATATATATATCATTAAATTTAAAATATTTAGTAAAACATTATAACTAATAAAATCTAAACATTTTAAATTTTATTTTGTAAAACAAATATTTTTCTAATAAAAATAGAATTTTCTATATAAAGAATATATAATTTGAAAATTTTATTTTCTATAAAAAAATATTTTCCATGATATGTTATGATTTTATTTTATTATTAATTTGATAATTATTGGATGTGAATGTATAAAAAATAATATCACTATTTTTATTTTTCATAGTGATAGTAGCATAAGACGTGTTTTTATGGATTTTATTGGAAATAACAAATTTTTTGAAGAATAATCAATATATCAATTTTATTAATACCAACACATTTATGAAACAATTGTTTTCTTGTGAATTCATTTAATGTTTTGAAAAAAATTCGTATAAAATTATATTCCATAAATTTTAATATATATTTTTAAAATACAATTTTAAATTTACAGTTACATGGTCATCCTTTTAAAGACTTATGTAACATTTACAAAAATGTGTTTTACTATTTTGTTAAATTTTTTATTACATTATGAAATGATGTAATTTAGTTATTTTATTGTAAAAATAAATAATATTTTACATGAAAATTTATTCAAATTATATAGGTAATTTTATATAAGTTAATTTTTGGAAATTAATAAACATTTTTCAAAAATTGGTATTTTTCAGTAATCATTTAAATAAATTTACATTCTAATAAATTAAAAAATATAACCAAAAATAAATTTTCGTATTGAGGTTCCAAACTTATTTTTCACAGTTAAATACAATTTATCAAATTTTTCTAAAATTGCCTATATAATAACGGTGCCATAAAAAAGTGATAAAAATTATTTTTTGAAAAAAAGCAGAAAAATTGGATTTATTTTTATATTGGTTAAAGGAATCTCCTAGGATTAATTTCAAACATTATATTGAATATATAATATTTTAAATTCATGAATATAATCTAAAAAAATTTATTTGTTTATTTTATTTGTAACGACCCAAAAATTCAATAATGAATATTCCTCTTTGTCTATTTAAATGTATTTTTATGGTTATGTAAAATGTATAAACTTATTTTTTTTAATCTTTTTAATTTCAAAATACCGTTAATTATTGTAACTGTTTCTAATATCGCTTTTGAACAGTGATCACATGTTTAGTATAAATATAGGGCTTTTACAAATCCAATTTACTCAGAAAAAGGAATTGATGACCTCATCCAGAAGACTAGCCCCATACGAAGCCCTTTTTTTAGAGCTCGAAAAGGAGGTGGTTTCATTGGTATTCCCTCTTGACCAATATCTATCCGAGGATGAATACATTAAGCTTGAGCAGAAATATATACGAGAAAAGTGGAAGTTGATAGAGATTTCCTCTCGGGGAATGATATCTGAGCCACTCCAAGAGTCTGTCCCCATCGTGCACCATACCCTATGGACATATGCGGGTTTTTTACGAGGTTATGTAATAGGACCCCAACATTAATATTATGTAAATTATTTTTTTAAATAATAAACAATATACTTTCATTTTATTATTGTTACTTTGTAAATAGTTTTTAATGCACAAATAGTATTATTTTAGTTAATATTCAACTAAGGAATTTATTTTGATAAATTATTGAATATTTTGAATTAAATTAAATTATACTAAAATATTATTATTAGTAAATTACTTTTTATTAAGTATAAATGATCATATAATTTTTATGAAAACAATTGTAATTATTATTATGGTTTGAAAGCAATTTTTTTTTTCAAAACCCATAAATTATCGATTAATGTATGTTTTTATTTTAAAAGTGAAAATTCATTTATTTAGAAAACTATTTAGAAAAAAATAATATTTTTTTTGGAATCAGGTTGTCGAAATTATCCAACGGTGAATTTTTTATTATTTTCGGAGACAATCGAATTTTCGGGTAAAAATTAAATACTGTTTAATTATATAATGTGTTTTATGACATAATAATGATCCAATAATGATGTAATAAAATACTAGAAACATTATTTTAGCCCAATATATATTTTACACTTAAAATAATGTGATTTTAGGTTATTTTGATTTATTTTACAATGCTATAGTGGACACTTCATGACTTATAACACATTTTACCTTTTTAAATTGATTTCCTTGAGTTCGTGAGTCACCTCCCCATAACAAACCAATTATTTTATTAATTTTTTCCATTGAACTTATAATATAATTTTATCCAATCCCCTTTGGAACTCACAATTGTCAAAAACCATGGGCTGGTTTGTTATTTTGATCAGTTTAATGTGGGGTGTCCCAACCCTAAATAATAAAGAATTTCCTCTCGTTTCCTATATAACCCCCACCAAATCTACCAATTCCTCTTCACTAAAAGCCTTTTTAGTTCGTCCAAACTCTTTCCTCCTCTCTCTATAATCCTCCCAAGGTACCCCAAGCTTCCTAGAAGTCTTACTCAAGCCCCTCCCACGTTTTTTGGATCACACTTCCAAGTAAGGGATTCTCACAAGCCTTTGGGATCAGACTTCCAAGTAAGGGATTCTAACTTTCCTTAATTTTGGCCATGTTTTCTAATATTTTTATGACCTTTTATTTTCGATTATAAACATTCGGGTAATATTTAAAACCTCCCCCATACTTCCTTCTTAATTTTTGTATAATTGTATATCCCTTTTCGCTCACATTAATGCCTCCAATGTACACCCTTTACCATGCCAAAATTCTATAAGTAAATTTTCTCCCCTCATTTACATTCAAGAAATTATTTTGTATTACGTATCTAAATTCTAGTACAATTTTCGAGAAATGTATCTATATAACACCCCATACTGTCCATTTCAGGTAAATATGATGAGACACCCATTTCTCTCTCATCTTAGAATTTTATGAATTCTTATGTCACGTCGCTAGGCTGCTGAAATTACACTGCATTTTCCCCAGCCCAGATCATTGTGTAGTGCAAACCATACACATGTCACTATCAAGTGTATTCACAATTATGAATATATGGTAATTTCATGTATTCATTTCACATTCCTTAATAGTGGAATAACTTATGATGTTGATTAATTCCATGTTGTATGATCCATGTGGTATACTTATGCATGAAATTAACTGCTAAAGAAGGGTGCGCCTTGATAGCACTTAAATTCACTGGGTAAAGTATAGTATCATGATACGTCATGTGAAATGAGTGTTGACTCATGATAATTAATTGGAAATGAGGGTTTACTCATGATTCATGTGCAATGAGGGTTTACTCATGTTCTATGTGAAATGAGACTTGGCTAATGCTAATATCATGTTAAATGTTGTTGACACGGCTTCATGAAATGATTATCTTGATTCATCTGGCCTATATGTTTATGTTTCTCTTTCCCTCCCTTGATATGTCTATTGAATAACATTTATTGTAATATTCATGTAATGAATTATTTAATCCATTATAGGGCATTATAGTTCACCCATTTCTTATGCATATCCTTAGGTTGTCCCATGCAATGTTATGAACGAGTGAATATAGTGATCATGTAAAGGATTTTTTCCATAAGATTGTTTGTTTCATGTTTTAAGTTGTTATGTGATGTTTCTAATCCCCAAAGACACTAGACATTACAATCATCTATGTTGTATTAAGTGAAGGTTTCATGTTACAAATTATGTTAAGTGTAAAATAAAAGTAGGGTTGTCATATTATTTATATAAAATATTTGTTTCACTTTAAATTAGTTTTTTCTTTGAAAATGTCTTAAATTTATTTTAATTTGTTTTTTTTATTTTTCATTTAATATTAATTTTTCTGAAAATAATATATTTAAATCATAATCTGGTAATTTAGTTTATATTTTTCATACCCTCCACTACAACATCATGTTTAAAATGGTATGATATATTCATTTGGATTTTTAGGTTTGGTTTTTTATTGAATATATTATTAACATAAATATATTGAGGTTTCATGTAACAAAATATATATTTTATTTTTCATGTAACAAAATAACAAAACATAAAAAGCAAAAAAATATATAAATTAGATTTATTATAATAATGTATATTAGTAGTAAAAAAATATTAAATATTTATATATATATAATCACATTAAATATAAAAAAATTAGTAAAACTATGTAACTAATAAAATCTAAACATATTATTAAATATTATTTTGTGAAAGTAATGTTTTTTTATCTAAATATAACTAGTTTTTAGAAAGAATAGTCAATATGAAAAATTTATTTTCTATAAAAACTATTGTTCATGACATGTTAGGATTTTATTTTATTATTAATTTGATAATTCAGGGATTTTAATATTTAAAATACAACATCAATTTTTTAATTTTCATAGTGATATTATCATATGATGCGTTTTTACCGATTTTTTTACAAATAGAAAATTTTTAGATGAATAATCAAAATACCAATTTTATTAATACAGACATAATTATGGAACTATTTTTTTCTGAATAAATTTAATGGTTTTTAAAAATAATACTATTATATTATATACTATAAATTTTAATATATCTATTGAAATGCAATTTTTTTTACAATCACATGATCAACCTTTTGAAAACATATATATTATTTTTTAAAAAATGTCTGTTTTACAATTTTGTTATATTTATTATTATATTATGAAATGAAGTATTTAATTTATTTTAACATAAAATAAATACTTTATTACATGAAAATTTATTCAAAACATATTGGTAATTTTAAATTAGTTAATTTGTTGAAATGAATAATCTTTGTTCAAGAATAGGTATTTTTCACTAATCATTGAAAAATATATATATTCTAAAAAATTTTAAAATATCACCGAAAATAAATTTTCATATTTCCAAAATATATTTTTTAATAGTTAAATAATATTTTTCAAAATTTTCTAAAATTATTTTTATAATATGTTTTCTATAAAAAGGTGATAAAAGTAATTATTAAAAAAACATTAACAAAAAAGTGGATTTATTTTTATATTGTCTATAGGAAACTCCAAGGATGAATTTCAAACATTATATTGAACATATAATATATAAATTTCAAAAATATAATCCAAAAACTGTTAATTGTTTATTTTATTCCTTTAAAAGAAATTTTTTCCCATTAAAAGTGTTTTTTTCTGAAAATTATTTTAATTTTTTAGAAAATAAAATATTCACTTCATATATTCATAATTTAGATAATATTGTTCCTACCCTCCAATTCAATATCTAGTTTAAAATTGTACGATTTATTCATTGGGATATTTATTTTTGGTTTAGTTTTTGAAATATATTATTGAACATAAAAATATTGAGGTTACATGTAACAAAAAATAAATTTGTGTATTTTATTTAACAAATAATATAAAACATAACAAACAATAAAAATATATAAAATATATTTTGTATTATAATGTATATTAGTAGTAACAAAATATTGAATATAAATATAAATATTTATTTATTTGTTTATTTAAAAAATCTCATTAAATATAAAATAATTGGCAAAATTTTATTACTAATAAAATCTAAAAATATTATTTCACTTTGTAAATCTAATATTTTTTTATTTTAATATAACAAGTTTTTGAAAGAATAGTTAATATAAGAAGTTGTTTTTTATAAAAACTATTTTTCATGATATGTTATGATTTAATTTTTTTATTAATTTGATAATTATAGTATGTGAATGTATAATAAACAACATCATTTTTTTATTTTTCAAAATGATATTATAATAAGATTAATGTGTTTGTAATTTTCAGAAAAAAAACATTAGTTGAATAATCAAAATACCGATTTTATTAATACTGACACATTTATGAAACTCTTTTTTTATAAAAACATTTAATGTTTTTGGAAAATTTTCTTATTCAATTATATACTATAAATTTTAATATTTTTTTGTAAAATAAAATTTTTAATTTACAATCATATGATCACCATTTTGAAATATTATGTAACATTTTAAAAAAATATGTGTTTTATTGTTTTGTTAAATTAATTATTACATTATGAAATGAATTATTTGATTTATTTTATTATATAATAAATACCATTTTAATGATAATTTTTATTTATAATTAATTTAAATAAATTGAATTTATAATTCAATCTTAATCATAAATCGTTTTTCTTTAAAGTAAACATTTAAGAAAAATACAATTTTGTGAGTATTTTTTAAAATTAAATTTCTATAAGAAATAGAATTTTATTTTCAAAAATATATTTCTTTTTTTTAATAATTTTCTATAATTATCTAACAAAAATTATTTCATTTTTTGTTTTAATTTATAAATTACATAGGTGAAAATAATTTACCCTCGAGAGAACTAAAACACTAAACGTGAGTTATCATAGAAGTAATAAGAATAAAATATTTAACACATTTGTTTTTTAAAATTAAAGGTTAAATTGATATTATTTTGTATCCAATAAATTAATTATCATTTTTCATTCCCTTTTCTTGAGAGTTATGTTACCTTATTGAATATTTTTGAGTATTTAATAAAATTTCACTAATTGAAATATATAAAATGGTCAATTTCTCCTCATATTAATTCTCATAAAACCCCATTTTTCAATCATTATTTCTTTAATAAAACATTTATAAACACCAATATACTTTAATTAAATTCATTTAATTTTAAAATATCAACTGTCAATGGTTTAAACCCCTTCCAAAAGGAAATAATCCAATATGTGAGGCGTAACTTCATAATCCTCTACCTCATTCTCGATACCTTTACAATTTATTTTCTATTTTGATTTTCACATAACCATATTAAAATGATAAATTAACAATATTTTTATATTGGTATGTTGCTATTATTATTTTATAATAGTAAACAACCCATAACCATTCTATTAATAAATACAAAAGTGTGAATCATGTGTTTTGCGGATTATCACCTCCAAAAAAATTGGGTTTCCTTATCAACCATAAATGTAGTATCGAAATAGCGAATATAAAATAAACTAATTATATATATATTGGATATTATAAATTCTTTGCTGATAAATAACATTACACTTTTCAATAATATATGAAATATTAAATCGTTAACCATGTGTACATGAGGACTACTACCTCCGTGGTAAGATTCATCACCTTTTTTCATTTCATCACAACCTTACATGGGAGACTAGGATAATGGTTTCAATGAAAAAATATTATTATTATGATAAAACTATGTGAATTATAGTAAAAATTAGAGAAACAATTATTGTAATTATTATAAATAATCATCATAAGGTCAATCATTTAAAATAAGATCACTTTGAAGAAATGTAATTAATTGATATTACCACATTTTTTTATATCCAATAAGTAGTAAAATTAATATTGAAAAATTATAATTTATAAAAAAATAGAAACACTAAATGTTATAACTATTATACTTTTGTAATTATATTATAAATAAGTTATCTCATAATCATCGATAATCATAATATTTTCATGTTTTGGTCAGTTTTACCACATACATGATGTAGACCCCGGAAAACGCGTTCCTGAAATTTTCCAAATGCTTCCATACACGATCCAGGATCGTAGAACTTTTCTTAAGCTTCGATTTGGTAGGTCGTAGGGCCCGAACGGAGTTACGGATTAGGAGTTATGGACGTTTGAAGTTGGGCTGGAAATCTGATTCGCGAAGCCCATTTGCGAAGCCCCCCTCAGTGATCGTGGAGCGCCGCCACGATGTAATGAGGCGGGAGGCTCCGTGAACCCGTTTGACGTTCGCGATGCACCGCGAAGAAACCTTGCGAAGCACTGATGCGATGCACTGATGTGGAGCACCCGATCATCGCGGTCTCACGAATCTCCGGAGGCGGTAACTCTCCGCGAACGAATTTGACGTTCGCAAGCCCGCCGCGAAGCTCCGGAGGCAGTACCTCTCCACGAACGAATTTTACGTTCGCGAGCGTGCCGCAAAGCTCCTGAGGCGGCGCGGGAGTTCTGCTTCACGGCGCCCCTTGCCTATAAATACCCAACTCACCCCCCTTCTCCAAAAGGACGGCCACGGCCACTTCGCCCCTTGGGCGGCTGAGCGGAGCTCCGCATTGCGGCTCCGCGAATCCATGCTCCGCTAGCAGCTTCCTTCGCGTTGCTGCTCCGCGAGCGGAGGATCCGCGAGTCCATGCTCCGCGAGCCTATGCTCTGCGATGCTGCTCTGTAATGCTGCTCCGTGAGACCGAGCTTCGCGAGAGCCCATGCTCCGTGATGCTGCTCCGTGAGACCAAGCTCCGCGAGACCCATTCGCTCCGTGAGACCCCTTTTCTCCGCGAGACCCCTTTGCTCCGCGAGACACCTTTGCTCCGTGAGAGACCATTGCTCCGCGAGGCCATGCTTCGCGAAGCGACTTCGCGAAGACCTATCCTTCGCGAGGATCCTACCTTCGCGCCCACTGGTCCATACCGCGGCAGCTGCGCCCCCGCACCCCCGCTCGGGGTCACTGCTGGGCTACAGCCCCGGCCCTCCGGGCCGGTCCCTTCGCAACCGTCACAGACCCCCATGAAAATTGGAGAGTCGCACTACGATCTTTTCGGGCCGGGACGTTGGGATTTTCCATTGCGTACTTATGCGCTCCCACCTTCCACCTGTGGAATACCATGATTTGAGATACTCCTCCACACACCATGAAACACCTTGAGTTGACATATTCCTCTTGGTTTCATTCCATGTCGTGAGTTGAGATTCTCATCATCAATTCCCCAGGTACCTTGAGTCGAATCATTCCTCAGGAAACTCCTCAAAACCCAATCACTTGGCTCCTATGCCAGGTTGAACCAGAAAGGGCCACCCTTGCGTAAGTCCCAAAACCAACCATTTCTAGGCACCTTCTGCCTAATAGTCCTATCTACATTACTATAAACTATAGTAATCCCTATGTGCCAAACATAGGATGCCTCTCGCTTCTAACGAGAGATTCCTTGTGCTCCAAGCATAAGATGCCAATAGTCCTATCTACAAGACTATAAACTGTAGTACTCCCTATCTAACAAACGATAGGATGCCTCTCGCCCAATACGAGATATGCCTCATGCTCCAAGCCTGAGATGATAATATTCCTATCTACAAGACTATAAACTGTAGTACTCCCTATCTAACAAACGATAGGATGCCTCTCGCCCAATACGAGAGATGCCTTATGCTCCAAGCGTAAGATGCTCAATGCCATGACTACAGTGGCATGATTCCGATGCCCCTTGGGATTATCCCGCTTGTGCACCAGTGCATAGGTGATTACCTCAATCCGCTAGTGATTTGGGATGCCCTCATGGCCAGACATGAGGAAGACATTACGGGAAGATTCCTAGCGTAAGCCCCAATCACCACTGCCGCTCCACAGCGGCACCCGGGCAGCTTTCTAGCGTAAGCCCCATTCACCATTGCCGCTCCGTAGTGGCACCTGGGTAGCTTTCTACCGTAAGCCCCATTCACCATTTCCGCTCCATAGTGGCACCCGGGAAGCTTCCTCGTGTAAGCCCCATCCACTGTTGTGATCCCAATCAACGGTAAGCTGTTGATATCCCATTGCAGCAGTAAGCCGTTGACAACTCTATCCAGCAGTAAGCCATTGTGACCCAATACAGCGGTAAGCCGTTGTGCCCCCATTTAGCGGTAAGCCATTCACATCCTTATCCAGTGGTAATCCGTTCACACCCAATCCAATGGTAAGCCGTTGAAACCCCCAATCGGCGGTAAGCTGTCTTCAGAAGACTACGTGGTCTTTGATCCATGTCAAGGCATGGTACATAAGAAGCCTCTTCAAGGCTCAATCTCGAAATCATCATCATCCTTTTCCATGGGCCTCCATCCTGGAGTAAGTCCCAACACCATGGGCCGCCTAACGCGTAAGCCCCTCTTCGCTTCTCACGGATGCATCCTTCGCGACGTGATCGTCAGGTCCTTGCAACCTCTTGTTTCTCACACCGAGTATGACTCACGTGGGCTTAGAGTGAGCACTGACCCTGAATCCCCATCCCAGCGAACTATGAGGACTTTGATCCATGTCAAGGCATGGTACGTAGGAATCCTCCAGGAGGTTCAAGCCACATTGCTCGGTCGCTCATTCACGTCGAGTTTCTCCTTCGTCCAGCATGACGTTAAACTGTATGCCCCTCCCTTTGTCCTGCATGACATTAAACTGCACACCCATTCCCACCTGAACTACGAGGTCTTTGATCCATGTCAAGGCATGGTATGTAGGATGCCTTTTAGAGGTTCAAGCCCACCACTCATTGGACCGAGGCCCACTTTCACGTCGGTTCGCCGATAAAGCCCCACCTGAACTACGAGGTCTTTGATCCATGTCAAGGCGTGGTACGTAGGAAGCCTCCACGAGCTTCAAGTCCACCCACCATCCGGTCATTCCGACCTCATTTATGTTGGTTCGCTGACACCCACCGCCCGTCGTTTATTCACGTCAGGGTTCACTATCGTCCCGAAGGACGTTAAACTGTATTCCATCAACTTTGAACTACGAGGACTTTGATCCATGTCAAGGCATGGTACGTATGAAACCTTCCTGAGGTTCAAGCCCACCACTAGTGGACCCACGAGTCTACTTTCACGTCGGTTCACCGATGAAACCCTTTGAACTACGAGGACTTTGATCCAAGTCAAGGCATGGTACGTAGGAATCCTTCTATAGGTTCAAGACCACCATCCATCGGACCAAGGTCCACCTTCACGTCGGTACGCTGACGATGCCCATTAGACCAAGGTCCACATTCACGTTGGTTCACGGACGACGTCCATCGGACCAAGGTCCACCTTCACGTTGGTTCGCCGGCGCCATCCCGAACTACGCGGACTTTGATTCCCCACCATGGGGATACGTAGGAAGCCTCTTCAAGGCTCAAGCCCAACTTCACTGTCGCCCCTGCGATGGTCCCATTTCATCCCCATCCACTTCATTCATCCATCCATCACCCATCTTGATTCTCACCCGGGCCGTCACATCCCGGTGGGATCATGCCATCCACCTCCTCGCTGCTCCTAGCAGCACATGGGCCGCTTTCCACTTGTAAGCCCCATCATATCTCCAGGTCGTTGTCCTCTACGTACACCCCGATTCATCACCCTTTCGAACTACATGGGTTTTGATCCCCATCCTCTATACAGGGTACGTAGGAAACCTCCAAGAGGTTCAATCCCAGCCAATGGTAATCCATGGTGTCCCCCCATCTTGGGGTGCACATCCCTTGATCCACCCTCAGTGGTGTCCAGATCATCCATTACGGTGTGACATCTCCCCTCTATGGGGCACACCACTATCGATCCGTCTCTATGGGACGTTCTGATCAGCCTCATTCCATCTCCGCAAGATGTTAAACTCACGACCTACCTCGTGATAAACATGAGATGCCTGAGGAAAAAATCGGATGACACGCCTTTGGTGTAACCGTCTCTACTAGACGTTAATCTTGAAACATACCTTGTGTTAAACACGGAAAGATGAGGAAAACCTCAGATACATTCCTCGGGTTATGAACCCTTGAGATTCCCTCTTATGAGGAAGAATACAGGTTCCCCTATGTCCACGCACCCATAGATGCCCCGACATACCTGATGTTTCCGTCTACTCCGATCGAAGGTCGCTACCATGTCAATAGCCTATGGAATGTCTTGATGGATGTACTGTAATTAACCGGCGTCAATGAAGATATGGAACCAGGAATGAGATTCACGAACAACGTATTAAATCTATTGGGGAGACCCGGACTAGGTGATGAGTTATGAGGAGGAATCCATGGAAGGAAGAACTGACATCCCATCATCCCGTTTCGATCAAGGAGAAAATGTCCCTGAACAAGGAACGAATGTCGCCCGCCTTTAGAAAGCGGGAATGCGAGGCAACAGCTGCGCGTCCTCCACGGACGGATGCGCTCACCCCAGCGAAAGCGCCGGAAACACATGAATAATGTTTTGAAATTATATCATGGATGATTATTAAAAATAATTTAGGGTATAATATGTTATTAATATAAAATGTTTATTATTTATTATTTATTCTAATTAGACAACAACATTTAACCCATTAATTATGAAAACTCACTTTGTTGGTTCAAAATCACAATAAACGTTGGTTGTTCTTATTCACTTCAATGATAAAGATTACAGTACATATAAAAGGTAATATAAAATTTAAAAATTATTATACATAATCTATTTTGGTAAAAATAATAATCTATGAATGATTAACATTAAAAGAATTCAAAATATCAATATCAATCATACGAAACATCTATAAACGGAAAATATTATAAACACTTAATGATGGAATATTGGAGAAAAACTAATATAAATTTATAATATATTATTATAATTGTATATAATAAATATTTCTATTTATTAACATAATTAAAAATAGTATGTTATGATAGTTTTGTGTTTTGTATAGGATGTTATAGGAAATATGATTAAGAAAGGAAAAATGTATGTGTTTATTTTTTATAAAATTTTAATGCTTTGAGACATGTATATGAAATAAAATAAGTATATTTTCCATTGGTGTCAATGTTTTCCTTGTAAAGACTCGGAAATTCCATGGATTTTTTTAAATACATGGGAATTTTATGAGTCCGTGAAAATTTATGGCACTTGATTCTAAGGCCCGGTGTGCCCAGAATCAATTTATGATGTTTTTTTCTGGTACGTTCAGTAAACATACAAGCATGGTTTTATAACTTTTGAACCGGTGCTCGGAATTGAAATCTGAGGGCACCATTGAACTCGCAACACCAGTATTTTCTTAATAAGGGTTTCGCCTCATTGGAAGATGGTCGAGAATGGAAGACAGATTTTTGGGTTTTAAATAATGTTAAATAAATATAAGTGTTAGCTTATTTTTATTTTTGAGGTTGTCAAAACCTCCAAGAGGTGGTTAGTGGTGGGGGCCACCACACCCTAACCTCCCATATGAGGTTGTGGTAGTGGGTCCCACCCGCATATAACCTCCCTTGGGAGGAGATCTGGGGTGGGGACCACACGAGCATTAAACCACCTTTACTCCACATAAAGGGGGAGAAAACTCTTCACCTTCCCCACCATTTAATTAAGCCAACTCCAAAAATTTAATTAAGTGAGATAACTAATTTAATTAAAACACATTTTGAATTATTTTGAATATTTTGGCCAACAAATTAAATAATGGGTCTGCTTAAACAATTATTTTTTGTTGGCAGTTCATTTGGTAGAACATTGAGAAATGGCTTGGAAGAACTTGGAGAACCTTTGGAGAAACTAATTCTACAAAAAAGAACGATCTTCAACCATGCCAAAAGAGAAGGAGTCGACCGCGAATAATTCCATCTTTGACTTTGTCACCTCCGAACACTCATCCGCCAACAACAGATACCATCTTCTCTTTCCGAATTTGACGAATCCACACCTGCCTTTCTGCGACTTCATCCACGATCAACAAATACGAGGTAGGGGATTTAAGTTGATTTTGTTTCCATTCTATTTCGTTCAATTTTTGGAATATGTTATGCCGATTGATATCAACGTAACGTGGAGGGCTCAGACCGCACGAACACCGCCCGACCCTCCCCCATTTGATTGTTCTTGTTTCCTTATAATGGTGGCGGCGGCGCAATGGCACCGCTGAAAGAGTGGACCACATAAGAGCAACGCGATAGGCGTCAGGCTGACCACAATGAAACCGGTGGTGCATGGCCGCCAGGTCGCCGTATGGGCGCGGCACTGCCGTGCCACGTGAATGAAAAGGGGGTCATGGCCAGGTTGGGTCGCGACGAAAGGGTGTGGAATCATCGTGCTGCACGGAGGAGGAGAGTCGTGGCCAGGGAGGGTTGCGGTGGAGGGGCATGATGACATCACGCCACACGGAGAAGAAAAACCGTGGCATCGTCGTGCTGTGGCACATGAGACGAAACGGCTGACATAGGGCCGACCCTCGGTGGTGCGAAACCGGCTTGCCCCTCGGCCATCCGGATAAGGATGGACCCCCGAGTCCCACGGGATACTGAACCATCACCTAACATTAGTTCTGTTCAGATGTCAGGGGGCGCGACACCCCCCCCCCCCACATGTGGCTAGGGTGGGCCCCGCAGGCCACCGCCAATCACTGGCAGGCCGGAACACGCGGACCGCTCGCTGGCCACGCGGGCCGCCAGCTGGCCACGAGGGCCACTGGTAGGCCACGTGGGCCGCAGGGCCATCCTCTCGGGCTGAAAAGACCCCTTGGGTCGGGCCTCCCCCTCGGGCCGGGCCACCCTCGGGCCGAGTCAGACTGGCGGACCGGGTCAGACCCCAGTCCAAACCCATTTGATCTGAACACATCATTATGCCCATAACATGGGATACAGGTGTCCGATCGAAGAACCGTCTATGGATATGGAAAGATTGGATCTAGATGGTTCGTTTGGCATACCCCACGTGTGGTTTGAACATAGTTGGGGTACATTCAGGTTAGTTTGAACCTAAAATCCAAACGGTCCCCTATAACAGAAATGACAATAACTCACAGATCGGGCGTCCGATCAACACACCGTCTGTTGTGTTGAGACCCCTATGATGAGGCAGACCTTCGATATACATCTACAGGATACATTATGACAGTTGTAGTATTGAACAGTAGCTCATTGAGCAAATCCCCCCAGAGACGAGCTAGCGGAATACAAAGACCTAATATGTGTATGATACCTAACGACTACTGACCTTTCGACTAGACCAGTGGGGAGCGCCTCTGTGTGATTCTGGAGACCCCCAGTGGGGGGAACCACTATGTGATGCCATAGACCCATGGTACTCTACAGGAGAAGTACCTCAGCAGGCTACGAGGGGGAGCGCCTCTGTGTGAGCGCGGCAAACCCACAGTGGGGAGCGCCTCTCTATGACGCAGTAGACCCACGATACTCGATAAGAGGAGTACCATAGTATTCCAGGAAGGTGGTAAGATCCCATGTGTGATGAAAAAGGCCCACTGTACTCGATAGAGGATGAGTACACCATCCGCAGACGTTTCGACAGTGTGACTTGGGATGTTACTTGATACTACCCCTAGAATAAAATCCTGGTTTTGAGCTGAGTCAATGACTTTTTTGTTTTCTACATGATTGAGATGGGTTATTTGATAACTTAGGTATTATTATGGCCATATACCTAAGTAATGGTTATTTGTCAATTTATAACTTTGTGGTCTATCCTTGTTGGATTTTGTGAGACCTAGAGGGTCTTGGGGTCCCTACTAAGTATCGTTATACTCACCCCAGCACGGGCTATACCAGAACCTCATTGTTATGGTTTCATACGACGGACAACACTGACTGAGGTAGAGAGTAGAAGGACTGGACGGTACCCGGAGGTGGACCACTCGGGTTGACCATGCACGGAGCAGACGGACGAATGTGGAGTGCTGAGGAGGGCATTTGTACCTACCCTTCAGGTAGGAACCCCAGAGGATGACCCAGTAGTTTCTTTACTTTCCATCAGTTGTACTTGTATTTCTATTGTACATGTAATTTCATGTTGGGCTTGTATTTCAGTCCCCTCTACTTTTTAGCACTCTTTTGTGTACAGATTTGTTTAGTGTTTTATTTCCAGCACACACTATGCTGTGTGCGTTTCAGTTTATAATGAAAATGCCTTCCCAGTTTAGGGATTTACGCCTTTGGTGCTAGTCGCCAGCCCCTGGCCTATGGAAGGTGGGCTTGGGGTTGTCACGATATGGGCTCTAGGGGATGGGTCATGACAAATTGGTATCAGAGGAGTCGGTTCTACCACATAACATAGGACTGTGATCATTCCTTTCTATGAAGAAATAGTGTTAAAGGTACTAAGAGTGGTTTTCAGTTAAGGGAGTCCAGTGTTAGTGGAGGCAGCCGATGTATCCATACACCAGGACCCAGACTTCTGATTTCTGACTCAGTACATGAAAACACTGATTGTGTGTGTTACTTCAGTAGTTTTTCATTAAGTCAGCACAACCGAGTCAGCTCACCAGGTATAAATATTTTGATTGTGTCACATCTATTTATTTCAGGATGCCTCCCCACAGAGCCCTGAGATTCATATGCTCTGACAGCCCACTGAGCAACGAGGCCTCGGTGTAGGGCCCATTACCAGTAGAGGCAATATAGGTACCACATTCTGTTGGGCCACTGATGCCACTAGCAACAATAGCAGATGATTCACACCGCTTGAGCGTGTCACATGAGTTCCAGTCCCAGAGGCCACCTAGGTTCTAGGGTGAGACAGACACACAGGTAGCAGAGGATTGGCTGGTGGATGTGGTGAGAGTCTCTATGCTAGTAGGGACACCAGTAGAACTCATGGTGATCCTTGTTCTGAGTCTCTTTCAGGCAACAGTAGGAAGATGGTAGATCCTGATGCTCCAGGTGCACGATGAGGTGACAATACTCTGGATAGACTTTGAGAGCATGTTCCATGTAGAGATTGTTCCAGCGACCCTACGAGTGGTCTAGATATAGGAGATACTTCATCTGCAGCAGGGCATCATGACAGTAGCACAATACTATGCAAGGTTAACCGACCTCTTGCACTACTCCACAGATATGGTATGGGACCCATTCTTGAGGTCTTGAACCTTCGAGTAAGGGATCAGGCGAGAGATCATAGCATCGATGATCTTTCTCAGAATCCCGATGGAGGCGGGGGTTATAGAGTGATCCCTCCTAGCGGAGAGCTTCCTTACTGAGCAGTCTTTTGTAGTGATACCCACCACTAGTCGACATGCAGCAGAGTCTTCTGTAGCTAGAAGTAGACATATGACGTAGAGGTCCAACAAGACCAGATCCATAGGATGATGACTGCATGACTTGGGATCAGATGTTCGGGGCACCCAGGGCAGTGACATATATTCCAGGAGCAGACAGTGTTACTCATTTGATAGACATTGTCACATGGCTCATGATTGTTCGACCCGCCATTCAGACGATCAGTAGACAGTTGAGGGACCTCCTAGTCAGAGGCAAAGGCTTGATCGAGGTGATCTTCATGGAATATGATGACATGGTAGAGGAGATGGTCGAGCAGCTGGCAGTGGACAACATTATGAGGTGCTACCACAACCACCACCAGGAGGACCACCCTGACCGTAGAGATCAGGTGGACAGAGGAGAACTCACCTTCAGGCAGCTGAGGCATACAACTATGGTGCTCTAGAGATGATTCGCGGTACTATCTGTGTCTACTCCACCTTAGCTGTAGTTCTCATAGGCATATGATCTAGTCATTCATTCATAGATACTGCCCTCATTCGGAGCTCAGAGATTCTAACGGAGCCATTGGCTCGATCCTTGTGGCTAGAGACTCGTACGGGAGCATACTCAACGACTACGCACTGGTGCCGACAGTGTTAGAATACTCTAGGAGGCGAGAGCTTCGGCTGGGATCTCCTCGTAGATGCATCGAGGCCTTACGAAATCATCTTGGTTATGGACTGGTTATCTAGAGTCCATGCTCAGATTGACTATATTAGGTGCAAAGTGTGGTGTGTCTGCACTGATGAGAATATGTTAACCTTTATCGGCGAGAAGGTAACATATGCATCACAAGATGGACTTACTCAAAGGAGGGTGTAGTCGGTCACTCACCAGTTGGCTTGCCTTACCCTCTAAGCAGTTGATGTAGAGAGTCTGATTTATCCTTTAGTGGTGGACCAGTACGCCGATGTTTTTCATAATGATGTCCCAAGACTACCTCCTCACCGAGAGGTGGATTTCTACATTGACCTAAACCCTGGGACGACACTGATATCTAATCTAGCATATCATATGGCTCCTGATTAGCTTCATGAGCTATGGGTACAGTTGGAGGACTTTCAGGGGAAGGGATTCATCCAGCCCAGTGTTTCTCCCTAGGAAGACCTAATTCTATTCACCAAGAAGGTGGATAAGAGGTTGCAGATTTTTATTGACTACCGTCGCGTGAACTAAGTGACTGTGAAGAACAATTACCTTCTCCCAAGGATTGACGACCTCATTGATCAACTCAAGGGAGAACGGTGGTTCTTGAAGATAGACCTCAGATCAGGCTATCACCAACTCAGAGTTCGAGATGGGGATGTGTTGAAGACGGCCTTCAGGTGTCAGTATAACCATTATGAGTTTTTGGTTATACCCTTTGGCATAACAAATCCTCCAGTGGTGTTCATGTGTCTCATGAACATTATTTTCCAGCCTTATCTCAATCACTTTATCATGGTCTTTATCGACGACATTTTGATCTACTCGACTACTGATGAGGAGAAAGCAAACCATTTGCAGGTAGTATTGTATACACTCTGATAGAACCAGATTTATGGTAAGCTCTCGAAGTGCCAGTTTTGGATTCAAGAGGTTCACTTCTGGGGTCAAGTCATCTAGGAGGCTGGATTTGTAATAGATCTAGTGAAGATTGAGTTCGTACCTACTCAGGATCCACCCGGGAGTGTGACAGAGGTACATAGTTTCATGGTCTTGGATGGATACTACCAGAGATTCGTTCCAGACTTTTCCAGAGTTGCGGTGTCACCATCAACCTTGTCAAAGAAGAAGTAACCCTTCATGTGGTCGGACAGATGCCAACATAGCTTTTAAGAGCTAAGGCAGAGGCTGAATAGTTACCCCATTCTGAGGCTTCTAGAGGAAGGCATAGGGTACGTAGTCTACTGCAACACATCAGGGACCGGACATGGGTGTGTCCTAATGAAGGAGCGAGTTGTGATCGCATATGGTTTTAGGCATCTGAGACAGCATGAGCAGAACTACTCTACCCTTGACTGGATATAGAAGTAGTGGTCTTCACCATGAATATGTGCAAAAACTATCTAATTGGTGAAAATTTTACCATGTACTCTGATCACTGGAGTCTCAGGTATATCTTCTCTCATAATGACCTGAACCTGAGATAGTGGCGATGGCTTGAGTTCCTCCAGGACTATGAATTATATATAGTCTATATTCCTGGGATGTGTAACTTTGTTGCGGATTCACTCAATAGGAGATCTGGTATTCATCTACTAGGAGAGGCGACAGAGTAGTTGTCTACCTTAAAGATATCCTTTGTGGATAGGGATGGAGCAGCCTATCTACAGTCTCTTATAGTCGCTCCTCTAATTTGTCAGTGAGTCAGACAGGCACAACATGGGGACGCTGACTGCGAGACACGACGTGCTCAGATTTCCACAGGGTAGGCAGCTGAAGGATTTTATGAAGGTGGGGAGCACATCATCCTCTTCCAAGGACGTACCTTGGTACCAGTTTCACTTCAGGAGGATGTGTTGAGGGATTTCCACACTTTCCCTTTAGTTGTACATCAAGGAGTGGCAAAGATGTACCAAAACCTTAGACGACAGCATTGGTGGCTAGGTATGAAGAAAGAGGTTGTAGATTTTGTCTCAAGGTGCCTCACTTGTCAGCAAGTGAAGGCAGAGCACCAGGTACCAGTAGGCTTGGTTCACCCATTAGTGGTCCCAGAGTGGAAGTGGAATGGGATATCCATGGACTTTGTTATGGGTCTTCCACATACATACATGAGTCATGATTCGATATAGGTGATCACTGACCGACTCACTAAGTCATCCCACTTCCTACTAATCAGAGGATAGGGCTCAGTAGAGAGCTTGGGATGCATCTATGTGAATGAGATTGTGCGTTTACATGGAGTACCTTCTTCTATTGTCTCCGACCGTGATGAAAGGTTTACTTCATGGCTATGGAAGGGGTTGTAGGAGGATTTCAAGAACATAGATTCTCTTGGGCACCAACATCCTTCCTCAGACAGA
Organism: Viscum album; assembly: GCA_963277665.1. NCBI lineage: Eukaryota > Viridiplantae > Streptophyta > Magnoliopsida > Santalales > Viscaceae > Viscum > Viscum album. Next base: position 1,330,329,004 of record OY728165.1, on the reverse strand, counting down.
TGGCCAGACTGAGCGGACCATCCAAACCCTCGAGGACATGCTCCGCGCATGTGTCCTCGACTTTGGTCATAGATGGGAGGATCACTTACCTTTGGTGGAGTTTTCCTACAACAACAGCTATCACTCCACCATCGGTACGTCAGCCTTTGAAGACTCAAATGGTCGACCATGAAGATCACCACTATGCTGGAAAGACCCAGGGGAGTCAGCACTAGTGGGACCAGATATGGTACAAGCTACTCTGAAGAAGATGTAGATTATCTAGGAGCGGATGAAGACTGCACAGAGAAGGCAGAAGTCATATGCTGGCAAGATAATGAGGCCTATGGAGTTCGAGGATGGAGACCTAGTCTTTCTACGGGTCTCACCTTGACGAGGTCTACAGAGACTTGGCAGAGGCGGCAAGTTATCTCCGTGATTCATCGGATCCTTACAAGTCCTCAGCAGAGTAGGTGAGGAGGCTTACCGCTTATCTCTTCCACCCCAGTTGCATCGGGTGCACGATGTCGTCCATGTATCCCAGGTGAGGAGATACGTGCATGACCCTTCCCACATCATCGACCACAGGAAGCTGGACATTGATGACGAGGCGACTTTCACGGAGGTTCCAGTGGAGATTGAGGATAGACAGAAGTGGGTCTTGCGTGGATGGTCTATACCTCTGTTGCGCATACGCTAATAGCACAGGAACCTCCAAGAGAGCACATGGGAGAGGGAGGCTCAGATGCGTGATCAGTACCCCCATTTGTTCTCTTAGTTCGAGTTGTAGCTTTAGGGGACGTAAATCCATAATGTGGGGAGAATGTAAAGACCCGGAAATTTGGTGGAATTTTTTTTAAATACATGGGAATTTTATGAGTCCGCGAAAATTTACGGTGCTTGATTCTGAAGCCCGGTGTGCCTGGAATCAAGTTATGAGATTTTGTTTTGGTATGTTCAGTAAATGTACGAGCGGGATTTTATTACATTTGAACCAGTGCTCGGAATTGAATTTTGAGGGCACCGTTGAACTCACTGCACTGGTATTCACTTAAGAAGGCTTTCGCCTCTACGACAGATAGTCGAGAATTGAAGTTAGATTTTGGGGTTTTTAATAATGTTAAATAAAAATAAGTGTTAGCTTATTTTTATTTTTGAGGTGGTTAAAACCTCAAAGAGGTGGTGAGTGGTGGGGGCCACCACTCCCTAACCTCCCATGGGAGGTTATGGTGGTGGGGCCCACCTGTACATAACTTCCCTTGGGAGGATATCTTTGGTGGGGACCACACCGTCATTAAACCACCTAAACTCCCCATAATGGGGGAGAAAACTCTTCACCTTCCCCAACATTTAATTGAGCCAACTCCACCCATTTAATTAATTGAGATAACTCATATAATTAAATCTCCTTTTGAATTATTTTGAATATTTTGGCCAAGAAATTATATAATGGGTTATCTTAACCCATTATTTTTGGTTGGCAATTCATTTGGTGGACCATTGAGAATGGTCTTCGAAGAACTTGGAGAACCATTGGAGAAACTAATTCTCCAATGAAGAATGATCTTTAATCGATCCAATAGAGAAGGAGTAGACTGCGAAGAATGCCATCTTTGACTTTTCCACCTCCAAAAGCTCATCCACCAATGATAGATATCCTCCTCTTTTTCTGACTTTGACGATTCGACGCCCGCCTTTCCGTGACTTCGTCAACGATCAACAAATACGAGGTAGGGTATTTGAGTTTATTTTGTTTCTATTCTACATCATTCAATTTTTGGAATAGGTTATGCCAATTGATATCAACGTAACATGGAGAGCTTAGACCGCACAAACATAGCCCGACCCTCCCCCATTTGATTGTTCTCATTTGTTGACGATGACGATGACGACACAATGGCGCCGCCGGGAGAGTAGACCACAGTGGAGCATCACGACCGGCGTCGGGCCAGCCTCAATGAAACTGGCGGCACAAGGCCGCTGGGTCGCCGAAAGGGCGTGGCATCGCCGTGCCGCACGGATTAGAAGGGGGTTGCGGCCAGGCCGGGTAGCAGCGGAAGGGCGCAGCACCGTCGCGCCGCATGAAGATGGAGGGCCACCACCTAGGCGGGCCATGGTGGAGGGGTGTGTCGCCAACATGCCCCATAGAGAAGCAGAACCTCGGTGGAGTAGCCGAGATGTACGGCATCGGGCTGGCCACTGGTGGTTCGGAACCGGCTGGCCGCTCTGCTAGGCGGACAAGGCGGGACCCCCTGGTCCCGCGGGATACTAAACCAGAGCCTACCGCCATTTATGTTTGGATGTTAGGGGTACGCGACACCCCCCCCCCCCCCCCCCACATGCTGATAGGGTGGGACACGCAGGGTGCCGCCAGCCGCAGGCTGGCCAGAATACGCGGGCTGCTAAATGGTCACGCGGGCTGCCAGCTGGCCACGCGGGCCGCCAGAAGGCCATGCAGGCCGCCGGGCTGCACTCTCGGACTAGGCCGCCATCTTGAGCTGGGCCGCCCGCTCGGGTTGGGGTGCCCCCTCGGGTCGGGCCGCCCTCGGGCCAGGCCGTCCTCGGGCGGGGTCGGACCCCAGTCTGAACTCATTTGATCTAAAGACACCTTTACACCCATAACGTGGGATACATGTGTCTGATCGACGAAACATATGTGGAGATGGAATGGTTTGGGCGAGACAGTTCTTTTGGAATACCACACTTAAGGTTTGGACACAGTTTGGGTATGGTTGAGTTGGTTTGAACCTAAAATCGAACCGGGCCCCTGGAACAGAAATGCCAATAACTCACAGACCAGGCATCAGATCGACGCGCTGTCTGTTGTGTTGAGACCTCTATGATGAGGAGGACCTTTGAGATACTTCTACACAAGACTTCGTGACAGTTGGAGTATCGACCAGTAGCTCTTAGAGGGGATCCTCCCAAAGACAAGTGAGCAGAGTACGGAGACCTAGTAGCTAGATGATACCTGATGGTTTCTGACCTTTCGACACGGAGTGTTTCGACTAGCCTAGTGGGGAGTGCCTTTGTGTGACACAGCATACCCATAGTGGGGAGCGCCTCTGTGTGATGCAGAAGACCCATGGTACTCGATAGTGGGAGTACCTCATCAGGCTACGAGGGGGAGTGCCTATGTGTCAGCGCGGTAGACCCACTGTGGGGAGCGCCTCTATGTGAAGCAACAGACCCAGGGTACTCGATAGGAGGAGTTCCACAGTAGTCTAGGAAGGATGGAAGTGCCTCTATGTGATGCGGAAGGCCCAATGTACTAGATAGAGGATGAGTAAACCATCAGCTGAGGTTCCAACAGTGTGACTGCGGAGGTTACATGATACTACCCCCTTGAATAAATTCCTGGTTTTGAGTGGAGTCAATGACCTTTGTGTTTTCCTCATGATTGAGATGCGTTATTAGATAACTTATGTATATGTATGGGAATATACCTAAGTAATGGTTATCCTTCGATTTCATACTTTTTGTTTTATCCTTTTTGGATTTTGTGAGACCTTGAGGGTCTCGGGGTCCCTACTGAGTGTCGTTATACTCACCCTTATACGGGCTCTGCCCGCACCTCGTTGTGTTGGTTGCAGATGATGGGCCATGCTAACTGAGGCAAATATTAGCAGGACTGGATGGTACCCGTAGGTGGTCCACTCAGTGTGACGGTGCATGTAGCAGACAGTTGGACGTGGAGTGCTAAGAAGGCCATTTTTACCTACCCTTCATGTAGGAACCCCGGAGGATGACCCAGTAGCTGCTTTACTTTTCTTCAGTTGTACATAAATTTTTGTTGTACTTGTACTTTCCTATTGGTCTTGTATTTCCGGCCCCACTACTTTTCAGAAGCCTTTTGTATAAGGCTTTGTTTAGGGTTTTACTTTCAGCACATACTCTGTTGTGTGTGTTTTAGTTTATAAAGGCAATTACTTCCCAGTTTAGGGATTTACACCTTTGGTGCTAGTGGACAACCCATGGCCTATGGAAGGCGGGTGTGGGGTAGTCACGATACGGGCCCCGGGGGATGCGCCGTGACAATATTAGTGTAAATTTTGGTCAATATTATATGGAATTTCATGATATTAAATGATCTTTTGAATTTTATACATCTAATGACCCAAATAAATTCATTGGGTCATAATATATCATTATTGATTATAATATTTAAGGACTGATAAATTATAAAAAAATTAATATGTTATAAATTATTTCCACATTAATTTATTTTGAAATCATGGCCTACATAATAAATTCTTCCTTTTTGATTCAATTGTTTCAATTTTATGCATTTTTTAAGGTTAATTCATTTTTCATTAAATTTATTTATCTTCAATGTCCACATTTTTAAATTCCATCAATGTTCTCCATTACCAAGTCAAAACTCAAATTATTTTTATTTACAATTATTAATTTATTACACCTTTTCAATTTAAAATAAATATTTTTCATTATTACTAGCAACTTGTATTTTCAACAATATTATATCATCTTGTTTAATTGGGTTTTATTTCATTAAATAATAAAAGGATTCATTTTCAACACCAAATAATATTCTGGAAAAATTTATAACTCATTAAAATATTACATTACTAAATATAATTCTTATATATAAATGTTTTCAAAGTATTCTCACTTTCTCTCTTTGAAAATGTTATTTATTTTTGATGTCTTCATTATTTACGAATCTTTTAAATGTGTTTATTTCAATAGATTTTCAATTTTATTTTTCTAGTAATTGTATCTTTATAGGTATCATTTACTTGAAAATCATTATAATATATTTTTCATAAAATATTTTCATTTACATTCTCAATAAACAAAATTATTTTTATATTATAATTGTAATATTATTAAATATGATTTTGAAAATATTTTATTTTTAATTTTAATTTTTACTCTAATGACTTCCCCCCAGAAGTAATGTTTTAAACATCATACATATATTATTCTTTTATTACTAATTTTTGGAAATTAAATTTTTAAAACTTCTTCATCCATAAGTACCTGTTATTGTAAATTTTTAAGAATGAAAATATTTTTCGAAGTGATATTTATATTATGATTTTGGTTTATTTGAATTTTCATATATAAGAATGGAAAATTATGTGTGGGGGCCTATATCACCTACAAATATGTTGTTTTATATTCACGTCTCATGAGAAAATAAGTCATGAACTAATATTTTTTCTACCCAAGTGTGGCAATAATGGGTTGGATCGAATTTTTTGGCATGGTCATAATAAGTTTTCCAATGTAGGAGTTGAAAAAATATGGTTTTTACTAAAGGGTTTTATATTATTATGGAAATTCCCCCTTCTAATGTTATTTTTCATATTATTCCAATTTTATAAGATTTATTTCTTTTCCATGAAATTGCATGTTATCATGATCATGCCACATTTTGAAAGTATTTCTCAATTTTATATCATTACCAATTGTTTTGTGATAGAATATATGTGTTTGAGCCTTGTCATATTTTTTTCATCATTGAATTTTTAGTATATTATGTTTACCCATCAGGTTTCATGATTACCATACCAAGTCTTATAGTATTTTATCATTATATATATGTCTCCTTCATATTCCCTTTTATGATTATAATCAAACAGTTTATGACATACCTTTAACCTTTCATAGAATTTGAGCTTGGAAAGTTCCTTTGATTCCAATCCCCGTGTTATGATGATTATTGTATCTTTTGAGAGGTATATAAATAGTCTAGGGGAGCCTGATTATATATAAAAGTTTTCATGTGTTTTAAATTAATATGTTTATGTATATTATCCTGGAGTTACTAATCCCTACAGTATATAGGTTAAAAGAATTTTTTTGAGATGTATTATATAAATTATAATATTGTGGAACTATTAATTTAATGTTTATCTTGGGTCACTATGGACCTAAAATTGGTACTCAATTTAGACACATATTAATGTTGATATCTATTCAGGACATGTGGAAGATTTATGTCATGGTGATTTATGGATTTATGATTTTCTTAATTTTATAAAATCTTATATTATTACTTTTAAAATAATAATTTTCTTAGGTAAACTAGAATGACAATGATAATCAAATTAAATTGAGTATTGATTACGATTTTCATATAAAATGGTATATAGAGATGAATTTTAAATTTTTCTAGATCATTCTTATGGCATGCAATTATGATTCTAGAAAATAATGTTCAAACCATTATTCATGGTATAATTTAAAAATAATACTTATTTTCAATCCATAATACAAGTTGATCCTTTTAAGTATTTATATTCTAGATTTACTTATCAACTTTTTGGTATTCGTATATTGTTGAGTGTTACCTTATTGGACGATATTAGCTATATTAAACAACAATCCAAATTAAAAATATTTAAATACATTTAGTGATTATAGTAAATAAAAAAGTATTATATTGATCATTAATGATGTCCCTTGTAGTTTAATATTCTTGGTAATGTCTTCTTATAAGAGTCACCATTTCTGGGAGACAAATGTCTTAGTATTCATATTTTATTCAAATCACAGATGATGGATCATATTAAAATCAGGGAGAATATTGGTGAAGTGTATTCTAGATTTCAGTGACCTCCATGAGATTTTTTCAATACATATTGTCATTCATATGTCATATTTAATGACATATATACTAGATCATTATTATGTACTTGATTGGTAGTTATTTTATTTGGAAGAAAGTTTAACTCGTATTAAAAAAACTGAAAATCATAGACAAACAAGAGAATTTTTTAATGATGATTCCTATCCCACTAGATAATTTTTTGTTAAAAAATGGAAATTTTTGAGAAGAATCATTGGAAATGGAATCACAAAAGTGGTAGTAATGAATATAATATTTTTGAGGAAACAACATAAACATATTAGAGTAAAAATTATCTATAGTGGAGGGAAATTTAAAACCCATGAAAAAATATTATTTACTAATGTAAATTATAAAATCACTTTTTTAAATTATGTTCTTGTTAAAAGGATAAAATTTATTTTATTATTCCACTATGAACTTGTTATTATAAATTTTTATAACTCATTATTTCCTAGTTTAAGATATGTATGTAGGTTATAAAATTATTCCATGGGATTTAATGAGGAGATGTTGAATTGGATTTATGACTATGAATTATTGATTAATTAAAAGTTTTAGTGATGTAAATTTTACTGTTTTAATTTAGGGGATCAATTTTATGTAATTAAATGTGAGTGTTTGTGAAATTAAATTTATACGGTGTTTTGGAAAATTATATCATTGTATTTATTAGTAATTTTTTGATATTCTTATTTCAAATAATATTAATGATTCTCAAATGTCATTAAATGGGTGTATTAATAGAGGATTAATAAATGGGATAGGGAATGGAAAATATTGATGGAAGAATTATTGATTGAATGTAGAAAGAGAGGGTGATGCCTGATTTATTATGGGTTAATTTTTTAATGATGAAATTTTTGATATAATAGATGTTGAAAATTCCCTATTTTTGATTATCTAATTACCAATACTATACCATTATATTTCATATCTCTATTTTATAGAATTACTAATAGCTGATGATATAGGTAAGTAATAAGGATCATAGGATGATAATATTGGTCAATAATATGAGAGTAACAATATAATCTATTTTATATATTTTATACACGTTATTAAAAATGATTGACAATTATTAAGTGTAAAAACTAAATTTTTATGTTGTTTAATATAATTAATAAATAATGGTTTTATGAAATTTATAATGGAGTATGTTGAACTAGAATAGGGTACATACCACTCACCGGATAATTCACTATTGGAATTTTTTTCATTAAAAAATCCATTAACCCGAATTGAAATAGAATATTGTGCCAAATTTAAATGTTGTCGAGACACTATCTAGATTTCATGAATAGTCAAATAGGGGAGTGGTCAATTTTTAGTGCAAAATGTTTATTTAGGGTTCATAAGTTATTCTTGGTGGGTGGACCCCAAATATTTCTAATCTAGGAAAATATATTCCTAAATTATTAATAAAATAATAAATAATGATTTATGTAAATGAAATTTCGTAAATCATTATATGTTTTTTTAATAAAAAATAATTTTTTAAATTTTTAACTAAACATTATATTGGTGTTGTGAATATATATTTTCAAATCCCCTCGAACACTCTACGAGGGGTGGGGGAATAAGAGTGTAATATTTTTAAAAAAAAATAATGGATCTTGTTCCCAAATTGGTACAACCCTATTAAACTAGTTTGATGGTAATGTGTAGTAACATAAAAATTTATATGCAGCAAGATAACAAAATAATTATACATTCTTTAACATTAAAGGCTAGTCCAAGTACCCTATGCTGAAAGTGTTTCAATCATACCTACATCCAATAATCATAACTATATATGGAATACCTATGTTTTTAAAATTTAACACTATTCCAATAACACTACTTTTACAAGGTTAAAGGATAGCCCATTGTGTCGCCTGAAACACTCTTGTCGACTCCCGCTAAATCAATTCTATAATATAAGTCTTACTTAGTTTAACGACAGGATGGTCGATTCAATGGTTAGGAAATAAATTCTTTTTCTAGACTTAGTATGTGAATATTCTTACTCCATATGCCTGATATGATGAAATCTAAAAGATGTATCCTCTTAAAATAGATCTTTGAAACTCGCTCTTGTGATGCTAATTTTGGAAGCTCACCACCTTCGCAATACTCTCTACCTTCACAGAACAAGTTACTTTCACGAAGCACCCATACCTTTACGAAACAACTCCTCGAAGAAGCACACAAATTCAACACAGAATACCTTATCATAATGAATCACCATTTAATAAAAATCACTAGCATTATTCAACAATTATAGTCTTGTTTTTATTATCAATGCTGCATAGAAATTTAGATTCATGAATATCCCTTAGCTCTGTGAAGTCATAGCATATTTAAATTTTCGTTCAAATAAATCGTTTGAATTAGTTGGGGTAGCCTCATATTTATTGGCATGTCCATTTACAATGCTCCACCAATATCAAAATGTTTTATGGATCATTTAGAAACATCGTGACATCGCACCTCCCTTCATGATAGTCCTGTGAAATTTGACATTTTTGTGATTCTTTCTATCACACAAATCGTGCAATGCGATTCTCCAATTCATAGTTATTCGTAATGATCATCACTATCACATATATCACTATCAAAATTCTCTAATCATTCATGAAAAATCATTAATAAATCCCATATTCATTAATATCCTTGGTTCCAACATATTATTTAGTTTATAATTATTGATTACTTAATGTGTGAATTGTTTTTATAATAATGGATTTTTCAATTTTTTTATGAATTTCGATGAGATTTAAAATTCATTTCAAATTATTGGTTTTAAATGGTCTTTTCTATATTTTGTTTATTAATTTTTATGAAATATATATTGGAATAGATATATAACTTATTTTAAAAAATATAGATTTATATTTGAAATATATGTTATTTAATATGGGCTTAAAGTTATGTGGAATGAAAATATATTATATAGTAAAGGATAATTTGAGAAAATCTATACAGTATATTATTGGGGTTTTTTCAATGATTTACGTGCTGGTAGCTTGTTTGTTTGATGAAATTCACCATACAAAATGAATAAGGGAGTGTGTTTTTGTTTTAGTAAAAATAATATTCATATGTAAAATATTCTATTATGGGTCTCTATTATGGTTAATTTTACTTATAATTTTGTTTTATTATAGTTTATAATATAGTTAATTATAATACATAATCTTTTTTTATCATATATATGTTTAGTCATTTGAAATGAAGGATTTAATTTTTTTAATTACTTAATAAAGGGTTGTTATCATTTTTTTTGATAATGTATTGGATGGATTTCATTTTAAAATTTTATTCCATTGATATTTATTTGAATAAGTGGATTTTTATTTCTAATGATTTTGAATAACTTTTTTTCTGAATTATTTTTATATAAAAATTTAATTGAATTTTCATTTATAGATTTGTCATTGTTGGGTTTATTTGATTACATATATAAAAGATTTTTGATATTATACTCAGTAATAACATGTGAATTTTGGTTAACAAGTATATATCATTAAAAGTTATTTGGGAAATAGTAGGTAATTTTTATTAATCAGTATTTTGTTATAAATTTTTCATAGAGATATTTCTAGGGTAAATTAGTGACATGGGTATTTGTAAACATCATTATAAATTTATCTTCATGATGTATTCTATTTTTGATTATTTTAAAAACTAAAAAAAGATTATATAAGATAATTATTCATTAAATTATTATAATATTGTTTTAAATGAAATATATTTTAGATTTAGTATTCTCTAAGAGAAAATAATTCTCTAATGGTTTAATCTTTCACATCATATTAATTTATAACAAATTTTAAATTACGAGAATATATGGGTCCTTTTTGTGATTTAATTTGGATCATAATATTCAGGCACCAATGATACATTACAATATAAACTAACTGGAGGAAGGTGGATATTAGAGAAAAATATTCAATGGTCAAGGAAGAGTAATTTAATTTCATTATATTTTTATATTACTGATTTTTTATTAACACATAATTTATTATGAGTAACAAATGGTATTACACATTTCATAAAGATAAATATATATGATGATGAGGGAATGAGTAAACGTATTCTTGTAAATATTGTATTGATGAATAGTAAAAAATTTAGTAGAATGTTTTATTTCAGTATGATCATTCAAAATTTAATCAAAAAAAGATATTTCATATGGGAATGTATTGAAGATGTTTTGGATATTATATATATTTTGTAAAGACCCGTAAAATTCAAGGGAAATTTTTTCTTAATTTTCTTTAGAATTTTACATGAGCGCGGTTTCTGACGGCACCTGATTCCGAGGCCCGGAGTGCCCGGAATTAATTTCCGAAGTTTGGCTCGGGTACGTTCAGTGAACGAACGAGGGGGAATTCCTAACTTTTGATCCGGTGCTCGGAATTGAAATCTGAGGGCACCGATGAACTCGCAGCGCCGATATTCGCTTAAGGAGACCTTTCCCGAAGTTGTGTTTACACGAGAGGAGTTGTAAAAAAAATAAAATTGTGAATGTTAAAATAAAAATTTAACTTCAATTTTTATTTTTATCTTCCTTAAGTGTTTTTATCCTTTGGGTGGAAGTTGGGTGACAACCCAACTTCCCTTGGGAGGTTAAGTGGGTGGTGGGGCCCACACGAACCCCACCCCTTCATATTCTCTAACCCTCCCCAACTCACAATTAATGATGTAAACTTAGGTTATAACTTATGTCATTAATAAGTGAGTTTAATTAAAGTTTTGAAATTCAAACTCTTGAATTTCAAAGGTTGGTTTTGTGTTAATAAATTAAGTATGATCTTAATTTATTATTTTTGGGTTAGTCCCTTTGTTCCTTGAGAGGTGGAGAGCATTTTCTTCTTCTTCTTCATCTCTGACGAAGATCACGAAGAACGCTCAACTTTTCGAAGAACGCGGTGTCCTTCTTCCACGACGTCGGACTGCAACGCGTTGGTTTTCCTCCACGACGCCGCAACGCATCCTCTCCGCGACGTGCTTTCCGCGGCGAACGTACGTCCGACGCCGCAACGCACTTTCCGCGACGTGCCTCTCGCGGCGAACCCGCGTCCGTCTACCGCGATGCCGACGACGTCTTCTTCCGTGACGACCGACCTCCGTGATGTCCGATCTCCGCGACGCTCGTCCTTCGCGGATCGTTGACGAGCTCCGCGAACTTCCTTCGAGGTAGTGGTTGTTGTTTTCTTTTTGGTTTCCTTATTTTATTCTTGATCATGAATAGCAAGTCTATCGTGTGGCTTGTTTTATTTTAAGTTGCGTTATTATTTTAACGTGAGGGGGGCCGGACCGCACGAACACGGCCGAACCCCCCCCCCCCCCCATCGTTCTTGTTTAATCTTGCGGGTGGAAGCAAGTGGCATGGTGCCGTTGCACCACGCGGATGATCGTGCATTTATTTTATGCGGCACCGTCGCGCTACGCCACGGAAGAATCTTCAAGAACGAGACGGCGTCGCGCCGCATTGAATGGAATCAAGGCACGGCGAAGGGGCGCGGTGTCGTCGCACCGCGCCGGATGACGAACGCCGCGGCCGGTTCCGGGCCGTGGCGGGACGAGGAGACCGCGGCCGGTTCCGGGCCGCGGCGGAAGAGAAGACCTGCGGCCGGGCCGCCGGCGTCGGAAGCCGAAGGGGGGACCGGAATTTCCGGTCCAGTTGGAGAAAACCGGCCGGCCAGCTGGCCGGCCGGAAGGCATTAAACCGGGGGAATTAATCCCCCGGCCAGCCTGTAAAACCCCCCTCTTTAAGAGGGGGGCGGTTCCATGAAAGGGGGGCAACAGCCCCCCGGTTCCTTTAATTAAACCGGCCCCCACGTGGGGGCCGTTTGTTGCAAAGGCGCGTCACTTAGGCCGCGCCGCTTCCCAAAACAGCGGGGCTTGCCCCCCGCGTTCCGACCATGTGCGGCCCCTCGCGGCACCCCGAGCCACCGCGGCACCTCGCGGCGCCAGGCCGCCGCGGCCCGCCGCGCCGCCGCGCCGCCCCAGGGGGGGGGGGGGGTCGGGCCGGGTCGGCCCGGACCCGGACCCCCCGTTTCGAACCAGAATTGGTTTTTGGCCCATAACTTGAGCCTCGGACCTCCGATCGACAAACCGTCAGCGGAAACGCGATCCTTGGATCGAGACGGTCGTTTCGGTATATTGCACTCAAGGTTTCGGGTTACTTTGAGTTCGGCCGGGTTGGTTCGTTCACGAAACCAACCGGGCCTTCGGAGCGGAAACGCTCATATCTTGAGCTACGAACGTCCGATTGACGCGCCGTCAGTCGCGTTGTGTTCCTCTTAGTGAGACGGATATTTTGGCATACTCCGCCCGAGGTTTGGACGCAGGTGGAGTACGGCCGGGTTGGTCCGTTCACGAAACCAACCGGGCCCTCGGAGCGGAAACGCTCATATCTTGAGTTCCGGACTTCCGATTGACGTGCCGTCGACTTTGATGGAATCCTCTAAGTGAGACGGAACTTTTGGCATACTCCGCCCGAGGTTTGGACGCAGGTGGAGTACGGTCGGGTTGGTTTTGCCTTAAAAACCAACCGGGCCCCGGGAACGAAAATGCCAATAACTCTCAGACCGGACGTCCGATCGACGCGCCGTCTGTTGCGTTGAGTTCCTGTTGACGATACAGAACTTTTGGATACATCAACTCTGGTCTTTGTGACAGTTGATGTATCAGCCTCTCGGCTCGTGGAGCGGATCCTCCGAACGAGCTTACTGTGTGCGGGAACCCTAGTGCTGGCTGCGACTGTTACTGTGACGACTACTACTACTGCTACTGTGACTGCGACGACGACAGTACAGAGATCCTATGTGGATTCGACAACGACGACTACAGCACTCAGCGATCCTACGTGGAACAGTGCTACCGAACCTGTGTGAGCTGAATCTTCTGTTGATCTTGGGGGGTGGAGCGCTTGGGTGTAGCGGCGGACCCGTGGTACTTGACAGTGGTGGTGCGCTTGGATGCAGCAGCAGACCCTTGGCGGTGGAGCGCTTGGTTGTAGCGGCGGACTCGCGATACTCTACGGAGTGTGTGCGCTTGGTTGTAGCGGCGGACCCGGGATACTCTACGGAGTGTGTGCGCTTGGTTGTAGCGGCGGACCCGCGATACTCTACGGAGTGTCTGCGCTTGGTTGTAGCGACAGACCCGCGACGGTGGAGACGTACGTGCGGAGTACGGAGACCGTGTAGATGACTGAGACCTGACGACTGCTTGACCGACTCGACTTGGAGTGAGTCGACTAGCCCAGTGGACGGAGCGCCCAGTAGTTGGCAGCAGACCCACGGCGGACGGAGCGCCTGGTAGTTGGCAGAAAACCCGCGGTACTCGTCAGAGGAGTACCTCAGTAGGCTATTTGGGTGAGCGCCCAGTAGTTGGCAGCAGGCCCTCAGCGGACGGAGCGCCCAGTAGTTGGCAGCAGACCCGCAGTACTCGACAGGAGGAGTACCTCAGCAGTCATAGGTTAGTGAGCAGTACCTCGGATTCGTGACATGACTACTGCACACTACAGAGACGGGGCTCTTCAGCAGCTACGGTTTCGATAATCAAAATCCTGGTTTGAGCTGAGTCATTGATCTTTGTGTTTCCTCATGACTGAGATGGGTCGCTTGATAACTTAGGTATATGTATGGGCATATACCTGGGTAATAGTTATCCTTTGATTTCATAAACTTGTTATAAACCGTGTGGACTTGTACTGTTATCCTATGTGGATTTTACTGTTTACTCTTCTTTGTGGATTGGATTGTTCTTGGGCTTGTGTTGGAGCCGAACGGAAATTGGTGACATAGGTATATGTAAGGGCATATACCTAATCAATACTGGATGTTACTTCGTGATTGTTACTTTTCTTCGTGGTTTATCCTTTGTGGATTTGAGAGACCTTCAGGGGTCTCGGGGTCCCTACTGAGTAGCTTATACTCACCCCTGCACGGGCTTTACCCGCACTTCGTTGTGTTGGTTGCAGAGGACGGACAACGCTGACTGTGGATGAGGCTTTCGGAGTAGGTCAGTACCCGGAGGAGGACCACTGAGCGGGACGTGCTCGGAGCGGACAGTTGGACCCGAGGAGTTGTGAGCTATCTGTACCTACCCTTCAGGTAGGATTCGTGGTGGACGATCCAGGAGCTGTGCCATCTGTACCTACCCTTCAGGTAGGAATCGAGGAGGACGTCCCAGGAGCCGCTTGTACTTTCAGTTGCTGTTTTCCCTCTCGAGTTGTACTTTACTTTCAGTTGGGCTTGTATTCCGGCCCCCTTTACTTTTCTGCACTTGTAGTTACTTTCCGCTTGCTGACTCTGTGGTGGTTGTTACTTTATTAAGGCAATGCCTTCCCTTTTTACTGGGATTTTACGCCTTGGTGCTAGTCGCCAGCCCCTGGCCTATGGAAGGCGGGCTTGGGGTAGTCACGGCACGGGCCCCAAGGGCGGGTCGTGACAAATTGGTATCAGAGGAGTTCGGTTCTACCGCAAACTCTGATCTTTTCTATGTGAAGCAATAATGTTTAGCGTATTGAGTGTGGTTATCAGTCCAGGGAGTCCAGTGTTGGTGCGGCGGCCGACGTATCCAGACACCAGGACCCTGACTTCTGATTTCCGACTTAATGCACGAAAACATTGATTGCGTGTGTGTTTCCCAAAAGGTTTAAAGTCAGCTCAAACTAGGTCAGCTCACCAGGTATAAATCGTTGACCGTGACGCAACTGTTCAGGATGTCACCATGCAGATAGTTAGCTGGAGTTCCGAGAGAGTTCTCGATGATGGCCCACCGAGCAGCGAGACTCCGGTGCAGGGCCCTTTTTCAGTGTTGGCACCTTCGGGTGGTGTACCAGCAGCACCACCACCCGTTAGGCAGAGGATGCCACTAGCTGACGGTGCACGCTAGCAGAGCGCGATGCACGAGTTCCAGCAGTAGAGGCCTCTGAGGATACGAGGCGAGACAGATTTCCCAGGCAGCAGTGGACTGGATGGAGGCGGTTGCTAGAGTTCTATGCCTAGCTTGGATACTAGTAGAGCGGATGATGATCCTAGCTTCTGTTGTTTCCAGTGAGTGACCATGAGGTTGGTCCTTATAGTAATGAGGCTTCGGTACGCGAACTGATACCTGGGATAGTACCTACGGGTAGTGCGCCAGCTATGTCACTACCTGTTGGTCAGTAGACAGTACCGGCGGTACCGGTAGCAGAGAATCACAGGCTTAGTGCCTTACATATGTTTTAGCACCAGATATCCCTCAAGTTTCGAGGTGAGCCTGACTCGTAGGCGGCTGAGGACTGGCTTGAGGAGGTGGTTGTGAGTTTTCTGGAGCTAATACAGCTTCGACAGTACGACATGTCGGAAGCAGAGCACTCATCGTGGCTTACCAATCAATCTTAGTACTCATTGGTTACGTTGTGATCAGTTCCTTAGATTCGAACTTCTGAGCGAAGTGTGTCTAAAGGAAATCCGAACCATTACTTTTCCTCTATGCATTTCTACCTATGCTAGGATGCTAGAGAGAACCTTTGTGGTTGTGAACGTTAGCAGTGAAAGTAAGGAAACTAGCGCCAGTCTCAGAGACTCGGGCGTGTAAAATGTTTCAGGAGGAGGAAGTGCTAAGGACAGATGAATCTGCAGGGTAGCAGACGTGGAAGCGGAGCTTAGAGAGCAGCATTTGGTGGTGTACATTTCAACATGTTACGACCACCCGACTTAGTAGTCCCCGCCAGGCTCAGGGAGCAGGAGGGCTGGGGAGGAGAGTAGCTGCATTGCGGTCAAGGAGTGTGACCCAGGAGCTCTAAGAATGATTCGGGGTACGAATTATGTCTACTACGAGCTGCCATATCTATAGACATAGGAACCAATCATTCTACCCTTCCACGAATCATGTCCCAGACCTAGAGGTTCCGGGTAAGCCGTAAACTTGACCCTCACGTCTGGAGATACCTTTGGGAGGAGACTCGATAATCACACTTACGCCGACGGTGTGATTTGACCTCGAGGCGAGAGTTTCGGTTGGAATCTCTTGGTGGCAGCGTAGAGGCCTTACGACGTTGATCTGGGTATGATTCACAAATCATACCCCGGTTGACTGTTTTAGGAAAACGTCGGAATGGGTTTTCCTTGGTCGGCGAAAAGGAAACCCTGGGCAGCACATGTTAAACTCAGGCATAAGAGGGTGTGTCCGATCACTCTTGAGTTGGTCAACCCTACCCTTGTGGCAGCAGGAGTTTTGAGTTTCAGTTCTAACCTAAAAAGGGAAACCTCTTGAATTCGAGGGTGACGAACACGTTCTTATACGGTCTCAACCCGATGAGGTTTCGGAGATGTGGCCGAGGCGGCATGTTATCTCCGAAGTTCGATGGACCCTTTTGATCTTCAGCAGGGTAGGCGAGGAGGTTTACCGCTTGACCCTACCACCTCAGTCGCACCGGGTGCATAATGTCCACCACGTGTCTCAGCTGTGGAGATACGTGTATGTTTCTTCACACGTCATCGACCCCGGGGAGTTGGACGTCGATGAAAGGGCGACAAGCACAGAGGTTCTAGTAGAGATCGAGGATCGACAGGAGCAGGTTCTACGTGAACGGTTGCTTCCTCTAGGGTGCTTCTCGGGTAGCACGAGATCTTCAGGTGAGCATATGGGAGCGTAAAGCTCAGTTGCGTGCTCAGTACTACCTTGTTTCCCTTAAGTGTGAGTTGAAGCTTTACGGGGACGTAAAGCCCTGAGGTGGGAGTAATGTAAAGACCCGTAAAATTCAAGGTAAATTTTTTCTTAATTTTCTTTAGAATTTTGCATGAGCGCGGTTTCTGACGGCACCTGATTCCGAGGCCCGGAGTGCCCGGAATTAATTTCCGAAGTTTGGCTCGGGTACGTTCAGTGAACGAACGAGCGGGAATTCCTAACTTCTGATCCGGTGCTCGGAATTGAAATCCTAGGGCACCGATGAACTCGCAACGCCGATATTCGCTTAAGGAGACCTTTCCCGAAGTTGTGTTTACACGAGGGGAGTTGTAAAAAAATAAAATTGTGAATGTTAAAATAAAAATTTAACTTCAATTTTTATTTTTATCTTCCTTAAGTGTTTTTATCCTTTGGGTGGAAGTTGGGTGACAACCCAACTTCCCTTGGGAGGTTAAGTGGGTGGTGGGGCCCACACGAACCCCACCCCTTCATATTCTCTAACCCTCCCCAACTCACAATTAATGATGTAAACTTAGGTTATAACTTATGTCATTAATAAGTGAGTTTAATTAATGTTTTGAAATTCAAACTCTTGAATTTCAAAGGTTGGTGTTGTGTTAATAAATTAAGTATGAGCTTAATTTATTATTTTTGGGTTAGTCCCTTTGTTCCTTGAGAGGTGGAGAGCATTTTCTTCTTCTTCTTCATCTCTGACGAAGATCACGAAGAACGCTCAACTTCACGAAGAACGCGGCGTCCTTCTTCCACGACGTCGGACTGCAACGCATTGGTTTTCCTCCACGACGCCGCAACGCATCCTCTCCGCGACGTGCTTTCCGCGGCGAACCTACGTCCGACGCTGCAACGCACTTTCCGTGATGTGCTTCTCGCGGCGAACCCGCGTCTGTCTACCACGATGCCGACGACGTCTTCTTCCGTGACGACCGACCTCCGTGATGTCCGATCTCCGCGACGCTCGTCCTTCGCGGATCGTTGACGAGCTCCGCGAACTTCCTTCGAGGTAGGGGTTGTTGTTTTCTTTTTGGTTTCCTTATTTTATTCTTGATCATGAATAGCAAGTCTAACGTGTGGCTTGTTTTATTTTAAGTTGCGTTATTATTTTAACGTGAGGGGGGCCGGACCGCACGAACACGGCAGAACCCCCCCCCCCATCGTTCTTGTTTAATCTTGCGGGTGGAAGCAAGTGGCGTGGTGCCGTCGCACCACGCGGATGATCGTGCATTTATTTTACGCGGCGCCGTCGCGCTACGCCAAGGAAGAATCTTCAAGAACGCGACGCCGTCGCGCCGCGTTGAATGGAATCAAGGCACGGCGAAGGGGCGCGGTGCCGTCGCACCGCGCCGGATGACGAACGCCGCGGCCGGTTCCGGGCCGCGGCGGGACGAGGAGACCGCGACCGGTTCCGGGCCGCGGCGAAAGAGAAGACCGGCGGCCGGGCCGCCGGCGTCGGAAGCCGAAGGGGGGACCGGAATTTCCGGTCCCGTTTGAGAAAACCGGCCGTCCAGCTGGCCGGCCGGAAGGCATTAAACCGGGGGAATTAATCCCCCGGCCAGCCTGTAAAACCCCCCTCTTTAAGAGGGGGGCGGTTCCATGAAAGGGGGGCAACAGCCCCCCGGTTCCTTTAATTAAACCGGCCCCCACATGGGGGCCGTTTGTTGCAAAGGCGCGGCACATAGGCCGCGCCGCTTCCCAAAACAGCGGGGCTTGCCCCCCGCGTGCCGACCGTGTGCGGCCCCTCGCGGCACCCCGAGCCGCCGCGGCACCTCGTGGCGCCAGGCCGCCGCGGCCCGCCGCGCCGCCCCAGGGGGGGGGGGGGGGGGTCGGGCCGGGTCAGCCCGGACCCGGACCCCCTCGTTTCGAACCAGAATTGGTTTTTGGCCCATAACTTGAGCCTCGGACCTCCGATCGACGAACCGTCAGCGGAAACGTGATCCTTGGATCGAGACGGGCGTTTCGGTATATCGCACTCAAGGTTTCGGGTTACTTTGAGTTCGGCCGGGTTGGTTCGTTCACGAAACCAACCGGGCCTTCGGAGCGGAAACGCTCATATCTTGAGCTACGAACGTCCGATTGACGCGCCGTCAGTCGCGTTGTGTTCCTCTTCGTGAGACGGATCTTTTAGAATACTCCGCCCGAGGTTTGGACGCAGGTGGAGTACGGCCGGGTTGGTTCGTTCACGAAACCAACCGGGCCCTCGGAGCGGAAACACTCATATCTTGAGTTCCGGACGTCCGATTGACGTGCCGTCGACTTTGATGGAATCCTCTAAGTGAGACGGATCTTTTGACATACTCCGCCCGAGGTTTGGACGCAGGTGGAGTACGGTCGGGTTGGTTTTGCCTTAAAAACCAACCGGGCCCCGGGAACGAAAATGCCAATAACTCTCAGACCGGACGTCCGATCGACGCGCCGTCTGTTGCGTTGAGTTCATGTTGACGATACGGAACTTTTGGATACATCAACTCTGGTCTTTGTGACAGTTGATGTATCAGACTCTCGGCTCGTGGAGCGGATCCTCCGAACGAGCTTACTGTGTGCGGGAACCCTAGTGCTGGCTGCGACTGTTACTGTGACGACTACTACTACTGCTACTGTGACTGCGACGACGACAGTATAGAGATCCTATGTGGATTCGACGACGACGACTACAGCACTCAGCGATCCTACGTGGAACAGTGCTACCGAACCTGTGTGAGCTGAATCTTCTGTTGATCTTGGGTGGTGGAGCGCATGGGTGTAGCGGCGGACCCGTGGTACTTGACAGTGGTGGTGCGCTTGGATGCAGCAGCAGACCCTTGGCGGTGGAGCGCTTGGTTGTAGCGGTGGACCCGCGATACTCTACGGAGTGTGTGCGCTTGGTTGTAGCGGCGGACCCGCGATACTCTACAGAGTGTGTGCGCTTGGTTGTAGCGGCGGACCCGCGATACTCTACGGAGTGTCTGCGCTTGGTTGTAGCGACAGACCCGCGACGGTGGAGACGTACGTGCGGAGTACGGAGACCGTGTAGATGACTGAGACCTGACGACTGCTTGACCGACTCGACTTGGAGTGAGTCGACAAGCCCAGTGGACGGAGCGCCCAGTAGTTGGCAGCAGACCCACGGCGGACGGAGCGCCTGGTAGTTGGCAGAAAACCCGCGGTACTCGTCAGAGGAGTACCTCAGTAGGCTATTTGGGTGAGCGCCCAGTAGTTGGCAGCAGACCCTCAGCGGACGGAGCGCCCAGTAGTTGGCAGCAGACCCGCAGTACTCGACAGGAGGAGTACCTCATCAGTCATAGGTTAGTGAGCAGTACCTCGGAGTCGTGACAGGACTACTGCACACTTCAGAGACGGGGCTCTTCAGCAGCTACGGTTTCGATAATAAAAATCCTGGTTTGAGCTGAGTCATTGATCTTTGTGTTTCCTCATGATTGAGATGGGTCGCTTGATAACTTAGGTATATGTATGGGCATATACCTGGGTAATAGTTATCCGTTGATTTCATAAACTTGTTATAAACCATGTGGACTTGTACTGTTATCCTATGTGGATTTTACTGTTTACTCTTCTTTGTGGATTGGATTGTTCTTGGGCTTGTGTTGGAGCCGAACGGAAATTGGTGACATAGGTATATGTATGGGCATATACCTAATCAATACTGGATGTTACTTCGTGATTGTTACTTTTCTTCGTGGTTTATCCTTTGTGGATTTGAGAGACCTTCAGGGGTCTCGGGGTCCCTACTGAGTAGCTTATACTCACCCCTGCACGGGCTTTGCCCGCACTTCGTTGTGTTGGTTGCAGACGACGGACAGCGCTGACTGTGGATGAGGCTTTCGGAGTAGGTCGGTACCCGGAGGAGGACCACTGAGCGGGACGTGCTCGGAGCAGACAGTTGGACTCGAGGAGTTGTGAGCTATCTGTACCTACCCTTCAGGTAGGATCCGTGGTGGACGATCCAGGAGTTGTGCCATCTGTACCTACCCTTCAGGTAGGAATCGAGGAGGACGTCCCAGG
Source organism: Viscum album (assembly GCA_963277665.1). NCBI lineage: Eukaryota > Viridiplantae > Streptophyta > Magnoliopsida > Santalales > Viscaceae > Viscum > Viscum album. The sequence goes on along the minus strand of OY728165.1, from coordinate 1,330,307,739 downwards.
AGGCGCTTGTACTTTCAGTTGCTGTTTTCCCTTTCGAGTTGTACTTTACTTTCAGTTGGGCTTGTATTTCGGCCCCCTATACTTTTCTGCACTTGTAGTTACTTTCCGCTTGCTGACTCTGTGGTGGTTGTTACTTTATTAAGGCAATGCCTTCCCTTTTTACTGAGATTTTACGCCTTGGTGCTAGTCGCCATCCCCTGGCCTATGGAAGGCGGGTTTGGGGTAGTCACAGCACGGGCCTCGAGGGCGGGTCGTGACATATTTAAAATATCTATTTATTCATTGGAATATAAGTTTAAATGTATTATAAGATACAAAATATGCTGTTTAAAAACAATGGAACTACCTTGTAATGATTTATAGTTATCTGACCTACCCCTTATTTGTTTTTGAAAATCATAATTACTTTTAGTATAAGACTTATTTTGGTGATATAAATTATTTTTTTTGATATTATGATTAGTATTTTCAATATATTATATCTTAATCATAACATCATCTGGCTGTTACTTATCTATTAATATTAGTTTTATTAGGTGATCGAACAAAGGGATGTATTTAATGTTGTACTTTATTACATTGACCAATTATATTTTAAGAGATATAGTAAAAAATAAAAATATAATTTCACAATGTTTGATAAGTAAAACATTGAATATAAATAAAAATATATCCATTATCAAAAAAATAATTATATGTACATTTTCTGGGGATGTTTATGAATTAATTTTGATGTAATGTAAAACATTTTATTGATATTTTTTTGGTAAAGTATTGTGATGGTGAGATATTCTCAGTAAATGCACTAAAATCCAGTTATTTCAATAATTTTTTATTTAAATTTTGTTAATGTAACATTTTTAGGAAGTATTAGATTTTAAATGATTTAATGTTCAATGATTATTGAAAATGAAGATTTTAAGTGTGAAAGAATTATAATATTTCATTTTCGGTAATATTGTAGTTATGTTATAGTTTATTATATTTTTTCATTTAATTGAATAATTATTGTAGGCATATAATATATATAACAATAAAAATTTTCAATTACATTATATTGGTAACCGGAAAATTATATATTATTTATTTTTTTATGTTAATTTTAAGTAATCATAAATATTTTCATAATTTATTTTTCATAATAAGTTTAAAAACCAGACATATTAGAAAGAAAACTTGTTGTGATTCATTCAAGATATTGATTGAATCAAAAATGAATTGAAAATATGGATTAAATATCAATGGATTTTGAAAGAGGTGAATTATGTGAAGAAGGAGAAATTAAAGAAAGGTAGTATCCCATGGTTGATAATGTTTCTTTGATATAGAAAAAAAATTTAAAAATTAAGCTAAAATTACATCTAGGTGGCTTGATCATAGTGAAAATATGTGAATTATATAAAAACATGTTCTTGTTAATATTTACACTTCATTTTATTTATAATAGGAATAAATGAAATTTGAAAAAACAACCATACTGATTAGAATTATGAGTCAAAACCGATGAGATTTGAATTTTATTAAATAATATATATATATATATATATATAAATTGAAGAGACCAATACATTATGAAAAACATCAAGGTTTTCATTAGTGAAAAAATATTGAATATGGTAGGATTCTACTATTAAATGTACTGAAACAACTAGACATGGATTTTAGGCTAGTTGAGTTGGTTTGTGGACGATCACTTGGTTATGGTAGATATAAATTACCATAGTAATTTACAGTACTCTTATTTATCATTAATTATTTTTTTTGGAAATTTTTACAATATAGAGTGAAAATCTATTCAAAGGACTTTAAATTAAATTGTATATAATGGTTAGGTTATCATATTCCAATGGTTATTTTTTTTATTTCAATACTTAATTCATTCTTATAAAATATTTTTGATAGAAATTTTTTAGCATTGTAAGAACCCGGTTCTTATTCAAGAGGTATGAGACACTTCTTTTTCCTTAATTGTTTTTTAGAAAATAAGGAAAATGGGGGAAATTCCCAAATTTTTTGGGTACACACCATGTAATTTTCCACAGGCTGGGTACTTTGGCTGTGTGGGATGAGTACACAGAGCGTGTTGGCCTTTCGGCGATGAGGGGTGTAAAAAATTGACTACACACAGTGTACTTAGTATATAAAAGCCATGTAATCATTTGGTAGGTGAATAGTAAGGTGGTGGGAGTAGTCTCTATTGGAGCTATAGTACACGCCGTGTAATCAGAAATACATTCCATGTAATCAAGACGACAAATGAACAGTTAGGCGGTGGAAAGAATCTGTCAGGAGAACAGTTTGAAAAATGAAAATTTCATGTCATGTACTTGAGAGTTCATGCCGTGTAGTTTTTTTTTCACTTAAAATGGGATTTAGCCTCCTCTTTCCATAAAGGAATATTATAACTTATTGGGAGCGCGGGAGAGACATCCAGATATTGGAAGAGCTCCCGACCGCACATCGGGACTTCGATTCCTTCATTGATGATGTCATTTGAACCGCGCCGGTGAGTTGACCACTCATGTTGAACCTATCCTTCCAATTCTTTCCTGAGGGGATGTTATTTGAGTTTGATTGGGTGAAATTTTATCCCAGATCTACATCATTCTCGGCTATTTAGGGATGCGTCGTTCATGTATATTGATCAGAGGAGATCGAGGTAGGTGGTATGGTGTTTATTTCCAATAGTCATGTTGTTTATGTGTATCATTGTGTTATGCGCTCATGTTTGAGGTGTAGTATGGATGATGCCTTGAATAATTAAGATATCTAGAATTACATAGATAATATAATGATAATTATAAACTATTGTATGGGATCATTACATGGATCGAGGGCCACCCCATGGGTGAGGTTCCCTAGGGTAGCCGTTTGGCCAGGATACCCAAGGGTATGCCATGATTTTAGTATTCATTGAGTTTTCTTTAGAGAAAATGTATTTAAATTGGTTTCTTATGTGTTGGGCTTGGTCTGGTTACTTTCTTATCCTGAGGTCAGAGTTTTGTTTAGTCTGAGGGAAAGTTTTTGTTTAGACTGAGGGTAAAATTTATTTTGCCTGTGGGTAGTAGCTTCAATGCCTAAGGGCAATATCTTGTACGCCTGAGGGAAATATTCATTATACCTGTGGGAAATCACCTGAGGGTTTCGATTCTATTTACTCGAGGGTATGTTTTTCATGTATGGGGACTCTATTTACTGTGCATATTCACTGTGGTGATATTTACATGTTATACCAGACAAACTAAAGCACAGGCTTGGTATTGTTTTACCTTATACTTATAGGATAGCATGTTTTCATTTCTACTATAGCATTGTTTAGGATACTTTCGGATGAGGATGAGATTCAAAAACATATAATTAAATTATATAGAATTGTTAAATAATAATTAAATGTAAATGGAACTGGTAGGAGTAGATGCTTGTGATTACTTCCTAGCTTACTGCATTTTCATTAATGCACACTATTGTTGCACAAATTCACTGATAGTTGGGCAAGGGCCTTTGGTGGCTGCCTGTTAGGATCTATTTCTCACACCCTATATGGCTCATGTCTTGGCCCCAAAACGATTATGTTACTACATGTGTTTATAAGGGAAAGAGTCCATATATAGGTACTTGATTCTCGTAATGGAGTCGAAGAGCAAGGGACCAAGCTTAGGATTGCGATGCTGCTGAGTTCCCATTGCGGTGTTTCTGTTTTTATTTTCTATACTTGTACCTTGAACTGTATTATTTTAGATTGTATTGTATTCTATTTTGACTGCTTTCTTAGACTTAGGGACATATTGCATCATTGTATATATGACTATTGTCATATTTTACTTCTGCAATGTTGTCCATTTCAGCATAGTCTTGTTTACTGCTTTCACTTTTGTTATGTTTTTATTTTCTCCACTACACTACACTTTGACAAATGAGGGCATAGTTTCACCAATATCAGACATGGTCTCTCGTTTCTAGTTTACTGCCTCTGATGATTGGGGAAATACACTTGAGGTCATGTAACCAACCGGTTCGGGGCACCCGTGGAGTGGCACACGGATCTGGGACATTACAAAGTGGTATCAGAGGTTTCTTTTCATTGACATACTGTTTGGAGCCTATAGTCATGGGTATGACAGAATTGTTAGTTGGTAATAATTTGTTCCCGGGGGTCACTAACCCATGTATAGGGAAAATCCAACCTACCTCATTTCACTGCAAATTATCTGGTTTTGCAATTTTATAGTTGATTTCATTTTCACCATTGGGTGACACACTTGTGGTGTGCATTTTATATTTTTAAACTTGGGTTCTATTTAGTTACAACCCAATGATATTAGGGTATTTTATCTCATGCATCATTTAGGTACATGTTAGAATCACATGCCTTGAATAGTTTTCATGCCATGAAGGTGGATTATAATTTTCATGTTGTTGTGATAGGTGATGTTCTAGAAAATGCATGATGTTGTGATAGGTACTTTGATAAATATTCCTACTGTTTATTGGGTATTGGTACATGTTATGGTTGGGTTGATGGATGGTAAACCTTGGTTCCTGATAAGTATAGTCCTCATGGACTGGAATTTAGCTGATCATAATTCAGCCTATTGTTGAGAAGGTTGGGAGATAAACATTGGTTCTCGGGGAGTATGGGCCCACAAATATTGCAATTTGGCATGCCGACACTTGAAATTTATGAAAAAGGGCCTCTATAGTTGTTTCTAAGGTCTACTATCCAGAAACCCAGACAACACGGTGTGTGGTTCTACAAATACACTCCATGTACTATTTTGTTTGGGAAGAAATGAATTTTTTTTAAGTACACGTCATGTAGACTCTAATCGTGTTATAGGCCATCTAGGTAGAGACAAAGGATGTGGAAGTACTAGAGAGAACATGCCATGTACCGATTGTACAAGCCATATCATGATAACACATTGTCTTCCCCTGAATCAAACAACACGGATGAATGAATCTTTATTTATACACGCCGTGTCAATGTCGAACATGCTGTGTAGTGCGTCCTGGGAATCTAACCGTGTAACTAACAACACAGGTCAGTGTTATTCTTCATGGTACACGCCGTCTCCATCTGGAACATGCCGTGTAGTGTGAGCTGTGTGTCTTGTCATGTAACTAACAACACAGGTTAGTGAAGAAGGTCTAGTACACGTCGTGTACCTGAGCGACACACTATGTAGTCTTGACCGATGAGAGGCCTTGTGGACTTGGTCGTGTGGCTGGGGAAATAGGTTGTGCACACATTCTGTGTCGGTGTAACACGTCGTGTAGTGTCAGCCAAGTAGCTGTATGTGTCATAAAAAACACGGGTAGTTGGAATATAAGCCCTACATGCCGTGTCTATCTAGCACACACCATGTAGAGTGATCTGTGTGCCTGGCCATATAACGGATAACACGGGTCGGTGAAACTCATCTAGTACACGCCGTGTAGACCTTATACGTACCATGTAGTCTCATTCAAAAGAGATACGTGTGGCTAAGCCATGTAGAAGTACTCGGGTAGGGGAAGAAAATTCAAGTACACGCTATGTGTGTGGACAACACACCTTGTGTTTGGGGTGTTACACGACCAGTTTGGGAAGAATTACATGCCCATGTGAAATACCCTAAGGAACACACTGTGTAGTCTTCTTTTGTAAAACGTGAATGTTTTTTCCTTGTTACCTTCTTGGGCTTATATTTCTTGGTCCTTGATGATCTTAATTTGATGTGAGTTTTGACCTTGTAGGGTCATTCCATCGAGACAACCACATGTTGTTTTCCAATAGAGCGGCAATGATTATACTCCAGAGACGGTAGGCCACGAGCTACCGATGGATCATCCAGTAGATCCAAATGCGGTACAAGATGTTACATTTGACATAGGTAGATATGCGTAGCTCCATGAAGGCTTCATGCGGTTTATCCAGACCTTCCAAGGAACACCACTGGGTGCCACATCTATGGGAAAGCTGACACGTATATTCCAGCAGCAACAACCACCAACATTTTGAAGGGATGGTGGACCACAGGTTGTTCAGTCCTGCCTAGGTTTGATGTAGGCTATCTTCGAGAATCTGGAGATGCCTCTAGGGAGGATAGTCAAACTCCCTACTTACATGTTGCGTGATTCTTCCAATAGATGCTAAGATGTTTCCACTCAGACAGAGCATCACAGAGACATGGCGTGGGAAGTTTTTCTGGAAGTCTTCTATGACCTTTTCCTTCTAAAGATTCTAAGGGAAGATAGAGCTGGATACGTCATGAATATGTAGTAGGTATCCAGGTCAATGATGGATTATTCTGCATACTTCACCGGGCTACAGCGTTTCCCCTGTTCTAGTGGGAGATGAGACATTGAGGGCTAGGCGCATTTAGGATGGTCCTCGATATGAACTCTGAGTGCTAGTGAATGTTTTTAGGTTCCCTACAGTGCATGATATTGTAAACCAGACACATATTACTAATAGAAACCTCCGAAAAGCTTGTGGTGTAGGAAAATGCAGTTTGACACCAGTTTTGGTACTATTTCTACCAGTAAGAGGAAGAGGAACATGGATTTCTCTCACAGTGGATTTACTAGCTAGAGGAATTCTTCTGGTGGCTAGGTAATGTGCTATCAGTGTGGTAAAGAGGGGCACAAGGGACCTCAATATCCACATGACCCGGTGGAGTGTCGAGCTTTCTACAAAATAGGCCACCTATAGCGTTTTTTCATGGTGTTTCTACCAGTGGCTAGTGAGAGGGGCTCTGTTCAGACTCCATGTGTAGGTGCAGGTAAAGAAACTTCTTATCAGTAAGGGAATTGGAATACGTACAGATGTTCAGGCCGAGGTGGTGGTCATGGCTATGGAAGCCAGACACCATGATCTCAGAGACAGCAGGGCGAGTCAGCTCATGGTAGTCAGGCTGTGTCATAGGGCCGCAGCACTGGGCAAGCATATATTGTGCAATAGACCCAACAAGAGTAGGATCCCAAAACTTCCGCTATATCATGTACTATTCTAGTTGCTTCTATCTTATCTTTAGTACTTTTTAATATTGTTTCTACAGATAGCATTATATGTATGCCCGTTGTGGAGAGCCTTAGGCTATGTGTTTATTTTTCTTCTGATGTTATTACTTTAGACACTTCTTTGGGGATTAGAACGATGGGTGTTCGTCAGTGCAGGGAGTTCCCCTAGAGGTTGGTGGGTGTCACTTTCTTTGGGACCACTATGTCTCAGAGTTGAAGAGTTATGACGTCATTGTCATGACCCGACCCTACCCAGGCTCGAGCCGCAACTACCCCAAGCCCGCCTCCATAGGCCAGGGGCTGGCGACCAGTGCCAAAGGCACAATAACTCGAGGAGGCCTTTCCCTAAGTACCTATACACACAAATGCGAAAAACTCAATGCAATAGTGTAGAGTAACAGTAAAGACCAGAAAAGTAAATGGAAACTGTTATATATAAACAACAATGTGCATCGACCTCTAACAGTAAAAAGTATAGTGCTGAAAAGGAAAAAGGGGGAAAACATGCGCCCAACCAAAAGTGCCATAACCTGGAAACAGGTTAACAAAAGAAACAACTGACGGGTCTCCCACCTGGAACCCAACCACGACCACCGCACGCGGTCCAAGCTCCCATGATCCTATGCACCTACGCTCCACTGAAGACACGCTCCACCTATCCATCGTCTGCAAGGGCACATCAAGTACGGGAAAAGCCCAACCAGGGGTGAGTATAAAAATACTCAGTAGGATACCCCGAAGGCTCGAGGGAGAAACAAAAGAGGTACAGAAGGGTGAGCAGTAGAGCGAACAAGAAAAGTAGAGGAGTACAACTGAAAGTGAAGAAAAGAGCCCAGCTCAACCCAACAAGAGAAAAGAAGGTAGACTCGTCCAAACCCAAGGAGCTGGACACAGTGAGAAGATGAACATCACGTCGAGTCTTTGCTACCTATAGCAGGAGAGTAGACTCGTCCAACCACGTGAAGCTAGACACGAAAAGCATGTGGCATACCTCGCATGTCTTCACCTCACATGGAAGGAGAGTAACCAAACCCAAGAAGTGGGTACCGAAAACAAGGTATATACATGTCCATATTCTCAGTCAAGAAGCCCGAACAATGTCGTAAGGGGATCTCCATCCCATAGCTCAGCCCAAGAAAAGAGTCACCAACAATCCCATAAGTAAACCATCATCGATGCCTAGCATCCCGCACGTCTACCCTGAACGGCAAGCCAAGGGGCTCAATCACCACACCTTCACAATATCCGCTTTGGGCGACACTGACTCGCTTTCATGGTTTTAGATCGCATCACAAGAATGTGTCTCAGTGGGGGAAAGTGCCCCTAGAACATGAGAGTTCTAGGGAAAGTCAAACCACACCTCGTCACTGCCCTGCAGTTGAGAGGTCTCCTCAATGTCAAGCCATCAAAACACTGACCCGTATAACCAAGGGTCCCGCTCCGGTAATCAAGGAGGTAAGCCACATACTAGCCTAGCCGAGAAAACTGAGTCTGGAATGTCAACAGGTGTCCCACTACCCAGCCCTGCTAGAGGGTAATCCATAATACATCATCCGGCGACCCACTGCCCAGCCCCACTGGAGGGTAGACCATAATAAGATACTGGGTGACCCACTGCCCAGCCCTGTTGGAGGGTAAACCATAAGACGTCATCAGGCGACCCACCTGCCAGCCCCACTGGAGGGTAGACCATAACATATCATCAGGCAACCCACTCCCCATCCCCGCTGGAGGGTAGACCTGGAATAGGTCGACAGGCGACCCACAACCCAGCCGTGTTGGAGGGTAGACCTGGAACTAGACGACGGACGACCCACTTCCCAGCCCCGCTGGAGGGTAGACCCTAAGAGGTCATCGGGTGACCCACTGCCCAGTCTCTACTAGAGGGTAAACCCTAAGAGTGTCAGGTGACCCACTACCCAGACTTTGCTGGAGGGTAGACCCTAAAAGAATCGGGTGTCCCACTTTCTAGTCTCTACTGGAGGGTAAACCCTAAAATTCAGTGAGCAACCCATCGCCCAACCCCGCTGGAGGGTAAACCTGAAGAAGTCAATGAGTAACCCACTGCCCAGCCTCGCTGGAGGGTAAAACTCATAACTGATCTGGCCATCTCTACCGGAGGGTACACCACTGGGCAACCGGACATGGAATGAGTATCGTGCAACCACCCAACTCTAGAACAACTCTCCCAAAAGAGTTTCAGCACATGTTCCATCACGGGGTGCCACTAGCACCGCTACTAGCCGATCAATCGAGAACGAAACCAGGGGGAGACCACTCAACCCTGCTGGTCAACACACGAGCACAAAGCCAGGGGAAAAACTCCACCCTGCTGGTCAAACTATCACACAGAGGGACCCTCTACGCCGCGAGAGGTCAAAGTACACAAAGCAGAACACGACACGCACATGGGGCCCACACGACGTGTGTCCCCAAGTCAACCCCAACCAAGTGCACGAACGTCTCAGGTACAAGCCACACGTACCTCCAAGAACTCTCGTATACTCCCAGAGTATACCTTGTCCCCGCCCAAAGGCTATCATGCAAACGGCACCCAACATCAATGGGAAGGCGTGACGTAACAGCTCCACATCAAAGGCCCAGGCACGGCCAACCACATCTCGTGAAACATTTACATCACTCTCCCAAGAGTGTGCGATCACACGCCAAGGGTCCCCTACAAACAATGTAGGGAAAACCACCACTGGAGCACCTTCCATGCTTCCACATTTAACAATATCATGCAAGAGGATCCCCACAACCAAACGGATCACACAGTTGTAATCCTCATGAAAAAACACGTGAGATTGACTACCTACTCGCCTCCAATGGATATCTGATGAAAAAGACACCAACACCGCCTCACACCCGAACGACGTCCCGTGATCCCGAGCCTCGGCCCCGAAAATAGTCGGGCGCATTGAACCAATGCGATCCCCTCGGGAAAACACGTCAAAAGCACTACTCACTTGAGTAAAATGGATATCTGGATAAAAATATACGTTCCGGCTCCCCGCGCACGAGCGGTACCACGTGGGACCCGCACCCCAGTCCCGAAGCACTGCCAACAAATCGCACCGCTTCGATCCTCTCGCAAAACCACACAAGGTGGACAACTCACTTGTCCAAAACGGTCGCCCGACTATAGGATGGAAAAAAACTGTCGACTCCCAAACGACCCCATGGGCCTCGCACCCTCATTCCGAATTTCATCGGGCGTATTGCACCATTGCAATCCCCTCGGAAAAACATCCAGAAACGACTACTCGCACGCCCCAAATAGACGTCCGATGAAAAAGTCGCTAAAAGCTGCACGCAGCTCAAAAGACGGGGTGTGGGGCCCATGCATCAAATCTAGTCTCAAAGCCCGAAACCGCCTTGGAAACCCCCGCCTTAGTGCTAGGGGCGCAACGCCGCTGACGGTGCTCAAAACGGACATCGAACGCATATGCTCCGTCCAAAACAAGATTCCAGGAAAAACGCTCTTCCACATAAAGACACGTCGCGCCTCCGCGGCCCCTCGTTTCAAGAATTTAAAATTCCCAAAACCATCTCAAAACGTTCCCCTCGACGCCAGGTTTTCACTGCCACTGACGGTGCACAAAACAGACGCCCGTAGCAAAAGCTACATGCGTCGGAAATTCCAAAGGGGAAACTCCATTGGGCCGGACAGGCCCGGCCGCGTGTCCGATTCGGTCCGCCGCGGCCTGCTGGCTGCGGGCTGTCGCCACCAACCGGCCTTAACAGCCAGTCCCTTTCTCCTCCGCAGTGACCCGCGTTACGCGGGTCGCGGTCGCCGCACGTGGGGTCGCGCACCCTGCGACCCCTCTCCCTCCTCACGCTACGTCGGCACTGCCCGAGACCCGCCTCGCCGTCGCCCTGAAGCCGGCCGCCTCCACTGGCCGCTCGCCCGACCGAGCCACCGCACCACCTTGGGAGCCACCGTCGCCACCGCCTCAACCTCAGACCGCCGCCGCCTAAGCCCACCGGACCGCCGGAACCCGCCTGAAACACCCAAAAGCTCTCGAATTTCCCGTAACCTTCGGCGAACGATTGCAAACGCCTCCGAATTCCGATTTCAAATCCAAAAAAAGCATCGGAAAGAGAATAAAATCTACTTCCCATTCATGTTCTTGGATCGAATATTGGGAATCAATTCAACGTGCAAACTCACGTAGGATGTTAAGTGCGGGAATGAAAATGAAAAATGCAACATCCTACCTCGTTGGGCTTCTCCCGGAGCTTCGTGTCGATCCGCCGGCATCACCGCACCTCGCCAGAGTCGCCTCGCCAGACCATCTCGCAGGAGAAGGAGGAATATAGGGGAGCGGTTTATCTAGGGGGTTCAAGGGAGAAGGGGGAGGGGGAGGGTTTAAATAAATTAATTAATGTTTTAATTAATTTAAAACCCCCGAAAAGACCCGCATCCGAAACCCCCGACGGGGTCGAGGTTAAGCCTCCCCAAGGGTAAAAACCACCTCCCGAGCACAACGGCGGTCTCGGAATTTTAATCTGAGACCCCATTCAAATGTTATAAAATTTGACGTCCGAAGCTGCTAAATTACAAAAACGCCCCTGGGGCCATTTTTCACAAACGGCCCGCGCCTACGAAACGTACACCCCTACTAGGGTAAACAGCACACTCCGAACTCAACGGTGCCCACAGTATTCCAATCCGAGCCACCGTTTAAGAGATACTAGCGTTTCGCCATTAAACGAATCATTTAATTTATTAATTTATCCGTTTACCCTTCCGGAAGCGAGCGAGGAGTCCAAAAATCATGCGCTGACATGTTTTATGTCGTTCCTAGGGTAAACACCCCATTCCGGACCTGTCCGTACACTCAGATCATGGATCTGAAGCACCATTTAATAGTTATACCATTTATTTTGCGTTTCCAGTGTGAACGCACTGAAAATTTAATTCCGGCCACTCCAGGGCTCGGAATCACACGCCGTCTGAAGGCACTGCTCTGGAATATTATCAAAAATATTCCAAAGTCTTTCTAAGAAAAAACCGGGTTCTTAAATCATTCCCTCCTTCAAGCTTTTAATCCCCAAAAAGCAAAACTATGGAGAAACACATGGTACCAAGCTCACACCTGGCTTTCCCATACCCAGAAGAACCCACGCACAGCTCTGTGCCTCCGCACATAGACCAAAGGATTGATCTGTTCACGCGGGGTCGGCCCTTGACGATGTCGTACACCCACTCTAGACTTTGGGGTTAGGGAAATGCGGTAGGGTACCTCGACATCCCTTTGCACGGTCTCAAACGGCCCGATGGTTCTCGGGGGTAGCTCACCTCCTTGAATGAACCTCTACGTCGCACACCGTGACTGGAGTCACCCCCCGCACCTGAAACAAGACCCAATGATTGCCTCCTTCAGAATATCCATATGGAGAAACACCCAAGGATAACTGGTCATGCAAGATTTCACAGTCGATGTCTCTCAACCAAGACTCTCTTACATGCTCAGAAGCGAAGGATCCAACACCATCGACTAAAGGAAAAGGTCTCACGCCTTTTTCCTTACCAACACAGGGTTACACCCGACGCCCTGCGTCACCCTGGTAACACATCAAACAATGGGCAGGGAGAAAGCCTTTCACACGCAGAGCCTAACAATTCTACTGAAAAAAGTAGAAGAGTCGCAAGGGGTACCTCTCACCATCCCATGCTCTGCAGGATCGTAGACATCCAAAGCTCGCGGCTACCCACGATCCCAACCGTCAGCTCCCGGAGCCTGACATGGACCGCCTAGTGGTGACGGGGAGATCTTGAAATGTCGTCCCCCACCTCCAGATCCTCCCGCTCCTCTGCTAGCGCCACCTCTCTGGCCACTACTCCGATCACGGCACTGCCTCTGCCGTGGTGGTGCACCTGCTGCCTACCCAAAGCTCTCAGCAACTCAGGTCAAGCAGTCTCGTGCCAAGTGACCTCGCCCGTCACAAGCATAGCACCGGTGCTCTCTGGACTTCCTTAGTGCCCTCTGGCGCCACTATGGTGTACGACCACGGCCCAGGATCCACTCACGGAAGGGCATCTGCGACTGAGGCCCTGCGCCTTTCCGCCACAGTGGTATATGACCATGTCTCCGAAACCGGCAGTGGGAAGGCCACCTACATCAAGGTCCTGTCCTCCAGCGCCTGCTAGCTAAGGCAGACATCCTGGCTCTGTCATGCCCACCGCAACTACCATCCGCAAAACATGACAGGAAGCCTTCTGTCACCAGCATCTGCTCTATAACCCCGTCATATGTGGAAACACCCAAGGTTACTATGACATCAAATCTCTCGGCGGAGACCCTGATCAAACTTCCATGCTCGGATGTTGTCATCATGGACCAAGTCCGGGTAAAAGCGTGCACGGTCTGCAAAACTAGCCACGTACTCGGCCACCGTCATCCCTCCCTTCTGAAACTGTAGGAGCTCCTGAATCCGAACAAAGCGCAAGCAGGAGTGGAAAAACTCCTCATGAAACCACAACTGGAAGTCTGCCCACGAAAGCGACGACTCGTCAAGAAGCTGAGTCACCAGACTCCACCAACGCCAAGGTGATCCACAAAAGGGGCGGCTGCCAAAGCCGCTCTCTGATCTGTCGGCGTCCGCACAAGCCTGAAAAGGCGAACCACTGCCTCGAGCCAAACCTCTACTGCCCGAGGGTCTGGCTCACCACTAAACCTCAGCGGTCTCTACCGCTGGAACTAACGGAGCGCGCTCAACCTGCGCTCAAGCTCAGCCTTCTCTGCTGAAATTGCATGCTGCTCAACAGGTGGGGGTGCTGCTACCGGCCCACCCGGAGAAAGGGGCTCGCATGATGGGTCCTGGACTGAGGCCTCGTAGCTCACAGGGTCGTCATCACGCACCCAGCTGGTATCTTTGCTGGCTGTCTTCGCGGATACATCCTGAATATTATCATGGAGTGCCACGGTCAGATGAGCATATATGCATATACCACTAACCCCGATGGGGAGCTAACTCAAGAAGGACCGTCAAAGACTCAATCCTATATGTTGGAAAAACAAATTTCCCTACAACAATTGTCTCAGCATGCCGAGTTGACAAGCGGGTTATCAAGGTCCTGGTGAATGGATACGTCGGCCGCCGCACCATCACTGGACTCCCTCGCCTAAGAGCCTCTCTCGAGGCACATTAACATTGTTGCCCTAAATCCCAACCAGTTCCTTTTATTTTAGGTACGTCCGAACAGTGTCCCAAGGAACGAACCAACTCTGATACCACTTTGTCACGACCCGACCCTACCCGGGCTCGAGCCGCAAATACCCCAAGCCCACCTCCATAGGCCAGGGGCTGGCGGCCAGTGCTAAAGGCACAATAACTCGGGGAGGCCTTTTCCTAAGTACCGGTACACACACGCGCGAAAAACTCAATGCAACAGTAAAGACCAGAAATGTAAAGGGAATCTTCTATATATAAACCACAATGTGCATCGACCTCTAGAAGTACAAAGTACAGTGCTGAAAAGGGAAAAGGGGAAAAACACGCGCCCAACCAAAAGTGCCACAACCCGACAACAGGTAAACAAAAGAAACAGCTGACAGGTCTCCCACCTGGAACCCGACCATGACCACCGCACGCAGTCCAAGCTCCCAAGCTCCTATGCTCTTACGCTCCACTAAAGCCACGCTCCACCTGTCCGTCGTCTGCAAGGGCACACCAAGTGCGAGAAAAGCCCAAGCAGGGGTGAGTATAAAAATACTCAGTTGGATACCCCGAAGGCTCTAGGGAGAAAAAAATGAGGTACCGAAGGGTGAGCAGTAGAGCGAACAGGAAAAGTAGAGGTGTACAAATGAAAGTGAATAAAAGAGTCCAGCTCAACCAAAAAAGAGAAAAGAAGGTAGACTCGTCCAAACACAAGGAGCTGGAAACAATGAGAAGATGAACTTCCCATCGAGTCATCACTACCTATAGCAGGAGAGTAGACTCGTCCAACCATGAGAAGCTAGACACGGAAAGCATGTGGCATACCCCGCACGTCTTCGCCTCACCTGGAAGGAGAGTAACGAAACCCAAGAAGTGGGTACCAGAAACAAGGTATATACATGTCCATATGCTCAAACAAGAAGCCCGAACAACTTCGTAAGGGGATCTCTGTCCCATAGCTCAGCCCAAGAAAAGAGTCGCCAACAGTCCCAGAAGTAAACTATCATTGATGCCTAGCATCCCGCATGTCTACCCTGAACCGCAAGCCAAGGGGATCAAACACTGCACCTTGACACTATCCTCTTTGGGCAGCACTGAATAGCACGCATGGTTTTAGATCGCGTCACAAGAACGCGTCTCGGTGGTGAAAGTGCCCCTCGAACTTGAGAGTTCTAGGGAAAGTCAAACCACACCCCGTCACTGCCCTACAGTTGAGAGGTCTCCTCAAAGTCAATCCGTCACAACACTGACCCATATAACTAAGGGTCCCGCTCCGGTAATCACGGAGGTAAGTCACAGACTAGCCTAGCCGAGAGGACTGAGTCTGGAATGTCAATAGGTGTCCCACTGCCCAGCCCTGCTAGAGGGTAATCCATAATACATCATCCGGTGACCCACTTCCCAGCCCTGCTAGAGGGTAGACCATAATAAGATACTGGGTGACCCACTTCCCAGCCCTGCTGGAGGGTAAAAAATAAGACGTCATCAGGCGACCCACTGCCCAGCCCTGCTGGAGGGTAGACCATAACACATCATCAGGCGACCCACTACCCAGCCCCGCTGGATGGTAGACCTGGAATAGGTTGACATGCGACCCACTACCCAGCCGTGCTGGAGGGTAGACCTAGAACTAGATGACGGGAAACCCACTGCCCAGCCCCGCTGGAGGGTAGACCCTAAGAGGTCGTCGGGTGACCCACTGCCCAGTCTCTGCTGGAGGGTAGACCCTAAGAGTGTCGGGTGACCCACTGCCCAGTCTTTGCTGGAGGGTAGCCCCTAAAAGAGTCGAGTGAACCACTTTCTAGTCTCTACTGGAGGGTAAACCCTAAAATTCAGTGAGCCACCCACTGCCTAGCCCCGATGGAGGGTACACTCGAAAAAGTCAATGAGTAACCCACTGCCCAGCCTCCCTGGAGGGTAAAACTCATAACTGCTCTGGCCATGTCTACCGGTGGGTACACCACTGGCCAACGAGACACAGAATGGGTGTCGCGCAACCACCCAACTCCAGAACAACTCTCCAAAAAGAGTTTCAGCACCTGTTCCATCATGGGGTGACACTAGCACTGCTATTGGCCGATCCATCTAGAATGAAACCAGGGAGAGACCACTCAACCCTGCTGGTCAACAAACGAGCACAGATCCAGGGGAAAAACTCCAACATGCTGGTCAAACAATTACACAGAGGGACCCTCTACGTCACGAGAGGTCAAAGTACACAAAATACAGCACGACACGCACATGGGGCCCACACGACGTGTGGCCCCAAGTCGACCCCAACCAAGCGCACGAACGTCTTAGGTACAGACCACACGTACCTCCAAGCGCTCTCGTATACTCCCAAAGTATACCTCGTCCCAGCCCAAAGGCTATCGTGCACACGGCACCCAACATCAACGCGAAGGCGTGACGTAACAACTCCACCTCAAAGGCCCAGGCACGGACAACCACATCTTGTGAAACATTTACATCACTCTCCCAAGAGTGCGCGATCACACGCCAAGGGTCCCCTACAAACAAGGTAGGGCGAACCACCACTAGAGCACCTTCCATGCTTCAACATTTAACAATATCGCGCAAGAGGCTCCGCACAACCAAACTGATCACACGGTTGTAATCCTCGTGGAAAATCACATGAGATCGACTACCTACTTGCCTCCAACGGATATCCGACGAAAAGGACACCAACACCACCTGACACCCGAAAAACGTCCCGTGATCCCGAGCATCGACCCCGAAAACAGTCGGGCGCATCGCACCAATGTGATCCCCTCGGGAAAACACGTCAAAAGCACTACTCACTTGATTGAAATAGATATCTGGAGAAAAGGATATGTTCCGGCTCCCCGTGAATGAGCGGTACCACACGGGACCCGCACCCCGGTCCTGAAGCACTTCCAACAGATCGCACTATTGCAATCCTATCGCAAAAGCACACAAGGTGGAATACTCACTTGTCCAAAAGGGTCGCCCGATTATAGAGATGGAAAAACACCGTTGACACCCAAACAACCCTCATGGGCCCCACACCCTAGTTCCGAATTTGAGCGGGCGGATTACACCATTGCAATCCCCTCAGAAAAACATCTAGAAACGACTACTCGCACGCCCCAAACGGACGTCCGATGAGAATGTCGCTAAAAGCTGCACGCATCTCAAAAGATGGGTCGTGGGGCCCATGCCTCAAATCTAGTCTCAAATCCCGAAACGGCCTTGGAAACCCCCACCATAGTGCCAGGGGCGTAACGCTGCTGACGGCGCTCAATACGGACATCGAACGCATCTGCGCCGTCCAAAACAAGATTCCCGGAAAAATGCTCGTCCACTTAAACACACGTTGCGCCTCCACGGCCCCTCGTTTCGGGAATTAAATATTCCCAAAACCATCTCAAAACATTCCCCTCGACACCAGGTCTGTACTGATGCTGACGGCGCACAAAACGGATGCCAGTAGCAAAAGCTACGGGCGTCGGAAATTCCAAAGGGGAAACTCCCTTGGGTCGGACCGGCCCGGTCCGGCCGGTCTGCCCACAGCCAGCCCGCGGCCCAGCCGTGGGTCCGATTTGGTCCGCCGTGGTCAGCTGGCTGTGGCCTGTCACCACCGACCGGCCTTGATGGTCATTCCCTTTCTCCTCCACAGCGACCCGCGTTACGCGGGTCGCGGTCGCCGCATGCGGGGTCGTGCACCCCGCGACCCCTCTCCCTCCTCGCGCTACGTCGGCGCCGCCCGAGACCCACCTCGCCGTCACCCTGAAGAAGGCCACCTCCACTGGCCGCTCGCATGACCGAGCCACCGCACCACCCTGGGAGCCGCCGCCGCCGCTGCCTCAACCTCGGACCGCCGGAACCCGCCAGAAACACCCAGAACAACCCGAATTTCCCGCAACCTTCAGCAAACGATTGCGAACGCATCCGAATTCCGATTTCAAATCCGAAACAAGCGTTAGAAATAGAATAAAATCTACTCCGCATTCATGGGATTGGATTGAAGGTCGGGAAGCAATTCAACGTTCAAAATCGCATTGGAAGTTAAGTGGGGGAATGAAAATGCAAAACGCAACATCCTACCTCGCTGGGCTTCGCCCGGAGCTTCGCGTCGATCTGCCGGCATCACCGCAACTCACCGGAGTCGCCTCGTCGGACCGTCTCTCCGGAGAGAGAGGAAGAGAGGGGTGGGGTTTCTCTAGGGGGTTCAAGGGAGAAGGGGGAGGGGGAGGGTTTAAATTAATTAATTAATGTTTTAATTAATTTAAAACCCCCGAAAAGACCCGCATCTGAAACCCCCGACGGGGTCGAGGATAAGCCTCCCCTAGGGTAAACACCACCTACCGAGCACAACGGCGGTCTCAAAATTTTATTCTGAGACCCCGTTCAAAAGTTATAAAATTTAACGCCCGAAGCTGCTAAATTACAAAAACGCCCCTGGGGCCATTTTTCACAAACAACCCGCGCCCGCGAAACATACACCCCTCCTAGGGTAAAAGGCACGCTCCAAACTCAATGGTGCCATCTTTTTTCCAAACCGAGCCACCGTTTAATAGATACTAGCGTTTCACCATTAAACAAATAAATTAATTTATTAATTTATCCGCTTAACCTTCCGGAAGCGAGCGAGGGGTCCAAACATCCCGTGCCGACATGCTTTATGTCGTTCCTAGGTAAAAAACACTATTCTGGACCCGTTCGTATACTCAGATCTTTGATCTGAAGCACCGTTTAGGAGTTATACCATTTATTTTTCATTTCTAGTGTGAACGCACTGAAAATTTAATTCCGGCCACTCTGGGGCTCGAAATCACACGCCGTTTAAAGGTACTGCTCTGGAATATTATAAAAAATATTTCAAAGACTTTCTCAGCAAAAAATGGTTCTTACAGTCATTCTCAGGATGGACTAGTTGGTACCCTTTCGAGCCATTGGGGATTTATATCATCGCATGATGAGTTTCGCGTCAACAGAGGGTGGAGATTTTCTATACAAGGGAAAATGGGATGTCCAGGCGTATTGAGATGGACTCGAGAATCGTGGGCGAGGTGGAGACATATCCCAGATTGCGAGTTTATATCTGGATGACCAGATAAATTTTTAGAAGGATTTCCCTATAGTTGTTGATCATTTGAGGGATATCTTCCGGGATGACTTTCCTGGTCTACCTCTGGAGCGATATGTGGATTTATCTATTGAGATTATACCAAGAGCAGCCCAGGTATTCATTCCTATTTATAGGATGGCTACACTAGAGTTACATGATCTCAATAGGCAGTTGGAGGAGTTCTAGGCAAAGGGTTTCATCCGACCTAGTAATTCATCTTGGGGTTCGCCTGTCCTGTTTGCGAAGAAGGCAGATAGTACCCTCAGACATTGTGTAGATTATCAGAAGTTGAACCATTTGACAGTCAGGAACTAATATCCCTTTCCAAGTATTGATGGTATTTTTGATCAACTTAGAGGATCACGAGTGTTCCCGAAGATTGAATTGAGATCTGGATATCATCAGTTGCACATTAGACCATCAGACATATTGATTACAACTTTTTGGAGCAGATATGGTCTGTTCGAGTACTTGGTCATGCTGTTCGGACTCACGAACATGCCAGCAGTTTTCATGGCTTTGATGAATCGTGTGTTCCCCCCCCCATATCTGGAATATTTTTTGGTATACTTGATGGATGATATCTTTTTGTACTCTCACACTAGACATGACCATGCTACCCATCTTGAGATCGTACTGAGTACACTGAGAGAGCATATGCTATATGAAAAGCTCTCAATGTGACACATTTTGATGGACTAAATACACTTCCTACGTCATATCATCTCAGATGCAGGAGTTGTGGTAGAGGCAAAGAAATTGTGAGCGGTAGATTCTTGGGAGAAGCCTAAGAACGTGTTTGAAAGATGGTGTTTCATGGTGTTGGATGGTTACTACAATCGCTTTATACCAGACTTCTACCTTTTAGAAGTGCTCTTGAAGGATTTGACTAAGAAGGGTGTAAAGTTCGTTTCATCAAAAGTATGTGAGACAACCTTTCAAGAGCTGAAGGTATGTTTTACAACAGCACCAGTCCTAATACTTCCAGAGGAAGGAAAGATATATACAGTTTACTGTGATACATCATGTATTGGGTTAGGAGCAGTATTGATGTTGGGTGGTCGAGTTGTTGCGTACGGGTCTCGGAAGTTGAGGCCACATGAGAGGAATTACCCTTCGCATGATCTTGAGTTGGCCACAGTTGTTCATGTGTTACGTTGATGGAGACATTATCTCTTCAGAGAACATTTTTTTTTGTTTACGAGCCTCAAAAGACTTAATTATATTTTTACCCACTGTGACTTGAATCTGAGATAGCGAAAGTGGGTTGAATACCTTCAGTCCTTCGACATTGATCTTTCCTATAGAGTTGGTTGATGTGGCCTTTAGAACACATGTTATGCCACATAATTTTAATTAATTTTTTTAATTTAATTACTTATTTTAATAATTTTTAATAAATAATGGGTCTTTTGTATTTTTATTATTAATTTATGAATTTATCAATTTTTATAATTAATCGTGTGTTTTATGCATTAAAGTAGTTAATTTATTTTATAATTTATTTAATAGTCTAAAAGTTTCTTATTTAGTATTGGTGTTTTTGTCTTCTTAATTGATAATTTAAAAATAATTAATTAATTAACTCTACTTTTGTACTTAGAGAATGTAGTCTTAATCTAATATTGCATGTATTAATTATTAACTAATTTTATGTAACATAATTTTTTAGTCATCTATTAATAAGTCATTAATTATAAGATAAGACTATAAGTTTGTTTTATTTTTATTAAGTCTCTTTTAATTATTTTTCATTAATTAACATAATGGTTTAATAATATAATAATTATCTGTCTACTTTAAATTAATTAAATTTGTTAAAGTAACTAATTTAAATAATTTTACTTTGTTATATAAATGTTTAATTTTACTTTATTATTTAATAAATTAGTTTATTTTTAATTTTATTTTAATTTAGTAACTATTTTAGTTTTATATTTTAATTTTAAGAATTTAACTTTAGTTAATTTTTTTTAAAAAGTTTATTTAAATTTATGAGTAACTTTATTTGCATATTTTTTAATTAATTTTTAGTTATTATTAATTATTTCATTCAGTTTTATTAAAGTTTCAATTTATTTTATTTACTATGATTATTTTACAGGTAAAGAGTTTCATCCAAGTCACAGTCATGTTGTCTCAATGCACCGTTTCTTCCATTTACGGTCTCACCGTAACCAAACTCATGGTGCCACCGTTAATCTCTCTTACTGTCTCACAGTAACACCCCCTTATGTTGTCTCACTCTCTTTCTATCGTAACCCTTTTTCACGGACGCCCCGTATCCATATGGTCTCACTATAACATTTCCCACCCCTCTATTTTGATGTCTTACCAGTTCACCACATTCTGGATTCATTAATTCCCCACTGTGATCCTCTAAACAGTCTCAAAATTTCATGGAACTATTTCCCATTTTTGACACAGTTTCATCCACCGTAAGCCCCTGCCACCGTAACATATCCACGTACCGTATCCTCAGGCATTGATTCCACTGTAAATTCTTTCATTTTCATAATCTCCTTCACTGCTCCCTACCTTTACTTCCGCAGCACCATTCCACCATCATTTCTTTATAATTTTAAACATACAACCCTACAAATCATCAAACAATGAATCCAAACATTGTAAATGAAAAGGGATCATGGATGAAAAACAAGGGTGGGAGCGTAGAACTAGAGATCAACTATTTCGAAATTGAACTGAGATCAAGGAAGATGCCCCAAGAATGAAAAAATTCCAGAGTTTATAGTTGAACTGACGAAGTCTGCCGATATCAATGAATTCCAGGGATGAGTTTTGGAGGTGTAGTTGAATGAGATCGTCCATGGAAAGAAATGAAGAATTTGAGCGATTGATGAATTTGGTGTTCTAAGGTCACTGATGAAGACAACACATCCAATTTCCAGTTGACAGTATAGGAGGAGGAACTAGGGTCTGTGGAGGGGAGTACGTTGGATTCAATCAGCGCCGCAGCTGGGAGGGGGAAGCAGGAGATGTTGTGTCATCACCTGAGGAAAATCTGAAGCCGATGTCGTCTATTGGAGATCGTCTGAGCTGGTGTTGATGGGTTCCATGGGACGCACTACAATCCAGGATAAGATAATGAACCATACTTCCTCTGTTGTGCACCACTGTGGTTTGGGGAAGAAATCCTCTCTGCTTTGCGCCAGTTTGGGGGAGGATTAATGAATTAAAAAAATAAAACAAACTAAAAAAACAAATTTAAGAGAAACTAAATTAAAACCTTAAATTAAAAATAACTAAATTAAAATATAAAACAATATTAATTATAAATAATTAATCAATATATAAAAATTGACTTATAAAACCGAATTAATATATTATTTAACTTAAATAAAACATCAAATTAAACAAATTTTTAAGAATATCTAAATTATTTTAAAATTACATTAATGTGGCATACTAAATAAATATTTTCTAATAAAATTAAATACTTAATAATAATTTATTTTGAACAAAATTAAACAAATCTAATTAACATAAATTAGTATATAATTTAATTTATAAATAATAATAATCATTTAAATTAACATTGATAACATTAATTAATAAGAACTAATAACATTATAAATAAATATTTTAACATATATAATTAATTAATGACCTTAGTTATTAATTTTTTTCCTTATCATATATTTTAATGTTCTGTGTGTTTTTCTTGTGCAGGTTAATACAGGAAGTGAGTTACTGTCTACATTCATCTATCTACATCACCGGGAGTTAGTTACGAGGGAAATACTAGTGCAACGTGCCTGTCACAAAAAAACGCTTGTGTGCGGTGCACAACCGAGGGACTTTTGAAGTCGTTTGAATTGGTCAGTGACAAGAATCAGATGATAGAGGATATAAAATAGAGCAAGTAGTAGAATTTGAAGTAATGCTGATTCTGATTCCACGCCTTACAAATCGAGAGCGAAACTCCTGGGAGACACCAAAAGCAGTACTGGAGATCTGGAGTTGCATAGGAGCAAGCAGTAGTACATGATCTTCATATTCAGAGGGAGGATCTATCTCTTCCTCTGTTTTTATATGTTATACATTGTACCTACTACTGATATGTTGACAATGATCTTAGTTTAATTTCTTTTGATTGAGAATTTTTCCTTACATTGGTTAAAACTTTTATCTCCTTCAATTAATTTCATCAGTGAGAATCTGATTCTTTCAGTAAGACTGAATCTGGTTCTTGAACATAAAATTGAATTATCACCTTAAATAACTTAATTCCAAATCAATGATCTTTTGGAGAGATAGATCATTGAGAAAATTCATCAAACATCAAATTGGAAATCATCAGAACTCTCGGTGAGATATTTTTTTATGATAATCATTTATCAATTTGACGTATGTGGTTTTGGATGTGGAAAACCATGAGAACTATATTACAGAGTTTTATTTCTTCTAGCGAGGAATAATAAACAGCTAATTTTTTAGGTGAGAATATAATCAGATAAGGATCATTTATTTGAGCTAGTAAGGTTCAAATCTCTCGAGCATACATTTTTACTGTATAATTTTCTAGTATAAGTAACAAGGAACATCCAAACATGTTTCATAGTGCTTTGTTAAAAAGAAATAAAAATAGAAATATAAAAAGTATAAATTTTTCTACCTCGTTGTTGTCAACAGTGTGGTTTTTTAGTTTTAAAACCATATAATTCACTCATCTGCCATCTCTGTGGATCTACCCTGCATTGCAATACAAGTGTAGGAGTAATACATGTAATTTTGAGGGTCATGATGACCTCCGACCAGCATGAAAACTTGGTGTTGTTGTCGGGGAAGGCAAGCACTGGGAATTTAAGGTTTAAAAAAACAAAAGAAACAAAAAAATCATATAATAAAAATCTATAAAAAATAAAAAAAACTCTGAACTAGAACCTACTGCTTTAGTTGTCCATTAAAATTATACATCAACTGTGAAACTCTGTATGTTTAATCTGAATTTTTTAGAAATAATGGAATGTTTTGAAGGCTAAAACTACTGCACTAGTCCTTACTGCGTTTGTTGTGGAGATAATGGATATACTTCCTGGCAGTGTGTTTATAACCAGCCGCAATAGTTCCATCACTTTGAAGTGAATGATAAAAACTTTGAATCTAACCTTGAATTCCGAGATAAAATTGAATTAATTGGTTCTAAATTGGATGTTAGGGTGTAACTTATTAAAAACTGGTTAACTCAAACCCATGAGATTCAATTTAGAGATTGTAGATACCTGAAGCATAACGTACATGGACAATACATTACTTTTGTGGAATACATAATACATAACAAAAAAACCAAAACTCAAGGATCGTAATAGTTTAGTGTCTTTGGAAACTTAAAATATAAACTTTTAATCATGCTGAATGATCTTCAACAACTCCCATAACGATCTTCCCCATTTTGTTTCCTTACATTAAACCTTTATTTATTTCCTGGGGAAAATAAAACATAAAAAGGGTGAGCTAAAATGCTCAGTAAGGTAAAATATATATAATATAAAACAATCCATAAACATTTGAAAGTAAAAACATGAACATGAAATTTAAACATCAAAATGTTGAGAAAAGACATAAATCGTGGAAGTACGTAAGGCATATATCATAATGGAAAATCATCCATGATAAAATATAATGGGAATAAAACATGTAATTGTGGAAACCATTCCACATATGTTATGATTTCCATAGTATCCAAAGAATTTCTGGAAAACCCATCTTTGTGGACAAAGTCCTTTTCTGAATCGAGTTTACTCCTTGTTTCAGTCCTGCAACACTAAATCGGATTAACTTACCATTCCAACCATGTCTATCTCATGAGATATAAATATTTACCCAATGCATTGGAGGGAGATATATGTCCCACCCATCTCATAATGAAATCATTCTTACTTGTGCCACAAAATAAACATACATTATTCATAATAACCCAACGAATAAAATGGGTTTCATAAACATCATCCCATCATCACATATTCCATATAAAATAAATGGATATCATTTAATAATAAGAAAAGTGAATCCATGTAAATTATAGAGACATGATACTTGAAACATACACATATGAAATAATTTCATCTTAGATGAAAAATGGTTTTGATAAAACACTTGAAATAAATTCTTGAGGAAAATATTCTTTCTTCTTTAAAATCATTTTCATTTCACAAAATGTCATGAAATTTTGAAAGAAAAAGAATTTGTTGAAAATAGTCATGGAATATTTTGGAGGAATCTTCATTAAAATAAGGCTTTATAAAATTGTAAAAATCTATTCGTGCAGTATAAGTTAAAAAAAATCTTCTCGTACTATTGCCGAAAAAGTCAAAAAGTACCTCGGAAAAGAAAGATTACATACATACCATGTAGTAAAAGTCAAAAATGGGTAAAAATGACATTAAAAATACATGAAACCATTTTTAGGAAACATGGAAATGGATGAGAACAATAACCCAAGTAAATACTTACGAATAAACAATCTCGGATAAGAACAGGATTGGAAAAGTTATCCCTTACCTTAGGTCTGATATGCTTCATATAGATCCGAACCTCCTGTATAATGATTTAAATAATGTCATTGACTTACTACATAATCATATTCATTGTTAT
Organism: Viscum album; assembly: GCA_963277665.1. NCBI lineage: Eukaryota > Viridiplantae > Streptophyta > Magnoliopsida > Santalales > Viscaceae > Viscum > Viscum album. The sequence continues at coordinate 1,330,281,863 of OY728165.1, read as the reverse complement.
GATATCATATATGTTTCACTTATGACTTTATATTACCCATTATTTTAAAAATATCATGATAAAGCAGCGTTTTGGGTAAAATCATTTCCTTTATTGTATGTGTTTCGACTTGTCATTCTTGATATTATTACTAATATCTTGATTTACATAATTCAAGAATGTAAAATATGATTTATATATAATATATATTCATCATATACATATATATTATAGATCGATAAATGGAATGAAATACACCGTTCATGGAGACGGTAGGCCGTACGTACGCATGAACACTGTTTTTGTTTCCTTATTGAATTGAATGAAACTAAATAGATGAAATATATATATATATATATATATAAATACATTAGCATTATTATGTCATAAATTTCTTTATTATTCATTATATAAACTTTATAATCATTCATGTATGGTTGACATGGTGAATGAATCTCATCGCGTCATGGAGACGGTAATCCGTACGTACGTACGAGCGATGATATCATTCCCATAATTATTGAATAGAATTGGAGTGGATGGTATAATATATCAGAATCAGTATGATGTTATAATAACCATATATATTTATTATTTAAACCATTATACCCATCCATGTAAGGTGTTAGTGTAAAAATAAATTACACCACGACGTGGAGACAGTATTCCGTACCTACGCACGCGCGGTGATTTCATTTTTTGTAGGATGGATAGAAGGTGAAATGGGGTTTCTTAATATTTATAATAACATATCATTATATTATTGATACTTATTTTGTTATAATATAATTAAACAACTAAATAAGAAGAAGATGAAGATGAAATAAAATTGAAAGAATCAGTAACAGATATTACCTCTTCTTTGACACACCTCTTTGAAACCTCCTCTTAGGGTACTAAAATTGGTCTTTGAAGAATACCAGGACCTATAGTATGTTTCTAGGGAATTTGATATGGTAAATGGGTAGGGTTTGGACGAGATTAATGGTTCCAAATTGTGTGAGGAGAAGAGTGAGTAGATGCCCTTTTATAAGGGAGGAGAGGGGAACCATTGGAAATATAAGAAAATTTTAATTTATATTAAATCCCAACCCCACATAAAAACATCCAAAATGACTCAAATCCGATGCTTAGATGAGATATGGTTGTAATATAATTATATAATAAAATTTAGACATGTTACGAATTTATTTTAAACATTATAAACATGATTTATCCTTATTTAATCAATTTAATTTTATTTGTGGTAATAACATTCTAAATTATAAATTATTACAAATAATTACTTATTTGTTGTGAATTGTCCATATTTGGATACTTTATAAAATTTTATCCCATATAAATTTAAATTTATTATTTTAAGATATTTTTGTGATTTTTAAACAATTTTATGATATGTTATTTTTATAAATTTACAATAGTGTCAATTTTGACACTATTCATTTATTTGAATTTAAATAAACAATATACAGAGGATATGTTCGAAGTATTAGATTTAATAGATTCATAACATGTCATATATATCTATAAATTTAGTTTATAACATTAAATAGTTCATATAATATTTATTTTAATATTTTTAAAACCATTTATTTGATATTTCTCTTAATAAAATAATTTCAACATCACTATTATGTCACCTTTAATTATAATTATTTAATCCCTAAAAGTTAAAAATAAATTTATATGTTGTAGGTAATTTTATAAACTTTCTGGATACTATTCATGTTCTAATTTTCATGAAGTTTATCACTAAATTAAAATTAATATACTTATAAGATTTAAGAGAGTGACATGTTGTCACTTTCTTTGGTTTAAATAATAATTAAATTATTTTCAAGGAAACATGTCCATAAAATGAATCTATTCCAACCATTAGGTGATATGAGTCATATTTTAGTCATCCAATAGATTTTTAGTAGGTGTTAGGGTAATTTTAAAATCTTATATTTTCCCTTAATTGCCCGATTTACCTTTAACTATGGTAAATAAAATTTACCGTAGTTACTATTCATAATGCCCAAAAATAAAAAGTAGATTATTAACATAATGTGGACCCACTGATTCCAAATATGGAATCAATTTTTCCAAATTAAATACACAAAAGCTGCAGAAATTAAATTAAAATTAATCTCGTTGTCGAAAGAAAACGGGTTTTTGTTTTAAAACATTGCAAAAGATTGAATTGATTTAACCTACGAATTCAAGGTAAAATCAATGCTAATTACATACATTATATTAAATGGTAAAACTATATTCTATTTATACATTAAAACAATTCAATATTATAAATTATCCATATAAATTATTACGATGAAAAAAGATATATTTAATTAAAATATAGTTTGTTTTTACTATTTATTAAAATATGAAAGTTATTAGAAAAATATCAAAACTTTATCCAATGTAAATTTTTATATACTGATTCAAAAGAAGAAGTTTATTTTTTATTATTGAACTTATAAACATGTCATAAATTATATTTAATGTGGGTGCACCATCAAAAGCTGGGAAAACTGCATTTTTTGAAAAATACTTATTTTACCCAAAAATTTTATTTTGTTCACATAAAATGTTTTAGAAAATTTATAAGATGAATAATAATGTTATAAAATTCAAATTTTAGATAATACTATTCATAACATATAGTGAATAATAATATTATAACAATATATCGTCGTTTAGTGAAACCTGGTATTGCGTACAACACACCCTATCGAGGAAGGTCGTGATTGCGTGTAATGCAAGCCCAGTCAGGGCTGCGTGTTGTGCAAGACTATTTTGTTGTTTCGTTATAACATAATCCAACCATTTTTCATTTATAAATTGAATATATATATATATATACACTCAATGTTGCGTAGAATGATTATTATCAAACAAACATGAAATTGTGTGTAACACAATCTATGAATAGTGTTGCATATACTGCAAGCTAATAAAGTGTTAAATATAGCACAAGATAATATTGTTGTAGCATAAACCACATGACATCAAATAAATTAAAAAGAATACCTATCATAAAATATCGGGTTGTTACATTCTACCCCCGTTAAAATGAATTTCGCCCTCAAAATTCGTCAGGGTTATACATGGTTTTCTACTTGAAAGTTTATTTAATTGAAACCCACATCGTAAAATGAAATACCAAAACTTAACTTTAAAAACTAAAGTATGAAACGTAATGGTTACCAGAATTAACTAATCACTAGGTTTCCACATAGGAGAACATATGTGAAAATATGGATATAGAAGAGAAATCTAACCATCATGTTCTGATAGAGAGTCGTAGAGAACATGGCCCTGAAAATGACAACAATAAAAAAAGCCATAGGTTTGTGATGATCTAAGGTACCATCTGATAATTGGATATAAGGGCACTAGGACAACATTTTTGGTTTTCATGATCATTTCCCTAAAGGTGATGAATTAAAATAAATACTTACATGATTTTGGTACAATCTCACTGTTGTTTCTTGAATTGAACAATTTATACTTCATATCTTAAAGAAATGAAGTTGAATTTTTTATTTGTGAAGTGTTAGCAGATCATGTGATAGAATGATGGGTCATTCCATCTCTTTCAAACAAAATGTTATCAAAAGTTATAATTCCATCTTATGGTGAGATTAATCATATATGGTTCCAAAAATGGACTTATACTTTATTTATTATACTTCTTAATAAAATAAAAGTAGTTTCCACTAACAAGGGACTTCCTGTAGGCTAGTGGTAGGCGATAAAGTCCTGTCACACTTCAGTTGTGGGTTTAATTCCCACAGCCTTGTCCGACGCAATGGGTTGTCCCCCGTCCTGCATGCTATTCTTTTTCTAAAACTACACTATTATAACATTCTAGAAATAATATCGAAAAAAGTTCTAGAATTAAAGAATAATAACCTATGTCCAACATAATTGATTCCAATCTTTAGGCTTATCTAAAATAATTCTGTCTATGTTCATAGTATAAGGAAAACCATTACTATAAATGTCATCTGCCGAGCATGTGAATACCATCATTTATCCCCCATATATCATATGATATATCTTGTTGGTCAAATTAAAAACATGTGAATAACTTAATCATTTATTTTATTGAAAAATGAATACCTATTGAACCTTAGTGAAAACATGAGTGGTGTCAAAAGTTAACTATTTCCACATACCAAAACCCCAAAATCCTATATACTCAAACCATGATATAACTATTTCCTTATATAAGTCATGAGATCATGAATACTGTCAAACATTTCATTTTCTCCTTATCCCTTCATTATGCGCATATCATTTTCTTTCCAAAAATATCTCACTCACTTTCCATGGTTACCGGTTCCATAAAATTATTGAAAACCACAATAGACCAATACATAAATATTCCAATATTCCATGATACTATATAAAACATTATTTTGGAATCACATTATATAAACACTTAATCAGTCCACCACATTGTTGTCATATTCAACATTTCCAATAGTGATCTCATGTGACTTCCCTTTGTCCTTTGCCTTAAGTGGTTGCTCATGTCGATCATCATTAACCCTTGGATTAGGGCATTGATTAGCATAATTCCCCATTTCATTGCACTTGAAGCATTGAAGTGTTGGTGGTGCATTTTCTGTAGTCTTTTATTTATCATTAGTAACCCTTTTTCCATTACTTCGACACTCAAATGCTCGATGACCTTCTTTTCCACACTTAAAACATTTTCTAGTACCTTTAAGACAATCTCCACCATGCTTCTTTCCACACATTGAGCATAAGGAAACATTCATCTTCTTTTTACCATAATTCTGAGATTTCTCCTTGAACTCCATCTTTAGTTTATTGTCAAAACCATGAAATGGATATGTAAAACCAAATTCCATTTCTAAGTTAATAGCACAACACACAATTACTTCATAGCTACTGAAGTCTCTTATAGATAATTCCCTTCGAAGACTTGGTTTTAAGCCACTGAATAATCGGTCAACTTTAATTTTCAGGTTGGATGATAAAGCCATATGCATACCTTGAAAGCCTTCTAAAATTCTCTTCGTATATACCAACAGATTCATCATCCTTTTGCTTTAGTTCAAGAAACTCCTTCTTTATCTTTGTTTGAAGAAAATGAGGGAAGTATTTATTGAAAAATATGTTCTGGAACTCATCCCATTCCATGGACTCAATTTCATCTCTTGGTATCGTATTATTGATAAGATTCCACCATTGATCAGCTTTACCTTCCAAACGATATACTGCTAAGATAACTTTATCATGTTTAGAACATTGAAGAACTGAAAATATCTTTTCAGTGGTACTGATCCATTGTTCAGCAACAAGTGGATCAGAATACCCACTGAATGAAGGGGGACGTTGCCTCATGAAGGACTCAATAGAATATTTTTCCCTTCTCTTCTCATTTGGAAGTCCAGAATGATACATAGCTTGTGTAAGTATAGCAATAAGATTTTGAACTCCATCTCCCATAACATTGGTTTGCTCAGGAGTAATATCATTGCATTGTCCATTACATTGTTCAACACAGTTCCTTCAGGTGCCAGCAATCGTATAAAACCCAAAAAGAATAGTGTGAGAGGAAAAAATCATGCTAGGGAAAACAACATTATAAAGGGGGAGTACCTTCAATATCTAACATCTTAGGTTTAATTATAATATCATTACCTTAATTCTAGGATTATAACCTATACTTATACTTAACCTTAAGGACATCCTCAGACATACCTTAGAAATATCTCTAAGGATCTCACTAAAGTTCTCGGATCCTAGTTTCCAAAGGTTGACTAAACCATTCCTCTGATACCAACTGTTGAGACCCGAAGAAAGACGTACATGGAAAATACATTAATTTTTCAGAATACATAATACATAACAAAAAACAAAACTCAGGGATCATAATAGTTTAGTGTCTTTTAAAACATGGAACATAAACTTCTAATCATGTTGAAAGATCTTCAACAACTCCCATAACGATCTTCCCCTTTTTGTTTCCTTACATAAAACCTTTCTTTATTTCCTAGGGAAAATAAAACATAAAAAGGGTGAGCTCAAATACTCAGTAAGGGAAAACATAGAGAACATAAAACAATCCATAAAAATTTGAAAGCAAAAACGTGAACATGAAATTTAAACATCAAAATCTTGAGCAATGACATAAATCGTGGAAGTACGTGAGGAATATATCATAATGGAACATCAACCATGATAAATCATAATGGGAATAAAATATGTAATTGTGGCAACCATTAAACACATGTTATGATTTCCATAGTATCCACTACATTGCTTCCAAGACCATCTTAGTGGACAAAGTCCATTTATGAATCGAGTTCACTCCCCGTTTCATTCCTATAACACTGAACCGGATTAACATACCGTTCCAGCCATGTCTATCTCATGTGATATAAATATTTACCTAATGCATTGGAGGGAGATATAGGTCCCACCCATCTCATAATGAAATCATTCTTACTTGTGCCACAAAATAAACATACATTATTCATAATAACCCAACGAATAAAATGGTTTTAATAAACATCATCCCATCATCAAATAATCCATATAAATGAAATGGATATGATTTCATAATAATATAAGTGAAACCATGTAAATTAAAGAGACATGATACTTGAAACATTCACATATGAAATAATTTCATCTTAGATGAAAAATGGTTTTGATAAAACACATGAAATAAATTCTTGAGGAAAATATCCTTTCTTCTTAAAAATCATTTTCTTTTCACAAAATGTCATGCAATTTTAAAAGAAAAGGATTTTGTTAAAAATAGTCACGAAATTTTTTGGAGGAAGCTTCCTGAAAATAAGGTTTTATAAAACCGTAAAAATCCGTTTGTTCCATATAAGTTAAGAAAACATTCTCCTTGTACTTTTGCTGGAAAAGTCAAAAAGTACCTCGTAAAAGAAAGATTCAATACATACCATGTAGGAAAAGTAAAAAATGGGTAAAAATGACATTGAACATACATGAAACCATTTTTAGGAAACATGGACATGGATGAGAACAATAACCCCAGTAAATACTTACGAATAAACAATCTCGGATAAGAACGAGATTGGAAAAGTTATCCCTTATCTTAGGTCTGATATGCATCGTATGGATCAAAAACTCATGTATAATGATTTAAATAATGTCATTGACTTATTAAATAATCATATTCATTGTTGTTATATCATATATGTTCCACTTATGACTTTATATTATCCGTTTTTTGTAAATTCCATGTTAAAGCAGCATTTTGGGTAAAATCATTTCATTTATACTATGTGCTTCGACTTGTCGTTCTTGATTTTATTACTTATATTCTGATTTAAATAATTCCATAATGTAAAACATGATTTATATATAATCTATATTCATCATATACATATATATTATAGATCGATAAAAGGATTGAAATACACCGTTCATGGAGACGGTAGGCCGTACGTACACATGAACACTGTTTTCGTTTCCTTATTGAATTGAATGAAACAGAATAGATGAAATAAATATATATATACATAAATCCAGTAGCATTATTTTGTCATATATTTCATTATTATTCATTATATAAACTTTATAATCATTCATGTATGGTTAACATGGAGAAGGAATCTCATCGTGTCGTGGAGACTGTAATACGTACGTACGCACGAGCGATGATATTGTTCCAATAATTATTGAATAGAATTGGAGTGGATGGTATAATATATAAGAATCCATATGATGTTATAATAAACATATATAGTTATTCTTTACACCATTATACCCATCCATGTAAGGTGTTGGTGGAAAAATAGATTACACCACGACGTGGAGAGGGTATTCCGTACGTATGCACGCGCGGTGATTTCGTTTTCCGTAGGATGGATAGAAGGTGAAATGAGGTTGATTCATATTTATAATAACATATCAGTATATTATTTATAATGATGTTATTACAATATAATGAAACAACTAAAGAAGAAGGAGTTGAAGAAGAAATAAAATTGAAATAATTGGTAACGGATATTACCTCTTCTTTGACACGCCTCTTTGAAACCTCCTATTAGAGTACTAAAATTGGTCTTTGATGAATACCATGACCTCTAGTATGTTTCTAGGGAAGTTTATAAGGGAAATGGTCAGGGTTTGGCCGAGCTTAAAGGCTCCAAATTGTGTGAGGAGAAGAGGGAGGAGTGTGGCACCTATGGAAATATAAGAAAATATTAATTTATATTAAATCCCAACCCCACATAAAAACATCCAAAATGACTCAAATACGAATATTAGATGATATAGGATTGTAATATCATCCTCAAATAAATTTTAGACATGTTATAAATTTATTATAAACATTATCAACTTGATTTATCCTTATTTAATCAATTTAATTTTATTTGTGGTAACAACATTCTAAATTTAAAATTATTACAAATAAATACTTATTTGTTGTGAATTATCCATAATTGGATACTCTATAACATTATAGACTAGATAAACTTAAATTTATAATTTTTAAATATTTTTGTGATTTTTAAACAATTTAATAATATGTTATTTTTATAAAATAACAATAGTGTCAATTTTAACACTATTCATTTCTTTTAATTTATGTAAACAAAATACAGAGGATATATTAGAACTAAAGGAATTAATAGATTCATAACATGTCATATTTATCTATAAAATTAGTGGAGCACATTAAATAGTTCATATAATATTAATTTTGATATTTCTAAAACCATTTTTTTGATATTTCTCTTAATAAAATAATTTCAACATAACTATTATGTCAACTTTAATGATAATTATTTAATACCTAAAAATTATAAATAAATTCATATGATGTAGATGATTTTATTATATTTCTGGGGACTATTCATTTTCGATGTTTCATGAGTTTTTTCACTAAATTAAAATTACTATACTTATAAGATTTAAGAGAGTGACATGTTGTCACATTCTTTGGTTTTAATAATAATTAAATTATTTTCAAGGAAACAAGTCCATAAAATGAATCTATTCAGACTATTAGGTGATATGGGTCATCTTTTAGTCATCCAATAGAATTTTGTCAGGTTTTAGGGTAATTTCATAATCTTATATTTACACTTAATTACCAGATTTACCTTTAACTATGGTAAATAAAATTTACCGTAGTTACTATTCATAATGCCCAAAAATAGAAAGTATCTTATTAACATAATTTGGACTCACTGATTCCAAATTTGGAATCCATTTTTCCAAATTCAATACAAAAAAGTTTCAGAAATTTAATTAAAACTAATCCTGTTGTCGAAAGAAAACGAGTTTTTGTTTAAAACATTGCAAAAGATTGAAATGATTTAACCAACGAATTCAAGGTAAAATCAATGATAATGACATACATTATATTAAATGGTAAAAATATATTCAATTTATACTTTGAAACCATTAAATATTATAATTTAACCATATAAATTATTACGAAGAAATTTTTTTTTAATTAAAATATACCGTGTTTTTACTATTCATTAAAATATGAAAGTTATCAGAAAAATATCAAAACATTATCCAATATAAATTTTTATATCCTAATTCCAAATAAGAAGTATATTTTTTTAAAATTGAACTTATAAACATTTCAAAAACAATATTTAATGTGGGTGCGCCATCAAAAGGTGGTAAAACTGCATTTTTTTTTGAAAAATAATTATTTTACCTGAAAAATATATTTTTTTCGATTAAAATGTTTTAGAAAATTTATAAGATGAATAATAATTTTATAAAATTAAAATATTTAGTTAATACTATTCATAACGGTTAGTCCATAATAATATTATAACAATATATCGTCGTTTTGTGAAACCTGGTATTGCGTACAACACACACTACTGAGGAAGGTCGCGATTGTGTGTAATGCAAGCCAAGTCAGGGTTGCGTGTTGTGACAGACTCATTTGTTGTTTTGTTATAACAGAATCCAACTATTTTTCATTTATAAATTTAATATATATATATACACACTCAATGTTGCGTAGAATGACTATTATCAAACGAACTTGAAATTGTGTGTAACACAATCTAAGAATAGTGTTGTGTATACTGCAAGCTAATACAATGTTGCGTATAGCACAAGATAATCTTGTTGTATCATAAAACACATGACATCAAATAAATTAAAAATAATACTTATCATAAAATATCGGGTTTTTACAGATGTTTTCAAGAGTGAGATCAAAGACTGAAAAGATTGGAAAATATACTCTTGGAATTACAACTAAGGGTTAATGAACAAGAAATATTTGAAGAAAAAGAAAAGGTTAATATTTTTAAAAGATTTGAAAATCATGTGGAAGAGGAAAGTGATAATGAAACTGGGCAACAAAACTTTCTTTTTGAAGATTCTTAATCTTTTGAACCAAATATAGAAATTACAAACTCATTAAACAATGAAAAAATTGATGAAGACTCTAGAATAAACATTAATGATGTTATGTTGGACAATTTTGAAGATGAATTGAAACAGATTGAAAATTAATTTCTAGTTCTCTTCATAATCACTACATTGGAGAAAAATCATAGTTTTAGACGTTTTTAGAATGAAATTACTCAGGTTGAAGATATATTTGAAAAAGAAAATTTGAATGTTAAATACTCTCCACCCATAATTTCTGAAATTCTGAATATTGAGCATGAATTTGATATTGGGTATAGTCTAGATGAGAACATTAAACTAGAAGTTAAAGAATCTCAAATTTTTGTACCTAAATTGATAACTACTCTTCCATATTTTGAACTTATAAACCCAATTATTTCTCAATTGTTGTTAGATAATGAGGAATAGGGACTGATTTTTGAAGAAAGACTAACTAATGAGTTTTCATTTCCCCATTCTCATTATAAACACTTTTCTAAAACTTTTTTGTTTTTAAATGGAATGTAGTGTTGTTATTCCTAGGTAACACTATTTGAATTCAAACAATCTTGAACGTGATTTTATTGAAACTGAGTTGAATATTTCTTCCCCTGGACTTAACTTTTTGCAACACTCAAATGACATGGTTTTAAAAAGTGATCCTTTTGAACTTGAACATGAAAATGAGGTTGAACACACATTATATGATGGTTGAAGATCTAATTTGATAGAAGCAGTATATGTTCAATGTGAGTTAACAGATGAGGATATTTTGGAAGTGATCTATAATATTGTTAGACCTGAATCTATTTGTGATAAAATAAATTCCCTTCCCTGTCTTTCACTTACATCCTCACCTATGATGGGTATCGAGCCTTCCCATGATACTGATAGTAGTCTAGAGGGGGAATTACACTCGAGTTCCAATGTTCATAAATCTATTCAACACTCTATTGAATCCCCTTTTGGACCAACTAATCAGGATTTACCCATATGGACCCATGATTATGAACCTGTTAGTGTTGAGGTTAATAGAGATAGTTGTGAGGTCAATGTCACACCATTTCAAGGATTTAGTATTTTTTTCCCTTCATGAGAACTCAAATCTTGATAACTCTAAAACAAACTTGAAGTGGACAACACTATACTCCCAACTGATATAGGGTGTTTCTTGGGGATTTTTGCAGTTGATGAGAATTCAGTTTTTGTTGTGTTGAGTCTTGTTTCCCACTAATTTCTTCTTTATGTCAAAAATATTTGGACCAAACACATGTTTTAGTTCCTATTAAGGAAACCACATCCACCTAGTGACTACGGTTACTTATAGGTGAGTCCGGCTAGGGACTATAAACCTAGCGCTGCATGGGAGGCAACCCTTTGTTTTTGTGGTGTTAATAAATAAAAATTAGGATTAAATAATGTATAAATGAAGACTTTAAATTCTGTGCGTCATGGAATTCAACCCATGTTCTTTCTTTTGTGTTTACTTTTATTTCTGTTCTTGTTTTACATTGAATAAAATCATGTTGTGATGCCTCATGTATGCACTATATCTGCTGGATTTTTATTCCTGGTATACATGCTCTTTGTCTCTAGGATGATGTTTATGTGTCATTTAAGGAGTGAAATTCCCATACTGGAGGGAAATTTACAAATATATTCTGGGAAGTACTCAATTCATAATTTCTGCATTTCATTTTTCGGTACCTTATTGCTTTAGAAAAAAAATTTCTCCTATTATTGCTAAAAAACCTACTTGTATTAAAAACAATATGCTACATGTGTATTGAAAATTCTGCTACATTTTTACTGTAAAAAATTATTTTTCATATCTTGCTATTGAATTTATAAAATTCTGCATATGTTTAAAATCCTGCACGTATTGGAATGTAATTCCGCAGTATGTCACTATTTAGATATAAAATTCTGTATGTGCCTCTTGCTGAAAAAATTGAATTTCATAATTGTGCCCCCACACTTTATATACTACATTTGAGATATATTATAAATCATTGTCCCTGGACTTAAAGGTTAATGTTTTTACTTTTTAATGAACCTGTTGTTAATTTATTCATTGTGGAAAAAAATATTTTTGAACTCCATTGGGACTATTCATACATGTCATTTATCCACTTAATTGAAAATATGTTTTGAACCATAATTGATTAATTGTTTTTCTACATATTTAGAAGTCAACTTTGGCGAAAAGACGGATTTTAAGTGTGGGGGAGGGGGTCAATTATTGACTATGCTAAACTATGCATAATTGGAAGCCCATCAATTCCCATTGCAACTTCAATATTTTGGTAAAAAATGGTTAAAAGTTTTCAAAACATTTTGCATAATTTTAGGCTTTACAATGTATTCAAACGGGCCTTGCCTTAGGACAAGTAACTTGATGGTAGTTGATATTTGTTTTGTATCTGAAATTAATGATAATGGATGATTTCTGAGTGATATCAACTTAGTGATTTAATGGAGATTTAGTTTAGGACCTACTTCTGAAAGTGACATGGGTGATCTGTTAATGGAATTATGATCATAACTCATGGAATTAGAAGTTTTAATTGATCCTAGTGGACACACTTCTTTGTTATTTATTTAAAATAATCATCTTAAAGAGCCAATTTAAATTATTTTTCATACAAATATTTTGAAACTGGTGTAATTTGGGCATCTCGGATCCCATGGTGAGTCTCTGAGACCCAAGATGTTGGGCGCGTTTCATTGAACTATAATCCCTCTATTCAATTTGAATAAGTTCTTATTGGTCAGTGCTTAACACAATGAAAAATGTATTGGGAAAAATAAAATAAAGAGTATAGGGTAAAAAATGAGCTCATTAGGGTGAGGGGAATGATGAACAACAGATGAAGAAGGGGTCAATTGGTTTTTATTGGATTCATTTAGGTTGTTTCATTAAGGTGATTCTAAATAAAAGAAATTATTTATTTTTGGAACCTTGGTAGAAAAGTCAAAGTATAAAGTTCCTACAATTAAGTCCTTAATCCCACATTACTTTTACCTATTATCACTCTTGGACTTTGGACATGAGCCTGGATTGAAGTTAGTCACTAAGAAGTTCCACACATGAGGCATGACACTTTCATTTCATGTTGATTCACTACTCTCTTCACTACCTTTGAGTATTTGTTCTATGAATGATTCTTATGAGAAAATTATTTTCTAATCCTAATTAAAGCCATGAACTCCTCTTTTTGAAGTTCTGGACACGTTACATCTTGAGAAATTCAATGAGAACAATTTTTATATTTCATTCTGATAATAAAACATGGGATTGTTTGAGTAAAAACAATGTTTAAGTGTGGGGGAATTTGATATGTCCTTTAGAACACATGTTTTTCCACATATTTTTAATTAATTTTTATTAATTTAATTATATATTATAATACTTTTTAATAAATAATGGTTCTTTTTTAATTTTTTTATTAGTTTATGAATTAATCAATTTTTATAATTAATCATGGGTTTTATGCTTTAAATTAGTTAATTTTTGTTTTACTTTATTTAATAGTCTAAAAGTTGTTTATTTAGTATTGGTATTTTTGTCTGCTTAATTGATAATTTAACATTAATTAATTAATTAATTTTTCTTTTGTACATAGATAATGTAGTCTTAATCTAATATTGTATGTATTAATTATTAACTAATTTTAGGTAACATCATTTTTAGTCATCTTTTAACAATTCATTAATTATTATATAAGATTATAAGCATTTTTATTTTTATTATGTCTCTTTTAATTATTTTTCATCAATTAACATAATGGTTTAATAATATAATAATTATCAGTCTACTTTAAAATAATTAAATTTGTTAAAGTAACTAATTTAAATAATTTTGCTTCGTTATATAAATGTTTAATTTTAATTTAATCTTTAATAAATTAGCTTATTTTTAATTTAATTTTAATTTGGTTACAATTTAAGTTGTATATTTTAAAGTTAATAATTTAACATTAGTTAATTTGGTTTTAAAACTTTATTTAAATTTGTGAGTAACTTTATTTGTATATGTTTTAATTAATTTTTATTTACCATTAATTATTTCATTCAGCTTTATTTAAGTTTCAATTTATTTTTTTTACTATGATTATTTTGCAGGTAAACAGTTTCATCCCGGTCACGGTCACGGTGTCTCCACGCACCATTTCTCCCATTTATGGTCTCGCCGTAACCTAAATCACGGTGTCACCCTCAATCTCTCTTACTGTCTCATCGTAACACCCACTTACGGTGTCTCACTCTCTTGCTACTGTAACCCTTTGTCACGGACGCACCGTATCCATACGGTCTCACTATAACTTTTCCCACCGCTCCATTTCTCTGTCTCACTGGATCACCACGTACTGGATTCATTACTATCCCATTGTGATCCTCTATACGGTCTCACCATTTCTTGGAACTATTTCCCATTTTTTTCACGTTTTCATCCACTGTAATCCCATGCCACAGTAACCACTCCACGCACTATATCCTCAGGCAACAGTTCCTCTGCAAATTCCTGCATTTTCAAAATCACCTTCACTTCTCCCTGCATTTACTTATGCAACACCATTCAAAAATTGTTTATTTTTAATTTTCAACCTGATACCCTACGAATCATCAAACAAGGAATACAAACATAGTAAATTAAAAGGGATCATGGATGAAGAAAAAGGGTGGGAGCGTAGAACTGGAGCTCAGCTATTTTTACACTGAACTGAGATCAAGGAAGATGCTCCGAGAATGAAGAAATTCCATAGATCACAATTGAACTGATGAAGTCTGTCGATGTAAATGAATTCCAGGGATGAGTTGTGGAGGTGTAGTTGAATGAGATCGAACATGGATAGAGATGCAGAATTTGAGCGATTGATGAATTTGGTGTTCCAAGGTCACTGATGAAGACAACTCATCCAAGGTCAAGTTGACAATATAGGAGGTGGAACTATGGTCTGTGGAGGGTAGTCTATTGTATTTGATCAGCTCCACAGATAGGAGGAGGAACCAAGAGATGCTGCCCCGTCTCATGAGGAGAAGCTGAAGCCGATTCTGTCTGCTGGAGATCCTCCGATATGGTGTTGATGACTTCCAAGGGCCACGCTATAGTCTAGGAGAATATATCGAACCCTACATCCCATGATGTGTTCCTCTACGGTTTGGAGAATAAATCCTCCCTACTTTGCGCCGTTTTAGGGGAGGAATAATGATTTAATAAAAAAAACTAAAAAAACTAATTTAAGAAAAACTAAATTAAATACCTAAATTAAAAATAACTAAATTAAAATGTAAAACAATATTAATTATAAATAAATAATAAATATAGAAAAATTGACTTATAAAACCGAATTAGTAAATTATTTAACTTAAATAAGACATTAAATTAAACTAATTTAATAAGAATATTTAAATTAATTTTAAATTAATTTAATGTGGCATAGTAAATAATTTTTTTCTAATAAAATTAAATAATTAATAATAATTTATTTTGAACATAAATACAATAATATAATTAATATAAATTAGTAAATAATTTAATTTATAAATAATAATAAACTTTTAAATTAACATTGATAACTTTAATTAATAATAATTAATAACTTTATAAATAAATCTTTTAACATATTTAATTAACTAATGACCTTAGTTATGAATTTATTTTCTTCTCATATTTTTTAATGTTCGGTGTGTTTTTCTTGTGCAGGTTCATATGGGAAGTGATTTCTCGTCCAGATTCATCTAACTAACTCTCACGGAGTTAGTTACGAGGGAAATACTAGTGCGACGTGCCGGTCACGAAAAAATGCACATGTGCAGTGCAAAACTGAGGGAATTTTGAAGTCAGTTGAATTTTTCGGTGACAAGCAGCAGACGAAGGAGGATATAAAACATAGCAAGCAGCAGAATTTTATGGAACGTTGATTCTGATTCCACACCATACAAATCGAGAGAGAAACTCCCTAGAGACACAAAAAGCAGTTTTGGAGAACTGAAGTTTCCTTAGAGCAAGCAACAATGCATGATCTTCATCTGCCGAGGGAGGATCTCTCTCTTCCTCTGTTTTTATATGTTTTACATTGTACTTTCTACTGATAAGATCACAAAGAGCTTAGTTTAATTTCATTTTCTCGAGAATTTTGCATTTTATTGGATGAAACTTTTATCTCCTTCAATTAATTTCATCCGTGGGAATATGATTCTTTCAGTGGGATCGAATCAGGTTCTAGAACATAAATTTGAATTAACACCTTAAATAACTTTATTACAAATCAATGATCTTTTTTCAAGATCGATCATCGAGACAATTCATCAAACATCAAATTCGAAATCATCAGAACTCCTGGAAAGATAGTTTTTTATGATAATATTTTATCAATTTTCTGTATGTTGTTTTTGTTGTAGAGAACCTAGAGAACTATATTACAAAGTGTTATTTCATCTGGCGAGGAATAATTAACAGCTAATTTTCAAGGTGTGAGTTTAATAAAATGAGGATCACTCATTTAATCCAGTAAGGTTCAAATCTCTTGATCATTCATTTTTGATCTACCCTCAACACTCTTGTTTCCATCAATATTTTTTTTTTGTTTACACTGTTTCATTTTTTCTGTATCATTTTCCAATATAGGTAACAGGGGACTTCCAAACATGTTTCATACTGTTTTGTTAAAAAGAAATAAAAATAAAAATATAAAAAGTAAAAAGTTTTCTACCTCATTGCTGACAACAGTGAGGATTTTTAGTTTTAAAACCTTAGAAGTCACTCATATTCCTTCTCTGTGGATTGACCTTGCACTGATATACTAGTGTAGGAGTAATAATTGTAATTTTTAGGTCCTTGATGACCTCCAGCCTACATCACTGGTTTGGGTAACGCAGTAGCTAATGAACTGAGTAGGAGGACTCAGATACAAGTAGTGCAGGAGGCCAGTGGTGAGTGGCAGATCATGGAGTTTTTCACTAAGATGCATTTGGAGGTGCATGATAGTCATGGGTAAGCCTATCTTTCATCCTTAGTTCTGAATTCTACCCTCCTGGATAGTGTGAGGTTCAGACAACTCTCAAATTCAGATGGCCTAGTTCTACGGGAGTTGATGGAAAGTGACGACCCTCCTCCTGGTTGGACGATAACTGATGATGAGGTACTACGTATCCATGGACAAGTGTGGGTACCCGGGGATATACACGATGAGTTGATATGGCAGTTTTATGTTACATCTTGGGCTGTGCATCCCAGAGTTACCAAAATGTACCGTGACTTGAGATTTCAGTATTGGTGGTCAGGTATGAAAAGAGAGATAGATGGTTTTGTTATGAGGTGTTCCACCTGTCAGTAGGTGAAGGTGGAGAATCAAAGACTAGATGGACTATTAAAATGGTTACCAATCCAGAAGTGGAAATGGGTTGATGTTGGGTTGGACTTCGGGACTGTGTTGTGGAGGTCACCTCGAGGCAGTGATGTCGTGTTGGCTATTGTGGACAGACTTACGAAGGAAGCTCAATTTTTACCAATCAAGGAGACCTTCGGTGTTGACAATCTCATAAGGTTGTATATCCGAGAGGTAGTATACCTTCATGGGGCCCCTCGTTCTATCCTTTTAGATAGGGATCCACATTTTACGTCTCATTTCAAGTAGAGTCTTTAGAGGGAATGGATACACAGGTCCTTCTAAGCATAGCTTACCACCCTCAGACCAATGTCCAGTCAGAGTGTACAATATAGGTTCTTGAGGACATGCTTCGTGCATGCATCCTAGACTTTGGGGGCTCTTGGAAGAAGCACATACCCCTGGTCGACTTTGCCTACAATAATAATTTTTAGGCAACTTTTGAGATGGAACCTTACGAGGCATTATATGGTAGACCATGACGATCACGTTTGTACTGGTTGGAGGCAGGTGAGGCAGGTTTACTAGGACCACATCTCATTTAAGAGACTTTAGAGAAGGTCCAGATTATATAGAAGTGTATGGCTTATGCACAGTCTCATTATAAATCTTATGTTGTTTTCTACAGACGACCCTAGGAGTTTGTGGTTCGCTATTTGGTCTTCTTACGTGTTTCATCGAGGATGGAACACAAGAGGATCAGGAGATAGGGTAAACTTTCACCAAGGAATGTGGGTCCATTTGAGGTTATTGAGAGAGTCGGGCCAATTTCATATCGGTTTCAGTTACCATATAGGTATCGGGCCATGCATGACTTCTTCCATGTATATCAGCTGCGCTGTTATCACTCAGACTTGTCTCACATTTTTTAGCCTAAGGTAGCTGAGTTTCTGGTCAATGCGTCTTTCAAGAAGCATCTGATTCGTATTGTTGATAGGAGCACAAAGGTACTCTAAGGTCGGTCAGTTCCTCTTATATGGGTGCTATGGTAGCATGGCCGAGTATAGGATGAAACCTGGGAGTAAGAGACCGACGTACGTGCTCAGTGGCTAGAGTTGTCCTCAGTTTTATCGTCACCACCCTTGGAAGGGAAATTAGAGGATGAATTGCTTTAAGGCGGAGGTTGTTTAGAACCTGGTTCTTATTCTTGAGGTATGAGTATATTATTTTCCTTTTTTCCTTAAGTGTTTTTTCGAAAATAATAAAAATGGGGGAAAATTCCAAATTTTGCGGGTGCACTGTGTGTATGTTTCCACACGTCGTGTACTTTGGCTGTGTGGGATGAGTACACAGGGCGTGTCGGCCAGTCGGTGATGAAGTGTGTAAAAACCTGACTACATGTTGTGTATATAGTATATACACACTGTGTAATCAGTCGACATGTGAACATTATAGTGGTTGGAGTAGCCACCAGCGGAGAGATTGCACACGCCATGTAATCAAGTCGAAAAATGAACAGTGAGGCGGTGGAAGGAATCCATCAAGAGAACAGTTTAAAAAAAATGAAAACTACATGCTGTGTACATGAGGGTAAATGCTGTGTAGTTTTTTTTCGATTAAAATGGTCAGTATCCTCCTCTTCTGACATAATAATCATAGAACTCATTTTGAGTGTGGGAGAGACAATCAGATCTTGGATGAGATCCCAACCGCACACCATGACTCCTATTCCTTCACTGAAGATCTCATTTGAACCGTGCGGGTGAGTTGTTCACTCTTTTTGAACCTCTCCTTCCAATTAATTTACGAGAGGAAGTTATTTGAGTTTGAATGGGTGAATGTTTATCCTATATCTACATTGTTATCGGGTGTTTCAGGAGGCGTCGTTCGCGTATATCGATCAGAGGAGATCGAGGTAGGTGGTCGAGTGTTTATTTCCAACTGTCAAGTTTTTTTTCTATATTGTTGTGCTACGAGCCCCGGTTTGTGGTGTCGTATGGATGAGACCTTGACTAATTATGATATCTATAATTGCATAGATAATATAATGATAATTATAAACTGATGACTAAGATCATTTCTTAGATCCTGGGCCACCTCTTGGGTGTGGTTCCCTTGTTTAGCCATTTGTACAGGATACCCGAGGGTATTCCATGACTTTAGCATGCTTTTAGTTTTCTTGAGACAAAATGTATATAAATTTCATTCTTATGTGTTGGGATAGGCCCGGTTACTTTTTTAGCCTGAGGGTAGTGTTTTATTTTTCCTGAGGGCAAGTGTTTGTTTAGCCTAACAGAAACTTTTCTTATGCCTATGGGAAGTAGCTTCTGTGCCTGAGGGAAATATCTCATATGCCTGTGGGCAATATTTGTTATGCATGTAGAAAATCACCTGAGGGTTTCGATTCTATTTACCTAAGGGTAAGGTTTGCATGTCTGAGGAATCTGTTTACTGTGCATATTCACTATGGTGATATTTACATGTTATACATTCCAAACTAAAGCATGGGAATTGTATTGTTTTACCTTATACTTATTAGATATCATATTGTCATTTTTTCTGTGGCACAGTTTAGGAGATTCTAGGGTGAGGATGAGTCTCAAAAACTTATAATTTAATTAAATCGAATTGTTAAATAATAATTAAATGGAAATGGAACTGGTAAAAGTAGCTTCATGTGAGTAATTCCTAGATTACTGTATTTTCATTTATGCACACTCCTATTGCAAAAATTCACTGATAGTTGGGCATGGGCCATTGGTGGTTGCCTACTGGGATTTATTTCTCACACCCTGTTTGGGTCATTTCTTTGGCCCAAATTGGTTATATTTTTGCAGGTGTTGATAAGGTAAAGAGTCTCTATAAAGGTACTTGATTGTTTCAGATGAGTGGGAGAGCGTGGGACCAAGCTTAGGCTTAGGATGCTGTAGAGTTCCTACTGCACTGTTTCTATTTTGCTTTTCTATACTTCTACATTGTACTGTATTATTATAGATTGCAGTGTATGCTATTTTGACTACTTTCTTAGAAATAGGGACATATTTCATCATTATATATATGACTATTGTCATCTATTACTTCTATATAGTTGTCCATTTTAGCTTTGTATAGATTACTACTTCTCATTTTGGTATGTTTGTATTTTCTCCGCAGTGCTACTCTTTGACAAATGAGGTATAGTTTCCCTACTATCAGACCCAGGCCCCCGCTACTAGTTGGCAGCCTCTGGCGTTTGGGGAAATTCATTTGAGATCATGTAACCAATTGGGTCTGGGGCACCAATGGAGTGGCACCCGGATCCGGGACTTTACAAGCATCAATTCATAATTTATGGATTTCACCTTAAGTCGTTATTTTGATAACATGAACATTTTCATTGTTATGATATTAGTCTGAAAAACCTAAATTTAAATAAAATTTCCTATTTCTCAAAAAAAAATTCAAAACACATGATCATTAAAAAATATTTATAATGTTTAATTAGAAATTTAATTCCTGACCAAAAGTGTATATATATTTTATTATCATAACAAAAAAATTCATTAAATGTATTTGAAATCTTACTATTTTGTGCTACAAGTTGTGTTGAAAAAATTAATCATATATTATAGTAATTATATTTATATAAATAAATTACAATCAATTAAGTAAGTAATACATACTATTTTGTTTATATTTTAATCTTGGGATCATGAGTACCTATGGGTCCATCCTCATTGTGGAAACATGCCATATATTTTAAGTTATTGATTAGGATGGGTAAAAATACATTTGTAAACTTGAATTTTACATTGAATTAATACCTCCTACGAGGTAGCAATACTAATGCATCATCTTCTAGTATTTTACATTCAATATCACCAAAAAATCATCATATCACCATTTTCATTATCATAAACCTTATTTTTCATTATATATAACATTTTCATATGAGAATATTTTGAACTGTCCTTATTTATTTTTTAATAATTCAAATAAATTTTAATTTAATTTTTATAACTAATATAAAATTATAATGTTATAAAATATATAAATAGTCATTAATAAAAAAAATAATTTTAGAACTTTAATATAAATATATATATTAATGAATATTTCAATATATTTTAATTTATCAAAGTGAATAATATCATTTGAATATGAAATTTATTAAAACAATTGGATGAATATATTTAGAATTACAAATATTGATCATTAATCTAAACATACAAAAAAAATGAAAAATTAAATTCACTTTAAATTACATTTTTATTTAGTTTATTTCATGAAATATATTTAATAAGATAAAAAAATAAATATTATAAAAAAGATAATATACATTATCATTAGAATGAAATAAATTTTCTTTAGGGATAAAAATTTTAAACCATAATTACATCATGGATTGAAATTATATATGGAATCAAATGAGAAATGTAATAGTAAAAAACATGTTTTTATCTAATACTATTTATGGTACCTATGAAAAGATTTAATCTAGGGGTAATTAATTTTATAAATTTTCTTCAATTTATGTGATTCAGTATTCTCAAAATATTAAACCACTTAATATGATAATTTCTCAATCTATATTTAAATTACACCCTCACCATTTTATAGAAATTTTATATTAAATGTTATAGCATAAAGAAGTTTTTAATGATTAGCCAGTATGTGGGTGACTTTATAATATGATTGAGTTATATCATCCTTCTCAAATGAAACACTAAATATCATATAATATATTTTAGGAGTAATTTTTTTAATCAAATTTCTATTAAAATTAACATTTCAATTGATTTCCAGTAAAACAATTTCTCCCCACAAAAATATATTACATGTATTTTCTTAATTTGTATGACTCCTACCCAAAATATTTAACAATGTAAAAAATAAATAAGGATGATTTAAAAGATATTAAGTATATTTTGGATACACTTTCAAGAAATGATGGATATAATTTTATATGTTATGATCTAGTGAAACATACACATGGAAAATACCAATATTCTCTACATAAAAAACCATGAAATCATAACTAAATTAAATGGTTTTAGAATAATAATCATATTACAGTTGATAATTTTGTTTTATTATTATTTATTTCTCTCTATGATCACAAATAGATGATAAAATAGATTCTTTAAAAAATTATTTAATATTGGTACCTAGTTTCATCACAGAACCATTATTCTCTATTTTTTCCAATGTCTTAATTTTTTTATTTATAGACTAATAATTCTCTTATATTAACAGAAAAATGATTAAATTTTTCATACCTCAGTAATAACATTTTTCTGTATATATTGTAGGATCTAAATAATGATGTAGATGCTCAGTATACAAGAGGGGGGGGGGGGGGGGTGAATTTTACACTTTTAAAAAATTTCTTAAACAAGGAATGATCTACGTTTAACAAAGTTAAACTACAAAAATTCAAAACACCTCTAACACTAATTATAGGATTGGTATAGGATATGAAGTTACAAACTTCTAGTTCTATGCAGTTTCTTAAATCTGGAAATTGAGTCCGAAAAAGTGGTTCTGGAAATATGGATCCAAAAATTGAAACTTAACCAAAGTTTACAATATGAGATTCTACCTTAAAGAATATAGAATCTAAATTAATCAGAGTATGAGTGTAAGGAAATATAATAATGTTATACTTTCCTTACAATATGAAATGCAGTAGAAAAACAAGTAGTAAAACTACAAGTAACAAGATATAATTCATTTAACCCAAAGATAATGGTATCCAACAACCTTAGATAAAGGTCCATTGATTTATACTTCCAAGTAAGTCTATCGTAACCACCCTAGGGTAACCCCTCGATACGATGATTAGAGTCTCTGTCTTGCTATCCTCACAAGCCCTCAACTTCAAGGTAGTTAGAACCTATGTCTTCCTCAGCAAGGAAGCCCTCAACTTTAAGGTGTTGGAACCTCTGTCATCATATCCCCAGAAGCCCTCAAATGTAATCAACAACATTCGGAGTCGCACAAAGAAATATAAACGAGCAGTTCTGTACGCACAAAGCATGAAAAGCTTATCTCTCTTTAAATCACCTTAACAACGTGTGGTCTCTAGAGTGATCAACTTTTTATTGAGCTCTTTCAAATGAGCTCCTATTTATAGGCTCAGTTGGAATGGTCGGCTCCATCCTCCAATAGTCATTTTTCCTTAAATTTCAGAGGGAGCTGTACACATGTCACTAAATCAACGGTTAGTTAGAAACGGAATGGGAGAAATTGTTTTATAACAAAACATGTGTAAATGAAAGCACGACATCATTTTATAATGAAACAAGTGTAAGCATAAGGAAAACTAATGTTTGGAATGTAATAAAATAAAAGATCAAAGTCTAACCAAAATGAAATTCAGAGTCTATAATAAATAGATATTCGGATTTGGTTTTATAGGAATTTGGAACATGAATTCTATGGGAATCATAAGTTTGAATTTCTAAGGAAATTTCGATTCTGGTTTCACTAGAATTTAGAATCTGAACTTACAAAGTTCAGTGTCAAACTCGTAAATGTTCGGAGTGGAACTCATAAAAGTTCGGAATCGAACTCGTAAAAGTTCTGAGTCAAACTCATAGACGTTTGGAGTAGAACTAATAAAAGATCGGAGTCCAGAATTTGGAGAGAAACTATATGAGAGTTCGTATCAAGAATTACGAATAGATCTATATGAGAGTTCGTATCCAGAATTCGGAGTCGAACTTCATTAGAATTCGTATCCATAATTCAGATCTTAAAACAGAATGCTTTATATCTATGTATTATATGATTATGAGGTTTAAGGGATGAATCTGATTTTTTAAACATAAGAAAAAATATTGAAATGTATAACGAAATATAGGTTTGGATAAATTGCCTTTATGAAAGGAAAATTTCCTTAGGGAAGTAAAATATTTATTTTATTAAGTATAAGGTGTTTTTGATTTTCAAAACAAGAAGGAATGGAAAAGACACAATGAAAACCTTATTTACTCAACAATATCCCCCTTTTCGGAAAGCACAAACATCCTTATGAAAAAAGATATAAGGATTAAAAAAACATTAGTCTTTGAAATTAAAACTTATCTCCCTTTGTTCATGGATGATAGTGAATACAACTCTTAGGAATTAAAACTCTAAGGATTGTATTCTGAATTTCCATAGTGGAGTTTTCATTATCAAGGGAATGAAAAACTTCGTAATGAGAAACTCACCCTTTCTTTAAGGATATTTCACTTATAAATATTTCTTTCTCCATTTTAAAATTTTTCCTTCTCCCCTTTTGACTAGTTATTTTTTCCTTCTCCCCCTTTGTGATTTTCAAAAAGTATTGAAGGGAATGGAAAAAAAAGTACCTGAAACATTAGTACATAACAAGACTAGATAAGACCAAGAAAAAATTTCATTAGAGTTGATAAAATTTTTTACAAGGAAAGACAAATAAAACAATATTTTGGAGTGGGTTTATTTGTCTTCCTTTTCCTTCGGGATCAGCTTCTTTAGAAAGGTTTCTAGTTTCTTCAAGTCTCTTTGATCCTCCTCAACTTACCTCTCCAAAACATTTATCCATTCATCTTGAGCTTTCAATGCTTCTTCCTGAGCCTTGATGGCCACTTCTTGTATTTGACTAACTCATCTTTCTTTACAAGTCTTTTCTCAATCTCAATCTAGAGATCTCTATCCCTTATGAAATTTTGAGCAAGAGAGTAGTCCTTATCATTAAGTTCCTTCGATTATTGACTCCGATAAAATTTCTCAATGATCAGCTCTTCTTGAAAATTCTTAATATTGTAATCCTCGGTATCAAAAGCCACTTTTACTTCATTCTGAAAATTATCATAGTCAGCCATGGATTCTTCAACTTTCTTAGGCCACAAAGAGATTTTGCATCATGACTTCCTGTGTACATCATAATTAATAATAGAAATTTTATTGTCAGCCTCAATCTTTATACACGTATCCATCACCAAGGATAAGGATTCTAACTTCTGATTCAAGCTGTGATGCATCATCTAGTATCTAGAATCTATAGTGGGAAATATCAAAATGGTGTCCACCAACTTCTTCAGATATTCCACCGCAAAATCATGACCATGAGATGATGACTCCGAATTAGATAACTTGCTTGGATATTGATCTTCCTCATCCTGGACTAGCTTCCTTCTAGATTAAAAACCAAACAATTTCATTATGATGATATCTTTTATTAGTGTATCCATGAGAACTTGATTTCCTTTGTCAGATTTCAGAATGGGTAGATCATCTGGAGATTCTTCCTCACATTCTGATAATTGAACAATCCGGTCTTCATATGGTTTCTCCTTTTCTTCCCCTTCTTCAAGGAAATTCTTCTCATAAGATTCTTCCTTATCAGATAAAACATTTTTCTTTCTCTTATTATT
Source organism: Viscum album (assembly GCA_963277665.1). NCBI lineage: Eukaryota > Viridiplantae > Streptophyta > Magnoliopsida > Santalales > Viscaceae > Viscum > Viscum album. The sequence goes on along the minus strand of OY728165.1, from coordinate 1,330,255,789 downwards.
TCTTATTATCATCCTTGCAACATTCTTTCACAACTCCCTTTCCTGGAGTGGGTAATTTTTCAGATTCTGCCTTTTATTGACAGTCTTCTACTTGTTTAATCAAGTCATCCAGATCATCACTTACTTCTTCTTCCTCCTCCTCCTCTATTTATTCTTCTACTTCTTTAGAAACTGTTTTATCTACTTCTTTAACAACTTATTTAACCATAATCTTTTCCAGAGTGGAGTACTTCTTGCCAGGGGTTTCTGGTAATTATTGAATATCAATGTTTTCTGGAATGGAAATCTTCTCAGAGGATAACTCTGTTTCTTTCAAAAGAGATTGAACAATATCCTCTTCTGACATCTTGTTCTTCAACTTCTTTTCATTTCCTTGCTTTTCTAACTCATCACCTGCTCTTTCACTTACGGCCATAGCCTCAGTAGGGTCCAGTCCGAACTGTGGATCCCCTTTGTTTCTCTTCTCTTTGTCTTCCCTCCACTTGGTAGCCACTTCATTTGGGTAAGCTTTTTGTTTCATTGGCTTGTGTGGTGCAGATTGAGTTTCCTTAGACTTGGGGGTTTTTTCATCACCAACAACTTCTTTAAGATTCCACTTATTAGAATTTTTTTTACTATTTCAGCCTTCTCCACATTTTCCAGAGTGACTTTAGCCTCTCCCTCTGACAAGATATAAAATTCACCTATTTCTTTAGAAAAACCATATGCATTATTTTCAACGTATCATCACTGAACAGAATAATCTTGCAATTCTAAACCTTAGACTAACTTGAAACCTTGATATAATCTAAGCACCAAACTATCAGCTTTGATAGTAAGGTAGGGTACATGATGATTTGAGCTCTCAAGTTTCTTTCCTTGGTATTCTTGAGAGTCACAAGGTTATGCCTCATCAGATTTATTTTTCGTAGATTCACCACAAAGTCTAAGAAATATATGTCACTTTTCTTTAGGGTATCTTTATCTCCCTTTCTGGGAACCAAAAATCCCTATACCCAAAGCTGAAAAATTCAATTATTAGGATAAAGATGAGAAATCTTTGATGTCTTGACATCATCTAGTACAAAACATTATAAGTCCTTAACCTTATCAAAACCTCCTTGAGAATCCGGGAGTTTGTATGAACAAAATTCAGTTTCTCCTTCATATGATAGCCCCACAAAGCATGCCGCCTTGGTATAAGTAAGTTTGTAATTCATTCCATAAGACTTGAAAGAAAAGTTTTCTCTTCCATATTCCTCATAAAAACTTTCTGATTCATAAAATTCTATTAGTAACTCTGGATAGACAACATCTTGATCACCTGTTTTCAAAACACATGCATCTTACCAACCATTCAGTTTGATGTTCTTGGTGATGATAGAATCATACATATAGAAGTTTGTATGGACCAATATTTCTCTATAGACTTCCCATTTTGAAATTGGTTTTGAGGTAGACATATATTTGGAATTTTCTTCAGCAGAAATTCGGAATGGAGACCTCTGGAAGATTCAGAACGGGCTTCCGAGAGATCAGAACGGTCCTTAAGAAGAGATTCAGGGCTTCGAGATGTGGCTGCTTGAAAAACCGATGTGGTACAACCCTCAAGGGTCCCCTTTATATAGGCGTTTAGATGACGGTTCAATTTCCACATTTGATGGAATGGTTGAGATATATTGATATTTGATCTGATGGTTGAGATACACACCGCAAGGAAAACTTGACTCCGATCTTTTGAGGTTTTAAAAAAAATTCAGATTGAAGAAAATTAGAAACTGAAAATTTTTTAAAAGGAAACTACCAGGAACAAAAAATTTACAATGAAAACATGAGTAAGGAAGTCATACCATTCGAATTTTCTAGAGGGATTGTTCGGGATAGGTGATTTTCTTCTTGATGAAAATTCGACAAAAATAATCTTACTACGAAAAAACATAGTACGAAAAAAATGAGTGCGGAAAATTTCATTACGGAGAAAAAACTCATTATGAAAATCTAATTACGAAAATTATCAGTATGGAAATTTCATTACGAAAATTCTTAGTATGAAAATATCATTACAGAAATTCTCATTATGAAAATCTCATTACGAAAATTCTCAGCAGGAAAATCTCATTACGAAAATTCTCAGTATGAAAATATCATTACAAAAATTCTCAGTACTAAAATTTCATTACGAAAATTCTCAGTACTAAAATTTACATTCCCAAAATTTTGAAATAAAACTCATTATGGAAAAAAAATTAGTTACAATGGTTTTATAAACTGAGTACGAAAATTTTGATTATGCTAACATGAAAATGTACCCCCCCTATGAAAATGAGTTTATTATTTTAAGGATAATAGTTCAACAAGAAGTTAATAAAGAAAGATTACCTTAAGATTATCATCCATACCTTCTGTTTAATGTATTCAAATCTATCGGAGGGTAATGATTTTGTGAAAATGTCAGCAAGTTGATCTTGCGTTCTGATAAACTGAAGAATGATATCTCCATTGAGTGTGTGATCCCTAAGAAAATGATGTCTAATATCTATGTGTTTTTCACAATAATGATGTGAATGGTTTTTAATAAGAGAAATGGCACTTGTGTTATCACACAAAATTTGAGTTTTAGTAAAACTCAAGCCATAGTCTATGAGTGTGTGTTTCATCCACAAAACTTGAGCAGAACAACTTCCAGCTGCTACATATTCAGCTTCAGCAGTGGAGAGTGCTACAGAGTGTTGATTCATTCATGACCAAGAAACTAATGAATTTCATAAGAAATGACAAGTTCCAGATGTACTTTTTTTATCCATTCTACATCCACCAAAGTCATCATCTGAAAATATTTTTAAAACAAAGTCATTTCCAGAAGTATAAAATAATCCTAGATCCATGGTTCCCTTTAAGTAGCGATAAATTATTTTCGCTGCCTTTAAATGAGATTCCTTATTATTGGTTTGATATCTTTCACATAAGAATACTGAGAACATCATGTTTGGCCGACTAGCTGTCAAGTATAGAAGACTTCCTATCATACCTCTAAAAGATGATTGATCTACTGGTTTCCCAACTTCATCAAGATCAAGTGTATTTGAGGTACCGATCTAAGTACTTATTCTCTTAGTGTTGTCATAACCATTATATTTAATAAGATGTTTAATATAATTATGTTGATATATATAGGTTCCTTTTGGTTTTTGAGAAATTTGAAAACTATGGAAAAATTATAACTCACCCATCATATTCATTTCAAAATCAGATTTCATTATACTTGCAAAAGAATTTGTTAATGATTGCAGAGTTGAACCAAATATAATGTCGTAAACATAAATTTGATCAATAAAAACATTTTTCTTGTCTTTCTTTATAAAAAGGGTTGGATCTGCATTTCCCTTAACAGAGTCATTTTGAAGCAAAAATCCTATATGTCTATAATACCAAGCTCGTGGGGCCTATTTAAGGCCATAAAAAGCTTTGGTAAGTCTAAAAACGTGATCAGGATGTTTTGTTTCTTCAAATCCAGGAGGTTGTTCAACAAAAACATTCTCTTGAACATAACCGTTATGAAAAGCACATTTCACATCCATTTGAAAAAGATTAAAATTAAAAAATGATGCAAAGGAAAGTAAAATACGAATAGATTCAAGTCTAGCTACTGGAGCGTAGGTTTCTTCATACTCTATTCACTCTTGCTGATTATATCCATTAGCAACTAGTATACCTTTATTTCTAACTCTGAATCCATTTTCATCACACTTATTTCTGAAGACTCACTTTACTCCAATAACAGAAGTTTCCTTAGGACATTCAAACATGGTCTAGACTTTATTCCATTCGAATTCATTTAGTTCATCTTGCATGGCTTTAATCCAATCATCATCACCTAGAGCTTCATCAGTGCTTTTTGGTTCAAATTGGGAAAGGAATTCTAGATATTATACATCATTTCTCAAGGAACTTCTAGTCTTTACAGGTTGATTGACATCACCAATGATACTATCACTGGGATGATTCTTAAGAAACTCCTGACTTGGGTTTTGTAAAACATGTTCATAAACATAGGGTATAAAGTCTTCTGGGGTAAATGTTTCTGAAATATCTTCTTGAACAATTTCATTATCAGAAGAATCTTCTAACAAAGGTTGATAATTAGTTTTTGAAAACACATCTGAGTATATAGGTTGGGATGGTTTAAAAACAAAAGGATTAGATTCATCAAATTTTACATGCACTATTTCTTCCACAGTACAAGTGGTTTTGTTGAAAACTCTAAAAGCCCTAGAAGTATTGGAGTAGCCTATGAAAATTCCATCATCATATTTTGGTGAGAATTTTTGTAGATTATCTTTAGTATTCAGGATGAATACCTTGCAATCAAAAACCTTGAAGTAGAAAAGTCTAGGTTTTCTACCATTCCATAACTCATAAGGAGTTTAATTAAGTAAAGTTCTAATTAAAACTCGATTTATAGTATAACAAGTAGTACTTACATCTTCAGCCAAAAAATGTTTAGCTTCTGAATACTCACTCAACATTGTTCTAGTTATCTTTTGAATAATTCTATTTCTTCTTTCAACAACACCATTTTGTTGAGGTTTTCTGGGTGCTGAAACGTTTTGAGTAATACCTTTTCTACTACAAAAAGTTTCAAAATTAGAATTTTGAAATTCTCCTCCATGATCACTATGAATAGTTTTCAATTGAAGGTTTTTCTCATTTTTTTTACTTGGGATCTAAAACTTTTGAAATAAGAGAAAGCTATAGACTTCTTTTCTAGAAAATAGACCCATGCAAATCTAGTGTAATCATCAACTAATAAAAACACATAGTATTTGCCTCCAATGCTTCCAGTTTGTGTTGGACTGAAAAGATCCAGGTGCACCAACTGTAATGCATCAGTTTTTGAGACTTCACTGATTGATTTAAGACTACATTTATGTTTCTTTCTATATTGAAACAGATCAAAAACTTTAGAAGAATCAAATCTATGCTCTGGTAGATCCTTAACTAGTTTCTTCTTAGACTCTTTACATAAGTTTCTAAGGTTATATGGTCTGGTCTTCTAGGCCATAACCAAGAATAATCATCCATTGCACTTAGGAAAGGTATGTCTTGGCTCCTAAGGTCTTCTATATTCAAAGTGTAAACATTCTCTTGCCTATGGGATGAAATAATTAACACTTCCTTGGAATTGTGTACTAAACACTTATCATTCCTAAAATTCACAAGGTACCGTTCATCACATAATTAACTTATGCTAATGAGGTTGTGCTTAAGACCCTTAACAAACAAGACATTTGAAATCGATGTTTTACAAATAAGAACAATATTACATATACCAACAATTTATCCCTGAGCATTATCTCCTAAAGATACTTTTCCTCCTTTTGTTTTGATAATATTATCGAAATATCTTTGGTTACCAGTCATGTGTCAGGAACATCCACTATCCATGTACCAATTATTTTTGTTGGAACTTCCTTTATCTTCCTAAAAATAAGAAAAGAAATAGATTTTCAGAATTGAAACTTTTTTGGATCCGAGATTTTCAGATAACAAAATTTTGGGTATCCACATTTGTTTAGAAAAATAAGATTTATGAAACTCAAGAGATTGAACTCTATTCAAAGAAAAATTTTTCATCCAATACCCACCAGTTTGACACTTAGTGGAAAAAGGGGCTTTAGGAGGAACAAAATAGTTGTTTTTCAAAACTGGTTTTTGGTGAGTATAACCTACTCTAGTAGAGTTTCCTTGAGGTTTGATTTGAGAATACATATTTTCAAAATTTTCATTCCCATAGGTAATTTTTGCAAGAATCTTTTTAAGGGAAAATATTATAGATTTTAGTTTAATGAATAAATTCCGATCACTACTACAAATATGGATTATAATAGCGCTAAAAACGGACTTTAACAGCGCTAAAAAAGCGATGTTAATCACGGCGAAGATAAAGGGGGGTCCCCTTTATCATCGCTAAGAAAGCGCTGATAAAGGTAGTATTTATCAGCGCTATTTTCAGCGCTGATAAATGCATAATATATCAGCGCTATTTTGAGCACTGATAAAAAATACCATTATCAGTGCTCAAAATAGCGCTGATATATTATCCACTTATGAGTGCTTAACTAGCTCTGATAAAGGCCAAAGATCCTATCCAAAACCAGAACCTGCACAGAACCTGCCCAACACCTACACACATTACAGCACTTGCACAGAGTCCAAACAAAACCTACTTACAACACACACAACACCAACACACACAATGCACAGAAGAACAAAAATGATACATACATTTACTTGAAAACATGAATACAAAACAACACACTTCTATATACATTTCAAACAATGTTTAACTTGGTTACAATTGAATTTATCCAACAAATAGTTAAAAACAATGATGTTCTATCCTTTTTGCATCCATCCGCTCTAAAAAAATATCGATAATATTCACAATAAACAACATGTGTGGGTGAATCCCATGTAGGGGTGAGTAAGAGAATACCCATTAGGTCCCCCTAAACCACAATGGTAACCCATATATAAAGATAAAAGGTAGCCTACCAAATATGTACAAGAAATGTAGCCTCTATGAAGTACAGTCAATAAAGGGACTTCAGTTACCTCTCCCCAGGATACATATACTAATAATTTATATTAATTATACAAATCAATTATGGCATATTTTCTCAATAGGATACAAACTATTCACCCTTGTTGGAGACCAACTTCCATTCTTCTCAGGAGACCACCTTCACACCCACACAGGAGACCAACTACCCCTCTTCACAGGAGACCAACTCTACACCATCAATGGAATCCAACTTCAAATATTAATAGGATACCAACTCTACTCCCACACTGGAGACTAACATTCCACCCTGACAGGAGGCTAGCTTCACATCTTTTCCCTAGCCAGTCACATGATTCTATCCTTAGTGAGATCGTTCTAAGAGCACCTTATCCTCAGACCAATAGGTCATAATTCGACCTCCACGAATGTCACGTAGAGTATCCCAAAAGTAACACCTAGTTATGAAGTTCCCAATGCCTTATATGTCTCATCAAATAGAATTACAGTTCGGGGGTTATGGTCATTTAAGTAAAAAGAGGTCTTCTAGATTCAGATCTGGTCCGACTAGTCTTGACTTGGGTCCCACCTGACCAGACCCACCGAGTTGACCCGGTATGGATGGTTTTTTCTTTATTGGACCTCCAAACGTGACAAATTCCATGTTCACAAATGGACAATGTGGGGGAGTCACAGTGTGACTACCCTGTGGGATCTCACTGCGGTCCAGCTGGATCGCGCACCTCAACCGCGTGACATGGCCTTTGACGATGTCCAACTGAGGCTGTCACCAGCCCTCAAGATGGTGACCATATTCATCTTCGTGGTGGTATGTTATTTGAACCATGAGTTGAGTTGAAAACCTCAAGTAATCACCATCACATACATGTGATTAAAATCATCTTGACATCACTCTGGGGGTCTATTCACAGTTGGAACAAATCAGCAAAAAAACAGCATGACCACAAGGTTCCGCTGATGAAGAATGAAAGAACAGGGAAGAGATATAAAAATAATAACACACATAAAATGGACATTGGTCATGTTTTTGTCAGCCTGGGCCCATTCATGTCAGCTTCGTTACGAAGAAGGAGATTCATCAAATCTATTCTCTTTAATCTAGAAATTTATCGATCTTGCCTAAATGATCTAATCACATATCAACCTATTCATGGGTTAGTCTAAGTTCATAATTGAAATCAAGAATTAAGAAATAAATACAATACGAAATAAGCCCTACTTGGAAATAGGATTTCTTGTAATAGATAATTCATTATTGATGGAGATTCGTCCAAGAGATTCATCATTCTGTCGTTCATCAACATTTGATCTGAGCTCCGAGCTCTAAACAGTTGTTACCGGTGAGGGATCTTCCTAGGGGTCCAGTGAAATTATCAAGCATTATGAATTCTAAAATTGGTCCCTTCTCCTTATTAATAGAGGAAATGAGTTAATAAATTTCAGTATTTTAAACATGTTTCAGCGTTTCCACGACACTGCATTGCAGGGTAGCTAAGTCATTGCATCACAGTGCTACTGGGTCTCTACAAAAAGTTGAAGAAATTAAATAAAATAATTTTTTAAGTATATTTTATTTATCAATTAAAATATCCAAAAATTAAATTTTTATGCCTACAAAATCCTATTGATGTTAGGAACCTCCTATGCTAAACTCACTTCTCTAAGAAAAATCATGCCTTAATATTTTTTATCTGGGAACTAGTATAGATGTTACCAAAACCACACATGAATGATATTTTTAAAAAACATAACAATTGTTCAAACATTTATTCAAGGAAACCAGGTCCTCATAATAACTTTAATTCCCAGAAAATATTCACATGATAATCCCATATAATTTTAGAAAAAATCTTGGAAAAACTGGGCCATAACATTCTTTCCACATTAGGGATTTACACCCAAAAAATCTAATACAAGGGAGAATCATAAATGATGATACTAAGCATAAATCTAAGACTCCCACTCTAATGTATTCTCCTATAGATTGTTGTGGTACCATATAATGCACAATATAGGAATCGATCACCCAAATAGGGCCTTCTCCTGTTGATTCTCGATCTCGATTGGGAACTCATCAAAATTCACTAAATCAACAACGTCTTGTTATCCCCATTTAATGACGTGTGATGGGTCATGTACATATCTCCTCTACTAAGATACGTGGAAAATTTGTTTGGCCGATCTAACTACGGAGGTAGAGCTGACTATTTTGCCACCTAACCCACTCTACATAGTATCAGAAGGTGTCTGATGAACCTCATATATAACTTTCCCCCTGACAAAATCTCCATATGTCACATCGAGGAGAGACCCGAATGAACATATAATATCCATATTCTAACTCTAAAGGACTCTATATCCTATAAAAAAATAAATTCTAACATCCTTGTGTTTTCGTTTTCCGGTCATGGATGACCTACACTACCTCTATAGTAGCCTATACTTTCTCCGGGCCCAAGAGCGCTGACTCTCTAGGGATACTCAAGCAAAGTGGAAACCTACAGGTTCACCTGTACAAGTCCTCAAACGGTGTCATACTGATGGTGGAGTTGTATCGGTTGTTTTATGAAAAATATATCAGAGGTAGGTGATCCTCCCAACTATGGATGAAATCTAGGATGCATGAATGTTGATTGTCCTCTAAGTCCTAAATGGTTCACTCTGTTTGGACGACCTTCTATAGTTGGAGTGCTGTTCTCAAGCGTTGTTGAGTCCCAAACACCTCTTCCATTCCCGTCTACAACTGAGATGTAAAAAATCCATAAAAATTCAAGACTATAGTATATGGGACTCTATGGAGTCGGAAAATTTAATGCATGTAGAGGAATCCAAATCTCTCTATTGAACCTTGTTTCCGAGTCACTCGGAAGTGGGCCGATTTGGTGAGTCGGTCAATGATCATCCATATTGTATTGTTCCCTTGAACTTATGTGGAAAACCTATCAAAAATTCCATTGATATTACATCCAATATCCACATTGGAAGGACATGATGTTGATTCAATCTAGCAGGAACAGGGTTCTAGGACTTCAATTGTTGACAAGCGAGGCATCAAAAGAAAAACATATTCAATGACTTATTTTTCCCCAACCACCAAACCTGACACTGGTGGTCCTAGTATATCTTTTCAAGATCTAGATATATGACAAAATCGGATGTATGGAACTCCCTCAATACCTCCTCTTATAACATTGGAGTTACAACAATGCATCCTCTAAAAAGGATTATGTTCTCCATACTTTTAGAATATCTATCAGGGACATTCCATGTGGATGTCTAAGTACTCATACTCTCACAGTTGTTATCTAAAAGATGTGCCTCCCTGACTCACTATAAGAGTGAAGGGGTAAATTCCATCAACTAGAGATAAGCATATCTATCCCCATCCATGAAGGATATCTGATTTAAGGAAAGCTTTGTGGAGGCCTCTTTCAGAAGATGTGACCTTGATCACCGGCTGGGAGCATCTTCCACCAATTTTACCTTCCCGTGAGTATTTATTATCTAAAATTCATAATAGAGGAGGAACACTATCTAGAAATCATGTCTCATGTTCATATCCTTATGAGGGAAGTAATAATTCAAAAATTTGTGGTCTTAGTATATGATATATCTTTATCCCATGAGGTAGTGTCACCATAACATCAATGCGAAGACTACTGCTACCAACTCCATATCGTGGGTGGTGTAGTTTTCATAATGTGGTCTCAATTGTGATGAAATGTAATCAATAAATACTTTCCCCTATGTCAGGACATAGCCACTTATGGTCCCTGATTTATTGTATAAAACCACATACTTGAAACCCTCCTCTATAAATCTCAGGATTGGTGCACTTGTCAAACCCTGCCTCTACAACTGACAACTGTCTTGGGGCATCTCCATCCACACCAAAGGATTCTTATTTCATGTAAATTATTTCATGGATGATTATACTCTAGAAATTTAGGGGCCCAACCTCATATAGTACCCATACAACCTAAGAAAACTCTACACCTCGATAATGTTCTTCAGCGGCTCCCATTCAAGCACCACCTATATCTTCTCCAGATCTACAGTAAATCCAGTAATTGAAATGACTTTCCCCAAAAATTGTACCTCTTTTATCTATAACTAACACTTTTATTATTTACCATAATCTTGGTGTGCTCAATGTAGGTCTAGGACCATCCTCAAGTGCATCATGTGATCCTTATCAGATTCAGAGTACACATGAATTTCATCAATAAAGACCACTAAAAACCATATCGGTATGGTTAGAATATCATATTCAGGATCCCCCTGAAAACTAATGGGGCGTTAGTCATGCATAATTGAATCACTAATTACTCGTAGTGGGCATTGTGACAACTAAAATCCATCTTCGAAAGGTCATCATCTCGCACATGATGTTAGTGATGGCATAATCTGAGGTATATATTTGAAAACTATCTAGATCCCTTGATATGATCGAAGAGGTAATCGATCTTCATTAGTGGATGCTTATTTTTCATGGTCACCTAATTGAGTCACCATAAGTCCACACATAACCTCTCGCTCCCGTCATCCTTATTAGAAAATAATACTGGGGCTGCCTATAGTGAAACAAAGGGTCTCACAAAGCCCTTCCCCTGTAAGTCTTATAATTGTACCCATAATTCATAATGTTCTGTTAGAGCCATCCAATATCGTGGTATAGATATGGGTTCCATATTAGTGTATACTTCAACAAAAAATTATACCTCCCTATGAAGAGGTATCCTAGGAACATCATCCTGAAATATGTCTTCGTACTCATCGACAACTGAAAGAAACTGAGGACCATATCTTCCACTACATCAAGGGTCATTATAACCCTATGTTGTGTCATTGGATTCACCCTCCATTGTGCGTGAACATCCTGCATTACTCTAAATTCCTTTTCATTAATAAAGGAAATTCTAGTCCCATCTATATAGATACACTTCTCTGTGTGCCTAAAATAGTTGATCTAAACATGAACTATGCATAATCAGTCCTAAACTAGATTAATGTCATAAGGCCTCGACGCTGCCATGAACATATCCCAACCGAAACTCCCACCCCAAGAGTAAAGGAAGACAATTGGAAAAAGTGTGTGATTGTCGAATCTCCTCCTTTATGCGTATCTATGTGTAGGGATCGAGTTAATGGTTCTACATGAATATCTGTGTCTCGATAAATGGTTGGTGTGAGAAAAGATTGATTTGAACCTGTGTTTATCAAAATTATATATGAGGTGGAAAATACATAGAACATACCTTTAATCATCCTATGAGTAATGGAATTATATTCCACCTTTTCATGGAGTTGGCCTCCCCCCTGTCCACCAGCTTCAAGAGATCATGGTAGACCACTAGGGGGTGGTGGCGGTTGTGTCTCAGACAACCATCAAAATCCTTCCCCTCATCCAGATCCTCTATCATGTCCACCACCTAGATGACCATACTTTTCCTGCCTTTTCCACTTCCTAAGAAGTCCCTAGATCATCTCCTTGTTGGTCAAATGACTGGTTGGAAAATCTCTCACCATATTACCCTGACCACTACACGTGTAACACAACCCTTCTGTTATCCGAATTTCTCTAAACTGGATTCCCAACAGTACCGATCGTGTTTCCAATGGTTTTCACCTAGATGGTTTTTTTCCTCTTCTACTTTTGAGTCAGCTTTCATAAAACCACTACCGATGACTCGCATACCTAATGCCAAGTGGTATGTCCCACCGCTGGTGCCTACTTCGCATGAAATCTCTATTCCAATAGACCTCAATCCAGAACCCCATCATGTGGTGGGATACATAGGGATATCATCGATGCCCAGATCTCATGGTGTAGTCCCTGATTGATGGTAAGGATTCTGAATAAAGGTTCTCCCACAATGTTTGTAGAATAGTGGGAAAAATCTGCGAGTCTCACTGAGTACACTGCCACAACCTGGATGCCTTGTTGAAGATGTAGGAACTCTTGTATATACACATAATGTAACCTCATGGGAATGAACTCCTCCCTAAAGAGTTGCTCAATGTCTGTCCAGGAGAGTGTTTTCTCCTCGTGAATTTTTATTGTCAAGCTTCAACTTCTACCCACCGATCCTTGTAGATGACTCATGACTAGGACTATCATCTAGTCCAAAGGCTCCCTCACTATGTAGAAAACTCATGTAACTGTCTCTATCCAATATTAATCTACCTGAAGATCTGTATCACCTCATAACATAGGAGGTCGTGGTCTCTGAAACTCATACAATGCACTGAGCCTGCGTGTATCCTCTATCAGTAATGCCACTAGGAACTGTGGCACTCTGGGTGTTGGTATCACTCCGAAACCACGAGGAGGTTCTATCTCTAGAAATGGTCTATGTACCGATATCTCATCTCTTAGTGGACCATACTCATGGTCATGCACCAGAATCCTGGAAGTCTGCCCATGTGGAAGCATCCTAAAATAGAAAAAGATATTCCACGATCAATAGTGTATATCAGGTGAGATGACTCTGACTCATGAATGACATGATACGACAATCAATTTCTATATGATTCATGAACTATTGATTTACCCTACAACTAGAGATTTCAGGTACCAATTTGGAAAGATTATTTCATGGTCCTAGAGTATGTATACATTGGAAAACTCACCAACAATATGTTCCCTAGACTAAATGCCAAACTCGAAACACATAGCACAGTTTCCAAAAATAGAAGTAAAACACAACTCTATCTAAAACCAATCTATTACAAACTGTCCCCCCTAGTCTCATCCCATGATCACCCCTAGTCCCCTTTCCATAATCCAAGTGTTGGAAACTAGTAGTAAATATTAAAATCCAATAAAGGTAAGGGACTTTCCAAAGCACCTCTGCAAACACACTGATTTCCAAAAAAAATTATTGATCTTAAAAAAATATGTAAATGTGTATGCATGCAATTGAGACAGCTACTGAGAGTAATAATACAAAACTATAAAGTAAATTTTCCAGAATACAAGCCTAACTGGAATAGGAAAGTACATGGACATGGATCTCATTGGTATAAAACCCTACAAGAATGGGAGATAAAGTATGATGTTTGAATGTCACAGAAGCACACCATGTCCATCGTGTCTCTTTGAAGATTCACTAGTCTACATCCCACCGAACACTCGGTCAAAGTTTTCAATCGTGTACACAAAACAAGACACATGTAGGTGAATCCTATTAAGTTTTGAGTAAAACAATACTCATTTGGGTCCCCAAACAACATTGGTAAATTACAATGAAATACACAAGGAAGACTTCCAAAGAAGTACACAATGTGTTGTCTCTACGAAGTAAAATCTACAGAGTGACTAGAGTCATCTCACACTGGGATACATATACTAACATTGTCTAAAAAACCCAAATATATTGGGACTAATGGTCTCTATAGGAGGCCAACTCCACACCCTCACTGGAGACCAAATCCACATCATCACAAGAATTTAACTCCATTCCCTCATAAGAGACCAACTTCACGTCATTTCATGAGACCAACTCCATACCCTCACTGGAGACCAAATCTACATACTTATAGGAGACTAACTCCTCATCTTTTCCACAACCAGTCAGAATTTTCCATCCTCAGAGCGATTGTTTCGCGAGCACCTACTCCTCCAACCAACAAGTCATATTCCGACCTCCACAATGAGAAATATGAGTATCTCAAAAGGAACGCCTAATTGTGATGGTTCCAATTCCACAAATAGATCATCAAACAGACTTATGGATTGAGATATATTGGTATTTATTTAATATGGGGTCGGTTGGGTCTAGATCTAGTTCGAACAGATTGAACCGACCTAACCCAACCCGCCCCGAGACAGGCCTGACCGGACCTTCTAGGTTCAACCCTACCTACCGGGATAACGTGGATCGATGTTGGCCTGGCCCACCTCACTCTATCCCAGACCACATTGTCCCATAAACCTTCCCGGTTCGGATGGTGGGGACAGACATAGTTCACCCGACAGGGCTAGCGCCACATTCCTACCTGGAAAACGCGGGGCAGCCGCCGCGTGACCGCCCCGCAGTCCAGATTGACGATATATGTATGTTACGCCATGCAGAATCCTACAAAATCCAATTGAGGAATCCATCAATGACCTATTATTGATGGGTGGCTGCGCCCCTACCGGTTATGATGCGTGCCCCACTGATATAGTCGTGCACCCTCGCTGACGAATCCTCTTCTACTGGCTGCCACCATCATCGTGGTTATTCATTCTTCAAACCGAGAGTGTCATTTCAAGATTATGGTCATCAATATCACTTCCATGGGATCATGATCATCTTATCATTGATTTGAGGGTCTGGTCACATTATTTACCACCTTGTAGGATACGCTATAATGACAGGGGTCCACCGGGGAAGAACATAAGAACAGTGAATATGGAGAACCACAAGAACACCATTAGAACATGAAATCTACTTATTTATGTCATATTTGGATTGTTCATGTCATCATGATTATGAAGAAGAATAATTATCAAATATATTCTTTTTTATCAATCATTTTATCCATATGACATTAATGATCAAACCTCAGATCATACTGTGCGTCGGTCGGACCACCATCATCATTGAAATAATGAAAGAGGAATGAAAAATACTCCAAATTAACCCCTTCCTGGAATAAGGATCAATCAGAGGAGATAATTCATTGTTGATGGTGATAAATCCATAAACATCCTCGATTCATCATTTGTTGTATTTTTTTCCCAGCTCTGAACTGGAAACTGTTCTTGTTGGCAAAAGAGATTCCTAGTGTTCCATAAAAATTCCCCATCATTATTAATTCTAACACAATTCTCGGCCGCATGTTAATGGTGGAAATGTGATAAGTCTTATATGTGTTTCCACGATGCTACGATACAGATTCATTGAGTCGCTACATCGCAGTGATTTTGAGTCTCTATGAAATGATGACAGAAAAAATAAAATAACTCTAGGTATATTTTATTTTTTTCTTAAAACTTCTATAAATTAACTTTTCTACCTGAATCGCACTGGCTGATTTTAGGCCCCACCTAAGGTAAAATTTATACTCTATGCTAAACGGAGTAATCATATTTCTAATCTGGGCACTCGATTAGATGTTACTAAATCCACACACACACACACACAATTTTGTAATAAAAATTAAAATAGTTCGAACATTTATTTTGGGGACCTCGGGCCATAGAATTAGGTGTTGTCACTGCGCTTGGTCTAGAAATGATCACATATAATTTTAAAAAAATTCACCAGGTTAAAATTAGAAAATACATTAGAAGTATATATTTGAAGAGAAAAAACTAAAACATTTAGTTAAAATCCATAATTCTTTTTCTTCAGAAAATTTAAATTTTTTATACATTAACCCCTATATGGTTTGTATTAACACCATAATTATAAATCTAGGTAATTTATTAGTTTGAATAGTATTTTATGATCAAATTATTTAAAAGGTTTATGGAAGAGAGTATAGAAGGTTAATTTTTACATTTCTGGGGATTGACCCTCTTGGAATTTCATAACGTGTTGTATTAATATAAATTAATTTTCATTAGAATGATTAAAAATGTTATATTTCGAATAAAGGATTGTTATGAATTGAAATAATTTCATCAAAAAATTTTATGACATTATTATGAATTTTCCCCCTTATTTAATTTATTCCCCCTTGTTATGATTTTTGATAAAGACTGTGATATCAATGTTTTTCACACATTAGTGGTAAGTAAATTTACTTTAACATAAATCTTGAAACATAAATGGACCATTGTTGATATATAAATCAATATCCAATTATCTTTTTGAAAGAAATTATTTTTTGAATTTTAAATCATTTATTATAATTACTATAAATCCTAATTAGTTTTCTTTTTTTAACTATTCATTTTATTTGAAATTAATGTCTCCCACATAAAAAATCAATTGAAATATATTCTTTTAAAGAATCCCTTATTAGTTATATCATTATATAAAATTCCTAGGATATTTTTACTCACAAAAAAATATAACTATTAGTTTCTTTAAAATCATTTACATTAAATTTCTTCAAATTCCACAAGCACTGAATCAATGTTCCGAAAGAATATTGGTTAATTATTTATTAATAGATAATAAAAAACAAATTTAAATTATAGAATAAATTAATTAATACTTAATATATCCATATAGAATATAAAAAAATATCTTCATATCCCTATGAAACATATTATAACTATTAATTTGATGAATGTGATATTTTGTGTTCATTCAGCACAAAAAAATAATTTAGTCATAAAAACAAAATATAAATGATAATAGAGTTATTTTCTATGTTTTGATGATTGATGATAAAAAATACTCATTAAATTATATATAATCATATTTTTTAATGTGTTATATGCCTTATCATGTTATTTTTAATCAACTTTAAACCATTATACATTTACCATCATAAAAAATATTAAATATTGTCTATACTTATAATGGACAATATTAATTTCAACAAAATACCAAATAATGGTTGTCCTTATTATGAACTTGTAATCCATTTTGGAAATTAAATTATCATATATTGAAAAATTAAATTAAAAATTACCCTATAAAATGTGATGAAAAATGATTTTCTAAATAATTATATTTTTATGTATAAAAATTCATATTATACCGAAATTATGCATAATTAAAATTAAAATGATATTTAATGTAATACATTATTTCAATTATAATTAAGTAAAATATAAAACCAATTCCCAAAAATATACATTTAAAATTCTTTGATTGAAAAGATGTTTTTCAATAAATTCAATATTTTTTACTATTCAATGAAAAGTAATTTGTTTATAAAAATAAAAAAATATAATAATATAATAAATTTGATAAAATATTTTTAAAAGAGATATCCATTTTATAAATTAATATTTATATTATTATAAATTAATTATAATATTAATTCAAAAAAATAAATAATCACCATTTTGTTATAAAAGTTATTTTTGAAAATTAAATTTACTTTAATAAACATTGAGTTCTTATTTAGTAATATTTAATAGAAAAATTTTAATGATTAGTAACATTATATATATATACATATATGGTAACTCAGATTAATACACTACAATTCAAGGGATCAGTTGTAATTTTCATGTTTAAATAATAATATTTCATGTCTAATTAAGAACAGTGTTTTGAATCTTTTTTTTTCTATAAAAATATTCATCTTTTTTAAAATCCTAGGGCATTACATTTTCCCCCACAACATTAATAAATTGAATGATCATAATTTTCTTTTGTGTTTGAGAATTAGGGGTTTTTAATATAAATTACATATGATAAAAAACCAATATTGTAAAAATAGATAATAAATCTTTCTTTTGATTAGTGGGAAATTGAAATTTGAAGGTCATCCAAAATAACAAATAACATGGTTTCCAAATAGGATAATGATAGTGAGATGTAAAAATATATACATGGAAGAAAAAATTGAATTGCAAATGATTTAAATATGTAGATAATGTGATCTTTTGAGTGGTAATTACCACAAAACGATAAATCAATAAGAGACTAAGAAGACCCTCATTTTTTTAGAAATGAATGTAATAGGATATCATTTTTTGTTTTAAGACCCCTTTAAAATATTTGAGATATTACTCTACCATCTAGATTATGAACATGATTAATTTATTCACCATCTAGAGTATGAAAATAATAAATTGTACTTATTTAATTTTCATAATATCTATAAGCATAATTTCATTCTCTGGTTGTTTTTTTTAAATAGTTTACACCGTTATCTCATATCTTACACAAGATAATCTATATAAATATTAAATTCTTCAATTACTATAATCAAATTTTTATTGTCCCCATTGTATATAAATTTATTAAAATATTTTCTTATTGTCATTTAACATTAACCAAACCCAATTGTAAAGAATATGTTATAATAATAGCAAACATTAATAGACATTCATATGTATAAATAAAACATTAACCTCCAAAATTTATTATTTATACCAAATATTGATAATTAATCATTCCACATATTAAAATCGTTATAATTCATCAAAATATTTTAGATAAAAAAGAAACCAAAACATTAGATTTATTTTAAAACATATTCATCAATGAAAATATTAAATTTTATTTCCAAATAACATCAATTTTACATAAATTCTTATATAAAAATGTAAATTTATTTTCTTTACATTCTACAAAATATACTAATGAATTCAAAAAAATTATGTCATTATATAATTATATATTATGTGAAAATTTAATCCATCCATTATTCCTCAAATTAAACCCAATCTCGGATAAAATTATTTTTAATTACCTTAATCATATAATGTCCCAAAAATAGAGAAATTTAACAGAAAATTACAATTTTTATAGATTCACCATATCAATTTTCTATCCCATTGTTCCCTATATTGTAAATTTTTATCCAAAAATGAAATATCTCTTTTATCTCAATTATACAAAATTACCTCAACATAAATTAAAATTTTTACCCCAATTTTTGTAAATAAATTTATACATATTCCACTAAAATATAAAATAATTATTTCTAAAATAAAATTTCCCATTAAACACCTATGTAAAAAACATTAAATTATAATAAATACCACCCGATATAATCATATTCATTTTGACACTGAACAAATTAACACATTAAAATCAGTGTCCAAAACATCGAACAAATGATCAACCCTAATATTATAAATCTATGATGAAATCCATAACTCATTTTTTAACATAAATTGGAAAAAATTCATAATCTATATAGTTAAATAAGCCTCCCGTGATACCAACAATAATATCCATAAACATGTCATCCCATATTCTGTTATAAAAATATAGTTTTTAAAATTCATGATTTTATAATTATAAATGTGACAATGTTTTTTCCATAAAAACATATATCATCAAACTGAAATATTGGATTTCTTATATACCAAAATAATATTACAGTTTAGATATTTTGTGAAATGGGATACACTATTTTATTGTACAAAAATCAACGAAATACCAATTTTTCTTACAGTAACATTTCATTACAAAGATATGCTTCCTTCACTTTTTATAACTTTCGTATCTATAAATCTATCTTTATTAACTCTTGTAGTAATCCTTACCAGTTATGAAAATTCATTTTGAAATTGTTCGATGACCAAAAAATCTAAGATAGGGAAATATAAAAATATAATTTAATCATATTATTCCATTTAAAAATCATATTTTTTTTATGAAAATTTTTATTTTTATGTATTAAAATATGACCACTAATTAAAATTTAACTACACATGAAATCATATTTACAAAAAAATTATTTAAAATAAAAATTTTATGAAAATAAAAAAGAATATTCAAAATCATTAGTGTTTATTTAGAAAACATGAGGGCTCACAAAAAATATATTCTTAAAAACAATGATTTATTCCCATAAAGGGAATAATGGTTCGTTTAAATAAAATTATTATTAGCTTATAATTTAAAATATATATACTTCCATAAAAACATTATAATGAATTTAAAACAAATATAGATAACATGGTAAATAATTTCTATGTCACCATTACAATCAAACATATAAATCAAAAACAACACTTATTAAATTCCAATGATATATTTTTAGAAACAAAAAAACCAACTAACCTATACCCTCTATAAAACTAAATTGGATATATATATATATATCATGTCACATATCATTATTGGATAAATCAGTCTCACCAATTATCATAAAAATTCCCAAGACCAAATATTAACAACAAGAAATAAAATAATATATCTTCTTAATCACACTCATAAAAATATTTGTTTCTACTATTATTAATAATT
This sequence comes from Viscum album, assembly GCA_963277665.1. NCBI lineage: Eukaryota > Viridiplantae > Streptophyta > Magnoliopsida > Santalales > Viscaceae > Viscum > Viscum album. The sequence continues at coordinate 1,330,235,404 of OY728165.1, read as the reverse complement.
TTTTATTTATTGAAATAAGAATTTAATTTATAAACTATATCCAAAATACCCATAACATTTGAAAGGAGGGTTTTATTTCAAAAAAGTCATGATATAATATATAGGAAAATACGTAAAATTATTTTTATATTGGTGGGAAAAGTAACTAACAATATATAAATAAAAATATAATATTTTTTCATATATATTAAAATAATCATTTTAAAATATATACAAAGTTTTTCTATTCCTTTTGAATCAATGATAAAATTTAAATAAAATTTCTTCTGTAATTCATTTATTTTTATAAAAATACATCCATAATACAACTCTAATACAATGAAAAGTTAATAAAATTATTTTGAAAATAAATCATTATAAAATTTAAAATGATCTCTTCATTGTAAGGTTTCCATTACTACAAGTCTGACATATCACACATTTTTTATGAAACATACTAGGTAATGATAGAATACTTATTTTTATATTATTAATATTTATGAATTAGATAATAATTTTAACTTATAAGGGATTGTATGTCCAATAGTGAACCTAAAATTTTTAAATTAATTTCTCCAAAATATTATGTTACGCAAAATAATGAGTTATACCGAACAATAACATAGTAATAATAATAATATTTAATATGGTTGTTGTTACACATTTAATATATGAAAAAGTAGCAATATTTTATTAAAATTTAATTATTTTCAGAATAAAACATATATATACATTTTATGTAAAATATCAACATTTAATATTTTTTGATATTTGGTAATTTTTTGAGAGCATTATTTATTTATGAATAGTTAATAATACTGAGTGTTACTTCAAGACTGCTTTTTTTCAAATTTATTTTTATAGTTATATTATTGTGTTATTTTTTGAAAATAAATAATATATAAATTTTATATTATTTAATAAAATGTATTTTTTTGAAAACAAATTCACCTTTATTTTATATATAGAAACATAGAAAACATTTGAACATTTTTCATTAATAACTAGCTTTGTCGTCATGTCTGTATGATTAATTTTGAATTTATTTATTCTAGTTAATTGAATGGAATTTAGGAAAATGGATTGAATATTTGGTATCATGAAAATTTAAAATTCAAAAAAAGGTTAATATATATTTTGACAAAAAATAATAGTGCATGTAATTAAAATTTATTTAAGTGATTATGGTGAAAATGTGGTAACTTAGGGGTTAACCATTGATCATTACAGATTAAATGACCAAGAAACATTATCACACAAATTTTTTGGACATTATTCGACCATATAACCTAGTTACTAGAATTTGGATCATTATTGGAGGCACTTGATTAAAGTTGATCCCTCAATAGTGTTTATCTTTTTATATTTACAAGAATAACAGTTCATATTCACAATAAAAGGTAATTCACCATCCACATTTCCTCACCCATACCAATCCATTTTTTTCATAAATTATATTCCATAATAATCTACCAAAATCCATCCTATCACCCTAGAGTTTTCAATATGTGTAAAATTTCTACTAAGGAATCCCTTTGGGTAAAACCGAAAGGACTTACTTGGAAAAGAGGTAACATTATTAAATGAGAACTTATATTTTATTTCTTTATAGACCCACAATTGTTTTATTACTCCATGATTATATAATAAATCCATTATCCAAAAAATATTTATATTTTTTTATGTTATGGGTTTGATCTACGCTACACATGATTCCATGAATTGGGTAATTAAATTATTATTCGTGTACAACCAACTACCACCTCACAAAACGATGCCATTCATTTTACGTTTACCACATATCATGGATTGGAATTATTATTGAAACATTAATTTTATAAAATATATATGATTTTTTTGTCATCATACTTATAGAATTTGTTTATAACACATGCATTGATGCATTCCATTTTGTGTAAATACATTAACATTGTTTCTTTACGTGTAGACTACAACCTCCTCAATGAAATATAATCTATTCACACATTTCCTGAGTTTTATTAACATTGTGATTAATTATAAGAATATTAAATAAATAAAATAAATATTATATTCATGAAATAATTACCATTATAGTAATATAATCTACCTTTTTGATTATTATGGTTAACACACACAGAAGAAGTAATAACGCTGAACAAGGATATGTGTATTACTGCATCTTCGGCATGATCTGATTCCATTTACAGAACATAAAGTATATATATAAGTATATAAGATTAAAAAAATGGTATTTATTTTATAATTAAATTTCTATAAATATAAATGTTACGTACCTTCCTTCCATAATGATCATGGAAAAATGGAAATGATACCCATGTCTATATATGACGTACCATATCGATGATTGTAATAATGGTATATTTTTTTATCCATTATTCATGGTTGGGATTCAATGAGTAATTTATATATAAATATGATAAATATTTAATTACTATTAATCTTGACATGCTTATATAATGATCTCCTTGACCATAGTCATCCCATATTAGTTATTTTGACACATAATCCTAATGTGGTCAAAATTCCCAACATAAACGTAACTATTTAAATAATTTATTACAAAATTTTATCAATTGATAAAAATTTAATGATAATCATAAAAAAATTTATAACACAAGTAAATAATTCACATACCTTTATTATTTTGGATTACAAATAAACACGTGAAAATTGACACTCAGAGTAAGGGATTTTGACTCAATATAATTTCATTGAGGCATATCTTGATTTGGTACACATTTATTATTTTAAGAGGATCATATAAGGACCCTTATACGTGTTATATAATTAATTTTCTATATTATCAGGATGTTCTTTTTAATGTTATTCTTTAATGAGTTTAATGATTGAAGTTTTTTAATGTGGAATGGAATGGGTTGACATTAAAATCACTTTTTAATTTTGATAGATTTAATTTCAAAATATTTTCCTCTAAGTCAATATTCGTCATATTTTTTTACAATAATAATTATATAAAGGAATTATAAAGGTAATTTTTAAATTTTTTATTTCATTAATATGTGTTCAAAAAGGAATATTTTTATGTTTTATACAGATAAATTTGAAAAAAAGAAATATTATTTTATCAACATACACATAGAAAATAAATTGTTTCCTATTATGGAAATTATTCTTTTATGATTCCTTTACAAAATTTTATGCTCACATAAAATAAAAAAAAAATTATTAATTGTTTTGAGTATTTTTTAATTGAAAACTGTTTTCCAATAGAATGTTGAAATTTTTATTTTTAATGGGTTTCTAAAATAAAATGATATTTTAATATCTAAGTTGATTTTTATATGAGTTTAAAAGGTTTTTTGAAAAGAAAAATTCAATTTATGTATATATGACATTATAAATTGTGGGTTTTACCAAATAGTTTCAAGTGAGCCTGATATATGTTAAATGTAACTCCCTAACCAATGTTACCTAGAGCCGGTGTATTATTTTAATATTCTGGAATGATGACAAGCAATCATGTCCTAAAGGACCGATCAGTTTCGATGTCTTGGAAAATAAATTACATACATGAACCAGACATTACACTTTGTATCATAAAACACAACATAAATAATCCTTTTAGAACTCCATTAATAGGATACCTTAACCTTGCATATCTATCTGTTTCCCTCAGAATTCGGGGATGACCTCCTTGATTGGAGGTTCAAACATTCTGATTGGTTTCTAATGGGTTTGTTCGTATAACAGAAAACATCCATAGATTCCACATCCATTTGGTCCTACTTTCCAAAGGTAGGCGCTCATTACTTTGTGGACTGATGAGGCTTAGTAATTTTCATTGGTCGGGAGAATGAGAGGTCGGACTCATCACACTTTTTTAGGGGACTTATTTTATACTCTGGGACTCTCTTTATAGATTTATGTTATGTTCATGAATCCTTATTACATTACCAAGTATAAAATGAGCTTTCCTTTACATCTAACAATCAATGATCGATATGTAGGAAACATAGAGAATCTTTTATATGTATTCAAGGTTCTTCATTGATAGAGAGTCATCTGTACTTGTTAGAGATTTTTAGTCAATGGTATCCTTTGATACGTAAAAGTCTCTTGGTCATTATGATGACCATGCTGGTTTAAAAGCCACACAGTGGGGCACTGGGAGATTATTATCTTTTAGAAGGACAAGGATTATTTCAGAGTTGGGATCGAACCCGCATATGGGCTACCTATGTATCCTTTGTTTAGAAAACTAATCAGAACCCACGCAGTTAGAGTAAAGGAGTATGATGTTTATTATTGATGGCTCAAAGAAGGATGTCATAATTACTTTTACACTCTGAGCTCACGTGAGTCATGATCGGTGTGAGAAACAAGAGGTATTGGTAAAAATCAGACAATTTTTCCATGAAAGATGCAATCATAAGAAATAAAGAGGGACTTATGTTTGTATGACTGCCCAGATAAATGAATATTTGGATTTACTTCAGGGAAGAAATCCAGGAACGTGGTCTATAAAGGTATATGTGCTTCATGGAGATTTGAATACTCCAACTTGGGGCTTAATTTTAAAAAGGAGTCCCAAATCAGGAGAGGACTTATGATTGGGTTTTTACTCTTGAGAAGGAATCTTAGATCAGAGGTAAATTAGGGCTGGTTAAGAGGAATTAAGACCGGGGCTTACTCCTGAAAAAGAGGCCCATGTTAAGAGACTTGAAAAATCAAGGGACATGGGGCTTACTCCTGAAGAGGATGCCCATATTTGAGACTGGGGATTACTCCTGAAAAGGAGGCCCTGGTTAATGATTATGACTGGGGATTATTCCTAAAAAAGAGACCAAGGATAAGAGAATTATGGTTGGGTCTTACTCCTAAAACGATCCCCATATTTGGGAATTTTAAGATTGGGGCTTACTCCTGAGGAGGATGCCCAAATTAGGGGACTGGGGATTATTCTTAAAAAGAAGGCCCAGGTTAATGAGTTCTCTCATCAAAATGGATGAGGTTGAATGAATGAAATGTCAATCTTTAGTGACATAAAGATGTGTAAATCACTAGGTTTTGAGAGATATTCTAGAGAGTTCTTGTCAAATAAGGAAGCAAAATCAAGAAATCATGCCATAAATGGCTTTGAAGAGTGTCTTGAATACTGAATCTTGAAGAGGAGAGGTTGAATGGCATAATAGGGGTGAAATGGGAATGAAGGGATCCCAAAAAGGTAGGGGCGTGCATGTCCTGGAAGGCACGCAGGTACTGCGTGGCCGCACAAGTCCTCGTCACGCAGGTATACCTACGCGACACATGGGTACTTGCGCGATGGTTAACCAGCAGGGCAATACTTGAAAAACTATTGTTTAAAGCCTTTAGAATCATCTTGAGGTTCTTCTAGAAGAGGGGCGCACAAGTTCTATTGAAGGAGTAAGGCGGCGCGCAAGTGTGACCATTTCCCTTTAAGGGTTGGCCACTTAGGCACGCATGTGTTGATGAGTTTCAACACTTAGGCCTTCCTCCCCCTCGTTAGATCTTCTGTTCTAGGTAAAAAATTACCATAGAAGTGTTTCGGAAGCTTTGAGAAGAGACTAGGGCGCCGAGAGCTCAAATCTGAGTTTCTGTAAAAATTCCTCCTTGAATGGGGCCCCCAAAATGTCTTTTTATAGGCAGGAGAAGACCCCGGGCGGTTATCACTTAGGTCGTGCAAGTCACTTTCACGACCATTTAGAGGTCACGCATGTGGACTTGCGTGACAGTTATAAAACTTGCGCAGCACATGTGAAATGTTCTCCTTTTTCATCCCTTTGTAGATTTTTGATGTTTTCTTCAAAGGATGCATCAATTTATGCTAATTCATTTCCCTTTTCCAATCATTAGACTTCGTGACAGAATGAGCGTTAAAAAATGTCCCCCCTTAGAGTTGGATCCGAAGAGAATAGCGGATTTGACTTTGAGGAAATCGAGAATCAAAAAGAAATTGGGGCGCGCAGGTTAGGGCGCGCAAATGATCTTTGGGTTCGCAGGGTCTGGTGCGTAGGGATACGACCTATGATCGCGCAGGGTAAGACACGTAAGATTCTAGCCGCGTCTATTAATAGAGGGCCTCACTTTCGTACAAAGAATCTAGATTTCCGGATTTCTGGATTTCAAACCTTTGAGATCTCACCACGCAGGTTACCTTCACCGCACATGTTGCTCTGTTTTCCATTGATTCTTCGTTGTCGCTCTACTGTGTTGGTATCTAGACCTGTGTGCGGATACTTGCGTGCCATGTTTAGAATTTCGCGCCTTAATTCCTTCGCCATTTTTTTCGAATTCTTTCACAAGTTTTGGGAAAAATAAACTCATGTGAGAGTTGGTTATTCATCCTTTGTGAAGATTCAATGGCTCCTAACAGAATCAGAACGGCTGATGAACTGGATAGCAAGCGGATTGATGACATGATGAACATTGTTGGCCATGATTACTATGATATCTGCGACAATACTCTCCCAAATTTGGCTATGTACTTGATGAAATACCATCATCATTTCCAATAGAGCATCTACCTTCCTCTATATGGTCATGGTCATCTGCAAGGATTCAACGTTCCAGATGCAAAGAACAATACGCCTGAGATGCATCTGCACTGCTACTCCTCTATTTCAGTTATGTTGTGAATTAATAGCAAAAACATTGGTAAGAACATTGAAATTTTTCTTGCATGCCATTTCCTTGAAGATATGAAAATGGAAAAACCATGGGCTGAAATGTTTTCCGTTTCCAGTCGGTGGAGAGAAGACAAAAATGGAATTAGAGCAATATCTGAAAAGAGTACTCTCTCCAAATGGTTCTTTACTTCCAATTCTTCATTCTCAAATCCATGTATCCATCTTCCAAGTCTCTTGGACAGAAACAGAGTCACTGTTTGATCAGAAGAAAATTTTCTCAAACCACACTCAAAAACATTCTTATAAAATTGTTCCAAGAAGAGCTGGTATCATTGTATCTCTTATGGTATCTAGTTGAATGAATTAATTCTAGGTGGCTGCTGATGAATCTCGAGATTCCATAAATCAAATGAAGAGTTATGTTGAATTCCTCTTGTAATTCTTGAAAAAGAGAAGAGACTCCAGCCTGTGGATGTCCTTCTATCTCTTTTACATCAATAAAAAACACTTTCACCTTCAATCATTTGTACGTGCATTCTTTTACTATATTATTTAAATTTTACTTAATACAATGGGCCCAGTAAGCATAGTTGGATTTTTTCTAGGATTAATGTAAATAACCCTTGAAACTTGAACCTTTTAATTGCTCAATGTTACCTAAATCATACCAAAATGTATGTTTAGTGAGATGGAACTTGACTTTTATTTAGAGTACCTTTTTCTTTTGTTGTTAGTTTAAAGTCATGCACATCGGACATAAAGAGGCTATTGTTTAAGGTCAAAATAGCTTTGACCGAATGAATTAGAATTGACTCAATTCCTTGAAAATTCATCTGAAAACATATTATCATACTCAAGTATGAGAGAAAATATGTAAGCTATGAATTAAGAATATTTAAATCTGATGAATGACATGAAAAAGAGATAAAATTAATTAGAAGAAGTAGTTCCCAAGAATGAAGTTACCATTATTTAACAAACCCGTTAGGGGGTTGAATTATGTAGGGCCACCTAAGTGCATTCGCTGCATAGTTAAATAAATAGTATATTTTGGCTAATAATTCTTTTATGTAGACTTTTTATGAAAGGCCTCCAATGGGCACGTGCTGCATAGTCAGGCAAAAGAACTCTCAGAAATTTACTTTCCTAGTTCTAAAAGCCAGTGAATGTTTAAGAAGATTCAAATTTTCTAAAGTATAGAGTTTTCTATATGCAAAAGATATTTCCAAAAAAGATTATCAAAGAACTGGATGGATATTACTCTTACGAAGGTCTGACACAAACTTAGGGAAGGAGAATATAAACCATATACTTGAATACTTTCAAATCATGAAAAAGGATATGGAAAAAATATGTTAAGAATGGTTGTTTTTGCGGATCCTTACATACTTTCATTTAAGACAAATAAGGACAAAAGAGGCATTCTTCCCAAGAATGAAGTTACCACTATCCGAAAAACCCATTAGGGGGTTGAATAATGCAGGTCCACCTAAGGGAATTGGCTGCATAGTCAAATAATAGTATCTTTTGTCTGACAAATCTATTTTGTAGACTGTTTATGCAAGGCCGCCTATGGGCACATGCTGCATAGTCAAGCAAAAGAATTCTCAGAAATTTTACATTTTTGTGACTACAATTCATGAAAAGTGTAATGAAGATCTAAAAATATTTAAGGTTAGTATTATGACACATAAAGATGTGTATTGTCCAATGTATACAGAGATACACAGATCAAGGCTAACCATAATTATGTTTTGGCTGGGTCCTGGTTTGAAATGTTGGACTTCACTACGTATCCCATAAGGATGGGAATCAAGCCATACATAGTTCTTGAAATACAGTTTAATGTCGTGTGGGACAAAAGGATTAGATATTCTAGTTTAGGGTCATAGAGCTTGACCCATTAAAAGAAATACACAGTGTGTGCTTTCATGGGGACTTTTTAGCCAAGGGACTGAAAGTGGAATTTGGGGATAGGCCCAAAGAATTTGGGTTGGATTCGAGGGACACTCAAACATTCCTATGTATCCCATAAGGATGGTAATCAAGCCCACATAGTTCTAGAAATACCCTTTGTACAAATTTGGTTCGTACATGTGAAGGGTGAAAGGGGACTTTAGTACAATGATGGTTTAACCCAAGATAAAAGGTTTGGGCGTTGCCTTGTATCCACGTAGTCTTTGAAATGAAACATGTTTGAAAAATAAATGTAAATAATGGTTCCCTCTCAGGTGAGGGTATCAAAGAATATTGTAGATTATTGTCATACTGGACAAAAGTTTTGTATAGTTTAACGTCATATAGCAAGGATGAAAGTGAACCAATGTAAAGATATTGATTCTAGGGGCGGTTTCATGAATTAACATCTTATGAGATGGTAGTGAACCGATGTGAAGAGATTGGTTTTGGGCTTGAACCTTAGGAGGTTGCCTACATACCCAGCTTGGAAGGCAAGGATAAAAGTCCGCGTAGTTCAATTAAAGAATGAATTATTGATCACGTTGTTCTTGGGGACAACGACCTAAAAATGATGTTGGGATTTAGACATGGTTAGTAGCCTAGAGAGAGTGTTATGGTTGAGGTTTGGTCTAAGCTCACTGAGTCATACTCGGTGTGAGAAGCAAGAGGTAACAACAACCTTAACGATGCACAGTTTAATGTCATGCATGACATATCACGTACTTTTTGTACAATTTAACGTCATGTAGTCAGGATGATGGGGACAATATAGTTTAACGTCATGTTGGACGAAAGGGGGACTGTGCAGTTTAATGTCATGCAGTGAGGACAAAAGAGTACACCATTTAACGTCATGTTGGACGTATTAGGGACTTTTTCATAGTTTAGCGTCATGTTGGATGAAAGTGCGAATAGTTTAAGGTCATATGCATGGACCGTTGATGAGGCAGTTTAACGTCTTGCTAGAAGGTGGTGTAGTTTAAGGTCATACAGGATCTTTGATGATTATGTAGTTTAACGTATTTCTGGACGTAAGGGAATTTTATACAGTTTAACTTCATGTAGTTAGGATGTCATAGTTTAATGTCTTACTGGACGTAAGGGACTTTCAAATAGTTTAGGGTCATATGCATGGACCGTTGATGATGCAATTTAAGGTCATACAAGACCTAGTTGCGGTTTATGGTCATACTAGACCATGGTGCATTTTATGGTCATACCGGACCATTTAGGGAATGTTTTCATGGTTTAACGTCATGTGGGACGAATGTAAAAATAGTTTAAGGTCATATGTATGGACCATTGCTGTATAGTTTAACGTCATATAGCAAGGACGATGGAGGTTTTGTCTTTATACAAAATACTTCTTAAAAAATCTGGCATTGGTTGGAGTAGTGATGAGTTCTCCATCCATCTAGATTAATGAATAAGCTCTATTGGAGTAGACCCTATGTATTGAATAAGGTCCATCCCATTTTTGATCAAGCTTGGGAGGTTTCATTCCTAGTATCATTAGAGTTTTGAGAACTAATACCAATTCTCCCTGAGTGAATGAATGAAGACGAACTTTTTTGTTAAAAGCTCATACTATTCGATTCTGATAGACTTCCAAGTGGTGCAAAGTGCACAATCTTTTATCATATAACTGTTCCAATTAATTCATTCACTTTTAAGATTGTTCATCTATAGATGAATGATAAAAAATTGATACTCTGAGCGAAGTCAATTGAACTTTAATGGTAAAGACGACTTCCGTTCCATATACCAGTGAATATGGAGTAGACCGAGTTGTAGTTCAGGTGGTAGTCCGATAAGCCCATAAAACATGAAAGAGTTTATCAGGCCATGACCTCCTATCTTTATCCACCATAATTTGAAGTATATTTGATAGAGTCTTGTTAAAGGCTTCTATCTGGCCATTGGACACAGCATGATACCGAGATGAATGGATGGATTTGATGTTGTATTCTTGATAAAACATCTTCACCTATGATGAACAGAAGTTGGTGCCATTGTACTTCAATATGTTATGTGGGACACCAAATCTGGTAATGATGTCAGACTTGATGAAGCTAACAACGCATTTAGAACTGACTTACTTGAGAGGTATTGACTCTTCCCATTTGGAAAAGAAGTCAGTAGTAGTAATAATGTACTTAAACTTCTTGGCCGTAGTCGAAGGTTAAGGTCCGACCACATCCACTCCCCATGTGGAAAATGGCCATGATTATTTAGCTGTATGAAGAAACTCTGGAGGTTGATGAATGAAGTTGGAATGTACTTAGCATGAATGACACTTCTTTATGAAATCAACACAATCTTGTATCATTGAAGGCCAAAAGTATCCAAGCCTTAGAATCTGATACGACAGTCTATGTCCAGACTGGTGGGCACCACAGACTCTTACATGCACTGCTTTCATGACAGCAATTGTCTCTTCACCATCAATGCTTCTAAAGAGAACTCCATCAAAACCATGTTTGTAGAGAATTTTCTCTAGGTGATCTGGGCTATCATAAAGAGTAAAATTGACCACATGTTTCCAGATTTGTTCTTTCTCATCTCAATCAGGTGGAAGTGTTCTATTTTGAAGGTATTCCCTGATAGGTGACATCCATCCTGTAGTATGACCATATAGTTCAGGAATGTAACGAATTTCATTAATTTCCTCTGTTCTGATTCAAACATAAGGTGAAATTGCACAACAGTGGGCAATACTGATGGTTGTCTCATCCCGATTTGGATCTTCCAGAGCAGTGGCTATATAAGCCAGTGCATCAGCTTGATCATTTTGTGATCTTGGGACATAAGAAAATGTCGGCTCCAAAGGGAATTCCTCCACTATCTGTCTTACATAATCATACAAAGGGATTAGTTCTTCTTTTCTAATGGCATAATCCCCATTGACTTGTTTGATTACCAGGTCTGAATCACCTTTCACCATTAAGTGATTCACTTGTGCTTGAAGTGATAATTCCAAGCCTATGATGAGAGCTTGGTATTATTCTTCATTATTTGTACCACCTTCCCACAATAAGAAAGAATAAGGAAACACTGCCTTTTCTGGAGAAGTGAGCACAATTCCAAATCCAACTTTGTTGAATTTAAGATTTTCCATTTTCCTCCCTGTTGGACTTCTGGAAGCACCATCAAAATAAATTTCCCCTGCCTGAGGAATTTCTTGAATAGAGAAGACTTCCTCATCAGGGAGTTCAATATTTGAAGATGTGTCTTCCAATGAAGGGTGTTCATCCAGGAAATCACCCCGAGCTTGGCCCTTTATCGCCTTTTGAGACACATACTGAATGTCGAATTGCTGCAAAATAACTGTCCACCTTTCCAGACGTCTTGTAAGCATTGGACGACTGAGGATGAATTTGAGAGGGTTATTGCAAGATACCAATTGGACCTCGTGATGTTGTAGGTAGTGTCTCAACTTCGGAACTGCAAAGATTAATGCCAGGCATCACTTCTCAATACTTGAATACTGGGTTTCTGCTTCAAGCATAGTTCGACTAAGATAGTAGAGGTTGTTTTCATTCCAAGCATCATTCTTTTGAGCAAGAAAGGAACCCAATGATAACTCTAGAGCTATCATGTAGAGGATAAGTGGTATTCCTTCAACAGGTGGAATGAGTACCAGTGGACTCAAGAGGTATTTTTTGAGAATATCGAATGCTTTTGGACATTATTCAGTCCACTGGTAAGTGACTCCATTCTTCATCAATTTGGTGAAGGGTAATATTTTTCTTGCTAAATTTGAAATTAAACGCCGAATATAGGATAAGTGTCCTTGATGTCCTCTTAATTATTTCAAATTATGAGGAGGTGACATACCAAGTATGGACTTGGTCTTCTCTGGATTGACTTCAATACCACAATGGCATACAACAAAGCCGAGAAATTTTCCTGAGGTTACCCAAAAGCACATTTTAAGGGGTTCATCTTCAAATTATGTTGTCGAAGATTGAGGAATATGACTTCCAAATCAGCCATGTGATTAGAACATTGTTAGGATTTAACCACAAAATCGTCTACATTGAATTCAAAAAACATCCCTAAGAATGGTTTGAAGATACGATGCATGGCACACTGATATGTTGCACCTGCATTCTTTAAGCCAAAGGGCATTACCCGGTAGAAAAACACACCCTAAGGGGCTCTAAATGCTATAGATTCCTCATCTTCTGGGTCCATTCAGATCTGATTATATCTGGAATATCCATCCATGAAGGAAAGTACTTCATTTCTAGTTGTTGCATCAATTAAATGTTCTGTAATCAGAACGGGGAAATCATCCTTAGGAAAATTCCAATTAAGATCTCTGAAATCGATGTAAACTCTAAATTGTCCATTCTTCTTCTTTATAGAGAAAATATTAGCTACCCACTTGGAATATTGAACTTCTATGATGAAGTTAGCTTTGATAAGCTTATCCACTTCAGCTTCAATTTTGGAATCATAAGTTGTGTGTGTTCTTCTAGCAGCTTGCTTAAATCCTCAATGTTCTTATGGTAAACCCAAATGATGAGTAGCAACATCAGGATCAAGCCCGAGAATTTCTGTATAGTTACAAGAAAATATATCTCTATTTTGATTTAGAAAAGAAATATAAATCTCTTGCTCTTCAAGAGTCATGGCCGCACTAATTAAAGTGGGGCATGGATCTTCTTTTGAACCCAGATTTATTTCTCTGTGTTCATCCACAGTGGTAGAGATACCCTCTTCAAATGCTGGCGGAGCATCTATGAGATCTTCCTCTTCTTCTTCGTCATGTTTTATTTCTTCCATTTCTACTTTCATAGTAGATGATAAATTATAATTTTCATGATCAGAAGAGATGTCAAAATTTTCATATCTTGATGAAGAAGCTTACATTTCTAACCCGATTGATGATGGAGGGTCTTCTTTGTGTAATAAAGAGGAGACGATGGATTGAGAATCGATATCATTGTTCACCTTCAATGTTGCTTTAACTTCTTCTGGCCTAATTGGAGAAGAATGGACTTGTTTTATTCCAGCAGATGAAATGAAGACGTCGCTATTTGTGCTTTCATCACATCATGGTAGATTACCAATTTATCCCATGTTGTCCGGCTCGATTTCCATAATTGACATTATGGATCATTCCATACGAGTATTTTTATTTGGGTTTATCTTGTCAATTTGACTGATAGGCAACAAATAATCTGTAATCACATGTGTAAATGGATTTACTGGAATTTTCTCTAAACCATATGGAGCATTAACTTTGGTAATCTCCTTTGTTGTGGATTTCTCCCTTCCCTTCATGTGATAGAATTCTGCCTCAATGTATTGAGACTCACATGTCTTGAACGGGGCCTTATCACCATACAATGTCCCAACTTGACCATCGAAAAAAATTTGAGACATTGATGGTAGGATGACGGGATAGCTGCATGTTGATGTAGCCAGGGTCTTCCAAGCAAGATGTTGAAGGCTGAGGCTTGATCAACAACCATGAAATATGAATTGGATACAGGATATCCAAACTGAGTTCTGAGTGTAACATTTTCTAGTAGTTCTTGTTCATTTTTATAATATCCTTGTAACATCATGGTAGGAAGAGATAAATTAGATTCTGTGAGGCCCAATCGACAAAGTGTACGAATGGGCATGAGGTTGACTCTTGAACCATTGTCAATGACAGTTCTTCGGACATCTACGCCATTGACCTTTCTAGATAAGTACAAAGGTCTAATATGTCCATGCACAACATCATATTCATCTTCATTAGTAATAGATATTATTTCATTACATTCTGCAGGATTATTCTCTATGTGATAGACTTTAACTGCAACAATTTCAGTTTCAAACTCATGAGGACTTGACAATGCCTCGATGAGTGCTTCCTGAAGATCTTTTGACAGATTTAGAGCATCCAGAATTGATAACATGGCTGGTACTTGGGCCAGGTGTTTCAATATATCATACTTTTGATCCAGAGGTCTGCAATTCCCAATAGGAATATGTGGTTTAGCAGGTACCTCGGAAGCAGATGTTTTGGATGTTGATGCATCTTGTATCGGGATAGGAGTTGGCAATATTCTTGGTTTTGTAAGATTATGCTGATTAGATCCATTTACTTTCTGAGAGGATGAATATGGAACTTTTAACTAGTCTTCCAAAATAACTGTGTCAGGGCTGAATTTTCTATTGGTAGATGAAATTTCTTGTTCTTGCTGAGCACGCTGAAGGGCTCTACCAAGAGTTTCTACTGCGTATATAGTTCTAGCAGGGGTAGAATTGGTGTAGTGGCTTTTGAAAGATCCACGTCTTCCACTGTATCCTGAGCCACTAGAACATCCTTTGATTCCCTTGTTTGATACAAGGAATTCAGGATCATCGAAATTTAAACCACGACTAGCATATGGATCTGTTAATTGAATCATATTAACATAACCGAAGATTAACTCTTCGTCTGATGAATACTCTTCTTGATTAGCCTGTTTAGGTTGTGCTGTTTGGCGGGGCGGTGCCCGTGGCTTTGAAGTAGACGACATGAATTCTTCTAGGGTCAATGACAATTTAGTCATTGACACAAACTCTTATTCTTCTAATTCCTTTTCTTTCTTTGAATCATGCCGTTTCATTGAGGACTTTCCCTCTAACGAAGAGGGTTCTACCACAACATTCATGGCAGAACACTCAATCGGTTTCATTAATCGTGTCTGCAGAATAGCATGAGTTTAGTTGATTGTCTTTCTGACCATCTAATCATCATACTTATGTGCATTTTTGCTTTTGACTTCTTGCCATTCGCCTTCCTCCTTTGGAAATGTAGCAGTAACACATGCAACTTGAGCTGAAAAGCCTTTCAGTTTGACTTATCCCAAGTCGACCATCTTTTGCAGGAGGTATTTGAAGACAAAACACTCCTGGATGGATGCCCTAACATTTTATAAGAGGGGAAATAATTGGGATGGTCTTCATCTCCTTTCGTGTTTGGCAATTGGGCATTGGAAATTGAACCAAATTATTTTCTAGAGCTGAAATGAAGTAACCAGGAACTTGTTCATTTCAGAAAGAGTATGTTTTTCTCTTCAAATCCTAAAATTGTTTTCGTCTTTCATCTCTTTGATCATCTAGATGAAACGGCCTTTGTTGTTAGAACTCTGGAGATGGATCCCTTCGAGAAGATGAAGGTTTTGAAGTAGAAACAGGAAGAGGTGCTTGTTTAAGCATAACTGTAGTAGTTTCTGATTTACCCATTCTCCTTCCAGGAGCTGATGGAATTACACGAGATTTAGCCTTATCCTATATAAGGGAGTCTTCAATCTTCTGAGCAATTGAAGTAAGGTCTCGAAACCCTCCTGGGTATTTCACAGGGATCAACGACATGCGTAATTCGTCACGCAAATTTTCCACACATATTGGAAACAATTACTCTTGAGGGAGTGCTAAGCTTAAGGAATATGTTAATCCCTTGTAGCGAGCAATTAAATCATAGACCCTTTCATTTTCCCTTTTCTTACAGTTTGTAAGATCGAAAACATTTGTCTTTGGCAAAGTTGAGCTGAACTAAAGAAGGAATTTTTGGAGAAGATCCTCCTATTTGGTAATTGACCGGGATTGATAGTTTGTATACCAGACAAAGGCCGGTCCTTACAAATTCCGTACAAAGCATCTGAGTTTTACTGCTTCTTGCTGCTCTGGAGTTCCCATCATAAGATCACAACAAGACACGTAATGCGTAAAATTCTGTTCAGGGTCGCCTGATCCATTGAAAATAGGGAATAGAGGGTTTCCAAAACTGGATGGAGGAGAGATTGAATCTACCCATTTAGGGTAAACTTTATTTTCTGGTTGAACCTATGCACATTTCCCTTCCATAGTTTCTAACCGAGCTGTTAATGACTCAATAGTAGTTATTAACTTTGAGAAACATCCGGTTGAACATGGACTTGGGTAGGTGCATTGACTGGAGCTTGGACAGATGTGGTGGTTTGTGCTGGAACTAATGGTAGCACTGACAAATGTTGTTGCACATGACCCATAGGATTAGACCTGTGAGGGTGTACTGATAGAGGAGGATATTCTTGATCCATCTTAGTAGTGGCAACAAATTCCTTTGTTTTACTAACACCAGCATGCTTAAGAAGAAGACTACTCTGCTGTAGTTATGAATTCAACCTTCTTAATTCCTTCATTTCTTCCACCTGTTGTGCAAACCTTTTCTCTAGTGAGAGCGATTGGCCTTCTCCAGAGGGAGGATATGTAACCGGATTCTTTCCCCTCCCTTTGTTGGATCCTTTTCGGAGAGGGGGACGTGGGTTACTCGAAGGATTACCTAGGTTTTGAGAAACCCTTTGATTTCGTGTACGCACACCTTCTTCATTTGTGTCGGTGCGTACATCTTCTTGAGAAGGAACCTCTACATCTGAGTCCCCTAAGTGAGCCTCATCTGGTGGATCAGCAACAACGACATTGATGTAATTTATTGATTCATAACGCATCACACTATAGTCATTTCTATTAGCATTTTTGTGATATTGTCTTCTTACATGTCCTTGATGAGACATTTCCTTTTGCTGATTTGATCCATAAGGAACTTCTTGACGAACCGTAGTTTATAGGGAATCTCCTGATAATTTGGCTCTTAGTTCCTCTGGAGGCTTCTTCCCCAATCGAGAAAATACCGACTTTCTCTGAGGAGGGGATTGATGATTTGAAAATGTCCCCAGTCCGGTGGACTGGGGCTGTTCCCGCTCAACTCCTCGATTCCTATTTGTTGATTCTGAGGGTTGGTTTAAAAGTGTCCCACGTCTGGCGAGCTGGGGTGGATCTTGACATGCTCTATCTGAGACTTTCTTAAAGTATCTCCTGATCTTTCTAACCTTAGTCTGAAAATTAGCTGGATGCATTAACCTGTATCCATTTTTATCACCTAGTTCAAAAGACTGTTGGATGATTTCTGACACTTCTGTCACTTGATGATGTTCTTGCTCCATACGAGAGGCATGTTCAATATTCTCGTTTGGATGATGCATGAGTAATTCAAAAACTTATTCTCTGTATTATTTATTTTTAGAGGAACTAGTTGAGGCCTGTTTTTGGAAAAGCTTTTGATTACAAACAAAGACCATTGACTATGGCTGGCCATGGGAAATAACATTACATGATGCCATTTTCGGCGGGCTTTGCTGACTGGAGAGCACCGTAAAATGCAGTGCTCCATGAACACCCCATCCTCTGACACAAATACCATATGAGTCATTGGAAATTAACTGACACAATCTTCTTAGTGTGCCAAGGCATGATCGTTGAAGGGCTCTCTGCTACTTTTCATCCTTTGAATATCAAGATACTGATAGAGATTCCAAATAAATATGACGTTGTAACCCTTCTATTATCATAAGATGACATTCATATTCATCATAAGATAATACTTTCTTTTTAAATTTACAAAGAGTTCTCCATATGTCGAGACGAATATCATGTATTTCATCTTCCGTCAACATTTCTGGAATGTCATACTGAGAGTCAGCCAGAGGCCAAAACATGACTATCACTTCACCTTTCGTCAGTTGTTTTCTCATGTTCAGCATTTCCTCCTTATCATTTGATGAATATTCTTCTACCTGATTTGACCAGAGTTGGTGTTTCCTTGTTTCTTCAATGGATTCAACAGGATTGGTAGAGAAATCATTGATCAAACTAGAAGATGCATGACTTAGGGGTGGTTCGTAGAATGACCTACACCTTGGGCTATCTTCTGATTGAGAAAGTATTTCACTTTCTAGAGATGAAGCATCAGACATGACTGGTTTCGCATTTGCAAGTTCCCGAAAATAAGAGGGATTTCTCGGCACTACATTGTCCACTGGAGCATTTTCCGGGCAATGTGCATCACTACTATGGAGAAGAATTTTTCAGTGAAATTCATCATCATGGGGAGGACCACCATAATGGGTTACAGCAAAAGATGAGATCTCTTTTCCCTTGGTCTTCGGACCACACAGAGGGTTCCTGTGGCTCTCATCTGAAGATGAAACTTCGAGATCAACCGAATTGTCATTAAGAAAGAATTCATGAGGATGTTTCTGTTGAAGACTTTTGGAAATAATGTTCCCACTATTGGGAAACGAGGGATTAGAATCTTGAATTCCAATAGATAACTGTCTGAGGGCTTCAGGAACTCCAGCATCGAGAAAGGCCTTGTTACAGATTGTCTCTTGATCTCCTGACTGTGATGGGTGGGTCTTTTTCTTAGATGCCTTCTTACTCGCCATGGAAACCACTTGTTGACGAAAGTGGCTGCTCTGAGTAGGTGTATGTGCCTCATCAGGAATTATGGTCAGGTTAGACTGATGATCTCTAGTCAAATCAGGTGTATGTGTCTGACTTGGTTGTCCATATGATATGGGGGTGTGTGCCCCAGAACCCTCTTGGACTAGAACAGATGTGTGTTTCTATTACGAAGTGAATTGTTGATGTGTCACTCCACTGGTAGGGATAGATTTATGTGTCTTTCCCTGAGATGCCGCTGAAGCTGTTATAATATCCTAGCAGGCATCCAGAATATGAGTAGGGATTTTCTTCTGCTCATTCACCATTGATAGAATATGTTTGGTGACTTCAGCTATCGGAAAGGGGATATACGTCCATTCTGGGCTTGGAGTAGGTATACGTGCCTACTCATGTCCTCTTTTTCCTGTCAGTGAATCCTGACAGTACTCAAGTGTGGGGGCAGAGAGTTGAGTATGCCTCATGTTTGTCACCGGAGCTTTCTGATTGACTTCTCTGAATGCTACCAAGTGAGACTGTTGGTAGGCTTGATTAATACTATCAGGTGTATGTGCCTACATATTTCACTTTGCCGAACGTGGTTGATGAGATCCATCATTTGTAGTCAGACGAGCCTGTTGACTAGCTGATGATGTATAAATAGGGGTATGTTCCTACCTATAGTACTCCCCCAGAATTTCCTGGCGGGATTGGCATGATACTTCCAGACGACTCTGCTGAACAACGGAATTAAAACGGACAGGTGTGTGTGCCCGCTCGTTGATTGCCACCAAGTTAGGTTGGTGGAATTTTCCGGAGATTGCAGAGATGATAACCTGCTCACTGTTGACCAGATTCTCCATCTGGCGGTTCGTCTTTCCTGCTCGGGTTCGAGGGACCTGATCCGAAAGCTTGGAGTCAGTACCCTCATCATGTTGAGGGCACAATGCCACACGATTCTGGCATCGATTATTGGTGGGATCCCTCGGGAAGGAATCCTGACTACTTGAATTAAGGCATTGAGGGACCTGCTCATTCACCTCCTTAGAATAAGGGAGCGAATGGTGATTGCGTTCCGAGGATAACGACCCGAAACGGTTGGAGAGGGTAGTTAGCAACGCCTACTTCTTGATCACTAGTCATCGTTGTCCGGACGACCGGTGTGAGTTGTTCACTTTGAGGGCCTTTCGGGAAGCCACAAGAGTTGGGATGGTACCGTGTTGATGGTCCTCCTCAACCAGCGTATTTAATACCCAGTGTTGAAGACGCTGAGTAGGTGATGTCATCATTAGAGTGGACGACGATCCAGCGGGAGTAGCAGCAGTGAAAATTTCATCAGTAGTATTCACAGGTGTGAACTTGAGAGCAGCCATACTAGAAATGCATAAAATCTTGGAAAAGAGTGCTTGTTTGATATAACAGACTTAATCAAGATAAATTCAGCCACTACATCTTTTGGATGAGCACATTTGTCAATGATTGTTTATGTTGTCCCTCACATAGAGTTTTAAATAGGGGCTTAATAAATAGTTAAAACATCATTTTAACTTGGTTAAGGATTCACGTCGGGTTCACCATTTTTGTTTCCCTCAGAATTCAGGGATGACCTCCTTGATGGGAGGTCCAATCATTCCGATCGGTTTCTAAAGGGTTTGTTCATAGAACTGTAAACATCCAATGATTCCACATCCATTTGGACCCACTTTCCAAAGGTAGGCGTTCATTAGTTTGTGGACTAATGAGGATTAAGAATTTGCATTGGTCGAGAGGATGGGAGGTCGGACACATCACACCTTTTTGAGAGGAATTATTGTCTACTCCGAGACTCTCTTTATAGATTCATGTTATGTTCGTGAATCCTTTTTACATTACCAAGTATAAAATGAGCTTTACTTTAGATATGACACTCAATGATCGATATGTAGGAAATTTAGAGAATCTTTTATATGTATTCAAGGTACATCATTGATAGAGAATCATCTGTACTTGTTAGAGACTCTTAGTCAATGGTATCCTTTGATACGTAAAAGTATATTTTTCATTATGATGACCATGCTGGTTTTAAATCCACTCAGTGGGGCACGTGAAGTTTATTATCTTTAAGAAGGACATGGATTATTTCAGAGTTGGGATCGAACCTTCAGATGGGATACCTACATATCCTATGTTTAGAAAAGGAATCAAAACCCATGTAGTTCGAGTAAGGGAGTATGATGTTTATGATTGATGGCTCAAAGAAGGATGTCATAATTTATTTTACACTCTAAGCTCACGTGAGTCATGCTCGGTGTGGGAAACTAGAGGTATTGGTAAAAATCAGACATTTTTTCCATGAAAGATACAATCATAAGAAATAAGGTGGGGCTTATGTATGTATGACTGCCCAGATAAATGAAGATTTGGATTTACTTCAGGGAAGAAATCCAGGAATAGGGTTCATAAAGGTATATGTGCTTCACGGAGATTTGAATACTCTAACTTGGGGCTTACTCCTAAAAAGGCGGCCCAAATTAAGAGAGGACTTCTGATTGGGTTTTTACTCCTGAGAAGGAATCCCAGATCAAAGGAAAATTAGGATTGGTTAAGAGGAATTAAGACTGGGGATTACTCTTGAAAAGGAGGCCTAGGTAATGAGACTTGAAAAATTAAGGGACTTTGGACTTACTACTAAAGAGAATGCCCATGTTTGAGACTGGGGTTACTCCTGAAAAGGAGGCCTAGGTTAATGATTATGACTGTGGATTATTTCTGAAAATGATGCCAAGGTTAAGAGAATTATGGTTGGGGATTACTCTTGAAAAGGATTCCCTTATTTGGGAATTTTAAGATTGGGGCTTACTCCTGAGGAGGATGCCCAAATTAAGGGACTGGGGCTTATTCCTGAAAAGGAGGCCCAGGTTATTGATTTCTCTCATTGTAAATGATGAGGTTGAATGAATGAATTCTCAATCATTAGTGACACAAAGATGTGTAAATCACTAGTTTTTGAGAGATATTCCACAGAGTTCCTGTCAGATAAGGAATCCAAATCAAGAAATCATGCCATAAATGGATGTTAAAGAGTATCTTGAAGACTGAATCATGAAGAGGAGAGGTGGAATGGCATAAGAGGGGTGAAATGGGAAAGAAGGGCACCCAAAACTTCAGGGGCGCACAAGTCCTGGCAGGCGCGTAGGTACTGCGTGGGCGCGGAAGTCCTAGTTGCGCAGGTATACCTGCGCGACACATGGGTACTTGCACGATGGTTAACCAGCAGGGTAATACTTGAGAGACTCTTGTTTAAAGCCTTCAGAATCATCTTGAGGTTCTTCTAGAAGAGAGGTGCACAATTTCTATTGAAGGAGTAAGGTGGCACGCAAGTGTGGCCATTTCCCTTAAGGGATGGCCACTCAAGCGCGCAAGTGTTGATGAGTTTCAACACATAGGCCTTCCTCCCCCTCTTTAGATCTTCAGTTCTAGGTATGAAATTACATTATAAGTGTTTAAGAAGCTTTAAGAAGATACTAGGGCGCCGGGAGCTGAAATCTGAGTTTCTGGAAAAAAATTCTCCTCGAATGGGGGGCCCACATGGTCTATTTATAGGCAGGAGAAGACCCCAGGTGGTCATCACTTAGGTCATGCAAGTCACATTCATGACCATTTAGACGTCGCACAAGTGTACTTGCACGACAGTGAAAAATCTTGCGCGGCACATGTGAAATGTTCTCCTTGTTCATCCCTTTGTCGATTTTTTATGTTTTCATCAAAGGATGCATCAATTTATGCTAAGTCATTTCCCTTTTCCAATATTTAGACTCTGTGATGGAAGAAGTGTCAACACAATCATAATACACATCCTGACATCCTAGGAAATTAAAAAATAATAAAGGGGTATGATCAGATGCTAAGTAAGGGAAAATAGTCTAGCAGAAGCTATATGCTTTTAAGGAATGATTTATAATAAAAACAGAAGACTTTTTAAAAATAAACATGAAAATAATATGAAAAAAAATAAATAAAACATTTCCATATAATCATTAACCTGGATATTCTTCTTGTTTAATAATTAAATGTAAAAAAAAATTCATAACGAGGGAATGCATAATGCCGGAAAGAATAACTACTACATCAAGGGCTTTTCCCAAGAACATTTACAAATATTCTATTGAGGCCTTATGCCAAGATAATAGTTTTTCTCATGAGAACTATGATACATTTACGGGATATAAAATTCCCTACCCATCACTTACAATGTCCAATTTATTCCTCATATGAAAAGGGTGAAAAAATAAAATAACCCTTCATATTCAAACAAGCATACGAAATGTCAATACATTAACCATAAACCATGAATGTTAAAAAAAATAGAACATCCACATTAAAAAATATCAAAACTCATTAAATAAAATAGTTAAGATTGTATTATAATTATTAAATCTCAATCAAGAATAATATCAATTAAACGATGTTGACATAATTGAAAATGATCTGTAAAACTCTTTTTGAGAAATATCCCTATTTAATGAAATCAGTTAAAAGTAACATATTTATAAAGGAAGTAATTCAAAAGATATTTTAGAATAAATGTTTCCCATACCACTTTGAATATTTTGAAAGTAATTATCATTTTAAAACAATCATGTCCATATAAATAAATACTTAAATTCATTTTGAAAACATGGACAGTAATTTAATAGATTTAAAAAAATAATTCATTAAAATATTTTAAATTATGATCTAGTTAAATAGTGCATTAAATAAAAACATAATATATTCATTTTGAAAACATTTTTATGAAACACATACAAGGATGATAATTTTTTCCCAGTAAATAGTTACACATAAAAAATCTTAGATAATATTGAGATTAAAAAATTAACCCTTACCATAGGTCTGTTACTCTTTATACGAGTCCGCAAAATCCTGTATAATGGTTTTAAAATATATTATTAACTTATATCAAAATCATAATAACATTTATGATATCATATATTATTATATTATGAAATTTTATTACACATTTATTAACATTTCGACGTTAATGAAACATCTCTGGTAATATCAATTTGTTTATCACACGTGTTTAGACTAGTTATTTTTGATCATATTACATAGGTCATGATTTAATTACTTAAATTATGAATAATATAATTTATATATCATATATATTCATAATATAAATATGTATATATATATTACTACACAGTTCATGGAGACGATAGGACATACATATATATGAATGCAGTTTTCGTTTTCTTATCGTATTGATTTAATGTATTTGAATAACATATATGTAAATATAAATATATGTATATATATATATCATTATATTATAATTATTATTTCTAATATTTTTTAATTATTAATTATATTTTTTTATAATTATTCATGGATGGTTAAAGTGAAGAATGAATCTCATCAGCTGTGGAGACTATTGGTCGCACACACACACGGGCGACAATATCATTCCATTAATTATTAAATGATATGGAACTGGTTGGTATATTAATTATATAGGATCATAATCATGTAATATTAATTATTTATGTCTATTAAAGTCATCATTATACCCATATAAGTAATGTAATGTGGAATAACAAATTACACCACGACGTGAAGACGATAAGCCGTACGCATGCCCACATGGTGATGTTATTATTTGTAGGATAGATAAAATGATGAATATAATTATCCCATGTGTATTTTAACATATAATTATATAGATTATACTGAATATATTACTTTTTTATGTAACAAAATATTGAAATATGAAGTATAAGAAGAAAATAACTTTCATAGAAGGGATAAAACTATTACCACTTCTTCTGGTGGTTCCTTTAGATTTGAAAAAAAGAGCTATATAGGATGAATCTCTGCCAGATTTAGGAATCTAGGTTGAAGTGAAGGAGGTTGGTATAAAAAATGGGAATTATTTGGGAGATCCAAAAGGATTCATAGGTTTGATATAAAGAGAAAGAGACTTCCCCTTTTATAAGAAATGGGAGTGGCAAATTAGAAAAATATAGAAATATTGATTTATTATAAAAGAATTTACAATTTCTAATAGCTCTAAATTGATAAATTTACAAAATAAGATGATTATGGGTCTAAATCCTCTCAATAAATAGGTTTTAGAGATGTTTTGTGAAAAAAACTAACCTTATCTGTTAGAATTAACCCTTTGTAAAATAAGTTAACTCTTACAATGTCCTCTTCTATTTTTAAACAACATGGTTAATATCATTACAATAAAATTTAAAAATGACATAAAGTTGATAATTTAGGAAATTTGAATCACTATAAATGTTATTTTGCAAGAAAATAGATTTTTACAATTTTTATATCATATATTAAATAGTATTAGTTTTTAAAACTCATTTATGTCAAATTTGACACTATTTAGTAATTGATATTTGTTAAAGTCATAACAACATCATTCATTCGACAAAAAGGAATTACATAATCCCTAATATATTAATTTCATCCATAAAATTATTTTATTCCCTCAAAATGTTCATATGAATATAATTTTAATTTTTATAAATAAATTTATTTAGAACATCCATTAATGAGGGAATCACCACATCATAATTGTGTCAAAAATAAATTTTTTTATCTAATGACAAAAAATTATAAATAAAATACCAAGATTTATTTAATATTTAAATATTTCTAATGACTATTTATATACATATTGATCAGTTATATATACCTATATTAAATTCGATTAAGTAAAAGATATTTTTTTATGTTATAATCATCGTTACTTTAAATTAATTCTTATAACATGTCATTATCCCACCCAAGTGATCCCATGGGGACCTAAAATCTCCCTAAGGATTCCCATGAGCTACAAATTCTCATCCAATAGTATTAATATATATTTTAGTATAGTTTATTATTATTATAATAATAATTTTAACCTTTATTTACCTAATTGACCATTTAACCATAGTAAATAAAGATAATTACTAAAGTTACTATTCATAATTTCAAAAAGGTACCCATTTACCAAATTTGGACCTTCTGATTTGAAATATATAGTTTAATTTTCAAAATTTAATACATAGAGTTGGTATAAATTATTTTAAAATTTATTCCAACTATCGAATCTAAAAAGTTAGTTTTAAAGAAATAAAAAGTATCCAAAGATTGACTTTTGTTTATGCCCAATTTAAATGAGATATTACTTCAAATTACATAAATTATATATAATTATATAAATATAATATAATTATACTTAAAAACCACCCAAATTTATAATTTAACACCAAAAATAATACGATTAAAAATTGTGTTTTTGATTAAAATTATTATTTTTCACTATTCATGAAAATATGAAAGTTATCAGAAAAGTACCAAAATTTAAGAAAAACTAAATTTGTATATCCTTATTCTAAAGAATAATTTCATTTCATAAATTTTAATATATACAAGTATCAAATATTTTATTTAAAAATGTTTTTCCATTAAAAGGGAGAAAATGATATTAATTTTAAAAATACATCGTTTATCTGAAAAATTTAATTTTCCTTATATATGTCTAAGAAACACATAATATTTATTTCAGAATTATATGGGATATATATAAACCAAAAAATGTTTTTAATACTATTCATAAAATCTTTTTTTAATTGTTAGTTTTTTGGTCATGAGCGCTTGAACTCGGTGTTGCGTGCCTCACATGATATTGAATTATTTAAAAAGTAAGCATACCATGGAAGTAAGTGGTGTTACCTTATCCACTAAATCAAGAAACTTTTTTCCTATGAATTTTAACTCAAGAATGAAAGCTAGGGGTTTGACATTTTGGAATATATTAGTTGAAATCCCCGATCAGGAAATGGATTAATAAGTCCTCTATTTGAAAATAATTAAATGTAAGTATAAATTTTATCGAGTATAACACATACTAGGGTTACATGTTTGAAAACATCGATATGGAAGAGAATAAAAACAATCATGTTCATATGGAGAGTGATAGAATAAATTATTAGGAGAATGTTTACAATTTGAAATCCATAAATCTGCAAAGATCCAAGGTACTATTTGATTCATCATAAAAGAATGTACTAGGAAAAAAAATTGGTTTTCAAGATCCTTTTCCTAATGTTGATGAACATGAAAAGAAATAATTACTTGATTTCAGTAAAATCTCACTATTTTTCATCACTTGAAAAATTTCCACTTCATCACTTATACATGTAAATGAAGTTGAATTTTTCATTTCGAAATTGTTTGAAGATCATGTGATCCATAAATAGAATTATAGGTCATCCCATATGTCTTAACAAATGTGTTATCATAAGTTATCCTATATGCATAATTCCACCTATAGATAGATAATACATTAATCTAAAAAATATCAAATGGAGTGAAACATATACTATCACCAAATTGATAACATTAAAATCCATCCAAATATAAAAAATCTACAACTTTAGAAAGAGGTAAACCAATTCGGATTAGCATTTATCTCTCGTATCTCATAGGGTAGTTCTTGATTGTTACATTACAAATCTGTGAACACCATCATCATGTATTCTATTGATTCATAGTAAAAATATTAATTATCAGTTATCCGTATTGAAAACATGAATGTTTCTTTGTTCCAAAACATTATGTATTATTCCTTCAGTCTAGTAATGTTGTACACTTCATCCATGACAACATAACGCTCTTGTCGACGAAACCAAAATTAGTTCTTAAGAAACAAGCATCATCTAATTTACTTATTCAAATCGAACATATCTTTATCCAAACATCATTATATTAATATAGGGAACATATTAAGTGTTATATTCACCTTAAAGAAAATTTTCCAAATAATATTACCCTTAAATCAATTTTCTTGTCCATTATAACTATTCAAAATATTCTTGTAAATCATTAGTGGAAAACATAAACTAGATATTCCTTATATAATTAACTATTTATATTTCATGGATCCAAATACATAATTACATCATTTCTTCTAATTTAATGGATTTAATATAATTGTTCCTTTCATGGTTTAGAGGTCGAATCTTAATTTTGGGAATTGATTTGGCTAATGCCTATGATTTCCACAGATGAGACATTGAACACTATAACAATTGGTCAATCTATGACACTTTTTCAATTAGAGATAACATATTCTTCTCTATTTGATGTAAGCTTCAAGGTTATTCTTCTATTCCTCTTAACATTTAAAAAAACAAATACTATTTCATCTAAGATTCTTAAAATTATAACATTTATTAACTTTCATCTTTCTATTATGCAATGGGTTAGGAATGTCATCAATGACCACATTATTAATCATATATCATGATAATTGATATGGAAAAATCACAATATCTTTCACTCTAGTATTTATAACATTTTTTTTAAAATAACTATATTTAAAATCAATCTCAATGTTAATCCAATTACTTCTGTCTTCCACCATTAACTAAAACTAGAAAGCACAGGTTGAGAAACATATCTCATTGAAGAAACCCACATTATTAGGGGAAGGAAATTTCAGTCTATAACATCTTATGTTTAATCCTGGGTTATCTATGATCATTGCCAAAATTATAGGGGTTTCATATATTAATATCATCAAACTCTATCTTAGGGTTATGATCCCTAATGTATGTTTTCTATATCAATTTACAAGGTTTTTGATAAACTTCATCTAATACCAACTCTAATTCCTTGTCCCCACTTACCCAAGGTTAGTGCATTATTTTAATACATTTCCATGATTATAAAAAATCTACTTCTGAAGGCCCGATCGGTTTTGAAGTCTTGGAAAATTGATAACATACATGAATGTAACATTACACATTGTACCATAAAACATAGTATAAATATTATTTGGATAACTCCATTATTCTACAAGATTAAACCTTCTTATAAATCATAATACACAGCTCGACATCCTAGGAAAATAAAACATAATAAAGGGGTAATCTAATATGTTCTGAAAGTGTAAATAATTCAGAGGAAGCTATAAAAATTTAAGGAAATATGTATAAAAAAAGCAGCATTTTTAAACATAAATATGAATATAATATGGAAAAAATTAAATCAATCATTTCTATATAAACATGCACATGGATATTCTACTAGTTTAATAATCTCATGTAATATCTAATTTCATAACAAGGGAATGTATAATGAGGATATAATAACTACTACGTCAAGGCCGTGTACTAAGACAATTCAAAAATATTTTATTGAGGCCATTTCCCAAGACACTAGTTTGTCTCGTGAGACCTACCGATACATTGATGGTCTATAGCAGGCCTCACCCATCACTTACTATGTACAATGAAATCCTCATGTGAAAAATGAGAAACATAACATAATCATTTGTATTAAAACAAGCTTATAAAATTAGAATACTTTAACTATAAACCGTAAATAGTATAAAAATTTCACATCCATAGTAAAACATATCCATACTCAGTAAATAAAATATAGAATAATGTATTATAATTAATAAATATTAATAATTAATAATATCCATTAAATGATTTATACAATGTTGAAAATGATCTGAAAAACTCTTTGAGAGAAATATCTATTTTACAGGAAATAATTCAAAAGTAACACAATTTATAAAGGAAGTCATTTAAAAGGTATTTTTGAATGAAAAGTTTCCAATACCACTTTTGAACTTCTTAACGTAATTATCATTTTAAAATAATCTAGTCCATATAATCAAATCCTTAAAATCATTTTGAAAACACGAACATTAATTAAATAGATTTAGAAATATCATTCTTTAAAACATATAAAATGATGATCTAGATAAATAGTAAATTCAATAAAAACATTAAATATTCATTTTGAAAACTATTTTATGAAACATGTACATGTATGATAAAAATTTCCCAGTAAATACTTACATATAGACAATATGAGATAATAATGAGATTGAGGAAGTATCCCATTCCTTATGTCTGATACTCTCTGTATGAGTTTGAAACTCATGTATAATTATTTTAATCATTTTAGTAATTATATCAGATTCATAGTAATAATTATTATATCATTTATGATTATTTTGTGACTTAATATTTCCCATTTATTAACAATTCTTTGTTAATAAATTGTTTTGGGTAATATCGCTTTGTTTGTCGTATGTTTTTTAATTTTTATTCTTGTGAATATTACATAGATCATGATTTAATTACATCAATCATAAATAATATAATTTATATATTATATACATTCATAATATAAATTTATATAATAGATAGATATATTAAATTAAATACACCGTTCATAGAGACGGTAGGTTGTACGTATGCATGAAAGACGCTTCCATTTTCTTATTATATTGAATTGAAATACGTGAATGAAATATATATACATAAATATATATATATATAATTCTAGTAAAATTATTATTTCATATATTTCATAATTATGAATAATATTTTTAAATAATAACTCTTGGATGGTTAAATTGGTGAATGAATCTCATCGTGTCGTGGACAGGGTAGGTCGTACATACACATGAGTGACGATATCATTCCTTTAATGATTAAATGAAATTGAACTGGACAGTATATTAATTATATATAATCATTATCATTTTATATTAATTATTTATGTCTATTATATTCATCATTATACCCATCAAAATAATGTAATTTGGAATAAACAATTACACCACGATGTGGAGATTGTAAGGTGTTTATACGAACAAATGATGATATTATTATTCATAGGATTGATAAAATGATGAATATAATTTTCCCATGATTATGATATCTTCTCATTATCTAGATGATTCTGAATTTATTACTCTGGTATGGAAACAATATAGAAAAATAAGTGGAATAAAAAAAATTACATTGAAAGAAGGTATGAAATGAATACCTCCTCTTCGTTTTTTCCATTCGATTTGAACAAATGGGATCATTTGGATGGATCTATGGAAAAATTTAGACCTATATGATGATGTTAGGGAGGTTGGGAGTAGAAATGGGTCGGGTTTGGTAGAACCAAAAGGCTTTAGAGTCATGAGTTAAAAAGAAAGGGAGGATCCCTTTTATAAGAGATGTGAGGGGTACTTTATGAAAATTCTGGAAATATTAATTTATTATAAAAGTATATTCATTATATAGTAGCTCTAAATTGATTTATTTCGTGTATAATAGGAGAATGTGTCGATATCCTATCATATAACAGATTTTATACATGTGTATGCCATAAATGAATCCTTATCTTTAGATTTAACCCTTTGTAAAAAAAGTTTACTCTCACCATGTCCTCTTGTATTTATTATACTACTTGGTTAATATCATTACTATAAAATTACAAGAATAAATAAAGTGGATAATTTATGAAATTTTTATCACTATACATGTTATCTTTTCAAACATTAGATTTTTTCATATTTTTATATCATTTAATAAAATAATATTTGTTTTAAAAACTCATTTATGTCAAATTTCACGCTATTTAGTAATTGATATTTTTTATAGTCATAAAAATAAGATTACCTCAAAAAAATACATTAAATTATACCTAATATGTCAATGTCTTCTAAAAAATATTGGATGGCATCAAAATGGTCAAATTAAATTTTTATAAATATTTATAAATTAATTTAATTGAATCAATCAACAATAAGGTAATCAATGTATCATAATTGTGTCATAAATATGTATGTTTATCTAATGTCTAAAAATTATATATAAAATATTCGGATGTATGAAATATTTTTATATTTATAATTATGGTTTATATACATAGATATTATCGATATATCTCAATATTAAAATAAATTTAGTAAAATATATATTTTTATGATATAATTTACTATAAATAATTTCTTATTACACTTCATTATCACACAAAAATAGTCCCATAGGGACCAAATATCATCCTAAGGTTGTCCATGGTCAGAAATATCTCATCTAATAGAAATATTACATGTGTTAGGATAGTTTAATATTATTATAATATTATTTTTTACCCTTATTTACCTAATTTACACTTTAACCATGGTAAATAAAAATTATTACTAATGTTTCTATTCATAATTTGAAAAAATTAAAGGTAACTATTTACATAATTTATACCTTCTGATTCCAAATATGGAATCCATTTTTAGAAATTCAATAAATAAAGTTGGAAAAAATTATTTTAAAATTAATTCCTGTTGTCAAAACTAGAATAGGTGTTTTTAAGAAGTAAAAACTATCAAAAGATTGAAATGTGTTTATGTCTAATTTATATGAAAAATTTCTTCCAATGACCTACATTATATTAAATGATAAAAATATAATCTAATTATACTTTATAATAACTAATATTCATAGTTTAACAAAATAAATTAATTTTATTAAAGAAGTTGTTTTCTATTAAAAATAGTATTATTGACTGTTCATAAAAATATAAAAATTATTAGAAAAGTAAAAAAAATCCATTCAAACTAATTTTTTTTCCTTGTTCCAAATTATAATTTCATTCTATAAAATTTATTATATAAATATATAAAATATTTTATTTAAAAATGGGTTTCCATTAAATGGCGGGAAAATGCATTTTTTCAAAATATTTCTTTAATCTAAAAAATTGATTTTTTTTCCGTATATAATGTCTAAGAAAGACATAAGATTAATTTTAAAATTATATTTTATATATATATAATTCAAAATTTTGGTAATATTATTCATAATTTCTTTTTAAATTGTTTTTTATATGTCGTGGTGCACTTGAACTCGGTGTTGCGTACATCGCACGCTATTAAATTATTTAAAAAGTTACCATACCGTGGAAGCTCAGGGTGTTACATTAATGGGTTCATGATCCCAAATATCATTCCAATTCAATTTTCAATGATTATATTCTTCATAATTTTTTTTTGAAATTGGTATATGGTTATTACAATATTTAATGGTTTTTATGGGTTCTATAATGCATTAATGTGATGATGTCACTAGATACATTCATGAATTTTTTATTTTTTTAATGAGATTTCATTGAAATAATTTTTGTTAAAAAATTTAAATAAATCATATTTGTTAAGGAATCATATTTTCATTTTTGTGTAAAATGGTATGTTCTCATTAATGGTGTTTCCATGATTTTAATGTTTATCAATAGAGTAACTGTTTACTACTGACTATATTCCCTTTCTATTAATTTCCAAATAATATCTTGTTATTAAATGATTTGAATATAATTTAATGATTATTAAAGGATAATATGATGTTAGGTAGAATTTCATGAAGATTTTTCAACAAAATATAAATATTATTTTTAATGCTGAATAGGGAAGGAAGATGGATTCTGATCACAAGTTTCCACTTTGTAATTTTTTATCTTGTTATTTATAGTATATGGAATAATTATGAATAACAATAAACCTAAAAACATCCTCATTGTAAGAGAACATAATTTATTTACTAAGACACCATATTGTGTAATGCTTATGTTCGAGGCCATATATTTGGTAACAAATGTTACTTTAGATACCTTTAGATTGTTGGGTTATATTAATGACTTGACCTTGAAATATTTTACCTCATAGTTGAGTTAAAATGATTTATAATTTGAATATTACTAGGATTCTTCATCTAAAATATGTTTCTTGAAATTGTTTTCCAAAGAGGAAACATGGACGCGTGAGTAGATAGAACTAAGAGGAGGATATCCTTCCAAATCAATAACCTGATATGGTCTAAAGAAGAACAGAACAATTTGTTATAGGGATGGCTCATTTTACTCAGATGATAAATGAGATTGGTATCTATGGTACAATGGAACCCAATCTACACTTAAGGGAAATTTATTATTTGTAGCATTTTTTGAGGAAGCATACCCCATAATTTAGTCGGTCATCAGAACTAATGGTAAACGAAGGATGGATCAGTGATCTAGAAATGATATTTGATGTCATGGGATGTTTGTGATGTCATAAGGTAACCCTTTTCATTTATCATTTTCATTGTTATGTGGATCGATGGTGGTCCTTGTTTAAGAATATCATAGCTAAAGATGATCTTTATATCATTGAATTTGAAATATCATGTATCTTATCATTGATAAATATTTCCCCATGGTTTTCTGACTCTGAACTAAAATAAAATGATTGTAATTGAGGGATAAATATAAAGACTCCATTCCTTCATATAAATTAAACATCACAAGATTGGCCAAGTATGTGACCGATTTTATTATGATCATTTATATACAAATATAACAGTTTTACATTAGGTTTATACTATATCTA
This sequence comes from Viscum album, assembly GCA_963277665.1. Taxonomy (NCBI): domain Eukaryota; kingdom Viridiplantae; phylum Streptophyta; class Magnoliopsida; order Santalales; family Viscaceae; genus Viscum; species Viscum album. Next base: position 1,330,201,405 of record OY728165.1, on the reverse strand, counting down.
TGAAAAGATTTAGATGTGTGAAAATTTAAAATATATGATAATGATTTTTTTGTTTCTAAAAATGACAAGATATATCTTTTGAATTATTATATGCCTCGTGATGTTGAATTTATGAAGAAGTTTGGATGAAAGGTAATGGGAAATATTAAACAAATATATCAGTTGGAATGAGAATTTAGTTCTAATATGGTAGTAGGTGTTTTAAAAAGAACATTGTACAATGTCTAATAAAGGCATGGATGTGTTAAAAATATTGAAAGTTTAAAAAATGTCCCACAAGTGAAAGGAAAAGAATCCCAAAGAATTAAAAAATGTGGTAACTAATAACAATATAATGGTAAGTTGTATTAGATTAAATGAGATGTGTCATAATTATTATTCATGTATAATGTTATTCATATCAGATAGAATTCATTATGAACGGAAATAGAAAGGTTTAATGAGATCATTTTCTACTACTATAGTTGATGTTGGACCATCAAATTTAGTATTGATATGTATGTTACTTGTGTATTCAAATTATGAAAATACTCTATTTGAATCTTTATCTTTACGTTATTTCATTTAATAGAAATTTTCATTTAAATTTCTACTATATCTAAATGAATGTAAGATAGAAATTTTGGTAAAATCTAACTGTGAAAGTATTAAAGTAACCATGATTTATATGAATTATCTTATTTTCATCAGTGGGATGGTTTTCCTAGAAACTCTTATTTAATTGTACATAATAGAGTTTGATAACAACCTTATTATTAATTAGATTTATGTTTATAATGATATGAAAGATTAAAATGATAATAATGTTATTTCAGCATTTAAATGCCTTTGATTACTTTCAATGATGCTATTAAATTAATTACATATGGAAATGAATTTTACCTAACTCGTATTTTTTAAAATAAGGAAAACTATTCAAGTTAGTGATGTGATAGTTATAAATGAGCACATGAAAGATTTTTATAATGATTATTAGTGATGTTTTAGATTTCAAGATATATATTACCAATTACAAAGTACTCAAAGATAATCTTAATTTCAAACCCCCTTATCGAAAATCTCAAGTATAACATTTAGAATTGAAACAAATGGTATGAGTTATTAGAAAAATGATTCATCAGACTTAGTATATCAATATGAGGTGATCATGTCATGTTTCATAAAAGGATGATGGATAAATAATTATTTTCATTGATTATAGAGTCTTTAATTACATCCCTACTTTGAAAAAGTATCATTTCACTCATATCATTGATTTGTATGATCAACTATATGGGGAACAATATTTTCCAATTTTGATCCTAAGGATAGTGTGTCATCCATTTAATGTGATGAATGAGTAATTTCATAATACTAAATTTCGAACAATATATGTCCACTATGAATATGTAGTTATTTTGTCAGGAATAACTAACCCACATGATATATTCTTTGATCTTATGAATATAAAATTTCATGTGTTTCTAGATATGTTTTTTTCATTTGTTTTTGAAATTTTGGTATTATCATTGAAAAAATTATATTTAAGGAATATATGTTTTCTCCAACCATTATAGAAAATAAATTGTATTGGATATCAAAAAAGTGTGGATTTTTTTAAAACAAATTTATTTCCTTGGTACATTGTTTCTATTTATGAAAAAATTATTGATCCTTCTAAAGTTAATGTTTTTGAAGAAGGGAAAATTTTGACAAATAAAAAAAAGATTCAAAATTTTCTATGATTTTTGGGTTACTATAATTGTTGTTGAAATAAATTACATGGTTGTCTAGGCCCTAACTATGTTAACATAAAAAGGAGTTAAGTTCATCTACAAGTAATAATTTGATTACTGTTTTACAAAAATGAATAGAAGATTTATGAATACCCCTATTTAGGCCGCTCCTTCTTGAAATGCTGATTCTTTTTCATCAATATTTCTTCTGCATTGAAAGGAAATGGTTATTTATGAATGTCTAATTATCTGGTAATGTCATGAACTTCACATCAGTTGAAGCCTATTGAGTTAAATTACCCTAAAAATTATTTTGAATATGCTTATGTTGTTTTTTATATAAAAAATTTGAGCCATCATCTATAAAGAGAAAACTGTGAATTATATAATGATCGCAATAGTGTTAAGTACATATTCAATTTTAAATAATTGAACTTGAGACCGATAGGATTAATCGAACTAATAAAGGATTATGAGTTCATGATTCATTATCATCCTGGAAAAGAAAATAATGTGATTGATTCATTTAGACAAAAAAGAAATGCCAAATTAACAATGTAACATTTGGATTTTTACAATTTGTTTAATGATTTGATGAAATTTGGACTAGATGTACTGTATGTAAGGATATACACTATTTTGTTTCTGGTTTTAATGCATTCGACGTTGCCAAAAATAATTATGAGGTACTATAAGGTGGATTAATATATGAAATAAGAAGTATAATTAGTTATGAATGATAAGTTTTTTTATATTAATATTGAATAAGAATGAGTTTAGAAATTTGGAAGAAAATGTCTTCCTAATGATTCATAGTTTTTGAATGATTTGTTCATTAAAGCACAGAGTACCCTATTTTTTGTTCAACCTGGAAACACTACGATTTAAAAATACCTTCCAAAGTATTATTGGTTGGATCAAATAAAAATAGACATTGATAACTTTATAGGTATGTTTTTAATTTCTAGAAGGTTAATGAAAATGATATATATCAATGGGGATGCATCAAACACTTCCAATTCTATAGTTGAAATGGGAGAATATATCATTAGATTTAAATGTAATATTTGAAAATTATTTCTCCAGGTAATAATGCGATTAGGGTAATTTGTGATTTTTTAATAAAATATTCATAATTTTATTCTCATTTTATATATGATGTCTCTGGAGGACCTGTTTAGACTGTATCTGAATGATATTATCATGATACATTGACTGCCTCTCACAATTTTATTAGACCATGATCCCAGTTTCACATTAGTTTTTTTAAAATACTTTAAAAAGTCATTAGGAACTGAATTAAATTTTAATATAGCTTTTAATCCTCAATATAACACAATGATCTAGAGGAATATTGTGTAACTTGATGATATTATTTATTCTAGATAATTAGATTATCAGGGATGTTCAAACCTATATATATCTTTGGTTTAATTTTCTTGTAATTATAATTTACATTCTATTCGGTAGATGGACCAATTATATGTATTATATAGAATTTGGTGTTTGACACAATAATTTTGGGATGATTTAGGAGAAAACAAGTTGATGGGACCATCATTGGTAATGGAATAAGTAGAGAAAGTCCAGTGGATTCAGTGGAAGATGAGAGAAACTCATAGAAATAAGTAAAGTTAAGAAGATAATAGAAGGATATATCAATTTTTTTTGAGTTAGTTGATCATGAATTTATCAAGGTTTCTAAATGAAAACATGTGATTCATTTTATTAAAATGGTTAAGATGAGTCCACGGTTCCTTAGATTGCATGAGATTATAGAGAAAGTTGGATCTGTTTCCTAACTAGTAAAAATATATTTGAGTTTATCCTAGGTACACAAAATATTTCATGATTCAATTTTAGACAAATATGTCTTATATTTTTCTAATTTTTTGATCCCTAAATTAGTTCATCTCGAAGAGAATCATTATTTTTAGTAACTAACGGTTCATATTATTGGTTGCTGAGAGAAACTATCAATGAATAATTTGATTTATCAGGTTAATATTTAGATGAAAAACCCATATACTTGAATAGGAAACATGGGAATCTAAAAATTCAATGTTGTAAAAATAACCCCACTAATTTGATAACCGAATAAATTTGAGAGAATGTAATTTTAGAAAGGGTGAATGACGTGACATCCTCTATAATGAGAGAATAAGTTTCTATAATATTTATTTATATTTATGAATTATAATTTAATTTATCCATTAAAGGTACTATACTTCCAATAAGAATACATGAAATGAAATAATGAGTTTCTTAAAAATATAATTGCGTAAGCAAGAATGTGTTATATCAAACAATAATATTTTGGTATTATTATTATTTAATATCGACATTTTCGACATTTTAATGGAAAAATTACATTAAAAATAATTTTTTCAACATTTATAATTTTTAACCGAAAAAATAAACTTTTTTAAAATTTAAATATCAATATATAAATTGGATGAATTTTTTGATTTCAACAACAATATTCATATTTTGATGAATAGTGAATGATATAAAATCTTATTTCAAAATTAAATTTCCATCTCATTTATTTTCATAGTTAAATTATGTTTTCATTTGGTTTTAAAGTAAAAATAGATAAATTGTATATTTATTAATTCAATTTAGTCCCTTTCATACAATTTCAAATTTAATTTGGATATAAAAACTTATCATACATTTAATCATTTTTTCTTTAAAACCCCTTTTTATCATCGCATCTGCAGAATTAATTTTTATTTAATTTATACGACTTAATTGATTAGGATTTTTTAATTGGAATGAATATTTGTAATCACAATTATTTATAAATCCTATTAATGTAATCTTATATTTTTCCCACAAATACTAGGGAATGTAATTAAAATTAAATATAGCGATTACGGTCAATATGTTGTCAGTTAGTGGTTAAGAATTAATATTTAGAATATAAATTCCATATAAAGAAGTCCAAAAACAATTTTATTGAAATTAATAGACCATATAACATCTAAGAACAAATTAAAATGAGTTTTGGAATAACATTATGTAATTTAGACATACTAATAGTGTTTATGTTTTTATATTTTCAAGAATTCCACTCCCCCTCCACTATAAAAAATCATTCAAACATCCTTTTTAATCACAAAAATAAAGCCATTTTACTTATAAAAAACCATCAAAAATAATATCCTAAAATCCCAACCATCAATATTGAGTCCACACCTTTGAAATAAAGTTAATAATGGAAGCCCTTTGGTGTAATCCAAAATGAGTTTCTTGAAAAAAGTGGTAACATTTTTCAATGTGCATTTATGTTTTATTTCATTCTCATCCCTTTAATTTTTTATTATTATATTATTATATTATATCATCAATATATTAAATATAGTAGTTTTTATGGAGTATACCTACATATATACACACTTCCACTAAATGTATAATAAAGTTATCATTCATGTACAGAGAACTATCGCCTTGTGAAATAATGTTGTTGTTTTTCCTTCAAAACCTCTCATGGTTGGGAATTATGATGGATTTTTTTTATATTATATATATGATATTTATATTTCCTTCATACATATTTTTTTTTATTATTCATACCTTAATACATACCCTTTTGTGTAAATATGATAATATCATTTCTTGAAGTGTGGACCACCACCTCCTCAACACGATGTGATATATTCATACATTACATGTAATATGTTAAATTTGGGTTTAATTTAATACATTTTACATATATAAAATCTATATGTTATTCATGACATAAATACCTTTCTGTAAATACAATATATCATTTTCTATTACCCATTCACAAAATGAAATAGTGATAAGGTCAATTGTGGACATGTGGACTATCGCCTGCTTGACGTGATGTGAATCATTTTACATCACTAGAATCCAATATATATGAATACATGATAATAAAATCATGTTATTAATGATATAAATATCATTCCCAAAAGTTAAATTTTACTTATAATCTTTTCATAATTATCATTGAAAAATGGGAACCTTGCTCATGCGTACGTACGACATATCGTCTCCATGATTGTAATGTTGGTTAATTTTTCATAACCATCATTCATTATTTTTATTATATGAAATAATTTATGTAGAAATTTATAAATTATTTTATTATTATTATTATTCTGGAAATGTTTTTATATGGAAATTTGTGAGCATTTTCAAACAACCTTATTCGTTTTGACATGTAAACTGAATGTGGTTAAAACACATGATGTAAACATTATTGCTTAGCTAGTTGTTTAAAAAATTATAATAAGAGAAATAAAAGTAATGATAACATTTAAAATGTCATGAGGAATGTAAAAAAATAAAATATACTTATTATTTGGTATTATAATGACACAAATGTCAAGTCAGACTCCAAGATAGGTATTTTTTCTAAATCTCCATTCACTGTGCAATATCTTGATGTTATGCACATTTTTTGTTCTATAATGATTATTTATAACCACTTTGAAATATTATATCTAGATTTTTATATATTCTCATGATATTTATTTTTTGTTATGTTATTATTTAATTAATCTTCTGATTCAAATTTTTTAATGTGGTATGGGACACTTTAATTTCAAAATCTCTTTTCAAATGATTTCAGATTTAATCTAAAAATATTTTCCTCCATATAAATAATATTAAAATTATTTTATATGTTTTTTATATAAACTGATTATAGAATAGATGTTATCACTATTCTTAACACCATTCAATTTTATTCAAAAAATAATTTTTTTTAGGAATTTTATAGTAATCATTTTTAAAAATTACAAAATGAATGTTCTATTCATAACATAGAAAAATACAAAGACATCCTCACTACTGCAAAAAATATTTTATTTTTCTCCTCCCTTCCATGAATTCATGATGTGATAAAGAAAAAACATTCATAACATTCATGTATGGAATTGTTTTTCTCACAAAAATTGATTATTTGGTATTTCAAATAGTATTTTTGAAATAAAATGATATTTTAACTTATGAAAGTGATTTTCATATGAGATTAAAATAGTGTTCAAATTTGGAAATGTTTTACTTCAATTGTTGGTTTTTTTAATTTATAAATTAAAGGTGTGCCCGGATAGCATTGGTTGGGACCATTATATCTTAAATGATGGTTGTTCCTGGAGGGCACTCCACTGAATTTTGTAATATAACAACCCTTCTCCTTATTTCCTATTAATTAATAATTTGTTATATAATATTACTCATAATAAATAAAAAAATATAAATATGTACAGTTTAATTTCCAATTAATTACATTACATAACAATATAAAACATGAAATACATCATCATTATTGAAAGCATACTTAACACCGTCATACATAAAACTGAATTGGATAACCTATGGACATATATAAGAAATGGGTGAGATATAATGCCTAGTAAGGGAATAAACATGGAATAAAATGAAGAATATAATATGTATTAGAACATAGGTAAATCAATGGGGAATAAAATTATTGAGAATAACAAACCTAAATAAATAACACATGATATAGAATGATAGAATAAAATCATAATGTGATATGTGGGAACACCGTAAAACAGTACATCATAAACATATGTTAATGATATTTTCAAGGTAATCAGGATGTTAAAAGTCGTATAGGGGAATAATATTCACCCTCTGTCCCAACATGTTGTCTCATGAGACTAATCATTACTCAATGCATTATAGTGCAATATAATTCTGAGCACACCCATCAATTCCATCGCATTCACATTCATGAGGATAGAACATATATCATAAAACATGGATTCATTCAACATTATATTTTATTATACGATCATATAGTGTAAAATAAATAAATTTATGTTTTAATTGAAAGAATCATATGTTTATAATGGTGAACACCCTTGATAGGAAATGTGTGTTGTATTTTCTACACCATTTTTTTTGTAGAAAATCAGGGTGAGATTTCACTAGTATAACGACATCTCATAAGAATTCCTAAATTGTTTGATGAGAGAGAATTGGGAATCAAATAATTGGGATATAAAAATTATATTTATAGGTTTATGGAAATAGATATCCCAACAGATGAATTGTAAATACAAGGCATAAGATAATTAAAAAATTTTATTATAGAGGAGACAGAAAAGAACCATTCTTTTAGAGTGTAACCACAACTTCTTAGAATGGTATTTTATTATTTCGTGAGGGATCCATGTGGGACTATAGATAAGGAATATAATATTAAGAATGTTCTCCATGATTTTTTTGTGAATATAGGTCGGATTTTGTGTGGGATTATATAGTAAATGGGGGGTGATTCATTATCATTTCTGAAACAAATGGTTTAGACTCCATATAATAAAAAAAACCAATACTAAAAACATTACCATATTTTTCAACCATTGTATAATAAAAATGAATGTGTATTCTATTATTTTATATATTTAGGGGTCATTCATGATAAAATAATATACTTATTTATGTTGAAGTGAATCATAATCTCAAAAAATGATTTCAAAACATTGAAATATATTAATTGGATTGGATGATTTGTAAAGGATATAAAAACTTATTTAACAAACATAAAAACACATTATTTTGAATGGAAAACTTATATATGGTCGTATATGTAATTTATAATATATATTTCATTACTTTTGGGTCATTATGACTTCGTAATACACAACGTATATTTTTAAGGTACTTAAATATTTAACCAAAATATTATTTTCAAAACAAATTATGAAAAAATAATCAATGGATAATATATATGTTCTTATATCGAAAAAAATATTTAGGTTATCAAATTATTTTTTTAATATGTGAATTTTCACTTTTAAAATAGAAATAAATATTTATTAACAAAAGATGGGGTTTTTTACAATAACATTTTTCAAACCAATATAAAAAATAAATTTCAAATCATTGAAATTATTTATTAATTTATATTTGATTAAAAATATTTAATAATATTATTATACTAAAATATTATTTATTTCAAAAATCCGTTAATTTGTCAAAATATTTTTCTTTATTCAGTTTGAATATTACCCAAAAAAACGGTTTCACTTTTATTATTTCAATAGAAAACTTATTTATAAATAAAAAATAATAAAATGATAATATATTTACTATTACCTAAAAAATAATTTACATACACATATTTAAAGGTTCATGGTATGTATGTAATTAATTCACTATCAAACACCATTACGATATGATGCACAACTATGATACATTCATGGTTGGTTCCACAAACATGGTTTGAGTCATGATCATGATGACCTTGAACAAGTCCTATAAATATATTCAATCATGTATAAGTGGTTGGATCTCATTTTGGTCTTGGTTAAGGGGAAATAATGGTTATTATTTCTCCGTTGGATGATTTGATAAATTAAATACATATGGTATGATCCTATTGGTTGAGGGAGTCACTTTTTTTTTCAAAGTAAATTGGATTTTTTGAAACCCAATAATAATATAATTCATATAAACAATGTTCAATGGAATTTTTATCAATAGTAAGGATTTATAACGATATTTTAAATCTGAGAGGATGTAACAAAACTGAATAAGTACATGTGTTTTCTATAATCATATTACTAAATTAAAATTTTACATCATTCATAACATGATTTTATTTATAAAAATTTTAGTCATTACAATATTCCCCCTATTAAAAATTTCACCAATGATATTTTATATTAGCACACTAAATGATATGGGGGTAACTTTTCTTCATAGCCTCTTATAGTTGAAAATCACTTCTTAAAACTTGTGGTTTCTCCACTACACTTTTATAATGTGTTAAGTCTTATTTTTCAAAACATTATTTCTGTGATATAATTTTTTTACCAGATGATATTTAGAAGAAAGACAATTATCTAATGAAACCACATTTGTATTGAGTATATGTGTTGGTGTGTTTTGTACATCATGAAGAGGGATACATGGAATATATCATGTACATGAGATAGGTAATATTGGAGTTCTAGTCGATAGACCACCTCTCTAATGTGGTCAAGGATATCCTGGGGTCTGACGTAACCTGGAAATATCAATCCCTTTATCCCAAACATAATAAAATTCTTCCATGTGTATATTTTAACAAATACCGAGTTTCTAACATCAAATATCTTGGTCTCATCAATTATTTTTAGCATAGATCTTCTAATAATTATTAACAACCCTTATATGTTTCTTGATACCCTTTAATTTTCCAACCATTTCCTCATCCATTTCTGAACATAATAGTTTTTACCCCTCTTCATCCCAACATACATGTGTTCTAAACCTATTCGAATAAAGGGAATCATAACGATCCATTTAGAAGCTTATGTGGAAGTGGTTTTTGAATGAGAACTCGACCAAAAGAAAATGCTAATCCAATCCTTCTATTAAATAGATTGAGCATTCTCTCAATAGGTCCTCAACATTATGTATAGTTTGATCAGATTGACCATTATTTTAGAGGTGTTTTGTCTTTCTAAATATCAGCAAAGTGTTTAGAGAATATTGGAAACTCTTTCAGAACATGGATGTAAATTGGGGATCTCAATCGGATACAATCGATAGTAGTTGTCCAATAAGCCTTACCACTTATTTGATGTATATACATGAATTTTGATGTAGTGAGAAGACCTTTTGAAATTGTGATAAATTGTGATACCATTGTAATATGTTCCACAATAACCAATATATCATTATTTCCACTACATGTATTTGAATGTCTAGGGAAAAATTTAATTATGGTGATTTCCTATTTCTATTTTTTTTATGGGTAATTGTTGCATCAACCCCTTAGAATTCAGTTTTTTAACCTTCACTTGATGATCTACCATGATATTATATATATATATATTCAATAATCTATTTTTTCATATTGTCAATCCAATAGTTCCCCCAATTTCCTTACTACATATATGTACTCCCTATGTGAATAGAGAAGGTTGAGCTATAGGTTTCATTCAATAGATATCTCTTTATCTCTGGATTGGATGATACATATGCATCTTGAAAAAAATCTAACACCATCTTTATTATCATTAAACATTGATGTTTTACCTTTTCTAAATGATTCAACTTTTAAATTAATTCCCATATCATATCATTCAAAATCCATTAATATCTCTAGATGGGAGGGTTGAGCAATCATTTATTAAAGGATTGATGTTGTACCTTACATTATAATTACCATGCCCATATTTTGAAATCATAGAAGATTAGATCCCTCTCAGTTCTCATTAATGATAGAATTATGTGATAAATTTTAATTAGACAATATACCACATTATTTGATCTCACAAGAAGAAAGATAATTAAGAATTCAGAGTCCTGGTTTAGCTCTAACCATCTTCATTGGCACATATTCAGCTCTTTCAGTGTGAATATACACTCAATGACTTTGTGATTTTTATATATTTCACACTTCTTCCCAATGAGATATTGTTGTCAAATTTTCAAGGTGATGATAAGTGTAGATAATTCTTGATCATGTGTTCAGTAGGCCAGTCCATGATATTTTAACTTCCATGATGTGTTGGCTATCACCTTTTCATCTTGCATTAACACACAACCCAATCCCTTAATTGAATCACCAGTGAATACCATGAAATGTTCACCACTAATGGATAGTGTGATTACTAGTACATTGATAAGCCTTGTTTTCAACTCCTTGAGGCTATCTTTAGAATAATTATTCCACGGACACATGACTCAATGATGTATTATCTTTGTTAAAAGTTTTGATAATCCTGAGAAATTTCTCAAAGATCAATAATAGTACCATGATAATACATAGAAACTATTAATTTCTGTCAAATATATCATCCTATTATAAACTTTTATAATTTCTATTTTTTAATTATCCAATGATAATTCAATTATTTTTATGAAATTCCACAACAATGATACTTCCTTCACCCATAACTCATATTTACTATAGTTGGAATTAAATGTATCCTTTTGTATTGTCCATAGCATAGTGCATGTACTCTCCTCATAATCCTCTATTTTTGAGTGTATTAGTATTAAATATTCAAATAATACCAAAAATTTGTGGAGGTAATCTCTAAAGACTCTATTCATCATATCAATGAAGATTGAAGTTGCATTATTGATTCAGAATGAAATTACATTGAACACATAGTTCCCGTACCATGTACAAAAAGTTGTCTTTCGGATATCCCCCATCATCACACTTACATTATAATGTAACAACCATAGATGCACCATGTAGATGTATTTTACAACATGTATTAGATCGAATACGTCATCCATTCGGGGAAGAGGAAACTTATTCTTTATCGTGATCTTATTGAAATAATAGTAGTGGATGTGAAGGATAATTGACACATCCATCATCTTGATGTTGAGGACAGGTGCACCCCACGGAGAAGCACATGGGCATGTGAACCCTTTTCCATATTCTCTTATAGGTATTTCATTAACACATCATGTAACATAAAACTCATTCTATATAATGAATTGGCTAATGGTAATTCCCTAAGAACAAGCTCAGTTAAAAATTTAACCAATCTTCTAGAAGGAAGAAAATGTAAATCATTAGTAAAAACATCATCATATCCCTTAATAGTGAAATTTCTGTAAAGGATGATTCATTACATAGACTCAATAATTTGATATAAATATTCTTTCTTATCGTGAAATAATATCCATTCATGAGATAGATCGTGTAATATCATCTGATACATGCACAACATCACTACGTGACTTTCAGCTCAGTGTATCATCTACAACATTCCCTTTTCAAGGTGTATATGATAATTCAAAGTCGTATTCCTTTAAGAACTCCAATGACTAACTCCATCGCAAGTTCAAGTCCTAATAAGAGAAAACACACCTCAAACTATTATGATCGGTGAAAACCACAAAGCGCTCACTAATGAGGTAATGTCTCCACAACTCCAGAGAAAACACCACAGATTTCAACTCAATATCATGAGTGGAATAGTTACGTTCATGGGGACGTAACTGCCAAGAACCATATGAAACAACTGACCTCCATTTCATGAGGACACACCCTAACCCCCGATGTGAAGCGTCGTAGAAAACAAAAAACTGAACTCCCTCAGCTGGAAGAAAAAGAACTAGAGCACTTAATAACTTCTCCTTCAGATACTTGAAAGCTGCCTGACACTGATCAATCCATATGAATGCATCATCCTTTCTAGTCAAATCTGCTAGAGGAGTTAAAAATCATGATAAATTGGCCAAGAACCTTCTGTAGTAGCCTACGAGACAAAGGAAACATCGCACCTATGAAATTCTATTGGGGGCTACCCAAGACACAACTGCTTCTATCTTCGATGGATCCACAACTACTCCCTATTGGGACACAGCATGCCCCAATAAAATTTCAATCCACGGAATAGGATAGCGATTCATTATTGTCACTTTTTTTAAGCAACGATAATCAAAAAACAACCGCAAACTACCATCATCCTTCTTCATGAACAAAACTGGTGATCCCCATGGTGACACACTTGGCCGAACAAAACCACACTGTAAAATACCATCAAGCTATATGCGTAGATCTCCTAACACAGAAGGGGCCATCCTATATGGATACAGAGAGATAGGAGACACTCCTGGCTGTAGCTTGATCCCAAACTCAATCTCTTGTCAACGGGGTAATGCTACATCCTCTTCGGGAAAGACATGAGGGTACTCCTACACGATCCAAGAAAACTCCAACTACTGAACCTCTGAAAAATTCAGCATCAAATTAGCCATCAAGGATGATAAGGAATGAACATGCATATGACCAGAACGAGGATCTCGCTCACCAACAAACACCACTTTCTCTCCATCTGCACCAATGAAGATGAAATTTTTCCTGAAGCAATCCATGATAGCCTACACCGAATACAACCAATCCATGTCGAGGATGATATCAAATGGTTTTATTCGTAAACATAGGAAATCTCTCCAAGAGCTGTGTTTCCCCAACACTAGATCACAATATCTACATACATCAAATAAGTCTGCTCGGCCTCCAACTGGCGTAGTCAACGCCAAGGGCACTAGAAGCCTCTCTACCTCAAGTCCCAAAGCATGGAAAATGGTAGGTGATATGAAGGAGTGTGTCTCTCCTAAATCAAACAAGGCATACACCAAGTTAAAAAACAAGAAAAGGGTACCTCGTACGACGTCTGTCTTGCCAAGAGATTGTAACGCTAGAGGATGAAGCTGACCACGACCTCCTCCACAACCTCTCTGACCCTGATGATGACCACCACCATGGTCGTGATCTACTCTCCGAGGATGAGGAGCATCATGGGTTGTTCTCTACCTTCCCCATCTACCCTCTGCTGATTTAAATATACTCCAACTAGCTGCTGCTACCTCGGATGGAAATTCCACAACAGAGGAACCTGGATTGTAGTGTCTGGCGCATGATGGCTGCTCTGAAAGGTCTGGAACTGCCGCTGCTGATGTCCATGACCACCACAAGAAAATAAAGCACCTGATCCCTTGAAATAGTCATGAGAGTTTCTTCCTCTAGTGAAACGAGGTGGGAAGGTATGGAACCTACCCCCAGGTGAACGGAAACTCTACTGCCCTGAAAACTGAAAACCCCGGACCACAACTCTGCTTCGAGTGGAATCATGTCGATTCCCCTCTCGTGATGATCTGGTCCTGGAAAAAGTCCTCTCAATAACCTATGCCCTCGCCAGCACCTCAAGATATGTCTTCAACATAAATGGCCCAACACCTCAATATATGTCTTCAGCATAAATGGGGTGACCTTGTGTTGGATCTCTGGATGCAAATCCTCCCCAAAATGACTCACTCTGGCCTCCTCATATGGAAGTAGTTATGAAGCATATCATAAAAGGTTCCTGAAATGGATTCCAAACTCTCAAACACTAGATCTCCTTTGTCAAAGGGTAAGAAGATCCTGGTGACTGGATGCCTTCGCAGTCGAAGAATGAAACTCGACTCTAAACCTGTCTCGGAACTCCCCCCATGAGATTGATGACTCCTCACTATCCCCGAGGAACAAGAACCACCACTGCCTCACAGATCCATGCATCATTGTCACATTCAAGGACACCCAATACTCCATACAAGAACGAATCAAACTATAGCCGATCTCGACCTCCCCTATACAGTCTTCTGTGACTGCATCTGAAACAGAGCCCTCATACTTATGCAGACTCTGGCACTGAAACTCTCGAAGTGTCTTCTTCCATGTTTTGTCGTTGTCAACCTCTACCCTATGGCATTCTACTGGAACAACCTGCTGGACATTTTCTGCGCAAACCTGATGAGGACGTCGACTTGAAGCCATACCTGCAAAATAAAAAACTGTTAGAGATCCTAAACGTCGAATATGGAAGACTCAACATTAATTAATTTATTTTTTCTTTCATTCATTTTAGGTTAACCTATCCCAATGTCCACCCATTCAAACACATGCACAAGAAGAATGATGCATGATCCTTTCCTAGGTATCTACCCTACAACTATTCCTACCTTGTTTAGAATCCATTGTAAACTTAAAGGTTCATACATCAGATCATAGGGGGCCCTAAACACCTACATCTCAGCCGGCCTCCAATGTTTACCTCACTTTCTAAACATGAATGACACTGTTTCCCTACCTACCCATGCAGCCTCACCTGTGCCTAACTCAAAGCTCTATCATATCCCTTAACCTGCCTCTAATACCACTATGTCATGACCCCCTCCCCACAAAGTGTACCCCTCCTGGGCCAGAAATGTGAGAAGGCTGATAATGACCCCCGAGTCCCGCCTCTAGTAGGCCTCGTGTTGGCGACTAGCAGTGAGGGTATAGTAAAAACACAAATGGGAGGCATTACCCTCTAATAGAACACATGCGGAAGAGAGAGATAAGATATAAACCAATCATATCCAACTCAGAACTGGAATATAATTGAAAACCCAAGTACACATATGAAATGTAATTAAAAAGTACTACAAATGGAAGGGGAAAACTGCAAGTACCCAAAATAATGTAAAACCGCAGAAACCACATTCCCGAACAGCTCCAGCAATCCCAAGCTAGTAGAAACCAGCATGATCTCCAACCTGCTCTAATGGACTTGAAAAACTATTTATATATACATAGGTTGAGTATAACAGTATACTTAGTAGGATCCTCTCCGAATCCTCTCATGAAAAATTAAAGAAATAATGCTAGAGCATAGTGAACAACAAGTGAAACTAACTCGTCACCAAAATAGGTATACTATGTCCCCATCCTCACCATGGCCACTGTCACCAAGTAACCCATACAAGAATATAGCATATAGTTAATAATATCAAGGGTACCCTGCTACTACTTCCCCACTGGTTTGTCGCTTTCCCCAATGTCGCACGTCCTAAGCATCTCTCCCCACAAAGGCTTTCCCACAGACACCTGGGTGAAGAACCATAATATGCACCTCGTGCACCACGAAGGCTTGCCCGCAGACACCTAGGCAAAGCAACACAACATCCTCATAAACAAAAGCAAAAAGGTATGTTCCAGGAGCCACCATATCCCGCATAACGTGTATCATACGTCAGGTATTATACCTCAAGCCATTACAGCCCATACACCGAGTAGGGATCCTCAAGCCATCACAGCCTATACATGTTACACCTATAGTAGTCCATAGGATACTATATCCAGAATATATGTGTGTGAAATAACCACAAGCCATTATAGCCCTCTACACACATATATGGGGAAACTAACCATTGTGCCTGTTGGAAAAAGTATCTACCAAGAGAAGAGAGAGGGGCCAAAGGGGGTAGTCAGCCATTTTTCATCCCACCATAATGTTAGAGAAAACACCCCCAGGGATCAAAATCCTCTAGGTGTCAGTTTCCCTTACTGACAGAGCGGAGTAGAGTATAGAAACATGAAAAGTACAGAATATATTATTTCTCACAACCACACTATGGGCATTACCAATTCTTAGACACAACTGCAGCTAACGTCTCTCTGACTACGGGCTGCTACTTCTAAGACTAGGTATCCTATAAGCACACAACCATTTGAAGAGATTTATTAGATTACTTCGATCCCTTTTTATCAGTTCCAATGTATGTTAATTAATTATTTAAATATTAAGTAACCATAAACAATTTAACATTAAACATCATTAGTATCACACCCAAAGTCCACTATTCCTTAAAAAATTACTACCTCATCATTATATTCCAGCAAACTCAAACCCCATGGGTTAACATCATATATTCAAATATTCATTACAGAATTACGTTCCCTTATTCCAAGCATTCTAGAAAACAAATTCTAGGATACTAAATCGAAAGGGATCAACACGTTTAGTAGATGTACTACCCATAAAGTCTTTACCTCATAGTACAAGAGCATAGACCCATTCTCCCTTGAGAGGCTAAACACGGAAAGCACTTTGAATACCCCGCATGTCTTTGCCCCTATCAGAGGAAGGGTAATAAAGACCAACTGCCTTGAGTAGTGGGGAAAAGTAAAGAAGATAATCAACCAAAAAATCAGCAAGCTTCCAACAATCACATTCATCACATTCCATCATCCCTAGTGTCCTCCCTGACACCCAAATGCATAAACCTATTCATCTCACCACTCTAGGCGTCATCTACTGCCACCACCAAAAGTCTCCATGCCTCTACATATCACAACACCCATCTAGGATCACATCACAGCACAAGCAACAGGAAATCAACAATCACATAAATGGGCTCTTGGACATTTAACAATCAAAGGGTAACACAGAACCCTTTTAGAAATTATCAAACAAGAGGTCCATTAATCCATCTTGAATTAACAGATTTATTAAACGTAGGTTCCAAATTCAGGAAACCTAATGCATAAACTATCACTAATAAATAATCATTCTTATTGCACTAATTTGATTAACATCAAATTACAACAAGAATTGGATTCGTTTTCATGCCTCTTATCATTAGCCAACAATTATTAAATAATCTCGGTTTACATTCTTTACCGAGTTCCATCAAGATCAAACAGCTAAACAAAGCAAGAATAGATATCACACTATCTAGAAAAACAAGAGGCAATAACATATGATAGATTTCAATTTATGTATCCAGTTCAATTATTTATTATGTCAATTCCATTGTGATCTAGTGGGATAAAACATACTGACAATACAATTTCATGCAAAAGAAAAGTGAAGAAATGAATCCCCTACCTCAACAACATGACGTTCTTTATCCACACAACGGGTCACAATCCTCCTCTCGTGAAAACTACATACACCGTAGGATGCCACAGTACGACAACACCAACCAAACCCTAATAAAAACCCATTACAATCTTGGAGATTACATGGTATACTATAGAATGGTAGAAAAAAGAGAAGATGACCCCAAAAGGAATAATGATAAAACATACCTTGTATGGAAGATTGACTGACACAGCTCGGTTGCATCAAAAATAGAGCGGAACAAATTGGAGGAGTAGGGTTTGATTGTGAAACTCCTACAGGAAGGATTGAAAGGTTCTAGAGTCTCATAACCAAGAACAAAGAGGAAGAACAAGGGATGATGATATCTTGTCTGTTTTGAAGATTTAATGGGTGACGATTTAAGATACACTTAATTCTCCATTAAATGTGGATCACATTATCCTACACGGTTTGACCAAGTAAAAACATCCGAAGCTATTGGGATAATTAATATTATTTATGGAATTTGAATAGGCCTTAAGAGTCCTTAAAATAAGGCTTTAAATTTATTTTACGTCAGAGGAAACGTCAAAGGGGAGAAATTGTAGGAAGCTGGACACACTGTTCACATACTCTAAATTTGTCAAAGGAATGAAAAGGTCACCATTAAACCTCACCGTTAGAGGTTTCTGATAGACCTCACCATTAGAGGTTACCGATAGACCTCACCGTTAGAGGTTATCAATAGAACTCACCGTTAGAGGCTACTGATACACCTCACCATTAGAGGTTACCGATAAACCTCACTGTTAGAGGTTACCGATAGACTTCACCACTCTGGAAACACTATTCAAGTCTGTCGATCTAGAAACCCTGTACACATACCGATCTGGAAACACTGTACAAGTCTACCGATCTGGCAACACAGTACACCTATCGATATGGAAACACTGTACAAGTCCACTAATCAGGATACACTGTATAAGTCTACTGATCTGGAAACACTATACACCTACCAATCTGGAAACACTGTACAAGTCTACCGATTTAGAAACACTGTAATCCTACCGATCCGGAAACACTATACAAGTCTACCGATCTGGAAACATTATACAAGTCTACCAATTTGGAAACACTGTACAAGTCTACCGATCTGAAAACACTGTACACGTCTACTAATCTGTAAACACTCTACACCTACCAATCTAGAAATACTATACAACTCTATCAATTTTGAAACACTGTACAAGTCTACCGATCTGGAAACACTGTACACCTACAAATCTAGAAACACTATACAAGTCTACCGATCCGGAAACACTATACACCTACAGATCTAGAAACACTGTACAAGTATACCGATCTAGAAACACTGTACACCTACCGATACTAATCATAAAACTAGAAACACTATTCACAGAACTAGAAATATGGAAATGTGTTGGGGATAAGTCACCTTGACCTCCTGGAACACCACCAACAACACATTTTTACAAAGTAATAGACCGGAGAGGTCCGGACCATTACAGTGCACATACTCTCCTCATAATCCTCCTTTATTTTTGAGTGTATTAGTATAAAATATTAAAATAATAGCAAAAATTTGTGGAGGTAATCTCTAAAGACTCTATTAATCATATCAATGACGATTGAAGTTGCGCTATTAAGTCAGAATGAAATTACATTGAACACATAGTTCCCATACCATGTACAAAATGTTGTCTTTTGGATATCCCCCTTCATCACACTTACATGATAATGTATCAACCATAGATGAACCATGTAGATGTATTTTACTCTATGTGGCAGATCAAATACGTTATCCATTCGGGGAAGATTAAAATTTTTCTTTATAGTGATCTTATTGAAATCATAGTAGTGGATGCAAAGGACTATTGACACATCCTTCATCTTGATGTTGAGGACAGGTGAACCCAATGGAGAAGCACATTGGCATGTGAACCCTTTTCCATATTATCTTATAACTATTTCATTAACACCTCATGTAACATAACACGCATTCTATATAAGGAATTGGCTAATGGTAATTCCCCAAGAATAAGCTCAATTGAAAATATAAACAATCTACTAGAAGGAAGAAAAAGTAATTCATTTGGAAAGACATCAACATATCGTTTCACATTGGAATTTCCTTAAAGGATGATTCTTTCCTTAGACACAATAATTTGATATAAATATTCTTTCTTATTTTGAAATAATATCCATTCATGAGCAGTTGGTGATAATAATGATTTATCATAATCCTTGAACTTATATAGAATCTGTGGTTGATTCTCAATATGGAGAGCAATTTACTTATAATGGATATTTTTGTTGGAACAATATAGGGAAAGAAAATTCATGCATTGAATTGCATCAAATTATACCAAATAATATATGACAATGTTTTCTGCGATGTTTTACCCAATAATTTTGACATGAGAGGAGTTATATACTTAGTATAGAATAATTTCCCAATTTTTCGTTTTCACTGACTACTCTACTTCCATGAGTTGTGGTAAGTTTTTAATATTTATTACAAACATTCTGGATATAAATCCATTCATAAACCCCTAATAAATAATTTATTATATATTTTCGAATGAATAACAGGTAAAACTATCGCCCAATGTTTTCATGATCCACATTAGTGGTTGTGGTAGAAAATGTTACCCGTAATTCCTTAGTGGATATTGGTAATCTAAGAATAACCCTTGTCTCTAGGAATTTGATTAAAATGAGACAAAGTTCCTTGTAGTTGATTTCATGAAAAATAAAATGAGGGTTAACTAGAGCCTTACTTTCCTCTATCTTATTAGTGGGTCTCTCATGCTAGAAATTTTGGTCTAGGTGTCCTTCCTTCATACACCAAAAGCATCTCCCTGTCCTATATAGGAAATTTCTAATGTGATTTTTTTAGAACCTTTGAGAAGTTATATTTCGAATTTTTTTGGAACCGTTATATTTTTCTATTCAACCACCTAAATGAAATTAAATTTTCGGCTTCTTCTCCCAATGAAAACCTTCAGAGTCACGGTTCTCTATTTTGACGTTATATGAACATCATACAATTTATTATTTTCTATAAAAGTCTTATATCACAATGTATTTCCTTAAATTATGATTTTGAAAACCAATGTTGTGTTCAAACCTCAATTTGGGGGTAACGAGAAATTCATAGGCATATAGTGCATGTTTTGTGATGTTTTCTTCATATTACCCAACAGATTTAAGACATATTTTCTTGAGGAAATGAAATTACTTTCCATTTTGATTTTTATTGTGGGAAGAAATATTTATCAAAATAATTTAAATAATTTCATCAACACCAATGGTTCAACTTCTTCGTCAAGTTTATATTATTTTTCATTTTTCACCAGTGATCATATTATTCTTCCATATGATAAATAGCTAGTTGAAACTTCTATGTTTAGTAACACTGAATGATATATAATATATTCTCAATAGAGTTTATCCATTATTCCATGATTAAGAGATTAGATGATCCATTGAATGTGAAATAAAATTTTCACATAAAGTCCTCAATTAAAACTTTTTCATTTTTTGGGGATTTGAAAGATCCTCTTAATCTAGGTTTTAATTCATAACCTTAGTCTACTAAGAGAATACCATCATAATTTTCATGATTCTCACTCCAATTAATATGGTCATGTCATTGGGACAGTCCTCACATTGGACTTAATAATAGTGATTTACCTAATTCCTAGGATTTATAGCCATTAAATATAATAAAATGAAATTTATTGATGAGTATTTTTAAACTATTAAAAACATAAAGGGGGAATCCAATGAAATCAAATTTATTACCTAAAATTACATATATCTATTAAATTTTAAATTTCTAGGATTTAAACTATATTATCCACGATATATTTCCTAACATATACTAATACAGTATTTTTTTCCCTTAATATTGGTTGTTAATGAAATTATGGAATTATTGAATCATATCCCACCAGAGATTCAAACCTGGTGTGTAACAAGTTCTATTTTCATTTACTAGTTCTCAATCAGTTCTAGTTCAATGCATTGTTTTTGGTTTTTACCCCTTTGTTTATATTTCCTGAGCTGTATCAACATTCATTATCCAAAAATAGATATATTTTATTGATTAAATACTTACTCTACATATACCAAGAATTAGGGATATTTTTATATAATTAGTCTCATCCCTATGGTTTTTGATAGAGTTTTATAAACCTAATACAAAAAACGAATAAATATTTCACTCATAAAAACAATAAAAACCTTCGCAATTGTTGAATATTGATTCATGATTTATTACATAACATTACATATAAGAAAACACTAAATATTTAGAATTCTAGTATATTTGTGGATTAGGTATGTTACACAATCAAATAAAATAGGAAATATGTCATTCTCATTGAAATGGTTCTTAACATGGTCATACATAAAATGGTAAGGGATAACCTGAGGGAATACATAAGAAATGGGTGATTTATAAATCCCATTAAAGGATTAAACATTGAATAATATGAAAAATAAAATTCGTGTTAGAAAATAGTAAAATAAATGGTGAATAAATAATTGAGAATCATAAACTTGAACAATGAAGAATGATATACATTTTTAACATATATGAGATATTGGAAATGTGGAAACAACATAAAACACATCCTCACAAATATATGTCAATTCTAACTACCAATAAATCATGATGTAAAAGTTCCTATAATAGAATCAGCTTCACTACCTATACCAACATGACGTCTTAAGAGACAAAACATAACCAATTTTATTGGTGAGCTATATAATTTAGGGTGTAATTGTAACATTCATTTCTATCTCAGGATTATGTGTGGCACACAGATCATAATTCATGGATTAATTAATCATAATATTTTATTACATGATCAATGAATGTGAACTACATAGATTTATAACTTATTTAAATAATTTATATGTTTATAATGGAGAACACCATTGATATGAAATGGGTATCATATTTACACATAAAAAAATTGTTATGGAAAATCATAGTGAAATTTTGGAAGCATGTCAATGTCACATAAAAATTCATAAAATGGGTTAATGAGAGAGAACATATTATATCATAATTTGGACACCAAATGGGTAGGAATAAGGACATATAAATATATTTCCCAATATTAGTAATTTGATATAGAAGAAATAAGATAATATTGAATCTTTAATAATGAGGATAAGACAAAAACCCATTACCTTTAGAGTGTGAATACAAATGTTTGGGAGGGGCTTATAAAGCGCATGGGGCAACATTGGGAGGACTCTAGACAGGTTGGAGTAGAGTAAGAACGTTATCTATGATTTTTTGGTGAACAGATGTGGTAGCTTGGGTGGGTTTATAAAGGAAATGAATGGTGAATTCGTTGTCATTTCATATACATATGTTTTGGACTGTACATATTAAAATAAAAATCCAAAAACCATAAAATCATTTTTTCACATAGTTTATGCAAAATTATATTTTTTTTAATTATTTTATTAGGAAAAGGGAAATAAATAATAAAATAATTCCCTTTATAAAGTGGAAGTGAGTAAAACTCTAAATGAAATGATTTTAAAACAATAAAATATATCAATTGATTTTGTGGATTCATAATGGCTATATAAAATTAATTAAAAACATATAAAATTAAATTATTTTAGGATTAAAACAAATATTTTTTCGGGGATACCATTAATAGTATATATTACATCACTTTTGAGTCATGTTTATTCCATAATGCACACCATTTATTAATATAATATTTAATTTTTTACCTAAAAATTCACGTCTCAAAAAATTATGAAAAATTCACCATCATATAATTTCAAAATTATTATTATAAAAATGTTATTTTTTATAAAAATAAATTTATATGTATTTTCAATTTTAATTTGTAAAAATTAATTTACCTTTTTTGGAATTGATTGGTTTTTCGACAATAATAGTTTTTGAACCCTTATAAAAATTACATTTGATGTCATAAATATTATATGATCTTTTATATTTGATGAAAACTATTTATTATTAATATTAAATTAAAATATTATTTATTTTAAAAATTAATTAATTCAATAAATTAAATTATTTAACTAAATTTCAATATTTTAAAAAAATTGAAATTTATGTTTTATAGTATCAAAATAAAAATCATTTATAAAGTAACAACAATTAGATGAAAATATATTAATTATTATATTAATAATTATGTAGATATTCATATTACTAGTACCTTGATACATATCTCTTCAATACACCAGAAAAAACCCTAAGGGTAAGGTGCATGACTGTGAGACTTTCATGGGGTGGTTTGGAAAACTTTGTTTGGAACATGATCTCGATGATCATGAACATATCACATAATCAATTTTCATCATGCTTAAAAATTTTGATCTTAGATAGAGATTGGTCAAGAGAAAATCCTTGTGATTCTATCTCACTCAGAAGCTCTGATAAATGGGATTTATAGGGTACGACCATAATGGTTGAGGCCATAACTTCTTTTGAATCTATGAATTGGATTATTTTAAAATGCTATATTTATACTAATCATATGATCACTGTCAAATGGATATATTTTGAATGGTATTTATGATTTATATTCATTTATGTACGAATTGATTTTTTTATTTATAAATATTTTTGTTATTACAGGTAATGGTTCAATTTTCTACTGAATTAAATTAAATGTCGATCATATGGTTTTTCCGAACAATATAGGTTCTGTAAGGGTTAAATTTTAGGATGTCTGAAGGAACATCTATGTATTTTATATGTTTATAATGAATTTTCATGGAAATAACTTGTTATCAGAAGGTAAAATTATAAGATATTTAATAAAGTATGATATTTCCCTTTATTGGTAAAATTTTCTATTTTCAACAATTGGGTTTTCTAGGAGTTTTATTGTTTATCAAGGGAATATTGGGTTACATATTTTTATATTCACTTCCCAAATTTTTTAAAAAAAATTATAAGATTTACTGATGAGTAAGGGATTAGATGAGGACAAGTTGAATTTTTAAAGAGTTTTCATAAATGATAAAATGATTTATTTTTTAAAAACTTTTATATGGTGAAAAAATTGGATACTAATTGGAAGTGTCCAATATGTATTTAATGTTTTGTTATGTGTTTGATATAAACTAATTCTCTAAAATACTAAACAAGAAAATATTCTCACTCTTAAGGAAGTTAATTTATTGTATAATACTCAGGATTATATAATGGTTAAGGCTTGGGTATTATAATTTATCTTCCATGTAATATAGTCTATATATTATTTATTTTCGCGTGATCTAATCACTTATATTTAATTAATTTATTGCATGTATTTAATAAAACACAATTAATTATCTAATCTCTTATGTCCACATCTAGTGTTTTGAAAATGTTCTATTAAAAACATAATAATTAAATATATATGTTCAGTGTATTCAATGTGGGCATGGGTTCATAATATCTATAATAATAATACATTAATAATTATTATTGTTAATAATTCGTCGTAACTTTCATTAAAATAACTAAAAATTAGTTTGAGAAATAACTTTTTTTAATAATTGAGAAAGTAGCTTGTGCGTGTGGAAAAGTGGAATTTCCTTTTTTTTCAATGAAAATGATGGAAATAATGTATGTATCATTTTATCATTACAAAAATATTATTAAAAAAGTTAGACCATATTAGGTCATTAAATACTCTAATATAATATATCCATGTTAGGCAGTGATGAAAAGAGAATCACATTGATTGATGATGGTAGTAATTCACTTGTACGCCCATATGACATTATCATATTTTAATAGATAGAATGGGTAGAAAATAATTTATATATTATCATTAAAAAATTATAATCATTTCATCCATATAATATATATTAATACTTTAAATCTATAATTATAACCATCCATGATGGGATCATCCATAAAATGAATCTCTTCAATTCATAAGGAGGTAATTATATTTACAAAGGAACAATGGTTTCATTTATCATTTCATTGAAGAGGGAATTTTATTAAATTTAATATAATAGAATAATAAAATATTAGTTTATGTATGATACAAATTTTCTTACAAAATAATGGTTATATGTGTTTTTAAAGATGTAAAAGAAGATATAAAACAAAAACATTTTCTTAAAATATAATTCTCTTATTTTTAAATTTTTTTTTCATTAAACATTATTCCATTTATGGTTAGGATTACAACCAAAATAACACTGAAACGTCATGGGGATGGATTTCCATAAGATAATAGAGTAGGTATTGGAAAATATATAGTACTTAGAAGGATTGGGGAAGAGAGTATAAGAGATACTCTTTTATATGTGATGGGAGAGGTACTACTGTAACACCCCGAGCTTCTATGGTACGCTTCTCTTTAAATAATGTGATAGCGTGTGTTGTACGCAACACCGAGTTCTAACACACCATAACTAATCAAACGAGCCGTTATGAATATTAATACCTACTTTTTGAAATTATATTTATTTTATATTTCAAAATGGACTTCATTTTTGGATTCGGAATATCGAATTTAGCCTAAGGTGAAATTTTGGTACTTTTCGAATAACTATAATATTTTAATGATTAGTAAAAATTATTAAATTTTAATTAAAAAAAACTTTTTTAATCGAAATAATTTATATTGGTAAATTATGAATTTGAGTGGTTTTAAAGTATATTTAGAATAAATTTTTTCCATTTAATACAATGTTGGTCATTGGACATAGTTTCACAATTAAACCGAACATAAACAAGATTCAATCCTTCGATAGTTATTATATCTTAAAAACACGCTTTTTGTTTTAACAGCGGGAATTAATTTTAAATTAATTTCTGCCACTTCTATGTTTTGAATTTGGAAAAATGGATTCTATATTTGTAATAAGGATGTTCAAATTGTGTAAATAGGTAACTTTTATTTTTAGACATTTTGAATAATTATTTTGGTAAATATTTTATTTACCATGGTTAAAGGGTAAATCCGGTAAATAAGGGTTAAAAAATAATATTATAATAATAACAAATTACCATAAAACATGTCCTAACCTTATTGGATGATACATTCTCGACCATAGGCATCTTTGGGTCGATTTTGGGACCCCATGGTGCCACTTGTAAGTGATAGGGACACTTTATTTTAATTAAGATTAAAATGAATACAAAAATGGCACAAGCATATATCTTTTAGAAAAAAAACTTTACATAAGGTAATATATTTTGGATTTTAGATAATAAATATTCATTAGAAATCTAAAACACTTTCCTACATAATGGTATTTTATTTATAATTTTTAGACATTAAATAAGAAAATTTATTTATGACACAATGATGATGCAGTAATTACCATAATAGTGAAAAATTAAAATAGTTGATATTATAAATACCCAAATAAATATAATTTCATACTTTTTATGAATTTAACTAATTTTCCTGGATAATATTACATATTAGGATTGATTTAATTTACTTTTTTTTAAGTAATAATTTTTAATATGTTTCACAAAAATCAACAATTGAATAGTGTCAAAATTGACATAAAAGACTTTTTAAAATAAATATTATATTATTAATTGATATTAAATTACTGAAAATCTAAGGTTCGGCCAAAAGACTTATATCATGATAGGTGTATCATTAATAGACCACTTTGGGGTCTCTTGGTTGTATATAGTATGTGTATTAACTATATAATAAAAAAAATAAAAAGTTACATGTTAAATGTCAAACTAATTAACTAAGAGTTAAAATTAAAAGATATGGTTAATATAGTAACCCAAACCTGTCTAAATTATTTTGGTTGACTGGTTTTAGACCTATCCCCACCTTAACCTTTTAGTAATCATCTTTGGAGCCATTAGACACCGAATATGAATTTATTATAAATTAATATTTCTAGCTTTTCCAAAGGTGCCCCTCACCCCTCTTATAAAAGGGAACACCCCCTTCTAATTACTTCACACCTTCAAAGCCTTTTGGTTCGGCCAAACAATGCCCAAATACACTCTCAGATTCCCTCACTACAACCTAGAGTCCTTCCTTTAGTCAGAAAGCCAACCTAAGAGCCCATTTGATCAAATCAAAAGGAAGAACCTGAAGAAGAGGAAATGATTTCACCACCCTTTTCCAAGTTCCTTTCTTCTTCCACTTCTTTCGTCTTTGTTATTACCATTATAAAATAATAACTCTAGTATCTTATATATACTGTGATGTTATTATAAATATGGTACAACCATATTCAGTATTCTATCCATCCTTTGAATAACATGTCACCATACGTGCGTACGTACGACTTACCGTTTCCACGTCGTGGTGTAATTGTTATTCAATAAATTATTATTTGGATGGGTATAATAATGATGTGTAAATCATGTAAATAATAAATATAACAGGATAATTATTCTGTATATATGTTATACCATCCAATTATATATTATTTTAATATCAAAAAAATGATATTGTCGCTCGTGCGTACGTACGGACAACCGTCTCCACGAACGCGATGAGATTCATTCTCCATCGTATCCATTCAAGTATAATTCTCATTTGATGATTAATAATAGTATCTAAGGACTTGATATCATTCTGGATATGATTAGGATATAACCTATCCATTACAAACATGGCTTACGTAACAAAACATATAAAAGAAAAATAGTAAGTTAACACCCGAAACAACGATAATACTAAGATATTATTAACAAAGAAATGTTAAAAGATCATATATGGTACCATATTAATGTATATGATTCTTGTATAATTTAATAACAATTATTTCACCATTATACAAGAGTTTAACCTACCCAAACCAAGGAAAAGTACAAGGTAAGGGCTTAATTTTCACAATCTCTTCATTATTCGAGGTTGTTTATACGTAATAATCTACTGGGATCTCTTTATCATCCACATCCATGTTTCTTAAAAATGTATTTCAAAACATTTTTACTATTTAAAATAATATGGGTTAAAGTCATTTATACCCTTGTTTTACTTTTTATAAGAGTTTTATAAAGGAATCTTTCTGTCATTTTCCAAATAAGGTTCTTTTTAACCTTTTCGACAGAATTAAGGTATGAATGTTATTTTTAACATATACGGCGGGTAGGCTATTTTCCACCGTTATAAAATCGTCGAAGCTTCCCTTACAAGCTTATAATAATATTTTCAAAGAAAATTTTTTATTTTATAAATATATGACTCTTAAATGATTGCAAAATAAAAAGAGATATTTCTCTAAAAAGAGTTTCGATTTCATCTATGCCAATATCCTTTGATGGATTTTATGCTTATTTGAAGTTGATTTATTATGATACAAAACTTCTTTATTGTATTGAAGGTTTTGTGATATGTTTGACTGTGGATGTGCTATTTTTATACCATTCATGGTTTATGGTGAAAGTATTGACATTTCTTATGCTAGTTTTAATACGATTGTGTATGTTATGTTTAAACCGTTTCATATAGGAATGCATTGGACTTAATATGTGACAAGTGGAGCCTGCTATAGCTCCTAGATGCATCGGTAGGTCTCATGAGAGAAACTAGTGTCTTGGAACAAGGCCGTGGCAAAATCTTATTTGTAGTCTTGGAACGAGGCCTTGGCTATGTGGTTATGATAGTTTGGCATTATGCGTTCCATCATAATGAATGTGGTTATTGATATTGCATGTGATTATTTGATTAGTAGAATATCCATGTGAATAAGTAAATGGAATTATTTCATTTTACTTTTTCCATACTAGGTTGAAGTTCAAGTTTAAAAGGCATTTGTTTTAGTTATACATCTCCTTAAATGGTTATTTTAATTTATGAAAGTTTCCTCTATACTGTTATCCTTACTGGGCATTTGAGCTCACCCCTTTTCTATGTTTTATTTTTTCCAGGATGTGAAGAAGTAATTTATGAATGACCTGCAGGGATAGTGTGAGGGGATAAGAGTGTGGACTATGGAGACTATGTTGTTTTAGTTTTCATTTTATGATGTAATGTAAACCTTATGAATATATCTAGTTTTTCCAAGGCTACTAAACCAATCGGTCTTTCGAGATTTGATATTTCTTATGATCATGCCAATGTTATGTAATAATTCACCGACTCAAGGTAACTGGGGTCGGGGCATTACAGTTGGCATCAGAGAAGGTTTAGTACAAACCTTGGAAACTAGATTTAGATAAACTCTGATTAGAGAACGCAGAACTAAGATGAACATTGAGGATTAGTATAGAAGAACATCCTAGAATTTTGGTATTGTAGAGATTTAGTGAGTTTTCCTATCAATACATCCCTATCTGGATACGAGCAGGTAGAGGCGGCTTTGGCATAGATGTACCTAGGTGTAAAACCCGAAGACACCGCTTTGAGCTAGACTCGAACGGGAACTGGTGGACGACAACAGGCCTTGCTGCACTCTTCGTTACGAAACTCCCTGGGGATATTCTTAGGATAACTCTCATTTTCTTTAAAAATAATTATGAAGGGTTTATGAGTATATGCTTCCTCAAAGAAAACATTCTTATGATTATGGATTATATCCATAAATAGTTCAATTTATGTTAAGTGTTTTATAAGTATGCGATTATGTATTTTGATTCATAAACTGATCTAGTTTATACCGTTGTTAAGAAATGACACCTAGTAGAAGAAATGGAAATAGTATCAATGCACACACTCAATGTAGGGATTGCCCTCCTACTCAAGATAATTATAGTGGAGCTGGTGAAGCAACTGGTGTCAATCAGCTAATCACCATACTAGGACAACTTACTCAGGTTATGAATAATAACCTTACCCTTATAGAGCACCCTGATCCACAGAGTGGAGGATCAATGTTAGATCGCTTCATGAGGCAACAACCACCAACGTTCAATGGGAGTACAAATCCCTTAGTAGCTGAGCAATGGATATTTTCCCTAGAGAAAATATTTCAGGCTTTGGGGTGTAGTGAAAGGGAAAAAGTTATCATGGCAATTTACCACCTCACTAGAGATGCTGATCAATGGTGGTCATTGATTCAAAATACGAAGGAAGATGATAAATTATCAAATATGGAATGGAGGGAGTTCAAAGATTTGTTTTTGGAAAAATACTTTCCTCGCGATCATCGAGCCGATATGGAAAGGCAATTTCTGAGTCTGAGAGAAAAGGAGGATGAGAATTTCATAAAGTACGAGGCTAACTTTACAAGGTTATCAAGGTATGCTGGAGATTATATTCGTAACCCAAGAAGTAAGATTGATCGTTTCTTTTATGGGTTAATACTATTTCTCCGTCGAGCATTAGTCTCACAATACTTCTCGTCGTACGAAGACATTGTCTCACGTGATATCAAGACCGAAAAGGAATTCTCTAAGTCTTATGACTTTAAAGCAAAGAAAGAGAAGAAGAGACCTGCTGATCAATCGTGGAATGGAAATAAGGGGAATAATGGAATGGGTGAATATCATTCCTATGGTAAATGTGGGAAGAAACAACCCGGTACTTTCTTCAAGGGAATGGGAGTCTGTTACAAGTGTGGTGAAAAAGGCCACCAAGCTCGTGATTGAAAATGAAAGAAGGAAGCTACCAATGTTCAGTGCTATAATTGAAGGGAGATGGGGAATTATGCAAATGAATGTACTAAGCGTCAGGGGAACTTACCTCAGAAAATTCCAAGGGATCAAGGCCATGATTATGTTATCACTACTGCTGAGGTAGAAGCTCCAAAAGATGTGGTGGCAGGTAATTTAAAGGTTTCCTCAAGTTTAGAAAATGCATTATTTGATTCCGTATCATCGCATTGTTTCATATATTCTTAGTTTTCTAAGAAAATTAGATATTTACAATTTGATTTAACAAGGGAGTAGTCGGTTAAAACTCCTAAGGGAAGTATCATTGCAACAAAATTTTATGAGTCAGTCCCCATTAGTGAAAATAATTGTTCTTTATCTGCTGATCTCATCGTCATACCTATGATTGAGTTTGATATAATCCCTAGTATGGACTGGCTTTCAGACTATGATGCGATGATTTATTGTAAGAAGAAAGAGGTTACGATTCTTGATGATGATGATAAGGAACACCTTATCTTTAGAGAAGAATCGTCACCGCCTAATTCTTATCTAGATCCAACCTCAGTAGCTCAACTAAATTCAATTATTGAGGAGGAAGAGAATGAAATAACTGTGGGTGAGGAAAAGAATGTTCAAATAGAGGATGTACCTGTTGTGAAAGAATATGTAGATGTATTTCCAGAAGATTTACCTGGACATCCTCCAGAATGAGAAGTTGAGTTTTCCATTGATTTAATTCTTGGATCAAGACCTATATCGAAGACCCCTTATAGAATGGCCACTGTAGAATTAGTCGAACTAAAGAAACAACAAGAGGAATTGAGTAATAAAGGATTTATTCGCCCTAGTGTTTCTCCATGGGGAGCCCATGTTCTTTTTGTTAAAAATAAAGATGGATCCATGAGGTTATGTATCAACTACAGGGAGATCAATGACATAACAATGAATAACAAGTATCCCCTACCTCGCATTGATGATTTATTTGACCAACTGCATGGAGCTCAATACTTTTCAAAGATTGACCTTCGATCTTAATACCATTAGTTGTGTGTGAATAAGGAATATATTCCGAAGACAGCATTTCAAACCAGGTACGGGCATTATGAGTTTACAGTAATGCCTTTTGGATTGACTAATGCACCCTCTGTATTCATAGATCTGATGAATAGAGTTTTGAAGGAATATCTCGATGAATTTGTGGTGGTATTTATTGATGATATCATGGTATACTCAAAATGAAATGAAGATCATGAAAATCACTTGAGCATTATCTTGAAGACTCTGAGAAGACATGAATTATATGGGAAGTTTAGCAAGTGTGAATTCTGGCTTCAGGAGATTTATTTTCTTGTCCATATTGTCTCTAAAGATGGAATCTCTATTGATCCTTCTATGACCAAGGAAATCCAAGAATGGCTAGCACCTATGAATATAACTGAGGTACATAGTTTTATTGGTTTAGGTGGTTATTATCGATGTTTCATCCGGAATTTTTCCCGATTGGCTAACCCATTAACGAAGCTCACACGTAAAGGGGTTAATTTTTTTTTTTGGAAAAAAGAGTGTGAAGAATGTTTCGAAGAACTGAATAAAAGAATAGTCAATGCTGCTATATTGATTCTACCATATGGGAATGATGGGTTCATTATTTATAGTGATGCATCGAAGAAAGGACTTGGTTGTGTCCTTATGCAGAATGATAGGGTTATTGCATATGCATCATGACAGTTTCAAATTCAAGATCAAAACTATCCTACTCATGATCTTGAGTTAGCAGCTGTGATCTTTGCTTTCAAGATATGGAGGCACTACCTCTATGGTGAAAAATGTGAGATTTATACTGATCACAAGAGTTTGAAGTATATTTTATCACAAAAAGAACTCATCATGAGGCAAATGATATGGCTTGAATTATTCAAGGATTATGATTGTACGATACACTAGCACCTGGGGAAAGCAAACAAGGTGGCAGATGCTTTGAGCAGAAAAGACCATGGAGTTTTGAATGTGATGAGAATTGAAAGGGATCCAATTTTGATGGATCTAGTGAAGATGGACATGGGAATAACCAGGGAAGGTGAAACATCAATGATTTTTCAAATGGTTGCCAAACTATCTTTACTATAAAGGATTAAGAGTTCTCAGACCGATGTTGAAGAATTTCAAAAGAATATTAAAGCTGTGAAGGATGGGAGATTGAGATACTTTGTGTATGAAGATGGAATTTTGAAATTTGGGAAGAGACTTTGTGTTCCCGATATACCTGATCTAAAAAGGGAATTGCTGGATGATTCTCATTGTTCCAATTTCTCTATACACCCTGGGAGCACCAAAATGTATAGAGATTTGAAGGAACATTTGTGGTGGGACAATATGAAGAGGGATATTGCTTATTTTGTGTCAAGATGTGTGGTTTTTTCAACAAGTGAAAGCTGGAAGGCAACACCCTGGAGGAGTCATGCAACCTCTTCCCATACCGGAGTGGAAATGGTACAATATTACGATGGACTTTGTCATGGGGCTACCAAAGACTCCTAGAAGGAGCGATTCAATATGGGTTATTATTGATCATCTTTCCAAGTCAGCACATTTTCATTCTATAATTGAAGATCTACCAGTGGAACATCTAGCAAGACTATATATTAATGAAGTTGCGAGACTTCATTGAGTACCCCTATCGATTGTTTCAGATCGTGATCCCCGTTTTACTTCAAGATTCTGGAAAAGTCTTCAGAAATACATGGATACCAAACTTCATTTGAGAACTTCCTATCACCCTTGGACAGATGGACAATTAGAATGAACTATTCAAACCTAATAAGACATGTCGAGATCTTTCTCACATGACTTTCAGGGTATGTGGGATCAATATTTACCCTTGGTAGAATTTTCCTATAACAATAGCTTCCATTCGAGTATTCATATGGAACCATATGAAGCGTTATATGGGAAGAGATGTCGCACAACAACCTGTTGGGATGAAGTGGGTGAAAGAAAACTTGTAGGTCCAGAACTGGTGGAGGAAACGATGGAAAAGGTGAATGTAATACAAAATCACATCAAAGCTACTCAAAGTAGGAAGAAGAGCTATGCCGATAATCGAAGGAAGGATTTGGAATTTCAAGTCGGTGATCATTTTTTCTTGAAGGTATACCAATGGAAGGGAGTCATACGTTTGGGTAAGAAAGGTAAATTAAGTCCCAGGTACATCGGACCTTTTGAAATTCTAGAATGAATTGGGGATGTAGCTTACCGATTGGTAATGCCGCCAAGTCTTTCCAAAGTTCACGATGTGTTCCATGTATCTCTATTGAGGAGATACATGCCTGAACCAACGCATGTACTCACCTATGAGGAATTAGAACTGGATCCCGACCTGTCTTATTGCAAAGATCCTGTCAGGATTCTTGATACGAGAGAACAAGTACTGAGAAACTGGACGATGCATCTGGTAAAAGTTTTGTGGAGAAACCATAAGATGGAAGAGAAAACGTGGGAACCCGAGGAACTTATGATGAAGAACCACCCGAGTCTTTTCATGCGATAATATTCTTGAAATTTCTAAGAAGAAATTATTAGAAGGAGGGGAGAATGTAACACCCCAAGCTTCGACAGTATGCTTCTCTTTGAATAATGTTATAGCGTGTCTTGTACGCAACACCGAGTTCTAACACACCCCAACTAATCATACTAGCCGTTATGAATAGTAATAACTAATTTTTGAAATTATATATATTTTATATTTCAAAATGGAATTCATTTTTGGATTCGTAATATTGAATTTAGTATAAGGCGAAATTTTGGTACTTTTCGGATAACTTTAATATTTTGATGAATAGTGAAAATTACTAAATTGTAATTAAAAACAACTTTTTTAATCGAAATAATTTATATTGATAAATTATGAATTTGAGTGGTTTTAAAGTATACATAGATTATATTTTTACCATTTAATACAATGTTGGTCATTGGACATAATTTCACAATTAAACCGAACATAAACAAGTATCAATCTTTTGACAGTTATTATATCTTAAAAACACGCTTTTTGTTTTGACAGCGAGAATTAATTTTAAATTAATTTATGCCACTTATATGATTTGAATTTGAAAAAATGAATTCCATATTTGGAATCAGGATGTTCAAATTGTGTAAATATGTATCTTTTATTTTTAGACATTTTGAATAATTAATTCGATAAATATTTTATTTACCATGGTTAAAAGGTAAATCCGGTAAATAAGGGTTAATAAAATAATATTATAATAATACAAAATTACCCTAAAACATGTCCAAACCTTATTGGTTGATACATGTTCTACCATAGGCATCTTTGGGTCGATTTTGGGACCCCATGGTGCCACTTGTAAGTGATAGGGACACTTTATTTTAATTAAGTTTAAAATGATTACAAAAATGACACAAGCATATATTTTTTAGAAAAACAATTTTTACATAAGGTTATATGTGTTGGATTTTAGACTATAAATATTCATTAGAAATATAAAAGTATTTACTACATAATTGTATTTTATTTATAATTTTTAGACATTAAATAATTTAATTTATTTATGACACAATGAGGATGCAGTAATTACCATAATAGTGAAAAATTAAAATAATTGATATTATAAATACCCAAATAAATATAATTTCATACTTTTTATGAAT
This sequence comes from Viscum album, assembly GCA_963277665.1. Classification (NCBI taxonomy): domain Eukaryota; kingdom Viridiplantae; phylum Streptophyta; class Magnoliopsida; order Santalales; family Viscaceae; genus Viscum; species Viscum album. Next base: position 1,330,165,325 of record OY728165.1, on the reverse strand, counting down.
TAAACTAATTTTATAGGATAATATTACATATTAGGATTGATTTAATTGACTTTTTTCGAAGTAATCATTCTGTTATAAGTTTCAAAAAAATCAACTATTAAATAGTGTCAAAATTGACATAAATGAGTTTTTAAAACAAATATTATATTATTAATTGATATTAAATTCCTAAAAATCTATGTTTTGTCCAAGAGACTTATATCATGATAGGTGTATAATTAATGAACCACTTTGGGGTCTCTTGGATGTATATAGTATGTTTTTTAACTATATAATATAAAAATACAAAGTGATATGGTAAATGTCAAACTAATTAACTAAGAGTTAAAACTAAAAGATAAGGTTAATATATTAACCCAAAACTGTCTAAATTAAATTGGTTGATTGGTTTTCGACCTATACCAACCTTAACATTTTAATAATAAACTTTGGAGTCATTTGAAACCGAATATAAATTTATTATAATTTAATATTTCTAGCTTTTCCAAAGGTGCCCCTCACTCCTCTTATAAAAGGGAACTCCACCTTCTCATTACTTAACACCATAAAAGCATTTTGGTTCGGCAAAAATCTTTCCAAATACTCTCTCAACATCCCTAAATACAAGATAGAGGCCTTTCTTTAGTCATAAATCCAACCTAATAGCCCTTTTGATCAAATCAAAAGGAAGAATCCGAAGAAGAGGTAATGATTTCACCACCCTTTTCCAAGTTCCTTTCTTCTTCCACTTCTTCCATCTTTTTTATTACCATTCTAAAATAATAACTCCAGTATCTTATATGTACTGTGATGTTATTATAAATATGGTACAACCATATTCATTATTCTATCCATCCTTTGAATAACATGTCACCAAACGTGCGTACGTACGGCTTACAGTCTCCATGTCGTGGTATAATTGTTATTCAATAAATTATTATTTGGATGGGTATAATAATGATGTTTAACTCATGTAAATAATAAATATAACATTATAATGAATCTTTATATATGTTATACCATCCAATTATATATTATTTTAATATAAAAATAATGATATTGTGGCTCGTGCGTACGTACGGCCTACCATCCCCACGAACGCGATGAGATTCATTCTCCATCGTATCCATTCAAGTATAATTATTATTTGATGATTAATAATAGTATCTAAGGACTTGATATCATTCTGTATAATATTAATATACAACCTATCCATTACAAACATGGCTTACGTAACAAAACATATAAAATAAAATGAGTAAGTTAACACCCGAATCAACAATAATACTAAGATATTATTAACAAAGCAATGTTAAAAGATCATATATGATACCATATTAATGTATATGATTATTTTATAATTTAATAACCATTATTTAACCATTATACAGGAGGTTAACCTACCCCAACCAAGGAAAAGTACAAGGTAAGTGTTTATTTTTCAATCTCTTCATTATTCGAGGTTTTTTATAAGTAATAATCTACTGGGATCTCTTTATCATCCACATCCATGTTTCTTAAAAATGCATTTCAAAACATATTTAATATTTAAAATAATATGGGTTAAAGTAATTTATACCCTTTTTTTACTTTTTATAAGTGTTTTGTAAACTAATCTTTCCGTCGTTTTCCAAACAAGGTGTTTTTTATCCATTTCGACAGAATTAAGGTAAGAATGTTTTTTTAACATATATGGCGTGTGTAGCTATTTTCCGCCATTATAAAATCATCGAATCTTCCCTTACAAGATTATAAGAATATTTTCAAAGAAAATGTTTTATTTTATAAATATATAACACTTAAATTATTTCAAAATAGAAAGAGATATTTCTCTAAAAAGAGTTTTGATTTCATCTATGTCAATATCCTTTGATGGATTTTATGCTTATTTGAAGTTGATTTATTATGATACAAAACTTCTATATTTTATTGAATGTTTTGTGATATGTTTGACTGTGGATGTGCTATTTTTATACCATTCATGGTTTATGGTGAAAGTATTGACATTACGTATGCTAGTTTTAATACGAATGTGTATGTTATGTTTAAACCTTTTCATATGGGAATGCATTGGACTTAATATGTGATGGGTTGATCCCGCTATAGCTCCTCGATGCATCAGTAGGTCTCATGAGACAAACTAGTATCTTGGCACAAGGCCTTTACAAAATCTTATTTATAGTCTTGGAACGAGGCCTTGGCTATGTGGTTATGATAGTCTGGAATTATACATTCCATCATTATGAAAGTTGTTATTATTATTTCATGTGATTATTCAATTAGTAGAATATCCATGTGAATAAGTGAATGGAATTATTTCATTTTAATTTTGACATACTATGTTGGTGTTCAAGTTTAAAAGGCTTTTGTTTTAGTTATACATTGCCTTAAATGTTTATTCTTATTTATGAATGTTTCCTCTATATTGTTATCCTTACTGGGCATTTGTGCTCACCCCTTTTCTATGTTTTATTTTTCCAAGGATGTGAAGAAGTAATTTATGAATGACCTGCTGGGATAGTGTGAGGGGATAAAAGTGTGGACTATGGAGACTATGTTGTTGTAGTTTTCATTTTATGATGTAATTTAAACCTTATGAATATATCTAGTGTTTCCAAGGCTACTAAACCAATCGGTCTTTCGAGATTTGATCTTTCTTGTGATCATGCCAATGTTATGTAATAATGCACCGACTCTAGGAAACTGGGGTCGGGGCGTTACAACTATTGGAATTAAATAATTAAATTGATAAATATAAATTAATTTTGTTATAAAATTTGTAGAAATTATATATTTATAATATTATGTTGGTATTTTTCAAGATTTTATCATCCTCTAAAATATGGGAATGTTTATGTGATGCTTTCACACTTATATATTTATTTCATCCTCTCATTGACCTTTTTGATACAAATAATGTCATCAATGTTTTCTACTATTTAGGATGAAAAAAATTAATTTAAAAGGATAATTAAAAAATAAATGGATCATGGCTGATATGATAAAATATATTTCTTTCAAATGGATGGATATAATATTTTTATGAATATATAATAATTTAATGAAATATTTTAAAATACAAAATATAAAGTTTGATTTTTGAAACTATTTAATAAATTTGATTTTATATTCTTCAATATAATAATAGATTTAAAATATATACTTATAACACATCCATAATATGTTATAATTAGCTATTAAATTCATGTGACCCAATACGTAACCCAAACAATATAAATTTCAGCGTATTTAAAATCAATATGTTTATTTTTCTATAGAATGAACATACACAATGTAGATGTTGTGTATGAATTTAATGTACTAATTTACAATAGAACAAATAAAATATTTAAAAAAATTAAAATAATATAGGACTATGTTCATTCCTAAAATGAAAATAAATTTTCTTGTATAATAAATATATAACATGTTAATAATAAATTCCATTGTTTAAAAAAGCCAAAATATCATCCTAATATAGTTCGGATATAATTATTTCATAAATTATATTATTTTTATAAAATAATATTTTTAAATAAGTAAAAATTAATTTTATAATTTAGTCACAATAAAAAATAAAAACCATTTTCCATGAAAAAAAATTCTAAATGCTTAAAATGATTTTTTTAAAAATTAAGTTCTTATTTTCTAATAAATAATCATGAAATTTTTATTGAGTATATACTATATATATATATCATATTTTTATTACTTTTAATCATACAATCCAATTCAGTGGGATGTTTATAAAGTTCATAATTAAATATTAATATTTCACTACCGTTAAAGCTTATATTTTGTATCCTGTATGAAATTGAACATAGTAAAATTTTTTAAAAAAAAATTCATGGTATTTATATAACGGGTAGAATATAGGGATATTTATTTATTTAAAAAGAATAAAAACAACATTCAAATACCTCTAATATGTTTTTTCTATTTGGATATTACAAATCATAGACGAATACACTGCAAATCATTCCTCCAAATTATATTTTTCAAGTTTATCATTTTTCATATTTTTTACGATTTATGTTTATATAGTTTTCATAATTGAGTGATCCATATCACATTTTATTTATATTAAACTATTATAAATCATTCATAGAAAAAACCAAGTTTAACATTTTAGATATTAATTTTATTAAACCAAACTCAAACTAAATATTTAGAGAAAACTATTGCATTATAGAGTGGTTTACATCAGTTTTTGATTATAATAATAGCAATTGATATTTTTATTGAATTAAAATGATCCAATACACAAGGGGGTAAGAATACTTCTTGAAATCCAATTGACCTAGGATTGAATCTGGGAAGGGATGAACTTTCATGTTACTATATAAGTGCTGTAGCGGGGCACTGTTGCAGTGGTGGAACTGCAGCGATGGAGGCATTAGAGCAGGAATTATAGATATGGAGGAACTCTAGAAGTTTTTATTGAATAATGTGTATTGTATCATTACTAACCTCCAAAGAGACCATTGGGAAAAACTGAGCATTCAAGCCTTGTATTCAGGCCACATTGCCTTGGGAATTCGGGAAATGTAATGGGTCTCCCTCTACCCAGATAAAAGGAGGTCAATGATTTAATAATAAAATGATCCTTTGTCCACAACCTTATAAAAACCATAGTTGTATTGAATGATTAATATCAAATTATAAATAAAAAATTATAAATCATTCAAATACACCCAATCCAATTTTGAAACATTAATTATTAATTATTTAAAAAATTCTAAGGAAAACACTAGATTGAAAACAGAGGGTAAATACCACTAAATTTTCCACTGTATGACATATTCAATTTCAACTATAAAAATTAAAATATTTTATTAATCATATGTAATTTTGTTGTCAAAAAAATGTGGATAGTTGTTAAGACAATTTTATTACATGATCATAAAAAATTATTATCAGATGACTTCATTAATGAAACTTTGTTATCATTTTATAGATCCTTTCACATATAACATATATTTCTCAATTAGTGATTTGGTATATTGATCACTGTTAGAATGAAGTGACTTAAATAAATAAAATTAAATCAAATAAATAAATAAATGTTCATTATCTGGCTATTATATCAATCCCCATTCATTTAAACATAGTGACTTAGTTATGGGTTTAATAATAAAATATAATTATTATCTAAAAACACTATAAAAATATGTATTTTATTATCATGGATGGTTATATGATGAATTTTAATATTACCATGTCATTGTGGTTGTTATAAATCTATCAAATTGTGTTCTTATATTCACTACATATCTAATTATATCATTTTTTAATCGATTGAGAAATTTTTTGAATTTAAGAACAAAATTATTTACACAAAAAGAAAATGTACTTATTTCTATTGATTCATCATTAATTAGTAAGCCCAATATTGGATATATATATATATATGTGTGTGTGTGTGTGTGTGTTTGTGTCTTAATATTATTAATGCATATGTCACGACCCGTCCCCCAAGGCCCGTATTGTGACTACACCAAGCCTTCCATCCATAGTCCAGGGGCTAGAGACTAGCACTAAAGGTGTAAATCCATACACTGGGAAATCATTGCCTTTATAACTATAAAAAAACACATCAGAGTACAGAACCATAAGCAAAACACAAAGTAAAAATGTATACAAAAGAAGTGCTGAAAAGTAAAAGGGGTCGGAAATACAAGCCCAATAGGAAAGTACAAGTACAATTGAAAACAAGAACAACTGAAGAAAAGTAAAGTAGCTACTGGGTTGTCCTCCAGTGTTACTACATGAAGGGTAGGTACATATGACCTCCTCAGTGTACCGTCCGTACGTCTCCTCTGTGTACCATCACACTGAGTGGTCCACCTTCGGGTACCGTCCAGTCCTGCTACTCTCTGCCTTAGTTAGCATTGTCTGTCTCCTGCAACCAACACAACGAGCTTCGAGCATAGGCCGTTCTGGGGTGAGTATAAATATACTAAGTAGGGACCCTGATACCCTCATGGTCTCGAAAAATCCATCAAGTATAATCCACAAAGTATGAATTCAACAAATAACCATTACATAGGTATATGACCATAGATATACCTATGATATCTACTAACCCATCTCAATCATGAAGAAAACACAAAAGTCATTGACTCAGCTCCTACCAGGATTTTAATTATCGAAACCACAGCTGGTGGCATAGTCCGCCTCTATCGAGTATAGTGGGCCTACCGTGTCACATAGAGGCGCTTCCCACTAAAATTGGACTGCTGAGGTACTCCTCCTGTCGAGTATCATGGGTGTGATGCGCTCACACAGAGGAGCTCCCCACCATAGGTCTGATGCGCTTACACAGAGGCGCTCCCCCTCGTAGTCTGTAGAGGTACTCCTATTCTCGAGTGTCGTTGTTCTTTCGTGCTCACACAGAGGCTCTCCCCACCATGGGTCTACCATGTCACACAGAGGCTCTCTCTACTGGGCTAGTCGATTCACTCCGAGACGAATCGATCAAGCTGTCATCAAGTCCCAGCCTACTAATGGGTCTCCGTACTCTGTCTGCTCGCCTCTGGAAGGATACGATCCACGAGCTGCTGTTTTATACTCCAACTTTCATGAAGTGTCATGAAAAAAGTATCTCAGAGGTATGCTATGTCATAAGGGTCTTAACGCAATAGACAACACATCAATCGGACGCCTGGTCTATTAGTTATTAACCTTTTTGTCTTGGGGCCCCGGTTGGATTCATGTATGATCCAACCTGACCGTATCTCAAATATACCCCGATCTTTAGTGGGGTTTTCTCAACGGTACGGCTTCACTCCAAGAATACCGGCACCACTGACAGTTCGTCAAACAGATGTCTGATGCCAAATATATGGCCCAAGAAGGTAAACGGTCAGTAGTGGGCCTGGGCCTGGTCCGACCCGGTCGGACTGACTCGACCGAACCCAGACTGGGCCAACCTGGTCTCAGTCGTCCTGGTCAGACCCACTGGGTCTGACCCAGCCCACTGTGCGGGTCATCCCTCTAGGTTTGGCCTGGTCTGCTAGGCCCGGCCCAGGGTACTGCAAGGGCGGTTCGGCCCGGAGGTAACCATGTAGGGGGCTCAGCCCAAAGGTCGGGGTCGGTTTGGCCAGTGCGGCAAGGGGCGTGGCTCGGGTGACTCAGCCTGGGAGGTCGGGCCTATTAGGAGTCCAGTGGGAAGGCATCACGGAGCGCAGGGAGGCGTCGGGCAGAGCGCACGGGGCGCTGGCAGGTTGGCTGGATGCTGGGCAGGCCACAGGTGCACCGGGTAGGGCGTGACAGAGGCCGAGTGGCCACTAGGGCACTTGCAGGGCACCGGGCAGGCTGTGGGGGCGCTGGCAGGGCCCTGGGCAGGCGCGTGGACACCGGTAGGGTACCAGGTAGGGCGTGGGGGCACCGTGCGTAGTAGGGTCGCATGCTGAGTAGGGTGCAGGGAGGCTGCGAGAGGCGGGTCGGGTGCCACTCGGGCTAGAAGGGTTCAGCTGGAAGCATTGGTGCACCATGGGGGCGGCGCGATTCGCGAAGTCCGTGGGTAGCGCGACATTCATTATTGCCACCTTCATCGTCGTTACCACATCACCATGTTGTAGAATGCCACAAGAAGGGAGAAAACGTTGGAGGATGTCGGGCCATGTTAGGTCGGCACGCACCCTCCGCGTTTTGTAAGGTATCATTTGGCTCATCATGAGTAGAAGATGATCAATAAAATTCATCCTCAACAATCCCTTATTTTAATTTAGAGAAGGTATGGAAAAGGTACAACTTCAACAAGTAATAAACCCCCTACCTCTTATTCGTCGCTCGTTGGTGGAGTCGCAGAAGGAAGACGATGAAGATCGTCATTCGTCGCGTCTTCCGCACATCCCCAATTCTGAGCTGCGTTGGTTCATTACAGACATTGAGGAGGGTTGGATTCGAGGAAGGAAGTTAAAGAAGAAATAGTCGCTGGCGTACTTTGCATTCTTCATTGGGATATTTTCTCCCTTCTCCCAAATCCCCCCAAAATAGAATGCCAACCAAAATAGTAATATTAGGTTGTCTATTAATTTACTGTTGCCATGTAATTCAAATGAAGAATTAAATTACATAGCCTCCCCTTAAATAAACCACAAGAGTTGGCACAATTAATTAAAAGGGAAAGGTGGCACCAATTAATGGTAGATAAGTTTAAGGGACTCCCCCCACATTAATGAGGGGAGTTGGGAGATTTTCCACCCTCCTAATAATTGGGGGGTTTTAGACTCGTGTGGTCCCCACGTCGTAACCTCTCACAGGAGGTTATGTTCGGGTGGGCCCCACCACCATAACCACTCATGGGATGTTAGGGTCTGGCGGTCCCACCTCTCAATCCCATGTGGAGGTTTTTACCAATAATAACACCCATGGAAACTTAAAATAAAATAAGGTGTTGTACACTTTATTTTATTATTTTTTATAAAAAGCAAAAAACCAACTTTTATTCTCGAACATCTACCGTCGAGGTGAACGTCTTCTTAAATGAATATCGGTGCGTCAATTTCGAAGGTACCCTTGGATTTTAGTTCTGAGCACCTGTTCAAAAGTTATAAAATCCTGCTCGTACGTTTACTGAATGTACCCGAACAATACATCAAAAATTGATTCTGGGAACATCGGGCCTCGGAATCAAGCGCAGTTAGTTTTTTCATAATTTTAAATATCTCCTATATTAAAAAAATCCAAAGGATTTCTAGGTCTTTACATTCTCCCCATCACAAGGATTTACATCCCCGTAAGCTACAACTCGAACTAATGGAACAAATGAGGGTACTGAGCACGCATCTAATCCTCCTGCTCCCATGTGCTCTCCTGGAGGTTCTCGTGCTGCAAGAAAACGTGCACTTGAGGTATTGACCATCCACGTAGACCCTACTCCTATCGATCCTCAATCTCCACTGGAACTGTCATAAAAGTCACACCATCGTCGATGTCTAGCTCTCCATGGTTGATGATGTGGGAAGGGTTGTTTACGTATCTCCTCAACTGAGATATAGGGAAGACATCGTGCACGCGGTGCAACTGAGGTGGAAGAGATAAATGATAAGACACCTTACCTACTCTGTTGAGGACCTGGAATGGTCCGATGAATCTCGGCGATAACTTTACACCTCATCCAAATCTCTGTAGACCTCATCAAGGTGAGACCCGTAGAAATATGTGGTCTCCATCCTCGAACTCCAGAGGTATTTGTCTCTTGTCAGCATATGACTTATGCCTTCTCTGTGCAGTCTTCATTCGCTCCTGGATGATTTGCACCTTCTCCGTGGTAGCTCGTACCATCTCTGGACTCCCTAGTGCTGACTCCACAAGGTCAGTCCAACATAAGGGTGATCTGCAAGGTCGCCCTTACAAGGTCTCAAAATACACCATCCCTATGGCGGAGTGATAGCTTTTGTTGTAAGAAAACTCCACCAAAGGAAAGTAATCCTCCCAACAGTGATCAATGTCAAGGACAAATGCACATAGCATGTCCTCTAGGGTCTGATTGGTCTGCTTAGTCTGACCATCCGTTTGAGGATGGAAGGCGGTTCTCAAGCGAAGCTGTGTCCCGAAAGCTTCCTACCTCCCCTTCCATAGCTAGGAAGTAAATCATGTGTCATGATCAGAGACAACCGTTGATTTTATACCATGTAAACGCACAATATCCTGCACATAGAGGAGTCATAAACTCTCTACTGAACCCTGCTCTCTGATCGGTAGGAAGTGGGCCGACTTTGTGAGTCGGTCGACAATCACCCATATCGAATTGTGACCCCTGGATGTAGGTAGAAGACCCGTCATGAAGTCCATGGATATCCCATCCCACTTTCAATCTGGGGCCTCTAAGGGCTCAACCAAGCCTGCTGGTACCTGGTGCTCTGCCTTCACTTACTGTCAAGTGAGGCACCATGAGACAAACTCTACTACTACCTTCTTGACACCTGGCTACCACTACTGTCATCGACGGTCCTGGTACATCTTTGCCACTCCTGGATGTACCTGTAACAACCCAGGTAAATAAAGAATATGACATTTTTATATTTATTAATATTTTTGAATAAAATGTTAATATTACCTTAATGGATATTCTATGTTCTATGGCGTACCCAATATGTAACAATGAGTTTCTTTGAAATCTTATGATGCACACTAAAAATACAATAATATTATTTTAAGTGGTACTTAACGCTTAGCAATTGTAATGGTGGGAATGAACATAACTAACTAGAAAATGATTATATATGTTTGTTAAATATTTTTACATTTACCTAATAAATTTTAGAGGCTTAAAATGCTAATTAATCCAATTTAAGCATAAATATTCCAATATTCTTTAAACGATCGATTAACCGCCTTTTGATGGAGAATCCTTTTTAAATCCACCTTTTGAAAATTTCATATGTTATATTTGAAAAAATATTATCCTTCTTTATAATTGGGACATCAAAATTCACTTTGTGTATAATTTTTGTTATTTTTCTGATAAAGTTCATTTTTTATGAATAGTGAAAAATGATGTATTTTAATTCAAAACCTCCTTTTAATTTAATTTAAATATATGGTTAAATTATATTTTTAATTATTTTTAATGTTTAATTATAATAGATTTTTACAATTTAATTCAGTGGGGGTCATTGGAATTAATTTCACTTTGAAATTGGATACAAACAAATGTCAATCTTTTGACTGATATTGTTTCTTAAAAACAAGCAATTTGTTTTGACAGTGGGAATTAATTATAAAATTAATAAATGAAACTTCAATGTTTTGAATTTTTCAAAATGGACATAATTTTTTAATTTGTAATATCAAATTTACTTTGGTTAAATGATTAGTATTTTTTGACAAATGTTTATTTTTAATGAATAGTTAAAAATACTGCATTTTACTTCAAAAATACTTTCTCATCTAATAAAATTATATAGTAATATTGTCTTTTTAATAGGTTTTAAAGTGTAATTTAATTATGTTTTTATCACTTATTAAAATTTTGTTCATTGGATGTAATTTCACTTTTCAATTAGATGTATAAACAACTCAATCTTTTGAAACAATTTACTTCTTAAAAACTCATCATTGGTTGTGACAACAGGGAATTAGTTTTAAATTAATTATTGAAATTTCTGTGTTTGGAAATTGGTAAAATGGATTCAATATTTGGAATCAAAAGTTCCAAATTATGTAATTAAGACTCTTTTGTTTTTGGACATTTTGAATATTAACGACGGTAATTATCTTTAATTATCGTGATTAATTAGTAATTTGGAAGTTAAGGGTAATAATATAATATCATAATAAAATAAGATGACCACAAAATGTGTCCAAATCCTCTTTTTTGAGTCATGCCCGACCATGGGAAGCTTTTTACCAAACATGAGGGACCATAGAGTCACATGGGTGTGACAGTGACATTTATGACATTATATTTTAAAAAGAATAAAAATATAACAATGGTTTGTATATCCTAAGTAATAAAATTTTAATTTTTTTTTTCAGAAATGATATCTTAGACTATAAATAGTAAATTGAAATATAAAAATATTTCCTATATCATGGTATTTTTTTTATATTTTTTAGACATTAAATAAATAATTTTATTTATGGTACAATGATGATGCTGTGATTACCTCATTAATGAACGATTTCAATAAAATGAAAAGATAAGGTAAAATATAAGACTTACACTTGTCTAAAAAATATTGTATGGATGTATTTTTAACTCGTATCACCTTATCCTCGAAATATATCTTTTTGGGACCTTTAAAATCCGAAAACCATTTTATAATATAGTAACATTTCAAGACTTTCCAAAAGTGACCCTCCTCCCTCTTATAAAAGGCCCCCACCTCTAACCCCATACCCACATATCTAAATCCCTTGGCTCATCGAAAATATACTCATATTATCTATCTTCATCACTCTCTTAATCCTATAAGTCTTAATTTGGGAATAAGTATTCCCAAGGAATCATTTGGCTCAAATCAAAAAGAGTTACCTGATTTAGTGGTAATGTCTTATATCGAGTTTCTTTCTTTTATTTTCCTTCTTCACTCACCACTACCTTCTTATTATTTGATCACATAATAAGACCAGTATCCCTAATATACTAGTATTTTTTTATAATAAGTATTCTACCTAAACTTACACACACCTCCGTCTAATGGTTTAAGAACATACTGTTTCTGTGGGTGGGGAATTACTACCTCATGAAATGATGATTGGTCAATCTTATTTTAACACCTCTCGTGGTAGCCATTATTGTGGAACTATATTTATATATGATATATACTATATTTATTTCCCTTAAATGATTCTAATTTTTATATTTAAAATATACCTTTATGCTTTGCATGTTGTGCAAATGTGATAATTTCATATGAGGAAGTGTGGACAACCGCCCCCTCAAGTGACGTGACTCGTTCATGCCATAAATGGAATTTATAAATAATGTAATTAATGAACTTATTTTACCTTTATAACATATATATTATACTGGAATTATAATATATCTATGTCTCATTTAGTTTTAAAGTCCACCAATATGAAAGAAATGAATGTAGTGTTCATGCGTACGTACGACCTAACGTCTCCAGGAACGTTACATTTAATTTCATATCTCCAAACAATATATAATTTTATAAAATACATATATACTTGATATATATTATATTTAAATCTTGAAAACCATTCCGAATATGATGTACTTATAACTACATGGAAAATTCTCTTCAAAGAAGTTCATTGTTGACTCACTTACCGAACATCGACAAAACATATGATATGAACTAAAATAATTAACTAATTATTATAACATGATTATATGTGATACGAATTGAATAATAAACTATAAATGAATTCATTAAGAAATTATAAATTGAACAAACTTTTTTATTCAGGAATATAACGAAACAAACAAGACAAGTCAGACTTGAGGTAAGGGGATTTCTTATCTCACTTTTAATTCCATGAGATTTACATTGTTCACCAATTATATATTTCATGTGGTGTATTGTGAACTGAAATTTGATATATATAATCATTATTATATTTATATTAATGGTATTGTGTGATTCATTTAGTTTTTATTATCTTTTGGGCATACGACTTGATTGATTACAACGTGGTAAGGGGTTTTTATCTCACTTTTTATTCTCGTGAGATTCATGCTATATTTTCCACTATCTCCTTTGAGTTGTGTTTGTAATAACCATTATTCTACTCTTGGTGTAATATAATTTCGTTTATGGGAATTTACATTAACGTTGTATTGACATTCTGTCATGGGGTGTACTTTTTGGAAGTTACCCAAATCGGTAAGGGAACCTTTCACCCTCCTCTTTTTAAAAGACTTCCTTTTGTTAGGTCTTTTAATTTACATCTTCTTATGTTGGGATATGTTCTTATGTATTTTTATTGTTTTAATTTTACGTACATGTGGTGAGATACCATTTTTATCTCTCATCAACTAATTTTTTCAATTTTAAAGTGACACTATTAGGCTGTCGAATTTTTGTAAGGGAACTTCTTAACCCAATTTAAATTCATTGGGGTAAACCTCTACTTATATATTATGTCATAATATGAATATGTGTGGATGAACTCTGATTGTTTCACACATAATATCAACTTATATTGGATGTATTTATATTTGTCACACATAATTATGTAATTGGTTTATCCTTAATCTAAGGATATTGTCTTTGTACGGGACTTCGTCTCAATATCCTTTCATTAAGGAATATTTCGATTTCTACACGACATTATTTTATATGGCGTATAAAAACCTTTTGAATTTTCATTTAATTCATAAGGAATCTTTTTACATGAATCATTTTACTAAACGATAAAGGGAATGTTTATTTGTCTTACGTATGCGACGACAACGACCTCTCTGCCGCCGTCGCCATTATTTGAGTTTCGGCTTCCTCTAGAAGCCATAAATTTTTTTAAATGAAAAATAAATATCATGTTTTCCTTTTATTTTATTTTGGAATTGAAAATGGTTTTGATAATTTTTGGATTATATCAATGTGTTGTATTAATATACTTTGATTGAAATGTGGAAATGTTATGTTTCTTTTATGCATGTTTTATGTGATACGACTGTGTTATGGTTCTTGGGAATTGTTTATAAAGTTGGGTGGTTCCGTGGAAAACTAAGTGTGGGTGAGCTTGAGATAGCTCTCCAAAGGCTAAGCTTTCTCCAAAGAGATTTGGGGAATATACTGTGATGGGTATTTCAAACGTAACCATGAGGGTTACTCCCTACGTAAGAATGTTACAAATGCCTCAAGTTACCTTTATGTATTATGATTTCTATGTGTATTTCACAAATCTTATGATTTCATGTGGTATGTTAAAAAGCTTATGTTATGTATATATTGATGATCAAATGTTTTATTCCTTGTTTTATAAACTTTAATGAGATTTTTATGGTCATCCCAAGTTTTTGAAATATTTTCCACAGGACTTAAAGATGAATAGGGTCAAGGATTGGATCATGGGAAGAAATGATATCTAAAACTTGGAACTAGACATGTTTATTTTTAAGAGTTTTTATTTTATGAAAAAAATGGAAACTGAGTAGAAGTGACCACTTTGTAATCTGTGGAGATGTAATAGTTATCTCCTAATTCTCTAAAACTATAATCCTAAAAATATCCTCATTGTGAATTATTCATTTAATTCAAGATTATGTAATTTTTTAAGGCCTGGACCTTATAGTTGGTATCAAAGGTTGGTTTAGATAACTTTAGATGTTAGGGTATTTTTTAAGAAGAAGTGAAAGTACTATAATGGTTAGGATTTTAGTAAGAGTCATAGCTGTTTTTATAAAGTGAACGAGTCTTTGATAACATGAATAAGTATATCTTATTATTTACCCTCATCATAAGATATTATATGATGATTCTACTGATATACTCACACTGACCTTTTTTGTTTTAGTAAATGGTTGGATCTAGCAGGCACCAAAGTAACAATGGATGTGAAGAAAACTGGAAAGGTTTAATGAACAAGAAATTGAATGATATGGGAGCTGCAATGGGAAATATTGTGGTTATTCTCAACCAACTATCTGTAGTAATGATTGACCACCTGAACCATAGTGATTTTTATAAGGCATCATATATTTGAGAAACAAATCCCGGTGGAAGCTCACGTAATAATCATAAAGGTAAGAATGTTCAAAAACCTATGTGTCAAGGATGTGGAAATAAACACATAGGAATATGTTTCAAAGGGAAAGAAATATGCTATTGATGTGGAAATGAAGGTCATAAAGCAAGAACAATCCAGGGAAAAAGGAAGCATCTAGTTGACTCTAGGAAAGGGAATGAAGTTCTTTCTGAAGGAACCATTGAATGTTTTAAATGTGGTGTACATGGTCATTATGAAAAAACATGTCCAACAAAAAAGTTTCTGGAATGGGATCACCAGGATTGTAAAAATATTTGTTTACCAATAACTAATTCCATTCTGATTGAGGATGAAGAAACTGACAATGACCAATGAAAGATATGGATTATTTTTAACATATGTTTTCAAATTATTGAGATCTTATTATATGACTCATGATTTCGTTTTTAGGAAATAATTATTTCAGAATAAGTTGGAAAGGAATGGTAAATGGATCATGAAGAATTTTGAATGAGTACGAAGTCAACATATAAGGGATTCAACAGTTATGGTAGATTTTAGGATGGTGAAATTCTTAAAAGTATTATGGCTCTTTTGATGATGGGATTACAATAGAAGACTTTTTATAGTATGTGTAACCCTGATGTTTGATATATGAAAATTTTATTAAATGAATAGTTATCTTGTCTTTTGTGGATGTAGTTATAAAGAACCATTTTGGTTTATATGATCCTTGAAGTTGAGGTAATTACAGGTTATTTCATTTTGGGATGCAAAATGAAATTTATTAGATAACCTTTGTGGTTATAATATGTTATGGTTATTTTTGATGAATTTATCTCTTCGTGGGAATGTCATAAAATTATGTAATTTTTGAAAAGGGACAACACACAAACCGTGTGACAACCAGTCGTGTCGGATGAAGCTACGTGAATCTAACCCACAACCAAAGTGTGACTGGTATTTATCGCCTACCACAGTGCTACGTGAAGTCCCTGGTTAGTTTGACTAATTCTTTTTAGTTAGATAATCTTATTAATCCGGAATATGTTGATTTTGGTAAATGATTATCATATAATGGAGGATATTTGATTAGGTTAATTACTTTTCAGTATGATACCTTAGAACTAACTGATGTTATTTGGAGATAAATGTTACGATTTACCTTGGAAGACTATGTCATTAAATACTTCAGAGATTTGGGTATCAATCCTAGTTTGTATTACTTTAATGAATTTTATGGATAGCTATTTATTTAATTGTATTTCATGAACATTGGGTTCTTTTTGATGAATTTTGGAGATTAAGAGTAGTATTTCTTTTTATAATGGATTATCCGTTTTGGGATTATCTGTTCTTCTACTAACAATTTTGGTTTTGGTAATGGTATAAAGTCATGGGAAATATATAGTTCATCGTTTGTGGATTAGGTGATTCTCAAGATGTTGATTATAGCGCTCTTAATGGGAACAAGTCATCCTAAATACACATCGTTTGGAGAAAATATGATTTTATGTTAGAAATCTAGTAAAAGATGAAAGTATACACGACATGTAAGTTTACTTATGTTTTAGTTAATCTCATAAATAAATTCCTCAATGAGAAGTAACTTAAAACAACAATGTTGTCTATTAAATTTTCCTACTGGGGAATCAAATACTATTTAACCCATCAGATGTTTGTGGATTTCATATTGTTTACATTTTAATGATCATGTTTTCTATCACTCTCCAACAGAACTTGACACTTAGTTTCTACTCCATATCCATGTTTTCATGGAATCCAAGTGTGTGTTTTCTTGGGTGACCTTTGTAATTTTCTTTCTTTTAATGTGATATTTTAATTTACTCCGTCTCTAATGTGGGACTTTCAATGAAGTTTCCGAGACCAATTTTAGAATTTAGAGGACACAATTCCCAAAAGGGGGGATGAATTTAACATCCCATGTAAATAATGAATGTGACATTTTCATATTTATTAATATTTGTGAAATAAATGTTAATATTATTTTAAAGTATATTCTATGTTCGATGGCGTACCCAATACGCAACAATGAGTATATTTGAAATCTTACATTTCACACTAATAATATAATAATATTATTTTAAATGATAGTTAATGCCTAGCCGTTGTAATGGCGAGAATGAACAGAACTAACTACAAAATGATTATATATGATTGTTAAATATTTTTACAGTTATCTAATAAATGTTAGAGTCTTAAAATGTGAATGAATCCAATTTTAAGCATAAATATTATAATATTATTTGAATGGTCGATTAACCGCCTTTTGATGGTGAACCCTTTTTAAATCCACTTTTTGAAAATTTATAAGTTATATTTGACAAAATAAAATCTTTCTTTAGAATCGGGACATCAAAATTTACTTTGTGTAAATTTTTTCTATTTTTCCGATAACGTTAATTTTTTTAATAGTGAAAAATGTTGTGTTTTAATTGAAAACCTCTTTTTAATATAATTTATTTATATGTTATATTATCTTTTTAATTGGTTTTATAGTGTAATTAGAATATATTTTTACCATTTAATTCAATGGTGGTCATTGGAATAAATTTAACTTTAAAATTGGACATAAACAAGTGTCAATCTTTTGATAGATATTGTTTCCTAAAAACACAGTATTTGTTTTGACAGCGGGAATTAATTATAAAATTAAATAATCAAACTAATTTGTTTTGAATTTGGTAAAATGGAAAACTTTTTTCAATTTGGAATATCAAATTTACTTAGCATAAATTTTTGGTATTTATATGAAAAATGTTCATTTTTAATGAATAGTGAAAAATACTACATTTTACTTCAAAACTACATTTTAATATAATTTAATTATATAGTTATATTGCCCTTTTAATTAGTTTTAATGTGTAATTGAATTAGGTTTTTTTCACTAAATAAAATTTTTTTTATTGGAAGTAATTTCACTTCTCAATTTGATGAAAAACAAGTCAATCTTTTGATAAACTTTACTTCTTAAAACCCCGTCTTTGGTTGTGACAATGAAAATTATTTTTAAATTAATTAATGCAATTTATATGTTTGGAATTTTGTAAAATGGATTTAATATATTAAATCAGAGGGTACAAATTATGTAATTAATACTTTTTTGTTTTTGGAGATTATGAATAGTAACAATGGTAATTATCATTAATTATCACGATTAATTAGTAATCAGGTATTTATGGGTAATAAAATAATATCATAATAATATAAAATGACCCCAAAATGTGTCTAAATCCTCTAGTTTGAGTCATGGACTACCATGGGAAGCTTTTTTACCAAACATTAGGGCCCATGGAGTCACATAGGTGTCATAGTGACATTTATGAGTTTATTTTTAAAAAAGAAGAGAAATATAAAAAAGGGTTGTATATCCAAAGTAAAATAATTTTAATTTGTATTATATAAATGATATATTAGTCTATAAATATTCATTGGAAATTTTATGAGATTTAACACATCATGGTATTTTATTTTATAATTTTTAGACATTAAATAAATAAATTTATTTTTTACACCATGATGATGCAGTGGTTACTTCATTAATGAATGATTTAAATAAAATGAGAAGATAAGGTAAAATCTAAGATTTACACTTGTAGAAAACCGATTGGATGGGTATATTTCGAACCATTATCACCTTATCCTTGAAATATGTCATTGTGGGACCTTAAAAATACGAAAACTATCTTATAATAAAGTAACATTTGAAGACTTTCCAAAAGTGACCATCCTACCCCGTATAAAAGGCCCCCAACTCTACCCCCTTATCCACAACTATCAAGCCCTTGGATCATATAAAATATGCTCATATTATCTATCCACATCCCTCTTTTACTTTTATAATCCTCACTTGGGGTTGAAGTCTTTCCAAGGAAGCCTTTGGCTCAAATCAAAAAGAGTTACCCGAGTTAGAGGTAATGTCTTCTCTCGAGTTTCTTTATTTTATTTTCCTTATTCACTCACCACTATCATCTTATTATTTGATCCCATAATAAAACCAGTATCCTCAATATACTAGTATGTGATTATGAAAATTATTCTACCTACACTTATACACACCTCCTTCCAATGGCTAAAGAACATACTGTTTCTGTGGATGGTGAATTACTATCTCACGAAACGATGATTATTCAATCTTTTTTAACACCTCTCATGGTGGCCATTATTATGGACCTATATATATATATGATATATATTATATTTATGTCCTCTAAATTCTTCTGGTTTTTATATTTAAAACATACCTTTATGCTTTCCATGTTGTGGAAATGCGATAATTTCATATGAGAAAGTGTGGACAATCGCCCCCTCAAGCGATGTGACTCATTAATGCCAAACATGGAATTTATAAATAATGAAATTAATGAAATTATGTTACCTGTATAACATATATATTATACTATAATTATAATATATATATATGTCTCATTTAGTTTTAAAGTCCATCAATATGAAAAAAAATGAATGTAGCGTTCATGCGTACGTACGACCTATTATCTCCATGAACGGTACATTTAATTTATTATATCCAAACAATATGGAATATTATTAAATACATATATACTAGATATATATGATATTTAAATCATGAACACCATTCTGGAGATTATGTACTTATAACTACATGGACAATTCTCTTCAAACAAGTTCATTGTTGACTCATGTACCGAACATCGACAAAACGTATGATATGAACTCACATAATAAACTAATTTTTACAACATGAAAATATGTGATATGAATTGAAAAATAAAATTTAAAGGAATTCCTTAAGCAATTATAAATTGATGAGAGTTAATTATTCAGGAATATGAAGAAACGAAAAAGACAAGTCGGACTTGAGGTAAAAGGATTTTTTTATCTCACTTTTAATTCTGTGAGATTTCCATTGTTTGCCAATTATTTATTTCATGTGGTGTATTGTGTACTGACATTTGATATATATTATCATGATTCTATTTATATTCACGGTATTCTGTGATTCATTTGGTTCTTATTATCTTTTGGTCATACGACATGATTGATTACAACAAGGTAAGGTGTTTCTATCTCACTTTTTATTCCCGTGAGATTCATTCTATATTTTCCAGTATATCCTTTGAGTGGTGTATGTAATTCCCATTATTATACTCGTTGTGTAATATAATTTTGTTTATGGGTATTTACATCAATTTTGTATAGTCCTTCTTTCATGGGGTGTACGTTTCAGAAGTTACACAAATATGTAAGGGAACCTTTCACCCTCCTCTTTTAAAAAGACATATTTTTGTTAGGTCTTTTAATTTACATATTCTTAAGTTGGGATAATCTCTTATATATCATTATTGCTGTAAATTTTATGTCCAAGTGATTAGATTCCCTTTTTATCTCTCATTAAATCATTTTCTGAATTTTATTGTGATGTCGTTAGGCTGTGGAATTTCTGTAAGGGAACATCTTAACCCAATTTCAATTCTTTGGGATAAACCTCTACTTATTGATTATATCATACTATGAATATGTTAGTATGAACTCTGATTATTTTCCACATAATATCCACTTATATTGGGTTTATTTATATTTGTCACACATAATTATGTAATTGATTTATCCTTAATCTAAGGATACCATCTTTGTACGAGACATCGTCTCAATCTCCTTTCATTAAGGCATCTTTTGATTTCTACATGACTTTATTTTATACGGTGTATAAAATCCTTTTGACTTTTAATTTCATTCAAAAGGAATATTTTTACACAAATAATTATAATAAACAAAAAATTAATGTTTATTTGTCTTACATATGTTGCGACAATGACTCTTCCACCGTCGTGACCATTATTTGAGTTTCGACTTCCTCTACAATCCATAACATTTTTTTAAAAGGAAAATAAATACCATGTTTTACTTTTATTTTATTTTGGTATTGAAAATTTTTTTGATAATTTTTTTGATTATATAAATGTGTTGAATTGTAATCTAGTGATTGAAATGTGGAAATGTTATGTTTCCTTTATGCATGTTTTATGTGATACGATTATGTTATTGTTCTTGGGAATTGTTTGTGACGTCGGGTGGTTCAGTGTTAAACTAAGGGTGCGTGAGCCTGAGATAGCTCTCCAATGCATTGGGTAATGCAAAAGAGTTAAATGATAAGGTTTCTCTGAAGATATTTAGGGAATATTCTGTGATGGGTATTCCAAACATAACCATGAGGGTTTCTCCCTACATAAGAATGTTCTGAATGCCTCAAGATACCTTTATTTCATATGAGTTTTATGTGTATTTCAAAAATCTTATGATTTCATGAGATATGTTAAAAATCTTATGTTATGTATATATTGATGATATAATGTTTTCTTGCCTTGATTTATAACCCTTACTGAGCTTTATATGCTCATCCCATGTTTTTGAAATGTTTTCCACATGACATAAAAGATGAATATGGTCAAGGATGGGATCACAGAATGACATGATATCAAAAACATCTAACTAGACATGTTTCTTTTTAATAGTTTTTATTTTATGAAAAAAATGGAAACTGATTAGAAGTGTCTACTTTGTAATCTTTTGAGATGTATTAATTATGACTTAATTCTCTAAAACTATAGTCCTGAAATGATCTTCAATGTGAATTATTCATTTAATTCAAGATTATGTAATGTTTTAAGGACGGGTCCTTATAGTACCGCTAAAGGGAATGTGTGGAACTCCTCAACACTTCCTATTGAAGGGCCACAAATACCATGGTACATCCTCTAAAGGGGATGACGTGCTCCCCACCTTTAGAGAATCCATCAGGTTAATTCCATGTGGATATCTGAGCACGTCGTGTCTCACAGTCAGAGTCTTCATGTTGTGCATACCTGACTCGATGAAAAAGTGGGGTAATGACTGTAAGAGACTGATGAAAGGTTGTTCAGTATTTATCCTCAAAGGATATATGTAAAGAAGCCTACTTCTCTGTTGCTTCTCCTAGTAGTTGTATACTAGTCCTCCTACTGAGTGCATCTGCAACCACGTTCCCTTTCCTAGGATTATAGACTATCTCAATGACATAGTACTAGAAGAAATCAAGAAAACATCGCTATCTTAGGTCCAGGTCCTTATTATAGAAGATATACTTGAGAATATTGTGATCTGAGTACGCGTTATAACATTTTCCCATCAGATAGTGTCGCCACATCTTAATGGTGAAGACCACTGGTGATAACGCCAGGTCATGGGTAGCATAGTTCTTCTCGTGTTGTCTCAGCTACTGAGAACCATAAGAAATCACTAATCTCTCCTACATCAGGACACACCCGAGTCTGATCCCTCATGAGTTGAAGTAGACTATGTACCCTATGACTTCCTCTGGAAGCCTCAAGATGGAGGCACTAGTCAGCCTCTTCCCGAGCTCCTGAAATCTATGCTAGAATCTCTCCGACCACACGAACGGTTTCCCCTTCTTCTTCAAGGCTGATAATGGTGCTACAACTCTGTAGAAGTCTGGAACGAACCTCTGGTAGTACCCTTCCATACCCAGGAAACTTTGTACCTCTATCACACTTCTGGGTGGCTCCCAAGAAAGTTCTTCCTCGATCATCGCTGGATCCACTGTGACTCCAGCCTCCAAGATGACATTTCCTAAGAAGTGAACCTACCGAATCAAAAATAAGATCTTGTTGAGCTTAAAATAAAGCTGGTTCTCTCAGAGTGTGTCTAGTACAACCTACAAATGGTAGGAATTCTACTCCTCAGTAGTCGAGTAGATCAAAAAGTCGCCAATGAAGATTATGACAAAGCGATCGAGGAATGGCTGGAAGATCCTGTTCATGAGTCCCATGAAAACTATTGGAGCATTGGTTACACCAAAGGGAATAACTAGGTACACATAGTTGTCGTACCAACTCCTGAAGGTCGTCTTCTACACATCTTCATCTCAAACTCTGAGCTGGTGATAGCTTGATCTAAGATCTATCTTCGAGAACCACTGATCTCCCATTAGATGATCAAAGAAATCATCAATCCACGGAAGTGGGTACTTATTCTTCTTGTTCACTTAGATCAAGATACAGTAGTTGATATAAATCCACAATCTCCCATCCTCCTTCTTGGTGAACAGAATCTGTGCTGCCTGGGGAGAAACACTGGTCCGGATGAATCTTTTCCCCTGCAAGTCCTCCAGTTGTACCCGCAGCTCACGAAGCTCATCGAGAGCCATCCGATATGCTGGTGTAGATATTGGTGTCATCCCAGCGTACATGCAAATGATGAAGTTGAACTTGCTGCGAGGAGGTAGCCCTGGAACATCGTCAGGGAAAACATCAGCGTACAGGTCCACCAATACAGGATAAGTCAGACTCTCCACATCAACTACTCTGAGGGTAAGGCAAGCCAACTGGTGAGTGATCGGATGCACCCACCTCCTAGTAAGTTAGTCCTATGCTGAAAATTCCACCTTCTGTCCTGTGAAGGTAAACCTGGTCCCATCCGTACGGACACAATACAATTTTCTCCTAATACAGTCAATCTGAGCATGGACTGCAGATAACCAGTCCGTACCCAAGATGATGTCATAAGGCCTCGATGCCGCTACTATAAGATCCCAGTTGATGTTTTCACATCCTAGAGTAAGCTCTCACTACCGGAACTAGTATGTAATCCTAAAATCAGCTCCAGTAAGAGTCTCTACCTATAAGGATCTAGACATCAGCTCTATCAGAATCTCCGAGCACCGAACGAGGGTAGTGGTAATGAAAGAGTGACTGGAACCTGTGTCTATAAGAACTGTAGCTAAGGTGGAATAGACACATATCATACCTCAAATCATCTTTGTAGAACCATGATCATAGGCCTCAGCTACCTGAAATGGAGATCTACCATGTCCACCCGCTCCCTATAGTCGGGGTGGACCTCCTAAAGGTGGTGGTGGTAACACCTCGTAATGTCATCCACCGCCAGCTGCACGTCCAGCTCTTCTACCACATCTGCATCCTCCCTGAAGACCGCCTCATTCGAACTTGTGCGTCTTCCTGAGAGGTCCCTCTACAGTCTTGAGATCATCTGAACGATAGGTCGAATAATCACGATCCATGTTACCCTGCTCTCCACATGAGTAACACTTCCTACTACAGGCATGCATGTCTCAGCTCTGTGGGCCCCGCACAACTGATCATGAGTCATGCAGTCGACCACCTATAGGTCGGGTTATCTTGGATCTCTACGACATATATCTACTGCAAGATGCATAAGACTCTGTTGCATGTATGCAAGGACCCAGAGGTTTCAAGAAAATTTATTTCTTAATTTCGTTGGAATTTTACAAGTCCGCAGTTTTTGACGGCGCCTAGTTCCAAGGCCCGGTGTGCCCGAAATCAATTTCTGAACTTTTTTTTGGGTACGTTTAGGAAACGTACATGCATGTTTTTCTTTCTTTTAAACCAGTTCTCGGAATTGAAATCCGAGGGCACTGATGAACTCGTAGCACTGGTAATTGCTTAATGATACCATTACTGTAGTTCCGTTTTATGCAGGTTTGAAGTTATATTTTGGAGTTTAATCTTAAATTAAATAAAAAATTGTGTTTCACAAAATTTTATTTTGAGTTGGTTATATCCTACAAGGGGGAGGTTTTGGTGGGGAAAATGCCCAAAAAACCTCCCATGAGAGGATATTTGTGATGTGGGGCCCACATGAACCCCTAACCTTTCAACACCCTTGAAACCCCCTTTTAACTCCCTTGCATTTAATTATCTGACAAATCGTATCATTTAATATGATGAGCCTATCCACCTCCCTCTCATTAAGTTTTCCCACTCAATTAATTAATATCTCTATAAATTAATTGGCACAACTATTCTTTATAAATTAGTTTGAATTGGTAGGAAATTATTTAAAATTGATGAAGGCTATTAGAATATTTTCATAGAAAATATTTTTGGTGGGGGAACCTCTGGAACATTTGTGGATCTTTGTTCTTCCTCATATAACATTGTTCTCTCTCAGCAAAAACACTCAACGACATGAAGAAAGACGTCCTCTTCAACAAAGAATGCCATTTCCACGAAGAATGACGAATTTCCCTCCATTCTTTTCTCCGCGATAAGAGAGGAGATGCCAATTCCTCTTCGGACGCACCCCGACATCCATGGAATCGACTTCTATTCACCGCAACAATTTTCTTCACGACGCCATCGTCTGTGGTGCTCGTCTTCCGTGGCTCGACGACGTGCAACGTCAATTATCGAGGTAGGTGGATTTTGTATATTTTATATGTGTGATCTATAGCCTCGATCATGGGAGTTAAATTGGTTGAATGATTATTTGAACCACTAACGCAGTGGGTATGGACTAAAGAACAAGTTCGGACCCATTGATGTATCTTTCTTGATGCGCGGAATGTTTGGCGATGACGAAATGGGACCGCAACGGCGATTTGGAGATTTTGCTGTGGAGTTCGGGTCCCAAGATTACTGCTGGCACAGAAGGAAGCTAAAATGGACCACCAGAAAGGCTCCGGTGACCCGCGAAAGACCGCTGAGGTGTGGATCGCTAGCGGGGTGGCACCGACGACCACAGGCGGAGGCCGACACTAGCCGACCACCTGGAGGCGGCGGTGCCCGAGCGCGCCGCTGGTGGAAGTCCTCCTCAGCGGTGGTGGAGATGATCGTGCGGCCGTGCAGGGTCTGGGAAGGCGTGGTTGTGCTAGCTAGTGCCGCCGGTTGCAACTAATGCCCCCCCCCGGCCGGGCTAGGTCGCGCCGACTGGGCCGGGCCGCACGGACCGGGCTGGGTCTGACAGGGCCCAAACCCCCATTTTCGGACCGTTTACGATTAAATGCCCATAACATGAGCTACTGACCTCCGATCGACACATCATAAGTTGCGTAGGAATCCTAGGATTGAGACGGTCGTTTTGATATATTATAATCATGGTTTTGGAAAATTTTGGTTATGTCAGGGTTGGTTTGAACCCGAAACCAATAGGGCCCTCAGAGCAGAAACACTTATAACTTGAGGACCGGATGTCTGATTGACGTTCAGTAAATTACATTAGATTCCTTATGATGATACATTTCTTTTTTCATATTCCACTTGAGGTTTGGATTCAGTTGGAGTACGGTCAGGTTGGTTTAGCTTAGAAACCAACCGGGCCCCTGGAACGGGAAATCCAATAACTATCAGACCGGACGTCCGTTTGACGAACCATCACCGGAGTTGTTAATATCATTGAGAAAAGGTTCCTTTGAGTGTAACCCATGGGATTTTGGGGTACAATTGAGATACAGTCGGGATTGTTCAGACACAAAAACAATTGGACCCCTGGGATAAAAAGGCTAATAACTCCCAAACCGGGCGTCTGATTGACATGTCGTCTGTTGCGTTGAGACCCATTTGACATGGTGGTCCTTTGTGATACTTCTTCATGAGTCTTAGTGACAATTTGAGTGTAGAAAAGTATCTCATGGAGTGGATCCTCCCAGAAATGAGCAGACAGAGTACGAAGACCTAGTAGCTGTAGACTTGACGACTGCTTAACCGATTCGACTCGGAGTGATTCGACTAGCCCAGTGGACAGAGCGCCCAGTTTGGCGGCAGACCCATGGCGGACAGAGCGCCTGGTTTGGCAGAAGAGCCATGGTACTCAATCGGAGGAGTACCTTTGACGACTATTAGTGGGAGGTCCCAGTTTGGAAGCAGAACCAGAGTGGAGGAGCACCCGGTTTGGCAGCAAACAAGCGGTACTCGACAGGAGGAGTACCTCAGCATTCTATGGTTAGTGAGTAGCACTTCGGAGTTGCAACAAGGCCACTATAGTCGACAGAGGAGTTCTCCAGCAGTTGTGGTTTTGATAATGAAAATACTGGTTTGAGATGAGTCAATGACCTTTGTGTTTTTCCTCATGATTGAGATGGGTTACTTGATAACCTTGGTATATGTATGGGAATATACCTAAGAAAAGGTAATATGTTGAGATATATTTTTGGGGTTTATCGTTGTTGGATTTAGTGAGACCTTGAGGGTCTCGGGGTCCATACTGAGTATCGTTATACTCACCCCTGCATGGGCTATGCCCGCACCTAATTGTGTTGGATACAGATGAAGGATAGTGCTGACCAAGGAAGAGTGTACGAGTATTGGATGGTACCCAGAGTTGGACACTCGGCCTAACAGCACACGGAGCAGCCCGATAGACGTGGAGTGCTGAGGAGGACATCTGTACCTACCATTCAGGTAGGAACCCGGATGACGATCCAGGAGCTGCTTCCAAATTTTTTCAGTTTGTGTTTCAATTGTACGTTCTTTCAGTTGTAGATTTACTTTTCTGTTGGGCTTTTATTTCTGGCCCCTTTGTAGTTTTAGCAAACTTGTTGTACTAAATTACTAAGTGTTTGCTTCCCCTTGTACCCTAGTTGGGTGAGTTAGGTTTTATAAATGAAATGTCTTCCCAATTTTTAGGGAAATATGCCTTTGGTGATAGTCTCCAACCCCTGTCCTATGGAAGGAGGGATTGGGATAGTCACGATACATGCCCCAAGGGATGGGTCATGAAAAATTGGTATCATAGGACGTCGGTTCTACTGCAAAACTTAGGGCTTTGATATTTTCTTTCTCTGAAGAAATAGTGTTATGGGTACTAAGTGTGGTTTTCATTTCAGGGTGTATAGTGTTGGTGCGGGTGGCCGACATATCCATGCACCAGGACCTTGACTTCTGATTTTTGACTCATTGCACAAAAACACTAATTGCATGTGTGTTTTCAAATGTATCATTTTAGTCATCTCAAACCGGGTTAGCCCACCAGGTATAGTCTTTGACTGTGTCGCATCTGTTTCTTTCAGGATGCCTCCTCACGGACGAGCAGCTAGATCCCTAAGAGTTTTACGTATTGAAAGACCACTGAGCGACGAGGCCTTAGTATGGGGCCCTCTTCCAGTTGAGGCACCATAAAAGGCACCAGCGGTACCACTTTCCGTTGGGCCACCGATTCCACCAGCCCCACCTGTAGAGAGTGCGCACTAATTGAGCACATTTCATGAGTTCCAGCGATAGAGGCCTCCATGGTTTTGAGGCTATACATATTTTCAGATGGTTGGGTACTGGATAGAGGGTGGTAGCATGAGTTTTCTGCAAAGTTGGATCACCCGATGACTTGATGGTGTACCTAGCTGTTAGTCTTTTTCAAAGATCATCTCAGAGGTGGTGGAGCCCGATGCTCCAGTTTTACGATGAGGCGACCCTCACCTGGGGAGATTTTGACTGTCTCTTCAGGGTGGAGTTTGTAGCAGGAACTCTACACTATATGTGGGCTCAGGAGGTACTACTCTCTCCATAAGGCTTTTCGACCGTAGCGGAGTCTTTTGCAGCCTACAGTAGACAGATGACACAGAATTCCAAGAGGACTAGGCCAATAGGTGGGGGACCTCGGGATAAAGGTTCGGTTGTGTGAGGCACTCGAAACAGAGCCTACTATATGAGGAGCATGAAGTGCTATGTATGCAGCGGGCAGGGTCACTTGGCTAGAGACTGCCTGACCTGTCCAGCAGATGAGCAGCTGGAAGTAGATGAATCAACCTGATAGAGGCAGAGGAGCTGGCCGTACAGTCGGTGGGGGACGACTCTTCGAGGTGTTTCCACCACCTCCACCTAGAGGTTCACCCCAACCGCAGGGAATAGGTGGATATGAGAGGACGCAACATCAGGCAGCTGAACCATAAAACTATAGAGCTCCAGAAGCAGGTCTACAGGAGAAGGACTAGTTCCAGGAATTGATTCCTTTGTTCTTGGTGCTTCTAGTTTCCATGTTTTTGATGTTTTTGGTTATTATGTGTCTTTGTACTTTGAGATGTAGTAATAAAAGACACTTATCTTTGTGACGTGTACTTCCTTGTTCTTTTTGTATGGTTGATGCTGAGAGGTTATAGTTAAAACTGGTAACATGACCCTCACTTTCTAGATTCCTACTAGAGGAGACCTAGTGACCAGACACTGATGCCGACAGTGTGACTCAACCCTTGGAGGTGAGAGTAATGGTTGGAACTATTAGTAGTAGAGTCGAGGCCTTACGATGTCATCCAAGAAATGAATTGTACCGTTCATGTCAGGATTGACTGTATTAGTCAAAGAAGATGGTTCATCCATAGGAGGTGACCAAATTTATCTTTTCGGAAAAGGAGAAATATTAGCAGCTCTTGTAGGACCAGAGATGGTGAAGGCTATGATGAAGAAGGGGTAGATCATCCTGGGGCAGATGAAGACTGCACAGAACAGACATAAGTCTTATGATGATAGGAGACAGAGACCACTGGAGATTGAGAATGGCGACCATGTCTTCATATGGGTCTCACCTTGATGAGGTATTTGAAGATTTGGCCGGGGCGGCAAGTTATCCCCACATTTCATCATACCTTTCCAGATCTTCAGTAGAGTAGGCGAGGTGGCTTACCATCTAGCCCTTCCACATCAGTTTCACCGGGTGCATGATGGCTTTCACGTATCACAACTGAGGAGATGCGTGCACGACCTGTCCCACATCATCAACCACAGGGAGCTAGACATGATGACAGGGAAAATTTCATGGAGGTTCCAGTGGAGATTGAGGATTGACTGGAGTGGGTCCTATGGGTACGGTCGATTCCTCTATGCACATTCACTGGTAGCACAAGAACCTCTAGGGGAGCACATGGGAGCAAGAGGCTCAGTTGAATGCCCAGTACCCCTTTTGTTCCCCTAGCTTGTGTTGTAGCTTTACAGGGACGTAAAGCCCTGGGGTGGGAGAAATGTAAAGACTCAAAAATTTCAAGAATTTTTTTCATAATTTCATTGAAATTTTATGAGTCCACAGTTTCTGATGATGCCTGATTCTGAGGCTCAGTGTGCCCGGAATCAATTTCTGAAGTTTTGTTCGGGTACGTTCAGTAAACGTACGTCCGGGTTTTCTATCTTTTCAACTGGTGCTTGGAATACAAATCATAGAGAACTGATGAACTCACAACCCTGGTAATTACTTAATGGGACCTTTACCGCAGTTGCGTTTTATGCGGGTTTGATGTTATATTTTAGAGTTTACTCTTAAATTAAATAAAAAATTATTTTTCAGAAAATTTTATTTTGAGTTCGTTATATCCTACTAGGGGGAGGATGTTGGTGGGGATCACACCCACATAACCTCCCATGAGAGGATATTTGTGAGGTGGGGCCCACATGAACTCCCGACCTTTCAACACTCTTGAAACACCCATTTTAACTCCCTTTCATTTAATTAATAGAAAACTCTCCTCATTTAATATGAGGAGCATCTCCACCTCCCTCTCATTAAGTTTGCAAACTCAATTAATTAATATCCCTATTAATTAAATGGCACAACTCTTCTTTTTGAATTATATTGAATTGGTTGACAATTCTGTAAAATTTAATAAGGCTATTACACTATTGGCATAGCAAATATGTCTGGTGGGCGAACCTCTGGACAATTTGTGGAGATTCGTTCTTCGTCATGGAACATCGTTCTCTCTCGTAGAAGAACACTCCACAACACGAAAAACGATGCCCTCTTTGACGAAGAACGCCATTTCCATGAAGAACGACGATGTTCCCTCCTTTCGTTTTCTGCATCAAGAGAGGAGATTCCACTTCCTCTTCAGACACACCCCTACGTCCATGGAATAAACATACATTCTTCACAACACCATTCATCGTGACACCATCTACCATGACGCTCGTCTTCTGCGGCTCGACGATGTGAGATGTCAATTATCGAGGTATGGGGATTTTATATATTTTATATATGTGATTTATACCCTCGAACATGGGCGTTTAATTGGTTGGAAGATGATTTGAACCACAAACGTGGTGGGTGAAGACTAATGAACAAGTTTGTACCCATTGTCATATCGTTCTTGATGCGCAGAATGTTTGGCGACAACGAAAGGGGACTGCAACAGCGATTTGGAGCATTCACAGTGGAGTTCGGGTCCCGAGATGACCATCAGCGTAGACGAAAGCTAAAACGGATCACCAGAATGGCGTTGGGGGAACGAGGAAGACCGTGGCGACACCCTAGCGCACCTCCAGTGGATGTCCATCGTGGCAGTGGCCCCGGTGGAGGTGGAACGGATCCCATGGCTGTGCGGGCTCCAGGAAGGAGACGTGGCGCCAGCTGGCACTGCCGGTTGCAATTAATAGGGGGTCGTGCCCCTCGGTTGTGCCGCGCCTCACCGCATTGGCCGGCCTGAGCTACGCCCACCGGGCCATACCCAGACCCGGGTTGGGTTGACCGGGTTCAGGGCGACCCAGGGTGGATTGGGCCGGGTTGGACATGGCCCAAACCCCCTATTCAGACCGTTTACAGTTAATTGACCATAACTTGAGGTACGATCCTCTGATCGACGCATCTAAAGTTGCGTAGGAATCCTTGGATCGAGGTGGTCGTTTAGGAATATTACACTCAATGTTTTGGTGAAGTTTGGGTATGACCGGGTTGGTTCAAACCCCAAACCAACTGAGTTCTCGGAGCAAAAATGCTTAGAACATGAGGACCAGACCTCTGATTGGTGTGCCTTTAATTAAATTGGATTCATTATGATGAGACGATTCTTTTGGAATACTCCACTTGAGGTTTGGACACAGTTGGAGTGCGGTCGGGTTGGTTTAGCTTAGAAACCAACAGGGCCCCTAAAACGAAAAAGCCAACAACTCTCAGACTGGACGTCCGTTTGATGAACCGTCAGAAGCATTGGTAATCTCATTGTGAAATGTCTCCATTGAGTATACCCCATGGGAGTTCGGGGTATAGTTGAGATACGGTCGGGTTGGGTCATACACGAAACCAACTGGGCCCTCGGGACAAAAACGCTAATAACTCACAGACTGGGCGTCCGATTGATGTGTCGTATGTTGTGTTGAGACCCCTTTGATGTGGAGGTTCTTTTTGATAATTTTACATGAAACTTCGTGACACTTTGACTGTCGACCAGTAGCTCATGGAGTGGATCCACTCAGAGATGAGCAAACAGAGTGCGGAGACCAAGTAGCTATAGACCTGATGACTGCTGGACCAATTCGACTCGTAGTGATTCGACTAGCCTAGTGGATGGTGCACCCAGTTTGGTAGCAGAACCACAGCAGAAGGAGCGCCTATTTGGCAGCAGACCTGCGGTACTCGACAGGAGGAGTCCCTTTAACGGATATTAAGGGGAGCGCCCGGTTTGGCGGCAGACCCACGGCGGAGGAGCGCCCGGTTTGGCAGATGATCCACGATACTCGATAGGATAAGTACCTCAGTAGTCTTAGGTTAGTGAGTTGCACCTCGGAGTTGCGACAAGGCCACTATACTCGATTGAAGAGAGTTATCTAGCAGTTGTGGTTTTGATAATGAAAATTGTGGTTTGAGCTGAGTCAATAAACTTTTTGTTTTTCCTCATGATTTAGATGAGTTACTTGATAACTTTGGTATATGTATGGGAATATACCTAAGTAAAGGTTATCTGTTGAGATCATTCTTTGTGGTTTATCCTTGTTGGATTTAGTAAGACCTTGAGGGTCTCAGGGTCCCTACTATGTATTGTTATACTAACCCCTGCATGGGCTATGCCCACACCTCATTGTGTTGGATGTAGACGACGGACAGCGCTGACCGAGACAGAGTGTACGGGGATAGGACGGTACCCAGAGGTGGACACTCAGTGTGATGGTACATGAAGCAGACCAATAGATGTAGAGTTCTGAAGAGGAAATCTGTACCTACCATTCAGGTAGGAACCCGGAGGATGATCCAGGAGCTACTTCCATCTTTCACATGTTTTTCTTTCAGTTGTACATTCTTTCAGTTGTAGTTGTACCTTCCTATTGGGCATGTATTTCTGACCACTTTTTACTTTTAGCACATTTTTTATACTACTTTACTTAGTTTTTTCTTCCTCTTTTACTCTAGTTGTGTGAGTTATGTTTTATAAAGGCAATGCCTTTCTAGTATTTAGGGAAATACGCCTTTGGTGCTAGTCTCCAGCCCCTGGCCTATGGATGGAGGACATGGGGTAGTAACGATACGGGCCCTGGGGGATGGGTCATGACAGTGTCGGCTAATTGTGGGTCTCGCTGCTGGTGACTGCTCAGCAAGGAAATTCTCCATCAAGAGGTCTCTCTCTAGCACCCCCATCTGCATCGGGATTCTAAGTGAGATCATTGGAGCTCGAATGTCTCACCTGAGCCCCTGCTCGAAGGTCTGGGACCCGATGAATGGGTCCGCACCATATCTTTGGAGTAGCGTGAGATGCCAGTGAGCCTCTCTGAGTATTGTGCTACTGTCATGCTGCCCCACTACAGATAAATTATCTCATGTATCCACACTGCATGAAGGGTGGCTGGTACAAACTCTGTTCGGAACAGGGTCTCTATGTTTACCCAGAGTAGTGTCACCTCGTCATGAACCAAGAGCATCAGGTTCCACCATATGCTTGCTGCTTCATGAAGAAGACTCATGGAAGGGATCACCATGAGCTACTTCATTGGTATAGGATACATTTATAATGGTATAGGATACATTTATAATGGTTTAAAGAATTATTGTTATTTGATAAATATATAAAAATCAGTTGTTAAAAACATTTGTATTTATATAATATACCAATGATGTAGAAATTTCTTGGCATAAATCTGTTGTTGTAGACTCCAATTCCATTCATGAAATCATAAATATTCAAATCCAATTTTATAAATCAACTAAAAAATTTATTTTTCATTAAACAATAATAGTGGGTAATCATGGGTAGAAAAAATATATTTAATATATATTATTCTTATAGATTTAGTTTCATGTTTCATTATTATATATGAAACGACCAATATCTAATTCTAAAATATCCTGGTGAAGTATACATTCAATAAACTATTGAACCATTCATGTTAAAAGTAGTTAAATCTATTAATTATACTTATCATCTCCATTATAAAATTATAAGAAGATATTTGACCTTTATCATATTCAATACCGCATATAAATTTAGTTATGTAATATGATTTTGGTTCACTTTTGTACATTTCTTCTCAAAAAAATACATAAATAATATATTGAATTTATGTGGAAAAGTAAAATCAAATTAATTTAATTTATTTAGTAAAATTAACTATTATTTTAATATCACCTTTTAATAAAATTAACCCAAGATAATTAATATAAATTATTATATTATAATCGTATATATTATCTATATTGAGAATCAATTTTTAGATTTTTCATCAAATGATATTTCATTTTTTATATATCCATCATTTATAAAACTAAGAACAAATTAAATTCCCATATAAGTGGCATAAAAAATATCATTTTATAAATGAAATAAAATATTAAAAATAATTACAACATGATGCATCAAATATAATATAATTTTTATATATATAATCCATGTTATTATAATCGTATGTGCTCTTGTAAAAGAGACATCAATGATGTATTCATTGAATAAACATGAATTTATTTGACAGGTATTGATATTTGAGTATAAGTTCCTTGAAACATTTTTTAATTTATACAACACCATATTAGATTTCTAAACATTATATTCATTATTACATATTTTGAATTTCATCTGGTTATTCAATATTTATATCATATTGCAATCCTCTAAAAAAATTAAACATCACACACATCTAATTAATATTGATCTTATTTAGTATAAATATGGAATCAATGTGACTTATTTCTCATATTATTATAACTTGGAAATATAATTTATCACTAAAAAGACCATCAATTCATGAAAATACACAGTGAGCAAGTCTAGATGTGTGTTTTTTTACTTCTAAATTCACAATAATCGTATTTTTATATAGAAAAATGTTTCATTTAACATTCCCATATTCTAGTATTTTCATAAATTATAAAGTTTTATTAATTTATAACAAATTTTAATACATATTTATTTCATTAATAATATTTTCATAAATGGATGAATCATTTAATATTTTGTCATATATGATTATTACATATAAGTTCTACAAATTCTGATCACCACTAGTATTAATATTAAATAATTTAATTATTATAATATTCTCGTATTTAAAATGAATTTTTTTTGAATGGTTCAATATAAGCATATCAATAACTTCCATTGAAATCTATATCATTATATTATATTATTAATCTTTGACACACTAGTTTAACTATGTTTTAAAAAAATATCTTTATTTTCTCACCCACCCTGATGGGGGAACTGTGTCCAACATTGAAGGTATCCAAGATATCATTTCGTGTCATTTCCAAAAACTCTTCACTGTAGGAGAGTCCATCTTATCACCCAAGGTTGAGTCTTGCATCAAACATGTGATCACCGACGAGGTGAACTACCAGCTCACAAAAGACTTCACGGATGAGGATATTTTTCAGGCTCTCAAACAAACCCACTCCATGAAAGCCCCTGGTCCTAATGGTTTCCATGCCATTTTTTAAGCAATACTTGCACATTCTCATCCCTGACATATGCGCAATAATGATAGGCATTTGGGCAGGGGAAATAAACCTCTTATCTATTAATGTGACAATTCTCACCCTCATCCCAATGATCAAGAAACCCATTGAAGTCTCAGACTTCAGGCCAACCAGTCTCTGTAACGTTTCCTACAAGATCTTCTCAGAGGACCTAGCTAACCATCTGCGCACATGGTTACTGGATATTATCTCTGAAAATCAAAGTGATTTCAAATCA
Source organism: Viscum album (assembly GCA_963277665.1). Taxonomy (NCBI): domain Eukaryota; kingdom Viridiplantae; phylum Streptophyta; class Magnoliopsida; order Santalales; family Viscaceae; genus Viscum; species Viscum album. The sequence continues at coordinate 1,330,129,531 of OY728165.1, read as the reverse complement.
AAGAGGCTTATTACAGATAATTCCATTGTGGCTCATGAAGTGTTTCATTCTATGAAAACCCAATCTATTGAAAAAAGAGGTTTTATAGCCTGGATACTGGATATGACTAAGGCCTATGATTGAGTGGAATGGAACTTTCTCCAGGTCATTATGAAAAAAATGGGTTTATGTCCCAAATGGACAGATATTATCATGTATTGTGATTAGTCCATCTCTTTTTGGATTAACATCAATGGTGGACTCACCCAAGGCATTTCACCCACCCATGGCCTCCGTGAGGGAGATCCCCTTTCCCAAATACTCTTCATCCCGGTGGCTGATGTCTTCTCTAACATCATTTCCTTGGCCGCTTCTACAAAAGGGATACATGGGGAAAGGGTTTGTCGTGCCATCCCACCTGTCTCGCACCTCTACTTTGTCGATGACTTCCTTATTTTCTCCAGAGCTACACATAAGGAATGTCTCACTATATGTCAGGTGATCCACCTTTATGGGAGGGAATCTGGACAAGCGATCAATCCATCCATGTCGTAAATCTCTTATAGTTCAGGCATCCCACCAACCAATAGAGCAAAGCATTGTGATATTGTAGGCATTCAAATGGTGAAAAAACACAACAAATACATTGGGCTTCCCACTGTTGATGGTCTCTCAAAAAAATATTCTAATCCATGGTGGATTGAATTGAGAAAAAAATCCATGACTGGACTCTGAAAAGAGTCTCTAATGTAGGCAAGGAAACACTCATCAAAGCCGCTCTTCAGTCCATCCCTAGCTATATTATGTCCCTGTTCGAGCTTCCTGGCACATTTGTTGACCACATCTATTCCCGCATCGCAAACATTTGGTGGGGGTATAATAATGACAGAAAGAACATTAATTGGATTTCATGGAAGTCACTTTCACACCCAAAACAGGTGGAAGAATGGGATTTTGAGTCCTCCGACTATTAAATGATGCTCTCTTGGCAATACAGGGCTGGCGCCTCATGATTCATCCATCTTCCCTTTGTGCGTAAATTCTTTATGCAAAATACTTTCCCCACTTGGATTTCCAAAACTCTTGTCTTGGCCCCCGCCCCAGCTTCCTGTGGAGAAGCATTTGGGGATCCCGATACTTAATTAATAAAGGAGTGGGCTGGAGGGCTGGAGATGGTACACAAATTAATATTTGGACCGATCTATGGCTGATTGATAATGATGTATTGCATTCTACCTCCCCTGTCGTATCTGGCTATGAGAATTTGACTATTTTCTTCTTATTCGATGATCATGGTTCTGGGTGGTGTATGGATAAAATCATCTCATGGTTCAATGAAAGGGACATAAGGATTATACTTAGAATCCCCTCGGTGTGGGATGCAGGGATAGGCTATCCCTTTTAGAGTAATGATTTCTCTTGATGATATACGGTGAAGTCAGGGTAAAGACTTGCTCTCGATATCCAACTCGAGGAAAGGGGAGGGCTCTAGAAAACCCTTTGGCATATTAAGGTCCCCCCGAAAATCCGTTTTTTTTGTTGCAGGTTTGCACAGGTATTCATCCCACTATGGACTTACTCGTCTCCCGACACGTCACAAATGATATGCATTGTCCCATCTACTCGGGTATACTCGAATCCCCTCTGTGTGCGATCACCTAGTGCCTGGGGGTGGAAGAGATCTGAAATTTTTGTGGTTCTGATTTGGAGCTTATGCTGGATACGGCGCCAGATCTTCCAACACTATTGATGTTGTGGTCGTCCACCTTCATTGCGGAGAAAGTTTCTTCATTATGCATCGTGGGATGGATCGTCTACTCGCGACGCAATGACTTCATCTTTAATCACATTGAAAAGCCCCCAGGCTCTGGATTGAACAGGCTACATCCTGGATTGATGGGTGGAAACAGGACTCTGACTGTTTTGTGCTCTCTGGCACTCACATAGTTTCGTTAAGATGGTACCCACCCCCAGAAGGGATCCTCAAGATAAATGTTGATGCGTCTCTTTCCATTGATGGAATTGTCGGAATTGGACTTGTGGAACAGGATTTTCATGGCCAAATCATTAGTGCCAATCATGAATCTAACCATTCTCTATTGGATCCAGTTGTTGCTGAAGCCTTCGCTTTCCTTGTCGGGATGATGTTCGCAACAGATAGAGGATGGGAAGATATTCACATCGAATCTGATTGCCTCATCATCAACGACGCTATCGGGCTTAATATTGGCACCTCCATTCTTTTAGCCCTATTGTCAGGAACATCCATTCTCTCAGTAAAATCTTCAAAACCTGCTCCTTCTCCTTCATTAAAAGGGATGGAAATGAAGCATCCCATCACCTGGATTCATTCAGCATGTTCAGCATGAATCACCTCTGGCTTGATCACATTCCTTCTAGGTTGCATGAATGTGTAACTGATGACCTTCGTGGTTAAAATATCATCATTCTTTGTCAAAAAAAATATTCAGTTTTATAAAATATTTATGAAAAAATGTTAAATGGTGGGGTTTATTGTATAGATGAAAGTAAACGTCGTAAAAAAACAAACAAACAAAGATTTCATTGGTGTAAAAGTGAATCCATGGATTGTATAAATGTGTTATTTCCATATACATTTTAATATTCTTGGTTTTAGTCGATAAAAAATATTTTGAAACGTTCATTATTAGCACATGAATAAATTATGAATCTCTACTCACCAAGAAGATATCTATGATACACAATGTCTTTCAACCATGATTGTTAGGAATAAAACTCACTTCATGATTGAGTATATAATAAAATAAAAAAACCCATTTGCATTGTATTCCTTTTCAACCACTTAACCAAATCAAACCCCTTGAATGAACTGATAAATATAGATAGTAGGTATTGAATATTTAATGGAGAACATAATAAAATTGTTCAATATTCTATGGAATGATGGATGATTATTGCAACATTTCATAATAAAACCATATCTTCATCACAAATATACTAAATCAATAAAAAATGGATTTAGGAAAAAAAATTATCCCTCAACTAATATTAATCCCTAGTATAGTGACTCACACTATTTATTGAAGAATATAATGAAATTGGTATAAGATAGATATAGTGAGATAGAGGGAAAGTAACTGATATTATACATAAAATTGTATAAAATCTATTATTTAAAAGAAAAAAATAACTTATACTAATTCATATATGGGATAATGTATTTATCCATCCCTAAAAAGATAATATTCTCTTTAAATTGGAAGTGTGGTTATTTTCATCAATCATGGGATAGATCCCATGCTTGCATAGCAAACAATGTGGCCCTTTCATTCAAATTGGTGTAACAATATCCAAAAAATCATATCTTTTATGATCAATCTGAATATTTCATTAAATTATTATACAATTTATTAACTTTCCATTTCCCCTCCTATTTATTGTTTGGTGGTCCCTTAATTCCTTATTAGTTCTCCTTTTAATTTCAATATGAATCCTGAATGGGTTATCCGTGGTGATGTGGTACATAAAAAACCACCTTTGATTTTATCACATGTAGATTTTGGGTGAGGATAACACGCATATGCAATCATCTTGGTTTAATTGTTTACCTGATGTGTGTGATTCTATAAATAATGGACCAACTTTATCTAGGACCATGTGACCTCATATAGTGGAATTTATGATCGAAAATGATTTCTCATCATCTTACATGGGTGTCTATTTTAATTTAATTCCAAAATTCCAAAATTAGTTTTATGTGGCACCAAAAGATATGTTGATTCTTACATGATGAAGATTGGGGTGTTTGTGTTATTACAACACTGGATTATAATATTCCCCCATAGATTCAAGATTCCTAACACCCCTCATCTTAGTGACCAATCACACTTCTGAAAAAAATATTTATAAAAATAAAATATTTAATATTTAACATCCGTAATATGAAAGATATTTTTTTCCAGTGAAATTTATAAATCATGAATTTTTAATTATTTTTCTATCAATACGTCAGTATTAATTTCCCAAGAATAAAAAAAATCAATATATAGAGTATAACACACATAACTATAAATCAAAATTTATATAATGTTGATTTATTGTAATTTATTAAAATATGAATGAAATAATAAAAAAATGGTTGAGACACATATAATGAAGTATGTGATAGTAAACGATAAATTATGAAATTCATAGGGATTTAATAAAATATAAAAGAAAAAAATATAAACAAATATAGTTCTCTATCAACTCTCACCTACATAATTATTTCACTTATAGTAAATCACTATATAGACATATCAAAGCCATAAAAAATTAGATGTTTTTTCAATATTTTTTAAACAAAAATTTATCACATGTCACTAATGAATATTGATTTACATTCATTTTCTTATAGAGCATTTAAATTATTTATCCTCACGGATTCATCATTCTTAAAATTAAATACTAACATACAATACAAGTTTATATCACTTTTCACTCAACAAAATGTTTATCCAGATTTATTTTCATATTATGAAATTTCATTTATATCTATAGTCTAGAAAAATAACAATTTCCCTACAATATAAAACCTAAAAAAGAATTTATTCATGAATTATTTTCAAGGTAATCATTATCGTTGGGGTTTTGGTTGTAAACATTGTAGCACCCATAGATATTTCGAAAAATAATTTCTGAAAATAATTTTAATTTTATGGCATTTTTATCTACACAGAAAACCAAAATTTTATTCGATTACATGAAACATGTAATTTAGAATATTTTAAACACAAAAATGATTTTATATTCCATTTAATGAAAATATGAGTTTATCTTTCTATACATGAAACATAGAGTGCATCTTGCGTTCCACACAACATTGAGTTTATGAAAACTGTGACATACTATTAAAATATAATTATTCAATATGATATTTTTTTATTAGACATTATGATGGAGGTTAAAAAATGACTAATTAATCTATGAATATATATTTTCTACACTTTTAAATAAAATTTATTCTTTGGGTAATGATTAATTAGAAATTAAAATAAGAACTACTTAAAAATTATGGAAATATTTTTCTTAAAAATCAATTTAATTCACAAAAACATGTTTTAGAAAAATAAGTATATAAATAAATTTTGTTAAAAAATAGATAATTAAATTTAAATATTATATATTCAATCATATTTTTAACATTCATCGTATGTGTTTTCTTGTCATTCGATACAAAAAAATAAAATTTTATGCTTAAATGTATTTTTTTAACATAAAAGTTTTGTGGAATATTTCACACATTTTTTTTAAATTTTTTATTTAAAAATATGAAATTGATTTTAAAAAATAGGCTTCAATTTTGTTATTATAATTTCATTATTTTTTAATAGATAATTATTGATATTATTTTGAATATGTTAATTATTATATGAATATGGGAAAATACTTGTCTTTAATAAAGAATTTATATTATATTAAATCATTTATAACAATTCAATATTATTTTTATATGGGTTTATATGTAAAAATAATTTCATCATATGTCTTTTAATCTAATTTTTGTTATTGGGGTCAATTTCATGTACAATATGGAAATAACGTTTTTTATCTTTTGAATATTTTATCTATGGAAAATTTCTTTCTCATCGCAACTTCAAGATTACTTTTATATTAAAATTTTCGTATTCTATGAATGTAATTTAAAAAATAGGATACCATATTTTTAATAATCATATTTTATACTACCTTATATGTTCAACATAATTTTTTACCACAATTAATTTGAAAATACATAAATATTTATTTGACGTGGTTAATGTAAAAAGGTGTTTAACATGTGGTTAAACTAAAAAATAAGGGTAAAAATGTTCCAAAACATGTCCAAAACCTACTGAATATGAATATTTCTACCATATCCATTATATAATATAGATATTTCCACTTTAGAGCCTTATGGAATTCTGAAAACGTGGAAAGACCCATTTCATTTCAAAAAATACATGTGTGACACAATCATCACTTATATAAGGCCACACAATCTACTATCGTCTTAATGAATTCACAAACCATCTTTTCAGATATGACATATCCAAATTACTTAATTAATTCCCTTCTATCATAATAGAATAATGAGTTTGGTCATAAATCAATCTTATGAATCCTTTTGGTGATAACCAAATGAGGTTACTCTAAATAGAGTTAACATTCTTCATCTAGAGATTTTATTAAATATAATCTCAAACCTTAATAATTTGTTATTAAAAAATTATGATATTATAAATTATATTTCATCCAAAATCTGATATATTCTAATGTTATATTATTGACCTGCAACCATCTTCTCTTCGATCAAATATTTTACAAAATCATAATTTATGTGTATGACAAACTAACACCTCATGAACTAGTGTCATACAATTATCTATTACCACCTCTTACAGTAGTATATAATGATTGATTAAATGTTTATATATAATATTTATGATATAATTATGCCTCTAGAATTACTATATAACTTATACCTATATAATATAAAATAATTAGGAATAAGATAACATCGATCATGTGTACAATGCACAACAACCTTGTGAAGTGATGTGATTGGTTCATACAATACACAAAAGTTATTATGAATTTTTATAATGATCATATGGGGTATATATGACTTAGTAATCATTATTTAATGGTAATATATAATTTATATTTATTTGTAGATGCCATCATGAAAAAAATCAGTGTTCATACATATGTACGACCTATGGTATCCATGAATGGTAAATTCCATTTTCTATCTCTATGAATTCCAGATTAATATAAAAACAATTGATAAGAAAAAATCCCTCAATTTAAAATTGAGATATGCTTTGTTTATTGTTTTTTTATAAACAGGGTTTCCATGGTCTGTTGTAGAGGTCTATATATTTTTCATACTTTGAATGTTGAAAAATATAATAGACAAGGGAATGGATACCCTAGAAGTGGTATAAAAAATTTTGTACTCAAGGGGATTCCATTTCCCAGTGTTTTCCAAACCAAATTAGTCAAAAATTTCAATAATGGATGGAACCATGAAATTTGTATTCCCTTGAAGCGATTATGATAATATGGAAAATCAACAAGTTTCATAGGGATGAGGATTCTCGAATAGAGTGTCATAGTTGTGTGAAGGTTTTGATGGTGGACTCTGTGATTATGAAAATATCATGAATGTAGAATTTTCCTAGAGCAGTGCAAGATAGGGAGAACCATGAATGAAATTTGTGATCTATGAAAAATAGTGATGAATAGGTTGTATTCTTCTAGAAATTGGTTGAAATATCTATAAATCAGCATATCCCCCCTTCCAACATGTAACTAGACTTACCAAAAATATTATTGATCTGGATATGTGAAGGTTGTTCATGATGGTTTTTTTTGCAAAAAAGTTCTCTAGGGAATGGAGTTTGCGTAGGCTATATAAGACAAATGAAAAATTTTGAGCATCATGAATGTAAAAGGATTTAGTGAAGTATATAAAAAGATGTCCAACATTGGGACATTCATGGAGGCTATGTTTGATTCATGAAATGAAGATGCTTAATGAAGGCTATGAGAACATCGTGAAGGAAGGTTGATCTGTGAATGAAATGAACATCATGCATATTTTGAAAAATGATATACCAGTAAAATTTTTAGTGATGTGGTATACATGAACTGGATGAAATTTAAAATTCAATAGATTATCAATCGATAACATAATATTCTTTTGTTATTGATAATAAATGGTACTACAAGTCCATTAATTGTGTGTTAATCACATCCAAAGTAGTGAAAAAGGGAGAATAAGACGATGATCCTTTCCACCAGCTGTGAGATAGAAAAAGAGACATAGGGAGTGAAAATTGGAAAATGAGTGAGATATGAAATAACGTTATAAAGGAATTGATACTAGATATAGATGTGATCTACATCGATCTTTGTAATTTGTTAGTGAGATATAGTGGATTTTCTATATCAGGGCATTGTTGTTGTATTCTCCTTGGATGTAGCATAGTGGGGGTGGATCATGTATATATATCTACAGGTCCTTCAATTTTTCATCGCTTCACACTCTCTATGCATCATAATTAGATAATTTTTAAATGATATGTTAAATGTAAATACTAAAGATAAAACAATGTGAACTTTATGAGAAATAGGTCATGTTTTAGTAGGGAATGAAGAATTTCAAAAAGAATATCCATGCCATTATTCACCCCCACTAAGTGTATCTAGAACCCTATTTAACCTAACATAATGATATTGAGTATATATTAAACTATTATCCTATTTAATATTTTAGATATGATGGAAGCACTTTTAAATATACTTGACCAAAAATTAAAAATAAATACATAAATGAAAAATAAAGTAGTTATAAAATGAAATGGGACTTTAACATGGAAATGATAAAAAGGGGTAGTAAAAGGTCAAAAGTAAATGATATATTGTATGATATATATATATGTTTATTCATATATAATATATGTATAATATTATATTTATTTGATAGAACGTTTTAATAAGTGTGATGGAATTTGAGACTTAGGGTAATGGGTTTTCATCCCACTTATAGTTCACTGAGAAACATGCCATACTCACTGCCTATTTATTATATGTGGTGGATATATTAATGATGAATTTATTATATATTTATTAGAAATAAATTTTTGGGGATTTATATATCATCTTTTTTATGATGTCCCGGACCTCTTCGGTCCAATATTTCGTAAAGATATGGCGTTTGAGGTGTTCTAGGAGGAGTTCAAGGTGAGTTATCCACAACAATTTTCCAATTTTCCAATTCAGTGAACAGTTCCAATGGTAGAACGTTTTGAATAGTGCAATGGTAACCTTCTGTGAATAGTGCATCTGTGACCTTATGTGAATAGTGTCATCAGTAACTTTCTATGAACAGTTCCACCAGTGAATAGTTCTATCGATAACCTCTAATGGTAGCCTCTCTTTCCTTTGTGAAATTTCCAATTCTATGAACATTTCCATCGGTGAAGAGTTCTATCGCTAACCTCTAACGGTAACCTCTATTTCCTTTCCCAAATTTCCAATTCTGTGAATAGTTCCATCGGTGAATAGTCCTATTGGTAACCTCTAATGGTAACCTCTATCGGTAACCTCTAAGGGTAACCTCTCTTTCCATTACCAAATTACCAATTCTATGATTAGTTCCATTAGTGAACAGTATTATCTGTAACCTATAACGGTAACCTCTATCGGTAACCTCTAATGGTAACCTCTATTTCCATTGCCAAATTTTGAGTTCTGTGAAAAATGTTTCCAGAACAGTGAGGTTCTAACAACAGCCACTATTTCCATTGGCAAATTTTTAGTTCATGAACAGTGTTTCTAGAATAGAGAAGCTGTAATAGCATCCTCTATTTCATTTTCCAAATTATGTGTTCATGAACATTATTTCCAGATCAGTGAGGCTCTTATAGTAGCCTCTATTTTCATTTCCAAATTTTGAGTTCATGAACACTGTTTACAGAACAGTGAGGTACTAATAGTCACCTCTATTTCCTTTTCCAAATTTTGAGTTCCTGAAGAGTGTTTCCAGAACAACGATGTTCTAAAAGTAGTCTCAATTTCGTTTGCCAAATTTGGAGTACATGAACAATGTTTCCAGACCAGTGAGGTTCTAACAGCAGCTTCTATTTCCCTTGACAAATTTCGAGTTCCTGAACTATGTTTCCAGACCAGTGAGGTTCTAACAGCAACTTCTATTTCCTTTTCCAAATTTTTATTTCATGAATAGTGTTTCCAGATCAGTGAGGTTCTAATAAAAACCTCTATTTTATTTTCAAAATTTTGAGTTCATAAACAGTGTTTCCAGACCAGTGAGGTTCTAACATCAACCACTATTTCCTTTATCAAATTTTGATTTCATGAATAGTGATTCTATATCAGTGAGGTTCTAACAGCAACCTCTATTTCTATTGAAAAATTTTGAGTTTGTGAACAATGTTTCCAGAACGGTAACCTTCTGACAGTGACATTTTTTTTCCATTGCCAAATTTTGAGTTTGTGAACAGTGTTTCCAGAACAATAATCTTCTAACTACAATCTCTATTTCATTTTCCCAATTTTGAGTTTGTAAATAGTGTTTCTAGAAAAGTAACCTTCTAATTCTAACCTCTATTTCCTTTCCAAAATTATGAGCTCATGAACAGTGTTTCTATCTTCCTACAGTTTCACCCCTTTAATGTTTTAGTTGACGTAAAATACCTTTAAAGCATCATTCTAAGGACACTTAAAGCCGATTGAAAGGCCATAAATCCTATATTAATTATTCCTAAAGCCCGGGATGCTTTTACTTGGTCAAACCACGTGGTTTAATGTGATTCTCTTTTAATTGGAAATTATGTTTATCTTAAATAATCGCTCCTTTAGATCTTCAAAAGGGATAAGATATCTTCCTTCCTTGTTCCTCCACTTTGTTCTCGGATATGAGATGCTAGATCCTTTCGATCCTTCCCATAAGAGTTTCACAATCAAAAATTCCTCCAAGGATTGGTTCCACTATGTTTTTATGCAACCGAGTTGTATCGGTCGATCTTCGATAAAACGTATGTTTTATCGCCATTCTTTTGGGGTTCATCATCTCCTGTTTCTCCTTTCCATATTATAGCATGTAATCTTCATGCTTCTAATGTGTTTTCTTGTGTTTTGGTTGGTGCGGTCGTATCCTAGAATCCTTGGGTGGATGCAGTTGATGGGAGAGGAGAATTGTGACCCATTGGGTGGATAATGAACATCAAGAATAGTTTGAAGTAGGGGATTCGTTGCTTCTCTTTTCATTCACATGGAACTATATTGTTATCATGTTTTATCTTTCTAGACAACAATGGAATTGACATTATAAATATTTTATCCAAATAAATATGTTGATATATGTCGTATGTTTTTTCCCCTTGTTTTCTAGATAGTGTGATATCCATGCATTCTTCGTTTAGCTTTTTGTTCTTGATGAAAATTGGTAAATAACATAAACCAGAATTAATTGATAACTTTTGGATATGGATAAAGAGGCATGTAAATGAATCTTGTTCTTCCTGTTTTAATTTGAATTTAATGAAATTGGTGCATTAAGTATGTTTAGTTATCTGTAATAGCTTACTGATTAGGCTTCTAGAAATTTGGAACCTATGAATAAAAAATCTGTTAATACAAGATGGATTAAATAACTAATTGTTTGATAATTCCTTGAAGGGTTCTGAGTTACCATGTTGATTATAAAATGTCCAATAGCCCAATTGATTTGATGTTTGTTTTCCTAATGCTTGTGTTGTGATGTGAGCCTGGATGCATATTGTGATATGTGGAGGCATGGAGACTTTCGGTTGTTGCAGCAGATGATGCCTAGAGTGGAGAGATGCATCGGTTTATGTATGTGGGTGTTGTGGAGGACACCAAGGATGATGGAATGGGATGGATGTGATTGTTGGATGCTTCCTAATTCTTATTGGTTGATTTTCTGGATTACATTACCCCACTTCTCAAGGAAGCTGTTTATTCTTACCCTTCTTCCGATAGTGGAAAAGATGTGTGGGGTATGCCACGTGATTTCCATATTTAGCTTCTGAAGGGAGGATGGGTCTATGCTCTTGTAATAGCCGGCAAAGAAATGACATGTAATGTATCTACTCACCGTGTTTATCACCCTTGTGTTTAGTAGCATATAATTCTTTTCTAGAATGCCTGGGAATATGGTAAAGTAATTCTGTACTGAATATTGGAAGAAATGGTGTTAACCCATGGGGTTAGAGTTTGATGGAACATAATAATGAGGTTGTAATTTAAAAGGAACAGTGGACTTTTTGTGTGATGCTAATGAAATTTAATATGGAATTTTTAATGGTTTATTTAAATTTAAATAATTAATTAACTCAAAGTGAAACTGGTAAAAAGGGAATGAAATAATATATTAGAGATCTTTAAATGGTTGTGTATTTATAGGATACCCAGTCCAAGAAGTGGCAGCCCAGAGTCCAAGAGACATTAGCTGCAGTTGAGTCTAAGACTACATTATGACCATAGTGTGGTTATGAGATATAGTATATTCTGTACTTTTTGTTTTTCTATATGGTACTCCACCATGTCAGTAAGGGAAACTAACACCCCGGGGATTCTGAGCCCTGGGGGTGGTGTTTTCCCAACATTTTGGTGGGAGGATAAATGGATGACTACCCCCTTTGGCCCCACTCTCTTCTCTTGGTAGATACTTGAGCTGGTAGGTGAAGTGGTTAGTTTTCCCAATATATGTGTGTAGAGGGATGTAATGTCTTGTGGTTATTCACACACAAATATTATGGATATAGTATCCTATGGACTACAACAGGTGTAACGTGTATAGGCTGTGATGGGTTGGGGATCCTTACTCGATGTATGAGATATAATGGCTTGAGGTATAATACCCGATGTATGAGACATGTTATGCGGGATGTGGTGGCTCCTAGAAACTATGTGGTTACTTTTCATACATGGACATGGTGGTATTTTTTCATGAGGTGCAAGCTGTGGTGCTTTGCCCAAGTGGCTACGGGAAAGCCATTTTGGAGAGAGATGCTCAGGACATGCGACATTGAGCCAAAGCAGCAAACCAGTGGGGAGGTAATAGTGGGGTACCATTGATATTCTTTATTATATTATATATTATTGTATGTATTATGTGGTGAGTGTATCCAGGGTGAGGTTTGGAACATAGTATACCTGTTTAGGGGACGGGTTAGTTTCACTTATTGTTAATTGTGATTTAGCATGCTTTCTTTACTTTTGCACGAGAGGCTTTGGGGAGGATCCTACTGAGTATACTATTATACTCTCCCTATGTATATACATACTGTTTTCAGGTCACTTCGAGTAGTTTGGTGATCAAGCTGGTTTTTACTAGCTTGGGGTTGTAAGAGATATTCGGGCCTATCGTTGCTACTATTTTTTACTTTCTTTTGAGTACTTATGGTTTCCCCTTCCAGTTGTAGTAATTTTGTATGACATTATATATGTTAAATTGAGTTTTATTTTATATTTTAGTTTTGAGTTTGAGTTCATTGGTTTCTATCTTATCTCTCTCTTCTACAGGTGTTCTTTTTTAGGGTAATGCCTCCCATTGTTGTGTTTACTATAACCTCGGGGAAAGTCACCAACCCAAGACCTACTGGTGGTAGGACTCGGGGGTCATTATCTCTCTTCCAACATTGCAGGCCTAGGAGGGGTACACTTTGTGGGGAGGGGGTCATGACAGAGTGGTATCAGAGCTCAGGTTGAGGTATAGGATGAAGATTGGTGCTAGGAACAAGCGAGGTTTCATGGGATGGTATTAAAATGGTGTAATTAATGTTTAGAAAGTGATTTAAACACATGAGACCGGTTTAGAAATAGGATTTTAGGTCCACTTATGATCTGATGTATGAACCATTAGGTTTACAACGGCTATTAACCAAAGTGATACTAGTTGTAGGGTTGTTATCTAGGAAAGGATCATGCATCATTCTTCCTTGTTCCTGTGTTTGAATGGGTAGACCTTAAGATTGGTTAACCTAAAATCAATGAAAGAAAATAACTAATTAATTAATGTTGAGTCTTCTATATTCTAGGTTTAGGAACATTAATGGTTTTTTATTTTACAGGTATGGCTCCAGGTTGATGTGCTCGTAAGTTTTGTGGGAAAAATTTTCAGCAGGTTGTTCCAGTAGATCGCCGCATGGTAGAGGTTGACGTCGACGACACTTGAAGGAAGAAACTCCAAGAGTTTTAATGCCAGAGTCTGTAGAAGTACAAGGGCTCCATTTCAGATGCAGTCATGGAAGACTATTTAGAGGAGGCCGATATTGGCTTTAGTTCGATCCATGCTCGGAAGGAGCACTTGGTTTCCATGGTTGTGACGATGCCGCGTGGAGCAATGAGGCAGTGGTGATTCTTGTTCCTCGGGGACCGTGAGGAGTCAACGATCTCCTGGGAGGAGTTACGAGGCATGTTTAGAGTCGAGTTTCTTTCTTCGACTACAAAGGCATCTAGTCTCCAGGAGTTTGATAACATTCAACATGGATAGGTCTAGGGTTTAAGAGTTTGGAATTTGTTTCAGGAACCATTTACGATATGTTCAGACCTAATTCTAGGTGAGGAGGCCCGGGAAAGGCATTTTGAGGAGGCTTTGCATCCATAGATCTAGTGCTTGGTCACCCCATTTATGATGAAAACATATCTTGAGGTGCTGGCATGGGCAGAGGGGTTTGAGATAACTTTGTCTAGGACCAGATCATCCTGAGAGGGGAATCATTATGATTCCTAACAAAGCAAAGATGTGTTTCGAGGTTCCCGGTTTTCTGGGCAAAAGAATTTCCTTTCATCCATGGGTAAGTCCCAGATCATCATATCTCATTTCTCCAGAGACAGCAAATCTCAAGCCTATGCCAAGGGATCAGGTGTTTTCATTTCTTGTGGTGGTTGTGGTCATCTATAGAGGGAGTGCCCGACCCTTCAGAGCAGTCATCGTGCACCAGGTGCTACACTCCAGGTTCCTCCATTGAGGTAGTTCCAGCTGAGCCAGTAGCATCCGGTTTCACTAGCTTTAGATCCTCAGAGGGTAGATGGGGCAGGAAAAGGACAACCCCATGACACTCCCCATCCTCAGAGAGAAGAGCATGGTCATGGTGGTGGTCATCATCAGGGTCAGAGAGTTCGTGGAGGAGGTCATGGTCGGCTTCATGCTCTAGCGTTTCCAGCTCCAGGCGAGCCAGACGTCGTTCTATGTACCCTTTTCTTGTTTTCTACCATGGTGTATGCTTTCTTGATTCAAGAGAAACACACTCCTTCATTTCACATACCATTTTCCATGCTTTGGGACATGAGGTAGAGAGGCTTCCTGTGCCCTATGCATTGACTACTCCAGTTGGAGGTCGAGCTGACTTGTATGAAGTATGTAGAGACTATGAGCTAGTTTTGGGGATACACTGCTCTTGGGGATATTTCCTATGATTTTGAATACAACCATATGATGTCATCCTCAGCATGTATTGGTTGTATTTGGTGCAGGATATCATGGATTTCTTCAAGAAGACAACTGTTTTCAAAGGTATAGATGGAGAACCAGTGGTGTTTTTTGGTGAGCGAGATCGTCGGATGGCTCATTGGCGTGTTCCATCATTATCATCCATGATGGGTTGACTAAGGATGAACAACACTTAGTGATGTATCATGGATGGATTTTCTTCCTTTTATGATGTTCATGATGGGTCTTAGAGAGTTCCACAGTTTTCCTTTAGCGGTGCATTCTAGCATGGAAAAGATGTACCGAGCCTTTAGGATCTAGTTTTGAAGGTCGGGACTGAAGTGTGTGGTTGTAGAGTTTGTGTCTCGATGTTTGGTTGGCCATAAGGTGAAGGCCAAACACCGTGTTCCGGGTGGTCTTCTACAACCATTAGAGATTCCTCAATGGAAGTGGGAGGACATCTAAATGGACTTTGATACTATTTTTCCTCGACCACCGGGACGACATGATGCTATTTGGGTGGTAGTGGATCATTTAACAAAATCATCCAACATCATAGCGATCAAGGATTCATGCTCAGTGTATGTTTTGTCAAGGTAGTATCTAGAGGTGGTAGTGAGACTTCATGGAGTCCCAATGATAATAATTTATAATAAATATCCTTATTTTAACTCCAGGGTGTGAAGAGGTCTCCAACATGATTTTGGTTCTCAACTATGCCTTAGCACTTGTTTTCATCCTCAAACGGACTGTTAGACATAGTGAACCTTCCAGATTCTTGAAGACATGTTACACTCTTGTGTTCATGATTTTGGAGGTTCGTGGATGAAGCAATTACCATCGGTGGAGTTCTATTACAATAATTGTTTTCACTCCACCAAAGGTATGGCACCATTTGATGCCTTGTATGTCCGACATTTTCATTTTCTATTGTGCTAGAATGGGGTCGGAGAGTCTGCATTTCTCAAACCGGAACTAGTTCAGAATACAAACGAGATGGTTCATGTGATTCATGAGAGGTTGAAGAGACTGCGAGATTGTCAGAAGTAATATTTTGATCAAAGAAGGAGACCATTAGAATTTAATGTTGGGGATCATGTGTTTATAAAGGTTACTCCTCGTCGTGGGCTGTGAAGGTCTATTCATGGGAGTAAGCTTTCTTTCCAACTTGTTGGGACATTCGAGGTGTTATCTCATGTTGGAGCTGTGGCGTATCGAGTACCACTTCCCCCAAAGATGAGTCAGATACATGATTTTTTTCTAGGTATCACAGCCCCGTCGTTATCTTCATGATGACTCTCAGATCATCAATTGGAGAGAGAGCGATGTTGATGATGATGCGACCATTGAGGAGAGACATGTGGAGATCCAAGACCGCAAAGAGAAAGTGTTGTGTGGGCATTCTATACCCTTGGTTCTTCTCTTGTGGTGACACGATGGAATGGAGGAGAGTACCTGGGAACGTGAGTCACAGATATGTGCTCAGTACCCAAAGTTGTTTGATGTTTAACTCTTTTCATGTAATGATGTCACCTTTGATTTTAGACCTTTCATGATTTTATTATGAATTTCTATTGTTGCTTTTGTGGCGTGCTCTATTTTTAGAGGTATCTCGATGGGTGGTTGTTTGGGACATGTTTCTTTTTCTTTAGGTGGGTTTTTAATTCTCGAGGACGAGAATGTTTTGAGAGGTACCTGATGTAATGACCTGACCCTCTTCGGTCCATTCCATTGTAAAAATATGGTGTCTGAGGTGTTCCGAGAGGTCATGGTGACTTATCCCCCACACTTTACCAATTTTCCTGTTCGGTGAACAGTTCCAATGGTAGACAATTGTGAACAGTGCAATGGTAACATTCTGTGAACAGTGCATCAGTGACCTTATGCGAACAGTGTCATCGGTAACCTTCTATGAACAATTCCATCAGTGAACAGTTCTATCGGTAACCTCAAATTGTATCCTCTCATTCCATTTCCAAATTTCTAATTCTATGAACTGTTCAAATGGAAAACAGTTCTATCAGTATCCTCTAATGGTGACCTCTCTTTCCTTTTCCAAATTTCCAATTCTGTGAATAGTTCCATCGGTGAACAGTCATATTGGTAACCTCTATCAGTAACCTCTAATGGTAACCTCTCTTTCATTTTCCGAATTTCCAATTATGTGATAAGTTCCATCAATGAACAGTCCTATCAGAAACCTCTAACAGTAACCTCTCTCAATAACCTCTAACGATAACCTTTATTTCCTCTGCAAAATTTTGAGTTCTGTGAATAGTGTTTCTAGAACATTGAGGTTCTAACTGCAGCCTATATTTCCATTACCAAATTTCGAGTTCATGAACAGTATTTTCATAATAGTGATGTTCTATGAGAAGCCTCTATTTCCTTTTCCAAATTTCGAGTTCCTGAACAATGATTCCAGATCAGTGAGGTTCTAACAGAAACATTTATTTCCTTTTCCAAATTTCGAGTCCATGAACAGTGTTTCCAGAACTGTGAGGTTCTAACAACAATCTCTATTTTATTTTCCAAATTTTGAGTTCAAGATTACTGTTTCTATATCAGTGAGGTTCTAACAGCAGCCTCTATTTCCTTTTTCAAATTTCGAGTTCATGAATAGTGTTTCCAGACCAGTGAGGTTCTAACAATAGCCTCTATTTCCATTGCCAAATCTTAAGTTCATGAATAGTGTTTCTGGACCAGTGAGGTTCTAACAGTAGCCTCTATTTCATTTTCCATGTTTGGAGTTCATGAACAGAGTTTCCTAACCACATAGGTTCTAATAGCAGCCTCTATTTCCTTTGCCAAATTTCGAGTTCATGAATAGTGTTTCTAGACTAGTGAGGCTCTAACAACAGCCTCTATTTAATTTTCCAAACATCGATTTCATGAACAATGTTTCTAGATCAGTGAGGTTCTAATAGCATCCTCTATTTCATTGGCCAAATTTTGAGTTTGTGAACAGTATTTACCAAACGAAAACCTTCTAACAGTGACCTTTTCTTTCCTTTTCAAAATCTGTAGTCTATGAACAATGTTTTTAGAACAATATCCTTCTAATTGTAATCTCAATTTCCTTTTCCAAATTTCGAGTTCATGAATAGTGTTTCTATCTTCCTACAGTTTCACCCAATTAACATTTCCTTTGATGTTAAATACATTAAAAGCCTCATTTTAAGGACTCTTATGACCAATTTAAAGGCCATAAATCCTATATGAATTATTCCTATGGCCAGGGATGCTTTTACTTTTTCAATCCGTGTGGTTTAATTAGATCCGCTTTTAATGGGATATTAAGTGTATCATTAGTCGTCCATCCATTTAATCATAAAAAGGGACAAGATATTTTCCTCCCTTATTCCTCCTCTTTGTTCTCATCTATGAGATGCTAGAGCCATTAAATCCTTCCCGTAGGATATTCCGAATCAAACATTCCACCTAGGATTGGATCCGCTATTTTTTTGATGCAAATGAGCTGTATTGGTCGATCTTCGATATAAGGTATGTTTTACCGTTGTTCTTTTGGGGTTCATCTTATCCTATTTCTCTTTTCCATATTATACCATGTAATATCCATGCTTCTAATGGGATTTTCGTGGGTTTCGGTTGGTGAGGTCGTACCATGGAATGCTCGGGTGGATGCAGTTGATGCGAGAGCAGAATCATGACCCATTGGGTGGATAAAGAACGTCAATAACTGTTTAAAGTAGGGGATTCGTTGCTTCTCTTTTATTTTATGTGAAAATGTATTGTTATCATGTTTTATCCCACTATACAACAATGGAATTGACATAATAGATAATTGAACCGGATAAATAAATTGATATCGGTCCTATATTTTCACCTTATTTTCTTGATAGTGTGATATCTATTTTTGCTTCGTTTTTCTGTTTTTTCTTGATAAAAATTAATAAATAACATAAACTGGAATTAATTAATAGATGTTGGCTATTGATAAAGAGGCATGTAAATGAATCTGGTTCTTCTTATTTTAACTTTATTTAAATCAAATTCTTTTAGTAAGCATGTTTAATTATTTGTGATAGCATACTGATTAGGCTTCCCGAATATTGGAACCTATGAATAATAAATATGTTATTTCAAGATTTATTAAAGAAATTATGGTTTGATAATTCATTGAGGGGCTCTGAGTTACCCTATTGACTGTAAAAGGGCGAAGATCCCAATTTATTGGATGTTTGTTTTCCTGCTTCTTGTATTGTGATGTGAGCATGGATGGATGTTGTGATATGTGGGGGTAGGAAGACTTTTTGTTATGGCAGCAGATGATGCCTAGATTTTCTATATGCATCGGTTTATGCATATGGGTGTTGGGGAGGACCCCGGGGAAGATGGAATGGGATGGATTTGATTGTCGTATTCTTGCTGATTCTTATTGGTTGTTTATCTTCTTTGCTTTACCCCACTGATCAAGGGACCTGGTCTTGCTTACCTTTCTTCTGAAAAAGTCAAAGACGCGTGGGGTATGCCATGTTCTTTAAGTGTTTAGCTTCTCAAGGGAGGATGGGTCTATGATCTTTCTATAGGAGGTAAAGACTCGATGGTTAGTGCATCTACTCAATGTGTTGAACCCCCTTGTGTTTATTAGCATAGAATGCTTATCTAGAATTCTTGGGAATATGGGAAAGTAATTATGTAATGAATATTTCAATAAATGGTGTTAACCCATGGGGTTGGGGTTTACTGGAACATAATTAAGAGGTTGTAATTTTAGAGGAACAGTGGAATTTGGGTGTTATGCTAATGAAATTTAATATGGAATTGTTCATGATTAATTTATTTTTAAATAATTAATTCACTTAAAGTGAAACTGGTAAAAAGGGAATGAAATAATGTATAAAATATCTTTAAATGGTTGTGTGCTAATAGTATACCTAGACTTAGAAGTGGATTCCTGGAGTCCTAGATACGTTAGCTGCAGTTGAGTCTACGTCTTGGTTATGCCCACATTATGGTTTTGAGATATATTATATTCTATTCTTTTTGTGTTTCTCTAAGATAATCCACCCTGTCAGTAAGGGAAACTGACACACTGGGGATTCTGAGCCCTTGGGGGTGTTTTCACCATCATTCCTATAGGAGGATGAGTGAATAACTACCCCCTTTGACCCTGCTCTTTTCTCTTGGTAGATACTTGTGCTGGCAGGCAGAGTGCTTAGTTTTCCCCATATAGGTGTGTAGAGGGTTATAATGGCTTGTGGTTATTCACACACATATATTCTGGATATAGTATCCTATGGACTACTATAGGTGTAACATGTATAGGCTGTGATGGCTTGAGGATCCGTACTCGGTGTATGGGCTATAATGTCTTGAGGTATAATACCTGATGTAAGATACTCATTATGCAGGCTCGGGAGGCTCCTTGAAACTACCTGATTACGTTTCTTACATGAACATTGTGGTTTTCTTGCATGAGGTGCAAGCTGTAGTGCTTCATCCAGGTGTTTGCGGGAAAGCCTTTTTGGAGAGAGATGCTCAAGATGTGCGACGTTGGGGAAAAGCGTTAAACCTATGGGGAAGTAGTAGTAGGTTACCCTTGATATTATTAATTATATTATATATTCTAGTATGCGTTACTTGTAGAGTGCATCCATGGTGAGGTTGGTAACTTAGTATACCTGTTTAGGTGATGAGTTAGTTTAACTTGTTATTCACTGTGCTTTAGCTTGATTTCTTTACATTTGCATGAGAGGATTCAGGGAGTATCCTACTGAGTTTATTTTTATACTCACCCTATGTATATACAAACTTTTTTTTAGGTCACATAGAGCAGGTTGGAGATCAAGCTGGTTTCTACTAGCTTGGGGTTGCAGGAGTTGTTCGGGATTGTGGTTGCTGCTATTTTTACTTTCTTTTGGGTACTTGTTGTTTCCCCTTCTAGTTGTAGTACTTTTGTATGACATTACATATGTGCACTTGGGTTTTCTTTTATATTTCAATTCTGAGTTGTATTTGGTTGGTTTCTATCTTATCTCTCTCTTCCGCATGTTTTATTTTAGAGGGTAATGCCTCCCATTGGTGTGTTTACTATAACCTCGGTGCTAGTTTCCAACCCAAGGCCTACTGGAGGTGGGGCACGGGGGTCATTATCTCCCTTCTCACATTACTTGCCCAGGAGGGTTACACTTTGTGGGGCGGTGGTCGTGACATTTTGGGTATCTATTTCATTGGTTTTACATTTTGATGATACCAATTTGGATGTTTTATGTTACAATCACATCATTTATGATGATTGTTTGTGATTGTACATCCAATGATGAAATCAAATTGTCTTCCTCGAATGAATCTAATTAATTTTATTAGAACCTAGTTTTATCATTATAATATACTTTCCATTAATTTTCTTCTGTTTATATACTCTAAATATCATAATTTTTATAAAAAATATATTTTTACATCTCTCTTCGTTTGAAAACCTTTTTTTACAAAATAATGTTTTCAAAAATATGTTTATAAGGGTTTATTAAAATTTATCCCAATTATTTTTAAAAGAATCGTTTCCAATTTTTTGAATATTTTAAACTTTTTTGAATGAAATTTTCATTTTCTTTTCAATCAATACTAGATTTAAGTTTAGAAATAATGAGTAAGAAAATTTTTTAATGTGAATGACATAAATGTTAATTTGTATCATAATTAACATTATTTATATTGAATATTAATTAATATGTTTTTATGTATATTATCATAGAACTGAATTTCCAAAAACAATTATGAATTTTTAGTTCTAAAAATATATTTTCAATGATTATTTATTTTCTACCAGAAATGATCCATTTGAATTTGAATAAAATATTCTATATAATATGACATATTTTAGTATTATATACTATATTGTGGGTATATTATCAAATGAATCCATTAATATTATTTATCTATATGGTTTGTTTTTATTTTGAACACATTTTAAGAAAATAAAATCTACTTCTGTGGGTTATAAGAATAGAAAATTATTATGAAACCCACATAATTCCATGGGTTATGGTAGGCTGAAAAGATGAAAGGATTATGAAACCAATCTCTTTAATATAGGTTATAATATGATTAAATGCTTATAAAACCTATATCATATAATGGGTTGTGATATTATGAATATTTAATGATCTTGTGCTACACATAAGTATGATTTCAATTATTTTAATAATGTTACCTATATCTTCCTCCATTGAAATACGTAATTTTTAAAACATCATGGAATAAAGATGACATTATTAGAGAGTAAACACATTTTAAAATGGCAATTATTCCTAAAAAATGATCTTGGGTGTGATCCTTGATTAATATAATGGTTTTTGGAGTTTTCAATTGCACTAAGATATCCTTGGAAGTGATTCATGACTGTTGTAGAAATAATATTCTTAGTCTATGTGTATAAATGAATATCTCTCTTGTGATGATGTTATGCTCTCATTGACCATGGACATTGATTTCAATATTATTAATGACTTATAACTTCCAAATATTTATGAGTAACTCATGATTATGATAATTTATTTTTAGCGTATGGTTTATTTATTTTACACTCATGTTCTCATTACTATATGGTCATGTTATTCTTACATATCTCCCTTATTTAACCTTACTGAGAATATGAGCTAAAAAATTCTTATATTTATATTTCCCTGGTTTTGTAAGAATGTTTTATGTATGGTATACCTAAGAATAGTAGTTTTGGGGACATATTTATTGGATATATTGATATTTGTGGGATATAAAGATGAACATTCAATAAAAAAATATTATTATTAGTCTTTGAAGGAACCAATCCATCTCGATCTTCAAGCATGTGATATTTTTGTTTTGTGAATAATCATCTAAAATATGTAACATCATTTTATAGAAGTCATGGGACACATTAGTTGGAATCATATGGGTGTTTATTTAAATATTTAATAGTAGGATTTTAAACCATTAGTGAGATATCAATTGATATTTCTAATGATAATTATTGGGAAGATACAATTTTCCACCAAATGCCCTAGAATTGGTTATATCTAGAGAAAATGGTTTATAAGAATTGACATTCTTCTATAGATAATATAATTTGATGTGGATTTGTAACAGACATACCTAGGTTAATAACTTCAAAAAGATACTTTAAGATGGACTCGACTGTCGTCTGGTGCACAACAATGGGCCTTAATGCACACCTAGTTTGGCACTCCTAGTGTATATTCTTTTGAAGTTTTAAAAGACTTTATGAACCACCATGAAATATTTAAAAATATGATGAATTTGAATGAACATGGAAAACTGACATGTTCTTTAACTAAAAATAATTTTTCACTATTTAGAAATAGTATATATTATTTTTTATTATTATATGTTAGTCTACTAGGAAATGTATTTCTCTTACTATATTTTCTGGTTATGGTCAATTTCTAAACCAGAATGTAACATGGTGGAAGTAAATATGATGGAATATTTTATAACTATAATTAATAAAATTTGGTGATATCTTGGGATAATGATATTTTGTTTATTCCTAATCAGCAATCATGATTTATTTTTAAAAATATAAACATCAATGAGATTTTTAAATCCTAAAATAAGTGGAATATGAACATTGATGAATGTTTTATATTTTTTTATATAGATGATTGTATATTAAAATTTATAGAAGTTGAGAAAGCATGGAGAATGGCCTAGTAGATTATCTAAAATGGAGTGGAAGATGTTATTTGTTTGGAAAATAATGTCATAGAGTGAAAAAATTGTAAAAATATTTATGTCGTATTTGTTTTGAGCTTGTGAATAATCCAATTCAATTCTCTAAAATATGTTTTAGACAATATATCATTGAAATAAATATATTATTCTAAACATTTAGGTTAAATTATTTAAGTGTGTCTATATTTGGATTTCTGAATTATATTATTAATGTATTTTAGTAATTGTATTTTAAGTATAATAATTAAGAAACGTCAAGGGGTTGTGCTAATTTTTGAATCCTACCAGTCATTTTGTATGATTAACATAATAGTTATGGATACTATATTAGGATTATGATTTAAATGTTTTCCATAAATTCAATTTCATTGAAAACCCTTTTAAGGGTTTTCATGGGGTGAGTTTATCATGATTAATGATGTTTTAAGATACATTTATATAAATATAATCCATTTTGTTATTATATGTTTTAGTGAAAAGATTATTTATGAAGGATTAAAATTACACTTTTTTAGATATGATTAATGTTAATAGTAGACTTTATAGTTTATTTTATATTTTCTTTAAATATGTGTTGTAGCTGATCCCCGTATGAAGTCATAAAATTAATTCCTAGTAGATAAAACTTCTCTCCAGATTCCATTTCCATAATACACATTATATATGTGTTAAAGTTTCATGTGTTACCACATTAAAATATATTTAATCAAGATATAATGATTACATTAATGTATTGGTGAATTATTCTGTTATATCTTGATACACATTTTTGTTTTAGTGTTGTGTATCATCCTTATATAGAATGTAATTCTAAGATAACAATTAAAACCCTATAGGATATTATAAGACCATATTCTATGGATTTCACAGGATGGTGGGATCTACACCATCTCCATGGTGTCTGTTTTTTACAATAATATATTTCACTTTAGAATTATTATGGATTAATATGAATTCCATTATGGAAAAAATTATAAAACTTTAATGTACTATAATTAAGTTGCTGAAATAATGATACTTGTACTAATTTAATATTTTGAGATGGAAGAGAATCATGGATCCCTTAAACAACATGTAAGGATGACACAATTTTTATTGAAATATTATTCTCCTAATTTTTCATTAGAAAAATAATTTAATGTTATAGATAACTAATTTAAAATAACTTATACATGGAATACTGAAGGGAAATGTAATCCCTAAGTAAAGTAGTCCCAATGTAATGCTCTATCATGTCAGGAAAATTATTTATCATTTGTTTCTTAAAAAAAACTAATTCATGTGTACAATATGATCTATTTATCTCTATATAGTATGTGAATACCTATTACATGACATATAATGAGTATAGAGGTCATAAAACTGGTGCATGATCGTTCTCTTGAGCAACAACTATTAGATATTCTTGATATTATATTGAATGCTCAATGAAACAAAACAACTAACATAGTGAATATTCTCTCAAATGACCAGCAGTTTGAGGATTTCATGTTGGATCCTAAGTATGTAATGTGGTTGAAATATTTTCAGTTATTGGTCCTAGAGGGATTAATTTTGAGGTCCAAATTCATTTTAAGGGGGGTTAGAATTTTACACCTTGAGTTATTGAAATATATTTTTTGGAAGAGAAATTAAATTGGTTCGCCATTTTTTTCACTTAAAGCCACATGTTTATCTTCTATTACATGAAACTCATAGTTAGACTTCTGTTACATGAATTTATATGTTTATCTTATATTACCAACAAACAAATTTATGTAGCTTGTGACACTAAAACACCATGTTTAAAAGATACATAATGTACTTTTAAAATTTACTTATGGAATATGATAGTCATCACCTAGCCATTATAATGGAATGTATCCGCAAAATTAACTATATTAAGAAAATATATGGTCTAAAAATTTATTTAAAATTAATTATTTTTATAATAACCAATTATAAATAGAAATAAAACCTATTTAAAATAAAGGAATTATTTTTACGGAAATTATTTTTTATGTTCACAAGAACAAGTTTACATAGTAAATAAAAACCCAATTTTTGAATGATTTTAATGAAACATATATAATATATATTTAATAATATTTGTAGAATTAGTCATCTAATTTTTCAAGGAATGAGAAAATAATAAATCCAAATTTATTCTAAATACTATTATTTACTAAGAAATGACTTTATAGAATGTTGCGTATTAATTATTAAATTTATTTCGTTAACAAATTTTAAAAAATTATTTAATAAGTAAAAAATAATTATTTAAATCAGGATTTTAAAATTTTCATATAGTGTATTTTTTATTTTTTGGAAAAGATTAATTTTGCAATGATTAGTGAAAAAATAATGGTTTTAATGAATTACCATTTCTCTTAAAGTATTAAAAAATATGAAACTTTTTTAGTCTGGTTTTAAATGAATATTTAATTAAATTGCATTTAAATTAATCCAATATAAGTAATTTTAACCAATTTTATAAAGAATTATGATATAAAATATTAACCTTTTGAATATTTTATCTTTCGAAATATGCTTTCTGGTTGCCACTACGAGATTAATTTTAAATTACATTTTCCCTCTATTAATAATAACATTTAAAATGGATTAATTAATTTTAATTATTGTAATTTATAATATCTAACAAGGAATTATTAATTTTTTTATCCTAATAATTACTAGGAACAATAAAAACATTATTTATCATGGTGAAGGTAAAATGGGTTTAAATGGGCTATTAAACAAAAATAATAAGTTATAAAAATTACCAATATTATTTCCAAAACCATTTAATTTATATGTTTCTATCTTATATATTCAAATATATATAATAGTCTATATGTGATCATTTTGAAATGTGAAAAATATATTGAAAAAAATGTATCATTACAATTATTCCTTTTTTTCCACTCGTCTCACTAATAAATGGACACCCCCTCCCCTCTCCTAATTACAGGTTTATAACCCATGAGTTACACCAATACCTAAAAAAACAAATCCTTATTCCCATCATATTTTCAAATAATTGTTATTTTTTTCATATCGAAAATCTAGGAATCTGTTTTGTGAAACCCTAAGGACGTTACTCAATGAAGATGTAACATTCATCAACTAGAATTTTTATTTTATTTCTACATCAATATCATAATAATATGAATAAAAATTTATGATTAAAAATAACTTTAAATCATATATTGAGATGTTTTTATGTTAATTGACTCATAAAAAACAATATCCTCATCAATCAAATGGGTTATGAATTCATTATTCCTGTGTATGGAAGAACTCCAACCTCGCATTCCCTTATTAATCATTAGTCCATTACCACCTCTCACGGTTGGATATAATGGTGGTTTAAATTATTATTATTATTATTATATATATAAATTATTACATTATTATACTTTTGTAATTATTATATCACAAACATCTTGATATATTCTATTATGTGAGAATGTCATAACATCGCTTGTGTGTACAGTGGAAAACCAACTCACAAAGTGAGGTAATTTGGTCATGCATTACATAGATGGTAATAAAAATGGGTTTAACAAAAATATGTGATATATATTAAATAAATTTGATATTTTAATTATAATAGATCATTTACCTCTTTTTCATTCAATATGTCCTGAAAATGGAAACAATGTTCAGGAGTACGTATGGACTATCATCTTCATGAATGAAAAATTTCATTTTATATCTCCAACATTTATGGATTAATTTATATTATTATATACTGTATATATATAATATTTTTAGAATGGATAAAAAGATTATATCATGAAACAATGATAAAATTATGTAAACCAACAATAGAAAAAAATTTAAATGAAACACAATGTAGTGATTACATAAAATGTGAATTTAATAGTGAATTGTTAATAAAAATTTATTAAAAGTCCATATATCAATATTATATGTAATTATATATATATATATATGTTAGATTCTTATAGATGTATAATAAACTTGTATTTATTATAAAGGAGGTCTGAATGTGTATGAAGAAAGTTGGGACTTAAAGAATGGGAATTTCATTACACTATTTACATCTATTAGACACAATACATATTCACTACCAATTTAATTTATGTAATTTATATTGTGACTATAATTTTAACATATGATTATTATTTATAAATTTATATTAATTTAAATATCAATTTTATTATATATCTTTCATGCGGTTTTTGTTTCAACTTTACTTTAGTGGTAACATTTTTATGTTAAAATCACAATGTTTATCGAGGTTTTTTATGATTATACTTCTAATGATGAAATAATATGATATATATCCCATAAAACTAATTTATTTTACTTTCACATAGTTGTGCCTTGAGAATAAATGGATTCCACTCATTTTTATCTCTTTATGTACTCAAGGATTCAGAAGACAGTATTTAAGAAAATACATCTTAATTTGTAACTCTAATGAAGAATCCATATTCTTACAAAATCATGTTTTGGAATTATAGTTTCAGAATTTTTTTTCTAATTATTGTAATTTTCAATTTAATAATATTTTCCCTTATTTCAGATTTATGAAATATTTTTACAAAATAATATTCATTTATTTTTCCAAACAATACATTTTTGGAATTTATCAAAAAAATTCAAGGAATTATTGATATAATGTGTACACCAAGAATAGAATTTTCGAATATCCTGACCATTATTTTTGTTGAATATTCCATTATTAAATTTCATTATTTTATTAATGAAAAATGTTTTCAGTTTTTTTTAGTAATTTTTTAGATTTCAAGTTTTATTTTCAATGAAATTTTGTTATCCTCATGAAATGTTTAAATTGTTATTCAAAAAATTAATGTCTATATTTGTTGAAATATATTGTTGTTACATAATCCATTCTCCAGATATGATCTATTTATATAATAATTATTATTAACATAGATGGTTTATACTTATAATGACATGATTTTTGAAAAAAATACCTTTCTCTTCCATCATTTATAATATAATAAAATTCTCTTGATACCCACATACTTTCATGGGTTTCTATATGATGAATGTGTGAGATAATTATGAAACCAATATCTTAAGTAGGTTTATTTTTTGATAAAATATTTATGAAAATAATTTTATTTAATTTGTTTCTATATTAGGATTTTTTTATCTTAAAGTACACATATATATGATTTTCATAATGTGATGGGTGGGAACAATATCTCACTCCAATTCATTGCGTTATAAAATATATATCAAGAGATAAAATAGACTGGAATGGTGAATTAACATAGTTCATTGAGGGAAATTTTCCACTATGATGGTCTTGGGAGCGAACCATTATTGTTATGAATGTTTGGGTAGTGATCTCATTCCAAATTTATTTGATTTTTCATGAGAATATACAATTATCAAAATTATATATAATTCTTGTGTGTATTTAAAAAATCATTGTATAATGAAAATATTAGTCTCTAGTGGATCTTGTTAATTTATTTTCTTATGATTCATGCCTTATCAAATACCAATATTTATTTGTGACTCTTGATTATAGTCTTTGTTATGTCAAGTATGGTTTCCAAAATTTATGTTCATGTTCTCATATTATTATGATCATGTTATTTTTATGTGTCACACTGGTTTTCCCTTACTATGGAAATAAGAAAACGATTTCTTATGATTACCATCACCAGGATATGAAGAACTTATTTTTGTAGGATATTTAAATAAATAATACTATTTGGAATTATATTTATGGGAGATGTTAAGATCATTTTGTCTCCAACCTATAATGGAACTAATCCATTACTATCCTCAATCGTGTGTTTGTGAAATGTAATTAGTATTCATTGAAAATATGTAATATCATTTTATGAAAATACTAGGTCTCCGTAAACATTATAAAATTAAAACACTGAAAATGAAATGATTTTACACTTTAATAAAATCAAAGAATATCCAAGTATCAAAATGAATTATACCTCACTAAATTCCTGTTTCCAAACTACATCATGTATGAATCAATACGACATGTATTTATATAGAACATATTTAAATATAAATTATTATCCACATAAATGTTATTAATGGATATGGTTTTCCATATTCACTTCAATTAACTCCCAATATGTTTTTTGAAATATTTATCACTAAATAATTTGATTTCATTGATAGATTGTATTAGATGAAAAACCAAATTTAGACGAACCGTGTAACATTATAAAATTGTTGTATATCAATTATATCCAAGATATTTTTTTGGAATGTATGAACATTAATAAATTGATTATTATTTTTTTATTTTCAAAATATTTATAAAATGAATTAATTGGTTATCAATCCATTAGAATAAATAATAAAAAAAATTCGAAAATAAAAGCATTATTTCTTTTGATTTTATTTGGATTAATTGTATTTTTATAACAATAAATTAAAAAAATCCTAATGTTTGAATGATTTTAATTTAATATAAATAAATTATTTTTTATAATTATTTTTTAAAAAAAAATCATAAAATTTCTCCAAATCATTGGATATGAATAAAATTAATTTATGCTTAAAATTTATTTCCTCTAGAAATAATTTTTTTCCCATTTGGGAAATATAAAATAATATTAATTTCATCCAATTATACGTAATGAATCAGATAAAATTAATTAATATTACATAACCAGGAGGTTCAAATATGTTAATTAGACCCATTTTCTTAAGGAAAATATGAGTAATAACCATGGTAAAATTTATCACCTCATTTGAGGGTAAATATGTTAATATAGATAAAAAATATGAAATGAGGCAATAATTTTTTCATACATATTCATATTAGATATAATTAATTACACTCTTAACACCATATATTCAAAATTGAGTTTTTTAATCGACAAATGTATTTGAAAATAATGTATATATATTTTAATATTTAGTATTTACAAAATGAAATTATCTTTATTTTTTATAACTTTTATGTGTCCACAATGGCTCAAAAGTATTTTATAAATGAATAAAATTGTTTATTTGGAGATTAATTTATTTTTTCTTTATATATTTATAATTTTTATTTTTTAGTAATTAAATAATGAATATATATGTTTTGAAACACCTAGACAGTATCTCATAATTTTATATAATTATATAATAGATTCAATTAAAAATACAAAAATTGATTTAATTCAAGTGATTTAATGTTACCCATTAATTTTATAGTTATATATGAAGTATTAGGGTGGAATTAAAGAATTATATTCTAATTCCCCAGTTTTTATAGATTTATTTATTGTTAATGAATCATGATTAATATAAATGAATGGTACATTATCAATATAATATATTATTAAATTATTTATAAATCATAAATAACAAGAAATAAGACACATTGATATCATTCAGATGAAATTTTAATATATTATCCATTTATGGGTTTATTTTCACATTATCTATAAAGAATAAAATAGTTTAATATTAATAAAATTACTATTTAAAAAATTAAAACTGGATAACTGTTGGTTATTTAAAATAATTAGGTATAAAGTTACTAAAAAACATGTATGATTTCTTTTTTGACGGTATTAAAACACTACCCAACCAAATCATCAAATACATTTCTATTTGGAGGCATTTGAATTCATGATAGTTTTATTATAATGTAATATTTTCATAAATTCTAAATGTTCCCCTCACATCACAAAAAAATTGGCACCTCCTAACCCAATTCTTGACACAAAATTGAGCCTCCTACATCAACCAATATATAAAAATATCACTTATATAATTCTATACAAAAAATTGTATAGTTTTTCTTCCAATAAGAATTAACCTATAACCATTTATAAGAGATCTATGTGAGTCATTTCAAATAAGCGGTTATTTCCTTAATTGATCTCTCTCATTTATATTCATAATTACCTCCCCAAAATATATTTTATTTACCATAACATAAATAAATAAATATAATAAATATTTTAAAATGTTATTATGATAATTAAAATACTTTTATACACCCTCCTTCCCATTAGATGTGAAGGTAATTTATAGTTTGTGTATATGTTTGACCAAACATCTCCACAAAGCACAACAATGAATTTTCAATAACTATACATTATGGATTTTTATTATGATTATTTATTTTTTCTTTTTTATAATAATGAAAATATTATAATCCTATAATAATAACAGAATATTGACCTTCATAACATCCAATCTGTTGAGAAATAGTAATTTGACTCCTGCATATGTGTGGTCCACCCCTCCACGATGTAATGTTAAATATATTTCATTTTTATTTTAAATGGACAGAAATTATGATGAAATTTATGAATATATATGATAGGATAATTATTTTCATAATTATGAGTTAATAGTTTGGTTTCTTTTGTTCCATATATTGAACAGTATATATAGAGTTCATAAATACATACATACTACCATCTCTATGAATGGTGTAAGTCATTTTTCATTTTCTATCATTTATAGATGACTCTAAATATGTAATTAATTTATATATAATATATAATTATCTTTTACTTATATTCATTAGATGATGAAATAAATAAAATGGCACCATGACCAGAACCAATGAACTGAAATACTCTTGATAAACTGAAGTAACACCTGAAAAAAATTGTAATAAAGAATTTTTTTATAAGATGGTGTTAAAATATGTTTAAAGGGATCATATAGTATATTTTATGTATGAATGTTACACTTTAAAAAATCTACAATAGTTTTTGACATATTAGAGTGGAGGATAAACTAATTATCATGGTAAGAGACCTTTATTTAATGGGTTTGTGTCATTTTATTATTGTTTATTGGGATATAATTTGATTACACCTCGAGAGATGATATTTTTTGTTATAAAAATAAAGAAAAATTATGTATTTTATTTTCCGATAGTTATTTCATAAATATTATTTCCTTTCAATTTCACCACATTATCTACTCAGAAGATACAATATATGTCTTTATGAAAAATCAACTTCATTTATCTATTTGGTGAAATTAACTTGTATCAATATTAATAATTTATAAAATTGGATTAATAAAGGTTATTAAAATTATAAAATGAGTTTTAATTTCAATTTTACCCATGTAATAATTATTTTAAATTATTTTTGGTCGATTATTTTTTCATTTTCCAAATGAGTTATTTTAATACTTCTATGATAAATGTATAAAAATAATTTTTTTTATAAATTATACTATATGAATATATTTTCCCAAAACTAAGCCAAATCATTTCACTAAATATTCCATTGCTTGTATATAAAGATGTTTTAATTGAAAATGTTTTAATTTATAATTATATTTTTCGTTAAAATATGTATTTTCAAAATTGAAAGGTTGTCTTCCTCAAGAAATATGTTAATGATCTTGGAAATTTATTTTCTATCTACAATATTATTTTTTGATGTTACTAAAGTAATTTTGTAAATATTATCCAAGGATACCGTCTTTATTATTTCTAAAGTTGTTTTATGTTAATTATGACAAAATATTTATGATACATATTTTAATTCCATCAGTTATGATATGATGAAATGTAAAAGTGTTTTTTAATCCCATCTCTTTTATAAAGGTATTTATATGATTATAAATTTGTTAAACCCATTTTATTTAATATGTTATGAAATGATGAATGGTATAATGTCTTATAGAACACATATGAATGGTTTTTCTTATATGACTTTTGAAACATATATCTCCCTCAAATTCATGATGTAAACATAGTAATCTCATGAGATAAATAGGATTAGAAAGGGTATTGAACCCAGTTCAAAAATATACTTTTCTACTATGATGGTACTGTGAGTGAACCATGACTACTATGATTTTTTAGGGAGTTAACCCATTCAACTATGATAGTCCTTGAAAATATTCTAGAATATTAATTGAAGTATTTTCTATTCATATTTTTCATTACACAATTCTATGTCTGCTACATATATAAATCATTCCTGGTTTACGTTATTTGATTCTATTATGATTCATATCTTATGAAATCCCATGATTTATTTCATGACTTATGATTGAAATAATTGATATACATAGTTTGGTAGTAAAATTTTTAAATAATGTTTTTATACCCATATACAAATTTTATTATAATGTGATCATCGAAAAATCCCTTTTTACCCTTTAAAAACATCCAAGAACACACTTTGATAATGTTTTCATTCCATAGGTTATGAAGAAAATAATTTTATATGAATTTTCTATAAAGGTACATAGTTATAATAAAGTAATTGTTTCCCAATCTATTATTGTTTTGTATTTATTCAATGGATGGAACCCAAAATGTATCATGTTATTTATTATTGTGGTAGAAAATGTTATTATTTGGAAACTATGTAAAAAAATGTTATAGTATTTGGAATAAAATGTATTTTCAATACTCAAATAACAACCTCAATATATGAATCACACTGATCATCCATGAATTATTATTATTGATGAAAGATAAGTTCATCCTTTCGTGAGAAAACACCCAAAAAAATTTCTGGCAACCGATCCACAAGTCATTGCGAAATGGATTGCTATCATTCAAAACGGTATTGTCAAATCATCTAGTTTTGAAAAATTAGAATGATAATTTTTATATCTATCTCTAATAAGGGGACTAATATCAATGGTGGACTCTTAAAAATAACATTATAGAACAATAATAAATGTAGTCAATATATTTTGAGTAATTTAAAGTCATATTTTTCATCTTTTATATTACTTGTATTCTTGGTATGAAAATCAATAAATTATTTCTTGATTTAAATTAGAAGGGTGATGATTCATTTGGTATTTATAAAGAACATTTAACCATAGCTCGAAGCTAAAATTTTAGTATTATCATCCTCATAAAACTATGGTTTATCAAAACATCAGTGGCATAAAACAATGTATCTATAGGGAATTATCCAAATGGTACATTTGTAGTAATGAAGACATTGTTCGATGTGTTATCAAGGTGATGATGTATATTGGAGTTTCCCATCAATATCATGGTATTTTCAAGAAAATAAATATTTAATTCAATGGGAATTATAAAATCCATGGATACAAGATGTTGATATTTACAATATGATCAAAATATAGAAGGAATGATGAGATAAATTTTCTAAACGGAATGGTAAATGATTCACCATGGTAAATCAAGGACATTGGGAAATTTATTGAATAAGAGATATGAATAAATTTTATAATGTTTTGAATAAATATAATGTTATATAAAATTCATCTCCAATAATATAATGTTTTAAATTTTGGTTGTATGGGTATTAGGCTAATTAGTTCACAAATATAAAGATGAATGATGATGATCGACATCATTTACATGTTAATCATATAGACGCAAGGAAATCCCATGCGATCATTATTTTGGAAAATGTGTATGGTATGAATGTGGTGAAAGGTACACTTACCTTTCAATATACAACATATGATGTCTTATATGATTAAATATCTAACAACTCATCTATACCAAAAGTCTTTTTATTGGTTATCTTAATATCACATAAAATATTAGATGTTGAAATAGTGTTAAAAGCCCATAATGGTATGATAATCACATCCCATGCTTATGATTGTTCACTGGTTGTTTTTTAGGGTGATTATCTCCATAAAAATATTATTATTTATTCTCTAGTTCAATTAGATGACATTTTAGGAATTTATTGGACTTTTTTACATACATCATGCAATAGTTTCAATGGAAGGAAGTTACATATTATATTCTAAACTAAAAAATGATTTCTAATAAATGTAATGAAATAGAGAACATTTTATGGAAATTTTATCATTAGGATGCATCATGGTCCCTATTAAAAATGTTATCTTGTCCAATATATATGAAGAGAAACTCAATATCAACAATATTTCTATTGAACTGAATATTATTGTTGACTTTCTAGAAGAGTGACTTGGTCTTCCACAGAATAGTTTTGTTGATTTTCGAATTGAACTCCAAATTAGTGATAATCCTATTTCCAAGACTCCGTATAGAATGGCCCTGATTGAGTTTCATGAATTAAAAAATCCATGACTTGAGAGTCATGACAAGGGATTAATTCACCCAAGTAAGTTACCTTGGAGTGAACCTAAACAATTTAATAAAAAGAAATATGAATCAATTAGACTCTACATTTATTATCAATAAAATATCAAGACAAATATCTAGAAAAATTATCATCTACCCCATATAGATGACTAGTTTAACCCACTACATAGAGCTTTATACTTTCCCAAGATTGATATTTTTTACAGATATTATCATTTGTGGTTCATGAAAGAGGACATACACAAGAAATCATTCCCTACAATGAATGGACTCTATGAATTTATTTTTATTCCACTTGATGTTACTAATAACCCTCCCATATTCATTGATTTCATTAATAGAGTATATAGTGATTAACATTACCAATTAATTGAATCCATTATATATTATAATCCATTACATTCATTGAGTAAATAATATAATGAATATCATTTTAAAATGATGATGATGCCACCATAAAAGCATAATATTTATGAAAAATTTACTACATCGAAATTGTGTCTTTGAAAAGATTCATTCTTTGGGTATATAATCTCAAGTGTCTGTATATCATTACAACATCTAATAGATGAGGTTATTTTACATTTTCTCAAACCTAGAACAGGGAATGAGATATGTTTATTTCTATTTTTTCTAGATTTTATTAGCACATTGTTGATAAATTTTAATGGTTATTGAATCCACTCACCATGGTAACTCGAATAGGAGAATAAAACCTTATGACTACCAAATACAAGGTGTTTTTTAATTAACAAAAGAGAATAAATTTTAGATCCATGTTAATAATGTACCCTTTAGGTGAGAGTAGTTTGTAATCTATAGTGTTGAATCATCGAAGAGAATTGGATGCATCCTTATGAAAGGAAATATGGTTTTTTCTTAAGGAGTGGAACACGATCCAATGAAAATGGTTATAAATAATTAATTAGTATGGATTCCCAACAAAGTACACACCATGAGTATGTGTGAATGGTGGAATATGCTCTCACTTGAATTGATCATGTTGTATTATGTAAAATGAATATCAAATATTTATTGATATTCATTGGATGAAGAATGAAGTCATAAATTAAGGGGTGAAATATTATCTGGAATAATTGTGTATTGAACCATTAATTCAAATGAATGTCAAATTGGTAAAGAGGGAAGCTATATAGTTATAAACATTAATGAAAAATGTTCATGATTTTAAATCCCATTAGGATGTGATATTAAGGTTTTGGAACCTGGTATGTTCCCTTACGATAATAGAGTTTAAGTATCCGTTAGATGAATCCCACTATTTTTCATTCACTATTCATCATTGATTTATGATTTTGTATAGAGGTTTTAAATAGTCATTATGGTGGGTTGAAATGAATATTGATATTTTAATGTTTATATCTTTATTATTGGTATGAAATAATGTGATGTGTGGGAGAAAAAAGTGTAATGGGATGTTAAAACAATTTCTCGTTCCAAAATTATAATTGGAAAACATCATAATGGATTTTTTTGAAAAAAAGTCTCCAAAATATCTAAACAGAATAATGTTATTTAAGTTGTAGTAAATATCCTTTGGAATATATAAGACTTTATATCCATTAGATATTATTTATATCTTGTTAAACATAATTAGATTGAAAATAATCTTGTGATAATATTTATTGGTTTATAATTATTAAAGGTATGTAATCAGGATATGTGGTGTGCCTCCAGGTTTCAGAAAAGTATCCACGTGGTTATGGATTCCTAGTTATGATTTTATAATTGGTTATAATCCTAAAAAATATTTTATTTCTATGATGTCCATTCAAACTCATGAGTACATGATGATGGCTCACTCTATAGATATAAAAGGTGTTTTGGATCATTACTATCCATTATTAGAGTTTTATTACTACAATATCCATCGCTCCATCATTAATATGGATCCATATGAGTCCATATATAGTAATTAGTGATGAATTAAATCATTATAGATTTAATTTGGAAAATATAAAGTATTTTGACATGATATAATTAATGAAATGTTAGAGAAGGATAATGTCATTCAACAGATCATAAAAGAACCACATAATTGATTAAAAAGATATATTGACAGTATTTGTAAAGTTATAGAGTGTGAAGTGGATGATAAGGTATTCTTATGAATATCACCATAGAAGAGAGTGATGTTATTTGGAAATAAGGGGAAACTATTCCTTCATTATATTGGCCATTTTTTAATTCTAGATCGTATCAGCACTATAGCTTATCAATTGTCCCCCCCACTGAATCCCTATAAAGATCATGATGTGTTTCATTTATGTCTCCTAAGGATGTCTATATCTTATCCATCACAAGTATTTAACTCTTAGTTCATACTTCTGAATAATTATCTTTTTTATGAATAAAAACTTTTTGATATTTTGTACTATATTGTGATATTGTTACAATATAAGACCACTCACCTTGGAAAAATGTTCTTTTGTGAACCCACAAATATCAAAAAGCTATTTGGGAACCCCATGATGTAATGCGGCATATGTATCCTCATTTGGTTTTATTATGGTGATAATATTAGTTGAATAATTTCATTTTTAGGGATGTAAAATGTTACACCATGAAATTGTTTCAAATTATTTCTTTTTATATTATTTTATTTCATTGATAGTTTATGTTACATGAAACAACAAGATTTGAAGAACCATATAACATTATTAAATATTTATTTTTTCCATTATCTCTTCTTATTGAATTGGAATGTATGAATAGTAAAATGTTATTTATTAAAAATTTACAATCTACACGATTATAAAAATAATTCATTAGTTATCAAATTATAATAATTAATAAATAATAATTTTAAAATAAAAGTTGTGTTTTTTTAGAAAAATTGATTTTATCAACACAATGTATCATTATTTTTATCTAATTAAATTAATTAATATTGGTAATCATTTAATTAAATTTATTAATTATTAAATAGATGAAATTTTGTAACCATTAAAATTTTTTTTATTCTAATCAGAATATAAAATTAAATCCATTTTCATAATTTAAAATATTTTTTTGAAAAAAAATATTGCATTCTGCACAAAGAAGGTAAAATTATTTAATTACATTTAAATGTAATTAATTTTATAAAATTAATTACATCTATAGATTTTGGATGTTAATATTTTGTAATTATATTCATTTTAGTTTTCCTCAAAAGTTAAACTAACTATGATAAGATTTATCACCTTGAGAAGAGGTAAATAAGGTAAATATGGATTACTAAGAAGAAATGAGGCAATTATTTTTCATTGTAAATATTATTTGATTAATATAATTAATAAAATTTCACTCTAAGGTATAAATAATGTTTTTTAATGAACACATGTTGATGAAAATGAATTAAATATTATTTAAATAAAGGAATGTTCCAAAAATGTCCTTGTTGTTGATTTTAATATCTATTATTAGTCAGATATGGATGAATGAATGATATTAATGTATATAGGTGTCTAATATGATCCTAATAAAATGATTTTGTAGATAAAAATTTCTTTTTTATTTTTACTAATTATAAAATGTCTTAATATATTATGAAACACCAATGTGGAATTAATCCATTTGTAAAAAAATAATAATAAATGATCATATAAATATTAAAATTTATATAATTTGAAATATTTATTATGACCCGTTAATAATATAGATCTAAATGGCATATTAGGTATGTCAGAAAGTATTATATTTGAATTACCACTTTTTATTGATGTATTTAATGACATTTAATTGTTTAAAATTATTTAATGATGTTATTTTAAATATAATATTTTATAAGGTTATTTAAATATCATGAAAATAATTAACTAATATAAGGTGGATATAATAGGGTCTAAAATGGCATAAATTTCCAATCATGGGATAAATTTTATCATGTATGTAAAAAATTAGAGGCCATTAATGTATTAAAATAAGTTAATGTTGTCAAAATTAAATGTAATTGACTAAGAGTTAATAAAAATATTGAGGTTTATAATGAAAATAAAACATGTTTTAACTATATTGGTTGATGTTATTTGAGCCCTATCCAATCATATCATCAAATACATGTCAATTTCGATTAATTTTTATTTGGAATAAATTTATTATAATTTAATCTTTTAATAAATTCAATAAGTTATCCTCACATAAATTATAAAGGGGAACCCCCTCCCTTACAATATTAAACCAAAATGATCTATCTATTTTGAATAACCTCTACCAGTTTCACATATCAACATTACTAGCCACATTATTGTAGTTTTGGGATATCCAAAAGTCCACACCTAGAGCCATTTAGTGTATATCAGAAAGGGGGTTTTAAAATATTAGGTAATATAATTTACTAATAAACTTAATTTCAAGTCTTTTTTACCTCCTAAAAATATGCGGTTTATAGACAAAATTAATAATACCAATATCCTAAATATTATCAAAAAAATATTTCTATGAAAACATTTTTATACGCCCTCTTCTCCATAGTGATAATGTTTATTTTATTCATCACTAAAATTTTTGGTAGGGTATAATGAAGTTATTAATGTTTATATATTATATTTATGACATGATTAGACTTCCGGAAAAATAATATCATGTATACCTTCTTATGACCCAATCCTTTAAGAAATCATAATGTGTCTCGCCCATTAGTGTAGACTACCACCTCCACGAAGTTATGTGATTCATTTTTATTTTATATCTTATGTCGAGGAAAATTATGTTTATTTGGTAAAATTAAATTATATATTTTATATAAATAATATCTTTCAAATAAAAAATAATATTTATTTTTATTTCCCTCTTTTTTATGAGAAATGAGAACATTATTCATGCATATGTATAGGAACCATCTCTATGAATGGTGTAATTCAATATTTGATACTAACATTTATAGATGATTATAAATATATATTTGTGTGTGTGTGTGTATTATTGTGTGTGTGTGTGTGATGATTAAATACTAAATTATATTCTATTTTTTACTGAACTAGGATAAATAGACATGGAATTGAACTATAGAAATGAAAAACTAATGCTAAATGAAAAATATAACACATAAAAATAACAATTTTAATAATGATTTTTTATAAAAGGTGGCGTTAAAAAGTTATAAATGGATAATATATGATATTATAGTTATGGAAATGACTCATGTATTAAATTATACTAAATATTACTTTATTATAATGAATGATATGCTAATTTTTATGATAGGTGAACTCAGGGTAAAAGTTTTATAACATTGTCTCGTTGTTAATCAGGTTTGATTATAAAAATTCCCGAGATGATAAAATATTATCATATTACACTCATAAAACCATTTGAATTTCCATCGCCTATACTTATATCTTGAAAATAAAAATTTATTCATTCATTATCATCAACTTATGTTCTCTAAAGACTAAAAATATATTTTTATTGAAAGTTGATGTCACTTATCTCGTTGTTAAAAAACATTTTTATTCCACTCTTATTTTTTTAAATTGTTTTAAATAAAAAATTTACTACTATAATATTATTTTATAATGAAACATTTACCCATGTTTTTATTTTTATATAATGTTTTCATAGGATCATTTTTCCCATTTTCTAATCAATTTATTTTGTGTCTTCTTTGATAATGGTATGAAAGAATCGATTTTTATCTTATACTATAAGAATGAAATTTTCCACCATCTTGAATAATATTTTCATTGAATCAACATTTACATGATTACACAGTTATTTTAAAATAATATTTGTTCTCATATAATTTTTTGGTTTCTTTTAAATAAAGTATTTCCAAACGGAAATGTTATTTTAATGATGAATTATTATTAGTGATCTTTAAAAATCATTTTCCATCAATAATAACATTTTTAATGTAGCATAAGATTTAATGGGAATTTGATCCATGTATACCATTTTTATACTTTCTCTGGATGGTTTATGATTATGATAAAAATATTTTATTGAAACCTATTTCCTATAGACGGTGTTTGAAATGAGTAATTTACTAAATGATTATGGAACCCACAACATTTATAATGGTCATGATATGATAAAATATTTATAAAAACAATTTCTTTTTGTGGGTTATGATAAGATGAAATGTTTATAATCTTGTCGAATAAAAATTCTAGTATTGGAAATAAACTTTTCCAATAATTATATTCAATGGAGTAATCCTTTACTACTATAATGGTTTTGTAAGTGAACACATTCCACTATTCTAATATTGTAAAAGAGCCTATAAAATTATAGAAATGATTATCAATGATTATGCATATATCAAAACACTATTTATTTTTCCTTTTTTAAGTTTAATTACTCAATTTCACTGATTTTCTTATCATTCATGTAATATATACCATCAATATTTATTCCATGAATTATAAGTAATATTTTTGATTTTTAGGGTATGGGTTTTAAATGTTAATATCACTATATTATAAATTTATGATCATGTTATGCTAATTTCATCATTAATATCTCCCATGTTTACCCTTATCATGCATATGAACTCATTTTTTTCATACATTTATTTTCCTTGGTTTTTAAGAATGTTATTAAGTAGGATATGTCTATGTGGGGTTCTATATATATTTAAATGTAATGTGGATGATGTAAATATTTTATAAACTCATTTTTTGTATTTTTAATTCTATAAATATATTAGACCTAAATGAATCTGGTGTGGAACATAATGTTATGTAATGATTATTTATCTATCATGGTTTAATATATATATATATATTATATGAATGGATATTTTACATTACATTGATAATATTAGATGTTGGATGTGACCACTATTGTTATATAAGAGTGGAAGGGTGTTTGAAATCAATTTCAAGATAAAATAGGTGGGTTTAAAGTTTATTATGTAGGCTATATCATCAGTTGGACTTAAGATGGTCTATTATAAAATGTTAATTTATAAAATATTGATGAGTGATTTTACAGATTAGACTATAGTGTATCAGTATTCCATATAGTTTATAAGCCTGGGATTAATTGTTTTTTTGTCTTTTCCACCTAAGTGGTATCTCTGGCATATATATGGGATGCACTATTGGGCTTTAAGGGTAATCATTCCCTATCACTACCACATGAAGTGTAAATAAAACATGGTCATAACCTATTTTTTGTTTTCCTAGATGGTGTCTTTAGATAA
Source organism: Viscum album (assembly GCA_963277665.1). NCBI lineage: Eukaryota > Viridiplantae > Streptophyta > Magnoliopsida > Santalales > Viscaceae > Viscum > Viscum album. Next base: position 1,330,086,712 of record OY728165.1, on the reverse strand, counting down.
ATGTATGTTTCTAAATTCTAATCTATTGGTTTCTAAAATGGAATTTCCCAATGTTTTAGGATCTATGGGAGATTCAAAAAAATTTCTTAATTGATTTCAATGTGAAGTTAAAAAGGATAACATTTTTGTGTCTCCATCAATATGGTGTCATAGTTTGTGGAATAACACTAAACATTGTGGCATGAATATGGTCATTTCCATGTGTTCTTCTAATATTATTATAAACAAAAGTTGGGTACCTCTAATTTTTTTTATAGTTTTTCCTTCCACATTATAAACCTATAATAAATGATAGATTCCTTAAGAGTCAATAATACACATTTTCTAGTATATTTACCTAAAACCCTCTAGATTTAGATATATTGATCTAAGGTACGTTTCTTATTAATTAATGGATTCATTCTCTCTCACTATACATTTACATGTATATTTAATCATTCCATTAAAATTTCTTATGGTTAGTCCTCGATGGTTGATATATCATTCTTTTTGTGATGATTTTCCAGTGTATTTGGTTTCTTATAGTGGTAGTGAAATAATATTTGTGCTTGTTATTCACTCCTTATTAGATAATGTTGACCCCCCTTTTTTATAGGGGATTCAGTCCCAATCCATCAGTTATATTTGTTGATGATAATTAATCATGATTTAACTTCTTTGTATAATGATGGAATGGATGAAAAGACATATAAATTGAAATTGAAAATGAATTTTATGGTAATTTTTAATCAGATATGTTAAATTTATATTAATTATTCCACTTGTTTATTGATAAATAGGTTTTTATCTACTTAATGAAATTATTTATTTTATTTAACATGGATGAGGGGATTGAAATTGTAAAAACAACATAATTTTGTTGACAATGAAGTGGATAATGAATGTTAAAGGTGAAATTGATTAGAGTTCATCTTATAAATCAATTAAATATGATTTGTTTTCATAATGATTTTTTATTGTTAAATTTGTAGATTTTGAGAGGGGTTGATAATATGATTTTTTAATGAAAACTATGAATAATGAATCCAATAAATCATGATGGTAAATATATATTTATTTAGAGAGGATAATTTGTTTGGGATGAGGGAGACCATCCTCATTATTTGTATTTTTGAATTCTTTGATGTTATAGATTTCGATTTCTCTTTATATTACATTGCAGAATATACAGAGTCAATATATTTGTGCTTTATGATGTTTGATCCTTGATATTTTTTGGTTTAAACCTAGTATTTTTCATATTGCAGATTTATGGATTAAAATTATAAATTCACAGGAGGCACTTAGAAAGCACTAAGTACACTAGAAATAGTCCCATCCAATCATTACATATAATTCCATGAAAATATCTAGAATTTTAATGGACAATGTTTTGTTCGATAATAACATCCCCAAAGATCATTCATTAAAATAATGATTAAATCCCAAAAAATTTCCCAACAAATCTCAAACACAATTCACACTCACAAATAACAAAAAAAATTATATGGTTCAAATTAATGTACTACATTTATAGAAGAAAAATAAAAAAAAATATTCATAACTATAGGTACATGTTATTTCAGAACACATCAATCACTTCCTCTCAATAATAAATTCTTAAAAGAAAATTTATAAACAAATAGTATTTAGTATTAAAATAACACATATATTTTAGTGTTATTCCTCCCCCTCTATTATTGAATTTATTTTCCTATGAACATGTTACATCAACCTATAGATTTATGTTAAATAACCCATTTATTCATAAAACAATGATATATTGTGGAACCATTAGTGGAAACCTTCTAATATCTAACAATCATGTGTTATCGTAAGCATGGATTCACCATCACTTGTGAGAAACCACATGTGGGAAATTCCTTTTAGATGTTTTTTCAAATAAATCATAGACCATATTACAATATTCCTAATTCCATTCAAATATAATTAATGACATCCAATTGATGGTATTAGTTGATATTAAACCATTCTTTTTGATTTATATGAAACTATATAGTTAGAAGTCATAATTGTAGTGATTTTATCTAGTGATCTCCATAATATAATCTCAGAATAATGAACCCATTCCTGAATTCTTGGTCTAGTAAAACATAATATTTTCGCCAAACCCCATTATCTCTCATTTGAAAAAATATTTAAAATCATATCATTATTTAACCGTACACATGAGATCATCCTTTTAATGATACATATCATGTCATCTACTCTGTATGATTAGCTAAGTCCGAATTAGTTATAATGTCAAACCAAACATTGTTAATCAATCACAATTGTAAAAATAATATTTTGATTTTTCATCTGATAAATAGTCATTAACACCAAAATATTTTCTTCAATAATACATTTAATAAAGTGATGCTGAAATAAATGTTTTCTTTATGCATGAAAAAAATATTTTTATCAATATTCGTAGGTCTCATACAATCTAAAATAATATTCAACGGTCTTATCCATTTCCATGATCCACAGAAAAGTGCGTAAACAATATCAAATTATTCCCTATATTTGTAGATGCAACTCACTGTAATTTAACTATTGATAATGTAAAAAATTATTTAAACCAAGACTGCAATCAAATTATTTGTTTTCAAACTGTAATTAAAAAAAATTTAATTTTTTTCAAGTTCCTAGGTCTTTAGAAAAACTGGGATATACATAACCACTATTTTTACCATTAATTATAATTTTTTCTTTCTCCAAAACTAGATATGTAGACATTTCAATAATTTTTATGTATAATATATATATATATATATTATATGTATCATATTGGCTATATCATTGATAAATACTTTTTTCATGACTAATAATTATATTTCCACAACTAAAAATGAGATTACTAAATTTTATATACATTTTGAATTTCTAAGGATTCATATATAAATTATCTATTTATTTCTTATAAAATACCTTAATATATATTCAATTAAAATATTTTTTTTTGCATTCAAAATAAAATCATAGTTTTAGAAGAACCATTTCATTTGAAATATAATTTTCAGCTTCTCTCCAATGATGGATGTATCATATGTTAACAGGCTCTTAGATAATTAACACACACTTATAGTAAATTTTCATGACTTAACTGGACACATAATTTAGTTAAAAATATATTAGGGACATATTTTAACTAATTCATAAAGAGTATTACTAATATAATAAAAATAATGACGAATATACACAAATTTAAATCTCATGGTCATTCTTCATCATACCATTATAGTTTGTCTTCATATGACCGATCATTCCATATGATAATAAAATAGACCCATGTTTGTTTCTCTTCATCAATATCATTAGTTTGTAGAATATCATTTTGATTATTCCATTGGAAGTGTTATTGTGGTTGGCCTTTTCTTGTTTTCTTTAGTATTGTTTTCCTTATGAATTGAATATTTAATTTTCATTTAAATTATCAACGTCATGGAAAAAAATATCGATATATATATTTAAGTGGATTCTCCAAGATATTTTTTTATATTTTATTGTAAATAAGAAAACTATATAGTAATTATAAAATAATGAGAAAAATTGAAAGTTCATGATATATATTGAATCCCAATATTTCTATTTGATAAATACAATCTATCATCCGAGGCACATGAATAATATATTTTTCTTTCAATATATACATTATAATTTTGATCATAATCTCATTTAATTTTGATTTACATAATCCTTGAAGACTACCTCAAGATGATACGTCATAAGAAAGTAGAAATGTCCTCATGTTTCATCAAAAACTCATTATAAATTAATGAATAAATTATAATGAAATCATTTGATGGGTCTTTCATGAGAATCCTATAAGAATAAATATCATCTAAACATGCCAATTGAGGAGTTATATCATGTTTTGGGAACTCCCAGACAATAAAAATCCCTTTCATATTATATCACTATACAGAATTTCCAATACAACTCATTGAAATTTGTGACGAAGATGATATGTTATTTTCTATATACAAATCTTCATGTATCTATTGTATCACATTCCATTTTCATCATGATTTAACATAATATGATTATAATATCGTTCTTTATTATTGATTTTATACAATATAGATTTTATTATATTAAATAAATACTGTTATTTTATGAAACATGAGTATCCCTTAACAAAAAGATTTGAAATAACCATTTTTATGGTATTATATTAGGTATAATGCTTATATACACTTCGTATAGTATATGATATGTCTATGACACTACATTGAAAATTTACACGTATGTTTTTTATGTGACAATAACATTAATCACAAAAACTTGAAAATTTGAGTGAACACCCATATTTTAGGAATAATAAACATTATTCACATAACATAGTGCCTCTAATTATGATACTATATTTATATGGATAAATATTTATTTCTAAATTTTATTAAATATAACTATATAAATCATAAAAATATCCAAGTAGTAGAAGGAACCATCAATTAGTGATGAAAAGTATCACATTCACCAATTTTTTCGAAATGAAAGTGATAGAAGGCATTGATATTTTATATATCATTGGCGGATTTTTTATGTATTTTTTTGAATAATATCTTCTTCAATTTAAATAGTTATACAATGTGATCAAATTCCTAAAATAATAATAAATCACATTGAAAAATATTCATCAAATCCTAATTTTTTTATCTATGTATATCCGTTTTTCACTCTAGGTGATCATGTCAAAAATAAAATTGATAAAAAAATAAATATCCTTGAATTAATAAATATATTACATGAATTTTCTTGAGAAATTTTTATTGGACTATCCATCCAGTGTAAATATATTAATTGTAATGACCCGTGTATTTATAGAATAATACATTATCATATCTTTTAATATTTTTTAATAAGATATTAATTATATGTTAAATAATTCACTTGGTTCGATAGCATACTCAAAACACAACAACGAGTTTCTTTGAAATCTTATGTTGCACACAACTTTGAGTTATACTAAAAAAATATATTATTATTATTATTTTAAATAGTTGTTTATGCCTTGAAATTATATTAGCAGGATTGAAAAGAACAAAATAAAATATTATTACACCTATTTGTTAAATGGTTTTACTTTTATCTAATAAATTTTAGAGTCTTAAAATAAGAATGAATCTGATTTTTAGGACGAAATACTCTAATATTCTCTAAAAGGTCGATTTATCACCTTTTGATGGTGAAACCATTTTAAATATTATTTTTCTCACTTTTATATGTTCTATTTGACAACATATACTTTTTATTTAGAAGTGGTACATAAAAATTTACGTTGGGATAATTTTTGGTATTTTCTGATAAAGATCATTTTTTGATAAAATAGTGAAAAATACTACATTTTAATTCAAAACTACCATTTAATCTAATTTATTTATATGATTATACTATCTTATTAATTTTTTATAATGGTTAATTAGATTATATTTTTACCATTTAATCCAGTTGTGTTTTTTTTATATAATTTCACTTTTCATTAGACATAAACGCATGCTAATCTTTTGATAATTATTATATCTTAAAAACAGACTTTTTTGGTTTTGATTAAGGTAATTAATTATAAATAAATTTTTGAATCTTCTGTGTTTTGAATTTTGAAAAATGAATTCTATATTTTGAATTTATAGGTCCAAATTTATTAAATAGGTAACTTTTATTTTCATACATTATAGATAATAACTTCAGAAAGTATTTTATTTAAAATGGTAAAAAGGTAAATCTGGTAAATAAAGGTTAGTAATAATATTATAATAATAATAATAAATTACAGTAACATGTGTCCTAGACATATGGGATGAAACATGTTCGACCATGTGAATCCTTGGGTCAATTTTAGGACCGTATGGAGACACATTTAAGTGAAAATGACATTTTATTAAAATTATTTTAAAGTTATGGAAAATGTAACATAAAAATATATATTTTAGTATAAAAATTTTTATATGGGTTATATAAGTGAAACATTAGAATATAAATAGAAATTAATAAGATAAACATATTTCCAATATCATGGTATTTTATTTAAAAATTTTAGACACCAAATAAATAAAATTGTTTATGACACAATGGTGATGTAGTGATTACCTTATTAATGAAAGATTTAAATAAATTAGATTATGAATACTAAAATAAATTAATTTTTATAATTATTATGACATCCATGAATTTATATGGATGAGAAAAACTTATTACATTTTTTTAATGTTGGTTTTTCAAAATAATCATTTTTAATATATTTTTTGAATTTCTTGATATGAATTGTTTATAAATTAAAATAAATGATTTTTTTAAATAAATACTATTTAATTAAATGAAAATAAAATCCTAAAAATATAATATTCTCTAAAATGAGATAAATGATATTAAAAATGTTATTAATGATCCATTTTTATTCTCGTGTAATTTTATTGTAAATATATTTACCATATAGTATGAATCTATAAGAGGACATGGTAAAAGTTAAATTCGTTAACATAGGGTTAAAGAAAAAATCTAAGGTTAATTAAATGCCCAAAAAATTTCTAAAACCAATTTTATGAGAGTATTTCCACCAATTCTCACCATATATTATAATTAAAAGACTTTGGTACATTTTAAAATTGTAATTCAATTAATAAAAATATAATATGTTCAAACCTTCTTAAAGTTCCCATCACCCCCCTTATAAAATGCCATTACCTATAACCCATTACTCATAACTCTCAATCCTCATAGCTCATCCAAAATATACTAAATAATCTACCAACATCCCTCTATTACTCTATGAATCCTTCTTTTAGGATTAATGCATTTCAAGAGAGCCCTTTTCCTCAAAACAAATAAATTTACCTAATTTGAGGTAAAGTCTTCTTTCAAGTTTATTTCCATTATTTTTTCTTATCGACATGAAATGATCTTATTATACTTTGTATAAATAACAAAAATAGTATCCTAAATATACAATGTTTTTTATATGATATGGATTCTAACTACACTTCCACAAACCACCATCTAATGGATATAAACTCAATGATTCTGTGGACAACAGACTACTGCCTCATGAAATGATGATTTTTCAATATTCTTATACAGCCTCTAATAGTGCCAATTATGATGGAACTGTAATTACATATCATATATATGATTTTTCTTTCATCTATATTCTTCTTTATTTCTCATTTATATCATACCATTATGCATTTCATGTTGTATAAATATGATAATTTCATTTGAAGAAGTGCGGACTACCGCCCCCTCATTGTGATTTGACTCATTCATGCTATACCTGGAACATAAAAAGGATCGAATTAATGAAGTTATGTAAAATAAATAACATATATATTATAATGGAGTTATAATATACCAATTAATCAATTTTATTCCATTAATTTAAAAATGAAATAAAGAAATGAATGTAGTGTATATTCGTACGTACGGCTTACCGTCTCCAAGAACGGTGCATTCCATTTATTATATAAAAATTCAATGGACTATTATAAATACATATATACTGGATATATATGATATATATGATATATACAGAATTAATATAATTATGTGGATAATTAACTTTTTACCACATGTACAATTTGTAATTATTACAAGTTCATTTTCAACTAATGTACAAATATCGACTAAATGACCAATAAAAACATAAATAGTTATGTAATTTTTATGACATGGTAATATGTTATTTAAAATGAATGAAAAGTTTAAAAAGTTTCTCATCCAATTATAAATTAACATAATTTTATTATTCAAGAAATTAAAGACCAAACGAGTCAAGTTGGACATGAGGTTAGGGAACCTTTCACCGTCTAATTCTTGTCAAAGTATTATTTTATGATATATATTTAAATTTCAATTTTAAAATGGAAGGATATGTTCTTATATATAATTATTGTTTTAAATTATATATCTATGTGATTATAGACCCCTTTGTCTCTCATCAACTCATTATTTTAATTTTTATGTGACATCGTTATGTTACTATGTTTTCGTAAGGGAACACATCTAAATTATTTTCATTGAGGAATATCTTGATATTTTTCACGTTTATTATCTTATAAGCTGTATATACATCCCTTTGACATATTATATCATGATTCCCATTAGTATCATTATAATATAATATTTGTTTAATTTTATTCACCAATTATTTTTATTCAAGTGTTTTCTCACGTGGTTAGGGACACATTAACTAAAACATTATTTTAAATGTCTTGAATATTTATTAATAAAAATCACTATCATTAATGTCAATTTTTTAAAAAATTATTTTTATGATTTATTTATATGGACATTCAAGTTTTAAAATAATAATTCCTTAAAATGTTTCAATGTGTTATGTGACACTTTTATTTAAAAATCTCATTATTAATTTTTTTTAATAATTTTGAGAATCGTTTTCTAAAATTATTGATAATGTAAATATATTGAAATGTTATATTATAATTGTAATGTTGAAATATTATCTTTCTATTTTTTTTGTTTTATGTGTTATGATTATTTGATGGTTCTGGGGCATTGTTTTGGTATACGGGTGGCTCTGTGATAATCCTATGGTGGGTGAGCCTGGGATAGCTCTCCAATGCATTGGGTAACGTGACAAAGGTAAACGTTAATATTTATTCAAATAGATTTAAGAAATATATCGAGATGGGTAATCTAAATGTAACTCCTTATGTAGATGTGAATGCTACAATGTAATTATGTTGTGGATGCCACAAGTTACCTTTATGATTTATGATTTCTATTTTTTTTCATAAATATAATGATATTGTGAGGTGTGTTAAAGAGATTATGCTTTAAGATTAGAAAGTAAGATTTATTTGATTTTGATGTATTCATGGACTAATGTTTTCTTTCAACATTTTATAACCATTATAAAATGTTTTATGCTCATCCCAAGGGTTTGAAATTTTTTTCACAGGACATAATGATTAATAGGGTCAATGATGGGGTCAAAGAAATGTCATGATGTCTAAAACAAGTAACTAGACATGTCTCTTTTTAAGACTTTTTTTTATTAAAAATGGATAATGAGTAGAAGTTTCTTCATGTAATATTCAAGTTGTTATGTATATGTTATGAGTTAATTCTCTAAAGCACAAAAACTGAAAATATCCTCAATGTGAATTTATAAATTAATTCCACACTATGTAATATATAAGTCAGGGGCCTTATAGATGGAATCAATGATCGATTTAGATAACATTAGAGGTTAGGGTGTTATTTGAGAATAAGTGACATAACCATAATTGTTAGAATATAATAAAGGGTTATAGTTATTTTAGATAAATTGAATGGGTTTAAGATAAAAATAATATGTATAGCTTATTATTTATCCTCCTCATAAGATAATAAATGACTATTTTAATGATACAATCAAACTGACCTTTTTGGTTTTAGTAAATAGATAGATCTGTTAGGAACCAGTGTAACAATGGATGAAAAGAAAATTGTGACAGTTTTCGGAATAAGAAATCGAATGAAAGGGGATCTGTAATGAAAACTCTTTTGGTTATTCTCAACCAACAAGATGGAGTCATAATTAACCACCTAAACCTTTGTTATTTTTATACAAAATCGTATATGCGAGAAACAAATCACAATGTAAGATCAATTAATAATCATAAAGGTATCTATATTCAAAATCATATGTGTCAAGGATGTGTAAAGTAACACCTAGGAAAATTCATCAAAGAGACGAGAAGATGTTATAGATGTGGTAATGAAGATAGTAAAGAAAGAACATTCCATGGAAAAAGAAAGCCTCCAGTTGAGTCGTGGAATGGAAAAGGAGCTCTTTCAGAAGAATGAATTGAATGTTTTAAATGTGGTCTGCATAGTAATAAAAATAATATATTTCGTATGATGACGGTTTGGGAATGAGATCAGCATAGCCATAAAAATTTATGTTTACCAATAACAAATACCATTCCAATTGAGGATTAGGAATCTCACATTGACCAATGAATGTAATGGATTATTTCTTATCGTTTGTTTCGACATTATTGAATCTTAGTATATAATTCATGACTTTTATTATAGGAAAGAAGTAATATAGAAAAAGTTGGAAAAGAATGGTTAATGTATTGTAATGAATTATTAGTGATTAAGAAGTCTACATATAATTTATTCAATAGTTATGGTAGATTTATGATGATGAAATGGTTAAAAGTATTAAGGCTCTTTTTATGATGAGATTACTTTTGAATACTTTATCTATTTTGTGTAACCCTGAATTTTGATTTGTTAAAATGTTATTAAAGAAATAATTATCTATTCTTGTGTGGAAATAATGGATAACCTTAGGGGTTTATATGATCTTTTTTTCTGTGATTAATGGTTATTACATTTTGGGATTCAAAATGAAAGGTATTAGATAACCTCGGAGGATAAAATAGTTTATGGTTATTTTTGAGGAAATTATATTATTTTTGAAAATGTTATAATAATGATATGGTTTTAGAAAATGGTCATCCCACAGGATGGGTGACAACCCATCAAATCTGGTAATTCCATGGGATATGAACCCACTACCGAAGGGCGACAAGGGCGTATCACCTACCACTAGATTATGTGATGTCCCAGGTAAGTATGAATAATTATTTATAGCTAAATTATTTTATAGATCAAGAAAAAGTTTATTTTTGGATCTTATTTTTTATCTAAAGGATATGCATATTATAGGAAAATGATTTAGTGATTAAGTGATAAAGGTTATTTTAGAAGACTTTATCTCTTTTGGGGAAACCATATATGCCTATGGAAAATAGAATTCTATGAGATTTTATTTTTGGAGTAATGGTTGATATTTTATTTTAGAATAAGCTATTTATTTATTGTGGACATGTGTTGATTTGGGTTATTTTTGGAAATGATTAACTTATCATAATGAATATGTGATTTGGTTAATTACACATCAATATGAGACTATAAGAGTATTTGCTTTTATTTGGAGGTAAATTTTTATTTTTAATATGGAATTCTATGTGATTAAATTATTCTGAATTTTGTATTTGAACATTTGTTTGGATTATATTAATGTATTTTAAGGACATTTGTTTATTAAATGGTATTTTTTGAACTTTTGGTACTTTTTGTTTAATTATGGAAATTATGATTAATATTTCTTTATCCTTTTAGGGGATTATTTGATCTTATACTAACCATTTTTTTAATGTTTTATTAAAAGGAAAATATATTGTTAATATTTTTTGGAGTATGTGATTCTCAAGAATTTGATTCTAGTTCTTCAAGTGTGACAAAGTCATCATGAATACTCGTCATTTGGAAAAAAGTTGAGTTTGGGGTACAAATTTATTAAATGGTGAAATACAACTTGAAGCGTATGTATATTTCCTTATGATATTAGTCTATGTAGTAATAAAATTATTCAACTCTATGAAAAGGATCTTGAAGAAAAACTATTATACGCATGATTTTATCATCAGACTTTTACCCAACAACAAATTTATGGTATTGTGGTGAATAAATTTCCAGGATCATGTTCTCTATCAATCTATATTAATCAATGAGACTTAGATTCTCTTCCATATCCATGTTTTCATGGAATCCAATTATGTGTTATCTCGGGTAACCTTTTTAATTTTCTTTATTTCTTTTAATGTTATAGTTTTATTGACTCTATTATTGATGTGGGAATTTCAATGATGTTTCCAAACCCAATTTTAACTTTGTGAGGATGCAATTTCCAAAAGGAGAAAGGATGAAATGGCCTAGGTATTTATAGAAAAGTACTTTTTCATATCTATTAATATTTATGAATTAGATATTAATTTTATGTTAATGAAGACACTTTGTTTGACAGTGTAATCAACACACAACAATGAGTTTCTTTGAAATATTATGTTCCAGAACACTTTAAGTTATACTGAAAATTAATATAATGTAATATTTATTTTTAATGGTACTTAATGCCTTGCCATTGTATTGGTGGGAATGATCATAAAAAACTAAAATATTATTACACAGGTTTATTAAATGTTTTTACTTTTATCTAATAAATTTTAGAGGGTGAAAATAATAAATAATGTATTTTAATGCATGAAATACTCTAATATTCTTTAAAATGTTGATTTATTACCATTTATGGAAAAACCATTTTAAATATATTTTTTATCCCTTTTATATATTCCATTTGAAAATATAAACATATTCTTTTGAAGTGGGACATAAATATTTTCATTGGGTAAAAGTTTGGTATTTTTCTGATAAATTTCAATTTTTGATGAATTATGAAAAATACTGCATTTTAATTTAAAAATTACTTTTAATCTATATTATATAAATGATTAACAAATATTTTTTATTTTCTTTAATGCTTAATTATATTATATTTTTACCATTAAATCCAATTTTCTTCATTGGATGTAATTTCATGTTTTAATTAGACATAAACAAATGTACATATTTTGATAGTTATAATTTCTTAAAAACATTTCTTTTGGTTTTGACAATGGTAATTAGTTTTAAATTAATTTTTGAAACTTATGAGTTTTGAATTTGGAAAAATTAATTTTATATTTTTAATCATGAGGTAAATATTGTGTAAATATGTAACTTTTATTTTTAGACATTATGAAATGTAACTTTAGTAAATATTTTATTTAACATGGTTAATGAGTAAATTAGGTAAATAAGGGTACAATATAATATTATAACAACATTAAATTACCATAACACAAGTCCTAATCCAATTTCATGAAAGAATACCAATAATTGGAATCATTCAGTTAATAATGGGACCCTATGAAGCCACTTGTATTTGAAAATGAAATTTTATAAAAAATAATTTCAACTTAAGGAAAATGTAACATAATCATATATCATTTAGTAAAAAGATTATATGGTGTTATATTGGAGATATTTTCAACTAAAAATAGTCATTAAAAAGCGATAAATATTTTAAGCATCATGGAATTTTATATATAATTTTTAGATACAAAATATATAAAATAATTTATGAATCAATGGTTAGGTAGTGATTACCTTATTTATGAATGAATTAAATAAATGAGATTATAAATATTAAGATAAATATATTTTGAAACTTTAAATTCCATACATGAATTTTATGGATGATTATCACTTGTTATATTATTATTAATTTAGGTTTTTCTTATGAATCTTGTTGTTATACATTTTTTAAAGGTATTGATATGAATTGATTATAAATTGACATAAATGTGTTTTTAAAATAAGTACTATTTAATTAAAATATAAAATAATCATAAAATTATTTGATTCGACAAAATTACATATATTATATTATAATTTTCATTAATGATCCATTTTTGGGCCTCTTTTCATTTTGTAGTAAATATATTAACCATATAGTATGAATATACAAGTAGACCTAGTAAATGATAAATTAGCTAACGAAGGGTTAAAGCTAAAATATAAAGTTACATGTATACCCTAAAATTGTCTAAAACTCATTTTATGAGATCATTTAGAACAAAAATAACCTTAGCATTTAATTAAATTAGTGGGGGACCTTTTTATATCTAAATTTATTTTATAATAAAATAATGTTTTCAGAACATTCCTAAAGAGTCCATCCCCCCTTTTATAAAAGGACATCACCTCTAACCCATTACTCACAACTATCAAGCCCCATGGATCATCAAACCTATAGTAACATAATCTCCCAAAATACCTCTCTTCATCCTAGTTTCCTTATCCTAGGTAGAAAGAAATTCAAAAGTTCCATTTCTCTCAAATCAAAAGAAGTTACCCGGTTTGAGGTAATGTCTTATTTCATGTTCCTTTCCATTATTTTTCCTTATAAACTCGCTATACACTTATTATTATATTTTTACATAAAAAAATATTATCCTCAATTTAATAGGTTATTTTCAGGAGAAGTAATCGAACTATACTTTCACACATCTCCATCTAATGGATACAAACCTAATGTTTCTGTCGACGGTGAACAGCTACCTCACGAAAGGATGATTGTCCAATTATATTTTACTGCCTCCCATGGTGGACATTATGATGGAAATATAATGATATATGATATATGTGATATTAATTTTATATTTTTTCTTCTATATTTCTCATTTAGAACATGTTTTTATGATTTTCATATTGTTTAAATATGATAAATTCATTTGAGGACGTGCAGACAACCGACCCTCAAAGTGATATGCATCATTCTTTCTATACATGAAACTTATAAAAAATGGAATTAAATTACGTATGTAACAAATATAAAATATATATTATAATTTAGTTATATTATATCTATATTTATTTTGGTTTTCATTTCATTAAAAATGAAAAAAATAAATGAAAGTAGTGTTCATGCGTATGTACGACATACCGTCTCCATGAACGGTGCATTTCATTTCTTATCTCTAAATTATATGGACTATTATAAATACATATATACTAGATATATATGAAATATAAGATATATAATATATTAATATCATTCTGTAGATAATAAGATTTTTACCACATGGACAATTTGTAATTATTTCAAGTTCTTTTTTGACTCAAGTACCCAGTATCGACAAAATAACAGATATTAACTTAAACAATTATGTAAATTATATAATGTCGTAATAAGTGATATAAAAATAATAATAAACTTTTAAATGGTTATAATGATATCAAAATTTTAATAAAGTTTATTATTCTGGAAAATGATTAATGAACGAGTCAAGTCGGGCACGAGGCAAAGGACCCTTCCATCGCCCTCTTCTAATCAAAGAATTATTTTTTTATGTCATTCAATTTTTATTATTAAATGATGGAATATGTTCTTATATATCCCTGTTGCATTAAATTTTATGTTCACGGGATGGAAGACCCGTTTCTCTCTCATCAACTCATTTTTGGAATTGATTAGTGAGACCGTTAGGCTGCCGAATTTTCATAAGGGAATACATCTTAATCTCTTTTCATTGAGTAATATATTTATATTGTGCACTTTAATTATAATATATGGTCTATATAATCCCATTTCACAAATTATATCATGAACCTCTATATTCTCATGATATTATAATCCTTGTTTTATGTTATTCTGCAATTATTTATATTCATGTATTTTCTCAAGTGGTAAGGGACTCATTATCTAAAACATTTTTTAAATGTTCTTCAGATTTATTCTTCAAAATAAGTCTCATTAATGTCCTTATTTTAAAAATTATTATTAGGATTTATTTATATAGACATTATTGTTTAAAAATGTTAATTCATTTAAAAGTTTCAAAGCTGTATAGGACACATTGATTCAAACAAAATATTATTAAAATTTTTAAATAGTTTTGGGAATGGTTTTGAAAATTTATTGATTATGTCAATATCTTGAAATTTTATATTGTGATTGTAAGGCAGAAAAGTTATATTTTCATAATGCTTATTTTATGTGTTATGATTATGATATGGCTCTTGGGCATTTTTCACGTATACAGGTGGTTCTATAATTATCCTAGGGCGGGTGAGATGGAGATAGATTTCCAATGCATTGGGTAATGTGACGAAGATAAATGTTAATTTTTCTCCTAAGAGATTTAGATAATATACCGTGACGGGTTTTCCAAATGAAACTCCCTATGTAGCTGTGAAATCAATAATGTTTGTATGTTTTGGATTCCACAAGCTACCATAATTATTTTTTATTTCTATGTGTTATTAATAAATCTTATGATTTTGTGAGGTATGTTAAAGAGATTATGTTTTAAGATTGAAAAAAGAATTATTTATTTGATTTGTATTTATTTATGGACTAATGTTTTCTTTCCTTATTTTATATCTCTTACTGAGCTTCTTATGCCCATCCCATGTTTTTGAAATGTTTTCTACCAGATGTAAAGATGAACAAGGCCAGGTATGGGATCATGGAAAATTCATACTATCTAAAACATGGAAGTTGGAATGTTTATTTTTTTAAGAGTTTTTACTTTATATAAAAAATGTACACATAGTAGATGTGTATACATGTGATACTCAAGTTGTTATGTATATGTTATGACCTAATCTTCTAAATATCTAAACCATAAATGATCCACAATGTGAATTATTAAATTAATTCATGATTATGTAATTTTTAAGGATGGAGCCTTAAATTAATTTTGAATTTTGGGTTAAATAAATGAGTCGCATATAAATCCTATCCTATCTCACACACCCATTCCATTTTTCCACACCTTGTATGTATCTTTAACAAAAAGGCGTTGTTTTCATCTTCTTTGGTCTCCATCATAATACAACTGTAGTCACAAGAATGTGAATGTAACATGGGAATTGAAAATAAAAATTATTAATATTAATTTTGCATATGTCAAACCTTATAAAAATAAGGATATAAGAATATAATGAACATACGATCATATTTAATTATTTATTATAAATCCCATATTTATTTTAAACATTCAAAAAACAAACTAAATAAAAAAATATAATTTTTAGTCAATTCCCAAGACCATTCATCACACTTATCTAAAGAATAATAATATTAAATCTCTGATAAATTGATATACGTGGAATAAAAAATGATTTATAAGAACACAATACAATTTTTATTCAAGCTTTAAATACCACTAGTCCAAAAAATAAATGTAATCTCCTTATAAAAAAAATATAAAACATATTGATCATTTATATTGTTCTCTGCCCCCAGGATGGCCCAAAAAACTATAAAAGAGGATCCTAGCCATTTTTAAGCTTATATAGGGCAATGTGGGCCTTGACAGGCCTCGACATGTATCCACTAATAGAGTTGATGAAGATTATGCATGTCATGATATTCACTAGTTAAGGGAGTGGAAGTAGGATATGCAAATTTTATTTATTAAATATTAATTTTTAAAATTAACTCACACAAACTATAATTGATCAAAATTAAGGTGGTTCCACTTTTATTGAGACGCTATATATTTTAACGGACTAGATTTGGTACACCCTAAAAAATTCGGTTTTTTTAAAACATTACGACATTGAATTTTTTCAAAAATAATTATTGAATCCCACATTAGTGGGATTATACCCTACCATATTTTTTAAATTTTAAAAATGTTCCATAGTATAATATTACAATTTTAATTTAATACAAATTTTTGAAAATGGTCCCTATTTGAAAATACTTTTTTTCTCATCTAAAATGTATTGGATTACAGGGGACCTCTGAAATTCATCACTACATGCAATATAGGTTAAAAATAAATTATATTAATATATATCTTCTTCAATTACTAAATCATAAATAATGATTTTGAATTAATTTTAAACTCCATAGATTTTTAACATGTAATTATATGATCAAATTTGTGTTCTATTTATTACAATAGGACCACTATGATTCCCACAAAAAAATATAATTAAAATTTAATTCTATTCTGGATAAACTGATAATGTGTTTATTTAGATACCTCATATTTGAATCGAGTGAAAAATGAAATCCTAAAACATAGAGAATATAAATATTCATAGTCTTATTTATATAGTGATGTCAACTCCTTTGTTATTATAGGATGATTATAATTAAAGAACCCCATGTAATTTAATTTAATGAAAAACCATAAACTGAAATCATACCTCTTCTAATTTTTACTAGAATCATTTTTCACATGACATCGACAATAATCACATGAAGGGGGTGAATGTGAAACCCCCAATATCATCCACATATGAATAGAAATAGTATGGGTATAGTTCATCGATATCTCCATTCTAGTTTGATGAAACAATGGTTTATTCATTGTCTCATCAATTACCAATATATCATTTACTTGATTTGTAGATGAGAAAATTGTTAAATTAATAAAATTAGTTGTTTCTACCTAATTTATTTTTGAAAGATGTTAGTGGAGATAACTACTTTAAATGCACTAATAGTGCATCAAATTAGGGAATATTCATTCTAAACCATTGGATAAAACATTTCGAAATGGATCCATGGACACCTAAAATATATTACCCAATAATTAATCCCTAAAATACATTTTATGACTTAATAACTATTTCATTAATTTCATTAATATTCTAATAAATTATATATTATATAATAAATAAATTAGGTGATAATATTTATTTATTAAATCGACTCGTTATTACTTTATATATTAAAGAGTCCATGAATATTAAAATAATATAATTCCTTTAAATATTTTACAATGTATGCAACGTAAATATTTTTAAAAAAATTATTATAAAATTTTTCATAATTTATTATAAAATTTAACCATATAAATTTATTTATTTAATTGAAATCATCTGAACCTAGAAATAACATGGACCCCATTGATAGGACCATGATGCTGTAAACATCTATTCATATAAATGAGAAAAAATTGAATATGATAAAAGTTTGGAACTCTAGAATGTCATCACCTTAGAATAAAGTAATTTTCATTGACTATGAATATATTGAAGAAAACCATAGTGGTCCTTATAGAGACATGGTATATCCATAACAATGATATCTTCCTTTGAACCAAATTCATGTAAAGCAATATCTTATCTCAGTATCTCTTAATGAATCAAACACACATTGTGTCATCATATTTTCAGATTTATTAATTCATTATCCATTGTTGAAGGAAATGATTACACATACAAGGTCTTTGTATTTACTAAAGGTATTACCATCTTGATCAATTATGCCCATTATATCCCATAATTATGTATTGTAACCATTTTATCATAATAATTTAATCAATTCCATACAAAAAATGATTCAACCCAAAAAATATCCATATCTATGAAGCAAATTCAACATTTTTCATCTTTTATCAAATTAAATATTAAAATCAAACACACTGATTGTAATGTCTATGTAAGAGTCCAATAGATGTCATCACAAAAATGTACTACCATGAACACAAAATGCTTTTGGTATTCCCATTAGTGGTTAAGTTCACATTATATACAATAATCCAGATCACCACGTGCGAGCATTATGATATTAACTATCATAGTCTATGGGGCCCTAACACCATATTATCAAAAAAATTTGTTTCTATTTATTATGATGTAACTAGACAATATAATAGATCACAATGATTATTGTTATATTATTTTGAGGTTCTCATTATTGATGGTAACCTTTATAACCTATTTATACAAAATATAATCTATTAAAATTAACATATAAATATTGGACAATGAAATACTATCACTATAATTGACAGAATACATCATCCTTTATTCTCTGTATACGTGAAATTGTAATTGAAAATATTATTCAAGTTATTTCTGGGTCACCCCCTTTTAGAGAACACTAACTTTCACTATATCTGACTTGCTAACAATGATCTAGACAGCTCTCATGTGATTATAACATGATTCTATTGTGTTATGGTCTTATTAACATGGCCTACCAAGTATTTAATACATATTAACCCTATTATTTATAACATCAACTCCTTCAGTAAAAATACTCAAGAGATGATAACACCAAATATACCCTTAATTCCACTATCTAATCCATGACTTCTTATATTATACCATTATCTTTTTTTATAATGATAGTACATTATTAACTAGGTATAGATATAATATTTGGAACAAATTAGTGAATATTACATACTAATTCCGTAGCTGCATCAGAATCCACAACATACTCAGTATTTGTCAATATGGCAACCATTATATCCAATAATAACGATTTGATCATTTTCTTATAAAATAAATTAATAGATATCAAAATTTTATATAGTAATACAATTATTTCCCTTAATAATTGAGTATTCTATTCTCTATAATACCAAGTAATTATCACATTTATGTTCTGCTATCCTATTAGATAATACTATCCACAATTCATGTAGTTATACATTATTTAAAAAATATTTACCAATAACATGTTATAGTTTGGTATTATAATATCCAGTATATAGCATGAAATATGATATAAATCTACCACTAAAGAATATATAACTTTACTTATCATTACAACCTCCACTTATGTCACATACATTTCTTCATAGATAGATTTATTCCTTGTAATATTTGTAACAAATTTCATTGTAATTATTCCAAATTGTATTTTTCAAATAACATGATATTATATGTACTTTGAGTTTGTCCACATAAAACTTAGATCAAAATTAATAGATATTTTTCTATAAAACATGTCTTACTACTACATAAAAATCAATAATGAATTTTTATTATTTTAGTATTTGGTAAGTATAAGACTGATATCAATTAATGTAATGTTAAAAACATATTTCGCTTAGATAAAAATGTCCCTCCTACTATCATTTAAAATAACTAAAAAAAATCATTAAAAAATATTAATTTATAGTCATGTGTTTTCCTTGAATCCGAAATTATATTTCAGTAAAATAAACTCTTTTATGTAATGCTTATGGTGTGTCCAATCATTCTTATTTTATAATACTAAAACATTCCAAGAATGTTTTTCTTGAAATTCAATTCCTAATACGATAATCATTGAAATAAAATTTGATAATTAGAATTAAGATTTATTCACCATGATAATTAGATAAATTGTTTTCTCATAGATTATATTTAGACATAGTTGTTAAAATCGTTTTTACTATTAACTATATTTCATTGGTCCAGACATCCCCATTCATGTATAGTTTATTTTGCATAATTCCAAATTATTATGTCATGAAACTTTTAAAATTACATGAAACTACATTTTTATATATATATTCTATCATATATTTCATAACCACATGTTATTTTATCTCATTTACAATCACTTTCTAGTGGAAATCATTATTATTATGAAAAAATGTTTCACCTATCAGGGTGAACATTAAACCATCTATCCTCAATTTCTCATTCCTTCACACTATGTTTCTATAGAGTAAGAATTTTAATGAAATATTATGAATCTTTTTTTATGGCAACTACTTGTGCATCTCCATCATTGACATAACTAAAGTAAAAAAAATTCACACTATATCAAATAAAGATGTTCTCATTTTTATAGAAATTAATTCTATCTCTAAAAAGGAACTATTATATCATAAGAATTTATATAGTTTTATATTCAAACATTAGGATACTATGATATTTACTTTTTATTATTTTTTATTTGACATATCGTTAAAATCTCATTGCATATAAATGAATGTTAGTATAAAATAATGTATTTCGTTCACACAATCACACATACAACATATATCATTCAATATAATTTGATTAAGAATATGGGATAACACTAATTTTTTGGAGAATACTTTGAAAAGACAGTATAATATTTTAATATTCATATGTGTATCAATTATTTATACATATTTTACTAACATCATGAAACTAATATGTGTATTGATATTTTCCACTAGAAATTTTCACACACAAAATTTTTCTAATCAGGGAATTCATGTTGGACTCATCATAGATCCTCTTTACTAACCTCATATAATTTATTTGTATAGGGAAAGGTCTGTTTACCTTAAAATATCCTCTATATATTAATGATAAATAAATAAATAATTTAGATATTATTTTGATCACACGAAGAATTCCTATATTATAACCTTGAATGTTCAATTCATTACATTTAAATTTGTTAATTCTCTTAGAACTATCAAAGGAAGCATATGAATATACCACTAACTTCTCCAAGGAATATTTGACCCTCTATAGTAGAATAAATATTGAATTTATTGTGTGTTACAATTTTTTATTAATATTTATTATTTATTAAATATATAAGAAAATGTTTTCATAATTCTAATGTTTTTATAATCTATTTAGTCTATGTACAATACTATATATATTGTTGACACCTACTATTCATTTTAATGAAAAATGAATAATCATTCCACTACATGGTATTAGTTTCTTCTTTTTTATATTCATTATATATTTCTAAGGATTCATGTATTAATAAGATATTCTTTTAGAATGAAATAAAATATCTGATAATAATATTTTATATTTTTATAGAATGAGACACACAATTATATTTTCACATGAACAATTCCTTTGAGATTATATTTTCTCTTTATTTCCAAAGTTGTAAGTGGCACCATTTCTCAATATCAAGGAGAATTAACATTGATTTATTGTATATTATAATGATTTAATTTGATACTATAATTGTAAATATATATTAATGTGAAATATTGAACATAATAACCATGGATTAGTACAAGAATATTATTCTTATGGATGAATATACATGAAGTAGAATATTACACTCACATAATGTTTATATCATCAATGTTTCTAGTTTAGTGGCCTATATTTCATCTTGTGAAGAAGATAACCTCATATTTTTCCACCCCTTCATTATCATTGTATTACTGGAAATACTTTTTGAATTTTATTATGGAAGTGTTCTTGAACTTATCATTTTTTACTTTTATTTTCATGATATAATCATGAACTAAATAGTTTACCTTCCTTAAATTCAAATATTTTTTGTGATCCCTTCTCAAATGATTTTGAATTATTCTATAAAAATAATTTTTTGGAATTTATTAATGATAATGGGGGAACATGGTGGTATGGATTAGTGAATGATATGAACCTAATTATCCTAATTCTTATTTAATCATAATTCATCAACTCGATCAATGTATTATATAATCGAGATTATAGGAAGAAGATATTGAGTAATATCATTCTATATATATGTGTTAAGTATGATCATATTATAATTGATTTATTTCCTTAGTGAATCTGATATTTAAAAAATTATATATGAAACCTTAATATATGAATATTAAATACAAAACACAATGATTCATTCTAGAATATTATTGGTCAAGATCATTGGGAAACACTGAAACATAAATATCTGTTTCATAAATCACCTACATAATATCCCAAAATTATATTCATATATAATTACATTATTTGAAATACCATACTGAATAACTATTTTCATAACCAGGGGAAAGGAAAACATTGAAATTGTGAGCTCAAATTCTTAGTAAGGGTAAATAAAAGAGATATCATTGACCACTTGACTATAACATCAACATTAGGGTAAGATTACATGATCATAAAATATTATAATAATAATCTATATATGATAGATCATAATCATGAGTCATATAATAAATCGTGGAAGTTCATATGACATGAATCAAAATGAAATCAATGACCATGAGAAATGAGAGAAAATCATTATCATAAGAATTTTTTTTATAAATTATATATAAACCTAGAAAAAAATTCCCAAAGAAGTCAAGGATCATTTAAAATACTATCATAGTGTAATATGTTCACTCCAAAACAAACAAAATATTCAAGGATCACTCATAGGACTACAATTGTGGACAATGTACATTACTAAAATGGGTTAATTCCAAATTCCAATAATGATTATTGCATGATATGTCAATCATTACCCAATTAATTTTAAGGAGATATTTAAAACACCCATCATGTAATGAAATTAATATATATTTTTTCTAAAATATCAGAAATTATTAATCATATCAAAATACATGAAATAACATTTTTCATAAAAATTCAATCAAAGCATTACCCATTATAATCAATAGATTTATAAATATATTATCCTAAGAATAAACCATGAAGACAGTGAATAAATACATAAATTTGGGTCATGTATTCATTTTATGAATTGAAATACATATAATATATCATTAAATAAATATTGAGGAAAATAAATTTTCCTTTTTCAAGACAAATCATTAAAATATTATAATTAAAAAAATACGATAAAAAAATTTTCATTTAAAATAAAAATTCAAACATTTAAACTATTAATCAAGTCATTTATTGGTCATGTAGGTGGGGAAATTCATTCATATCATATAATATATAATAAAATATTACCTTAATACCTTTTTGAATAGAACTCAAAATTAACTCATTCAGAAAAAGAAAAAAAGATTAATTTTTAATCATTAATTTAAAACTAAAACAAGTTTAAAAATGAAATTAAAAATTATTGTTTATATTTTAACAATTATATTTAATTTTTTTAGAAAACATCGATTAGGAAAAAATGGTTTTTTCGACTAAAAATAGAATTATGGTTGATTTCAAATAAAAACATATAATCAGTACCATAAGTATTTAAGTTTGTGGAAATTAAATTAAGCCATTTATATTAATGAAGTAAACAAGTGATAAGAATATTCATGTTTTTCTTGATAGTTAGATCACAATATTTCATCATATGAATTATAATCATAAACCATTATAACAAATAATGAGATTGTGACATTAAACCCTCACCACATAGGAATTATTTTATTCTTAAGCCCAATATAATATATAAACATATATGGATATATATATATATATATGATAATAACCCTAAAATATATTCTTGGGAGTTATATACATAATAGAAATGTAACATTATGTGTACACGGAGTGTGTCCCATAGAAATAAATTTGTGTTGAAAATCCAATACCATTGATATGACTTCCTTCATACACATTTGAATGTCCTATATAATAAATATAGATTTATTATAAATATTTATATATATTTCTAAATTAAAATTATATATATAATGAAATATATTATTTACTAATAGCCTCTTTTATTCCATTATCCATTACTCCTTTACTAAAATCACTTTTCCAGGTTATATCTGCTTCCTTTTCATGTATTTTATAGTTCGGTAGTTTTGTTATTCATGTCTTAATCTTCTTTCGAAATATAAAAATTGTATTCAGGATATAATTTTAATATATATTAATTATATATATTCTTATAATCACTCATATATGATAGATAAATAAAAATAATTACACCACTCACGGAGATGGTAGACATACGAATCTATGAATGGTGTTTCCATTTTTCGATGGATGGGATAAAAGAAAGGGAAATAATAAATAACCTTTCCATGATTATTATTTTATATATATTTCATAAAAATTAAGTAAGAACTATTTATTTACATCCATGTAATAAAAATGAAAAACATGTCATGCCATTTTTTGTAGGTGGTTTACCACATGTACAAACGATTATCATTATTATTTTCCCCCAATTTGAATGGTATAAAGAATAATATTATAATAAAATACTATAAGTCTAATTATCTCACAACTATAATATATAATCGTTCAATCCATTATTATAATCATCCATAAATGATGATGAAGAGACATGAATTCTATCACATAGTGGAGAGGATAAACCGTATGTATGCACAAGTAATACGTTCACATTCCAATTTATGGAATGATGGTAAATTTAGTTTGTTTAATAAAAATAATAAAATTTATGTCTAAATAGTATATCTATTTTAATATTTTATGAATAATATAATAGTTTTAGATTAGTTAAAAGAGTAATTAAAATGAATGTAATCAGTAAAGGATATCACATTTTCAATGAAATAATTCCATTTGATATCCTCAAAAGGGCGTTGGGTTCATTATTTTGGGAAGATAAACACCTCAAAAAATATGTATAATAGAGTATATAGGAGAATATTTTAAGAGTGTTATCAATCTATAAGTATTAATGTGTTTTTAAAAATAGAATATTGGGATGCACATTTATAATTGTGAGCTGGAAAAAATTTTAATTTCATTAAATAATAAATTATTATAAAATCATTTTCATATCCAAGTGGATAAAAATTGATATTATTTTAATCTAATATGAATATTAATAATAATAATTTCATATAGTTATATTTTTACATATTTTTATCAAATTTTATTCTTATACTTTTACATTAACAATTTGTAATATTTTTTTATAATTAAAATAAATTTAATGTTTTCTAACCTTTAGGGATTACCAATCATTAAATTAAATGATAAAAGATGAAAAAATTAACTATTAGTGATGTTTTCCACCATTTCCCATTAATATGGATGAATATAATATTTTAATAAAATTTATATAATTTAATACAATATTATTTATTATAAAACATCATTAGTTTCAATTTTAACTCAAATATTTTAATTTTAAGTTAAACACATTGTGAAAATAGGGGAATTCAATTACCATTATGAACACATCCACAATAGGAAATATTTATCTATATAATTTTTATTATTATTTAATCATTAAAATTATAATTCTTCTAATATTTATAAAATAATTTATTTTATTCTTCTTTTAATTTATTAAACATTGTAGTAGTGTTTCAAAAAAAAATTTAGTAATTATACAATGTATAAATTTTTTGAAAAAAATTCAATAAATATAAAAAAGTTAATTATAAAAATATTGAGAATTGTATTTATTTAAAAAATTATTTTCCCATATGTGGATAGATAATATATATTTAAATCTAATAGGGTGATTTTTTCCCCTCATTGATTTAAATATTATATAGGACATTTTATTCAAGAATTGTCCCTCAAATAACTCAATAACGTTCCAAATCATATATATATATATAATACCTATGATGATTTTGATTGGAATCATGTCATACTCATCTTTAGTGACCATCACTCTAATTTACCAAAATTGAAACCCTTTAGATCATCCATACTTGAAACTAATACAAGACGGTCCAACACTATTCGATAAATCGGTGTTATTGTGGAGAAAGTATGATTTATTCAATTTACCATCAATATCATCAATATCCTTCATTTATTCCATAGGGCTGAACATTAATAGATTCTTAGAATGGGTTTCATCACTCTATTGGAGGCAGGATAAAAGATTTTGTGTACCATCCCTTTCTATTAGGTATTTTTTACCATTGTCTAAATAACTATTTGGGGATGTTTGTTTATTTGAATTAATAAATTAAGGGGAAAATCAAAGGATTCAAAGGTATTTTTAGTAGTATTAGTGTTTTTTCTATTAGATTTGGGTAGCATATAGCCTACTAGACACATCCACATCGTTAAAGAGTTAAACAATATGAACCCTTTATGGGAAATATACCATGATTCTAGTTCAATGCACGAGAAATTACATGTTGTGAAACCTTTTCATGGAATGGAATTGTACAGAACAATGTTGTATACTTGCAGTGATTCTTGTTAAAAATTTAAATGGGGCTCTCCATATTAATTGTTCTAGTCCATTAGTTTTTATCACATTGCATGATGAAATAATTTTAACTCAATGTGTGAGGATTCCTCTGGGATCCTAGGGCGATCTTAGGTGATTTTACATCCTCTCCATCATTATAGATTATTTCATTTAGCATTTTATCTCCATGATGGTTTCACCAATCTTCCTTAATAGTTGGTCTTCTTATTTAATCTCTTCCACTAGTTACAGTAGTAGTGTTGCTTAAGATTAAGAAATTGTTTGGTTTTAGTAATGGTTTTCTATAGATCCATTTGTAGTTTTCCACTTTTCTTATGTTTGGGTGTGGGAAAATCATTCTAATAGTATTCATTGTCGGTGTAGATTAGGTTTCATGCATTATTATGTTAGGTGTATCTATATAAGTGGTATTAAATCATTAATTTCCTTTTTTATAATTATTTTGGGATGTGTAATTAATGTGACTTATTTTACAGTGTCATGGAGTTTTTGGGAAATATAAAAATTTAAAAGGGTTTTTAAATTAAAAACATTTTCTCTTCCACCAAGTACATGGTTAAATTCATTATTGTGTGGTTTTGTTTTTAAAATTTTTTTCATAGAGTTAGAACCCTGGAAACTTATGGTTCATTCAGAGTAGTCTTTTCACTCATTGTTCATGTAATTACACATGAGTTTTTTTTATCAAATTAGTGTTTTTAATTCCACTTGACGTTATATTTTAATCCACCTTAGGCCTAGATTAAGTGTTTTTTTTCATGACTACAATACTATTCAATAGGTTAGACCCCAAATGGGGTATATTTCCAATTATTAATTGTCTGTCACATGATTGTATATAAAATGGTTTCATTAAACATGATTTTAATTTGGCATATTTGAGGACTCTTACTTTATTTGTTGAAATTTTGATGGATTTCATGAAAATGGTATCTGTTATAAAAATTAATGGATGATTAAATTTTTTTTTTGGAAAATTCATTTCATTATTGATATATTTTAAATTAAAAACAAAATCATTATATATATAAGTACTTGTATTGATTATTTTTAGGCATCCTACTAGGTTTTTTTCTCACAACCTAGTTCTTCCTTTTGGTGATTGTAGATTTTGTTTTGAATGACCCGTGTAATGTGAAGGGAATTATATACCTTGATTATTTCCAATTTTTATTCACCTTCATTATAGGATAGTTTTGTGTTGATGGATGGTAACATAAGAACTTTTTTAGACTTATTATATTTTACCATTATATTTTGGACTGTTTTTATTGAATTTATATGTCTCGTGGTCCTATTATCTTTCTTGCACATTATAACCTTGTGGTTTTTCTAGTTCTGACCTATTATGAGATATTTTCCCCATTTTTACTTACTTTACCATGTGGAAGACCAACTTGGGTTACTTTTATATTTTTCCCAAGTATGTTAGTTATAAATTTTATCATATCCATTTCCCAATCTAATGTGTTTTGAATCATCCAATTCTTGCTTAAGTGTTTTGTTATTGAAGTGTTATGATGGTTAGAACTGAGATAAAAAGTATGGAATATAGACTTAGGCTCATTACCTTTATGACTGAACCTGACTTACCATGGGTGTCAAGGATTTCAATAAATATTGAGACATTTTAGTTATATTTTTTTGGATAAAAAATAATAAAAGTTTAATTAAATGGGGAAGTTCATCTCTTAATGTTTCTTCATTGTTTGAATAAATTTATAATTCCATTAAATTATTTTTTTCATGAATCAAGTAAGTGGATAACTAAGTTTGGACTTGTGATTTTGGAATCTTCTAGTTACTCAATGTATATTGACTTGTTATTATAAGTCAATGATAACGTGAATATCTCTTCTGAATCCATGTGAGGAAGCTGCGAGATGGGTTCCACAAGAAAATCCTCCACTAGACAAATCATTAGAAGTAGTTGTAATCTCTAATACTTAGACTCTATGTCATAAATATGTTGATAACCCAAGATGATAAGTAGAACATAGCTTTTAAATTAATAATAATTGTCAAAATATATTCTATAATGAAAAAGGACCATTGAAATATCATGAATTTCATGAGAGGATTGGGTGGATATTGAAGTATCTCAAGACTCCAGAGGAATCTAAGGAATTTTTTCCGGTATATGTATGAAATAACAAGATGAATATGGTTGTACTCTGTTATTAGATATAATTTACAATAGGATATCTTATTGGTATCCTTCAATAATATATTCCACTAACATAATTATCCTGAGACATTGTAAGGGGAAAATACCAATGATTTTCTTAATAGAAAGGGTTGCGTACAATTCTAGAGTTTTCCATGAAATTTTTTATGTTTGTGAATTTGGAATCAAATCTATCCATCATTGATTATTATAAGTCTTGGAGGTTTTATTTGGGGTTGATGGATAATATTCAGTCCATGTTGATTCTCATGTGCCTACAGACCATGATAGAGGTATTTACTAAGGAATACTTATTGAAGGATGACATAGATAAGACAATAATTTTGGGAAGAGAATAGACCAGTACTATCATTATCGAAGTTGATTCTCTTTCCCTATGAAGGAAAAAAAGTATGAAATTTTCTTTAACACATATTTTGGGGGCTTCATTAGGAAAATATACTTTTTCTCTATTAGTGTTGAAGGAATGGTAAAAAACCTAATTCATTGGGGTATCCAAATACATTTAATCATTATGGATAATATGTCCATTCGATGAGTTTTTTTTTGAAAGATGGCCTAATTTAGTATGGCTATATTCAGTCTCTCTAAGGATTCACATGATTTTACTACTCCTTCCATGGGTGGTGGGACTTACCAATAGGTTATGGTTAATGTTGATGTGTCTTGGTGTGATAATGAGGAATCTAATACTAAATATCAATATATAGTGGAGTGTGCTCTTTAGAAATATGAAGAAATATTTTGTACTATTATAGGTCGGGTGTTTATATTCTATCATTTTCTGGTACATGTGACACTCATTAATTTATATCATTGGAGTTAGTAGATGTGTTGAGACTAATATCGGCTCTTATAACATTCTTATTTGATCATTATGAACATATAGTAAATAGGCCAAAACATGGTTTTATGTTCCCAATATTTTGAGTGACTATTAAAGACAATGAGGTGGACTGGGAATTCATGGTTCTGAAATTTATATCTTCAACCTGATAATTAAAATAGATTGGATGATCTATTTTCATTCCTAAAATGATTATCATCATTTATGTATTCAATTTTAATCTATAGATGGAGTCACTCATGTATTTTATGGTGAGTGTGATTCCATGTCTGATATATTTTTCCATATACTAGTGTGATCCCATGTTAGTTGTTTGAGATGATTCATAATGTTATTGATCCTTTTTTTATTGCACATCCCTTGGTGTTTTGTTCATACCTAGATGTTTCTCAGAAGGATCTTTCTTGTTAACCACCATAGAGAGTGATTTATTTTAATATTTACCTCCAACCTAATACAGTTCCCATATATTTTCTATATTATCATATGGGACTAGGTAGTTGGTATTAATTATGGTCTTACATATGTATCCTGAGCATAAATGATTTATTTACCCGAGAATTTCACCATGGGCTTCATCAATCCTATTTTTTTATGGACGAAGACAATATACTAACAATATATCTTAAATATTGAATATTAAATCAAGTGACCAAAAATAACATGCATCCCATTATTTGGATTTATTATACCTTTTATCATCTTAGATGTACCTCTTTGTTTTAGGAAACTAACATTAGGATAATTTACCAATAGTTTATCCTTTGAGAAGAAGATATAACAATGAAAATATTTAGCAGTGGGTCAGTGAACATTGAGTTTTTGGCTACCCCATTCTATCTCCTATGTTATTATATGGTATTTCTTGCATTCATGAACTAGATCATTCATCGGTTCTTGTAAAAAAAATCGGTATGCTCATAGATGATACTTTGGATTATTCCAATTCAGAAGAGGTTCATATAGAGTATTCAGATATCAATCATAGATCCTTTGTAGAACATAAAGTCTATGGTAATAAATTCCAATTTTCATATTTTTATTCATGAAATAATGTTTTTAGGGATTATTATGTATGATAGGGGATTCTATGTGTTTCAAAAAAGTTACATGATGTTATTTATAAAGAGAGGCTACCAAATATGTTTGAGATCCAAAGAATCATGGGAACGGTTGGCTACTATAGGTAGTTCCATTAGGACTCTTCTATGCTGCCATATATGATCTCATCTTTTTCACTTATGTGTGTAATGATTAAGTGTAAACAAAAACTCCCTTGATCATTTGCTTATCTGATAATCTAGTTGACTTGGGTTCCTGATTTTATATTTCAATAAATATGTTCAAAAAATGATGTCTTAATTGATTATATTGTTATCATATTTTGATGTGTATTAATGACAGTGAAATAGGTTATGGAATGTAACCCATTCTAGTTACTCCTTAATGAAAATAAATACATTAAAAATATCATAAGTTGGGACCAGTTATGTACAAACTCAAAATATGTTTCCAAGAACTCCTTGTGTAGTGTTTCATTGTATATTCATATCACAAAATCATAAGTTATATTTTCACATAGATGGTTATAAACATGTGATAGAGATACATGGTTGGATATCTATTGAATATTTATTTAGATGATTCTTATACACATGGGAATGGAATTCTCTTCATTAATGAACTTATTATGAAATTTATGATACACTAATGATGGAATCAATGAATGAGTGATCTTTGATGATTTTGTTTCCTGAGATGGTCTCAGGAGTGTATTTTGTTTGTGTGCAGGATTTCTCCTCATCGACCATGGAAGACCCAAAATTTTATGAGTGGTTTCAGGTCGATCAATAAACAAACATAGATTCCATATGATTTATGGAAATCCTAAATGTGGGGGAGAACTTGACTGAGTGGACTTTTCACATAGTGGTGCATTTTTTCCTATGTAGGATGGATTCTTGTTTTTATCTTATGTAGGAGTAACTATAATGTGTAATATTTTATTTTTGTTTTATTCACCCTAATACTATCATCTTCCATCATGACACATGAAGTAAATACTAGTGCTCAAGGAAGAGATGGTTGATTTCATATTTCCTGTGCTAGTGGGATAGGATTTCAATAAACTTCATCATTGGTTTAACACAGACTTATAATGGGAAGTACTTGATTTAGATGAAATTTTATAGAATTATGAAATCACATCTTATGATACCTATTAGTTACATAATGTATGTGTTATATCTTGATGACTTGTATGCTTGAGAGATTGTGAGACTTCATGGGATTCACTCTGCGATTTTTTCTGATTGGGACCCTAGGTTTATAACAATGTTTTAGGATTGTTTACAAGAGCCAATGAGTTCAATGTGGATATTGATGATGGATTATCATTTGAAAATTGATAGATAGATAAATATGTCTATAGAAGTTCATGATGATATTCTTCAGTCATGTGTCATTAATATCATTTCTTCTTTGGAAATTAATTTTCCTCGAGCTGAGATTTCTTATAAAAATAGTTATTAGGCCTTCGTTATGTCGGTTCCCTTTATGGATTTTTATGGGGGTCCATGAACATATCCCTTGTGATGGAATGAGTTGGGTGAGTGGTCCATGTATGAGCCACGTAGTGTTCTGAAAAATGGTAAATGTTGAGTTGGTCCTAAAGTGATTGATCTCGACACATAGGCCTTAGATGTCATGTACGTATAGACATCATAAGTTGTTATGGTTTTTGTTCAGTGATTAAGGTTTTCTCTGTGTTTCACCTCACATTGGATAGCACCGATTTGGAATATTGGGTATTTTGTAACTGAGGTCTATTATCCCCTTTGATATTTTGGATCATATTGGAATGGTGGAATATCAGTTTAACTTATCATCTAGTGTGACTTCCATCCATGATGAGTTTCACATTTCCACGAAAAGTATGTATCAAATGAAAATGTAACATCTGATTAGGTGGGATTCTGTTGATCTTTATCTCAACAACACTAAGGGTTTTAATCCAATTTAGATTATTTATCACTGAGAGAAGGTAATGTATAGTAAAATAAATCCATTGGTCCATGTACAATGGAAGTGTCGATGGGATTTCCATGTTATATGGGAGCATAATTTGTTAATGGGTCAAGAATTACATTCACATATTTTGAGTCCTAGATACTATGTATGTTGATGTGAAAAAAATATTTTATGGTGGGGAGATTTGTAACATCCATTTATTTTAATAATTTCATAACCCTTTTGGATATAATGTTTGGGGATATATTTTTGTTCGGAATAATGGATTCCAGGTCGAAATGGGTCAGATATTTCATAGTACAATAGAGTTAGTTTGGGTTTTTTATATATGATATGGGTTGTAGACTAACTATTGGTAACATTAATTTCATAAAATTGAAACATGATGTTAATCCTTCGTAGGGTAGATACCACGAATACAGTTTAGATATTGAAATATTATAACCCGTGAAACTATTCCATGATATGAAATTTTAATCATTAGTATTTTTTACATGTGATATTCCTTGTTCAATATACATGAAAAATATTAAAATTCATCCCATGTAAGGTATCTTAATTGGAATGGTTAATGTTCATTATTTTATATCACGATGCATACCTAAAACATTCAACATTCAATTTACATGCCTTCCTCTCAAACCATATATATTTTTGGATTGATTTTTAGTGATCACCCTCCAACTAGGTCACTCAATTCTATTTTTGATCCCCATGTTTTTTTTGTTGCTTATCCATAGTATGCAATCTTTCTTTTTCATATATAATCATTGTTCTGAAAAAAGAGTTCTCCATATTTATGGACCAAGATTTCATTTGTATGATATTTTTTTCATTCTATTGCATTTATCCAATATGGCTTGTATTTCATAGGACAATCTTATTTTTTTACATTCTCTATTTTCAAGGAATATCTTGTTTCCTCCGTTGATGTGGTAGGTGTATATGTCCATGTGGATCAAATTCATGTAATTCTATTCATTATTGAAATTTACATTTTCCTGTTCATTAAAAATGATTTATTTTACATAGGAATATATTTATTTTTGGAAATGATATATGTTTTTATTGTGGTTTTATTAAAAAAATGAATTTCTCATACTTCAATTATTTTATTAAATGACTTAAAGGGTAATTTTTATTGATATATTGATTTATATAGATTTAGAACATTGGGTGAAATTGGGTGACAGGGGATTAATCTAGTCACTGTTTATGTTTTTAATAGAATAAAATTTTTTATGTCACATTTATGTATGTAATACAACCAGAGGTTATGTTTTTTAGATCCACAATACGAAATTTTTGAGTCTTTTCTTTTTTTTCTAGCATGCATTAAAATATGTTAGAGATTAAATGGTTTTCTTTTTCATATAGGTATTTTTAATTAAATGTTGATATATTTCATAATAATTTCACACATTATTATCTTATAATTCATACATGGATTCATTCTAGATTTCATGGTATATTCCAAGATTTGGTAAATATGATATGTTTTTTGAAATTTAATGGAATGTTTTAAAATGGTTTATTTTATAAAAGTTGTTTTTAAATTAGATTTTTTAATCTAAAAATAATGATTTAATGAAATTAGAGAATCTGTAGACTCATTGGTGGTATCCTACTAGAATTGTTTATCGCACACTATGTTGGATTTGGGTGGTTTTAGATGCTTTTTATGGCTGAGTTAATATTAAAGGAATTTTTTGGCCTACTAATTTCTTTTATTATCATCGTCTTTGTAGTGGAATGGTTTGGTGCTGAAGGGTAGGAAAAGATGTAACAACATGAGATTTTATGAGAATTATTATTTTTAATTTCATTGATGTCTTGTGTTGTACACGACACCAAAATTATCTTGTTCTATACGCAACACCGTATTAGCTTGCAGTATACCCAACACTAATCTTGGATCATGTTACACATTATTTAAAGTTCGTTTGATGGAAGTTATTTTACGCAACATTGAGTGTATATGTATATATATTCAAAGTATAAATGAAATATGGTTGGATTCTATTATACACAACAACAAATGAATCTTTCTCTACACGCAACCCTGACTTGGCTTTCATTACATGCAATCGCAACCTTCCACGATAGCCTGTGTTATACGCAATACCAAGTTTCACTAAACGAGATATTATTATAATATTATTAGGAACTAGCCGTTATGAATAGTAATATCCACTTTTTGAAATTTTATAAATTTTATCTTTCAAAATGGACTCCATTTTTGGATTTGGAATATCAAAATTAGCATACCGTGAATTTTTGGTATTTTTCTGAAAACATTCAATTTTTGATGAATAGTGAAAACACTGGGTTACTATTTAAAAACCAACTTTTTATTTAAATAATTATTTATTTTATTTTAGGTAAAAATTAATACATAATACCTATATAAGTTCAATGTAATTCATTTGATTCATTTTATAATAATTTTAGATATATTAAAATTTTACTAAACTTATCACCGTCTTTTACCCACCTCCTAGGAGAATTTGAAAATTT
Organism: Viscum album; assembly: GCA_963277665.1. NCBI lineage: Eukaryota > Viridiplantae > Streptophyta > Magnoliopsida > Santalales > Viscaceae > Viscum > Viscum album. Next base: position 1,330,051,222 of record OY728165.1, on the reverse strand, counting down.
ACATAAAACATAATTTTACCTCTTCTTTGAGTGGAATTTCAAAAATCCAAGAGACACGGATAATATCAAGGAGTAAATAGTTATTCAATAAGATAAAAATAATTTTTGGTGAATAGTATCTTTTTACTTTCATTTACCACGGTTAAAAGTAAAATAGGGTAATTAAGGGTAAAAATGATATTATTATTACCCTAACACATGTCCTAATTTTATTGGATAAGTTTAATTCGACCAAAAAAACCTTAGGAGTAAAATATGACCATTTAGGTCCACTTGTATTATATTAGGACATTTAATATTATTTTATTTAAAGAAGATTTAAAATAGTTAAAATCAATGTTTAATTACAAAATTTTTTTTAATATAATATTATAAATAGGATAAATTCAACTATAAATATTCATTAGGAATCTAAAAATATTTCATACCTAATGGTATTTTATTTATAATTTTTAGACATTAAATAATTTTAGTTATTTATGACACAATGGTGATGCAGTAATTACCTAATAATGAAATATTAAAATAATTGATATTATAAATACCCAAATCAATTTTCGTTGAGATTTTTTATGAATTACACTAATTTTATAGGTTAATATGACATTTTAGTATTTACATAATTAACTTTTTTCGAACTAATAATGTTGTTATGAGTTTCACAAAAATTAATTACCAAACAGTGTCAAAATTGACATAAAAGAGTTTTTAAAACAAATATTATATTATTAATTGTTATTATATTCTTAAAAATCTAATGATTGAAAAAATGACATATATAAGGTTATATATATTAAAAATGAACCACTAGGTGTTCGTTTGGCTGGTAATAGTACGTTTAGTAACCATATAGTGTAAGAAAACAAGAAGACACGGTAAAAGTAAAATTATTTAACTTAGAGTTAAATCTAAATGATAATGATAAAATAGTAACCTAAACTTTTGTAAAACCTATTTTTTGAGCGTATTTAGACCCATAATAACTTTATCTTCTAGATAAATTAATTTGGAGCTATTATAAACCGAATATGACTTTATTATAAAATAATATTTTATGTTTTCTCAAAGGTGCCCCTCTCCTCCCTTATAAAAAGGGCACCCCTTCCCACTTCTCTTCACACCCTTTTGAGCCTTTAACCTCAACCAAGCCCTGCCCATTTATCTTATACACTTCCCTAGAAACATTCTGGAGATTCTGGTATTCTCAAAAGACCAAATCTACTTCTTTTAGAGGAATCTTAAAGGAGGTGCGTCGAAGAAGAGGTAATATCTTCTTCCGATTCTCTCAAGTTTCATTCATCTTCTTCTACTTATTCTTCTTTAGTTGTCTCATTATAAAGTAATAACATGTGTATTACATATATACTTATATCTTATTATAAATATGAAACAACCCTATTTCACCTTCTATCCATCCTACGGAAAGCAAAATCACCGCGCGTGCGTACGTACAGAATACCGTCTCCATGCCGTGGTGTAATCTGTTTTCGACCACCAACTTACTTGGATGGGTATAATGGTGTAAATAAATAACTATATATAATTATTTTAAATTTATATTTATTATGAAATATTATACATACACTTCAATACAATTCCACGATCATGAGAATGATATCATCGCTCGTGCGTACGTAAGGACTACTATCTCCACGATGCGAGTAGATTCATTCTCTATGTTAACCATTCATGAATGATTATACAGTATATATAATGAATAATAATGATGTATATGACATAATATTTATACCGGATTTATGTACATATATATTTATGTCATCTACTTAATTCCAATCAATTCAATAAGGAAACGAAAACAGCGTTCATGCGTACGTACGGCCTACCGTCTCCATGAATGGTGTATTTCATTCCATTTATTGATCTATAATATATATATATATGTATATGGTGAATATATATTATATATATATATATTGTTTTACATTTTCTAATTAATTAATTCATGATATAGTTAATAATATCAAGAACAACAAGTCGAAACACGTACAATAAATGAAACGATTTTAACCAAATCGCTGCTTTTACGTCGATTTTACAAAAGAACGGGTAATATAAAGTCATAAGTAAACTATATATGATATCACAACAATGCATATGATTCTGTAAAAATTCAATGACACTATTTAAATAAATATACAGGAGGTTTGGATACATATTAAGCATATCAAACATAAGGTAAGGGATAACTTTTCCAATCTCATTTTTGCCTGAGATTTTTTACTCATAAGTATTTATTGGGGTTATATTTATCATCCATGTCCCTATTTTATAAAAATGGTTTCATGTATGTTAAAAGTCCTTTTTACCCATTTTGACTTTTACTACATGATATGTAAGGAATCTTTCTTTCGTTTACCTTACGAAGTACTTTTTTGACTTTTTTGACAAAAGTACGCGGAGAATGTTTTTTTAACTTATACGGCATGAACAAATTTTTACGGTTTAATAAAGACTTATTTTCATGGAGATTCCTCTAAAATATATCATGACTATTTTAAAAAAATTCCTTTTATTTTAAAATTTCATGGCATTTTGTGAAAAGAAAATTATTTTGAAGAAGAAATGATATTTTCCTCAAGAATTCATTTCTAGTGTTTTATCAAAACTATTTTCCATATAAGATGACATTATTTCATATTTGTATGTTTCAAGTATAATTTCTATATGAGTTACATGGTTTAACATTACTTATGATGAAATTATATCCATTTTTTTATATGGATTATGTTATGATGGTATGATGTTTATGAAACCCATTTTATTGTTTGGGTTTTGATGAATGATTTGTGTTTATGTTGTGGAACACGTAATAATGATTTCATTATGAGATGGGTGGTACCTATATCTCCCTCAAATGCATTGGGTAAAGATTTATATCTCATGAGTTAGACATGGCTGGAATGACAAGTAAACCTGGTTCAGTAAGGGACATTGTCCACTAAGATTGTCTTGGTAGCAATGCCTTGGAAACTATGGAAATTATATCATGTGCTTATTGTTTTTCCAAAACTACTAGTTTCATTCCCATGCTATATTATCATGATTAAAGTTATTTTATGACATATGCCTTATGTACTGCAATGTTTTATATCATTGCTTAAGATTTTGATGTTTAGATTTTATGCTCATGTTTTTACATTCAAATTTTTATGGATTGTTTTATGTTCTCTATGTTTACCATTACTGAGCATTTGAGATCAGCATTTATATGTTTTCTTTTCCCCAGCATATAAATAAAGGTTTTAGGAAAGAAAAAAAAGGGTAAGATCTTTATGGGAGAAGTTTAAGATCTTTCACCATGATTAGAATATTATGTTTTGAGTTTCCAAAGACACAAAAATATTAAGATCCTTGAGTTTTGGGTTTTGTTACGTATTAATTATTCCGAAAATGTAATGTATTGTCCATGTACGTCAATCTTTGGGTCTCTACAATTTCTATTAGAGAAAAGGATTAGTTAACCTTTGGAAACTAGGATGCGAAAACTTTAGTGAGATCCATAGAGATATTTCTACGGTATTTCTTGGGATAACCCTAAGGTTAAGTATAAGTATAGGTTATAGTCCTAGAATTACGGTAATGTTCTTAGAATTAAACATAATATGTTATATATTGTATGTAATTATATTTTATTATGTTTTTTTCCAATTATGATTTTTGCCTCCCACACTATTCTTTATGGGTTTTAGAAAATGGCTGGAAACAGGAAGATTCATGATAATGGAGGATATGATGGACAATGGAATGATATTCTTCCTGACCAACCAAATGAAACGGGATTTGGAAGTCCAAAAATAGTTATTATTCTTAATAAGAAATCTCATAATATGATCTATAATCTCAACTTTGGTATGTTTCCCGACTCAACTAATAAGAGAAAGATGGAGTTTCATGATGATCATAGTGGAAAGAAAGTTCAGTTTCCCTCAAGTAAATCATGTAGAAAGAGTCATCATGGAGAATGTTTCAAAGGAACTGGAAGATGTTTTGGGTGTGGAAAAGAAGGACACATGGAAAATAATTGCAATGGAAAAGGTTCAATTAACACTATGGACAAGGATAATGGTATTCCTAAGACATCAACAATAGTTAAATGTTTTAAATGTGGAATGTACGGGAATTATGCAAACCAATGGCCTATGGTATTGTCTCATGAATTGAATCATCATGGTTATATGGGTATTATTTATATTGATGATGATGAAGAGACTACAAATGATATGTGAGATGAAAGAGTTTTTGAAGCTCATAAAATGGTTTAAGAAGGTAGTGGAATGATTTATGTTTATCAAGAGTTATGTTGTATATGTAATGATACAATGGAATAAAGACACATATAAGGATTGTTACATTATTGTTTTTTCTAAAGTATTTGAAATTATATGTTGAATGGTACTGGTAACCATGAAAGGTTATTTAGATATTTTTGGAAAGTAGATGATATGCACATAATGAATGGATAAGGATAAAATGAAGTATTTGATAGTATTTATGATCTCATGACTGATATAAGGACAAAGTTATATCTTGGTTTGAGTATATAGAAATTTTGGGATTTTGGAATGTGGAAAGAGTTAACTTTTGACAGCATTTATGTTTTCACTATGTTTCAATGGTTATTCATTTTTCAAGAGAATACGTGATTAAGGTATTAACATGATTGGAATGTGACCGAAAATATATATCGGGGATAAATATTGGTTTTCACATGCTCAGTAGGTGAAATTTCTAGTAATTGTTTTCTTTATACTCTGAGCTAGGATAGACGTATTTTGGATAAGCCTAAATATTTTAAATGGATTATGTTGGACATAAGTTAGTATTGTTTTATGCTAGAACTCTTTTTCGATATTATTGATGGAATTTTATATTAATGTAGTTTAGAAAATGGACAACCTTCAGGATGAGAGACAACCCGTCGAGTCGGACAAGGCTGTTGCGAATTGAACCCACAACTGAAGTGAGACAGGCCTTTATCGCATACCACTGGCCTATGGGAAGTCCCTGGTTAGTAGAAACTTTTTTTATTATATTAATCGGTATGATTGATTAAGTTTAAGTCCATTTATGGAATCATATACGATTAATATCACCATAATTGGACTTATGTATATTTAATAACTTATTCTAACATTTTTGTGATAGAAATAGATGGGATGACTTATAATTCTATCGCATGATCTGATAACACTTCATGAATGAAAAATTCATCATCATTCCTTTAAATAGAGATGAAGTGGAAATTGTTCATGGAATGATCAACAATGATATTATACTACAATAAATTAAGTATATATCCTTATGTAAAAGTTCATCAATGTTAGGGAAATGATATTAGAAACCGAAAATTTTGTTCTAGTACTCTAATATCTGATGAATCAGATGGTGACTTAGATCATCACAAATTTATGGCTTTGTGATTTTTGGATTTTTCATATCCATGTTCTCTACCACTCTCCATCAGAACTTGATGGTTAGATTTCACTTCCATATCCATATTTTCACCTTTGTTCTCCTATGTGGAACCCATAGATTAGTTAATTTGGGTATATGTTACGTTCCATACATTAGTTTTTAAAATTAATCTTTAGTATTCCTCTTTACGATGTGGGTTTTAATTAAAGAAAATTTCATGTTGTGAACGATTAATAACCACGATGAATTTAGAGGGCGAAATTCATTTTATGGGGGGTAGAATGTAACAACCCGATATTTTATGAGAATTATTATTTTTAATTTAATTGATGTCTTGGGTTTTACATGACACAAAAATTAGCTTCTTCTATATACAACACTGTATTAGCTTTCCATATACACAACACTAATCTTGGATCGTGTTACATAGAATTTCAAGTTCATTTGATAGAAGTTATTTTACTTAACATTTAGTGCATTTGTATATATATTCAATGTATAAATGAAATATGGTTTGATTCTATTATACGCAACAACAAATGAATCTTTGACTACACAATACCCTAAATTGGCTTTCATTACATGAAATCACGACCTTCCATGATAGTGTGTGTTATACGCAATACTATGTTTCACTAAAAGAGATATTATTGGAATATTATTATAAACTAGCAGTTATGAATAGTAATACCCACTTTTTGAAAGTTTATAAATTTTTTGTTTCAAAATGGACTTCATTTTTGGATTTAGAATATCGAAATTAGCCTAAGGTAAATTTTTGGTATTTTTCTGAAAACATTCAATTTTTGATGAATAGTGAAAACAGTGGGTTACTATTTAAAAACTGACTTTTTATTTAAATAATTAATTATTTTATTTTAGTTACAAATTTATATATAATACCTGTATATGTTCAATTTAATTCATTTGAGTCATTTTATAATAATTTTAGATATATTAAAATTTTATTGAACTTTTCACCCCCTTTTACCCACCTCCGAGAAGAATTTGAAAATTTACATAAAACTTAATTTTACCTCTTCTGTGAGTGGAATTTCAAAAATATGAGAGACATGGTTAATATCAGGGAGTAAAATGTGGTTCAATAAGATAAAAATTTTTTTTGGTGAATAGTAACTTTTTACTTTTATTTACCATGGTTAAAAGTAAATAGGGTAATTAAGGGTAAAAATGATATTATTATTACCCTAAAACAGTTCCTAATTCTATTGGATAAGTTTAATTCGACCAAAAACAACCTTAGGAATAAAATATGACCATTTAGGTCCACTTGGATTAGATTAGGACATTTAATATTATTTTATTTAAAGAAGAGTTAAAATAGTAAAAATCAAAGTTTAATAACTAAAAAAATTTAATATATGGATATAAATAAGATAAATTCGACTATAAATATTAATTATAAAGATAAAAATATTTCCTACCTAATATTATTTTATTTATAATTTTTAGACAGTAAATAATTTAAGTATCTTATGAAACAATGGTGATACAATAATTACCTAAATAATGAAATATTAAAATAATTTATATTATAAATACCCAAATAAATGTAATTTGAGACTTTTTATGAATGTCACTAAATTTCTTGGTTAATATGACATGTTAGTATTGATTTAGATGACGTTTTTAGAACCAATCATGCTCTTATGAGTTTTAAAAAATTCAATTACCAAATAGTATCAAAATTGACATAAAATAGTTTTTTTGAAAAAAATTATATTATTAATTGTTATTATATTTCTAAAAATCTAAGGTTTGGAAGAATGACCAAGATAAGGTTATATATATTAATAATTAACCACTTGGGGTTATTTTGGATAGTAATAGTAAGTTTATTAACCATATAGTGTAAGAAAATAAGAAGACACGATAAAAGTTAAATTATTTAACTTAGAGTTAAATATAAAAGATAAGGTTAAAATAGTAACCTAAACATGTCTAAAACCTATTGGTTTAAAGGATTTATACCCATACCCATTTTAGCTTCTAAATAAATCAATTTGGAGCTATTATAAACCGAATATCACTTTATTATAAATTAATATTTTATGTTTTTCTAAAGGTGCCCCTCTCCTCCCTTATAAAAAGGGCACCCAATCCCTCTTCTCTTCACACACATTTGAGCCTTGAAGCTCGTCAAAACCCTACCCTTTTCACTTCTCCACTTTCTTAGCAACATGCTAGAGGTTCTGGTCTTCTAAGAATACCAACTCTACTTCCTTAAGAGGAAGCCTAAAGGAGGTGCGTCGAAGAAGAGGTAATCTCTTCTTTCGATTCTCTAATGTTTCTTTCTTCTTCTACTTCTTCTTATTTAGATTTCTCATTATAATGTAATATAATATGTTTTATTTATATACTGATATGTTATTATAAATATGATACAACCCTATTTCACCTTCTATGCATCCTATGGAAAATGAAATCACCGCGCATGCGTACGTACAGAATACCGTCTCCACGCTGTAGTGTATTCTGTTTTTGACCACAACCTTACTTGGATGGGTATAATGGTGTAAATAAATAACTATATATTATTATTGTAAAGTGATATTGATTCTGAAATATTATACATACGCTTCAATACAATTCCATGATCATTAGAATGATATCATCGCTCGTACGTACGTACGGACTACCGTCTCCATGACACGATGAGATTCATTCTCCATGTTAACCATTCATGAATGATTATAAAGTATATATAATGAATAATAATGAAATATATGACATAATAATGAGACTGGATTTATGTATATTTATATATATATATGTATGTCATCCACTTAATTCCATTCAATTCAATAAGGAAATGAAAACATCGTTCATGCATACGTACAACCTATCATCTCCATGAACGGTGTATTTCATTCCATTTATCGATATATCATATATATATATATTTGTATATGATGAATATATATTATATATATATATCATGTTTTACATTATGGAATTAATTAAATCAGGGTATCATTAATAACATCAAGAATAATAAGTCAAAACATGTACAATAAATGAAACGATCTTACCCAAATCGCTGCCTTTACATCGAATTTACAAAAGAATGGGTAATATAAAGTCATAAGTAAACTATATATGATATCATAAAAATTAATATTAATCTGTAATAAGTTAATTACATTATTTAAATCATTATATATGAGGTTCGGATACGTAGGAAGCATATCGGACTTAATGTAAGTGATAACTTTTCCAATCTCTTTTTTACCCGAGATTGTTTATTCGTAAGTATTTACTCGGGTTATATTTATCATCCATGCCCCTTTTTTCAAAAAATGGTTTCATGTATGTTCAAAGTCATTTATACCCATTTTTTACTTTTACTACATGATATGTAAGGAATCTTACTTTTTTTTATGTTACGAGGTACTTTTTTGACTTTTCTGATAAAAGTTCGAGGAGAATGTTTTTTTAACTTATACGGCCAGAATGGATTTTTACGGTTTCATAAAGCCTTATTTTCATTAATCATACTCTATAATATTTCATGTCTATTTTAAAAAAAAAATCCTTTTATTTTAATATTGCAAGTAATTCTGTGAAAAGAAAATGATTTTGAAGAAGAAAGGATATTTTCCTCAAGAATTCATTTCAAGTGTTTTATCAAAACTATTTACCATCTAAGATGACATTATTTATTATGTGTATGTTTCAATTATAATGTCTCAATGATTTAAACGGTTTCACTTTTCTTATGATGAAACTATATCAATTTGTTTTATATGGATTATGTTATGATGGGATGATGTTTATGAAACCCATTTTATTCATTGGGTTTTGATGAATGATTTATGATTATGTTGTGGCACATGTAATAATGATTTCATTATGATATGGGTGGGACCTATATCTCCCTCCAATGCATTGGGTAACGATTTATATCTCATGAGATATACATGGCTGGAATGGCAAGTAAACCTGGTTCAGTAAGGGATATTGTCCACTAAGATGGTCTTGGCAGCAATGCCTTGGCTACTATGGAAATCATATCATTTGCTTAATGTTTTTCCACAACTACAAGTTTTATTCCCATTCTATTTTATCATGATTAATGTTCTTTTATGATCTATTCCTTATGTACTGCAATGTTTTATGTCATTTCTCATGATTTTGATGTTTAGATTTTATGTTCATGTTTTTATATTCAAATGTTTGTGGATTGTTTTATGTTCTCTATGTTTACCCTTGCTGAGCATTTGAGATCACCATTTATATGTTTTCTTTTCCCCAGGATATAAAGAAAGGTTTTAGGTAAGAAAACAAAAAGGGGAAGATCTTTATGAGAGATGTTGAAGATTATTCACCATGATTAGAAGATTATGTTCCGAGTTTCCAAAGACAGTAAACTATTACGATCCTTGAGTTTTGGTTTTTGTTATGTATTAAGTATTCCGGAAAAGTAATGTACTGTCCATGTACGTCAAGATTTGGGTCTCTACAAAAGAAGGAATCTATTAAACACTTAAGGTTTTATATTTTCATTTTTATATGTTTCTCTTTACTTTGTCGGTACCATTTTCATGTTCTCTTAATTTTTCATTTTACCACAATAGTTATCATTGTTTGGTTTTGTTATTAGACATGATTATTCTTCTTTTTCACAACTATACCTTATGTCCCACCATATTTTGGACTTTTATTCATCCAATCATTTTCTTTTTTATAGATAGGATCTTCCAACTTCTAATGGGTAAATAGTGCATTGATTCAGGGATTTCTTTTTCTTATATGATGATGTAATAACACCCAAAATTGTATCATGACACATGAACATATAATACAAATGAATTATGAAATAAATACATTTAAGACATATAAGTTTTTATATAAACAAAAAATATATTATTATCACATACTATTACATTAAAAAACTAACCGATAAACTTGAGTCACTCATTCTGCTCGTTATTCCCACAAATACTAAAATAACATTGAATATTAAAACAATATTTGTTTCATTAAATAAGAGTTAATGTATTCACCGTATAACATTTGAAAAAAATTTAATATAAATTAAATACCCAATAACCAATACATAAATAATATGAATTTATTTATTTCATGGTTATGATTCAAATACACTCATCTCCCAGAACACATAGTGGCCCCCACCATATCTGAAAATCATATTCATATGAATTGGCTAGACATTTTAATATGCTATGTGTGTCTCCCTCTATGACCATATCTCAATAAAAGTTAATACTACTCATAGACCAGGGGTGGTAGACAGAAACCAATCTAGGAAAATAAGGCAATAGGGTAGATTCATATAAACAAAAACCACCTACAAACAAAAGTTGCACAATAAAATCTATTCTTCTAGATATCTCATAAGGCATGGAAAAGAATTTTTTTCAATATAAATTCATTCATTATTTTTTATTAAACATCCATTATTGAATTACTATTGTTAACTATGGACAAGGATTTAATGAAGGTACTACGATCCTAGTCATATTGGTTAGTAATATCATATCCTTTTGGAATGGAGAAATACTATCTTGATCATTTAGTCAATGACAAAACACTAAGGAAGCACTAAACACAAGATACCTCATAATGAAAATTTTTAAATTTTTTATATTATGTATTTAATGTATGTAATAAAATTACACACACTAATAATAATCATAAGTCAGGAGATGAATACGTGTGTTCATAAATTGAAATTTATTATGACACCATGAAATTATGGTCTCTTGATTAAATGTCTAGACCTAATGATCTCCTAAAAATTATATCAATTTGTTAAAATATCTTGACAAAAAGTACCAATGCCTATGATCCCCCAACATCACATCCTCAGAAATTGTCATTTTCCAGTTAGTATGATGTATCTATATAAGGTTATATATTTATTATAATTAATATCATAGTATCAAGTGGTTGTCAAAATTACTGGGAAGTAATATAACATGTTGATTTGAAAAAATACCTATGTAAATTTGAATGTAAATATTTAGTATATATATACAAAAACTATTATGGTTATAATATATCATATAAAACAAACAATAATGATGATATGATAATCAAAAATTAATTTTCATTTTTATTCTTGGGCACCAACTTTTACATTCCCATTATCTTACAATTTCAAAGAAAACCCTTTTTTCTATATGTATCTTTTCATTATGTTACATTCCGTTACATGTTTTTAGGAACACCTCAAACCTTATTTTGATCATTCTCTAGTTTTGGATTCCCTAAGGTTTTATTCAGGTGAATGTTTTAGTATTTTGGAATCATATAGGGTTGTCTATAGTGGGTCCATAGTTAGGGGAAACCTTGCTCTTTGGAAAATAAAATAGTGAACCCATTGATGGTGCTCAGTAGGGCATGAATGTTTGGGAAAAACTATTCTTCTAGACCCTCCAAACATCAAAACTATAGAATGTGATGGTTAAAATGATATTTTCATTGATAGAATAATCATTCTTCCATCTAAAAAAATCATTTTCTTCCATTTTAGTGTCGCATAGTTAGGACAAACAACTATCCAAATTGTGCATCCCTTCCAAGAAATATATGGGTGCATTATTATTTTATTTTTAATTTTTTTAATTTAATTAAACACCAATTTAATATCCCAAATACCTTCACTTAATCATAAAATTATTTCCTTTTCATATAAGGATATCTATATTTTATTATCACTACTCAAAACACCTTTTTTAGTGAATTTATGTGTTAGTGGATGATCATATCCCTCTCTAGTAAGTGTATATCCACTCACCAAATATCTTATTATATCTATTTCCTTCATCCATGGAGTAATATGTATCATCACATGATTTAATGTTCTAAAACTCAAATAAATTGGATCTTAATTCTGTGTCTAATTTCTATATCTCTGATTCCTTCATTCTTTTTTGTAATATCTCATTGTGTGCATCGATTCATGATCTTTTGTTAAAGGTACGTGGTTACATTTATATTTTAAATATAATAATAATATTTTCATGATTTTTTTAAAATGATTTATATTTATTTATAGAAACCCAATTCGATATGAGTTCGAATTGTAATATGAAATGGAATAAGTTTCGGGAAAATTCGTATTCCAACATAATTTAGATTTTGGGATTATTTGAATTTAATTAACATAATTAAATGATTAGATATTTAATTTTATAATATATGTTAAATATGAAAAATGAAAACCTATGTTTAGTTTTGTGTTGATATGGAATGATATGATGAATAATACATGTTTTTTAAACTGAATGAGCATATTGAGGTAAAAATAATATCCAATCAAATTGTAAATAAGGTCTAATTTGAAATTACATTATTTTACCTTTTTTGATATATTTATTTAGAACATGAAACCCTAGATATTTATGGTGTTATTTGGAATAATAATTATTCGAAGTTGAATCTATGTCAAAGGATTGATGATGAAAACCCTAAGAAGAACCTAGATTGGAATAACTTATCCTAGATGGGATGTTGGTTAGTCTTATTCATCCTATGTTTGAGGGACATGTAAATATTAATTTTTTCTTTAATTTTGATATTCAAGGACTAAGGGTCCTAGAGGTAGAGTCAAAGCCACACCAATGTATATGAACATGGTGATTTATTTTATTTTTTTAGAAAATATATTACATTTATTTTAGAATTTTTTTAATAATTCAAATTATGCATATAATTTATTTTAAATTTTTTTTATTTTATCTTTATTTAAAACAATTCCATTATTCAAAAAAAATATAACCTTTTGTTTTAAATAATAATATGGTATAATATTACATGTCATATTTTACTTATATTGGAATAAATGATATGGTTTATTATTATCAAATATTTTATTTAAAACATGGTGAGTCCCTACTCAGTTTTATAGATCACTCTGTACATTTTCCTTTAAGAATTTTAAAGTTTTCATATTAAATTTTTTAGAAAGGGGAATGTGAAAATAGAAGGTGGTTGATGATCTTGATCATTGGGGAATGGAGTAATGATTCTATTGGGATGTTTGATTTTTACCACACATGGATTTATGTACATTGTGGATGTACAAATTTTGGTTTTTAATACCTGTTTGGTTCCTTGTAATTTCAACCTTTATAGTGGTGATTATACTAGAATTTAATCATTATATTCCATTTTTGGTGGAAATTACATTCAGTATTTTATCATGCATGAGGTCATGTTCCAATTTCCATCCTATGGGGAGAGGGAAATCCCATCAAGAAATGATTGTATTGTAATGGTAATCTGGTTACCATAGTATATAGGCTGGGGACTATAAATGTGAAATCAAATGATAATACTAATAACTTTTCATTGTTGTAAATATAGATCTTGGAATGTATTTTCGGTACATATGTGATAGAAACAAGAAAGATCGAAACTTTTTCTCATAATAACATTCCTTAAGTAACAAATTTTCATTTTAGAATGTCACAATGAGGAATAATTTGATCTTTTTCTAGTATTTTACTGAATTTCAATTTGGATAGGTTAAAATAAAAGGACTATTATATTATCTGATGAGATTGATTTACATATTTATATTTTTTGAGTAGTTGATTATAGTAATCTTATTAAGTCTTCAATTTTTTATTTCTATGTTTTTCACATTATTTCTACAAGAATTTGTGAGCATATTCCTCCAAAAGGATTCTGATAGTGAACCGTAGAAAGGAGATCTTATATTGAGATATGATTTTTTTATTATGAATTTCCTTCATACTCTGGGATATGCACCAACCCCCATTCACATCTGGTATCTAGTAGCGAAACCAAAAAGGGATGAATCTCAAATCATGATCTATATTTCCATCTCCATAAGCCACCAACATTCTGATGCTCGAATGATACTCTAGAGTATGTCGATTGGTTTTGGTATATGGATCTTTTTTTGATTTATTATAAATTCCTAATATGACTATTGTGAAATTTTCCACATTCAAGATAGAAGGACCTCACATGATATGGTGGGATTCAATTGTTACATAAAAAGAACCATGACTGTTTAGAGTGGAAGGATTTTTTTGTTATTTTTATTGAGAAGTTCTATCAATAATACATAGAGATGGATAAGGAATTGGTGTTTTTCAAACTCAAATAGGCCGATAAGACCATGATAGAATGTTTGAAGCACCTTATTGAGATTTATAAGTTTTCACCTGATATTTTATTGAATGTGAAGATAATGAGTTGATGGATTGAGATGGGTATTTAACATGGTATTCATTCTATTTTTTTCCTTTTTAATATCTATTCTTATGCATACATGTTGGATTGTACATTAAAATTTGAGCATGACTGGGCTAGTAATACATGTTTTCCAAGAGTTATTTTTCCCCTCGTAGAAGTTTTATGAGTTCTAATAAAGGGAAGTGTATTAATCAATATTTTTATGGTGTATATGAAAAGAATGGTTCTTCAGGGAATCTTACAGTTCATATATGGATCCATTTTAATATACTATAGTGTGGATTTCCAAGGTATTCAAAATTGGTTGGCACTCTGGCATCCCTAATCATCATTTCCTATTGATGCTCCAGTAACTTACAAAAAATATGATATATTTTATATTCTACACATTGTGGAATAGGATTATGAAAACCAAAAATGGATGTCATGGAATTGGATGCTTCTAGAATAAAGGGTTAAAACTTTATAAAACATGAATAAATATCATTTAGGCAGTGGAAGTGTCTCTAATGGAAGCAGATATAGGTCAAATGATGGTGATAAGTACCATCACTATAGATTCATCTTTACTGAATTCAATACATGATATTGGTTCCTATCACTCTTTTATAGCCACTCATATTGTGAAACTTTTAAATATTCGTATAGTGTTTTTTTAATTTGACATACATTAATATTCCCTTCATAACAAAGAGATATTCGGGTCTCTATTGTCATACATATGGCTTCTCCTTGTTATATATTGATTGTACCTATAATATTATAGTCCTCATTTTGAAAACTCATGATATGATTTTTAAGATGGATTGGATTATTTATAATAAGAACTTAATTGTCTTCTTTCTTCAATGGGTATCCATTACCATTCCTGATGTGGCGTGTTGTATCATTTAGGGAGAATGGGACCAAAATTATAGTAGAGGTGGAGCATATTATTTATAAATAGGGAAAGTAATACCATTTTTCTCATTTTATATCGATTGAGAATATTTGAGTGATTTTATACCTCCATTTTTCATCCAGTTTCTGAAATAAATCACAATTATATAGTTTCTAAATTCTTTGAGACGTAGAATTTCCTATTTATATAGTGTTTGGTACTTATTCCATTTCTATTCAATAAAACTGAAGGGAACCAGCTAAATTTAAAGAGTTGAAGACCAACTTGGATGATCCCTTTGAGAATGGTTTTATAATCCTAAGTGTGTCATATTTGGTGATATATTTTTATATTTCTTATAATGCCAACATTACACATAACTTATGTGTTATTACCAGTAAAGAAGTTGATTAATATTAAAGGAAATGTATCCCTTTCCATTGATTGATGAGTTTCTTGACTGGTTGAGAGGGGTGAATTCATACATAAATATTGACATTCAATATGGCTATCAATAGTTGATAATAAAATAATATAACATTCAAAATTTTACTTCTATAGAAGTTATTGACTTTATGACTATATTGTCATTATAATTGGTATATCCAATTTTCAGGAAGTCTTTATGGGTTTCAAAAAAAATGACCATCTAGGTTTTTCTTGGTATGGTCTTAGTGGACATTTTGAATGACATCATTGTTTACTCTATGTCCGAGAATAATCGTGTGCGTCAATTGAGATATTTTATTTAATTTTTGAGAAATTTCAGACTCTATACCAAGCATTAAATATATAGTTTCTAGATTTAGGGATTAATTTTTTCGAAAAACATGTTTTTAGAACATATTATCTCAGTTTATCCGGAATAGTTAAAAAATGTTATAAAATGGGATCAACCAAGTAATATTATATATATATATATAGATATTCTATTTTATTAGGGTATTATAGATGATTTGTAAATTATTTTTCATAGTTTTATTCTCCAATGAAATATCTCACTAAGAAGTGGGAAAATATCATGAGGGATTTGAAATTTTAGTCTTTAATAGTTATGTTAAAATTTATTTGTAATTATGCACTAGTCTCGACTCTTCTAGATGATGGTCAGGGATAAATGGTCTTTTGGGATGCACTATGTTTGGGATTGGGATGTTTTCTTCTTCAATATGATTCTATGTTATCATGTGCCTCTAGATAACATAGGCCACATGAGAAGATTTATCTAATCCATTACCTTGAACTTGTAGATGTGATGCATGTGATTTGAATTTTTATAAATTTCCTTTTTGTATAAAGGTTTTCCATGTATTTTGACCCTAAAATCATGATTTATGTATTTTCTAAAAAAAGATGAATCTTAAATAATTGAATTGGATAGTGTACCTTCAGTCTCTTTATTTTTGACATTTAAAATAATTTGATGAATGGTAAGGTTTTATCAAATGCATTGAGCGGGAAGCTTATATCCAATTTCATGATGGAATCGTCTAAGGAGTGGAACATAATAATACTTTTTTCATAGATTCATTTAGGATTCCTCTATGGATATGCTATTTTTATCTTGGAATGTGTTAATATGAACTCCACTCTTCTCGAGATTATTCCTTATGAGAAACTACATGATGTTGAATTCTGTAGAATTGGGGGCCCTCTTTATAGGTTAGAGACCATTACTGAGTGGACATATTTCAAGGAGAGTGTCATATTTTATCATAATTGGGTTTTCTCAATTGTTATTGTGAAAATATATGATGGGTTACATCAATAATTCTCAATGTGTTAGGAATCACAGAACTAAAAATATTTTTAAAATCATGTGATAATGATTCTAGATGATATGTATGAGACAAGACATCATTGAAATTGTTTCAGAAAATAATAAATATCAGTAGGACATAGACATGAACCATAGACCTTAGGATATTGTTGTGACACTTCAAGTGATGAATTTGAAGTGGGATGAGTTATCTATAGGAATATGGGTCAGATTTTCTTCTAATAGATAGCTATAATAATAAGATATGCCTTTTGATTGATTAGATGACCAAATCTGCTCCCTTATTCCCATTTTTGATACAAATATAGATGAGGGGTATGGAAATATAAATAATAAAGAGATTTTTTGTTAGAAATGAGTTCAATCTTTTCTTATTCCTGGATATAGATCCTCATTATACCTCTATTTTTTAGGGATTCCTTCATTAGGTTATGAGATATCATATCCATTTGAGTATGGAAAACCATCTGATGATGGATGGATAGATGAAGAATGATATATAGATTCTTGAGGACAATCATACATCCTACATACTCTTTTTTTGGATATTCATATTAACAATTTAGACTAGTTGAGTAAAATTAAAACAATATTTACAAGTCCATAATCATAATGACTCTTTTCAAGGCCTGATATTATAGTCCATGTAAATATTCGTTTTTTTGGTCGAAGACATTAAAACATTCTTTGGTTAAACCTTGTTTTTTATAATATATAAAGACAATTATTTAGTTGATACATCAATGAATTCTTGTAATGTAGAGATGGAATAAATTCTATGATTATCATCATCGTAGACCATTGGATTCATTTTTATGTGGGTTTTTTTCTTGAGGGTTTCACCCATGTTAGGTCACCAAGGGCTTGGAAGGAAATGGAATCATGCCCCTCGTTTTGTATGAAATTTTTTTGTTTACATGTATATGAGAATGATGGGTTACTATTTATCACATCTACCCAAGATTACATCAATACATAACATGTTCCCTATAAGAAAATGTTAAAAGTATCTTTTTTAGCCTTCTCATATATTTATTTGGTAGGATATTGATGTCGAGACTAATTTATCTATAACAAAACATCCAATACTGACTATTGATTCTATGAAAATAGTACTTCATAAGAGGATAAATCCTATGGTCATTGTAAAATTATGGTATATTTATGATTCTCACGATATGTGGGATATTGCGGAACTGATGAGGGAGCATTGTCCTTGTCTCATTGATATAGAAACATCAATACATGATTTATTGTGATTGATTTTTTATATAGTGGACAATTTGTAACATCCTAAAACAAGATTTCTAGTACCTGTTGACCCTTAAATTGGGAATGACATTTGTAGGGCCTATTTCTAGTGTTTTTTAGGGAAATCATAATAAATTTGGAATCCCATGGTGTTGTTCATGGTTTTGCAAATGGATATAGAAAACCATGTGGTTTGGTCTAAAAAATCATGCACCCATTGATGTTCCTATGGAGGGTATGCATGGTTTGTTTAAACCATGTGGCTAGAACCTCCAATACATGAAGCTTAATAATGTAAGGGATTTCATGGTTGGTTAAAAATTTGTAAAATAATTTTCCATTTATGTGGAAACACTAAACCCAAATGTTTGGGTGTTTGGTTAGGGAACATGGTTTGTCCAACCATATATACCTACCCAACAACTAGTGTATACATTCTTATTTTACTAAAAATAACAAATTTAAGTTTCAAACCCCCCATTTTTTGTTTTCTAATCACATACCTCATCCTTAACACAAATTCCATGTCTAGGAATTCTCTCTAGATGTGATTTTCACCATTCCATACCCCTACATTAAAGAATTTATGTGATGGGGAATATATAATTTTGTCACCGGTAAGAGGATATCCTATCATTTAATTTTCATTGATATCTCAATAAGATCAAATTTTATTCTTATGGATCATCATGTGTTGGATGGATATAATATATTTTTGATTAGATCAAGACACTAGGATTGATTTTAAGATCTATAATGACATCACTCTTAATTGTCTAGTCATGTTGTGGTTACTAATTCATATTCATTGATTAGCTGTATTTGGTTATGTTTGTGATTTAACATTGAATTAAAACCATTATTTTCATTATAAGTTAAAAATTTATGTCAAATAATTTATAAAAATATAGTTTGATATCTATCTAAATTTAAATTTTATATGCCATATATTTTAAACCCCCCCTAATTCTAATAGAATTGGCATTTAGGGAGTATTTTGAAATTTTTGTCAATGATGAAATGATTTTATATTTGATTATTAAAAATATATAAAATTTAAATGATAAATTCCAATTATAATTTTTGTATTTAAAATCCATGAAATGAAGGGAAGCCCATGTTTTGGTTTTGAAATTGAATATGCATATTACAGGAAGATGTTGTTAGTTTAGTTTTATTTTCTGGGTTATATTATATGATATTTTTTTCAATATTCTATTTATTGAAAGACGAAATGTGATCTAATATAGTTAGGGTCATTTGGAACCGAAATTCTAGGATGTTGATTATGAGGAAATGGATTGATGATGAAAACTATGGAATTTTTTTTCTAGATATCTTATCCCATATGGGATACTGTTCAGTCTTGTTCAAACATTCCCTATGGGATGTGTGTAATAATTTTTTTTATGATCACTAATATGAGATGTATGAGGATTGTATACCCAAAAACTAATGTACCACATGGAAGATGACCATGGTTCTTAGTGTGATTGTTTATATATATATTAATGTTAATAAAACTATATTATCCATTACTAATTGCTAATATAAATAATTTAACATAAAATAATTATTTTATACATATTTGAATTGTTAACCATCATATAAAAAGATTAAACTTTTTTTAATATGAAAATGATCTATTATTCCATACATTGTTTTATTTAAAATTTAAATCATCATTTGATTTATTATTGTGGAATATGTAACTGAACAAATGGTGACACCATACTTGGATTTATATATCACATCATTCAATTTTCTTTTGGGAATTTGAGGAATTTATTATACCAAATCTGAGAAAAATGATACTTCCACTCGGATATGTTTGGTGTTTTTGATCCTTTAGGATTGTTGCGATATTTTCCTTGTAATGTTTGATTTTTTCCTAAAATGTCTTTGAATAAATTTATTATATTTTATTTAGGGATTTATTGTTCATATTTTGATTCTTCTATATTCACAAATTAGAGTGTTTATCATACTTCCATGTAATAATTTTATTCTACTATATTGTGTAGTTTTCCCCCCTCTATTATCTTGTATGATGAAAGGATGTAGTATTGAAACTAAGGGTGTAAAATCCTGACCAAAGTTTCCTAGATCCGGTGCATTATTTTTTTGAAATTGGAATGATCAGAAAAAATATATCCCTAAAGGACTAATCACTTTAATAGCCTTGGAAAATATATATATAAACTTATGTTTTACATTACATCTTGAATGAAAAAAAAAAGAAATCGTGTCTTTTATGAATACAATCATATACATTTGAGTATCCCTGTAGATCAGTAATAATACTTCCTTACAACCTGGTTATTGTTGAAACATATGAAATGGGTGAGATCCGATGCTCATTAAGTATAAAAAATATTGCATTAAATATCATAAATAAGAGTAAACATTTAAGGAAAGGTGTAAAACTAAAAAACGTATTCTAAAGAAAATATTTTTCATAATATAGTAAGAATAAATAAAATAATTCAGTTTAACCATTCACAATGATATTCTACTAGTCGAATAATCCCATGTAATATCAATAACTAATCTCATAATGAGGTAAATTCATAATTCCAAATATCAGAACTCTATCATCAAGGCCTCATGCCAAGACCATTCATAACCATTCCATCATGGCCTCATGCAAAGACATTTGTTTTTATCATAGTACATACTGATGCATCGAGGGGAAATAGAGGGACCCTTCCGTTACTCACAAATTCCAATGGATTCCTCAAATGAAAAGATGGAAAAATAACATAACCATCTATATTAAAACTAGAATATGAAATATGAATAATTTTACCATAAACCATGAATGGTATTATAATAGAAAATCCAACGTCAAAAATATCATTATACCATCAATAAAATATTTAAGATTCAATCAAAATAAATCAACATCAATCAATTATTAAATCCAACAATGGATGTTGACATAGATGACAATAATATAATAAATATAATGAAACTTTTCGAGAGAAATATCACTTTTTTCACTATGAAATTGTTTAAGATCTAGAAAATTATAAAATAAAAAAATTATTTTGAAAATAACCTTGTAATATTTATTGGATGCGTCAATATGGTATGATTTCATAACATTTGAAAATATTATAAACATCTGTATATGTTTTGAAAACATTCATTCCTTAATTTTTCTAAAAGGACATAAAGTACCGCATTTGGAAAACAATATAAATATTACATTCAAAACATTTTATTTAGATTAAAACATGGGTGAAAAATATTTTAAACAATTTTTTATAATATTTTGAAATACATTTTAAGAAAAATGGACATGAATAATAACGATGTCCATATAGATACTGATGTATAAACAACCTCAGATAATAATAATATTTTTAAATTAACCCTTGATCTATATTTTTCTTTATTACAGGGTCTGTTAAAACCATATATAATGAATAAAACATATTATTAAATTAATCCATGATTATATTAATATTTATAATATCATATATGATCCTCTTATATCAGTTTTTTATAAAATTTCAGTATTACAATTGTTTTGGATGATAATTACTTCATTTTACAATGCATGTGTTGTGTAATTGATGTCTGTTATGAATATGATGTAGTTTGTTCATATAAATTATTATTATTTTAACTCATCATATTAATTTTATAATCATTATTTTTTGGATAAAATGGAGATCAAATCTGACTACATCGTGGAGACGGTATGATATTCATACGCACGAAGCACAACGTACGAGTGGCGTTATTGGGAACCAGTTGCAGGAACGAAAAACACGACCCCCCTTCAAGCACGGAACCTCTCTAATAGGATTATGAGGTAGAAAGTTTATTTGTTTACGCTTTTTGAATGACTTCCTCTTCCCCATTCTGGAATAATACGATGTACATGGACCAACTGATTAACAGATTGATCCGCAATTCATAAGTTTTTGCGGGAGGTTGTTGCGGGGTAACTTTGTGGTGTTTTTTTATCATTATTTAATTCAGTTGATTATTAATCATTTATCACCTGTCATGTTTTCAAGCTAAAGCTTAGGACACAGGCCTAACGAACCTGGCCCGAGCCCTCTTTTAATTTTCTAATTTTTCACCTCCATGGAAAACCGATGGTGCGGCGATACCGACCGACTATATTGGGGATAGCGTATCTACGTACGCCAAAAAATGAGTCCATGACCCAAAGACGCGACAGTCATCAGAGTGGCCGACACTGACCTGCTGCGGAGGTGGAATGGTGCACCATCATGCACAGCTGAGGAAAAAAGGTTGTCGCGGCTCGTCATCCGTGGCGACCGGAGGAAGGTGTCCAAGACATCGGCTGGCCGTGGGCGACTGTGTGGTGTGACATTGTGCGTCACTGGAGAGGTCAGCCGGCAAGCAAGCCAGCCGTGACAGAACCGACATATGTGGGGCATGCACTTCATGGCACACCAATGCTATAGCATGGCCACAGACTCCGTTGGCCACATCGGGAAAAGGGACGGTTGTTGGACGGAGCGTGTGGTAGCGGCGCGCCAGCAGCAAAGCTGTGGCTCATCTGTCGAGGCATGGAGAACCTGGGGTGCCACATGGCGCATCATTGGGTCAACCCTGGCGGGATGACCCAATGACATGGCTCTACACTGTGCCAGAACTACCTAGATGCATTGAGTCTAGGTATCCCTGGTGGCCCGTGCTGCCATGCAGGTGGCACTGCCGAGTCGACCCCTCTGTTCGACCCACGACCTAGCGGACCAACCCACGGCCCAGCGGCTAGACCCGCGGCCCAACAGCCAGTCTCGCGGCCCAGCCAGGTTGGGCCCAGCACAACGGGCCAGGTTGAATTGGGTCAGGTTGGACCCGAGTCAGGTTGGGTCGACCTAGTTTGATCGTGGTCATCTCATGTCGAACCGGGGCAGGCCAGTCTGACAGTGGCAGACCGGACCGAGAGCCAGTACTGACCAGTTACATAGAACGTGCCCTAAGTCCTAAAATTGATGTAAATTTGATGACCCATCTATGGAATCAGGATCCTTGGAGCAAGAAAATTAATTTGAATTAATCCATGAGAGTTTTGGAGAAACATGGAGTTTGGACGGGTTTCATCGCACAAGAATCCATCCGGTCCCTCAACTCTGAAATTCCAATAACACACAGATCAGTTGTCTAATTGATGCACCTTCTATTGCTTTCAAACCCCCATGAAATGATGAATCATCATGTTAATTTAATCTCACACTTCGTGTTGGTTGAAATATAACTGATGGATTGGGGTGCAGTTCTTCCAACTGCACAATGTATGGAACCCTTCGACTAGATGAGACTTGACTACTACAGACCTTTTGACTTGGAATGACTCAACGGCCCAGTGGGGAGCGCCTCTGTGTGACGCAGAAGACCCACATTAGAGATTTCCTCTATGTGACGTGTTAGTCCCACGATTCTCGACATGAGGTTTACCTCAACAGGACACAAGGGGGAGCACCTCTGTGTGACCCGGTAGACCCATGGTGGGGAGCGCCTTTGTGTGACGTGTCAGAAACACGATACTTGATAGGATTGTATCTCAACAGTCCAAGGAAAGTGGGATGTTCCTATGGGTGATGCAGCAGACCCACTGTACTCATTAGAGTTTGAGTTCTCCAGCAGCTAAGGTGTTCGAGGTTGTGACTTGGAATGATACATTTTACTACCGCTACAAAATATTGTGGCTGCCAATCATATTTCATAGCGAGCCTGTGTGGGTCAGTATCATAATCCTATTTCTCAGGGTTGTATACCTAGTTTGAGCTGAGACTCTAATTGAACTATGTCTATTGCTTTGTGCTTTATGATTGAGATCATGCTATGTAATTTTCATTGTGGAATTATGAGAGACCTTAGAGGGTCTTGGGGTCCCTAATGAGTATCGTTATACTCACCCATGCACGGGCTATGCCTTCACCTTGTTGTGTCTTGTGCAGATGACAAGCAACTAGGCTGAGGTTTGAGGAATCCTCGACAAGCCAGTATGCTGAGGAGACTAGTGGGTGTGGAGTGCTGATGAGGCGATCTATACCTACACTTATGGCAGGACCCCCAAATGATGACTCATTAGATATTTTCCCTTTTTCAGTATTATTTTTCATTTTTTTATATTTTTACTTTTCAGTGGTACTCGTGCTTTTAGTTATGCTTGTATTCTGACCCCTTTTAGTTTCAACAATCCATATACTACAATAGTTTACTTCATATTTGCTTCTTATAGTGTTCCCAGACCATGTGTTTGTACAGGTTTAAAGAAAATTCATTCCCATTTTAGAAAATACACCTTTCTGTGCTAGTTGCCTGCCCCAGGCCTATGGATGGCAGGCTTGGGTTAGTCACAACATGAGCCCTGGGGGACAAGTCGTGACAATGTGTTATCAGAGGATTCTATTCTATCGAATAACTTGGACTATGATCTCTTCAGTGTGAAAATAGTGTTAAGTGTTATGAATGCGGTTTTCAGTTTGGCGAATCCAGTGTTGGTGGGAAGGCCGACGTAACCATACACGAGGACCCTGAATTCTTATTTTCGACTCAGTGCACGAAAACACTTATTGGGTGTGTTTTTGAAAAGTTTTTCTTATGATTTCATAGCGTCATCTCACCTGGTATAATTTAATGATTGTGGAACACATGTTCCTTATCAGGATGTCACCACGTAGAGAGCGAGCTAGGATTCCAGAGAGAGTACATGATGACTACCACCGAGCGATGAGGATCCGGTGTGGGGCCCTCTTACTATGTTGGCACCTTCTAGTGGTGTACCAGCACCCCCACCACCTTTTGGGTAGCAGTTACCACTAGCCACACTAGCATATAGTATATGACCACTGATCACTTTGAATGAGTTCTAGTGGTAGAGGCCTCAGAGGTTTCGAGGTGAGACATATCCATATGCATTTGAGGAATAGGTGGAGTCTCTGATTAGAGTTTTCTGCCTATTTGGGACAGAAGCAGATCAAATGGTGATCCTAGCTACTAGTCTTTATCAATGCATGACCATGAGGATTTTTCTCATGGTGATGAGTCTTCGACACATATATTGATTCCTAAGATGGTACCTTTGGGGTGTATTAAAGCTATATCATTACCCTTTGGTCCTCAGTTACAGCTGGTGGTACCAATAAATGAATGATATAATCTGGGTGTCTAACACATGTTTCAGCATTAGATACCCCTCAGGTTCTGTGGTGAGCCTGAATCACAGGTGGCTAAAGAATGGCTTCAGAAGGTGGCCGAGTATCCATCTAGGTAGGGCTCCATTCGATCAGATGGAGGTTATGGTATAGAGCATTCTACATGGCTCAGTAAGACGATGACAGGGTTTTGGTCACCCCGATCTTGCGAAGAGGTGACTTTTTTTGTAGATATTCTTGAGAACCTTCCTCAGGGAGGGAGGTCTCTTGACATAAAGTGATAAGGGGTGATTGTTCCCTAGAGCTTCTATAGCTTCAACAGGAAAACATGTCGGTGGATGAGTATTCATTGAGGTGTACCGACTATCCCAAGAACTCGATGAATACAATACTATTAGTGCTTCATGGCTCGGACCTCCGAGCGTGCTGTGTTTTGGGACATCTAAACTAGAACAATTCCTTTATGCATTTCTACTTATGTTTGGGTGCTAGATAGAACCATTTTTTTAATGTTCTTTGGATAAGAGAATGCAGCTAGTGAATGTTAACAGTGGGAGAGCATGAATCTTACACCAGTCTTAGAGGCTTGGGCATGTTAAATTTTTCTTTAAGAGGATTTGATAGTAGAAAATGAATCTCTAGGGCCACATACGTAGAAGTAGATCTATGAGAGAATCATGAGGTGGTGTTCATTTTGACATGTTACAACCCCCCTCCCTTTAAGGTCCCCAACAGGCTCTGGGAGCTTGAGGATAGGGGAAGGGAGTAGCAACATGTGGTCAAGGAGAGTGACCCAAGGGAACTAGTAATGATTCAAGGTATGATCTATGTGTACTACTAGCTACCGTATTTATAAAAATAGTTACCAATCATTCCATAATTCCATGGATCTTGTCTCGAACCTAGATATTTCAGTTAAACTGTTGACTTGAACCTCACGTCTCGAGAAACCTTTCGGAGGAGACTTGATAATCACACTTATGGCGATGGTGTGATCTAACCCTGGAGGGGAGAGTTTGGTTGGAACCTCTTGGTGTCAGTGTCGAGAACTTACGATATTTGTTTGGTTATAGACTAGAAATCCACAGTTCAAACTCATATTGACTATATTAGGAAAAAGTTGTTGGTTTATCTACCACATTAGAATGGGGTTTCCCTTTGTCGGTGAAAAAGAAAACCTAGGTAGGACATGATAAACTCGTGTATATGGGGGTGCAGTAAATCACTCTTGAATTGGCCAGCCTTACCCTCATGGTAGCTTCAGTTTTTAGTTTTTAGTTCCAAAAAGGTGTAGCGAAGTGTAGGGAAAACTTTTCAAAAGTTGATTCTAGGATTACCCCCCCAAGGGAGAGGGACTTCTACTTTCTGGGTACAACCATAGTTTTGAACTGGACTTCTCCCGGGCAGTGGCACCCATGACAGCTTTGACGAAGAAGGGGGGCCTTCCCCATGGATTTAGTATTGTCATTAGTGATTTCAGGAGTTTAAATAGTGATTATTGCTAGAGTTCCTCCATGGCTATGATTTTGAGATAGTCTATACTCTTGTAAAGGAGAACATGGTAGTAGACGCACTCAGCGGGAGGTCAATTCAACAACAACTGTGTGAGGAATTAGAACAGCTAGTCACATTGAGGATATCATTCATGGATAAAGATAGAGAATATTACCTCCATTCTCGGACTATCACTCCTGAAATTATTTACAAAATTTGGGGGCCATAGCTTAAGACATTGACTGCGAGGCCCGACGTGCTCATATATCCTCAGGACGGTCTCATGAATAATTTTCTGAAGGTGGGAGTACTTTGTTCTTTTTATAATCTGTACCATGGTTCCAATGATGCATTGAGAGGAGGTGTTGAGGTATATCCATACATCTTCTTTAATGGTACATCATGGAGTGACGAAGATGTTACAGGACCTCCGGTGTTAGTACAGGTGGACATGGATGACAAAAGTAGTGGAAGAGTTTTTATCAATATGGCTCACTTGTCAGCAAGTGATGACTACACAGATCCGGCATAAGTCTTATGCCAATTAGAGGATGGAGACCATGTCTTCTTACAAGTCTCACCCTGACGAGGTTTGTGGAGATTTGGAAGGGGTGGAAAGTTATCTTCAAGGTCCATCAGACTATTCTAGATTCACAGAAGAGTGGGCGATGTGGCATATCGTTTATCACTTTCCCCACTTATGCACTAGTTTCTTTATTTTTACCATGCATCACAGTTGAGGAGGTGTGTGCCTGATTTAATGCAAGTTATCAACCGGGGGACTTGAACTTTGATTATGGGGTGACTTTTACGAAGTTCTCGGAGGAGAGAGAGGATCGACAAGTGCAATTCCTTCATGGATTGTCGATCGCTCAGGTGCATGTTCATTGGCAGCACATGAAACTCCATGATAGCACATGGGATCGGGAGGAACAGATTCATGCTCAGTACCCTCATTTGATGGATTTTTCCTTTTATTTTTCATACGGGGATGTAAAGCCCTAAGTTGGGTATGGAATGATCAGTCTATGTTTTGTTAAGATTTACTTAGCAATCCTGAGTAGTTTTACTAAAATAGTATAATAAATCTTAAATGGTTTCCTGGATCAAAAATATGAGGGCATTGTTGCATTCCGGATGGCAGGTTTACCCTAGGTGCGACTTATGTTTAATCGGTCCATGCATCCATTGAGAAAGAATGAAAATGGAATAACTATAAATAAAATAATAAAATAATGTTATTTTATTTTTCAAATGCGTATAAATCAAGAATGGTGACTCAGATTAAAAATATGAGACCACAATTAATCTTATTAGGGTGTTCTCTCTTTAGGAAGATACTAACATTAGAAGGTGTATTCCACCTATGAATGTTATTTTTTGTCCATAAATAAAATAATTTAGTGAAAATTATTTTATTTTCAATTCCATAACTTCTAAACTGTATCATTGACTAAAAATATGAGAGTACCATTGAGTTCGTTGGGCGGTGTTCTCCTTAAAAGAATCCTGACCTCGACCGACGCGGGTAGAGGGAGGATGTAATTAATTTATTGATATTTTTTAGGATACGTTCAGTAAACGCATGAGTGGGGATTTCTAACTTTTGAACTGGTGCTCGGATTAAAAATCTGAGGGCATCGTTGAGTCATCATCACCATGATTCACTTAAGGGGGACTTTATTTTGACTGTAGTAGGTCTACAGAAAATGATATCTTTTGTGAATTTTTAAAAGAAATGAAAGAATATAATTTTATTATTTTATTTCATATCCTTCAATGGACAAGAAAAGGGGTGGGGCCCATGACGTGTCATGCCAACAAATGGATTGACCTACCAACCCTAAGTAATGACATCGTAGGGGAATTAAGAAGCTGCTTAAATGATGAGCCCTATTTAACTCCAATGTAATTACGTACCCTCCCCCTCTCTGATATATATGGAGCATGAGGAGTGGTATCAGCATAGCTCTCCCCCATGACGAAGTGTTCAAAAAGTGTCTCGATTCTAAACCCTTAGAGGAAAGAGCCGATCCTAATGGGAGGTGACAGGAGACACCAAACCATGAACCGAAGGACGACATACATGTAGCGTCATTGAGAACTGGTTTTTGAAATGCAGAACATGATCCAAGAGCAAGATCATATGCTCTCTAAAAGGTTTAAGAGGTAGGGAGTTTATTCTTTTATGCTTTTTGAATGATTTACACTCCCCTATTCATGAATAATATGATCAATTCGGACTAACCGATTGACGGGTTGATCTGTGATTCATTCGTTTTTGCGAGAGGATATTGCGGAGTAACTGTGGTGGATTTTAGATTATTGTTTAATTCAATTGATTAATAATATATTATCCACCCACATGTTTGTGAGCTTATGTATAGGGCTTGGGGCTAACGAACCCGGCCCGAACCCTCTGCAACTTTGATAATTTTTCACCTCCATGGAATAATGACGGTGCGGTGATATCGACTTCATTAGTGGGGGATAGCGTATCGACACACATGGAAAGAGGAGGTCCCAACGCTCCATTGAAAACCTCTGAGGAACAAAATATGTTTTGGTCCATTAGACTCGATGACCGGGGAAGGCGAACAACACACCAGACGACCACAAGTGATGGTGTGGAGCACCGTTGTGTGTCACTGGAGAGGTCAGCCGGCATGACGGTAGGGATGGGGCACGCCCCCGGCAGCGCAGCCCCTCCGGCGCACCCATGCGGTAGTTGGGGCGCAACATGCATTGGCTGTGGTTGGAGCAGGGACCACCAGATCGATCAGCGGCCAAGGGATGTGGCATGCGCTAGTGGCATGCCTGCAGCAAAGCCGCATCTCGTCAGCCGTGGCACGGAGGACCCGCGGTGCTATGTGGTGACTTGTTGGGTCCACCCCCACAAGATGAATGGATGATGTGGCTCTATGCCACATATTCCCTACCCTGATGCGCCGGGTCCGAGTATCCCTGGTGGCCCGTGCCGCCTGGCGGGTGGCACCACCGGGTCAGCCTAGTGGACCGTCCCGCTGCACAACGGTCCGACCCGCGGACTTGCAGCCTAACCACCAGCCCCACCAGGTCGGGCCAGCCCCAACGGGATAGGTGGACCAAGGTCAGGTTAGACCGGAGTTGGTTCAGGTCAACCCTACTCGATCTGGGTTATCCCATGATGAACTGGGTTGGACCGGTCTTATCGGGGCAGACAAGACCTAGACCAAGTACCAACCAGTTACACAAAATGGGACCTAACACCTTAACCGGATGACTGTTTCACGAACCGTCTGCGCCATCAGGATCCATAGAGTGAGACGACCCAATTGACTTACTCCATTAATGTTTTGGAGAAACATGGAGTATATACAGTATGGATCACACCCGAATCCAATCGGGACCTCGGCACTAAAATGCCCATAACGCACAGACCTGGCGTCTGATTGACGTGCAGTCTATTGTGTTGGAACCCATGTGTCACAATAGATCATCAGGATACATTCTTGTGAGACTTAATGCTGGTTTAAATATGACAAATGTCTTGGGGAGCAGTTCTCCCAAGTGCTCTATGTATGGAACCCTACGATTCGCTCAGACTTGACGACTGCTGACCATTCAACATGGAGTGACTCGAATACCCAGTGTTGAGTGCCTCAATGTGACGCGGTTGTTCGACGGTGTTGAGCGTCTTTGTGTGTTGCGGAAAACCCATGGTACTCAATAGGAGAAGTACATCAATAGGACACAGGGTGGAGCACCTTTGTATTACGCGACAGCCCCATGGTGAGGAGATCATATGTGTGATGCAGCAGACCCACGGTACTCGACAAGAGGAGTTCCTCAGCAGTCCATGGTTAATTGGAAGTGCTTTTATGTGACACGAAAAGAACATTGTACTCATTAGTGAATGATTTATCTAGTATTCATGGAGTTTGATTTTGTGACTGGGAATGATACATTTTACTACCCCAAGAGAATACCATGGTTGGCTATCAGCATTCATATCTATCCTATGGGGGTCAACATCATAATACATTTTCTCATAGTTTTATACCTAGTTTGAGCTGAAACTCTAATTTTTCTATGTCTATTTCATTATTCATTTGTATTGAGATCATGATTTTTTGTTTTATTTGTCGAATTCTGAGATACCTTTTGTGGTCTCGGGGTCACTACTGAGTATCGTCACACTCACCCTTGCACATGCTACACCCGTACCATGTTGTGTCTTGTGCAGAAGACGAGCAGTTGGGCTGAGGTTTGAGTGAGCCAGGACGAGGTGATATGCGGAGGTGGCATGCGGATGTGGAGAGCTCCAATGGTGATATGTACCAACCCTTTAGGTAGGACCCAAGGAGGATGACTCAGTAGTTGTTTTCCCTTTTTCGGTTGTATTGTTACATTTAGTTGTATTTGTTCTTTTCTATAGTACTTGTAATTTCAGTTGGTATAGTATTCGTGCCCCTTTTAATTTAATAACTCCTATTACTATATAAATCTACTTCAATGTGGCTTCTTATTGTGTTCTCTGACTGTGTGTTTGTACAAGTTTAAAGGCAATTCCTTCCCATTTTAGGGAATACACCTTTTGCTTCTAGTTGTCAGCCCCTGGCCTATTGAAGGTGGGCTAGGGGTAGTCATGGCATGGGCCCTGGGGGGAAGGGTCGGGACATCAATACTAGTAGACAAATTTAGGGATTATGAGTTTTAATTAAACATATGGTTAGTATCTATGTCTATTATTAAAGTTAAGTCCTTATTTTATATCATTTTAGATCAAGAAAAATTAGTTACAAACGGTAGGGGGAGGATGTTAAATGACAGTACTATCCATTAATAATTACTTGATTTCAATTATTTTTACAAATTCATGTGCCGAAAATCTGAAACATTAACTAAAATACCAATCACTTGCAATAAATTGTTTAAGATATCAAACACCTCTATTATACCTCGATATCATCGTTGATTATGGGTTGTATTTAATAAAATAAAATCTTATCAATATTCCCATATTTTAAAGAATTGTAAATATTATCAAGTAATTTTCCAATATATTACCTTATCACAAGATTTTGAAGCTTATTATGATTTTGAAAAAGGTACTGAAAAACGGAACACTTGTGAAACCAATTTATATTTGATTTTAAAATATAATCTTTTAGAACATACTTATGGAATTCCAAAACGACCATTCATTGAATGTTTTAACTCAAAATCGGTCCGATAGTTTTATAAAAATAATTTTTTATCAGATTTTTTGAAATTATATGCCATTAATGAATATTTTCAGAAACCATTTTTCTATGAACACCAATATGACCAATATTATATGAGGTTTATCTGGATGATAGTACCAAATGATCTTGAAGGATCTGTAAATCATTATTTCAATTAATGGACCATCAATTTATGTGGGAAAGATGACGATGAAACCATTTGGACACCATGATCAAGGTATAATGACTTTTTAATATGTTAATAAAATTTGGATGATGAAATTTCTAAAGGTGGGAATAATGTAACACCTCAAGAAATTAAAAATACATTTTTTATAGAATAGATCGATCACTAATTCTATAAAAACACCACTTTTTTATAACCAAGAAAATTAAAGAAAATTTTGTAACTTCTATGATTTGAATTTTGAAAAGCTGACAGACACAGTTGTGATCAGTAAGTTTTTTTGGAGTTTGATATGAAAAACTCAGTTTTCGATTAATAGTAACCTATCATATGAATATTAATCCACCAAAATGAATAGTAACATACCCTTATGAATTTTAATATGACTCTTATTAATGGTATCCAGACCCATGAATGTATAAATAAATTCAGGCACCTTAAAAATGATGATGAATATTTTATGTGTTTATACTTTTCGATGAAATAATGATTTTAGTTAAATATTTCAATAATCATATTTAGAAAATTATTTATTAAAAATGGACTTCATTTTTGGAATCTACACATAAAAATTGGTTAGGGAAATTTTTTGATATTTTTCTGAAATACATGAATTTTTTATGAATAGTGAAATACCATAATTTACAAAATAAGCCAAATACACTAACTATAGAGTCATGTATGATGTTCAGCGGATGTATGCCCAATTTATTCGGATTTGAATGATAAAATTACTATTATTGGTCATGTAAGACTCACAATTTCTAGTCTTTTTGAGAATTAATTAATGAATATAATATAGAGAAATCCCCTCTCCCCTCCACTATATAATCCACCCCTCACCCCCTCTTCCTCCCACAACACTCAAGCTTATAACCTTGCCTAAAATTTTTTCAAGTATCTCCATAAAATCCTCCCCCACGTCCTTGAACTACTGGTCTCACCAAATGATCAGAAATCAAAGGCTTTAAGGAGTTTCCCAAAGAGGAGCAATCAAGAGGTGAACCTCTCTTCCTATTTAATTCAATTTCATTTACATGTTCTATTATTTTGTTATCTCTTCTCCCCTCACCTCATCCAAATTCTCTTATAATTTCATTACCATATATTTACTAGAATTTAGTTATTATAATGTAATATTTCATCATAATATCTCCTTTTTTCCTTTCATTTTATACTATAAATGCAAACACCTTCCGAGATATGTTAATTTATCACACTCAAAGATGACGAGTTTTTAATTTTTATTTATATATTCAACAATGGTCATGAAACCCTTTTATTGGTTTAAACTTATTATTATTTATTTATTTTATATTGTTTAATGTTTTTTATTCCTTACACACTCATAATATGGAATTTTAATACAAAACAAGGTCATTGTACACAAAACCGCCAAGCCAAATACAAGTGTTTATCATTAACTCATCGAATGAGTCATCCACATGGTATATAAATAGAATCATTATAAGATAATTTATATCACTTTAATGTCAATAATATTAAATATTATCAATTCTGTATGTTTATCCACACTTCAATCATATTTACATTCATGAATACAAGTAAAGGTATCATGTAAACCAAGTAAGAGAATGCTTCCAAAACAATAAAATTGAATCTCTTAAACCAATCAAAATGATCATTAATGTACTTAATTAGGTTAAACCATATAAATTACATGTTTATGAGGTTATGGATTTATTAATTAATGAAGATAAATTTTATTATTCAGGTCGTTAAGAATAATCAATAACTCCTTCGAGCATAAGGTAAGGGATTGCTTAACTCAATTCTCATTATTTGAGTTAAACATCTATTTAATTGGTTACATTGTTCAATGAATATATGTTAATGACCTATGATGTTTTTAATAATGTATATACACTTTTATTTTGAGGATTTTTATTTGTCACACATTAATATTTCATTGATTTATCATCTCTCTAATGACACAATCTTTGTAAGGGATATCTTAACCCAATTTCCATTTGTTGAGTTAAACATCTAGGTCATTAGTTTTCTATATTCATAGAATATATTTGAATGACATATGATTTCTTTATTCTTTGAATACACTCTTATTTTTTAGTTTTCTTTTTGTCACACATAATTATTTCTTGGGGTTTTCCACAATCTAATGGGGCGTTCTTGGTATGGGATCTTCTCTCCCAATTTTGTTTAAGAATATCCCCTATGTTGCGCTATTTTATTTTTAATTCCTAATGATATGGTATGTTTTATAACCTCCCCCATACATCTCCTATGATATATAATTAATGGTATATCTCGTTACCTCTCATTTATCCCTCGCAAGATCAGTAGTTACCATTCCGAAATGTTTGTGTTGGGTTTTCTCATCTCAATATCAATTCTGTGGGATTTCCATTTTTCACATCTTATTTGTTATATATGATATAATTGTACTATAATTTGATATATATTATCATGATTATTTTTATATTGATGGTATTCTTCGACTCATTTTGCAGTTATTAACTTTTGGTCAAACTCGTCAATTGATTACAACGTGGAAATGTGCTTTGTCTAAATTATAACTTCGTTGTGACATGATTTGTATTGTGAATATACTCTCTCTTATATAGTGTACCTAATTACCATTTTATATAACTTTTCAATTTTAATTATATTCAATTTAATTGAACATATTCTCATATCATGAATATGATTATTGCCTAAGACATATACGATTTTACATACAGAATTTATTTTGAATGTTGTTTTGACTAATGAAATATTGATGAATCTGTATCCACTATTATATAAAGATAATGTAATGGAAATTTGATCTTGTGTTGATACTGTGTATAAATAATTTTATGGAAATGAAGCAGTGGGTGGGGCCTGCAAGATCCCCTCAATGTATCGGTAGGTCTCATGAGACAAAACAGTTTGCGATAAACCTTTCGAGTCTGTTGCCGAAAATCAGATGGGTACCCAACCACTGATATAAAACATTTTAATAGTATTATGGTATCATGTTATAGATACATGACATCCAAATTATAAGAATTACCTTTTTTCATTATCATTCATTAGTATCTATGATATTTTTTCTATAAAAAAACCTATGGATGCAGTTTCATTCTCAGTTTATTAATGGCGTGAGTTTTTTATTTATTTACCATGTCATACTGACTATGCCCAGTTGTTTACGATTTAGTTAATATTGATTAATGCTGCCACTATTTTTAAACCATAATGAGAATCTGAGCTTTCCACATTCATTTTTTTTACATTATGTAGGTTATGGAGGGGAGATCACTTATTGATCTTTTGTGGATGCTGTTTTTTTAGTTTTTATTATGTGTTATATTTTGATAGCTTTCTAATGTAATTTGAGTTACATCTATGTATCTAGTTTCTTCAAGACTACTAATTTGATTGTTCTTTCATGCTTTCATTCTTTCTAACCATGACAATGTACATAGTAATGCACTGAATCTGGTCTAAAGGGGTCGGGGTGTTACAAATGTAACAATAAGGACCCAAACATTTATAAATTAATTTTTTTTCTTCAAAAATTTAGTTCATTATTTCTAAATTTAGTTATAGGCAATGCATGCACTATATTTAATTTTTTGTTTTTTACCATAATATTATGTATACATAATGTGACTGTTGGGCTTAAAAGACTATTAGAACTAAAAACTATTGTTAATACTGCCACTGCATATTTAATTCCAAGATAAGTATAAATTACTGGTAATAATAAATTCTATGTAACATAAAATGAATAAATGATAGCCTTGACTAGTTGTATTCAACACAACTAAGCCCATTTGTTAGAGAGTCAATGAGATATTTCATCCCCATGCCTATCCATTGACAAATTCCAAACCTAGATTCAATGTCCACATCTCATGTGAACTATTTATTTGAGAAATTAATGATTATTTAGAGTTCATCCAATACATTGTTCGCTGAACAATGATAATAATAGATAATTATATCACACCATATCATTTGGTCATACACTATTTTAATAAGGGGTTATGTATCGAAACACTATAATATGAAATTTTGTATATCATTTTTCAAATAATAATTATTATATTAATCATTTTTCATTACTACATTATATAAATACCATACTACAAATTTTTTTGATAAAAATTGTATTTTGATACCAGGAAAACAAATTAATATATTTTTTTATATATACGTTTTAATTACAAAAATCCTTTTATAAATCAAATAGTATTCAAATAAATATAATATCCATGATATAGTATTTTAAAATAATAATTATTTATATATAAATGATAATATAATTTTTTAATGTCCCAGGTAATTTTCTTAAAGGTCCGAATGTTTTTCTATCGTAAAAATATGTATTTTTTAACAAAAATATATATTTTTTACAAGAAGAAATTCATATATAAAGGAAATTATTTTTATAAAATAAATATCAGTTTTAAAACATATGAAATGAAACTAACCAATAGTGATTTGAATTAATTGGGGATTCTGAGGAGAGCTCGAGAGTGTCTTCCTTCTTTGACGATGATGATTCCCTAGCTCGAAGATGCCTGCGGCTCCGGCCCCCTTCTCCTCACCAGGGGGAGGGGGTGCATCCCCTTTCTTCAACGGCTCACCGTTTCACCCCATTCACCAACCCAAAGCATCTCCCTCCATTCTCTCTGTCGCCTATTTTCCCTAAGGTCCCCAACCTTCATGAAGGTTATCCCCATCTGGCGATTTCCTCTCAGGAGTTCAATACAGCATCATACCTCCACAAATTGACTCTTTTCGCTCGCTTTAGGGGTCATCGCCCTTCGGTTGATGCCTTTGACCATTTTGATTCTGTAGCATGGGGTATTTAGTACCAGGTGGTGGTAGGTCTTCTCGATCGTCGCCAGCTAATTATTCAATTCTCATCAGAGGATGATTTGGCAGTCGCATGGTCCAGCGCTCCTCCGGTCTTCAATGGATGCAATTTCTTCATCATTAATTGGCCTTTCGGTCTCAACATGAACCGGGACCCGCCTTTGGTTGCAGTGTGGGTAAGATTTCCTGATCTTCCTCTACCCTTCCAAAATCCTTCCATTTTTTGCATGCTCGGGAACTTGGTTGGAAGATTTCTATGTTTGGACAAGCATACCTCTGTGATTTGTCATCTGACTCTTCCTCGCGCTTGTGTTGAGGTAGACGTCTCAAAACCACCACCATAGTGGCTGTGGATTTCGGTCGGAGAGGAGTTCAGATGGAAGCAGTGAGTGGTTGTTGATGCATGCCCAGCTTTTTTCTCGGGATGCAGCAAATTCGGCCATTTCACCTATGAGTGTCATCGCTCGAACCGGGACCGGCTTTCAGCAGTGCAAGCAGATGCAGCTTTTGACCATCAACTGTGGGATAGCGGAGGATTGTGCGTGCAAGAAGAAGTGTGCAGGGAGGTACCATTACAGATTAATCTAGCCTGAAGTCAGGATTCCCCAGTAGCGTGAGACAACATCGGGGAGGCTCAGAATTAGGAAAAATCATTGATTTCCAGAGGGGATGCGAAGAAGGGGATTCCAGAGGAGGATGGACCATGGGTTGATTCAATATTTTCCCGGTTGGAGCAGGACTTGGGCATTTGTAGAGTTGAGAAGGATTCTCCCTTGGAAGTGGCCTCGGTAAAAGGATGGGAGGAAAATAATTACTTGCAGCAGTATATGGGCTGAGGGTATGTGCAATCCAATGAATCAGAATCAGTGCAGGAGAATCCTTTTTTGTTGGCTGTAACATCTCATGAGGATCATTGGAAGTCTGTTGATGTGAATATATTTAGGGAATTGGACCCAAACACTCTCAGCCATCCGATGGTAGGGTGTGGGGAGAGGAGAACTGGCTGGGAGAATAATGCAGGCAATGGGAAACCTCAAATGAAGTAGATCCCCCTTATAGTTGACCCGTAGTTAAAGCTCGAGAACCGTTTTTATGGATTATAAGACCAAGAACCTCCATGGAATGAGGAGGATGGCTCATCATAGGATGAAAGTAATAGTCTACCATCAGTGGATAGCATGGACCAATGTGAAGGGAAAGATCCGCATAACCCTCGCAGGAAGAAGGTGAAGAAAAGTATTAAAGATATAGGAAAATGTATAGTGGTTCTGGGGAAAAAGAAAAAGGGATTCAAGGATTAATCTCACATACCAAAACCTATGGAAACTCGATCGGCCAAGTGAGGAAGGAACAAAGGAAATATGGTAGAAGATGGGGAGTGCTTACAACTAATTCTGCACTCCAAGGAATACATGCATGAGCAAGACATGCGACCCAATGTATCGGAAGAGGAACTCAAGAGGATTTATGAACGAAGGTTGCAAGTTGATGCTACAAAGGGGCAAGAATTCTGGATAGATAAGAAAGGCAGAATTCTGTCCTGAGGCTTTAACCAGAGGAAAATTAACTTAGAGGAATTTATTCAGACAATGGAAAGGATGATCTCCCATCTTGAAGAGCTCATCAGAGAAGATCTAGGTGTCTAGGTTAGTTTTTCTCCACTGGGATCTTTATAGAATAGCTAGGTCAAGTAACATTAGTCTTCTGTTTAACAAGTTTGTGAGCTCTTTCAGCACGTAGTGGTAACTCTTTTTGAACTCCAATTTCCCATTTTTCCTTATTATTGTTTTAATAAAAAATTAAACTTGGAGGGATGGAAATTAACCAATAGAATATTTTTTATTATATTCTAAGGAAAATGATTTTTTGGAAAGAATTAAATATTTTATAAATATTTATTTGTAATTATTAATTCATAATACATAAAAGTGGTTTAATTAATAATAAAAAACAAATAAATGAACAAAAATAGTTTTCAACTGAAAAAATTTGTTTATGAAGTTATATTGTTAATTTTACAAAACTATAATGAATTATTTTACCAATAGTGTATTTTATTGTTTTAAAAACAATTATTCAAGAACAGACTCATTTCAGAATCAAGAATGGAATTATATTAATTATTCTAATTATTAACATAATATAATGATTGAAACTAGTCCTCTTTTTTATAATCTTAAGGAAGAAAAATGGAAATTATTATTGTTCATAGTATACTATTAATCAGAATAATAAAGCTATGTTTTGAAATTAATATATATTTCAAATTTGTTTCTGATAAATAAAAACCTAACCCCCCATTCATATTCAATAAAAACCTTTTCAACAAAAATTTACCCTTTTATCACTCTTTATGTCCCACATATGGTGTTACCACTATTTTAGTAATATCCTATTAATATTTTATAAGTAACCTCTCAATTAAGTGATTGTTTTCCACATCATTTTTTGAAGCACTTGTTTTTTTATGACTTTATATTTACTCATTATTCCTGTAGAAATATGTTTTTACACATTCCATTAATGTCTTTATGATTCCCAAGTAAATAGTAAAAACCATTCACTCTCATTAATCCCTTCCATCAACTATTATGTACAAATTTTATGTTTCCAAAATCTAAATTTTATGTTTCCAAAATCTATTAATTTATTTTTTCAAGTAAAAAATATTAGTGTTGAATAAATAATATAATTTCTAGTCATGGGTATTCACCCAAATGAAAATAACGATCATTATTTTTAAAATTATATTTTGGTAACTGAAAATCCCTATTTTTTTATTTAATAGTGATGAAATAAGTTCTTATGTTCTATTATGTAT
Source organism: Viscum album (assembly GCA_963277665.1). Lineage (NCBI taxonomy): Eukaryota > Viridiplantae > Streptophyta > Magnoliopsida > Santalales > Viscaceae > Viscum > Viscum album. The sequence continues at coordinate 1,330,010,951 of OY728165.1, read as the reverse complement.
GGGGTACTCATATTCTGGTCCATTATATAAATGTAAAATTTGGGATTGATATTATATATCTCCCTATTTCATTGGTTTATATTTTTATACCCATGGATATTATGGATGGAGTACATGAGGTAACCCTAATAACACGATGTTATGATGTCTCTATAGTAATCTATGGATTATGATTATGATTTCATGTTTTATGTTGTTGTCAAATCCTTATTATTCCTTTATGATATGATTTTATATCACACTATGATGTTCATGATTCTAAATACCACCTTTTTATGCCCCAATTTTTTCCATTGGACTCAAATTATCTTGTTTAATCCATTTTATCACTTGATAATTCCCTTTATAGTATTTATGGATGAGTTCAATCTTATCTACATAAAAAATTTATATCATGCAGTATTGGAAGATGAATGGAATTTAAGGGCGTGTTCTAGGGTTTTTAAATAATATCATTTTTTCAAAATAACATGTTACTATGAAATATATATAATCACCTAAATCCATTATAACTCCATATTCATTATTTATTGATTATTTTTATGTTTATGTAAAAATACAGAAACCAAATTTTATCAGCTTTATAGGTTGTCATGGATGTTATTAGATGAATTATTAGCTATGAATAGGAAAACATCCATATTTTAATGTATATAGAGAGAAGATAACATGAGAAAAATTATGTCTTGTTAAAATAAGAGGAAGCATATATAGAAAATGTATTCTTAAGGGTAATAACCCCAAATGGTATCATTTAGTATTAATTCGACGAGTACATGGTTGATGAAATGATGTCATTTATAGAAACCTAGTTTGGAACTCTATATGGATATTATTTATAAATTCATAATTTTTTATGTATAATTATGAGGGGAATAATAATACCTAAGAAATTAAATATTAGGATATAGATCATTGCTAACGTTGATTGAAAACAATAAATTTATTTGCAATGGAATAAGTTTCATTTATTTGTTTTCTATTCAATGCAAATTTTTCCATTTTATTTGTTTTATTAGATGAGTATTATCATTTACAAGTATATTTTGGATGAATTAAATTGTAAAAATGAGAAAAAATTACTAATGGTAGACTAATAATCCATTCATGACATTCAGTGTCCCTGGTTCATTTGGTTTAATGCATTATTTAATATCGATCATGTTTAGTAGACCAATATGATCGCAAATTAAAGTGGAATTCAACTTATTGGTAGCAATTGAAAATGGAGAAATTTTTTCACCTCAAGAATAAAACTGCTCGATAATAATTATTTAGAAGTTCAATTTAAAATAAAACATTTTGATACTATCATTAGTGGAATTTGATTTTATTATTGGAATGTATTAGATTTCATTGTATAATGAAATCATATATTTTCATGACAAGGAAATTCCCCTTTATATTAAGAATTACACACTGATTCTATAAAAGTTTAATGTGGATGATAGATCTCCTTTGCAATCATGACACATCGAATTTATATTATTTCCCTATAAGAAATTTTATCTTTAAAATATGATGTAGAATAATAAAAATATCATCATTCACTAAATTCTTATTATAAGAGATTATGTGGATGTGCTCCCTAGGGGGTGTTGAAGACTTAAACATAAATATTATTTTAATCTCTAGATAAAATATATACACCATGATTTACTGATATCCTAGACTCTATAAATAATAGGTACTCATTGACATGTAGAAATGAAGAAGAAACTACAACAGAACATAGATAAATGTTTTAGATGAAAATATGCTTCTCTATGTTGTGTGATGGGTTATTCATCAATAAGAATTATATTTCAATGATCATTTAAATTTATTATTATGATATAAATAATATTTTTGTAACACTCCAAAATTCTATGATAAAAACATTTTTTTCAACAGCATATGTGACACACATCACCACTTATAGAAGGCAAGATAACATCTCGAAACATTACGATATATATTTTTTAAAATTTATAATATAATTAATACTGTAAAATGCATGAAATATTTAGTTTAACATTGGTCACACCATACAATTTGTCTATATTTCCCAATAAGGAACCACGATAATAGTTTCCATTACATGAAAAAATCATTTTATACTAAATGTGGTATATTATTAAGATATTATTATTTAACAAAATTGATAGCACCTATTTTTTGGAATGATGGTTATGAATATAATTACATTTTTTATAAAAATATATAGTTTTCACATTTTTATTAGTAAACTATTTATTATATAAAATATAAGTATATTTTAAATAAAAAACATTTTCTTTCTAAAAGATTGTTTAATCATGCTCTGTGCACAAAACACAAAATTAATATTTTACACTTTTAGAAACATTATATGTAATAATAAGGATAGTGTTTAAATAAAAATATCAATATTTTCCTTGGGTGAATATTTGGTATTTTTTTGAGAATTATTAATAATTTTATGAATAGAAAAATACTACATTTTAATTGAAAACTAGCGTTTCATTTTCATTTTTTATAATGTTAAATAATATAATTAAATAATTTTAATTTAAAATATGTTAAATTTATTATCAATTAATAAATATTATCTATTAAAATCATATTAATATTTAATTTATATATTAAAATATTCTAAACTTTTGATCATTTTTCCCATTAAGAAAAATCTTTCACTTCCCATATATAAGATTAATTTTAAATTAAATTATGAATCTTATGTGAGTTGAATTTGGATTAATTGATTATATATTATGAATTATAATAATTTAAATATTTTTATATGGTCAACCTACTTTTTAAAAATAATTATTACTAAAAATAGTTACAATTAATTATAGTGATTAAAATAAAAATGAGTTTAGCTAGTGGTTAAACATATAATATAAGTTGTTAAATTCACTACTAACTTGTCCAAACCACATTGGCTAGACATAATTTGAACCTTAATATTTTATGCTCAACTATTATTAGTTAGTGATATAATATTTCATGAATGTGACCTATATAATATGTTTTGTAAATAATAAGACCAAAATGTAAGCTTCCTTGTCTTTAATATTTATATATTTTTTGAGATATGAAAAAACATAATTTTCTATTTATTAACATTATTTTGAATGAAAATGTGTTTTAGAATATGTATTTATTTTATTTTTGATATTGAAAAATTAATTTATGTTCTTATGAATCATCAACATAGAAATTATTTAAATAATAATTATAAAAAATAAATGAAAATAAAACAGATAAATATGAAGTAAATTTAACTAATTAATGACATTAATTAATTTTTTATATTTATATATCACATTAAACAAGGATTAAGTTTATATATTAAAATTAAATCATTTTCATGAAATTTTTAAATTCAAAATAAATACATAATATCATAATTGACATTAGTGTTGTTTTATAATAAATGATATTTGATCAAATGATTTAAAATCCCCAAAAATCCTTATATCCTCTATGTTATTTATATATTTTATGAATATAAAATATATTCCATTGATGGACCAATTTACCTTTTATAATGAACCTTATGACCCCTAAATAGTTAAAAACATTATTAGCATCATTAGGGTTAAAAAGTGTTTTTATGCATTAGTTACACTTTTTTTAAAATTAATTTCTAAATAAAATTGGATTTTTATTTTATAAATTAGATATAATATTTTAAATAAGTGGTTATATAGTTTATATTATTTAACTCATTAATTTATTCTCAATTAATAAATATATTGTAGGAAGGTCTTAATGCAAACCAAAGGATGATGCCCAACGAAGAGGTGATATTTATCTAAAAGCGATTTTATTTTATTTCCTTCTCCATAACCTTCAATTTTTATTTTATGAATATTATATAAAACTAGAATTATCATCCATATATTGATATTTTTTATGTTAATTTTATGACTTAAACCTTCACATGCTTCAATCAAATGGGTTACAAAATAATTGTTCGTGCATATGGCAGACTACTGCATAATGAACCGACATAATTCATTATTTATTATAACTTTCGAGGTTTTAAAAAATGATGGATTTAATGTTTATATATAATATGTAATATATTTGTAAGTTATTATATGTTTTTAATTTTTATATCCAATATAACTTCATTTTTTTGAAATACGATATCCTTTCTTCTATGTGGGTTAGATTGCCCCCTCATAAAGGGACATGATTCATTCATAATTCAAATGTCATTTATTAAAGATATGTTTAATAAACCAATTTCATATATATATTTCATAATAATGATAATGGAATTATTAAATATTTATATATATGATTTAATTTTCTTTCCTATGACAAGATAATAAAATGGTCATTGTGTTAATGCCTACCTACAACCTACCATATCAATGAATAGTGTAATCAATTTCCTTTCGTCAAATATTATTTGTTAACATAATTACATATTTAATTAATATATATGATATTTAAATGATTGATTACATTATATATCTGAAAAAATCAAAAATAAATTAATAGGAAAAAATAAAATTTCAATTTTTTTTGAATATCACGGAAAAAACACTCTAAAGAATGCATATAATGAAATAGAATTACCAAAAAAGTGGTAATATTTTATATAATGATCATATTATATGTTATAAATAATAATATGGTAATGTTATATGTTAATAATATAGTTAAAAACATTATAAATCAGGTTAAATAGTTTTTAAACCAAAAGGAGGCATTAGGTTTGGAATTTCATATCAATTTATATATCATTGTGACTTATTCATTTTTATGAAAAAATTAAATTTGATATGGTTTATATAATTCTTATTTCACATGTAATATCAGGAATAATTTATAATTCATGGTATTTTACGTTTTAGATTAGATTATATCATCTTATGGGATTTGAAATGAAAATGAAAGTGTGGTAAAATTTTCGTATAATCTCAATTACTTTTGTTGTTGTTAAAATAATCTTGAATCAATCTATTCCAGGAAATCATTTTCCATTGGATATTATAAGTATTTTAAATATCCATTTTTTATGATAGATATTATTATTTCCTAAAATATAAACCATTTTTATATATGGTGGTTCTATTTAGTTTTTTTGATTTACTTTAGAAATATTGTTAAATCCATATAAATTACTCAATATGGATATTTCATAAGTAAATTTTGTTTGAATTAAAAAATCTTTATATGAATAATCTTTTGGGCATTCAGTACATTGGTTGGGGGCCAGTTAATGTAATACCCTAGGTGCATTAGTAGTCTCATGAGATGGATAAGTTGGAAAACTTAATGGGATTATACCCACATAAGTAAGAGTTTGTGTGGATACACCATAATAGAAACAATATAAAGGTATTGATATTTCCTACATCTAAATTTTTTTATTCCATCATTATTTTTATTCAATGATATTATTTAATAAGGTATAATATAGGTGGTAATGCTTCGAGATCATGAGATTATTTGTGTCTCATTATTCGATCATCTTTTTTTCCCACCATATTATGATCAATTTTTATTACTAATATTCATGTTGTTCATACATTTACCTTGTTATTATGATTATTATTTATTATTCATGCTATATTGCATTGTACATAACCCTTATGATTATTTGAGTTCACCCTTATTTTTCTTCCCTTTCCCATGATATAAGGATAAATTCTTAAAGTGAGTTTGAAGTATTTTGATCATTTACATTAGTTATGTATTTTGTTTTATTTTAAATTAATAGTTTTAAATTGATATCATGTTTATATAGTCCTCCAAGGCTTCTAGACTTTTATTTATATCAGAAATTGATTACTTTTAATCATTCCAAAGTAGAAATGTATGTATCCAACACTGGTCTTCTATAGACGGGGTCATTACGATTGTCATCAATAAAGTTTATAAGAATCCTTGGAAGATATATTAACAAAAACACAGATTAGGGAACATAACCATATGATACAAATTTAGTATAATTATAAAAGAAAATATTAATGTTTTGGGACTGTACAATGATATGATCTAATCTATTATATTTCTTTATTTAGAAATTGTGCCTTGAATAATGAATATGAACCTCACCAACACACGTAATCCAAATAGTAAGAATGACTATATCTTTTATGGTAATAATCTAATATTTGAGGAGAACTGTTATCCCAACCATTATAATCATATGAGGACCTAGTATCATGTGCTGAAATGATTTTGAAATTTTTATCTTTTTATTATGGATTTTAAAGGAAGCATTAGAAGAATAAGACAACTGGGAAAATATGAATAAATTTTAGAGGGGAAATAAGTATTTTTACCTCATGTGGTAATTGGGGAAATAAAAATCATAGAACATGTTTAACAGAATTGGGTGTTTCCTAAATCTGTGGGAGAAAAGACATCGTTATTTTTGTTGTCTGGAAAATAAAAATGTTTTTAATGGAAAAAGTTTAAACTGTAGGGATATAGGGAAATCCATAAATGAATTTCCAAATAATAATTGGAATATACCTCGTAAGAAGGTATGGATCCAAGGTCATGCTTATAATATTTATACAACAAAAAATGTGTGATTAATGTTATCATGTTTGGATCCAATAATTATTTCATGTGAGTATTTATCAATGATATCATTAAATTATAAAATATATAAGAATTATACTATAAAAAATTTTCATTAATGATTAGAAAGAGTATGTTGAATAATACGAATGACCACGAAAATAATTCAGTTGAATTTTTAACATATTTTAAAATACATGATTTATAGGAATAGAACCATTAATATTTTTCTGATGTTGAGATAAGGATGTTTCTATATAGAGATGAATTCCATGTATAAATTAACTTGGATATTATTACATACCTTTGAATTGGTTAATGATTTATTATAATAGTTTTTGTGCTATTTTTTATAGAGTGTAAAAAAATGGATTTTCTGAATATATCAAAACATTTGTATTTTATTTAAGGAATAAAGAAACAAGAATTATTGTAAAAATATTATCATAATTTTGGTTATTACCATATTTTAAAATAAAACACGATGAGGGTATTCCTCTTTTTGGTATGTGATTATTAAGTTCCACCTTATTTTTTCAAGGGGGTATAATTATTATCTAGTAACCATCCTTATTAATTTGGTTAGACATATTTTTGTTATCACTATGATTACTATTTATGGAATGGGTTAGGTTGAACATTGAATTTTATTGGATAAAATTTTCTAACAATTTTGGTTTTAGTAAAAATATGAGAAATTAATTATCACTATTTTATAGATTTTTTGATCCATTAAAATAATATTTTAGTTATTCAACTATAAAAAGATTCATTTCTGTATATTCATTTCATAGAGTAAGGGTTTACATTAAAATTTATCGAAGAAAAACTAGACGATGAAATTATTTTAATGAAATATAAAAATATCATGAAATTATATTTCCTTACATTCAAATATATTAAATAATTTCCTCATCTCTAGGAAAAGTGAATTGAATCAAAAATGGTGTCCTATTATCATCATTTTGGTGATGTCAATGTTCTTTTCACGCCATGTGTTTATGGATTTGGGGTATTCATTATTCTCCGCAACATTTTCTCCATCGACATCACTCGGTCTATTATTGAAACTTTTCTCTTGTAAATACATGATTTCATTTCTAAACCATGTTCTCATATCTATAAACGTAGTAATGTTATTAATCTAGATGAATTTGTCTCTTCAATTTTTCTCTTATTAACAATATGTTTTATTAAATCATTTTTCTGATTTTGTTTTTTGAAAACAATTATTTTTAACTATCAGTCCATAATTTACAATAACATTTTTAAATTGTGAATACACAATTTACTGTTTGTGGGATGAATGTAACACCCTGAAATTAAAAAATAACAACATTTTATTCCACATATTTTTGGCATACAACACCATGATTAGAATACAAGATTACACCATAACATGTTATAATATATATTTTTTCAATAAATTGAATCTTTAAATGTCATATATCACATCAATAATTGAGTTTTTATTTTGGAACACCAAACACTATGTTTATCATTCTATACACGATACACCGAGTATAGATTCCATTACATGAAGCACTGATTCTAAACAAAATGTTATATATTATCACAATATTATTATTTAATTTAATTGTTAACTCATAACTATTGAAATGATGGGTATGTATAAGATTAAATATATTAAGAAAATATATAGTTTTCACATTATATATATATATATATTAATTATATACAAAATAATAAACATTTAAAAGAAAAAGAATTTTTTTCAACAAAATAATATTTTTTTCTAAAGCGCAGTTTAATCATTATTGGTGAACATAACATTAAAATAAATTACTCTAACTAGATAAATATTATGTGAGAAAATAGAAATAGTTTTTGAAAAAGTAATGTTCAAATTATCTGAAGGTTAAATCTAGTAATTTTGTAGATATGTTTATTTTTTTGGTGAATAGTAAAAATACAAATTTTTAATACAAAACTATGTTTTCATATAAATTATTTATAATGATAAATTATTTTTTGATTTTTTACGTAAAATTAGTCAAACATAGTATAAATATATTCAATTTAAATAATTTTAATTTTTTTCAAATGGAATTTAGATTTAAAAACATTGAAATCTTATGAAAAATTTACTCTTTGACCCCCTTCTTTCTCTTCTTGTGTGTGAGATTAATCTCATATTAAATCTGGCCACTTCGGTGATTTAAATTTAGACAAATTTATTCAATATTCAGATTAATAAAAATATATTTTATATAGTAATGTTACAAATTTTTTTACATTGATTACTAGTGAAAGTAGTTAATATTAATTACAGTGATTAAGATAAAAATGAGTGTACATGGTTGTTAAACATAGAATATATGATGTAAAATGATATACTATCATCGTTATCCCCCATTTAATATATATATATATATATATATATATATATATATATCGACCCATAATAACCATATACTATATATTAGTGAGTCATTGAGGTATTTTTCTGAAAGGAATATATATAATATGTTATGTAAAGAAAATAATAGAAAAGTAAATTTCCATGTCTTTTATAATTATAATCATTTAAGACATGGAAAACATCCTTTTATTTGTTATAATGATGATTTGATAGTGTAAACATGTTTATTATCCTGATTTTTTTATCAAATAATGACATTAAAATATTGGCAAACACCAACAAAGAAATTATTAAGTTAATAATTAACTAAAATAAATGATACTAAAAATAATAAAAATGATGTAAATGTAATGAAAAATAGAATTCCATTATTTTATTTAATATATCATGTTAAATATTTTTAACTTGATTTCTTAAAATTATATAATTTTTTTTGTATTTAAATATTTTAATTATATAAATAATTTCAAAATTGACATTAATTGTATTTTATAATAATTTTTATTCTATTAAATTATTTAAAATATATTAAATTTAAATATTATGAATTGTCTTATATAAATTCTTAAAATATAAATTATGTTCAAATTATTGACTAACATATCTTTTATAATGAGAGTATTACCCCAAATTAGTAAAGACCATGTTTTCCTTGTTAGTATAAAAACACTATTTTTTCCGTGTTACTTACAGTTCTATTAAAAATAAATTCTACAACCCATGAAATTTTTATTTTATAAATTATGAATGATATATATAATCATGAATTAAAAATTTGATAATAAATATCACATTAATTAGTTTTATCAAATAATTATCGAGGTTATAAATTTAGTTACATTAATAATGAAACATCCCAGGTAAATAAAAAACATGAAATTTTTCACATTTATTAATATATGTGAATGAAATATTTATTCCACTATAAAGGGGACACTATGTTCGATGGCATATCTGATACACAACAACAGGTTTCTTTGAAATCTTATGTTGCACACAACGTTGAGTAGTACTGAAAATACTATAATAATATTATTATTTTAAATGGTAGTTGATGCGAAATGGTTGTAATGGCGGGAATGAACTGAACATACTAAAACATTATTATACATGTTTGTTAAATTTTTATACATTTTTCCATTAATTTTAGAGGCTTAAAATAACAAATAATCAGATTTTAAGCATAAATACTCTAATATTCTTTAAAAGGTTGAGTTACTACCTTTTACTGATGAACCCACATTAAATACAGTACTTTGTACTTTTATATGTTTCATTTAAAAAATAATATTCCTCTTTAGAATCAGGACATCAAAAATTACTTTGGGTAAAATTTTGGTATTTTTCTGAGAAAATTAATTTTTGATGAATAGTGAGAAATGTTGTATTTTAATTCAAAATTTCTTTTCAATCAAATTTATTTATATAAATAATTATATTTTTAATTTTTTTAATGTGTAATTATGTTATATTTTTACCATTTAATCCAATTATGGTCATTGGAATTAATTTAACTTTAAAATTGAAAATAAACAAGTGTCAACATTTTGACAGATATTGTTTCTTAAAAACACGCTATTTTTTTTGACAATGGTAATTAATTTTAAATTAATTAATGCAAGTTATATGAATTTAATTTTCTAAAATAGACATCATTTTTTAATTAGGGATATCAAATGTATCATAAGAATAATATTTGGTATTTTTTTTTAAAACTTCAATTTTTAAAAAATAGTGAAACAACTAAGTAGTAGTTAAGAGACGGTATTTTTCATTTTAATGAATTTTTACCACTTCTGTGAATTGAATTTTGAAAAACATACATACATGGTTTTTATGAGTAAGTAAAATTTTGATCAATAAGATGAAAATAATTTTTTGGTGAATAGTAACTTTTGACTTTTATTTACCGCGGTTAAAGGTAAATTGGGTAATTCAATGTAAAAAATTATTATAATAATACAAAATTATCTCAACACTTGTTCTAAATTTATTGGATGAGTAATGGCCAACCAAGGGAATCCTTGGGTCGATTTTGGGACCCCATGTAGCCACTTGGGAGTTATAATGACACTAGATTAATTAGTTTAAAGTAAATACAAAAATGACAAAAACAAATATCTTTTAGTAAATTAATTTTTAAATGGGGTTATATAAAATATCATTATGACTATAAATATTTATTGGAAATCTAAAACGATTTCCAACTTCATGTTATTTTTTATAATTTTTAGTCCTCAAATAAATAAAATTATTTATGACACAAAAATGATGTTGTATTTGCCTCATTAATAAATGATTTAAATAAATTAGATTATAAATATTAAAATAACATCCAAAACGTATCCAATTCTTATTGGATGAATTTAGTTCAACCATGACTAATCTTATCTTAAACCTTAATGAGTTGTGGACCTTTAGAAACCGAAAATAAATATATAATAAAATAATATTATCACACTTTTCTAAAGAACCCCTCTCCCCCTTATAAAAATCCCTCACTTCTAACCCATTCCTCACACATATTAAGCCCCTTGGCTCATCCAACCCCTACCAAAATAATCTCCAAATATCCCTCTCATCTTTCTATAAGCCTTACCTTTGGAATAAGGCACTTCAAGAAGTTCTATTTCGTTCAAACCAAGGGTATTACCCAAATTAATGGTAACAATTTCTCTTAACATCTTTTGTTTTATTTTACTTCTACAACACCTAAACTATTTCTATTCACTTCTTTTATAATGACACCAATATCATCAATATACTAGGATGTTTTTATGAGAAGGATTCAAACTACACATACACACACCTCTATCTAATGGGTGAAGAACATATTGTTTCTTTGGGTGGAAAACTAACGCCTCATGAAATGACGATTGTTCGATTATCTCCTATCACCTCTCATGGTGGCCATTGTTATGGAACTATATTTATATATAATATATATTATGTTTCTATTTTTTTATGCTTCTGTATTTTTTTTTATAGCATACCATTATGGTTTCCATATGTGGGACGTTTAAAGGATGGTGTTAATGATATTATATATGATATTATACTGGAATTATAATATACCTATATATTATTATATTTTAATTCCATTAAAATAAGAAATATAAATGAAATTAGCGTTCATGTGTACGTACGGCTTACAGTCTCCATGAACGGGGCATTTCATTTCTTACCTCCAAATGTTATGTACCATTATAAATACATGTATATACTGGAGATATATGATATATATGATATCTAAATCATGAATATCATTCTAGATATAATGAACTTTTCACCATTTGAACAACTTGTAATTATAAGAAGTCCATTTTTGACTCAAGTACCAAATATAAAAAAAAAATGAATGTTATTAACTAAAATGATTACATAATGTTTATAACATGCTAATAAGTGATGAAAAAGGAAAGATTAACATGAAAATGGTTCTTAAGCATGTATAAAATAACTTTAGTTTATTATTCTGGAGATTAAAAGACAAATGGGTAAAGTCAGACATGAGGTAAGGGACTTCGTATATATTTACTTTCATTGATGAATATTATGTTTTAACACACGAATTTCATTTATATATAGTATAATCACCTTTCACTTTTACTTTTATTCAAAATGAATATTTTCTATACAATATGTTTTATTAAACGACAAAAAAAATGATTCTTTTTAGCATATGCGGTGAAAATGACCTTTTTACTGTCATGAGTATTATTTGATATTTTTTATTACTTAATAATCTATAATGTTATTAAAAGGAAAATAAATACCATATACTATTTTTACATATTTTGTTATTGAAAATGGTTTTTATAATGGAGTTGTTATGTAAATATATTGAAATGATATATTGTGATTCAAATGTGGAAATTTTATCTTTCCTTTATGTCTGTTTTATGTGTTAGGAATATGTTATTTTTCTTGGGATTTTTTTACGTACACGAGTAGTTCCATGATAAACCTAGGGTGGGTGAGCCCGTGATAGCTCTCTAATGTATTGGGTAACATGACAGAGGTAAACGTGAATGTTTCTCCTATGGGAGTTTGGTAATGTATTGGGATTGGTATTCTAAATGTAACTCCTTATGTAGCAATAATAGCTACAATGTAAGTACGATATGAATTCCACAAGTTACCTTTATGATTTATGTTTTCTATGTGTTATTCATAAATAATAAGATTTCATGAGGTTTGTTAAAGTTCTTAAGTTATGTATCCAATGATGAACTAATGTTTTCTTTCTTTGTTTTGTAACCCTAACTAAGCTTTTTATGCTCATCCCAAGTTTTGAAATGTTTTTTATAGGACCTAAATAAGAATTAGGTCAAGGATGGGATTAAGGAAAATTCATGCAGTCTAAAACATGGGACTAGACATGACTATTTTTTCATGTTTTTTTATTTTATGAAAAAACGGAAACCAAGTAGAAGTGTATACATTGTAATTTTTGAGATGTAATGTAATAGTTATGACATACTTCTTTAAGACTCTAAACCTGAAAAGATACTCAATGTGAATTATTAATTTAATACAATATTATATAATTTTCATGGTTGGGTCCTTATAGTTGGGGTGAAAGGGAGGTTTAGATAAAATTAGAGTTTAGTGTATTATTTAATCATAAGTGACATTACCATAATGGTTATAATATTGGTAAGAGTCATAGTTTTTTTAGATAAATCAAATGAGTTTAAGATTACATGTGAAATTATGTTTTAGTGTTTACCATCTTCATAAGATAATATATTATGATTTTACTGATATACTCACACTGACCATTTTGGTTTTCTTCAATGGCTGGATCTCACTGGCATCAAAGTAACAATGGATGTGAAGAAAACTGTGATGGTTTTCTGAATGAGAAATTAGAAGAAATGGGAGATGCAATGAGAAATCTTGTGGTTATTATAAACTAAGTATCTAGAGTCTTGATTGACCACCTGAACCTTGGTGATTTTTATATGGTATCGTATATGTGAGAAACAAATCTCCATGGATGTTCAGGTAATATTCATAAAGTTATGAATATTAAGAAACATATGTGTCAAGAATGTGGAGAGAAACACATAAGAAAAGGTTTAAAAAGGACATGAATATGCTATAGATGTGGAATTGAAGGTTATAAAGCAAGAACCTTCCATGAAAAAAGGAAGCATCCAATTGACTCTAAGAAAGGGAATGAATTTCTTTCTGAGAGATCAACTGAATGTTTTAAATGTGGTGGGCATGGTCATTATACAAATAGATATCCGATGAAAAAGTGTCGAGAATGAGATCACTAGGATCATACAAATATATCTTTACCAATACCTAATGCCATTATGATTAACGATGATGAAACCGACAATGACCAATGAAAGGTATAGATTATTTTATAACATATGTTTTGATATTATGGAATATTAGGATTTGATTCATGATTTTGTTTGTTGGAAAGAAGTATTTCAGAATAATTTGGAAATTCATTGTTAAAGGATCATGAAAAACATTTAATGAGTATGAAGTCAACATATAAAGGATTCAAGAGTTATGGTAGATTTTAATATGGTGATATGCACAAAAGTATTAAGGATTTTTTGATGATGGGATTACATTAGAAGAATTTTTATAGTATTTGTAACCCTAAAGTTTGTTTTATGAAAATTTTATTCTATGAATAATTATCTTTTCTTTTGTGGATATAGTTATGAAGTACCATTTGGGTTTATATTATCCTTGAATTTGAGGTAATTATAGTTTAATATATTATGGGATGCAAAATTAAAGTTATTAGATAAAAATTTTGGTTAAAATATTTTATGGTTATTTTTGATTAATTTTTCTCTTTTTGGGAATGTTATAAAATTATATATTTTCTGAAAAAGGGCAACACGCAGACCGCGTTACAACACATCATGTATGACAAACCTGTGGGAATCAGACACACAAAAAATGTGTGATTGGGATTTATTGCCTACCAGTGGACTACGGGAACTCCCTGGTTAGTATGACTAATTATTTTTGGTTATATTATTTTATGAATCAGGAATAATTTTATTTTGGGTTATCTATGCAAATGATTATCCTATCATAGAGAATATGTGATTTGTTTAATTACAGTATAGTATGGTACTTTATGACTAGTTGATGTTTTTGGAGATAAATGATAAGATTTTTGTGGAAGACTATGTGATCAAATCCTTTTTCTATTTTGCATTTTAATCATAGTTTTGCTTACAATGAATAATTTAGGTACAGTTTTTTATTTTATGGTATTTTTTTAACTTTGGGTATTTTTAGACAAATTTTTGAGATTAAGAATAGTTATTCTTTATGTAAAAGTTTATCCTTTTTGGGGATTATCATATCTTCTAATAAATGTATTGGTTTTGGATTATGTCTAAAGATAGGAGAAATATAGTGTTTATATTTTTTGGATTATGTGATACTATATAAGTTGATTCTTGCACATTTAATGTGACCACGTCAGTTTGAACACTCATCGTTTGAAGAAAATATGTGTTTGTGGTAGAAATTTAGTAAAGGATGAAAGTATACATGACAAGTTAGTATTTTTATTTATGTTTTTAGTTAATCTCATAAATAAATTTCTCATATTTATGAAAAGTAACATAAAATAATAACATGGTAGGTAAATTGTTCCTAATGGGGAATCAAAGAATGTTTAACCCATCACATGTTTTGTGATTTTATTATGCTTAACATTATCCTAATCAGGTTTTCTATCTCTCTCCATCAGAACTTGACCATTTTTTCTATCTTCCATATCGATGTTTTCCAGAATGGAATCCTAGTATGGGTTATCTCAGTTTACCTTTTTACTTCTCTTTCATTCTTTTAAAGTGACACTTTTACTGAAACTTTTGAGATGTGTGACTTTTAATTATTTTTCCAAGCCTAGATTTAAAATTGTGAGGATGTAAAGACCTGTAAATTTCAAGGAAATTTTTTTCATAATTTTTTTGGAATTTTATGAGTCCAGAGTTTCTGACGACACCTAATTCCGAGGCCTGGTGTGCCCGGAATCAATTTCTGAATTTTAGCTCGGGAACGTTCAGTGAAAGATCGAGCGAGTTTTTCTATCTTTTGAACTGGTGCTCGGAATTGAAATATGAGGGCACTGATGAACTCGTAGTGCCAGTATTTTCTTATGTGGACTTTTACCGTAGGTGCGTTTGTTTGGGAGAAGAAGTTAAATTTTTGGGGTTTAAGGAAGAAATAAATAAAATTGTGTACAATTTTATTTTTGTTATCCAAGGAAGTTACATTCTACCATGGGAAGTTGTTGGTGGGGTCCACCACCACTCAACATCCCATGTGTGAATATGTGGGAGGTGGGGCCCACACTCACCCAACCTCCCATGGGAGAGTTTAGTGTGGTGGGGCCCACATGAGACCATAACCCCTTGAACTTCTTATAACCCCCCTTAAACTCCCTTGCACTTAATGTGCCAACTCCCCTTTAATATCCACTTCCATTAAGTTTGGATAACTCTTAACATTTTCGTTCCACCATTAATTCATGCCAACATGACACAGTTAATGAGATGAGTCTCCACATTTAATTAATTATGTGGTTTGGTTAGATTTTAAAAAAAACCTTGTAGTGTGAATAAAAATAATATCATGTGATATTATTTTGTGTTAGAGTTTTTGGGAGAACATTGGTGTGAAGAATTAGAGATCTTCCCTCTGATGAAAAAGATTCATCTTCAACGAAGAACAACTCTTCTTCTATGAAGAACATCATTCCATGAACATAGAATGACTCGGCGTCCACGGTTCTCCGTCTTCTTCTTCCTCCAAGAAAAGGGAGGAGACACCGATGCGGGATCTCGTCAACGAGCCGACGTCTGCTCTTTTTGCGATACCATAAATCACGACGCTTGTTAACTTCGGATCATTCTCACGGTAGGGGTTTAATTTGAGAATGCTAATAATCCCATGATTCTTTCCTTCTAAAACCAAGATCCTGAATCAACTCATTTTTAAGTTGATCTACGAAAGTATTTTTTTGCGGGTTGGGAATTTGATTTTGAATGTAGGAGAAACGTAGGGGGTTTTCTTATTTTTTTGAATTATACATTCGTCAATGATTAAAAGCTTGTTTTTAATGTTTACCATTTGATAACACCTAACGCGGAGGGTGCGAGCCGAACAAATATGGCCCGACAACCATCCGCAGATTGTTGTTGGTGCACTGATTGACGACGATGATGGAACAGGACCACAATAGTGATTTGAGGCCTTTACAGTAAAGCACAGGACCCGAGATGAACACCGGAGCAGATGGAATTGAAAACGGACCACCGGACCCGCAGACATCACCGGCGGTGCGGGTCGTTGGCGCGGCAGTGACAGCGGCCGGCACCGGCCGGCCGCCCGGATGCAGCGGCGCCCCGGTGTGCCACCAGGAGGATCCACCGGAGCTGAAACCACATCGGTAGGCGGCTGGATCCCGCGGCCGCGCGGGATCCGGGGGAGCAGTACGAGGCGCTCATCGCGTTCGCGGAGCACGAAGACCGCGGGGGACCGCGTCCCCCGCACAGCTCGTTGGCCGAGCTAGCGTACCCCGCGGTAGGGCCAGGCCGGGTTACGGGGACCGGGCCGGGACGGGCCGCGCCTGACTGGGTCGGACTCCGACCCGAGTCGGTTCGACCCGGTTTGGGCCGACCTAGGGGGGTTGGGCCGGGTCGGACCGGGCCCATATCCCCCATTTTCGAATTACTTACGTTATTTTGCCCATATCATGGGCTACAGACCTTCGATCGAAGCACCATCAGTTGCGTAGTGATCTTTGGATCGAGATGGTCGTTTCGGTATATTACACTCATGGTTTCAGAGAACATGGGGTACAGACGGGTTGGTTCAAACACGAAACCAACCAGGCCCTCGGAGCAGAAACGCCTATAACCTGAACTCCGGACGTCCGATTGACGTTTCGTTGACTTTGTTGGATTACTCTTAGTGAGACGGACCTTTTGGATTACTCCTCTCGAGGTTTGGACAGAGTTGGAGTATGGCCATGTTGGATTGTACCCGAAATCCAACCGGGCACCAGGAACAGAAAAGCCGATAACTTTCAGACCGGATGTCCGTTTGACGAACCGTCAGCGGCATTGGTGATCACCTCGAGAAAAGGTCCCTATGAGTATACCCTATGTGAGTTCATGGTACAGCTGAGATACGGTCGGGTTGGTTCGTACACGAAACCAACCGGGCCCCTGGGACGAAAAGGCTAATAACTCACAGACCGGGCGTTCGATTGACACACTGTCTGTTGTGTTGAGACCCCTAGGGAGAGGCGGTCCTTTGAGATACTTCTTCAGGGGACTTTGAGATACTTGGAGTATCGAACTGTAGCTCATGGAGCGGACCCTCCCGGAGTCGAGCGTACGGAGTACGAAGACCGTGTAGCTAGCTGAGACCTGGAGACTACTTGACAGAATCGACTTGGAGTGATTCGACTAACCCCATGGACGGAGCACTACTATGTTTGGGTGACGAACCATGGAAGATATAGCACTACTGTGTTTGGGTGAAAACCTACGGTACTCACCAGAAGGAGTACCTCTGCAGGCTATTAGGGGGGTGCACTACTGTGTTTGGGTGGCAGACCCTGGCAGGAAGCACTACTGTGTTTGGGTGGCAGACCCCGGCAGGAAGCACTACTGTGTTTGGGTGGCAGACCCTCGGTACATGATAGTAGGAGTACCTCAGTAGTCTTAAGTTAGTGAGAAGTACCTCGGAGTCATGACAAGATCACTGTACTCATCAGAGACGGTGCTCTTCAGCAGTTACGGTTTCGATAGTGAAAATCCTGGTTTGACCTGTGTCTATGACCTTTGTGTTTACCTCATTATTGAGATGGGTCACTTGATAACTTAGGTATACGTATGGGCATATACCTCAGTAGTGTTTATCTGTTGATTTCATAACCTTTGTGTTTGCTCATGATTGAGATGGGTTATTTGATAACTTAGGTATACGTATAGGCTTATACCTATGTAAGGGTTATCTCTTGAGATCATTCTTTGTGGTTATCCTTGTTGGATTTAGTGAGACCTTGAGGGTATCAGGGTCCCTACTGAGTATCATATACTCACCCCTACACGGTATATGCCCGCACCTCATTGTGTTGGTTGCAGATGATGGGCAGCGCTGACAGAGGCCGAGTGTTCGAGGAATGGACGATACCCGTAGGTGGACCTCACGATGAGTCAGTATCCGGAGGTGGACTTCACGACGAGATGATACTCAGAGGAGGTTGATGGGAGAGAGCATTGTGGAGGATATCTGTACCAATCCTTCAGGTAGGATTCGTGGTGGACGATCCAAGAGCTGCGATATCTATACCTACGCTTCAGGTAGGATCCGAGGTGGATGAACTTGGAGCTACTTCTATTCTTCCAGCTGCTTGTCTTTTCTATTTTACTTTCGTTCAGTTATAGTTGTACTTTCAGTTGGGTTTGTATTCTGGCCCATTTACTTTTTATCACTTTCTCTTGTACTTAGTGTATTACATCTTCTTGTACTCCGTGGTGTTTTGTTTACTTTTATAAAGGCAATGCCTTCCAAGTTATCGGGATTTACGCCTTTGGTGCTAGTCGCCAGCCCCTGGCCTATGGAATGCAGGCTTGGGGTAGTCACGACACAAGCCCCGAGGATGGGTCGTGAGAAATTGGTATCAGAGGAGTCAGTTCTACTGTAGAACTTATAACTCTGATATTCCCTTTCTGTGAAGCAATAGTGTTAAGGGTTCTGAGTGTGGTCTTCGGTTCAGGGAGTCCAGTGTTGGTGCGGCGACCGACGTATCCATACACTAGGACCCTCACTACTGATTTCCGACTTAGTGCATGAAAACAGTGATTGCGTGTGTGTTACCAAAATTTTTGAAGTCAGCTCAAACCAGGTCAGATCACCAGGTATAAATCTTTTGACCGTGTCGCATCTGTTCAGGATTCCTCCACGCGGACAGCTAGTTAGAGTACCGAGAGAGTACACGATGATGGCCCACCGAGCGACGAGGCTCTGGTGCAGGGCTATTTTTACTATATTGGCACCCTCGGGTGGTGTACCAGCAGCAGCCCCACCCACTGGGCAGCAGATGCCACCAGCCATACTAGCGAATGGTGCACACTGACAAAGAATGTTGCACGAGTTCCAGCCACAGAGGCCTCCGAGGTTACGAGGCAAGACAGATTCCCAGATATCAGAGTACTAGATGGAGGCGATTGCTAGAGTTTTTCACCTAGTTGGGACACCAGTAGAGCAGATGATGGACTTAGCTACTAGTTTTTTTTAGTGAGTGACCATAAGGTTGGTCCGTATAGTGATGAGGCTTTGGTACATGAACTGATGCCTGAGATAGTGCCTTCGGGTAGTGTGCCTGCTATATCACTACCTGTTGGTCAGCAATTACAACCGGCGGTACCGGTAGATGACACATGTTGGCTTAGTACCTTACACGTGTTTCAACATCAGATACCCTCAAGTTCCAAGGTGAGCTCGACTCACAGGCGGCTGAGGACTGGCTTGAGGAGGTGACTGAGAGTTTTCTAGAGCTTATACAGCTTCGGCAGGACAACATGTCGGTAGCTGAGTATTCATCGAGGTGTACAGACCGTTCTTGGTACATGATTACTACAATATGATCAGTGCTTTAGAGCTCGAACCTCAGAGCGAGGTGTTTTTAATGGATATCCGAGTAAGCACACTTACTTCTATGCATTCCTACTTATGTTAGGGTGCTAGAGAGAGCCTTTGTGATTGAATGTTCTTTGGTTGATTGGTTATATCCATTGAATGTTAGCAGTGGGAAGATGCGAACTGGCATCAATCTCAGAGACTTGGACGTGTAAAATGATTCAAGAAGAGGACTTTTCAAGGACAAATGAATCTGAAGAGCATCAAACGTAAAAGAAGAACTGGGAGTGCAGCATGAGGTGGTGTACATTTCAACATGTTACAACCACCCACCTTTGTTATCCCCACCAGGTTCAGGGAGTTGGAGGGCAGGGAAAAAGAGTAGCTGGATGCGGTCAAGGAGTGTGACCCAATGGCTCTAGGAATGATTTGACGGACAGTCTATGTCCACTACTAGCTACCGTAGTAACAGAAGAAGATATGAATCATTCCTTCCTTCCACAAATCTTGTCCCAGATGTAGAGTTTCCGGTAATCTGTATACTTGACCCTCATGTCTCGAGATACCTTTGAGAGAAGACTTGATAATCACACTTACGCTGACAGTGTGATCTGACCCTTGAGGAGAGAGTTTCGGTTGGAATCTCTTGGTGGCAGCGTCGAGGCATTACGACGTTAGTTTGAGTATGGATTGGATCCACAGTTCATACACAGATTGACTATATTAGGCAAAAAGGATGTGGTTTATCTACAACGTTGGGATGGATTTTCCTTGGTCAGAAAAAAGGAAACCCGCGGGAAGTATAGGGAAAACTCATGCACAGGAGGGTGCGGTTGATCACTCTTGGGTCGTTCAACCTCACCCACGTGGCAGCATGAGTTTTATGTTTCAGTTATAATCAGGAAGTGGATGACTCTAGAGTTTGAGGATGGCGACCACGTCCTTATATGGGTCTCACCTCGACAAGGTTTACGGAGGTGTGGCCGAGGGGGAAAGTTATCTCCGAGTTTCAACGGACCTTTCTAGGTCCTCAGTAGGGTAGTTGAGGTGGTTTACTTCTTGACCTTTCTACCTCAGTTTCACCTAGTGCATGATATCATCCACATAGCTCAGTAGACGAGATACGTTCACGATCCTTCAAATCATCGACCACAGGGAGTTGGACATCGATGACAGGGTGACATGCACGTAGGATCCAGTGGAGATCAAGAATCGATAGGAGCGGGTCCTACATGGATGGTCGATTCCTCAGGTGTGCTTTTACTGGTAGCTTGAGAACCTCCAGGAGAGCACATGGGAGCGGAAGAATCAGATGTGTGCTCAGTACCACTTTGGTTTACCTAGTGTGTGTTGAAGCTTTACAAGTACGTAAAGCCCCGAGGTGGGAGTAATGTAAAGACCTGGAAATTTCAAGGAAATTTTTTTCTTAATTTCTTTGGAATTTTACGAGTCCTCAATTTTTGAAGGCACTTGATTCCGAGCACCGGTGTGCCGGGAATCAATTTCCGAAGTTTAGCTCAGGTACGTTCAGTGAACGAATGAGCAGGTTTTTCTATCTTTCAAACCGGTGCTCATAATTGAAATCTGAGGTCACCGATGATCTCGTAGTGACGGTATTTTCATAAGAGGAATTTTACCATAGGTGCGTTTGTTCAGGATAAGAAGTTAAATTTTTGGGGTTTAAGGAAGAAATAAATAAAATTATGTACAATTTTATTTTTGTTATCCTTGGATGTTAAATTCTACCATGGGAAGTTGTTGGTGGGGTCCACCACCACTCAACTTCCCATGTGTGAATATGTGGGAGGTTGGGACCACACTCACCTAACCTCCCATGGGAGAGTTTAGTGTGGTGGATCCCACACGAGACCATAACCCCTTGAACTTCATATAACCCCCCTTAAAATCCCTTGCACTTAATGTGCCAACTCCCCTTTAATCTCCTCTTCCATTTAGTTTGTATAACTCATCACCTTTTCCTTCCACCATTAATTCATGCCAACATGACACAATTAATGAGATGAGTCTCTACATTTAATTAATTAAGTTGTTTGGTTTGAATTTTAAAAAAACATTATGGTGTGAATAAAAATAATATCATGTGATATTTTTTGTGTTAGAGTTTTTGGGAAAACATTGGTGTGAAGAAGAAGGGAACTTCCCTCTGACGAAGAACGAAGCATCTTCAATGAAGAACGATTATCCTTCGATGAAGAACATCTTTCCTTCAACATATAATGACTCAGCGTCCACGGTTCTCCATCTTCTTCTTCCTCCGTGACAAGGGAGGAGGCACCAATGCAGGATCTCGTCAATGAGCCAACGTCGGCTCTTTTTGCGATACCGTCAATCACGATGCTTTTCAACTACGGATCTTTCTTGAGGTAGGGGTATAATTTTGGAATGTTAATAATCCCATGATTGTTCTCCTTCTAAAAAAAGAACATTAATCAACTCATTATTAAGTTGATCTGCGAAAGTATTTGTTTGCGGGGTGGGAATTTTTTTTTGATTGCGGGAAAAACATAGGGTATTTTCATATTTTGTGTTTATGTGAATTATACCCTCATCAATGATTAAAAGCATGTGTTTAAATGTTTTCCATTTGACAACACCTAACGCGGAGGGCGCGGGCTGGAAAAACACGGCCTGACAACCCTCCGCAGTTTTTTTTTGCTGCGTGGATTGATGGTGATGATGGAACGGGACCACAACAGTGATTTGAGACCTTCACATTAAAGTATGGGACCCAAGATGAACATCGGCATAGACGAAATTGAAAATGGACCACCGGAGCAACTCCAGTGGCCCACAGACATCACCAGCGGCGTGGGCCGCTGGCGCCAGAGGTGGCGGCCGACACCAGTCGGCAGCCCAGAGGGGAGGGCGCCCTGGCACACCGCCAGGAGGAACTACAGTGGCTAAGGCTGTGGTGCCAGGCGGCTGGTTCCCGGGGCTGCGAGGGATCCGGGTGAGCCGGACGCGGTGCTCGCCCCGTCCATGGAGCACAAAGGCAGGGGGGACCGCGTCCCCCGCATGGCTCAGTCACCGGGCCAGCGTGCCACCTGACCGGACCAGGCCAGGTTGTGCGGACTAGACCGGGCCGCGCCCTGTCGGGCCGTGCCGACCTAGGGGGGTTGGGCCTGGTCGGACCGGGCCTAGACCCCCCATTTTCGGATCACTTCTGGTCTTTTACCCATATCTGGGGATACAAACCTCCGATTGACGCACTGCCAGTTGCGTAGTGGTCCTTGGATCAAGACGGTCGTTTTAGTATATTGCAGTCAAGGTTTCAGAGGACTTTGGGTACGGCCAGGTTGGTTCGAACACGAAACCAACCAGGCCCTCGGAGCGGAAACGCCTATAACATGAGCTCTGGACGTCTGATTGAAAAGCCGTCGAATTTCTTGGATTACTCATAATGAGACAGACGTTTTGGCTTACTCCTCTTGAGGTTTGGATGAAGTTGGAGTATGGCTGGGTTGGACTGTACCTGAAATCCAACCGGGACTCTCGAACGGAAAAGACGATAACTTTAAGACCGAACGTCCGTTTGACGAACCGTCAGCAGCGTTGGTGATCACGTCGAGAAACAGTCCCTATGAGCATACCCTATGTGAGTTCGGGGTACAGTTGAGACACGGCCAGGTTGGTTCGTACATGAAACCAACCGGGCCCCTGGGACGAAAAGACTAATAACTCATAGACCGGGCGTCTGATTGACGCGCCGTCTGTTGCGTTGAGACCCATATGGCGAGGAGGTCCATTGAGATACTTCTTAGTGGGATGTTGATATACTTGGAGTATCGACCTGTAGCTCGTGGAGCAGACCCTCCCAAAGATGAGCGTACAGAGTATAGAGACCATGTAGCCGGCTGAGACCTGGCGACTGCTTGACCGACTCGACTTAGAGTGAGTCGACTAGCCCAGTTGATGGAGCACTACTATGTTTGGGTGCAGACCCATGGCGGATGGAGCACTATTGTGTTTGGGTGCAGACCCACGGTACTCAATAGAAGGATTACCTCTGCATGCTATTAGGGGGGGGGTGCACTACTATTTTTGGGTGGCAGACCCCAATGGGAAGCACTACTATGTTTGTGTGGCTGACCCGCGGTACTCGACAGGAGGAGTACCTCAGCAGTCTTAGGCTAGTGAACAGTACCTCAGAGTCCTGACAGGATCATTTTACTCGTCAGAGACGGAGGTCTTCAGGAGTTACAGTTTCGATTGTGAAAATACTGGTTTGATCTGAGTCTATGACCTTAGTGTTTACATCATGATTGAGATGGGTCACTTGATATATTAGGTATATGTATGGGAATATACCTAGGCAGTGGTTATCTGTTGATTTCATAACCTTTGTGTTTCCTCATGATTGAGATGGGTTACTTGATAACTTAGGTATAAGTATGGTCTTATACCTAAGTAAGGGTTATCTGTTGAGATCCTTATTTGTGGTTATCCTTGTTAGATTTAGTGAGACCTTGAGGGTCTCAGGGTCCCTACTAAGTATCATATCCTCACCCCTGCACGAGCTATGCCGGCACCTCATTGTGTTGGTTACAGATGACGGGCAACGCTGATTGAGTTCGAGTGTTTGAGGATTGGACGGTACCCGGAGGTGGAACTCACGACGAGTCAGTATATAGAGGTGGACTTCACGATGAGATAATACGCGGAGGATGTTGATGGGAAAGAGCGTTGTGGAGGCTATCTATACCTACCCTTCTGGTAGGATCCGTGGTGGACGATCTAGGAGTTGCGTTATCTATACTACCCTTCAGGTAGGATCCGAGGTGGACGACCTAGGAGCTTCTTCTATTCTTCCAGCTTCTTGTCTTTTCTGTTGTACTTTCATTCAGTTGTAGCTGTACTTTCAGTTGAGTTTGTATTCTGGCCCATTTACATTTTAGCACATTCTCTTGTACTTAGTGTATTACTTCCCCTTGTAATCTGTGGTGTTTTGTTTACTTTTATAAATTCAATGCCTTCCCAGTTATCGGGATTTACGCCTTTGGTGCTAGTCGCCAGCCCCTGGCCTATGGAAGGCGGGCTTGGGGTAGTCACAACACTGGCTGTAGAGACCCTAAGCTTATCGTACATGGACATTACATTACTTTTGCGGAATACTTAGTACATAACAAAAACACACACACAAGGATCGTAATAGTTTAGTGTCTTTGGAAACTCGGAATGTAATCTTCTAATCATGGTGAAAGATCTTCAATATCTCCCATAAAGATCTTCCTTTTTTTTACCTAAAAACCTTTCTTTATATCCTGGGGAAAAGAAAACATAAAAGGGTGAGCTCAAATGCTCAGTAAGGGTAAACAAAAGAAATATCAATCTCATCATATACATAAGAACATAGCCTTTGGAAATCTTAACCTGCAAAAGAGCTCATAATATCATAACATGGGATAAATCATAGAAGTGAAAATGAGATCCCCATAATCATAACATAAAGCTTGAAACTTTGTGGCATGCACACATAATCATGGAAAATCATTTCTTTTTAGTCAAGACTCATTGCCAAGACTATCTTAGTGGACAAAGTCCCTTTCTGAATCGAGTAACCCTCGTTTCAGTCCTGTTTCACTGAACCGGTATAACCTACCGTTCCAGCCCTGTCTATCTCATGAGATATAAAATCATTACCCAATGCATTGGATGGAGATATAGGTCCCACCCATCTTATAATGAATCCTTTCTTATGTGTGCCACATAATCATAAAACATACATCATCGCATAACACATGTAACAAAAATGGGATTCTTGAAACATCATGATATCCTAAATCAATTCATATAAGATAAAGGAATTCATAAACATAATTCCATCACAAAATAGTCAAATCAATGTAAAAATATGGATAGAAACAGAATCCTTTATTATCTTAGATGGAAAATAATTTTGATAAAACACTTGAATTGAATTCTTGAGGAAAATATCCTTTCTTCTTCAAAATCAATTTCTTTTCACAAAACATCATGAAATTTTAAAAGAAAGAGATTTTATTGAAAATATTTATGAAATCTTTTAGAGGAAGCTTCATGAAAATAAGGCTTTATAAAACAGTAGAAATCCGTTCGTGCCGTATAAGTTAAAAAAAACATTCTTCGTACTTTTGTCGGAAAA
Organism: Viscum album; assembly: GCA_963277665.1. Classification (NCBI taxonomy): domain Eukaryota; kingdom Viridiplantae; phylum Streptophyta; class Magnoliopsida; order Santalales; family Viscaceae; genus Viscum; species Viscum album. The sequence goes on along the minus strand of OY728165.1, from coordinate 1,329,984,258 downwards.
GTCAAAAAGTACCTCGTACGAAAAACGACAAAAGATTCCTTTCATATGTATTACTAAAAACTCACCGAAGGGTAAAAATGTATTTAAACAATTTTAGGTGGATGGAAATACTATTACATATTGAGTAAACATGGATGTGGATGATAAAATACACCCCAGTAAATACTTACGAGTAAACAATCTCGGATAAAAATGAGATTGTGATATTTTCCTTACCTTAGGTCCGATTTGCTTTGTTCGTGTCCGAAGCTCCTGTATAATGGTTTAAATAATGTTATTGACTTATTCCAGAATCATAAATGTTGATATGAGATCATATATGGTCATATTATTAGCTTCTTGTTAGTAATATTTCATTGTTACCTGTTACTCGGGTCTTTATAACTTTTTGTTCTTATGCGTGTTTTGTCGAATAAATTCTTATTCTTATCTTTAGGTTATAGATAATTCATTTCCAGAATGTTATTAGTGTAGTATATACCATATTCATTCATTCAATTCATTTATATAATCATTATGAAATGAAGATCATGTAGAACGAGTCACATCACATCGTGGAGACGGTATTCCGTACGTACGCACGAGTGATGATATCGTTCCTATGATCGTGGAATTGTATTGGAGTATATATATATTATTTAAGTATCAATATTACTTCATAATAATCATATATATTTACTCATTACACCATTATACCCATCCTTGTAAGGTGATGGTGGAAAATAGATTACACCACGGCGTGGAGACGGTATTCCGTACGTACGCACGCGCGGTGATTTCATTTTTCCGTAGGATGGATAGAAGGTGAATTAGGGTTGTTTCATATTTGTAATAACATATCAGTATGTAAGTAATACTGATGTTATTACTTTATCATGAAACAACTAATGAATAAGAAGTTGAAGAAGAAAGAAATTGAAAAGATCGGTAATGGATATTACCTCTTTTTTTGGAACGCCTCTTTGAATCCTCCACTTAAGGAACTAAGATTGGTCTTTGGAGAAGACCAGGACCTATAGGATTATTCTAGGGAAGTGGAGAGGAGAAAATGGCAGGGGTTTGCCGAGCATAAGTGCTCAAATTGGTGTGAGGAGGAGGGGGAGGAGGTGCCCTTTTATAAGGGAGGAGAGGGGCACCTTAGGAATATCTCAAAATATTATTTTATATTAAAGTCAAAATCGGTTTATAATGGTTACAAAGGGTCTTATTTCGAAGATAAGGTGGGGATGGGTTGAAATCCTATCACCCAATAGGATTTAGACAAGTTTAGGGTATTATTTTAACCTTATCAATTAGATTTAACTCTAAGTTAATTAATTTAACTTTTACCGTGTCTTTTTGTTTTCTTTCACTATATGGTTAATACACTTACTATAACATGCCAAACGAACCCCAAATTGTTTATTATTAATATATACATCCTTATCCAAGTCATTTGGCCGAACCTTAGATTTTTAGGAATAAAATAACAATTAATAATATAATATTTGATTTAAAAACTATTTTGTGTCAATTTTGACACTATTTGATATATGATTTTTGTGAAAGTCATAACAGAATTATATGTTCGAACCAAGTTGATTAAATCAACAATAATATATCATAGTAACCTATAAATTTAATTAAATTCATAAAAAGTCTTAAATTACATTTATTTTGGTATTTATATTATCAATTATGTCAATATTTCATTAATAAGATAATTACTGCATCATAATTGTGTCATAAATAAATTATATTATTTGATGTCTAAAAATTACAAATAAAATACCATCATGTAGGAAATCTTTTCAGATTTCTAATGAATATTTACAATCGAATTTATCTTATGTATAACCCCATATTAAAAATTATTTACTTATTAAACATTGATTTTAACTATATTAACCCTTCTTTAAATAAATTAATAATAAATGTCCTAATCTAATCCAAGTGGGCCTAAATGGTCATATTTTATTCCTAAGTTTGTTTTTGGTCGAATTACACTTGTCCAATAGAATTAGGACATGTGTTAGGGTAATATTAATATCATATTTACCCTTAGTTACCCTATTTACTATTAACCGCGGTAAAAAAGGTAAAAAGTTACTATTCACCAAAAAATTATTTTCATCTCATTGAACCACATTTTACATACTGACATCAACCGTGTCTCTCGGATTTTTGAAATTCCATTCACAGAAGCGGTAAAATTAAGTTTTATGAAAAATTCAGTTTTTTTAACTACCACTTAGTAGTTTCATCAAAAATTGATGTTTTTCAGAACAGTGCCAAAATTTCATCCCAAGCTATATTTCATATTCCGAATTCAAAAATGAAGTCTATTTTGCCAAATTCATTACATAAAAGTTGCATTAATTAATTTTATAATTAAATCCCGCTGTTAAAACAAATAGCGTGTTTTTAAGAAACAATATCTATCAAAAGATTGACACTTGTTTATGTCTAGTTTAAATGTGAAATTACATCCAATGACCAACATTGTATTAAATTGTAAAAATATATTCTAAATATACTTTAAAACCACTCAAATTAATGATTTATCACTATTAATTATTTCGATTAAAAAAGTTGTTTTTAATTATAATTTAGTAATTTTCACTATTCATCAGAATATGAAAGTTATCCGAAAAGTACCAAAATTTCACCTTAGGCTAAATTCGATACTCCGAATCCAAAAATGAAGTCCATTTTAAAATTTCTAAAATTTAAAAAGTGGTTATTACTATTCATAACGGCTAGTTTTAATAATATTTTAATAGCATATCATTGTTTCGTGAAACTCAGTATTACGTACCACACACGCTATCGAGGAAGGTTGCGATTGCATGTAATGCAAGGCAAGTCAAGGATGCGTGTTGTGCAAGCTCCTTTTGGTGTAGCGTACAACACAAGACATTAGTGAAATAAAAAAGAATATTTTTCATAAAATCTCGGGCTGTTACATTCTACCCCCCTTAAAATGAATTTCGACCTCGAAATTCGTCGGGGTTATAAATGGTTTATTATTCGAAAGTTTCTTTAATAGAAACCCACATCGTAAAAAGGAATACCAAAACTTGGCTTTAAAAACTAAAGTATGAAATGTAACGATTACCCAAATAAACTAATCACTGGGTTTCCACATAGGTGAAAATATGGATATGGAAGAGAAATCTAACCATCATGTTCTGATGGAGAGTGGTAGAGAACATGGCTATGGAAAAGCCAGTAATCACAAATCCATAAATTTGTGACGATCTAAGGTACCATCTGATTCATCAGGTATAAGAGAACTAGGACAACATTTTTGGTTTTCAAGATCATTTCCCTAAAGTTAAAGAATTTGAATTAGAATAAATAGTTACTTTATTTTGGTAAAATCTCACTGTTGTTCGTGCCTTTAACAATTTCCACTTCATCTCTTAAATAAATGAAGTTGAATTTGTTATTCGTGAAGTGTTAGCAGATCATGTGATAGAATGATGGGTCATTCCATCTGTCTCAAAAGGTTAGCAAAATTTATATACATAAGTCGATCTATAGTGGGATTAATCATATATGGTTCCTAAAATGGACTTATACCTCATATATCATACTGCTTAATATAATAAAACTAGTTTCTACTAAACATGGACTTCCTGTAGGCCAGTGGTAGGCGATAAAGGCCAGTCGCACTTTGGTTGTGGGTTCGATTCCCACAGCCTTGTCCGACGCGATGGGTTGTCGCCTGTCCTGCAGGTTGTCCTTTTTCTAAAACTACATTACTATAACATCCCATCAATAATATCGAAAATCTTCTATCCTTAAACAATACTAACTTATGTCCAACATAATCCAGTCTAATCTTTAGGCTTATACATAATACTGCAATCCACTCTCATAATATAGTGACAACGATTACCAGAGATTTAATACTGTCGTTGATCCCCACATATCATAAGATATGTCTTGTTGGTCACATTCCAAACATTCAAAGTCCTTAATCGTGTATTCTCTTGAATACCTTAGTGAAAACATGAGTGCAGTTAAAAGTTAACACTTTCCACGTACCAAAATCCTCAAAATTCTATATACTCAAACCATGATATCACTTAGTCCTTATATCAATCATGAGCTCATGAATACTATTAAACATTTGATTTTCTCGTCTTCATTATGCGCATATCATCTTATTTCCAAAAAATATCCCAATCACTTTGAATACCACATCAATAAATATTGCAATACTCAATGATACAACATTATTTTGGAATCCCATTACATAAACACTTAATCATTCCACCACATCGTTGTCATATTCAACATTGCCAATAGTGATCGCATGTGATTTCCCTTTGTCCTTTGCCTTCAGTGGTTGCTCATGTTGATCATCACTAACCCTTGGATTAGGGCAATTATTAGCATAATGCCCCATTTCCTTGCACTTGAAGCATTGAAGTGGTGGAGGTGCGTTCTCTGCAGTGTTTGCTTTATTCACATCATTAGAAACCCTTTTTCCATTACTTCGACACTCAGCTGCTCGATGACCTTCTTTTCCACACTTAAAACATTTTCTAGTCCCTTTAAGACCATCTCCACCATGCTTCTTTCCACACTTTGTGCATAAGGAAACATTCATCTTCTTTTCACCATTATTCTGAGATTTCTCCTTGAACTCCATCTTTCGTTTCTTGTCAAAACCATGAGATGGATATGTAACACCAACTTCCATTTCTACCTTGATAGCACAACGCACAATTTCTTCATAGCTACTGAAGTCTCTTATAGCTAATGCCCTTCGAAGACTTGGTTTTAAGCCACTGAAAAAACGATCAACTTTACTTTCAGGTTGGATGATAATTCCAGAAGCATACCTTGCATGTCTTGTAAAATTTTCTTCATAGGTACCAACAAATTCATCGTCCCTTTGCTTCAGTTCAAGAAACTCTTTCTCCATCTTTGTTCGAAGAATACGAGGGAAGTACTTACTGAAAAACAAGTTCTTGAACTCGTCCCATTCCATGGACTCAATTTCATCTCTTGGCCTCGTATTCTTGATAAGATTCCACCATTGATCAGATTCACCTTCCAAACGATATACTGCTAAGATGACTTTATCATGTTCAGAATATTGAAGAACTTAAAATATCTTTTCAGTAGTACTGATCCATTGTTCAGCCACAAGTGGATCAGAAGACCCACTGAAAGAAGGTGGACGTTGCCTCATGAAGGACTCAATAGAATATTGTTCCCTTCTCTGCTCATTTGGAAGTCCAGAATGATTCATAGCTTGTGTAAGTATAGAAATATGATTTTTCACTCCATCTCCCATAACATTTGTTTGTTCAGGAGGGCAATCATTGCATTATCCATTGCATTGTTCAACACGGTTCCTTCGGGTTCCAGCCATCGTCTAAAACCCAAAAAGAATAGCATGAGAGGCAAAAATCATGCTAGGGAAAACAACATAGTAAAGGGGGAGTACCCTTAATATCTAACATCTTAGGTTAAATTATAAGATCGTTATCGTAGTTCTAGGATTATATCCTATACGTATACTTATCCTTAGGGACATCCCTAGACATACCTTAGAAATATCTCTAGGGATCTCACTAATGTTTTCGCATCCTAGTTTCCAAAGGTTGACTAAACCTTTCCTCTGATACCAACTGTAGAGACCCTAAGCTTATCGTACATGGACATTACATTACTTTTGCGGAATACTTGGTACATAAAAAAAACACACACACAAGGATCGTAATAGTTTAGTGTCTTTGGAAACTCGGAACGTAATCTTCTAATCGTGGTGAAAGATCTTCAATATCTCCCATAAAGATCTTCCTTTTTTTTACCTAAAAACCTTTCTTTATATCCTGGGGAAAATAAAACATAAAAGGGTGAGCTCAAATGCTCAGTAAGGGTAAACAAAAGAAATATCAATCACATCATATACATAAGAACATAGCCTTTGGAAATCTTAACCTGCAAAAGAGCTCATAATATCATAACATGGGATAAATCATAGAAGTGAAAATGAGATCCCCATAATCATAACATAAAACTTGAAACTTTGTGGCATGCACACATAATCATGGAAAATCATTTCTTGTTAGTCAAGACTCATTGCCAAGACTATCTTAGTGGACAAAGTCCCTTTCTGAATCGAGTAACCCTCGTTTCAGTCCTGTTTCACTGAACCAGTATAACCTACCGTTCCAGCCCTGTCTATCTCATGAGATATAAAATCATTACCCAATGCATTGGAGGGATATATAGGTCCCACCCATCTTATAATGAATCCTTTCTTATGTGTGCCACATAATCATAAAACATACATCATCTCATAACACATGTAACAAAAATGGGATTCTTGAAACATCATGACATCATAAATCAATTCATATATGATAAAGGAATTCATAAACATAATTCCATCACAACATAGTCAAATAAATGTAAAAATATGGATAGAAACAGAACCCTTTATTATCTTAGATGGAAAATAATTTTGATAAAACACTTGAATTGAATTCTTGAGGAAAATATCCTTTCTTCTTCAAAATCAATTTATTTTCACAAAACATCATGCAATTTTAAAAGAAAGATATTTTATTGAAAATAGTCATGAAATCTTTTATAGGAAGCTTCATGAAAATAAGGCTTTATAAAACAGTAGAAACCCGTACGTGCCGTATAAGTTAAAAAAACATTCTTCGTACTTTTGTCGGAAAAGTCAAAAAGTACCTCGTACGAAAAACGACAAAATATTCCTTTCATACGTATTACTAAAAACTCACCGAAGGGTAAAAATGGATTTAAACAATTTTAGGTGGATGGAAATAATATTACATATTGAGTAAACATGGATGTGGATGATAATATACACCCCAGAAAATACTTACGAATAAACAATCTCGGATAAAAATGAGATTGTGATATTTCCCTTACCTTAGGTCCGATTTGCTTTGTTCGTGTCCGAAGCTCCTGTATAATGGTTTAAATAATGTTATTGACTTATTCCAGAATCATACATATTTATATGAGATCATATATGGTCATATTATTAGCTTCTTGTTAGTAATATTTCATTGTTACCTGTTACTCGGGTCTTTATAACTTTTTGTTCTTATGCGTGTTTTGTCGAATAAATTCTTATTCTTATCTTTAGGTTATAGATAATTCATTTCCAGAATGGTATTAGTGTAGTATATACCATATTCATTCATTCAATTCATTTATATAATCATTATGAAATGAAGATCATGTAGAACGAGTCACATCACATCGTGGAGACAGTATTCCGTACGTACGCACGAGTGATGATATCGTTCCTATGATCGTGGAATTGTATTGGAGTATATATATATTATTTCAGTATCAATATTACTTCATAATAATCATATATAGTTACTCATTACACCATTATACCCATCCTTGTAAGGTGATGGTGGAAAATAGATTACACCACGGCGTGGAGACGGTATTCCGTACGTACGCACGCGCGGTGATTTCATTTTTCCGTAGGATGGATAGAAGGTGAATTAAGGTTGTTTCATATTTATAATAAAATATCAGTATGTAAGTAATACTGATGTTATTACTTTATCATGAAACAACTAATTAATAAGAAGTTGAAGAAGAAAGAAATTGAAAAGATCGGTAATGGATATTACCTCTTCTTTTGGAACGCCTCTTTGAATCCTCCACTTAAGGAACTAAGATTGGTCTTTGGAGAAGACCAGGACCTCTAGGATTATTCTAGGGAAGTGGAGAGGAGAAAATGGCAGGGGTTGGCCGGGCTTAAGTTCTCAAATTGGTGTGAGGAGGAGGGGGAGGAGGTGCCCTTTTATAAGGGAGGAGAGGGGCACCTTAGGAATATCTCAAAATATTATTTTATATTAAAGTCAAAATCGGTTTATAATGGTTCCAAAGGGTCTTATTTCGAAGATAAGGTGGGGATGGGTCGAAATACTATCAACCAATAGGATTTAGACAAGTTTAGGGTATTATTTTAACCTTATCAATTAGATTTAACTCTAAGTTAATTAATTTAACTTTTACCGTGTCTTTTTGTTTTCTTTCACTATATGGTTAATAAACTTACTATAACATGCCAAAAGAACCCCAAATTGTTTATTATTATTATATATATCCTTATACAAGTCATTTGGCCGATCCTTAGATTTTTAGGAATAAAATAACAATTAATAATATAATATTTGATTTAAAAACTATTTTGTGTCAATTTTGACACTATTTGATATATGATTTTTGTGAAAGTCATAACAGAATTATATGTTCGAACAAAGTTGATTAAATCAACACTAATATATCATAGTAACCTAGAAAAATAGTGAAATTCATAAAAAGTCTTAAATTACATTTATTTTGGTATTTATATTATCAATTATGTCAATATTTCATTAATAAGATAATTACTACATCATGTTGGTGTCATAAATAAATTATATTATTTGATGTCTAAAAATTACAAATAAAATACCATCATGTCGGAAATCTTTTCATCTTTCTAATGATTATTTACAATCGAATTTATCTTATGTATAACCCCATATTAAAAATTATTTACTTATTAAACATTGATTTTAACTATTTTAACCCTTCTTTAAATAAATTAATAATAAATGTCCTAATCTAATCCAAGTGGGCCTAAATGGTCATATTTTATTCCTAAGTTTGTTTTTGGTCGAATTACACTTGTCCAATAGAATTAGGACATGTGTTAGGGTAATATTAATATCATATTTACCCTTAGTTACCCTATTTACTATTAACCGCGGTAAAAAAGGTAAAAAGTTACTATTCACCAAAAAATTATTTTCATCTCATTGAACCACATTTTACTTACTGACATCAACCATGTCTCTCGGATTTTTGAAATTCCATTCACAGAAGCGGTAAAATTAAGTTTTATGAAAAATTCAGTTTTTTTAACTACCACTTAGTAGTTTCATCAAAAATTGATGTTTTTCAGAACAGTGCCAAAATTTCATCCCAAGCTATATTTCATATTCCGAATTCAAAAATGAAGTCTATTTTACCAAATTCATTACATGAAAGTTGCATTAATTAATTTTATAATTAAATCCCGTTGTTAAAATAAATAGCGTGTTTTTAAGAAACAATATCTATCAAAAGATTGACACTTGTTTATGTCTAGTTTAAATGTGAAATTACATCCAATGACCAACATTGTATTAAATTGTAAAAATATATTCTAAATATACTTTAAAACCACTCAAATTAATGATTTATCACTATTAATTATTTCGATTAAAAATGTTGTTTTTAATTATAATTTAGTAATTTTCACTATTCATCAGAATATGAAAGTTATCCGAAAAGTACCAAAATTTCACCTTAGGCTAAATTCGATACTCCGAATCCAAAAATGAAGTCCATTTTAAAATTTCTAAAATTTAAAAAGTGGTTATTACTATTCATAACGGCTAGTTTTAATAATATTTTAATAGCATATCATTGTTTCGTGAAACTCAGTATTACGTACCACACACGCTATCGAGGAAGGTTGCGATTGCGTGTAATGAAAGGCAAGTCAAGGATGCGTGTTGTGCAAGCTCCTTTTGGTGTAGTGTACAACACAAGACATTAGTGAAATAAAAAAAAAAATTCATAAAATCTCGGGCTGTTACACGGGCCCCGAGGACGGGTCGTGATAGAGGATAGAATTCCCAAAAGGCGGGAAGGATGTAAAATCCCTCGTAAATATAAAACCTGTCATTTTTAATATTTTTTAATATTTGTGAGTGAAATATTAGTTATACTATATAGGGGAGACAATGTTCAATGGTGTACCTAATACGCAACAACAGGATTCTTTGAAATCTTACGTTGCATGCATCATTGAGTTGTATTGAAAAATAATATAATAATATTATTTTTTTAAATGATAGTTAATGCCTAACCATTATAATAGTTTGAATGAATAAAACTAACTAAAAAATTATTATACATGTTTGTTAAATGTTTTTACATTTATCCAATAAATTTAAGAGGCATAAAAAAGAAATAATCTGATTTTTAGCATAAATACTCAAATATTCTTTAAAAGGATGATTTACAACCTCTTCATGGAGAACCCTCTATAAATCTAGTTTTGGTAACTTTTATATGATTCATTTTAAAAAAATAAAATTCATATTTAGAATTGGGACTTCAAAATTTACTTTGGGTAAAATTCGAGTATATTTATGATAAATTTTATTCTTTATGAATAGTGAAAAATGCTGTATTTCAATTATAGACTGCCTTTTATATAATTTATTTATATGGTTAGATTATATTTATAATTGGTTTTATAGTTTAATTAGATTATATTTGTATCGTTTAATCCAATTCTGGTCATTTATTTTAATTTCACTTTGAAATTGGACATAAACATGTGTCAATCTTTTGATAGATATTGTTTCTCAAAAACACGCTATTTGTTTCGACAAAGGGAATTAATTTTAAATTAATTAATGAAAATTATATTTTTTGAATATTTTAAAATATTCATTATTTTTTAATTCAGAATATCAAATATATATTAGGCTTAATTTTTGGTAATTTTCTAAAAAAGTCAATTTCATGAAGTATAGTGAAACCACTAAGTAGTAGTCAAAAAATTAACATTTTCATTTAAATGAAATTTTACTGCTTATTTGAATTGAATTATTAAAATCCAGAATACATGTTTGTTATTAATAATTAAAATGTGTTTCAATAAGGTGAAAATGATTTTTTGTTGAATAGTAACTTTTGACTTTTATTTACCGCGTTTAAAAGTAAATAGGGTAATTCAAGGTAAAAAGAGTTTTATAATAATACAAAATTACCGTCACATAAGTCCTAACCTTACTGTATTAGTCATGGAAGACGATGGAAATCCTTGGGTAGATTTTGGGACCCCATGGAGCACCTTGGTAGTGATAATGAAACTTTAATTACTTAGTTTAAAGTAAAGACAAAAATGACACAAAAAAATATCTTTTAGTAAATTAATTTTCACATGGGGTTATATAAGTTATATTTTTGAATGTAAATATTCATTGAATGCTAAAAATATTTCCTACCTCATTGTATTTTTTTATAAATTTTAGACATCAAATAAATAAAATTATTCATGACACAAAAATGATGCAGTATTTATCTCATTAAGAAATGATTTAAATAAATAAGATATTAAATATTAAAAGTACTTCAAAAAAAATTCTAATTATTTTTGGATGAATTCAGTTACACCATGAGTCATCTTATCTTCGACCTTATTGAGTTTTGGACCTTTAGAAACCAAAAAGCAGTATATAATAACATAATATTTTCACACTTTCCTAAAGAACCTCTCTTCCCCTTATAAAAAGACCACATTTAAACATATTTATCACACCAATCAAGCCTTTAGTCCATACAAAACCTACCCAAATAATCCTTAAATATCCATATCCTCCTTCTAGAATCCTTAACTTTTGCAGAAGGCACTTCAAGAAGTCCTTCTGGTTCAATCCAAAGGGATTTACCCAAATCAAAGGTAACAGTTTCTCTTAACTTATTTTCTTTTATTTTAATTCTAAACCCCTAAACTCTTTTTATTACTTTATTTTATAACAACACCAATATCCTCGATATACTAGGATTATTGTATGAAAAGGATTCAAACTACACATGCACACACCTCAATCTAATGGGTGAAGAACATACTATTTCTGTAGATGGAAAACTAACGTCTCACGAAACGATGATTGTTCGATTATCTCCTACCGCCTCTCATGGTGGCTATTATGATGGAACATAATTTATATATGATATATATTATGTTTATGTTTTCTTTATTCTTCTGTATTTTTCTTTTATATCATACCTTTATGGTTTCCATTATGGGTAAACACGATAATTTCATTTGAGGAAGTGCGGACCACCACCCTTTCAATGTGATATGACTCGTTAATGCCGTATGTGGGATAGATAAAGGGTGGAGTTAATGATATTATATATGATATTAAACATAAATTATTATATAACTATGTATCATTATTTTTCAATTACATTAAAATAAGAAATATAATTGAAAATAGCGTTCCTGCGTACGTACGACTCACCGTCTCCAGGAACAGTGCATTAAATTTCATACATCCAAATGTTAGGAACTATTATAAGTACATGTATATATGGATATATATGATATATATGATATATAAATCATGAATATCATTCTGTATATAACGAACGTTTGACCATGTGAATAATTTGTAATTATTAGAAGTCTATTTTGACTAAAGTACCAAATATCGACAAAATGAACGTTTTTAACTCAAATGGTTACATAATGTGTATAACATAGTAATAAGTGATATAAAAGTAATAATTAACATGAAAAAGGTTCTTAATCAAGTATAAAATAACATTAGTTTATTATTTAGGAGATTAAAGAACAAACGGCTCATGTCGGACACGTGGTAAGGGACTTTGTCTCAATCTCCATTCATTGAGGCATATTTTTTTAATATATGATTTTCATTTGTATGCTATATAAACACCATTAACATTTAATTTTATTAAAAATTAATCTTTTATATACGAAGAATTTTACTAAACGACAAAAAAAGAATGTTTTTTTGGCGTACATAGTGACACCGACCTTTTCTCCACCACAGGTATTATTTGATCTTTTTGATTCCTTAACAAGCTGTAATGTTTTTAAAAAGAAAATAAATACAGTATACTCTTTTTACATATTTTGGTTTTGAAAATGGTTTTGATAATAGAGTTTTTATGTCAATATATTTAAATAATATATTGTGATTGAAATGTTGAAATGTTTTTTATCCTTTATGATTGTTTTATGAGTTATTAATATGCTATGGTTCTTGGTAATTATTTATGTATACGGGTGGTTCTGTGATAGAACTAGGGATGGTGATCCCAAGATAGATCTCCAATGCATTGGGGAACATGAAGGAGGTAAACTTTAATGTTTCTCTTAATAGATTAAAGGAATATACTGTGATAGTGATTCCTAATGTAACTCCCTACGTAGCTGTGATAGCTAAAATGTATGTATGATATGAATGCCACAAGTTACCTTTATGATATATGTTTCTTATATGTTATTCATAAATCTTATGATTTCATTAGGCATGTTAAATAGATTATGTTATATATGCAATGATGAACTAACATTTTCTTTCTTTGTTTTATAACCCTTACAAGGCTTTTTATGCTCATCCTATGTTTTGAATTGTTTTTTCATAGGACATAAAGATGAATATGGTCAAGGATGGGATCATGGAATAGGCTTGATGTCTAAAACATGGGACACGACATGAATCATTTTTTTCAGGGGATTTTATTTTATAAAAAAATGGAAACTGAGTAGAAGTGTATACCTTAAATTTTCTGAGATGTAATGTAATAGTTATGGATTAATTCTCTAAAACTCTAAACCTGAAAAGATTCTCAATTTGAATTATTCATTTAATTCAGGATTATGTAATGTTTAAGGCCATGTCCTTTCAAATAAAAACACAAATGGTAGAATTAGAGAAACCTAGATGTTGAGGAGAGACATTATATAAATTTACTTATTATTGTGTGGTTAAGGTTTTTACAAAATGAATAAACCCCTTCACCATCAATTAATATAAATTTTTTAATCTAGATAAGTTCTTGGATTACTACCAACAGTGAATAAAATTTAGTATTTACAATAAATTACCCACTTCACTATAAAATAGTGCCCGCTCTTTTATGTTTTTCACATATCTAAAAAAATTTGGATCAACCAAATATTAAAAAAATCACTCTATAATGTTCATAAACAATTCATAGAATCTATATTTTTAGAATTAATCATAAATTAGGAATGATTTATTGAAAACTGAGGTAGATACCTAAAGAACATGTAATATTCTTTTAAAGGTGTATTTATTTTATTGCCTTCTACATATAATAAAATTATTATTATTCCATGATTATATATTATACATAGTGGAATACATATTTTTTTACTTTTTAATTTAACTCTTACTCCTTAAAACGTCACATAGTTCCATGAAAAGTGTATTTGAATCATCATTTGTATGTGCAGTGGACTACGACCTCAGAAACTGACATCATTCATTTATCCATTACCACCTTTGAAGGAGAGTTATACTGATTGATTTATAGATTATATATAAAACAGATGATATTAATGATGTTATGGTAGTTATATAATTATTATATCACACACATCATCATTTTTTCATTTTTTGGGTATATGATATGGTCGCTCGTGTGTCTGCTAGACTATCGCCTCGCGAAACGATGTGACTCACTCACACATTACATTGAAATTATTAAATATTGGTATAATAAAAATATGTGATATATATTAAAAAAAAATTATACATTAATGAAAATATATATTTATTTATATATAATTTACTTATAAATATTTCATTATTAAATGAAATATGATACAATGTTCATGTGTAATTACATAGTTCTGTCTCCATAAGAGGTGTATTTCATGAAATATTTCCAAATTTTATGGATTATTATTAATAATTATTTAATAAATATATATTATCTAGAAATAATGGTTTACATTCATAATTTTATGAAAAAATGATCAACGTAATATGAAAATAAATAACTGGTCAAAATGTACTCATAAATCATTGAAATTAACAATATAAAAATGAATACAATGAAGTATTATTAACAAACGGATGATAATTTTTCATCAAATGTTAATATATGATATTATAAAATTTATTATGGTTATACTATAAGGTAATAAAATTTTTAAATCCATTAAATATATGGTAAAATATTGTTAAAAAAAGGGAGTATAGGGTAAGGGATTTCATCTCAATTTATATTCTTTTGAGATTAATTTTCCATTATACACCAATTCACATTTATATGGTGTATATACTTCCAATATTACATTTAATATCATTATCGATTCATTATTAATGGTATTTTATGTTTGATTTTGAATTATATCACCCAATTAGATTTTATTTAAATAAACTATGTGGTAAAAGTTATAATACAATCTCAATTCTGTTTTAGAGTCATAAAATTCTCTTGAAGAAATAAAATTATTGTATTAATTTTTCATTAGATTTTATATTATTTCTAAAAATGAATACACTGTATTTATAAATTTTATTATTTCATAAACCATAAAACATTTTAATATACATGTTTTAATTTAAATGTTATTTTATTTATTGATGAAATATTGAAAAATATGCATCCTTTACACAATATGTGTATCTGGTAAGGAACATGTTTTAAGAGATAATTGACTATTAGACACATGATGGATGTTTTAGAATAGAAGTAAATGGGTTGGGTACTGGGTAATGCGTTCCCCTAGACATATCGGTAGTCACATGAGACAAATTATTTGGTGAAATCAAATGGGTTTCAACCCAAACACATAAATTATATTGAGTATAGATCATGACAGTAATTATTTTGAGTATTGATATTTATAGTTTAGATATACTAAATTCTAAAATCCATTATTATTGATATTATATGTTAATATTAAATTTTTTATAATATACATGTTCATGTTTCAAACTCATGTCATTATTTAAATAGAACTATTTCGTGAACTTTTATTTCTATTATATTGTTATCAAATAATAGATTAATTGGAATGTATTTCATTATTTAACATACCATGAGGATTATTATATATTTATTGACGAAATATTAAACAATATATAAACATTACAGGGCATTTTTTCCATTGTTTTATTTTATTTCCCCAGGATATGAAGGTGAATTATTGGTATGAGTTTCAAGGCTGGTGAGGTTTTACTATTGTTATTTATTATGTATTGTTTTAAATTACATATGTAAAATGGTAATCATGTTTGTGACTATTTATATAAAACCTATAATCATAGTGGTCCTTCAATATTTGATTCCCTATAATCATTAAAATGTAAAAAAATAAGACACCAGTTCTTGGATTCATGGGTCACGGAAAATTTATTCATAATAAAAAACATGTATGCACTACTACAGAGAGATTATCAGTTTGATAATCATTGTTGAGACTATAAATTCTCAATGTTGTTTTTTGTGTGTGATAACATTATATATTAATTATTTGGAAGTGGTATATCCCAATGAATTTTCTCATACAATATATGATCACTTAGAGTTCATATTAAATCTATTCAGACTAACTAATCTTCCAAGTATCACCATATTATTAATGAAAAAAGTCATTAATTATTACCTAGAAAAAATTTTGATATTCATGATAAATTATAATCTTATCTACTCTAAATCAATTATGAGTAATATGAAGAGTATTTTTTTTATAAATACATTGTGAATAGGAAATTTAGGTGTGATTTTCAACAAATAAGAGTATTGGATTGAGAATTTATCATTATTAAGGCATGTTATCATCATAAAATTGATATATATGAACACAATAAATTAATTTACAATTAATTTATTCACTAAATCGACATTTTTTATGGATAATCATAGTTTCACGTAACTATAAATTTATAATCATCAATTTCATAGATATATATCGTGATTTCAAAACCCACAAACAATTATAACTCAAATTTTAGTGATATGTTTCATGAATTATTAATGATATGATTTCATTAAATACTAAAATAAGTGGATAATCACTCCACTTGTGCTCAAATTATCCATTAGTGTTGAAGGAATTTTTATATACAGTGGTGAATATAAAAAATATACGGTCTGGGTTCTCACATAAAATGAAATAGTGGTAGCTTATGCCTCATACAGATAAAATATCCACATGAATCACTAGATGATACATGCTATATAATTGTTTATAATTTTCTTCACATTGAGTATTTGGAGGTATTATATATATATGTGTGTGTGTGTAAAATTGTGAAATATATATTAATCATTAAAGCATCAATTATATGATCACACCAAATGGACTAGATATGCACCAATGGAGGTGGTCATAATTGTTCAAGGATTATTGGCTATTAATCCATTAGCATCATGAGAAGGTAAATAATGTGTAAAATGCTATGATTATATAGCATATCACATTATTATCGATGATGAGAATATAATTGGATTATATCATGTTGGAAATTATAATTATTTTCATTATAATAATAAATATAATTCAAATAAATTGTGGTCATATAAATTCTCAAACATTGGTTTTTGAGAGCCTGAAGGTGCCCAGAATTTTAATGAAGAGGATCATCTTACAGTTGAGAATATTTTTGTGTTAAAAAATTATAAGGATGTTATTTGAGGTTTCGAACCAGTATATATGTCCCATTAAAAATACAATATAAGAATGAATAAATAGATATTTCTCATTACAAATCAATATCTATTTATATTGGAATCATTAATATATATTGTCCAAAAAAACATTTCATGAGATAACATGAATATAGGGATTGAAAAAATTTTATTTCAATTCATGGTATGCCAAAATTTCATGGCATAATGTTATAAGTAGAAGGGTATGAGGAAACTATTTCCCGTACCAGTATGAAAAATGAAAAAACATTACCTTATATATCAACTAAATAATCCCCAAGAGATATGAACACCATTTTTTCTTTTGGTTGGTAGTTTATCACCTAAAAAATAAAATTCAATTCATTACTAACAATGAATATTTCTCCCATGACTATTTCACTAAAATATTCCTTATAAAATTGGTAAGACTACATGGAGTACCACTCTTTATTTTATCTACTCTAGATATGAGCATCATATTGAGGTTTTACAGAACCCTTCAATAAGAATTGGATATATAGTGGTGTTCTATACCATATAATAACAATTAAAAGGATTGTTAGTCTAAGATAACCATTAAAAATAAAGATGGTATATAGATATCCCTATCAATATGATTCCATGTATTTGTGGATAATTCCCATTCCATTTTCTAATTCTAATATAACAATAGATTCAATTCTAATATTCAGTTGGATGTTTTTCTAGATATTTATGTGAATATGTTTAAATATCTAACATATTGGTATTAACATAGAAATAAGAATCTAACGATACCTTATTTAATCCCTAATATTTCATCAAAGGATAAAACTATTCAATATCATATGAAAATTATTTGAATGTTGATAAATATATAAACATACAATCATTAAACATACATTGAATTTCATTTGAGATATATATTTTTCTATCATATATCACTATTCATGAAATTGATTTGGTTCGGGATAAGGGTAATATTATTTCTAAATTTAATTTCCTAATTGATATTGTTCATCACATTGGACTTGACACATATCGATTATCTTTCTCGTAAAACCCATCTCTAGCACATGGGTTTTCTATGTATCTTTATTAATTATGTATGTATCGGAACCCTTACATGTTTTTAATCCAAAGGTGGTACCTTTGGAGGGTCTTCTAACTTATGAGGAGAAGCCAGTGATGATGTTAGATCATTAAAATAATGTTATATGAAACATGAATAGTCACTCATTCAGTGTAAAATGGTGAAATTTTATGTCTGAATATGAAATATAGGAATTATAAGAAGTAATGAAACCAAAGGACCTACTTATAATTTACTTTATTAAATGAAATTTTTAAAGAGGAACTATTGAATCGGTACATAATATAGTGAAAAAAGATTTTATCAAAGATATTTCCATTATAATTAATAAATTCAAATTGTATAATATAATTATAAAATATAAATGTATTATATTTCATTATTTATTTTAGATGACGATAAAATGTATCCATAATTTGTATGTTGGTCTTAAAATAGAATATTGTTTCATAACCATTGTTAATAAAGATATTGTACAATATCCATTGTGGTTAATATATATTAATGATTATAATAAAATATAATTGACAAGGAAAGAGTAAGTGATGTACTTAACCTCTAGGATCATTCATTTGAATTTCATTTGATTGAGAATCTAATGGAGATGGAAAAAAAGAATTTTTCTCAGAACCATTCCAATGAATAATTTCAATAATTGAAATTTGAAAAAAAAATATTTATTTATTTATTTTATTTTTATAATAATCATCACCGCCAAATATTCATTAAAGCACCATAGTAATGTACTACTAATGTACACCATACCCCAATGAATATAGTAGTGTACTTTGTGGTACTATATTATGATATTAGTAATATGATTTTTTTTAATAATATAGTGATGATTGTATTATAAATTTTAAGTATTATTATATATATATACTATATATTATGATTATATTTATATTATAAAATGAAGAAAAAAATTAGGAATTTTTGGAAATATAATATTTCAATTGAAACATTAATTTTGATATATCCATTGTTTGTTGAAATAGATGTCATTTTCATAAAGTAGTACATTAAAAAAAATTAATAAAAAATAATTAGGAATATATGGTTTCAACAGAAACACCATTTTATATAAATCCATGAATTTTTTATTAATTATGAATTTTAAAGTAATATTCCAACTAAATAATTGAATTATAAATATAAATTATGATATATTTAAATTAATTCCCCATTTATTTTTAAAAGTGGTAGTGGTTTTGTGTTTCTTAAAGATTAAATATTCATTAAAACATATGTATATTTTTAAATGTGGAAATTTATATTATTAGTAAATCATTTTTTAAAAATTAATATAATATATGAAATCAAAACTACAACATTAACCAAATGATTAATTATTCAAAATTTTCTAATCCCGACACATTTTTTGGAAAAATTAAACATGTTAAAAATATATAGTTTACTTTATGACATGGACGTATATAAAAAGTGGTGTAGTAAAAAATATAAAGGAATCCATGAACAAAAATATGTTTCCCTTTCAAAATAATATTTTTTTAATCTATTTCATTTATTTTTAAAAAATATATAATGAATCCTCCAAAAAAGTAATATTTTATGGTTTTAAAAACAATTATTTATGAACACAACACACATAAATTTCATAAATTTTATTGTTTTAATGATTTTTTTCTCAATATAATAACTTATTAGAATCAAATATTCTTGGGAAAATCTCAAGGTTTTTTTTGTGGATTTGAATATTTTATTACATACAGTCCATAACCTATGTTTAGATATTAAAAATTAATTTCCCCCTCTCATTCTAAAAATCCCCACCAAACCACTCATTACCCTTCACTATAAACCCATTTATTAAAAACAATAATTTATCTACCACTTTAATACCCTATAATGGTGGTCAACTTCTCATAAGAAGCTCTTCTATTGATCATAGTAGAAACAACTAAAGTAAGTGAATCTTCTCATCTTCATCTTAATTCAAATACATTGATTGGATTAAGAAATTTGATTTAAAATTGATCCTATTGAAATATATTTTACACATTACAAAAATAGTTTGGTGTAGAACACCTTTATCCAAAAGTAAGAAAAAGACAAAAAAATCCCCTTTTGACCTGGGTAAGGTAAAACACATAACAAACCTATAGGCCTAGAGGGATCAAACACAACACAAACCAAAATATAGACCCAATTATAGTGGTTGGAAAGGAAATATTCAATGGACCAAGATCATTGTGGGACAAAAAATATTACATAACAAAATCCCAAAGAAATCAAAAACACAGATCCCATTAGAACACCCTCCTTCTACACTTGTGATCGCACATGGTGAGATGGTGCGATATCTCCCTTCCCTCGCAACCCTATCGTTGTATCCCAAATGGTAGTACAGACACCAATAAATCATCCACTGTCACCTTCTGAAGGACATAACCATCATAAAGCTGCCTGAGTGAGCCATCACTACCCGATGAGGGATATCCGTGAATCCATGCTATTTTCATCGAAAAATGAGCATCATATATGACTAACACTATGATGATGCGTATCAAACCGCTATCATCCACAATTCCCTCCACTAAGAATTTCCAACATAACTTGAGGAACTAAGTCACCCCACTATATGCTGAATGTGACCAAATCTGCTGCATGGCCAATATTTGGATTAGATAAGACATGCCTACTCATCGTCTTCTAGCTCATTAACTACATCCATGAACCTTAGTAACATTTTTTCTATTTCCAAAAACATTTCACTATTTTTCCATGAGAATATATTTTGTTGGGAATAACCATCCCCATTTCCACTCAAGGATGTTAATCTTGTAGAAACTGTCCATTATTGATTAGGAACATACATGTATAAACCTCGCACTTCCTAATCATTAGATTTAATGTATTGTAATATGTTCATATACTGTTTGATTTTCATGGAAAAAAATTCAACTATAGGATAAAAATGTCACATGTTTCCTTAGAAAAATATATCCCTCAAATACATTGTGTATTATTTGTATCTCATTAGATACCAGTTATAGTGAATGGATTTTTTACCTATGCACACATTTTTAAGATTTCTCAATGGTTATCCATTACTAAGTATGATGATATAATATTTTATATATTTTAAGCATTCCTCTAATGTATTGATTCTATCATCATATGTCATTATTCGATAAGGATGATTATGATTCTCCCATTTTTATAACACTATGAGATTCAATTAAATCACAAATATTACTTTACAAAATTATATGCTTTGATTATTACCTTATTAGGCTTTATTACTCACCCCATTCTTTTTTAAATCTTTATATTATCCTTTGTATTATTATATGATAAATGGAATTTAAGGTAGTTTTATATATCTATTAAATTAATGTCATTGTATGCTTGTTTCAATTTACTTTGATATGTGTTTAATTAGAAAATGAAATTATACCTCTCATTCATACATGTTTCGATAATGTGTATCACCTTTTAGTAAATCCTGAAATAATGTATGAAATCGATATGGGTTTTCATTGTAATGGAATCTCTGAATATCTCAAGATGTTGGTAGTGGTGTGATTTCTAATTTTCTGATTTCATCAACTCATTGGTGAATAGTTTGTGGTTGTTATTTTTAACAAGATCCTAAGGTATGACTTACTCTAGAGTGACCTGAATTGGTTGTTTTTACAGTTTTTGTAACTCTCATAAGTCTATTAATTCATTTTATTCATAGAATATGATAATATAATAATGTGTATGATGCCTTAGAAGACATGAGTTGACATTCCGTATGAGTTTGGTGAGGGTTGGGGGGTGATAGTGTAGTAACAATGATACACCCGTATATGATACTTATTTGTGATATAGTTTTTTTAATATAATGGTGGTATAATCTTCATTAGTGCAATAGGTCGAGCAATCCTGAAATGAGGATTCTGAGGTGGTGGTCTTGTGTAACCGAGTTCGTTATGGTGATAATATATAGGGATTTATTGAGTATGATCAACATATGATGTTATTTTATGGTAAACACTTAATTCCTTTGGAGGTGTTTTATTTCATTGTCCATAAATTCTATAGTTAAAGTATGGAATTATATCCTAGGGTTTGAGAGATGTATTATTCCATATGAGTTAATTTTTTTCTTGAATTAATTATTTTCTTGAAGATTTTGACTCTGAGTGTTTTTTTCCAATCTAATAATACTGAGCACCATGTTCTTGGTGTGATGCTTCATGAACATGATACTCCCTAGTAGATGAGGTAGAGAATTTCAATGGATATATTCACTATAATTTCTCATTATAAGGGATTATATAATGATATAAGTGTCATTTTTGAAACCTTTTTGATGTCCTCTCACTTCTGATTTATTATGTTGTCAAGATAAATATGGATTTTTCAAGGCTATATTTTATAGAGATAGTTAGGTTTAATTGGTTTCAAAAGAAGATCATTTTTTTATGTTTCATCTTTTACCTACATTGTTTGGATAGGTTAATAGTATGATTTTGGATCTTAGTTATGCTTTAGCTCAACATTTCATCCAAATAAGGATAGTATGACAAATAAAACCATCCTAACTCTATGCTATATTATATACATGTTCAGACTATATTTAGAATGTTTTTTCAAATGGAACCAACACTTTTTCTAGTTATCATAAAATAAAATGTACCATTATTCTATTAATATGACT
This sequence comes from Viscum album, assembly GCA_963277665.1. NCBI lineage: Eukaryota > Viridiplantae > Streptophyta > Magnoliopsida > Santalales > Viscaceae > Viscum > Viscum album. The sequence continues at coordinate 1,329,961,255 of OY728165.1, read as the reverse complement.
CTATTTGAAGAATTGTAAAAAATACCATAACGGTAACCACTTTGTCATAATTACATTGGTGAGTCTATGATTCTTAGACATGAACCGGTGTAGACTACAAAAAAGGAAATTCAGAACTATTATAAAATTATAATGGGATAGTATTATCATAATTATTATGTATACCATTTGAGGTGTTATATTGAGCTTGTTTTTTAGAGATAAAGTGTTCATGAAGGTGGTTAATCATTATGGGCAGTAGAGGTTTGGTTATGAGAGTATGATCACTCCCTGATTTTTTAAACCATTAAAGGAATTGGAGTAATTATATTTATTTTATATTAGTCATAACTACCCCGAAATATGATCCCGATTCATGAAATATTCTATGTGTTGTAGATTCACTAGTAACTTCATGATATTGTATATGTCATTTACTTTGGTGAACATGGTTTTGATGATAATATGACTATTGAGGAGTGGCCTCTTGAGGTTTAAGATAATTGGGAGAATGATTTTTAAGGGTGTATTATTCCATTTTTTAGATTCATAAGGTAGAAGGTGTCAGGGTAGATATCATAGTAGAGTGTGAGTCGTATATTCACACAAAAAATCATGAGTTTTTAATATTTTATTTCAATTCTATTTATACTATCAATTTTATCATAATTGGTCTATCTGGTTTTTTAGGTTATTGTTTCTTTTTTTATAGTTTCTTTATACGATGTGTTGGCGGGGTTCTGTTTTATTGATATCTCTAAGAAGTTTCTCATGTGGGGGTTCTTTATTTCTCATTATTTTTTGGGGTTTAATAAAAAATTATGGTGTAAATTTCTCTATAGGTAATTAATGTAAGGAACCATTTATTCTTAATAACATTATTTCAATATTTAGAACGATACCTATATGAATAGTGAATGGTAATTGTTTTTTGTGCTCAAATATATTCTAGTAGTGGCATCTCACTAGAATATTTTTTAAGTTATATCATGGTGTATCATGGAGATGGGATCCTTTTTAGTTTACATATAGCCTTCTGTATTGTTTGGTTTTAGAGATGATATTACAAAATATAAATTTTTATTAAGATTTTTTTTCACTACCTTTAAGGAAGTAGATATGTCATTGAGGTGTGATGCAATGTTAGAATTAAGGTGTAGTTTTCCTTGTTATTGTATTCTAATGGAAAACTATGGAATGTGTGTAGGATATATTTTGGAGTCCTTGATTGTGTATCTTCTAGATTTGGGTGGCTATAGCGTAATAAATATGTTTAATCATGGAATTATCTTATTATTATAGGATATTATGGAGTTATGAAGTTCATTTCACTATGGAATTTAGAGGGATTTTAAATTGGTGACCTTTACAGTGTTTCCTTCTTTGTTTCGTTTTAGTCAAGAAATAAAATGAAAATTGTGTTAGGGATTAAGGTAATGTTTTATTATTTGGTTATTTTTTATCTTATATAAACCTGAGGCTTCTATTAAATTTGTTTATTTTTAACCTTTCTCATTAGAAAAAAAAGATAACTTAGTGCTTCTTTCAGATGTGTTATCCCCATTTTCCATGATTTTTCTACTAACTACTAGAAGTCTATTATGGGTTATTCAAGTTAAGATAAATATTTTCCAATTGATTATTTCACTATAGTTCTCTATCCTCATGGTATGGATAAGCATTCCACTAATCTATATAATATTATTATATTTATGATTTATAAGGAATATTTTTTGGATGATTTTTTTAGGATTATTCAATACCCATGGGATATATGACCAAATGATGGTTTCATTATCCAGTTCCTCGTCGATGAATGTTGATCACTAGTGTTTAGGTTAGTGATTATGTACTTCACCTTTTGTTTTCATTTTCAATGTGATAGTATGATTATTTATCTTCATTGGTCGATATTATTATTATACCAAAATTTGTTAATAAAATAATATAATAATGAATTTGAAGGGTTGTTGTGAACACATATATTAATGCTTCGTTTTTATTCAACTTTATTTCTAGAGAGTGTGTTATATAGTTAAAGTGATTTTGGATTTTTAGAATGATTGATGTGGTTTAAATTTGATAAACACTATAAATAAGGTATGATTATGTGGTCAACTAAAGATACATGATAAATTTATTATTTTTATTCAATTTTTTTAGTATAAAATATTTACTTAAATGAAATTTATTATTAAATTAATTGTTTTTTATAACTTCTGATGATATGATTCCTATTTTTGAAACTAATGCATACTGAATCATCAAATTCATGATGGAAAATTATATCGTCATTTCATATATATATATATATTAGTAGATTTAAATATGTAATTTAATTGATATTATTTCCAATTATTGATGTCATGAACATTCTATTTTATTTTTCCTATAGTACAACAAATATTTTGAAAAGTAAGAAATATATAATTTTGACATGGTAATAATAATACATGATTCAATTCTTTTCAGTATGGTGTTATACTAGAATTTTGATGCTGGAATGAATCTAGTGTGAAACTGGATAATTGTGGATTGTGATGGAAAAAATCTATAGATTCTATAAAATGAAATATTTAATTCAGTAGGGACATCTACTCCATAATATGGGATAAAGTTAGACATTTTTCGGAATCAATGTTGCCTCATTAAAAGAAGGACTACCAAAAACAACTTCATTTACACCTAAATAATATAGTGTTGAGTAAAATTTTTGATGGGATGAATGAATCACGATGTACAATATATATTTACATCATGAACCCAAGTTCATCAAAGAATTGAATGTGTGAAATACAGTGTATCTAGGGGAGGACAAATATAATTGATAATTTCGGCATGATATTCCTGGATGAGACCATAGAGTATATTACTAGACATAATTGTGGAACTATGGTTCCCCACTATTGGTTCATTTTATTGAAAATATATATCTTCATATTAGTATTTCACACTTCCTCATCATGATTATAACAATAGAGTAGTTATATAGTGTTAGGTAATGTGATTGTAGGGGGAGTGTTTTGTAGGTATTACCTATATTTTTCTATTCATGTTTGTGTTATTAAAAATGTATTTACAAATTCATAATCTCATTCTTATTTAATTACATGATAATTTCTTTTTAATTTTACGAGTACATGTTTACAATATCAAATTACATCCCTATTCAATGTATAATCATTATATCATAGAGAAAAATTATGTTTTAATTGTTTTTTGGTTCTCCTAAATATGTGGTAAAAACAAGTAGTTGACCATTAAAATGATAAGATTACAAGATTAGTAAAAGGAACCCAAAAAATAGATCAATAAATACCAAATTCTAAAAACATGGATGGATGAAAATTTAATATATCAAATTCCTAAACATAAAAACCTAAAAACCATGGAAGTTAGCATGTATCTCATATTGAAATAAAAACCCAATCTTCTATTTTCTCATTCTCAACCTTTCCAAAACATTAATCAATACAATGACTCGTAAATTAATAAAACTAATCTAGAGCATACTAAATGAAATTGTGGGTTTGACAATCAGATATACTAATTAGTAAATTTGTGCCCTTAGTTTTTTATGGAATATTTCAATTCTTACCCCCATAGGAATTTAAAAACTCACTTTGGGAAGGTAGTAATGAATATTATTTCTAAATACAACACGTTTTGGATGAGTGAACCCATATTTATTTAAATTCTTGGGCATCGTGATTTTATTTCATTAGTTCTGATTTTAATTTTAATTACCAATAATTATTTTTTAGAGTAATGTATCGATGATGGAAGAGACTCGATGTATATTTTTTTATACAAGAATGATTGGGATACTTGGAAAATATTGTTATAGTCTCCCTGAGTTCTATTGTTGGATTAATGTATGTCATGTTAGGATGAAATATTTTAGGTGAAATGGTATAAGGGATGCCTTTAGGGTTGTTAAAATTGATTGAGATATGGGATTTACATTTTCTTCATTATTTGTGATTACCATCTATGGAATGCTTCCATATAGTTGTCCTCATGATTTATAATGACCATTTGTAGTTGGTTTATGCACTATAAGTGAACTTGATTTTGGATTCTTAGGAAGTGTTAATGATTACCGATATTATGGAATGGTAAATGAATAAATATATGGAAAAAAGGGATGGGAGTTTGTTATAGTAATTATGATGTAAGTTGTATAATGGTATCCATAGGAATCAACATAATGAATTATTGGAGGAGATTTATATGGAAATAAAAAAACTGAAATGTATATTATCAAATCATAAAAAATTATAATTGAATTTTGTATTTATGGAGTAATTTTTTATTTAGTTTAATTAATTTATAGTAATCAATAACTTAACAATTGAAATTATTAATGATAATGTAGGATTCTGATACTTGTGTTCTTATATGAAAAATGAGATAAAAAATTTCATAATGGGAATTGAGTTCCATGTGGCACAAATTAAATAGAGTCAACAATCATATAGTTGCCCTTAATGTAGTTATGTTCTAAAACAATCCAATATATTTATAATTTCATCATCTCTACCACCCAAGTTATGTGGGTGGTCTATAACTCAATGTATTTGGTATGGGTGTTTTATTTCAAATAGATTTTTGTGAAGGATATGGTAGATGATATATCTCTCATGTCTTATTACCCTTTGAGATAGTATAATTTCCTGTAATATCCAAGCTAAAAAGAATTATGTTCTAGGGTATGAAAAAATGTAGAATATTATTGCTCAAACATTTAATATTCATCTATGTAGGGGAAATACAGACCTATGATTTTTTAAAATACTATTATTCTATTTTAAGTTACAAAAATCTCCCATATTTTTATATTTATTTTATGAAATGTCATGCGGTGTAACGAATTTAAAATTGTTTTTGTGGATTTCATACATAATATATGGTTATGGATGAGGTGATGATGATGTGGTAGTGATGAGATACATGGGATATGGGATGAGATGAGTTATGTATACCTGAGTCTTAGGATAAAATATATAATTTATTAGAGAACATGACATTTAAAGTTTTCTTGTGATATTTTCAAATGATACAACAAAAGGTTTTATGATACATTTGTCATTAAATAAATAACATTCATATATTAATTTACAGGTGAAACCTAGTTTAAAGGAACTATGAAAACATATTGATGTAATATTATGTTTAAATTATAGATTATATTAATTTATCATGCTAATATTAGTATAGTTTTAAATTTTATTATTTTCATAAAATATTTATATTTTCATGAATTGTGAGAAAAAGTTTATTTTTTCCTAAAATGGTCATTTATTTTAATTGAAATCATACATTAACTAATTATATATAATAAAAAACACAATTAATACTTGTTTAGTTATAAATAATTTAATTAATAAAATATAAATCAAAATTATACATGATTTTGTAATAAATTTATTTTTTGGTCATAAAACAGATACTATTGACACACTATTTTTATTGTATTTTTTATTTATAATTAATGAGTTAATTACACTTAAATGATTTGAGATTGATTAAATTATATATATATTTCAAATAAATATTTTTAGATTTGGATAATAGTTCCCTTTAATTTTATTCACTATGAATAGTATCCTTGCCAGGTATTTGTCACATCGGTTTGGGTAAAATGTGTGAAACATGGTTAAATAAGGGGATAAGGCTTTAAAAAATTATTATAACATTAATTTATCCAATTAGATGAATTTATATTGGCCGTAATGATCCATTTATCAAATATTGGGCCACATTGTTCCATATTTCATTGATATTTACAAATATAAAACGTAAAGAAAATAATAAAAACAAAATATCACACGATGGATTTTAATATCTAAAATATTTCTACACCAGTATAATGGTGGTTATGTTTAGTTATAAATGTTTATATTAAATATGATTTTTTTATCCCATAAATTTAATTATAATTTTTATTTATTTAAATTTTACTCTATTTTTTCATATCCCCCTAGTATTTATTGAATTATTAAAAAAATAAAACAAATGAGATTATAAATACTAAAAGTATTTCAAATAGGATGAATTATTAAGATAATAAAATTTTATACAGCACTATATATCGTTTGAATTGTTTTATAAGATTGTATTAAAATTAATTACTTTAATTTTTGTCAATAATATCAAAATAAATAAATCACATCAAAAAGAAAGTTAAGGATATTTTACAAAAATAATAAATTATTTTTTTTATGAAAATCATAGAAATATTGGCATAAGAAAATGGGGATAATAAGGTGTTTAATATGAAATCCATAGTCCATTTATTTTCAAATTTTTACCTTATACATACTGTTATAACACTTTCATATTGAAATAATTATTATTATGGTTAAGGTTAACAAAATTTAAGGAATGTTATAATAAATATTTTATAGTTTTAAATGATAACTCAGACATTTTAAATTTTATTGTATTTTTTTATTTGAAAAAATCATCCTTATATCTTATTCCATAAATTTATTGATCCAATATACAAGATTTAGACATGTATTATACTATAATATTTCTTGAATGTCAAGAAGTTCATCGCCACTCAATTATAAAAGGAAACCCATTTTCTCTTTTATTTATACAATGTTGATCCATCTAGACTGAATAAAACATCACCGACTAACATTCCACTTAAATATCAATGATTTATATATAATTTTCATCTTTAATGACTATTATTGGGGTCCTTATAAAACAATCTAATGGAATCATTCAATTGAATAGGTAGTTGTCTTTACAGACCCATTTAAGTTTATTTGTTCTTATAATTCCTCTGTGTATTTTTTATACATCATAAAATAGTATGGGAAATAACATAAAAGTGTTTATATATTATTATCATTGTATTAAGACCAATTTTGAACAATTTTTCATCCATGAAATTTGAAAGAATCACACATGCGTATACATGGATTACAGTCTCCATATAATGGAGTAATTCATTCTTCATCACCAATTTGTTTAAAATATTATATATATTTATCTACTATGTATATATTATATTTAACAAATAAGTATGGGTTTCTTAATATAATATATAATTTAACATCTTACCTTCTAATTTTTTGGAAAATGATAACACCGCTCATGCATACCTATGGACTACCACAAACACATAACATTGAGATCTGTTTTTTATTCCTAAATTACATTGATGATAATAAATATATAATTAATTAACATAAATATTTAATATAAAAATTACTCTGTAATGTTGATTTATGATTTACCAATCATTCATTCCATTTGAATAAAAATGAAAACAATATTCCAACAAACATATGTCCCACCATCTTCAATAATGGAGTGCTTCATTTTTCTATCTCTACCACTAATGGATCACTAAAAATTTATATTAAATGAAAATATAAGATTTTTAAATTTTTACTAAAATTATTGTATTATGGAACCATAAAAATTTAACAAGTAATAGATGTACCAAACCCAAATGATTTGGAAAAAAGAATTCGATAACACCTGAAACAATTATTACCAAAAAGGATGATAAAAATTGTTTATAAGATGTTATAAATTTAACATAATTATTATTATATATATTTATATAATTCTATTATGATTTTATAATAAATATATATTTTATATAAAGGATTTCTACTTCACTTACATGTCACATAAAGCATTAGGTATTAGTGTTTATCTCAATTTCCACCCTTTTGATACATATTGAAAATTTTGAACCTATTTGTAATTATTTTTTGTATATAAATAAATTATAATGATTTTTAACATTAATATAGTTTTATTTAGGATTATTATGTTTTTATTAAACTTTATTTTTTCAAGGGATGATAAATTCAACTCTACCAATGAGGTAAGAATTTATTTTACTAGTTAATTTAATCAGTATTTAATATTTTTTTGATAAAGGGATACTATAATATATCCATCATAAAATCCATATTATTTATTATAGATAATTATTTTATTAATTTTAAATGGATTATTCAAAATTTATCCCATTTTGGAATTTGAACTAATAAAATTAATTATGAAAATGAAATCTAATATTATTTTCTTTTGAATGGTTCAAATTTTTTTCCATATACATATATATTCAAAATTTTAATAGAAATAACTATTTTTATTTTTAAAAATTATTTTATTAAGAATATTATATGTTTCCATTTATTTTTTAAAATTTATTCAAAAAATCATCATAATGTTTTCTAAAAGGACCAATTTCGACATTCTTTACAAAAGTTAATATTACTGTTTCTTTTTAATGTATGTAGTTTTAATAGATTTTCCCATACCTAAAATGGTTTTATTTCTTTTATCATCATCAAAAAAATAAAATTATTTTAAAATTAAAACCCTTTACCCCAAAATATATTTCCATCGATTTAATTTACTTTATTTATATAAAAAAATTATTTTATTTTAAATACTATATATTTTTTTGAATTGATAATATTATTTATTATGTATTTATTTTTTAATCCATTGAACTTTTCTATAAATATTCACCTTTTATTTGTTTATTTAATTGAACATTTTATTTCTCTTAAATATCCATGTAATATGTATCATGGATATTCAAATTTACTAAAACATACACCATATATATATATATATTGTTTTTATGTATTTTTTTATTGTCATGGAAAATCATATTTTTTCTAAAATCATTAAAAAATTATGATATTATTAAAAAATATAAATTGTTCATCAATTAAATTGATCTTTCAATATACGACGAATTCATTGGACATATACTAATTTGTGGGCCTCAATTATATATTGTCAATGATGCACCGATAAGACTTTAAAGAAAAATAAATTATCTAATGAAATTAAAATGTATTTTTATATAACTAACCATTGAATAGTCTATATTATAATACAATGTTTTTTTCATATATTCATGATGTATGAGACCATGAAATAAAATTTTAATCATTTAATTTATTGAGTAATAAGTTATTATTATCTATGATAATTCGGAACTAACAGTATACATTGATCCATTTCTAGATTAAATTATTTATTAACATAGATGTATTTTCATTTATTTTTATTTACATATTTATTATGAATAATTTACTCAATATAACTTCTATTATAAATCACACTAAAATAGAATCTTAGCTCGCATATTGATTTTTTCAACTCCGTAGAATATGTTGAGGTATACTATGAAAACTATCAAGCATAAAAGAGTATTTAGTATAATACCTATTTTATATTTCAAATATAATATAGTAATATATCAATTATTGCGGTCATAAAGACTGATAAATTGGTTATTAATTTGGAATTAGATCATTTATATATTATTAAAAACTAGTAAACCAAAATCTACTCTAGGACACAATAGTTTGGGATTCTATTGTTTTTATCAAAGGTTGTTTTGTAGAATCCATGGGAACTAGATTTTAAATTAACATAGTTAACGTGAGAACTATTATAATACCTTAAGAGTATTTGAAAACATTTACTTTTATTTTCATTTTTTATTTTATGACTTAAAAGTCAATATTATTACGAGCTAAAATTTTGTGTTACACTATTCATTGGAGGCACCCCATGGATGAAATTGAATAAACACTAATAGATAAGGTTGTGATTTCCAGAAAAAGAAATAAAATATAGTTGTTAATCAAAAGAACTCTGTGAAGGACATATTTGAGAATTATACTCAGGTTATAATGAATAAAATTAAATGAATAGAGAAAAGAATTGTGTTATAATTTGATTCTCTTATGTTTGATCTCTTCATGTGACCAAATTATCAATATTTAAATGGAACTACTAATTTAATTGTAGTTGAGGAATATATTAATACCCTTAAACAAATATTATTGGTTTATCAATATGATGATATTGTATATATTATTTGTAAGGTTTATTATTTGAAATGATGTTTTCTAATATTATTTTTATCGATAAATAACACTATATAGGATATTGAAATAAAAATCATAGATGGATAACTTAAAAAAAATTCAGAAAAATTCCACTGTGAAAATTGGGAAGGTATAGTGATGGTGTTTCTAAATTTATACAAAATAGATTAAAAAATTATGGCAGAGCATGAGGCTAAACCTATAAGAGTTACAATTCCTTCTTCTAATCAAATAAATAATATTGAACTAGTGATAAAAATTATCTTTTAATGGATAATGCTGAATCTATGAAAGGAACATGTTTCCAAAACAGTTTTACCACATGATGATATAGTATCATGTTATACTAAGATAGAGATTGAATTTTCTCTATCTAGAGTTTTTATAGTGAATCAATAGAATAAGATGGTTATTAATAGCATAGAAAAAGGAACACATAAAAGAAGAAAAAAATGAATGACAAAATTTCATTTCTATCAAAATCAATGAAAGAAACATAAAAGGAAAATTCTTTAAGGGAAATGGAGTTTGTTACAATTGTGGAGATATAGGTCATCCAACTAATGAGTATAAGTAAATTAAAGAAACTAATACTATAATGTGATTTAATATTAAAGGAATGGAGAATTATACAGTCCATTCCCACAGGAATCAAATGATCTTACAAAAGAAAAATCTATTGGGTAAAGTGTAGTTGTATGTAATTGATGTAGTTTGAAGTGTATGTTCAACGAGAAGTTGTTAAAATTAGACTTATCATCCTCAATAGAAGTGTAAATGATTTATATTATTCTAGTTATACCAATTACTTTATTTATAATTATTTTCAGAGGGGGTTAAAACCACTATCTAAAAAATTTGATATTGAGTTGGATGAGAGAACTCCCACTATTAGGATGATCATATCTCATGTAATTATCTCCCCTATATTGGAGGTTTCTGTGAATATGATTACATTAAATGATGTTATAATTCATTAAGATGAGTATACTGTAAATTTAAAAATTGATTATATATCTTTGAATATAGAACATATCTTTTTTTGAGGAAGTATTGAAACAGTTGATACACTAAATAAAGATATGATTTTAATTTAGTCCAAGGATGAAGCTGAAATCCTATGTAAATTACATTCATCATAATGGTTTTATGAATTATTCTTGACATAAATTTATCTTATATGGTTTCAGAGATACTCAAAATTATACATATTCCCGTTTTATTGGAGTTAGTTTATTGATTTAAAAATTGTTTCACAAGTTTCCCCAAAATCATGATGTTGAATTTTAAATAGAACACACTCTTATCACAACAACCATTTAAAAGACTCCATATATAATGACTATGATTTAGTCAAAATAAAAAATACAAAACTTTTACATAATCCAGATAATGGATTTAGTCATCTAATTTGATCACTAGGGGTTATCTTTTTATTTTTTAAGAGGAAACAAGGTCCAATGTGTCATAGAATTAAATATTGAGAACCTAAAAAATCAATGTTAGGAACAAGTATCCTCTACCCTATAATAATGATTTTTTTATCAAATATTAATTTATAAATAATTTTACAAAGATTAATCATTGATCTGTATATTATCATAAAATGGTTTAGAAATAGTATAACCCCAAAATATTAATTAGTGTAAGTTATGGTCAGTATGAATTCATATTAATTCCATTTTGATTTACCAATAAACCTTTTAACATTATGCATTTAATTAAAATATCCTATAATTATTAATAAATGAGTTTTTGGTTATCTTTATGTAACATATTCGATATATTCAAATAGAAATTATTATCAAGAAGAATGTTGGGGGGCTTCCCGAAAGACTCTTGGAAAGAAAAGTTGTATGTTACTTTTATCATGTTTCAATATTGGCATTATAATTTTTAATTATTGGGGTAAAATAATTTTATATTGTGTTATATAGGTTGATCCATTAAAGATATATGTCATTGGGAAATAGCCAAGACAAACCAATGTAACTAAGAATCATAGTTTTTCTTAGTTTTATGTTTAGAACAGGCATATTTTGAATGATTTACCATGACTAAAAAAATTAGATATGTATTATAATTAGAAGGGGTTTTTTTATAGATAATAGATAAATTTGTGTGAAATTTTATATAATTGATTAGAAGGTTGTTTATAGTTATTATGCATAGACAACCCAATAGTGGAGATGTTTTTTTCTCTATGTGGATGCCTAAATGAATCGTTCAAGATGCATGCCCATATAGAATTATATAGTGATAAATTATACATATATAAAATAGAAAAATCATGAGTATAATTACCAAAATCCTGATTAAGAGCTATTGGATGAATTTTTTCAATGGGAATATTTATAGGCATTATAAATATAGGGTATGGTGTGATATATATACTTCTCATAAAATCATGATGTATATATTTACTAAAACAAATAATTTAATATTATTTGAAGATGATTTTTTTAGTTTATTAATGATTTTGGATGCTTAATTTTTTTCCTTCAATGAGAAACCAGCTGGGTGGTGCTCCATTTCGAGAAGGACATACTAGTTTATCAATTATGTGTATTGCAATTGGTCCAGTATTTATATATTTTAAAAAAAATGGATCTTGGAATATTTATGAATGTGGAATGATATTATAATTCTCATATTAATATTCAAACATATATCAATGATAAGGATAAACAGAATAATTTAATGATTTGTAATTATATAAAAATAGGAATAATATTCTTAATTATAAACATGAACATTCTAGAATGATAATGTCCGAGAACTAAGTATGTGTGCCCTAAATTTATCTGTTGAATAATGATATAATAGAATAAAATTATAATTTATAATTATCTATTATTATATTAATTAAATTGATTTATAGATATCATAAAGACTGTTTCAAATGGAATGACATCAAAATAGATATTGTTGAGTAAGTATGTTGAAACATTGTTTATCATCAAATTATGTTTTTAAAAAATAACTCTATTTGGATGTTATAACTATAACCCATTCTAGAAATGAAATGGGGAGAAAATAACATAGATTTCATCATTAGACTAGAATAAAAATATATAGGGAACAATTATATTTGAGTTTTATTCGATTTACTTATGAAATAAACACATTTTTTCACTATTGGAGAAGTTGACTCTCTTAAATAGCTTATTGGGTATTATATTAATTATGTTTCTAGATTTCATGGTGTACCACTCAAAATCAAATCTAGTAGGGATAATTTTATTACTTAAATTATTTGGAGACTACTTCATTATATTATCGATATTTATTTATGTTTTTGAACTTATAATCATCCTCAGATAGATGGAATGTTTTAGAGGACCATTCAAAGTCAAGATAACCTATTTAGACAATTGTTTATGGATTTTGAAGGTGGTGGAGACCAACAACATACTTTTTAGAGTATTCATAAAATAATTGATTTCACTCAAGATTTATTATATATCCGTATAATGTAGTAGATTAATTGAAGCCTAATAATTCTATTCTTTGGAATGTATTTGGAGAAGGATGCTATTGATACCAGTTTTAGTTCTGGAATTTTAATATAAGGTCATATCTATTAAAAAAAGGAATTTAGCTCAAATCTGAAAAAAATTAATGATTAAAATCATCGATGAGATATAATTTTTGATGTTTGTGATAATTTATTCCTAATAATATCTCATTGAATGACTGTTATGAAATTTAGAATGAAGGGAATTTTTTTCCCTTTATATACTTGTCCATAAAAAATCTGTGATCATATCAAGAAGGTAGATTTTTTTCTTAGTCATCCCTGTGAATACATCTCCTATTCATGATGGGGTAAATATATATCTCTTTAGGATGTATAAAAAAAGTGTTTTACAAGTACTAAATGCATAGTTTATACAATTAATAGATTATATGTGTTATAAAGAAGAACTGTGGGAGATTATAGATCATTAAGAGAATTCTCTATGAAGGAAGTCCACTCAAAGGATAAATGTTGTGTGGAGAAATTATAAAATTTTTGAGACTATATAGAAATAATAGGATTTGATGAGATTGAATAATTCTATATTTTTTTATTAGAGTGGAATAATGTTTATGGAAAAATACTAATATGGTATGTAAATTGTGAACAAAAATATTTTATGATACATTTTTCTTTAAATAGATTTCATTGATATCACGCTACATATAAAACTATGATTTTGAAATTAATTTGAATACTTATTGAAATTTTATTCTGTAACAATTATATTTTTTTGAATTTATCAAGTCAATATTATCTTTTGAATAAAGTTTAGATTTTATCTGAAATATATTATTTTTCAATGAATAAAAAAATATTTTTGTAAAAATATCATTTATTTTAAATTAAAATGTATAATAACTATTTAAATATAGTTTTTAAAAACATAATCTTTATATAGTTTGAGAAAAAATATTTAATTAAATTTTATTCAATATAATAACGTTTTTGGTATATGTTCATTATTGGACAAAAAATATTTTAAACAATGTTCTATTCTGTTTGAGTGTTTTTATTTTAAATTATTGTCTATGAATTCTATGAATTTATTTTTATAAAATGAATTCTATTTTTTCAATCTAGAGGACCAAATTTTGTCAATAGGTCATGTTATTTTTTGGAATTTTGAATATTAACATTGATGGATATGTTTCACCATAGTAATGGTGAAAATGCTAAAAGGAATTTAATAATATGGGATAAAAATTAAAAAAAATCATTAAAATTTTACTTTATTTCATTATATTAATGGATGTAGGACATATAAAAAATTTATTTAATATTTTTTCACATTTTTTTATTTTTCATTATTATTTTACATTTTATTACTTTAATAAAATAATAACAATAAAATGTCACACTCTTGACATAAATATATATATTATTTTTTCTATAGGTAAAATGAGAGTATAATTTTTTTAATGTCAAATTAAAAGAAGAATTGATTTTAATCATGGTAAAATTTATTTATTATTTTTGTGATTTCATATTTACCTAAAATTATTATGCAATGCTGCCAAGATATTTTTTAAATTAATTGGAAATAATAATAAATGGTTTAGATATATAAGATTTAAAATATGGATTAATTATTATGTTCCTAGAATTTTTTATACGAACATATCATATTAGGGTTCTTCTCAATTATTATATTTGAACAAAATCATTATTTTTGTGAAATTGTTTTCAATGTAAATGAAATTTTTCAAAAAATTATGGTATTGAAATTTTTTTAATATATTATATTATCTAATCATTTAAAACACATAAATATATTGAACATGGATAATGGGGATAATATATGGTTGAAAATGCTTCCCATGTCTGTTTATGAGATAATTTCAAACTTTTAAATAAAATTATATCATTTTTAAATTGAAATATTAATTATTATGGTTGAGTATAAAAAGGTTTAAAAAAATAGTTAAGATAAAAGACGAGGATTAAAATGATAGACAAGCCTATAAAATATTCTCTGAATTATAATGTTATACCCTCTTCTCTTGAAAATTAATTCCATTTCAAAACATTTTTATATGATATTGAAACATACTATGTTATAATATTTAATGAATTAGTAAAATTACCACTCCCCTTAATTAAAAAATGAAAAACCCTATCTCTTTTCATTACACCAATTTCTTTTATCTAGCTTGACTAACAGAAAGAAAATTATATTCAACAAATACATTTATTAGAATAATATTGTTATCTATTTATAAATACCATTCCAACAGTTCTATGGAAATAATATAACATAATAATACCGATGAAGTGGAAATCACCTTTACACACTTTTTGAGGATTATTTCTTATAATATTTATCTTCATCGACAATATTTCACTTGATTGAAAAAGAAATTATCATAATCGAAATTTATTTTAATGGTTCTCTCCAATTTATATTAATTATGAAAAAGTAAAAATTTTATTACAAAAAATATATTTATAATGGATTGATAATAATCATTTATCGCATATTTATTTTATTATCATGAAATGTATCTTGAAACATTCTCTTTGTTATGATCATTATTCATTGGAAATTACATATCTCTTAAATATGCATATTGTTTCTATCTTGGAAATGTTGATTTCCTTAATTGTATACCCTTTCTTTATATGGTGTTTTAATATTAAATTTTTTTTATTAGATATGGAAATATAAATATTTCATATACATTAATCAATTTATATTTCATTCATATGGAATATTGATAATGAAATATATTAATATTTCAATATATGAGGAATAAATTGGATTCTAAACGACAAATGGGGTCTAGTTATAGATATATCATCGATTCATCTGCATGTATGGTTAGAGAAAATATGTTTTCAAATTTATTTAATTGTTTATAATATATACCTACCCATAGATTAATCTACTTTCAAAAATTTCATTTATTTTGAAGATATCATGATATCTGATATCCTGAATACCTATATTAATAATTTAATTCCATGAAAATTAGATTATTATAATCCTTGATTTTAATATTTTGATATTATCCATTGATGTTTTTCGTCATCTAGTTATTAATAAAATGGAATTGTTTTCATTTTTTTTTCATTTGAATATTCCTTATTCGTTAATTAGTCATGCTCTCTTTAGTTGTGTGTAAATCATTCTGAGAATCTGAGATCATTTTTTCCCCAAAGATATGAATACGGATAGTATAATTAATATCTAGATGAAACCGTTTTTCTTATGTTAAATATTTAATATTTTAAATGAAATATGGGAATTACATATCTAGTTCAAAAGGAATGGTAAACAAATCATTTTCTTTGGATGTGATCCCTTGTATCTCATAGAAATTTGATAATGTAAACAGGAACTCTTGGTACTAAAGATGTGTTCTCTAATTTTTTTAATGCAAGATCATGGTATGTTATATTTATATTTATATATTGAAAATGATACTCTGAATCATATGTGTCACATGTTGATAGATCCTTTATGGGGATGGAATATAGTTCTCTCTTTTTAGGTAATTACTTCAATGTAATTTATAATTCATAGTTCACTAGTATTCTTATTTCAAATTTGTAGGTGTGATTTTTCAGGAAGATCCTGGTCAGTATAATTTTATTCTCATCCTATGTAGATAAGAAATGTTTACATATTATTTGGAGAAATATAGGGATAAAATTTGAATAATCTAGTTTAGATAAGTTTTCATGGAGATTTCAGAGTTCATAGTCGATACTCAAGATTTTTTTGATAAATTGTAGATTTTCTAGGTTTGTATAAAATTATATTTATGTTTTATAATTACATTGTTATATTTATTATGGTGTTATATATTTTATTTAATCATGGATCATTTCTTAAATTTTAAGTTTAGGGTAATACCTCACATTTTGATGGATTTGTACACTATGTTCTAGTATCCAATATTTTTCGCATTGTTGGTGGGCTTCAGGGGACGCCATTTAGTCATAATTTCTGATAAAGAAGAGGAAACTATATATATAGGGTCATAATAATATATTTTATCAATTTTATAAGAAAAAGAAATTTTTTTGAAGTGTATTTTTGGAATATGATACACACCACAAACAAACTTACATAATATTTCATTGGATGAACTATGCCACTTATTAATAATCTAGTAAGGCCAATATTAGATTTAATGTGGCCTATAAATTAGATTTAAATAACCCCAAGACTAAATAAATTTTATTTTAAATATATAAGTTCACCTACACATTGGAAATAATTTAATTTCAAAGGATAAATATGATTTATTATGTTACAAAAATTCTAGTTTCGTAGCTTTACATAGAATATACTATTTACGTTTTTTGAATAAATCATACATAAATTGACACAATAAACAAGATTTAAAAACATAATCCATGTAATCATATTCCAAATCAATTAAATGATAATTAAATCAATCAAAATCCAAAATTTTATCGATCTATATAATTAATTCATTATAATTTCAGTTGAATTATGAAATTAATTTCAAAAAATTCATGATAAAAAAGAATAAATAATGAAATATTTTGATATATCATTTCATCCACCCATAGTTATTACACTATTAGGAATTAATTATATATCTCCATAAAATCCCTATATAATCAATAATGAGATAATTTTAATTGTTTTTTTAGTTACACATCTTATAATATCATTTATCAAAAAATAACCTATTATTTTTTTTCTATTTCATTTAATCTTTTTGAACAACTTGAATTCATCCATTAGATAATCACATCCTACATCACACTAAAAATTTATATTCATCTTCACTGAAGATATAATAAATATATATTTATTTAGAAACATTAAAAATCATTTATCACCACAATATAATAAAATTTATAAATATAAAACATGTTTGAAAAACGAAGTATCCATGAAGATGTATTTTAAAGGATATTTTCTATAATTCTATTATATGGTAAAATTCATCAAAATAAATCCTTAAAAATAGTAATATTTATTATTTAATTCAATGCATTAATATTCATGTAACTTAATCAAATTTACCTCACCTAATTCCCATTACCAAATATTTATACTATCAAATTATATTTCATAGTATAATCCATGATTAGAAATAAATAATTTTATTACAAATAGTAGAGAGGTGATAGAAACCGAATTAGGGAGAAAGATGTTTTAAATAGTGAGTAAATCCCCTTATAAAATGTTGATACCATCTCAGCGTAAAGTAAAATGATTTGGAAAAACAACTAAGACACTCCACATGACTACCTTTGGAGGCTTGAATATTTGAAATCACATTTCCCACTCATTATGTGTTCAAAATATAAACATCCCATTTAAAAATACTTATATATGAATAAATAGTATAAAAATACTAGTAAATATCAGAGCTCCCTAAAAAGTAATTTTACTCCTGGTATGAGTTAGATTCAATATTAGTGATATTGTTATTACTAGATAATCGTAGAATGAAAATTTGTTACATAGCTTCGATTTTGTATTACATATAACTTCTCACCCCAAAGAATATTGAGAATCCCAAGAAGAATAAATCCTAAGAGACTCAAAAAATACCACCACATTTCATTATTCCACAGGGAAAAGGTGTGATCATTCTTCATCGTGAGGCCTTGTATTTTTTCCTACCAACACACTCATAAAATCATCCTCCTATATGGAAGACTATTGTGATGATATTAAAAAATGATTAAAACCCAACAAAGTAGGATTTTCATATTTACACAAAAGATGCATGGAATTAACTATGTAAAATAATTAATGACATTATTATTATTCTCATTCATTAATTTCATTACATATTTTCCAGTTTTTAAGAAGTATCATATAGAAAAAATATGTATCTAATGAAAACAAATTCAGTCTATTTTATTAATTTGATTCCTTCATGAGTAATAAAAATAGAATAATGAATAATTCAACTCCATATATTTACTTTTAAAAAGTAAAGATATCATTTATTATATTTTTTAGCATAAATTGATTTTATTATTTTAGAACAATATGTAATTTAACTCATGAAAATTTCTCTAAAAATTAAAAAAAGCCCACATTTCTTACAACACTAAACCATATACAATTTCCCAAGCAATGAAAAAGAAATTACCTCCCCCGCCCCCACACAAAAATATGAAATAGTTATATAAATATATATATATATATAATATATTGATTGGAAAATCACATTGTTACTTTTTCGAATAATATTTGGTAATTTGTAGTATTATTAAAGATACAAATTGATGAAATAAAAGTGTAAAACTGAATAAAATAGTTATGTTCACTAGACATGTCATTTCCTCTATAATATATATAAAAAATTATAAAATAAATAATTTATAGAAAATAAAAAGGCACAAGTTATCATTCTTTTTTTAGTTCTATGTATATCTAAAAATGATTGTAATAGGAAGAATATTTTAGAAGGTTTTATAATACTTATTAGAATTAAAAATAATAATTTTGGGTGACTTTCATTAATATAGATTCAAAAAATTGGCGAAGATCAATAAAATATTTAAAAATAATATTAAAGGGATATTTTTTATATCAATAATCAATTAGAAACCAATATCAAGAAATAATGTAAAATAAATCAAAATAAACTCTTGAGGGAAAAATGTAAAAGGATATTCATTTTTAAAAAAATTAAAAAATAGTAAAATAATTATAGACAACCCAAAAAAACATCTAAAACATTTTTACACTACCCATGCATTGATTTAATTACAATCCATGAATCAGAATAGTGAATAATTAGAGAAATCATAATAAATTATAGAATCAAAACATTCACTATTTTTTCATCTAGTGGACTTATTTATGATCCTATATATAACCTTATCTATTATATGAAAGAAATATAATAAATTCATGGAAAATTATTAAATTGAAAATTGAAAATTTTGATAAAAGGTGAATGTGATTACTTAAACCCTTATTTTGGTACTATGTTTCGACTTCAGTTAGAGTTTTTATTTCATATATAATCCATAATAATTTGGTGGGATATGTTCTATTGATATAAACCATCAAATTTCATTCCTTCTATTGGTGTACCTTTAAAATAGATATCAATGATCCCTTTATCAGTGTCATATATTTCTACCCATATATCAATTATGGGAAGCTTCAATGGTGGGGGTATAAGAGGGGTTATGTTCTCTATTACTTTTTATCCTCCTTTGTTTTTTCTATTAAACATACATGATCGCCTTCATTAGAAAAAAATACAATATCTCATAAGGGGATTTAATGAATAGTTATAATTGAATTTATATAATGCAAGAGGTATTTATATCTTAATATCACCTCAATATATAATCACCATGTAGAATTTTTTCTTATGTTCAATACACTATGTATTTCTTTCTATTCTCTCTATTTAAAAAAAATCATCTATTCTAGGAATTCATATATTTTACATTAATGATTCATCATTACATTCATCATCAAAAAAGATATAATGTAACTCTTGTAATTATTCTTCTTATTTAATGATCTTATGATTTTTTAGGAATTTTAACTCTTTAAATTGACTCAAGTATTATGCCAAAATATAATGAAATCCCACATGTGTATCCTTATAAAAATAATCATTAGTGTTCTCTAATTTTTTTTAAGGTTATGTTTTAACAGTACAGATTATTATTTTTCCTTCATAACCTCATTAGGTTTTTAATATAAATAACGTTTCAGTGAAATATAGTGACCCATACATTTCGTAGAAAAATATTTCCAATAATTAGATTAATATTCATTACCTAAAATTATAGTACATTACAGGACTATTAAGAATAATAATTTTTCATAATCATCGGTACATAATAAAATTTTTCCAAATGTTTTCACATTATCTCCCAATTAGTTATTCATTACCAGAACCCTTCTTAGAGACATCAGATATTAAATATTTTATCTAATCATATGGGAAAATGTTATTCAAGGATACATTTGATAATCTAAAAGAGTAAAACATTGAGGTATCAATTATTATCTATACATAACGAGATTATAATGATAAATAGAACATTAGTTTAAAATTTTAATAGAATACCAAATAATTTTTAGATCATAAACATGTATCATTGAATAAGTCATGGTTATTCATAAGACCCAAATCAAAACTTAATCAAATAACATCAGCCATAAAAACAGAACGTTTTCTTAAGAAAATGTCATAAAAGAGCGGAATAATGTGTGGGATAATCATAATCATAAAAATAATATTTGATGGACACCCACATAGTCATTCAAAGTTGGTTGGGCTTCAGTTAACAAACCATGTACCATCTATGGTCATGTAAAAACATTTATTTTTCTATGTTTTTGCCTTGTAATAACCAACCTTATACCCTATTCCAGGCATAGTATATCATCTCATGAAACCTTTCATCAAATAAAAAATAATATTAACTGACTTTATTATATCGAAGTATAATTTTTGGAGAACCAGTCTCATATGCCTATATCCATTCATATATATTCCATATGGTCAAAAAACAATCAACATAACATAACCTATGGAAAATAAAAAAAAATCATTGATATTTCATCATCATAACCATAACACTTGAATATAATGAATAAATATTTTATCATTCAATCATATCCCTTATAAATAATATTAACATCAAAATATGTTATCATAAATTATCTATTCGATTAGAAGATCCATAAAATATTTTTTTGATTATAATACCCAATTCATTTTTATATCACTTATTAAAATATAGAAATCTATCAAATATATATAAATAAATTGACATTTAAAATAAATATGAGAAATTTTAAAGGATGATTCAATGCATTCATTATTCTTGATGGTGAGAGATTTCATTCATATCTTATATATTATATGAATGATTTATTTAATTTTTTCATAAAAATTCAAAAGTACCTCATTCAAAAATTGACCAATAAATTGCTTTGAAATAATTTAATATTTAAAATATGGATTTGTTATGATTACATAAAATAGTAATTGGAGAGTATTGTAAATATTTTTTAAACAATTTTAGAAAACATGGAAATGAATGAAAATGTATTTTTGATTGCAGTGATAAATAATATTAGTATTCCTTTAAAAAAAATTGGCACTTTTGTATATAATGCTAGAAAAATTTAATGAAAACCTTTATTCTAAATAAAAAACCATAAGTTAATAAACTTAATGAGATTTCTTATGAAAGTATTATATGATTTTCTTCATTGTAAATTCAATAATAAACAATCCCAATTAAAATGGTATTGAAGAAAAAATAAATTAAAAACTTCTGTCCAATTTTAATAAATATCTAATGAAAGAAAAATCATTATATGGATATGTATATAAAAATAGTTTTCAATATATAAATAATAAAATATTTTTATGGTTATTTTATAGACCATATAAAAGAATCATGTTTTTAAAATAGCTTGTTTATCATAGAAATAAAATTGATATTAAAATCCATTAACTCAAGTTTGAAATTGAAAGAATTATTTTTAGAATTCGATATAATAAAAATAAATTTATTTTAATTCAATAATATATTCATTTCTATAAATATAATATCATATATTATCGACTTAAAAAATTATAATACCCATTTATTTATATATCATTTTTAAAATCATTTTTCTTTGGTGATAATTATTTTGTTTTTCTTGAGAATTTAATTTTTTTAGTTTTGGTGATTATAAATTGATCATGTTTCAATAGTCTAAATAATTTTATTTATAATTTATTATATATATATATATATGTGTGTGTGTGTGTGTGTGTGTTCATTAATAAATTGTGGTGATATAAAATTTAACACCTTTTAGGGAGAAGGTAGGTTGTCTACGCACATGAACGCAGTTTTCATATTTTCACAGGTGGAATGAAAGAAAGGTAAATAATTATTATTATATCTTATATAACCTATATATTAATTTAAATGGTCATGAATGATTTCCTTTTAAAGCTGAAATGAGAAATGAACTGCATCACTTCATAGAGGTTGTAGTACAAGCATACACACGTGTGATGTTATCATTTTACAACGGATTATGTGGTTACAAGGTTGATATGATATTATAATTAAACAAAAATAATAATTTTAAAAATAAAATTTATAAAAATTAATCCCATATTAATAGATATCCATTAAATATGACAATGAAAAATGAATTTCATCACTAAGTGGAGGTGGAAGCCAACATATACACATATGTGATACATTAACTTTTCATTTATTTAAAAAATGGTGGATAATGGTGGTTTCATGATCATAAGAAACATTAATTATATTTAGGTTAATTATTTATTTATTTTATTATTAATAAAACATATTAATAGTAGGTGAATAATGAAATGAAGTATAAGGGGTTGACTAGGTTTTTTACCTCTTCTTAAAAAAACATGCATTAATTATCATCTTATAGACTTTTGAAATGGTATTTTAACAAAATTAGAACCAATAATATATTTCAAGGAAATTTTATAGGTGAATTTACTATGTCACAATGTAGTATTGAGATATGAGATAAGGTATGTCCTTTATAAGGTATAAAAAGAGAAAACTTGTAATCACAAAAAATATTAAAATATAAATATTTTATTTTCAATAAAACTGACACTAAAAATTAGATATTGGATTAAAATGAGGATAAATTATAATTATTATATTTTAAATAGACTTATATTGGATTTCAAGTCATTTTTAACCATACTGTTTGTTTTTACACCTTTGTTAATACATTTCAATCTTAAATGAGGTAATGAATTTTTTAATACTAAAAGGTTATGGTTTTACATATATATTAAATATTTGATAATTAGTGGTCAATATGTCATTATTGACCATTTATTAACATAAATTTCATAAGAAACTTTTATTAAATATTATTTAACATTGAATATCATTAATTTAATATTTCACAGTATTCATTTAATTTGTATTTAAAAGAAGAATGAGAGTAAATGAATTAAAATATAACACTTTAAATAATAATAATAATATATATTTATTAATAAAAGTTTTGGAACACCATTATCCCAAATAATTTATTATTTTTAATATCAATATTATTTTTTATTTTATTTTTTAATTCATTGAATAAATATTGTGTTGGCATTACATAATAATTTATGGTAGTCATTCCATCACTAAAAAATATAAATTGATTAACATGATAAAAAAATTAATTCAAATTTTAAGTTTTTTATTTATAGCATATCATATCATCTTTTTATCCTCATAATAAAAAAAATTGGATTTATTAATGTCAATAGACTAAAACATACTTTTTATCATTAAAAAGATACATAATGGTAAGAATTAAAGAAGAATGGGACAAATGGGATATATTTTGAAAAAATAGTTGTTATGGAAACAAATATGATAAATAGGACAAAATCATGTTTTATAGGAATTTTAAATCCTTAGTAAAATGTTATAAACTTTTATTACCTATTTTACTCTTAGAGACTTGACAAAAAATTACTAAGGATACTAATCCTAATCAAAAATCTAAGAGACTCCTAATTAACAAATTTTAATCACCTAATTCAAAATATTGGGTCAACCTTTCAAAATTCAATTTATATAATTTTATGAAATTACAATATAAAATATGATTTGTAAACATTAAAAAAATCCTATTATTTAAAATATATATTTTAAGAATAAAAATATATTTATTCAAATCACATTTAAAGGAAACAATGGGTAGATTTTAATATAATTTTGTATATAACTTATACATTGTTTTAAAATAATTCAATAATAGTAGTTATATTAATTTATAAATAGAATAATAGATTGTGTGTATGAAAAAAATTAGAAAATAATCCACGTTATATTAAATTTAGTTTTATTTTCCTTCCAATCAAATTTACAAGATATGATTTCATTTGAGAAATATATAAACCAATAATTTTTTTATAATATAGTTTTTCTTATTCGTAGATTCCATTTAAAGCACTAAGAAAAAAATAATAAGATTAAATACTAATATTTCAACAGTATGGCGTGGCTCATTTAAACTATGTGTATCATGAAAAGAAAACTATCACAAATTTTTTTTTTCATCTATAACTATATCATAAAATAATGGGGTGTTATATTTTTCACACTAAATAATAATTTCTTAAAAAAAATCAACAATCCTATACAAAAAAAAAGTATTATATCATTATTTTATCAAATATTCAAGTTCTATAGTAGATTCATTGAATCTCAGATTCCCCTAGGGACTTTTATCTAGGTATATTGTGTGATTTGTTGTAAATTTATGAAAATGTTGTAAAATTTCAACTACTTTCTCATCATAATAATGATAATACTCTAGGGGTATGTCATATGAGTTTAGTACATGTGATGGAATTGGTATGTACATCCTTAGGAGAGACACATGGAACACATCGTGAACAAAAGAGAGGATCGGTTGAAGAAACAAGGGATAATATTCCATATATACTCAATCAAGACTTTATAAGTGGTCAGTATATATTTTTATAAACATTATTTTCATTCAAAATACCATTACATTTTTCTATTGGAAAATTTTGAAAATACATTCTAACCTTGTAACACCCCAAGATTTCATAGTGTGTTATTTCTTCAAAATAATTCAATAACTTGAACTACACGCAACACGGAGTTCAATCACACCATGACTTACAAAAAAAATCCATTCAAAAGAGGTTATGAATAGTATTATCTAAATTTTAAACTTTATATAATCCTTATAATTTTAGAATCCATATTATGAGTTTCTTAGATATAATGCAAGAACAAATTCATTTTCAGTATTGCACTTTTATCAACTTTTAATAGTGAACCCTTTTTAAATACAATATTTTAAACTTTTTGACTAAATGAGGACATAAAAAAATTTAAAATGAAACATCCCAAGCTTCCACGGTACGCTTTCCTTTGAATAATATAGTAGCGTGTGTTGTACGCAACTTCGAGTTTTAACACACACCACAACCGATCAAACTAGCCGTTATGAATAGTAATACCTACTTTTTGAAATTATATATATTTTATATTTCAAAATTGACTTCATTTTTGGATTCGTAGTGTCGAATTTACCCTAAGGTGAAATTTTGGTACTTTTCGGATAACTTTCATATTTTGATGAATAGTGAAAATTACAAAATTTTAATTAAAAACAACTTTTTTAATCAAAATAATTAATAGTGATAAATTATGAATTTCAGTGGTTTTAAAGTATATTTAGAATATATTTTTACCATTTAATATAATGTTTGTCATTGGACATAATTTTACAATTAAACCGAACATAAACAAGTGTCAATCTTTTGATAGTTATTATCTCTTAAAAACACGCTTTTTGTTTTGACAGCGGGAATTAATTTTAAATTAATTTCTACCACTTCTGTGTTTTGAATTTAGAAAAATGGATTCCATATTTGGAATCAGGATGTTCAAATTGTGTAAATAGTTAACTTTTAATTTTAGACATTTTGAATAATTACTGCGGTAAATATTTTATTTACCATGGTTAAGGGTAAATCGGGTAAATAAGGGTTAAAAAATAATATTATAATAATAATAATTACCCTAAAACGTGTCTTAACCCTATTGGTTGATACATGGTCGACCATGGGCATATTTGGGTCTATTTTGGGACCCCATGGATTCACTTGTAAGTGATAATGACACTTTATTTTAATTAAGTTAAAATGAATACAAAAATGACACAAGCATATATCTTTTAGCAAAACAATTTTTACATAGGGTTATATAAGTTGGATTTTAGACTATAAATATTCATTATAAAGATAAAACGATATCCTAAATAATGATATTTTATTTATAATTTTTAGACATTAAATAATGTAATTTATTTATGACACAATGATGATGCATTAATTACTATAATAGTGAAAAATTAAAATAATTGATATTATAAATACCAAAATAAATATAATATGAAACTTTTAATGAATTAAACTAATTTTCTAGGATAATATTATATATTAGTATTGATTTAATTGACTTTTTTCGAAGTAATAAATCTGTTATGAGTTTCACAAAAAACAACTATTGAATAGTGTCAAAATTGACATAAAATAGTTCTTAAAACAAATATTATATTATTAATTGATATTAAATTCCTAAAAATCTATGGTTCGGCCAAGAGACTTATATCATGATAGGTCCATCATTAATGGACCACTTGGGGGTCTCTTGAATGTATATAGTAAGTTTATTAACCATATTATATAAAAATACAAAGAGACATTGTAAAAGTGAAACTAATTAACTTAGAGTTAATACTTAAAGATAAGGTTAATATAAGTACCCAAACCTGTCTAAATTCTATTGGTTGAGTGGTTTTCGACCTATCCCCACCTTATCCTTTGAATAATCAACTTTGGAGCCATTAGAAACAGAATATGAATTTATTATAAATTAATATTTCTATCTTTTTCAAAGGTGCCCCTCACCCCTCTTATAAAAGGGCACTCCTCCTTCTCATTTCTTCACACCTTCAAAGACTTTTGGTTCGGCCTAACTCTGCCCAAATACTCTCCCAACATCCCTCACTACAACCTAGAGTCCTTAGTTTGATCATAAAGCCAACCTAAGGAGCCCTTATGATCAAATCAAAAGGAAGAACCCGAAGAAGAGGTAATGTTTTCACCACCCCTTTTAAAGTTCCTTTCTTCTTCCACTTCTTCATTCTTTGTTCTTACCATTCTAAAATAATAACTCCAGTATATCAAATATAATGTGATGTTATTATAAATATGGTACAACCATATTCAGTATTCTATCCACCCTTTGAATAACATGTCACCATACGTGCGCACGTACGGCTTACCGTCTCCACGTCATGGTGTAATTGTTATTCAATATATTATTATTTGGATGGGTATAATAATGATGTGTAACTCATGTAAATAATAAATATAAATGTTAATGATTCTGTATATATGATATACCATCCATTTATATATTATTTTAATATCAAATGAATGATATTGTCACTCGTGCGTACGTACGGACTACCGTCTCCACGAACGCGATGAGATTCATTCTCCATCGTATCCATTCAAGTATAATTTTCATTTGATGATTTAAAAATGATTTTTAAGGACTTGATATCATTCTGGATATGAATAAGATACAATAAACATGGATTATGTAACAAAACATATAAAAGAAAATGAGTAAGTTAACACCCAAAACGACGATAATTCTAAGATATTATTAACAAATCAATGTTAAAAGATCCTATATGATATCATATTAATATATATGATTCTTGTATAATTTAATAACAATTATTTCACCATTATACAGGAGGTTAACCTACCCCAACCAAGGAAAAGTACAAGGTAAGGGGTTTTCATCTCACTCCTTATTCCCGTGAGATTCATGCCATATTGCCACCATCACCTTTTGTGTGGTGTATGTACTACCCATAATTATATTCTTTGTGTAATACACTCTAATTTATGTGTATTTAGATATTCATTGTATGATACCACTTTCATGGGTTGTATGTCTCATAATTTACCAAATTGGTAAGGGTTATTTCACAATCTCTTCATTATCGGAGGTTGTTTATACGGAATAATCTACTGGGATCTCGTTATCATCCACATCCATGTTTCTTAAAAATGTATTTCAAAACATTTTTACTATTTACTAGAATATGAGTTAAATTCATTTATACCATTTTTGACTTTTGTAAGTGGTTTATAAATGAATCTTTCCGCCATTTTCAAAACAAGGTCCTTTTTAACCTTTTCGGCAGAATTAAGGTAAGAATGTTTTTTTAACTTATACGACGGGTGCGGTTATTTTACACCATTATAAAATCTTAGAAGCTTCCCTTACAAGATTATAAGGATATTTTAAAATTAAATGTTTTCTTTTATAGTTATGTGACTTTTAAATGATTTCAAAAAAAAGAGATATTTCTCTCAAAAATATGAAAATCCAGTGCAAATGTGTACGTATTTAACGCAAACTTCAAAATATTTTCAGAAAACCTTACTCTTGAGTGTGGTAGATAGGAAGGGATTGGGAGTGGACCCATCATGGCCTATAATTAGTCGAGCAGTCTCATAATTAGTTATTTGTTTTTCAGAAGCTTGCATAATGATTTCATAAAAACACTAGAGTACTTTTTAGATATTTTAAACATAAGTATCTTCTAAAAATATTGCATCGGTAGGTCTCATGAGACAAACTAGTGTCTTGGCACAAGGCCTTGGAAAAATCTTATTTGTAGTCTTGGCACGAGGCCTTGGCTATGTGGTTATGATAGTTTGGCATTATGCATTCCATCATTATGAAAGTGGTTATTGATATTGCATTTGATTATTCGATTAGTAGAATATCCATGTGAATAAGTAAATGGCATTATTTAATTTTATTTATGCCATACTATGTTGAAGTTAAAGTTTAAAAGGCTTTTGTTTTATTTATACATTGCCTTAAATGTTTATTCTTATTTATGAAAGTTTCCGCTATATTGTTATCCTTACTGGGCATTTGAGCTCACCCCTTTTCTATGTTTTATTTTTCCCAGGATTTGAAAGAGGAAAGTTATGAATGACCTGCAGGGATATTATGAGGGGATAATAGTGTGGACTGTAGAGACATTATGTTGTTGTAGTAGTTTTTCAATTTATGATGTAATGTAAAACTTATGAATATATCTAGTGTTTCCAAGGCTACTAAACCAATCGGTCTTTCGAGATTTGATCTTTCTAGTGATCATGCCAATGTTATGTAATCAATGCACCAACTCTGGGTAACTGGGGTCGAGGCGTTACAAACCTACATAAAATTCCATATTTCATTGATGATTTAAAACATAACTTCTCTTTAAAATTTGATATTTTGTGTTATGTTTTGGATTTGCATTGACTTTATCTATCATTTAATTAGTATTTTCATGTCATAATAACTTTTCTCTTTAACTTAATCAAGAAATTTTGGAGTTCTATTCTCTTTTCCATAGTGGTCTTCATAAAGTGAATTCTGAATTTTTGAGTTAATGTTATTATTTTAATAAAATGTGCACTGATGAATTTATTGATCCCAATACCCATTGAAATATACATGAAAATATCTCAAAATAAACTCTAGGAAATGAATTTCTATCTCCAACTGATCATCTCACTGAGGATGATATGTAGTATTGAAACTCCACTCGGTTCCCATAACCTACTGATGACTTCAACAGAAAATCCATGTAATGATCAGATCCTGATCAGATTAAATTGAATGTGGAATCCATAAATTGTTACCACTTATTTAACTCATATTATTACAATATGATTTAGAGAGAAATATTTTATTATATCCTTGAAGTTTTCTTACTTTAAAATGTGATCGACTTCATACCAAACATCATTTTCGCATATAGATATTTTGGAGTGTCTGATGTCAAAATCCATGGTTAGGTTTTCCCATTTCATTTATAGAATAGTTACTAGATATAAAATTCCAATATAATTATATCTCTCAACCTTAATATACCAACATTCAATGATAATAATCTCATATTATTAAATATCTACCTTCAGGTTATCCCACCAGAAATACTCTATCAGCTATCATTACAATGTCATAAAACTATGAGAATATGGAATGATGAACATTGAGCCTCATCTGAAAACTCATTACTAAAACATAATCTAGATGATAATAAAAAATAGTTCATAATCTATATTATTTAATTAAATTGTTGGTTCAACACAAGAACATTTAAAACCATCATTTTAAGTTCCACATATTCTTTTCTGTGTTGCTTTAATCATTAAATTTTTCAATAATTGATAACCAATATGAGATAAATAAAATGTATCCCCTTAAATAAATATTCATAAAATATATAATTTTAAATTTAAGACATAATTGATCTTTGGTAATATTAAATATAGATAAACTATCTTGATCCTTTTGACTAAAAGAATAGACCACCTCATTCACTTTCCTATGTTGTTAATGTATTGAGTGCTCATAATCTTTAATCACCTCCATCCACCATTAAAGAAGAATATTCATCTATTATTGAGTGAATTTATAATTAAAATATTTATAATTATTATATATATAGAAAATCAATATTAACATAAACCCAATATATCTTTAATGAATAACATTACCAAGCTAACTCCATTTCATTAGTTGGGTAATTTTTATCATGAACCATCTATTGGTTTGAAGAATATATTATCATAGAAACATATTATACAAGGATGAATCCAAACAACAGTGGTTACGTACTAGAATAGAGGGCCTATGGTGTGCCCATGGGGAGACTATTCTGTCATTACTAGAGTGTAGAAAAATATATTAAAATAATATACCATGTAAATTGAGTAATATATAATAAAAAGATAAGAATTTAGATGTAGTGTTGTGAAAATAAATAACATGAGAAATGGTAGTTAGATAATTTTTTTGAAAATATATTACATGTTATATAATAATGTAAACATGGATACAAAACCACATGTAGAAGTACAATTCATTCTATAAAAATGTAGAAAATCTGAATCCAAAAAATGTCCAGGTACCCCGAGCTCTAACACTGTTGTATGCTACCCAACTCTATATTAAAGAAAGGATGAATTCATGTGTCTAAATTAGTATGATTCCCTTCGTCAACATCTACATACATGGTGTATTCCTAGGTTCCAATGGTTGCTGGGATATGGTGTGAGACATTCCTATGTAGGACAAACCAAAAGATTCAATATAATATTGTTCTTATTATATAAAATGAAAAAATATGAATGATTTCATATATAAAAGTAAATTCATAGAGAAACATAAATACTCATGTACGTATATCAGCCTAAGCTGGTGTCTGAACATGTAACAAGTTCATTTATTAAGTATGTTCCATTTTATATATTTACGTCATGTGAGGCATAATCACCATTGACATCCTGGCATAATACAGAGAATAAAGGATCCAAGATGTTATAAGGAAACCATGATTATAATAATAATTAATGGGATCCAAGGTAATATATCATACATCAATGAACTCAGGAGTCGATCTAACTCAGTAGTTGTATGTATACTAACTAATGGGGAAATATTGTAATCCAAGGGGCATCGTGAATGTAATTCCAAAAAACAAAGTAATTCTAAACTAGTATAAGGAAATACTCCAACATAAAATAAGATAAGAAAAGTGTAACATTTAGTGATTTTAAAATGAGACATTATGATCAAAAACATAGATTATACTCCACATCGAGCATAAATGAGAAAATGAATATGATTAATTAAACGATTCCATTATAATGCTGGTGTTTAAAATGAAGGAATGAACCATATTAAGTGAATTTTAAAGATTTTATTTACTTATTTATATTAAATAAATTATGTGGTGAATATTTAATTATAAATTAATGTATAAACCCTTTTAAAATAAATGGAACATTTTTATGGAAAACCATTAATATTTTCACAATTGTGATTCATATCAATAAATAAAAAAATCACTCTTATTGGGTTATATCAATGATATATATATATATATAATAAATTTAATTTAAAATTTAACAGTATTTTTTTTTTGATTTTATAGACATGATATAAGAATAGTGCACATTTTATGAATAGAAGGTTTATTTTAAAAAAAATTCTTTTTAACTACATTCAAAGTCACACTTTTTATAAATCTAGATTATCACAAATTAAGAAAATTAAAAATAGTAAATTTGTTCTTTGAAAAATCACTATCGAAAATTATTTCGATTTAATTTTTTTTCATTATTTAGATAAGATAAAATTTTGGAAGAACAATTAAAAAATATTTCATTTTTAAGTGAAATTGTTTTTCATAAAATTTATTTATAGTAATAAATTATATTTTTTTATTATTTCATAATAAAAAATATTATTTTTATCATTTAATCCAATTTTAATAAATCAGAATCAATTTATCATTAAAATTTGATATAAAATCATTGTGAACTTTTGAACATTATAATATAAAAGGCCTTTTTTTATTAAAACTACATGATTATTTTTTATTTTTTTTCAATTCTATACATTTAATTTGGGAAAATTGATTCTATAATTTTAATTAGATGGTCCAAATTATTTAAATATCTCCCTTTAATTTTGGGACTTGATTATTTAAAACATTATTAATATTTTATATTACAATGTTTAAGGGTAAATCGGGTAATTAATGTTATAAATAATATTATAAATAATATAAAATTACCATTAAACATGTCCTAATTTCTTTCAATAATTTTGTTTCATCTATAACCATCATTGAGTAAATTCTATATTCTTTAGAGGATAATTCGGTTTGATTATGACATTTATATTATTATATTCAATGGAAAGTTAATTTTGTCTCACTTTTTTTAACAAGTAAAATAGTTTTAATATAGAGTTATATAATAGATATTTTCCACTATAAGTATTTTTCCTAAATATAAAATGATTACCTATATAATGGTAATTTATTTATAAATTTTGAGATATAAATAATTAAATTAAATTGAGACATAATGATGGTGTTGTATTTGAATAATTAATTGATAAATCAAATTAATGATATTGGAAATATTAAAATAATTATAATTTTACATAATGAATATCATATATTTAATTTATGGATGAATTTTACAAGTTATGGATAAGTTAATATAATATTATTAAAGATATGAAGTTTTTATGATATTTTTAAAAAGTTTAATAATGAAAATATTAAAAACTGATATTAATGGTATATTAAAATAAATAATAAATTTTTATATAACATAAAATAAATAAAAATATAAAAATTTAACATCATATTGGTGTAATTATAAAATTATCATATGTGGATTTTTTTTCATTAGGCATTTTACTTAATTATAGTAAACATAAAAATATTAATTACATGATATCACAGAAATATTTAATATGGTTTGAAACAAAAATTTAAGGATTAAAAAATATGAAATACTTGAAAAAAAATTATTTAATGAATTGTATTTGACCCAAAAATTACCATATAATAAAAAAATATATCTTATGACACATTATGAATAGAAAATAAATTTATATTAAATTAATATTTTGAATAATTCCAAGCATCCCCCTCCCCTCCCCTATAAAAGGGATCACATTCTTCACATTATCTCAAAATTAATAAAGAGTTTTTTTCCATTATATAATCAAATACCATCCTATAATCTCTACACACATTATATATGTATTATTTTATGTATAAAACCCTCCTTAGAGGTGAAAAGGTGATTTTTCAATGGAGATCGTTGGAAGAAGAAGTATCATTTTTCATTATGTATTTCAGTTTTATTTGTTCCCTCACATCCATAAAATATTATTCAACTACTATGAAATATTTAATCAAATATAATCAGTATAATGAGATTTTATTATGTAGTTATGATATCCTAAATCCAACCCCAACTTATTTAAATGGGAAATGAATTATTCATTCTAGCCTATGTGTAAACTATCACCTCCACTAGCATATATAATTTGATTCCCATAACTATCTCTAACGACTAGTTATAATAATGGAATTAATTTTTATATATGATATTAATTAAATATTTATAATGAATAGTTAATTATATATAAATTACATTATTATATTCTATGCACATAAAAATGGTAATGTTGTTCTTGCGTACGTGTGAACTATCACCCCCACGATGCGATTTGATTCATTTTTAATCACCACATCACATTGTTATAATTTATAAATTTAAATCAATAATATGATATTAATTATATTATTATCATTCTGGAACGTTTTAATAATTGTAACATTATTTCCATAAGGAAAATTGATATATGGAAATGGTAGTCATTCTTGTGTACGACTTATCATCCACATGATTGTAATGTAGTTCCTTTTTTATATCCACATTTAATGAATATATTTACACTATAATTAAAATATATAAAATTTATTATTATATCCATAATATTACTCTATATATGATTTACGAATTTTTACATTGACAGTTAACATCAAAACAATATCATTTTTGACTCAAGTACTAAATATCAACAAAACATCTAACATGAACTTAAATAATTATTTCAATATCATAAAAAAATATTTGATATAAAATGAATAATTTCATTTACAAATGATCTAAATAAATTATATAATTAAACTTCAATTATTATTTAGGAATATAATGATTCTATGTGATGAGTTGGACTCATGGAAAATAATTTCCTCTCAACCTCCTTTCATCAAGGCATTTCATTTTGATATACACCTTTTATCTTTTATAAAATGTACTTAAATATTCAATGAAATTTATTATCCATATATTATCTATAATAATATTATTCAATGTTTTGGTAAATAAAAATCCTTCATGGAGAATTTGATTTGAATGTTCAATTTTTAATGGGACACGCTGTATATTAAATGTTTTACTTTTCA
Source organism: Viscum album (assembly GCA_963277665.1). Taxonomy (NCBI): domain Eukaryota; kingdom Viridiplantae; phylum Streptophyta; class Magnoliopsida; order Santalales; family Viscaceae; genus Viscum; species Viscum album. The sequence goes on along the minus strand of OY728165.1, from coordinate 1,329,925,464 downwards.
ATTTTTCCCATGTCAATATTATTGATATTATATTACGTATTTATTTATATGGATATAAAATGATTAAAAAATAATTTTTATTTTTATTTTTAATTCTATAAAATGGTTTTCAAAAGTGATCGTTTTATGGGATTTATACTGAATGTTTTGACAAATGAAAATAGATATGTTTTATTTTTAATTCACATGATGACAATGACTTCTCTAATTCCATGACCATTATTTTTTTTGTTATTTTAGTTTGAATGATTTCATATCTCTTTAAACAAAAAACAATATTTATATTTGTTTTGGTATTTTGGTATTAAAGTTTTTTTCAATGAAAATTGAGTTTTTTTATTGAAATTGGGATCTTGAATGAAAATAGTATATTTATCTGAAAGTGAATACAAATGGTATTAAAAGAGTTATTCAAAGGATTTTGATTTATTATTAATATGTGACATGATAAATATAGGAAATTATTGATCTTGATACTTTTTATTCCTAGTTTTTCCCAGATAGAAACGAAAGATCCAATTGCAGCTTAACATGGGTAGACGGGATATCATCGAGAAATCCTATTATACCGTAACATGGGGTGGCAAAAATAACACTTGGTAAGACCACTATTTCATCACATGTGGGGACCCAGATAGCATTGTGTAATCCAATAATTTTATTACTAGATGTCTCCCATATGTTTATTCCAATTTAATGGATTTTCAATGGGGTTTTTTAAACGATTATCTAAGAATCCTAAAAGAGTTATAATTGCATGGTCTGAGTTTTAATTTTTTCCGGTGAGAAATATGTGTGCTTTTTTCATGTGGGAATTTTTTATATTATATTCTCAATGGAAATTGATGAAAATGGTAAAACTTATTTGAGTTTCCATGTTTTTTTATAAAATAATATCTTCCATTCATTTTATATCCCTTAATGTGCATTTGTACTAACCCAATGTTTTGAAAATGACTTTACATGATTTAAGGGGTAATAGATACATAAATTATATCAGGAGTAATTATGATTTTTTTCCTAGAGAAAAATAATGTTTTATAATAAATAATGTTATATTGGGGAAAATGGGTATTGAGAACAATTCTCAAGTTGTAAATATTTGGTTTAATATGTATATGTTTTTCATATTTTTTATAAAAATTAAATTGAAAAGATAAAAAATGTGAATTATAGATTGATAACACTAGAATAATTTATATATCCTTGCAGGTCCATATAGTTGGTATCAAAGGATGGATTATAAATTTGTGTATATTTCTATTTTTTTCTAAAGAGTTAGGGATATCATTATGGGTTTATAATTATATGGTTTATATAAATTAAAATGTATTATAAAACATTATAAGGATTTATGTTCTGATATTATAAGGTGATTAGCAGGTTTTTAGAGAAATTTATTTTTGAGGTAATTTTCAGTAATTGATTTTTATGATGATAAATGATAGGTATGAGATAAATAATAGGGTAAAAATATTATACTGTTTTTCTTTTGGAAATTATCTTATTTTTGGAATGTTATAAGAATTATATAGTTTTTTAATGGGATAAACCGTAGGATGGGTGAAAAACCTTCACACTAGGCAAGACCACTAACCTATCTGAAGTCATGGTTAGTATGAAATCTTATTTATTGTTAGAAGTTTTTATGTACTATGAATAAGATTATTTGGGGAATATATGGTTCATCAAATAGATAACCATGGGATTGGGAAATGGTTTAGTGATTATGTGATTAATGTCTTTCAAAAGAAATTTTCTATTTTGAGAAACATTTTTTATTTTGTTAAACATAATACTAATGGATATTATCGGATAATTAACTAGAGAAATATATTTTGGAATAATATAGGATTTTATTGTGGACTTATGTTGATTAAGGTTATTTATAGAAATTATTAATGTATCTTGAAGATTATTTGGTTGATTTCTTTTTGGTGTGATTAATCAAGAGTAATTGATTTTATCAAGATATAATTCATAAAATATATCTTTGAAGAATATGTGATCAAATATTTTTTGTGTTTCAATACTAGTATGGATTATTTTGAGTAATTTTATGGATAGTTATTGGTTGAATGATCTATGATGGACTATAGATATTAATGTGGTATTTTGATGATTCAAGTGTTTTCTTCATATAAGGTTTATTATTTTTTCGTAATTATCATATCTTGTACAAAAAAATTTATATTTGATTATTGTATAATGAATATAGAAATATTTTCTTAATATTGTATGGATAATTTTATTCTCTAGATTTTGATTCTAGTTTATTATGAATAAATTGGTCATCATGAATTATCATCATTTGAAGAAAAAGATGAGTTTATGGTGGAAATTCTTCAATGGATGAAACTTCACATTTCAAGTTAGTATGATTACTTATGTTATAAGGATAAGTATTAAATTAATAAATTACTTGAAAATAATTTTTAAACAAAAATGTTATCCGTTTAATTTTGTTACCAAGAAAGTAATGACTTTTTAACATATCACATATTTATAGTTTTATGATTGTTATCATTTCCATTACCAGGCTATCTATCACTCTACATAATAATTGGATATATAGTTTCTTAATTGATATACATATTTTCCTATATGAAACTATATTTTGTTTTAAATCATGTGACAATCATACTTCTATTTCATTCATTTAATCTAGAGGATTTAATAATCTTTTTTCTGAAGTCAGATTTCAATAATGGTATTTCATCTAGTAATACACATAGTTTTAAATCACGAATTCAAATTTCAAGTATAAAATTTATTATATGGGGGGAAATATAAAATACTAATTTTTTTAAAAGAAACACTATGTTCGATGGAATACATAACAAGTCAAATTGAGCATAAACAAACAACTAAATATTATTTTTTTAATGTTACTGTTATAACATACGTGTTTGAAGGGTGGGAATGAATGATATTAACTAAATTATAAAAATCTGGTTTAAACATGTATATATAATAAATTATTTTGTGCCTAATTAATTATAAATTAATGTAATTCTCTTTTTAGAATTAAAGGAAATTGTTGTCTGAAAAGATATTTTAATGTGCAGAAGTGTCTTTTATAGTAATACATTAATAAACCACCGTTTTTGGGAGATATAAATAAAATGCATAAAAATTTATTTTATTTAATTAAATTTATATAATTATTATGATGTTTTTTCTAAACAGGATATAAGAATAACTCCAATTTATGAATAAAATGAGTTTTTTGAAAAAAAAATACACTTTTCCACCTTTTGCCGATGCACATGAATTAAATTTATTTTTTACGCATTAATAAATTATATTTGATACAATAAACATTTTAATTTAAATCAAAGTATCTAAATTTACATTTTTTGAATGTTATGTATTTTTTTAATATGATTCATTATTTGATGAGTACTGATAAAATATTCCACTTTTAATTGTAAAATACTTTTTCATAAAATATATTTATATTGGTAATTTATTTTTTAAAATGGTTTTAAATTATAATTATATATTTTATTTATAATTTAATCAAATTTATTCAATTGGAATAAATTTCTTATAGAAATTCAATATAAAAACCTTGTGAATTTTTGAATGTTTTTACTTGAAAATCCATCTCCCGTTCATTCAATGTGATTAATTTACAAATAAATTCTATGAATTATGTGTTTTAAATTTGGGATTTTTTGTTCCATATTTCTAATCATATGGTAAAAATTATGAAAATAGTCCGATTATATTTTTGTAAATTGTGAATATTAACTACAATAATATTTTTTATTAGCACTGCTAAGGGTAAATCAAGTAATTAATGTTAAAAAAATATGAAAACTATTATAAAATTAAACTATTACTTGTACTAATTTTATTGGATGATTTTTTATCTCCAATAAAAATATTTAGGTTAAAGTTATATCCTTTAGAATCCACATGGGTGTGAATATGATCTTTATGTTATTATAATCAATAGAAAATTAATTTTTTCTCACTCTTGTTTTTAACAAGTAAAATATTTTTTATATAATTTTTTGTGTGAAATATTTTCTACTATAATTTTTTTTAAAACGATAAAATTATTACCTACATCATGATAATTTATTTCTAATTTTTACGAAATAAATAATTAAATTAAATTGTGACACAATGATGAGACAATAATAGTTTATTTAATGGATCAATCAAACATATGAAAGTAAACATATTAAAATACATAAAATATTATATAATTTATGTCATAAATTTTTTTCCCAAATGCCTTTTAAATTTGACATGTTTTTGAATTCAATTGTTTTAAGAGATCAATTTATTTATGATATTATGGAAAACTCAAAAAATAAGAAGCCTTAAAATTGAAATTAATGATATTTTAAAATTGATAATGTTTTTTAATATGATATAAAATTAAGCAAAATATAACCCAAATTATTTTTATAAGTCTAAAAATTTCAATAACTACTAATCTTTTATCATTTTCCTTGTTATTTTAATAATTTTAACCCTAAAATTTTAAAATACATGATGTCATAGTAAAATCTAATAAGGGTTAAAACCATAATATTATGATCAAAGATAGTCCAAACATATATAATTATTATTTTATAAATGGTATTTGACCCAAATACTCATATAATATAAATAAATTACATTTTACGCATTTGGAAATGAAAATTAATTTATACTATATTAATATTTTGAATAATTCCATGAATTCTCCTCCCATTTCCTATAAAATGTGACTCATTATTCTAATTTTATCATAATTATTAATATATTTGGTAAATACAATATCAAAAAAATAACTTCAAATATTCCATACTCACATTCTATAGTCTTTTTTAGGTAGAACATCATCACTCAAGGTGTTATTGTTCTTAATCTATTGAGATCGTCTGATGAAGATGAATTATATTTTAATTAAGTATTATTTTTTTATTTCTTCTCCCACATCCTTAAAATATTCTTCAACATTGATGAAATAATAAATTAATTATCATAAATATACTATGATTTTGTTATCTTAATATCATCACCTGAATCTCTCTCTAATTTCGTAAAATGGAAAATGATTTATTCATTTGTGCGGTCATGTGAACTATCAACTCCCCGAACTGATATAATTTATTTTCCATATTCATTTTTAAAGACTAATTATAATGATGGAATTAAGGTTTATATATTATATAAATGACATATTTATCATTATATGTTAATAATATACCAATTACATTCTTACATTCCACAGATATAAAAATTATAACGTCATTCATGTGAACGTGTTAACTATCACCTCCATGAAGAGATGTGATTCATTTTTAATCTCCATATGAAATGTATAATATATATTTATATATATGATTAATATGGTATTATCTGTACAATTATCATTCTAGAAACATTAAATAACACTATCTTTCTTTCTATAATAATCATTTAAAATTGGAAATGTTAATCATGTATACATACGACATACCGTCTCCATGATTGAAACATTGTTCATTTTTCATATACATATATAATGAAGGTATTTAAATCTATAATTAAAATATATATAATTTATTAATCATTCTTTAATTTTTTTTGATATGATTGACTAATTAATATTTTTACTATTGAAATCATATGAAATTTATTTTGACCCAAGTACCAGATATCATCTAGATATCTGTCATAAACCAAAATAAATAATTAATTGTTTTAACATGAATATAAGTGATATAAAATGAATAATAATATTTAAAAAGTTTTTAAATAATGTAAATAAATAACTTATTATTATTATTCAGCAGTATAATGATTGTATACGATGATTCATACTCAAGGTAAGGGATTTCGTCACAATATCCTTTTATTGGGACATTTCAGGATGAAATGGGCCTTTATAATTTTATACTTTTTATATAAATATATAGTTATATATTATAACCATATTTTATATCTTATAATATGATTTAATGTTTTTTTAAATATATCTTTTTGATAGAGAGTTTGATTTAAATGTTCAATGAGTTAGGGGACACCTTCAATATTATAAAATTTAATTATTAATTTTTTTCTCCATTTAAATATTCTTGATATTATTTTACATATTAATTTAAATAGATAAAAAATTATTATAAAGGATCAATTATTTTTATCTTAAATTTCGTTATATAGTTTTCAAAAGGAATCTTTTATATCCTTTATAATGAACCATTTATCAAAAGAAAAAATATATGTTCTATTTTTATTGTACACAATGACAATGACTATCATGAAACTATGGATTCTATTTTATTGTAATTTTCCTTTAAAACCATTCATGTTTCCTTAAATAAAACAACAACTTTACTTTTCAGTATCATGGTAGTGAAAATAGTTTTTCAATGAAAATGGTGTTTCTTAATTGAATATAAGATCACGAATGGAAAGTGTCTTTCATCCAAATGTACATATATATGGGAGTAAAAGGGAATTTAAAATAATTTTATGAAGAATGTTTGTTATTTATTTATATGGTTCTTGAGAATTATAGAAAATGGATGAGACTATTACACCTTATACATATTGGTGGCCCAAAGTGTGTTGGGAAAGATAGTTACAAGTTAGCATGGGTTGGCCCAAAAATTGTTTGGAATACCCGTTGTAGCTTTACATGAGGTGTGCTTGATAATTCCAGGTAAGCCAATTATTTATTATCATTGGGTGGCCTATATAGAAAAGGTAATCCCTTAATAAATTAATTGTATGTTGACCATATTGTTAATCTAACTTATTGGAATTTGGTAGGTTTTTATGTGTATGATTCTCTACGTCACCTAAAGGTGTATTAATTTCATGCTATATGTTTTAATTATATTCATGAGAAAGAGTGTTATTTTCATGTGAAAATGTTCTATTTCATATTATTAATGGAATTTCCTTATAAAGGTAAATATTATATGAGTTTTCATTCTTTTATTAAAATAATGGTTTCCATTATTTTTATATTTATTACGGTGCTTTTGTTCTCACCCTATGTTTTTTAATCTTATTTTACAGGATTAAAAGTCGACTAAAGAAAATGATGAGATCAATAGGATAGTAGTGAAGATATTTAATGAAAAAAATCATGTTTAATTTAAATGAATTTTATATTACAGAAAAAGGATATTGAGTATAAGTGTCCAATTGTAATATATGTTAATACTTTGGAGGTGTTCTTCCTAGTTATATAAAACTGTAAAACGAAAAGATACATGAATGTGAATTATAGGTTGATTACACAATAATAATTTTTGTTTATTGTTAGTTCCATACACAATAACATGGCCCAAGGGTGTATCTAAGGAAACTTATGTCCACAAAATTCATTCAAGATCTAATTAATATATCCATGAAATCCAATAATAATTATTGAGGGATCCTATGGTGTCTTACCAAGAATCCAAATTAAGAAAAAATATTGGGTTCCATGTTGGGTCACCCCCATGGAAACCGAAATCTATAAATATGAATCGAATCCATGAGTTTACAATAGTTTCCCTTGAGAATTCATGGGAAATATAATGTTTGAAAACTCATATAGTAATGTCATGGTATATATAATAGAGGCACCCTTTAATCAATTCATTTATTATTTAACGCCATGTAATAGTCGCTACAGTTAATAAGAAAAACGGTTCATTCAGTTTAATTCATTTGTGTGATAAGGATAATAGGGAAATGAATCCATTAATTATTTCATATAAGTCATAAAAATTTTATTATGTTAACTCTTATACCATGCATTAGACATTGAATGGTGTTCTAGGGATGTGATACTGATACATTCAAATTGTTTTCATTTATTATAGTTTAAATATATAACTTAAATTTAAATTATAATTTTGATTAATTTGATACATTAGGGAACCACATATAATGTTCAAGGGATAAGAATACTTTATCTTTCTATTAAAATTCATTAATTCAATTAAATAGTATCATTTATCAAGGTTATGCCAAGGAATTCCCTAATGGAAAAGCATACAGGCTTAGAAATATTCTAAATCATAATTATGGAAAACACCCAAATTGGTGTGGAATATTTTGATGAAACAACCTCCAATGATGGATGACATATTAAAAAAGGGTTTTAGGGCACTATTTTATTGACTAAAAAAATGGATCTATAATTAATCTAAAAATTCCTGATGAAATCAGATCACCCACACATGAAAACTTATAAAATGATGAATCTTGAGGGATAAGTTATAGATAACCTACCTATTATGAAAACTACAATAATCATCCTGTTCCAACATCTATTTTGGCCAATATCGGAATAGGTTTAAATAATAGACCAATTCCCTAAAAATAGGGCATATTACCCTAAATCGTAATAGTTGTTTATAGAAATACGAACCATAAATGGATAAAAGGGAATTAACATCTTAGAGAAAAGGATCCAACGAGATAAACCATGCTTAGATCATAATCTGAATGGATTATAGGGATAGAAATATATATTAGGATTGAAGGTGAATCAAAATTGCCAAAAGGGAGTGGTCTCTCTATTTGAGAAAAAATAAGAAATAAGTTTTGTTTAAAATATTTCATTTATGGAAATTTTTTTAAATAGCCGACAAAAGGGGTTTCTTGATATGGCCATACAGTTGGTCAACCCATGCACCAATCATGCTCTATTTTTTGTACCATGGTTCAAAAGAATGGTTACACTTCACTATCAAAGAAACTGCTTATCTACTGTATTAAATGGCTATGCAATAATTTTAGTAGTTTTTTCATTGGTGTGTGGCTCCTAGCGCATGGTTAGGGAAAACAATGTGCCCTACCACACAACTCGGTCTATCCTCTCACTGTTAAAAGTAACCATGTTTCAAGAATCATTCTGTTACTAATATGTGTTTATAAAAACCATATTCTAAAAATTTTGGGGTTACGAGCTTCAAAAAAGACCATGACAACCCTAAATCCTTCAGGGAATCATTATGCATCCACATTACATCCAAAATAATGATTTAATAGAAAATTTTAAAGATATCTACCTAAGTGAAATATCATGTTAATACAATCTTCCCCCTTAATGGAACACACCCCCAAGTTCACCTTCCGAGGGAGGAAAACATTATACAAAAAAAATATGGACACTTAGCATGTTTGAAGACCTCATACTTCCAACTCTCATACCGAAAATACCTTTGCTCTATATCAATCATACTAAAGGGATTGACCAGCATCAAAGAGACTTCATTCTTCTATCAACGATGCATATAGGAAAATCCTTTGAAAAATCTTTATATCTATCTAAACATCCTCAGGATAAAAAATTACGAGATGGGTTTGCATAATAATTGTGATGTTGTGAAACATGGAAGATTTATTCCATGGAATGGTAACTATTAGTTAATAATAGCATATAGAATACTTTCTCAGCTATATCTAGAATCTAAAAGGCACTTTATAATGAGGTGAAAAGATCTCTTTTCACTATATCTATCTATACCCTATCCTAAAAAATACACATAGGCTAAATAATTCTTAAACCAAAATTCTAGAGGCTGCCTATTTTGATTTTCATAAGAATTATATCTATACTAAGTAGTATTCATATGCTTTAGGATCAACTGATTATACTCTCATGTCTCCTACATGATATGTAGATCTAGTACTGATACATCTCCTTCCATTATCACACATAGGGTTTAAAAACATAACCTAACATTCAAGGCCTCAAAAGGATCCATTTTATTTGTTTCTTATATGTTATTATTATAGTATAACTATATGATAGTGATATGATTCTCCCAAGAATTGAAGAAATCATGGATTTATGATCAAAGAATGTCATATAGAACCTATATCAGCTATTCTGACCGTCTTTCTAACTGATGTTGAAAATATATTCTCAGAAGCACCTGTGTACCCTTTGATTTACAACCCCTCCTAGAACCATGATTTGAAACTATAATCCCTATCTGAAACTATAGAATGAGGAAACCCATGTAGTTTGATGATCTCATAGACATAAAATATTCCCAAATAATCAAGCAAGATATTATATCGAATAGTAAGGAAGTTGGACATATTAATTTTTCTATCAATGAAATCTTATACAGTGTCACAACATCTAAGAAACATTGATAAAAAACTCCAATTTATATGGAAAAGATTCCCATTTCAATTTTTGGTCTGGATGTGGATATAACAGGCACAAAACTCATTGATGCTCTAACTAAACCTAGTCTTATCTGGAAAACCAATTAATAAACCCTGATATATGACATTTATGCTTAGGTCCCCAATACTAGCATCACATATCTCAATACATATTGAAGATTCCCATATAAACAACCCAATAAAAATCATTGTCTCTCACATAAAATATTTTTTCATATATGTAGGAATCCAAACACGCCCATTAAAAATTTAGAGTTTTTCTTTTCTTAAAGACTAATCCATATGTGTGAAATCTCCAGAAATACACTCACATAGACACAAGACTTTCGGATCTAGAAATTCCATCATCTTCACCTTCTCAAGGAGTGAATAGGAAACTGTCATGTCTAATAGATATTGCATCTCATGACTATAATGAATATATTTATTCAACTCAAAAAATAGGTCCATTAACTTCATTTCATTAAGGATTTCCTAGTTGAAAGTTTCCCATGTTTTTTAACTCAATGTATTGGCTGACATATTTCCTTCTATTCCCATATATGAAAGATGAATATAATAGAACTGAAGATATTTATACCATATTCACTATATGAGGTTCAAGACCGATTGGGTGATGATATATTTGTGGACCTAGTGGTTTCTATACCCCCCAAAAGAGCTCACCATATAGATAGTTCCACGTAAAACGTACGAAATTGAAAACTACAGCAATCTCAATTTCGTAGATTGGGTAATTTATCTCATGAGATCTCAACTAATGAGACCCATAAATAATGACTATGTACTTTTATATCAATAGATCTCTTCATATGATGTCTGGTGCATCAAAAAAAGTAATAACATATTCGAGTCTCAGGAATAATCTAAATAGGTTTCAAGACAATCCTCCATTTAATCTCATGAATGGATTTCTCAAACTCTTCTAGCCACATGAACATAACACCATTCATTGTATGAAAAATAAGTTGTGAAGATATTTTTTATATTTCATGTATAAAATTATTGAAATATCTATCCATCCCAAATAAACTCTATATATAAACGATATTCTTGTGCATCTCCCATGAAGCACAACACTCATCTTCTCTTGGTCTATATATACTCCAAATTCTATGATAATATTACCGAAAAGCAAACTTTTTTGATATAGAAGTGAAAATGTGAAAGATTGGCATTAATAAAATGGTCCCTCAGTGTACTCAGAATGATCTCAAAGAGAAAATCAAAGCATCCTTGAGTTTGAAAATATACTATGATGTCATCCATAAAGACCATAATAAAATAATCTAGATAAGGATAAATGAACAGATGCATTAAGGTCATAAAAATGGTGGGAATGTTTATAAGACAAAACGACATAACGATATACTATTATAAACCATAATTACAATGAAAAGTTATATGAGGTTTTTATAGTGGCCTTACATACCCCAAATGATAGCATGATGTCAGGTCAATCTTAGAGAACATCATATCACCATAGATTTGGTTTAACGTATCATCTATTAGAGGTAGTGGATATCTATTCCTTAACATAAGATAGTATAATCATATATAATCCATGAATAAAAAAAGTGTCCCATCATTCATATTCATGAAAATTATAGTTGAACCCCAAGAGGAAGTACTAGAACAAATAAAACATTTTCCTCTAGATCCTCAAACTACCTCTTGAGCTACTAGAGATCATTAGGGGCCATCCTATACCAAGGAATGGACACTAGAGTTGAAATAGGAATGGGATATGTCAAAAACACTACCATTCCATCATGGGGTAATCCTGAAATATTTATGTAAAAGGGGTTCCTGAAATGATATACTACCAAATAGAATTCATTCGGATGTTATTACTAATCTTTCTAGAAGATATTATTAATCTGGGTGGTCACTCCACCTAGTTTTCGATTCTCCTGTCTAGCTTTACCAGCCTAGACATCCCACTCAGCCTTATGGAGACAAAAAATACCATCTAATGATGTAATTAATATCTTGGGGTGATAAATGTCTACAAAATAATGAGACAAACCAACCATCCATACCGATAATTAAATAAAATCCTATCATCTCGATAATAAATAGGTTACAAATAAAAGGGTGACTTCCTACCTTAAGGTGGTAGTCACTAAATTTGAATATTCTCTATGATCATACTCAAAGAAGTGTATCTAGGGTAATTTTAGAATATTAATACTTTATTTCCATCATAGAAATGTCAATGATAGATAAAAAGATAATGTACATTAAAAAGCCTATATGAAATAGAGAAGGCTACGTAGTGGAGGCTCCAAGAATAGTACCTTGTACTCTAGAGGGTCTTGCACTATGATACTTGGGTGTTGGATGTATATCCTGGAATTGACATGATCCAAGACCATGTGAAGTTTTCTTACTACCATAATCATTTCTGATCTCCTGTTACTTCTCATAATTACATGTCAACAAACCACATCTATACCCTCTTCTTTATGCAATACTTTATGTGCTACTCTAACTCCCCTCTTGAAGTGGCATAAATTAACATGCTCTGGAATCGGGAGAAAGTGTGATCATCTACCACTCTTATATTCCCCATATCCATGATTTCATAGAAAATTTTAATGACTTATTTCATTAATGGATCCACATATATACACATTTGTGAGATAAAATAACTCTAAATTGAATCTTTTTTTAGAAAAAATTCATAAATGGTAATATTTTTAAAATATAATCCTTCCTTAGGGGATTTAGTAAATTTCAAAAGTTCCATTTATTAATATTTGAATAAATATTAATATCATCTACAAATACTACGAAAAATAATCAAGGTAATACATAAACACTCTATTTTATGAATCCTTAAAGATAGAGGGGGGATTATTAAAACCAAAAGATATTAATATAAATTTATAGTGTTTATACATTATAAGTATTGATGTCATGGGTACATAATATTCAATAAAAATCAATTATTCTTATCCAAAAATAAGTAAATTATTTGAAATGAAATTTTCTATATTATTATGAACAAAGAAGTCATCAATAAGTGTGGAGGATACTTGTTCTTGATATTGACCATTGTATGTTCTAAATAAAAAATGCATTGTTGCATTGATCAATTATTATTCTTATCAAATAGAATAGGTGAACCCTTATGTGAGGTACATAGATAAATGAATCCCAGGTCAATGTTCTCCTAAAGTTTCATCATCAATTTTTACATCACAATCTAGGCAACTCTCTATAGGGTCTGTAAAATAGGTGTAACAGTAGGTATGATTTATTCAAAACACAACTTCAAATTTTCAAGTAATACTACAAAACTATTCCAAATATTTATTAAAAAACTCTGGTACAATATAAACTTCATTATTTTCGTGTCTCTTTACAACCATATATGATAGACATTTATTTTATAGGAATGAGTACCCATATAATCGCTCTGATTTCCAAAGGAAGTTTAGATTTACCATCACATTAATTTATGATAATTGGTTTTTATGGAATTAATATTTTCACTTACCAAACATGGATATTGATGAGGTATTTTTGTTAAACAATCAAATAAATTCCAAAAATATCAAAAAATTCAACTAGAAGGAGAATAACCATATTCGCTAGAGGAACATTCCCAATAACTGAAATCGAGGAAAAATCATTGACATGAGATGTGATTATCTTACCATTATGTGTTTTCACTAATAATTCAACATATAGTAATAGATATGGTATTGTGATACCCATATCAAATTATTTGTATACAAATGAGTGGTTACATCGAGAATAAAATATGACATCTTCCTTTCTGGAGTGAAATGTACTAGTACCTTTCACCATATCATTATTGTAACCCTCATCCGAAATAGTAAACTCATGAGATTAACATTTTAATATAGGGTTCATATGTTAATAATATTGATCATTATCATTAGAGTTAGTGTTTTAGTATTTGTATGCATAATTATCATACTCATTGTATTTAATACACTAGATTGTGGTTAGTTCATTCTATTGTTCTGTTATTCTTACAGTTGTTGTCTTCTTCCTATCACATGAGTATTAATTTTTTTGATTAAATTCATCTTCCAACCTAAAAAAATTAATAGTTTCCTTATGTAAATTTATTTCATTTATCATTCAACACATCCATCATAACAGAAGTCTCATCTTCTTACCCCATGTTTTTTCATTTGACATTTAATTAGATTCCATCATTGTTTTAATATTAAACCCATGAGATTGAAGGTTACATATATTATATACATCAACCATGGTAGCATATAAAATTATTTTTTAATGACTACTAAACTCTATAACAACACTCATATACTAGGTTTTAATACACTTCATAATTTATTGATCGTATGTTCTAGTTCAATGATAATAATAGATGTGCACCTTTCAAGTCGAATATAATTTTCCTCAATTGTAGTAATTGATTAAAAATATTTCAATCTTACTTTAGGGAATTAAATATACATTTTCATTTGGAAAATTTAAGGAATTTAATTTTTGATAAATTTAATTATAAACTTATCCCACTCCATGGAGTCAATTTTCTCATCTTTCTATGTGTTCTTGATGATATCTCTCCATTGATCTGCAACTCCTTTAAAAAAATAATGAAAAAGTACGAATTTTTCATTCATCAAATATTAAAGAATATAAAATATCTTTTAAATGGTATTGATAAATTTATCATAAAATACTATATAATAATATCCATTAAAATAATATGGATGCTTCTTCCTAAAGGACTCAACAGAACATTGGTCCCTCCTTTGTTCATTTAAAATATCTACATTTTATTTTCTTCTGTATAAACATGCCAACGATATTTTTCATTATATCCCCATCCCATTTGGATATCATGAAAGAAAATAATTGAATTTACATTTACATTTATCATTAACTAAATTCCATTAGGTCCTATAAATTTTTAATAAAACATCATAGTTTGAGAAACAATAGGCATAGTGGGAAATCACATAACCCTAAAAAATAATTTATAATTTAGTTAACTCATATTTAATATTCAATATATTTATCCATAGGATTATACTAAGTCATATAGGATTTTCAACTATTCAAATACTTCATTATAGATCGTATATAAAATGTAAATTATATTAGCATTACCCCTCATGTGAGTGAAAGAAGGTCCATAGAAAGGGAACACTCACCACACACCAAAATGATGATAGATATATATCTCACTAACCATTTGTGGTGTTATAACCCTAGACGAATTTATAAAAAAAACATATCCACTTGTGGTATCCATATATAGATGTAATCATACAAAACAAAACTCTTTTAATTATAATAACATATGATGTTCTCTAATACAATCGATTATCACGTGGGTTCTCACTTATATTTTTTTTGACCATGCTACCAGAGGTAACAAAACCATTCTATGATAATAATTATAGTTACCCAAGAAATATAATACAAAAATATTACATCCTATTTTATGAATATTCAATATATAACATTAATATACATACTATAACCATAATGATTTTATTTCTTTAGAATGATGGAAACCTAAACTACTTTATCATAAAAATTTATATCATATCTTACTTTGTTATCCACAGATAGCACCAATTTTAAACACATAATACTAAAAACATTTCTTCATATAAAGAGTATAGTAAAACATAATATTGGGTGACCTCATATTCATAGTAAGGATAAAAAAGATATATTAATGATCATTTTAACATACCATGAGAATAAATTGTATGAGAACCTGAGCATAACATTTGAAAATCATTTAAATATTACATAGATTATAAAATTGTTTCGTGGAATAAAATTTTGTAGATAATAAAACATGAATAATAAAGGGATCAGACTACATGAGAAATGAGTATGGAAATTGTTCGTATGATTGTGTCATAAAAATTGGTTTAAAATTTGGAATTATAATTATAATATAAATCTTATTTTTAGGATACTCATTCGAAAATACATAACATGAGAGTATTGGAAAAATTACTCATGTACATTCTTTGGGTTTTGGGTAACCTCCCATATACCCTCATTTGGGTTTATCACATCCTTCTATGTACCCTAATTTTGGCATGGGATAACCATTTTATATTCATTGAGTTTATATAACATTGCTCATTATAGTAATACATCAATATTTTAATTAGGGATGATCATGTTTGGTATAATATATGACATGAAACACCATGTTATGAAGATAATTTAACACCTGAACAATTTAAAAAATATTTCATTTTAAATATGTTCAATATCTCTAATATATTGCATTGCACACAATACAAGGTTAAAATGGAACACGATACTATATTAAAATATGCCCAATAATTCCTATATTTTATATTGGGGGTATGAATACAACCAAATAAAGAATGTGAATAATATTATCTACATATAAATAAATAAAATTCCATGGATTATATATTGAATATGAATAAAATGAGAACTATTTTAAAAAAATTGTTTTATTAGGAACTGTATTTTTCTAAAATATTGGTTACTCACAATTTGTACACAGAATTTAAAACTACTTTTCACAAAAATAAGGTAATTTAATATATAAAATAATATTATTTTTTAAAATATAAATGTAAAATTTATCACCAGTTTATTTTATTAATATTTTATGTGGATATTAATTTATTGATAAATAGCGAAAAATACTAATTTTTATTTAAAACTGCATTCTAGATAAAATTATTTACAATATATAAATTATTTTGTAAATTACTATTATATTAAAGATGATTCCAATATATTATTTCATAACTAATTTAGCTAATTATATTCAATTTCATATTGAATTATATTATTAAATTAATTAATCATTTGAATGTTTTTCTCTAGAAAACCCATTTTTCTACTTATTTATGGGTTTAAATTAAAATTTAATTATTCAACATATATGAATTAAAGATGGAAAATAATATAAATATATTAAATAATCATAATTTAGGATGTATAATATGTTCAACTAATTTTATTGTCATAATTATTAGAAAAACTAATAATAAATTAATAAATATGGTTATGGTTAAAATGATATTTTGTGTGTTACATTATTTTTATAAAATTAATTTACCACACATATAGAGTTTTTATTTGATAAATTAGATTTAATATTTATAATTTATTTTTAGAAATTATCTATGTATTAATTTAATTAAATTATTAATAGATAAATTACCATGATAAATAAAAAAGTACAAGTTAGCACAATGAAAAATAAAATGGTAAAATTATGGAATCATTATAAAAAATGAATAAAATGTAAAAAATGTGTTTCATTTTATATTTTATGTGTGGTTATACCATAAAATATATGTACTCAATTATTTTATATTTTTATTTGAACATTGTGAGATTGTAGCTTTCCATTATTGAATAGTTTTTAGTATTTACAAAAATTCCACTCCTCGTCAACATTAAAAGGGCCCTCACTCCCCTCATTTATTAACACATCTAAAAAAATTTCTCAAAAAAAATATAAAAATATACGTCCATATAATTATATGTGACATATATATTGTTTATTTCCAAAATACCAACCATAATGTCATTAAGAGGATATTCAAATGAAGTTACTCTCACTAGACTTCATTATATTCACTATGATCATTTTATTTCTGTCTACTTATAAAAAAATTGATGATATCATAAAAATTATAATATAATAAAATATTAACCTCACATATATATATGTAATTATTTATTTGGAAAAATATTTATCCATACCCACATCTGTCAAATATGAAACAAAATCATCATATTGTGTGTATGTCAGACTATCAGCTCCCAAACTGATATAACTTTTTTCCTTCAAAACTTATCATGATTAGATATAATGGTTGATTTAAGGCATATAAAAACATATAATTATATTATTATACACATGTAATTGTAATAACAAATACCACATCATATTTCCCTTCCATTTAAATATGATAAAACGACATGGGTGTATAGAGGGATACAATATTGCGTAGCGATGTGGTTTGATTTTTAACTATGCTTTTCATGGAATGTAATATGTATAATATTAATTAATATATGTGATATATATGAAATTATATAAATTATTGAAAATAAATATATCAAAAAAATTCATAACCAGTCACCTTGTGATGAAACGATATCATAACTCGTGCGACTGAATGACCTAATATATCCAAAGGGTGATATTATTCTTTTTCATTGGATGGTTTTCTTGAATGATTTTAAGTATGTATATAACTGAATAATTATTTAAAAAACTATTATAATTTTGGATATTTTTCTTTATATAGTATATAATACAACTAGAACATTCATGGTAAAACACACTTGGGAAAAGTTGGCATTTAACACCATAAATAACTAAAATAAAGAAATATTTGTAATAAA
This sequence comes from Viscum album, assembly GCA_963277665.1. Lineage (NCBI taxonomy): Eukaryota > Viridiplantae > Streptophyta > Magnoliopsida > Santalales > Viscaceae > Viscum > Viscum album. The sequence goes on along the minus strand of OY728165.1, from coordinate 1,329,906,951 downwards.
CAGGTTGTAAAATTTTAAATTTGTATAATAAATTTAATAATATATTTTATTATGGTTATATAATATATTTATAATATTCTTATAATTGTTATGATGGAGTCTCATACACATTCAATGGATAGTGAACATATGTTAAGGGTTTCTCATCTCAATTTTACTTCCTTCAGACATCTACCAAATTAAAAAGTTGTTACATTGTGTGGGGTACATAATTCAACTTTTTTATATATTATATAAATAATTTATTTACCTTCATGTTATTTTATGTTTAATTTTATTTTATGGGACTTAAGATTAAAATGGTACCCAATAGATACAGATTATTTAACAGTCTCATCATTATTGAGGATATTTGTGTTTCAATTTCTCATGAAAGAATTATTTTTATATTTATATATTAAGACAAATTTATTTTCTTATCCTCCTTTATTAATGATATTTTCTCTAAATAATATTATTTTACCTCTACTTGGCACATAAAATGATTTCGAATTGTTTTTAATAAAATACTACATCACTTCCCTATTTCGATGAATATCATTTTTCTTAAAAATCAATGCTTCGTAAAAATTATGTACGTTTATAAAATTATACAAATGATTTATTAATTATTTTTTACAAGGATTCACTTATTAAAAAAATTAATGAATTTATTCTTCATATTATTTTCCAAACAATATCTATTTCTGTTTTACAAAAAACTGAAAGAAATCAATATTTTAAATTACAAGACATGAATGGAATTTTCCACCATCATCACCACTAAATGTTTGAAATATTATTTTATCATTTTTAAAAGGATATTATTATAGATTATTTTTAAAAACAATTTTTTTAAAAATATTTTCAAAGTGAAAATATTATTTTCCTAGAAAATCTAATAACATGTTTATTGTCCTTTTATTATTCAATGGAATCAACACTTTATTTCATTTAGGATTCATTGAAGATATGTTTTATTGATATAATTATTATTTTAACTTTTAATGGATCTTCATAATCTTGACTAAGGATGGAATTTTTTATTTCCATTCACAAGATAACTCTGTATAGTTTATGATCACTTATATTTGATTAGTTTATATATCAACATTTCATATTTTATTATTTCAGTATGTATGTTTATATTGATTTTAATTAAACGATTACATTTGAGGTTTTCGTTGAACATATAAATTGATATGATGGTCATGATTATAGATATCCACTTGATGCATTGATGGGTCCCAAGAGAGAAATCAGTTGACCAAATCATATGTGTTTTTAACCGTAGATTTAAATTTTCTTCTAAAAATACTTCAGAGTATATTTTAGATGTATGAAAATAAAAATTACCTCATAATAAGTTAATCTATTTATATAAATTTTATTATAAATATTTTTATAATATCTATAAAATCCCAATCATATTATATATAGATAATACATAACTATTGTAGAAAACTTAAAAGGTTATACAAATGTATTCCCAAACACTATCTTACTTTAGTGACTTTAAAAACATAGTAACATTAACAGTGGTACATGGGTGACATCCATTATCACCCACTAGGTTCATAAATTAAATAATCCCTCTTAGACATGTCATACATAAAATATATCTTCATAACACGGGGAAGGAAAAAAGGGGGTGAGCATAGATGCTCAGTAAGCGTATAAAAGAGATATATATAAGCATAAACATGTATATTATGGTATAAGAATATGGTCATAACATTAGAATATCATACCATTCATTTCAAATATCATAAACATAAATCATGTTATAATTATTGGTAGTTAAAAATACACGATTAAAAAGGGAATCAAGACAATAGGCCACGAAAGAATAACATATGAGTAATAAATTTAATTGTGGAATGCATATAAACATAAAAAATACTATAAAAAGGATACCTACCTATACCTTCATAACATGATAGGATTTGGTTATGACCCATTTATTTGCTTCAAAATTTGGATAACAGCCCATGTACCCAATTATATTTAGGATCGGGATAGAACCCATGTCCCCTTTTACATTTAGGTGTTAGATAAAACCTATATGCCTTCTTGTTTTTGGTCTAGTAATAAAACATGTGTACGTTAATTTTTCAGTAATCAGATACAACTCATGTACCATATAATCTCATATATAATTTATAATTACATAATGCATTGGTGGTAGATATAGGTCCCACCATCACATAAAAAATCATACATACACATCACATAAGATAATAGTATGTTCATCATATCATTCCACATAACAAGAGATGGGTTTCATAAACAATAATAATAACCCTTGAAATTAAATTTTTATAGTTAACATTTCATAACATCATTATCTTTTTAAAATAAATATGTTTTCAAATGATTTTATTAAAACTTAACCTCTGAAATGAAGTCGGATGCAATACCATATTACCTATAGAAGAGAAACATGGGACATAAGAATTATTTAAACAAATCGAAAACCATTAATGAAATATTTTTAGTGTAACCCCTAGATCTTTAGAATCATAAATGGATTTTATCATATATAGAAAATAATTTGGAAATATATTTTAAAAAGATTTCATTGGAAATTTTTTATTTCTTATTTGAAAAAAGTTCTTAAAACATTAAACCTTTTGAAACCCATTTTTGTAAAAATAAACATTATAGTTAATAAATAATGCATGAAAATATTATGAAAACAAATTTCCTTGATATATTGTAAAATAATCATGAAGATTATTTGAAAACCATTTTCCATTAAAGTAATTTTAAAACATGTATAAAAACATTGAAATAAAATCGAAAACCATTTATATTAAAATGATATCATCAAAAAATAGTGAATATTAGTCAATTTGTTTTAAAAAAAATAACTTGTTAGACAATTAATGTATAATGGAATGTAATTTTTTTAACGATATTGGATAAATCCAAATAGGATGAATAAACATTTTTTTCATTGTACAGTGTTTAAGAAGGATCCTCGGCTAGAAAATGTCTAGAAGATTTATTATTGAAAACCCTTTTCATTAAAAAAAGATAAATCATGGAAAAAATTAATTTTATGGATTATTAGAAAACAATATAATTTTTTTCTAAATCTTTAATAACACATTGTTTTCAAGGAACAACAATTTATGACTAAAGAGAGTGTAAAGATGGGATTTCTTACCAACTCATTCATTATCTATCTTATGTACCAAATATTGTAAAAATTGTAAAAATACACTAATATAGAGTGAATAATTATAGGATAATAAAATTAATGAGTTTTATTAAGATATAGATCATAATATTCCTTCAAAGGAAGCCTAATCATAAACAATCTCGAGAAAGGGTTATATTGTTTTAATAAACTCTTACTACAAGGTAACATTGAACTATTTACCCCATGTAAGATAATGAAATTATATTAATATTGAAATATAATTATAAGAATTATATTAATTATATAACATTTTAATTTTATTTTATACACCTCATAGAAAAATATAGTTGCATAACATGGCATATGTCTCAAAGAATAAAAATTGAGAGGAGATTACTTTGACGATTTTGTAACATTTGAAACATAAACCCCATGAATGAAATATCATCAAGTAGATATGTAAATACAAATAAAATTATGTCTAGAAATCAGATAATACATCCTTTTAAAGTATAAAAACCACAAAAATGAAACATGTGGTGAATAAAACATGTATCGTATGGAAATTAAAAGTGAGATTCAATTTTCGTACCTTATTCCTTAACACTCATTATAAATATTTGAATATAAATTATAATTTATGTATATTTATTATACATATTTTATATAAAAAATATTATTATATCTAATAACAAATAACATTTTCTTATGACTTAATATTACCCTCGTTTTAACAATTTATGGTTATGCATCAAGTAATATTCTCTTTGTTTCTCTCAGGTATCATAATTTGTTAAATATTTGATCCTTTTAAATATATCATAAATAATAAAAAATAAAATATTATTTAAATATCATTCATATTCATTATATTTTTTATTCAATAATATATAGAATATTTAATTATCAAATGGAATACACCATTCAAAAAGATGGAAGGTCATACAAACACCTGAACGTTGTTTTCATTTTATTGTCCTCTTGAAAAAATGAAAGAAAGGGAAATATATGTATATATTTATATAATAAAATTAAAGTAGAATTATTATGTAATATATATCATATTTTTTCACTAAAAACATCCTTAATACATACTGTTTAGTCTATGAAAGAAAGACATCGCTTTGAGGGGGCAACATTCCACAATTCATCAATCAATATTATCATATTTACAAAAGATGGAAAACATAAATTTATGTTATAAATAATAAATAAATAATCCTAATTGAATTATAAATTTCATATTTACATCAAAAATATATAGTTTCCATCATAATTTCCACAATGAGTGGTGGTAATGGAAAAATGAACAATCGTCATTTCACGATGTGGTAGTTCATCGTACATGAAAACAGTATTTTTATTACCCATTGGATGGATTTTTTTGTAAGTATTGGTAAATATCTCATCATTAAAAAATCTTATTATATTGAGGGTACATTTTTTATAAAATCATGGAAAAATAATATTTATGTTGGTGGACAATGGAAATAAAATAATATAACATGAGAATGAATGTTGAGTCTTTATCGGGTAACTCCTTAAAAGTTTCAACAAATGGATTACATGGAATTATTTTTGTCTAAGGGGATAATTATAAGATGAGGGTAATTATTTTTAGTAGAAATGTTTTTAGATCTTGGTCTATCCAATGTTTATGGAGATGTATTAGGAAGTGGGAGCATATGTGACATTTTTACAGTGGATGAGGAGTGGGAATCTTGTTTATTTTTGGAAAAGGGAACTATATACACATTATTAAAATTGAAATTTGATACCTTAATGGTTCAAAGGCTATACATGTGAATATATGGACGAAATATTTCTATCCATTTTATTTTTGACAAGGTTATATTTCATTTTTACCCTTATGATTATGGTTAATTCTTTAGTTACGCATTATTTTGCCATAATTGATCTATTTAATTTTATTTAAAGTCGCTAATATATCTAGTCAAAAAAGATATATTAAATATTATAAAATACAAATTATTATTATTCCATATATTTAATCCATTTTTCAAAGTTATAGTCCATGAAGTTGCGAAAATTTATTTAAATTTAATCCCATTGTCTGGTCGATAGTGCGTGTTTTTAATGTAAAAATGTCCAAATATTTTCAATGATTTTATGATGGATGTTAAATTTAAATTTACATCCATAGCCTATATTTTTTTATTTATAATCATATAATCTAATTAAAATTTTCATAAAATTTAAAATTTAATTTACCCTTATAAATAATTATTTCAAAAAAAAAAGAACCAAAATCAGTATTTTCACAGTAAATTATATAATGAAACATCATAGTAAAACACATAAAATTTACCCTAACCATACTAATAATTCAAAGATTAAAATAATTTCGAAATATTAAATATCTAGAAGTTCCAAAACATTTATTTAAAATTGGTTCTTCATTGAAAGGTGGTTAAAATGACTTAAAAACTATAGATTTTCAAAAATAAATTGGTTTTGTTCTTATCTTATGTCCATAAAACCTAATGGATAAATATATAAAAATTATTGAATATTTAACAAATATATGAAATTAATATTACTCTCTAATTAATTTAATTTATTAGGGAAAACAAATTTGTGACCAAAATATTAATTTTCATTATATTTGACCAGTTTTCAAATTCATTTCCAATTATTTATATACCCATGAATTCATACTATATTTGTGTAAACCATGTTTTTTTAATAGATTCATTAATAATAATTATAACTATTAATTTTAAAATTTGGTTATATCTTATTATATTAAATGATAACATTTTTATAATATGTTATTTTTAGTTAAAAATATGTTTTTCATGTTATACAAGACATTGGGGAAATTCAATCTTGAATGTATTGTACGCTAACCTCAATTTTATATACATATAATATAAATCATTTTGTTGTATATACTACATGCTAACTTTGTTTTCCATTTAACAGAATCCATACATAGTAATTTAATATAAGATAACTATTTTCAGTGTTGCGTGAAATGAAAAATATCAAAAAGATGAAAAAAATTAAAGAAATATATTTTACAAAATCATAGGATATTACATTATACTCCCCTTAAAATTAATTTCACCTTAGAAAGTTATCTCTGTCATCGGATTTTTTATACAATCATTTTCCCTTAATAGGAACCCACATCATGAAAATTAACAATAAAAATTCATTTAAAAATGAAAATTGGATCCATAATGGCTACCTAGAATAGCACATAGTTGGGCTTCCGCATAAGAGATCATATATGGAAACTAAAAACTTGGGAAATGAATATAAATATAACTATCATGTTTTTGAGAAGTTTAATAGAGAACCAGTTTAGGATACTATTAATAACCAGAAGTCCATAAATATGGGATTATATAGGGTCCATTTAATTCATTTGAAAAGAAGGTTCTCTGATAACTATTTTGGTTTCATTGTCATTTCAATAAGGTTGAATATTTTTCATGATAATTTATATTTATAATATTTCATAACATATCATACGAAAAATATCATACATTAGTTGTCCAGTGAAATATTTTCACTTCATCTCTTACCCTATGAAATGAAGGAAAATTTTCCTTCCTAAAGTACTAATAGATCATGATATCCATTATTGATCATACATTCTTTCTTCAATTACCACCAACACTAAGTGGTTTGTGCGTGTTATCAAGTATCCATAAATCCTCATTTTATGAGAGAATAATTTAATCACAGAAACATTGTTCTATGTTTAACATAATATTTCCATATATATTAAACCTTATATCCCTTCTCATATATAATCCCCCAATTTGTCTTTCAATATTATCCTATTTTATACCAAAAAACATTTTTATTTGATACATGAGTTAATATGTGAACTAATAGAACATTATATCAGATTTTATTATTCCCAAATCCATATAGAGGGATATACTCACATGAATGTTCATGAAAATAATTAAAATATGATTATCATAGAGATTATTTCTACAAAATAATGTATGAAATTCCCCACTATAGAGTTCCCAAATTATCATGGTTTAGTTCGTAAATTGTGATGGTATATTCTTTCCCTTTTCCATTATCTTCATAGGTTGTTGGAAATGATCAAAATTACAAACCCTTATAATTTGTAACATTGTAGTGAAATTCCCAAACTCCCTATAATTGAAACACTGAAGTGTGGGAGGTTCATTCTGTGAAGTTTCATCTTTATTTCCATCATTAAATATCATTCTCTAATTACATCAGTACTCATCTACATAATGTAATTCCTTTCCAAATATAAAACATTTTTTATTCTCATTAAGATAATTTCCTCATAAAAATTTCCAAACAGAGAGCATAAATTAATATCAACTTTTTATTTCTATGATTTTTAGATTTTCCTTCATACGTCATCATCATCCTCTTTTTAGAACCATGGGATTGATATGTAAATCCAACCTCCATTTATACTTGTTTTGCACAATGGAAAATATCACTGTAGCTACTAAAGTATCTTATATACAATTTCCCTCTGAGACTAGGCTTTAAGCCTCTAATGAAAATATCAACCATACATTCTGGTTGGGTGATAATTCTAGAAGTGTACCTCACAAGTCTTGTAAAATTATACACATACTAACTAACAGAATCATGGTCCCTTTTATTCAACTAATGGAACTCCTATCACAATATTCATATAAATTACATGAGTAATGTAATATTTGATGAATGAGTTTTTGAAATATTCCCAATCCATGGATTAAATTTCTTCTTTCATCATCGTATTATTGATAAGATTCCACCACTGTTTTACTTCCCCTTCCAACAGATATAAATCTAGAATGAATATCACATGTTCCAAACACAGGATAACATATAATTTAATTTCAGTTTTATAGATCTATTATTCAAAAACAAGTTGATCATAAGGCCCACTGAGATAAGGCAGATGATTCCTCATGAAGGACACAATATGACCTTATTCTAAACTTTTATTATTTGGAATATTTTCATGATTTATAGCATTAGAATGTTTTGTGAGAAATGAAACTAGGTTTTCATTCTATATCCCATATTACAAGGACCCTCATTAGAAAAATAAATTAATTTTTTGACACATTCCCCAGGAATGTGGTTATTTCAGGTTCTTGCCAATGACTAAAACCAATAACATAGAGTCAACAACATTTTTCATAGTTAAGAATCACATAATAATAAAAAAAACTTACATAAAATCTAAATTATGACTTCATCTTTAATATATGACACACCAGGTTTACCTAAGATTGTTCGTTGACTTAAATTATTTAAATCCTTCATTAAGGTTCACAAGCTATTTGTTAATTCTAAAAGCATATCCCTAGGGAGTGACAAAACAGGTGTGTATCAATGCCCATTTTCATGTATGATAATACCCCTATTCAAGCCCATGACATATTTTCTGAGTTTTTACCCCTAGAAACATATGTTCTCGATCTATATTTGCAAGAATTATTCAGATAGTGATGTCTTTCTAGAAAAAAACTCAATCTACCCTTTACCAAAATTATTGTATATTTTCGTATAATTTTAATTGTCCGAAGACTTATCTTTCAACATGTCCATGGATTTAACACTAATGTTTTAACCTATGAGTTTCCAAAGGATAAATAAATTTTTTCTCTAATAACAACTATAACAACCTAGTATTAACAAACCTAGAATTTGCATTACGTTTTTAGAATACATATGACATTATAAAAACAGATGCCCAAAGACCGTATTAGTTTAGTGACTTTTGAAATATGGAATCCTAAAATTCAGTATGTGGATGAGAAAAATTATCTCCCACAAGGTTCTCCATGCATAGAACACTTATAAGATGTGTCATACATAAAATAAATCATTACAACCCAGGGATGGAAACAAAAAAAGGGATGGCTTAAAATACTCGGTAAGGGTAAAGAAGGGAGATATGTAATCATAAACATTATCACAAGTGTATAAGAATGAGATAAAACCATTAGAATATAATACTATTAATTTAAATGATCATAAAAATAAATCATGGTATAAGGATTCATAGGTCATAAAACATGAATCATAAGGAACCAAGAGCATATGTCGCTAAATCATTACCTATGAGTAAGAGAAGTAACTGTGGAATACACAAGAAGATAGAAAATCCTATTTCAAATATCCCTAAAAATTACATCTTAATATGTAAGGCTTGTAATATTAACTATGCCCCTACTTCTTTCTTGGAAAAAGAACATGTATACCCTCTTAATTTTTGTATTTGGTTATAACCCATGCATCCTTTTATTTTCAGGCTTGGGCTACAACCCATGTACAATATTTTTTTGGCTAAGGATATAAAAAAAGTACCTTTTATTTTCTTTATTGGTTTAAATCCCATGTACCCATTGATATAATATATAAATTATCATTACCAAAATCATTTTAGGGAGATATATGTTCTACTAGTCACATAAAAAAATCATACATACACACGTCATGGTGTAATAAAACATGTATAATATCATGATCCCTAAAAATAAATTAGTTTCATAAATAATAATAATCACCAATGAAATAAAATATGTATCATTAAAAATCCATCAAATCATAATCTATGCAAAATAAATAGGTCTCTAAATAATTTCATTAAAGGTTAACATATAAAAAGAATTGATTTTCAAATGAATCTTACCCATGGATGATAAATGGGTGACAAAACAATAATTCAATAAAACATTAAAAACAACAACAAATAACATGAATGGAACCTTTGGATCATTATTATAATCACTTAATGTCATCTTATATGGAAACTAAATTTTAAATATCTGAAAAAAAACATTTCTTGAGTAGAATATTCTTTATTTTTTTGAAAAATGAGCATTAAAATGTAAAACCATTGGAAAATTTTTTTCATAAAAGTAAACATGAAATATTTTAAATAAATACTAACAAAACTAGAAAACCAATTTTCTTCAAAAATTATAAAATATGATTAAAAAAATGAAAACCATTTTTATTAAGAAATCATTGAAACCATATAAAGAAATCATGAACACATTTTAAAAAACATTTCTTACAAAAGACATTGAAAAAATAAATTTCCATAATATTAGGAAAAAAATTTCTTTATGAAATTAATTTTATAATAATTTAAAGGATTATTCAAGGGAATTTTGTTCATGGTTGCGGATAAATCCATACACACCGAATATTCATTTTTTTCACCATAAATTTTTTGAAAGGTTTCTTGACTAGAAAATGATAATAGTATTCCTTATTAATATTTATTTTGTTTGGAAATGTAAAAAATGGCTAGCATTTCGTCTAATGATCATAATATAATAATATAATATATTGGGAAAAAATTTTATATGATTTTTTTAAGGAACACATATTTCCATGTGAAGAGAGGGTAAAGTTGATATTTCTTAACAAAACATTATCAACCATATTATGTACCAGATATTGAAAAATATAAACCAATATAAAAATATATATAGTTAATAAATAGAGGATATGAAAAATCATGATATTTTTTAGGATATGGATAGCTATATTTTATCAAAGTAAGCATAATCATAAATAATCTCGAGAAGTGGGAAGATTGTTCTAATAAATTCTTACTACATTGTAAAATTGAACTATACACCAAATGTAATAATATAGAATTAAATTAATAATAAAATATAATGAAAATAATTATATTTATGATATAAAAGGCTTAAGGTAGTTTATAAACATTCTTAGAAGCTATAGGTGAATAACATGGTATATGTCTCTAAGAATGAAAATTGAGACCACATTACTTTACCAATTTTTTTATATTTGAAAAAAATAACAGAATGAATGAATGTTAATAAAATTGATTTCTAAATAATAATAATTTTAATACTACAAATTTTTTAACACATCCATGGGATGTATATGAACCTCACAATTGGAATTTGTGGTGATTTGATATTGTATCTCAAAGGAAAAAAGTTAGAAGAAATTATCATTATCTTGTGTTTTGACTATTATTATACACATTCAGACCTATTTTATAATAAATTTAATTTTCTAGGACAAATTTTATATGACCATAGTTTTATATATAATACCATATATGGTTCTATTATGACTTTATATTACCCGCTTGTAAAAAATTTAAGGGTATGCTTTGGGTTATATTTGTTATGTTTTTCGCATGTGTCATTATATTTTATATCTTTGGTCCTTATACTTATATCATGATTTTTTAAATTTAAACACTTAAATAAATAATACTTAATTTAGTTATATTTTTATTATAATAATTTTTATAATATATACATATGAAATGGAATACACTATCAATGGAGATTTTAGATCTTACTTATGCATGATCGTTGTCTCTGTTTTACTGTCGCATGGAAAGAAATGAATAAAATGAAATAAATGTGTATTTTTTTATAAAATTATTAAAGTTGAATTATTAATTCATATATATCATATAACTTCACTAAAGATATTCCATAGAGGATGTGAATGAATAATATCACTTTGAGGGGTTGTCGCCTACAATTCCACAAACGAAATTATCGTATTTACAGAAGATAGAGAGTATAAAGGTATATTAAAAATAGAAATTAAATAAGAATAAGAAAATAAAAAATATAACATATAATATATAGAAATATTTTTCCATATAATGTCCACCATGAGTGGTGATAAAGGATGAAATGCAAAATCATCTATTTGTGAGATAATAGTTCACCGTACAAGTAAACGGGATGTTCATTAATTATTAAAAGGATGTGTGTGTATGTTTATATTGAACCATTATCATAATAGAAATACCATTATACCACGTATAATGTTTTATATAAAATCATGGAATAATAAGAGTTCAATGGTGGATAGTGGAAGTAAAATAAAATAAATTGAGGAATAATGTTACCTCTTATTTGGGAAACTCTTTTTGGTTTGCAACACAGGGCTTCCATTGAATGATTTATTATATAGGGAAGGATTAAATGATGAGGATTGGTGTGTTTATGATACATTTTGAAATATATTGTTATATCCAATGATTCTTGATATTTGTGAGGAAGTGGGTGAGAGGGGGAATTTTTATAGTGGAGGAGGAATGACACTCTTGTAAATTTTGAGAAAGGCAATTCCACCAATTTTTCCCTCGGGATGTCGATCCAATAATGATAAAACGTTTATAAAAGTTTTGATATGATAGAAATATTTAGATTAAATTGGGTTTCAAGAAGTTTCTACTTCATTTATGCTCTTACATTTATGGTTTAGTCCTAAGCTAAGGTTAATTTTAACTTAATCAATGTAATTAATTTAAATTTCATTCAATAATATTTTTGGTCAAAAACTAGGATGTCCTTTTTAGAAATTATAAAATTTTTAGAATAAAAATATTGAATCTATATTTTAAAAATATAATCATAGAATTGGAATAGATTAAATTAAATTTAATCTTGTAGTTGGGTTGACAATGTCTGTTTTTAAAGTAAAAACATTCAATCGATTTTTATGTAATTTTTTTTCAATTTGAAAGTAAAATGGATTCCCCATAGCCTAAATGTGGTTTATTAATTAAAATACAATCTATTTAAATGTTAAAACTAATTTAAAATATAATTTAACCATATAAGTAAATTAAATGGAAAATCATATTTGTAATAAAATTCAATATTTTTTACTATTCATTAAAAATGAAGCGTCATAAAAAAATAAATAAAAAATAGCGTTTATATTATGTAAATTATTCAAATTTTATGTTTATTTTGACATATTAAATCTATAATGTTGCATAATTGGTTTTAAAATGGGTTCTCCTTTAAAGGGAGAAAAAATGCCAATATAAAAATATTTGTTTTAAACCTAAATTTTGGTTTGGTTTTATCTTATGTACATCAAATATATTGGATGAATATAAAAAATATTTGTTCGAATATATTATATATATGTTAAATTAATATAATAACCATTTAACTTATTTTATAAGGGTAAAACAACTTTGTGATCATAATAAATTTATAATATTTTCCTTTATATTCAACATAATTTTATATCTATTTATAATTAATTGATAAACTCTTAACTCATATTATATTATTTTAAATATATACTTTAGTAAATTAGTTTATACTATTAATATCTTCAAAATTAACTTATATGTTATATCTTTTAATATTTTAGGATAACATTTTTATAATATATTTTTATTGGGTTAAAATCGGTATTGTGTGTTACACAAGACATTGAGGAAAGTCAATATATTGTGTAATGTATGCTAACCTTGGTGTTCCACCTAAATAATGTCAAAAATTATTTTATTTTGTATTCAAAGATAACATGGTGTTGCATATAATTCAATAAAGTTAAATTTATTTAAAATAAAATAATCAATTTATAATGTTTCTTGAAATTAAAAAACTAAAAATGTTTAAATTAATTCGAATTTATTTCTCAAAATATATGGGTGTTACAGTTTCTATGGAAAATTGACATGATCATGTCATTATTTATATTCATTCATCTAGGCAACATTTATTATTTTCATACTATTCTAAAATTTTTGTTTAAATTCTACATGTTTCATTTATTTACCTTTTAATATTGATTATTCATATTTATTCATGATATATTTCATTGGCTTAACAACCATACAGAGCATCTATGATCACCTCATTTTTTTATTTTTTTCCCACGATAACAAGATGTTTAATTTTTTTGGTAGGTAGTGATATCACAATCGAAAAATAGTCTTCTAAAGGAAAAAAACGCTCTGTATTTTATGTTTTCAAACTTATTTAAAATTTTTATATGTATCCAGTAAATAAATAATATAGTATTTGGCCATATGGGATGAAATTCATTTTACCATGTTCCATTTTTATAATTTATACACAAATATATGTTTATAGGTTTGGGGACTTTACAGTTTGTATTAGGGAATATTTGGTATAAACCGTTGGAAATTTATTTAGAAAAACATAGATTACATAACATAACCCAATGATATACATTGATTATAATTATAGAAGAGAATCCTAATTTCTTAAGGTAGATACTATTTTTTTTCTATATATAAATCCCTTTATGTATATTACAAGTGGATTTGGCTGTAGAACATATGTACATAGGGGTAATAAATTAGAAAAAATGCGTTTTCAGATTGACATGAGCATTAGATGGTAAACGAAAATGAGCCATGTTGTGAACCTAGTTTGATAGACCCTAAGGATATTAATGGGTTATCTCAAATTTTATTAAAAAAAAATCATTATGAAGTATATGAAATTATTATTAATATTTGGAAACATTTGCAAAGAAAGCTTGATTATTATTTTCATATTAGCCATGTATTAACATTTAGTTCCCGTTATGTTCTTCACTAGTTTTTGGATTATACATTTTTATAACAAATTTTATATTATAATGGTTTATCAGTCATTCTATTGAAATAAAACCTATTATAATTAATGGGAACATTATCAATCCATATAATCCTAAGAGTAATAATGATCATTTACTTGATGAACTTGAGCCAATATTTGAAATGAAACTAGTATCAAAAACATCCTCAACGTATCAATATATATTAACATGTGCTATGAAGATAGTTAAATAATTATTCAATTATTATAGAATTTTAGAGAATAAATTTAAGAATTGGATGACTGAAAAAAACAAATAGTGGATGATGGGAATGAATGATTTTGATATGTGAGATAATTGTGGAATGAAACAAACTGGAACTTTATTGGAGGGAAAGTGAGTTTTCAACACGAGTGAAGAGAAATTTCATCAGGAATGTGAATTAATTATTAAGAAATAATAATATTATGTTTACTATTTCGACTGTAATGATATTGGGTATGAACAAAGGAATTCTAAAAAGCATCAAAGGAATAAACCTCAGATACAGCTATGGGGACACAGTCAATATTTCTCGGTTACTAAAGATGAAGTGTAATGATTAATGTTACTATTTTAAGATTTTATAATTATTTAATATGTGTATTGAATCAATTATATTAGGTATATAAATATTATTAAACATATATAGATTTTATTATGATGTATTTTCTAAAAGGATTTAAATAAAAAAGTTTAATGGTACAACAAAAATTCATATGGTAGAATGTTTCCCATTTCAAAGACACATTATTAAGGTAATATAACCATTAATATTTGATATATGTTTTTGGTAATAATGATAAGATTTTTTTATTGAAAAATATAATTTTCATTGAAATTGGCTATTTTATTTTTGGTTTATTAAAGCTTTACTAGAGTTTACCGCTTAGAAGGATCAATGGAATATATTTAAGAACCTGGGATTTTATTTTTAGAAGATTTAACGTTTTCATCATGGTTTTATAGTGGACAAGGTTTTAAAATTATAAATTTATAATTAATAGCAAAATTATATTTTTCTTGGAATATAAAGTGCATTTATTGTCCTCCCTTCTATTTTTTTAGACTTTTAATTTTGTTAGACAAATTTTGGAAAAGATATAATGATAAATATTTTTGGAAGGGATTAAGTAGAAATTTTTTTATAATTAGATAACATGTTCTAGGAATTTTTCTTTTGGATGATTATTTAGACATGTGATGAATAACTTGTATCACATTTTTTAATATCGTAATCAATTAATTTCTAATTTTAGTTCATCAGGTATAAAAATTCCTATTACATATTAATTCCCCCGTGTAATAGTTGATGTAGGAAATTATCAAAGAATATGTAATTGATAAATTTAATGTATATATCTTGATTATCTTTATGAACATGTAAACACCATTACTTAACTCTACGAAAAGGTTCTTGAATATAAATTTTTATCCACGTGACTTTACTTGCAATTAATCAAATATTTTGTAAATTCATCATAAGTTTTCAGTTTAGAGGACTATAAATTTATATTCATCATTCATATTATTGCGATAATAAATATATATCACATTATATTAATCCTTAGGTGTTTTTATTATAATCCAAGTCCATGTTTTCATTTTCCACAAATTTTCTCTAACATGGAATCTTTGTTATGTTATATTTGTTCATCCCATTCCATCTTATCAAGAGACCTTTTATTAACCAGATTTACAAAGTTGTTTTTTTCATAGGGATTTTCAAATTCCAGACCTTTGATTACCTTGATCTACAATAAAATATGTGGACACAATTTCTTTAAGTTGTATAATGTAAGACCACAATATATTGAAAATGTAACCTCATGTTCGATAAAATATATGTCATGAAACATAAATCATCGAAGATAATGTATCACACTTAGAAATTGTGATTTATATCTTATAAAATTAATTCAATCTCTTCAAAACCTTTTGAAACATGCAATTTCAAGTTTAACTTAAATGGGATACTATAATAAAATACTATTATTTAAACATCAAAAATATAACCTAACAGTAACGTTTGATGGTTTGAATATTACTAACTGAATATTAAATTTATATTATTTACAAATTTATTATATCAATTCAATAATAATCTATTTATTAGAAATAAACCAAGTATAATTATAAATTAAAAGTAATGTATTCTAAAAATAGAGTTTTTCTAGATGTTTTATTATTCTCTCTTTTAATGTATAAATTTGAATTAGTGTTTTATAATTTTTTGAGAAATTACATATTTTTTTAGAAATATAAATTTCTTAATTAAAGTTAATTTTTTGTGTGAATAGTTTGAAATGAATTATTTTTGGATTAACCACTAAAAATACTATTTCTTACTAGAAACAACATTTATATTTAAATTATTCACAATGTGAAATTATCTTATATGATGGTATTAATGTAATATTTCTTAAGTAATATTTTAATTTATATAATTTAGGTCATTTGATTCTATTTCATATTGAATTAAGATAAATATAATTTTTAGTCTTTTAATTTTTTCATCTGAAATACTTTTTTCTGACTCATTTGCATGTTTATATTCTAAATTAAAATATTCCACTACTATGAATTTAAATTGGAAAAAATTATTCAATAATTTGAATCCAGATAATTAAGATTATATAAATTTTTGAATTAAAATTTTTCGTAATAATTAGTAAGAAAATATATATTAATTAATATGGTTAAGGTTAAAGTGAGTTTATTTCCATTAAAATCCCTCATGATAAATTTAAATTTTCAAATATATAGAGTATTTCTTTGATAATTTATATTTAATTTTATTATATGTATGTGGAAATTATATAATAATTTTTTTTATTTAATTAAAAAAGGAAAAATTATAAATGTAAATAAAATGATACATATTACCGTGGTAAAAATATAATTGTAAAATTATGTAAACAAGAAGTTTACTAAATATCACGTCAAAAACATGTTTACTTTGTTTTTGATGTTTTTATTGACCTTTTTGTCTTGATACGCCATCATTTATCATTTTTTGGAATATGGGGAGTGGGTAAATAAAAATTATTAAATTCTTTAAGGAATTTTAAAAAATTGCTTGTGCTTGAAAATTAATAAAGGGAAGTCAAACCCTTAAATTAATCATAACTATATATAAATTTGTGTAAATAACCACTTATTAAATCTATCAAAAACAATATTTTCCACATTATATAGCTTATTATCTTCCTAAAAACCCAACCCTAGGGTCCTTAAGAAGAGATTCATTAGAGGTTTTTACAAGTGAAGGTAATTGTGTTCACTATGGTAATTATATTTCATTATACTTTTATATCCTAACATGTAAAACATTATAACGATTTTCCATACCTTATACAAAGATATTATTATTTTATTCGTATAATACATATCCCTCTCCACTTCCCTCAAATGGGATACTAAATCATTAAATAATTTTTACAGTGGACTATCACCTCATGAAATGATGTTACACATTTACCATTAACACTTCTATTGGTGGGTTATAATGATGGATTTAATATAAATTTATTTTTGTATAATTTATGCGCAAACATTAATTTTATAAATATAATGTCACATATAACTACATAAATTCCATTTTGTTTAAAATATGATATCGTTTTCCATGTGTATAGAGGACTACTACCTCGTGAAGTGTTTTCATTTGTCATTACCATAAAATTCAAAGATAAATTTATATGTACTAATTTAATGAATATAATGGATATAAAATAAATGTTATCAATTCATTTTAATTAATTTATGACACACTTCATTACCCTTTCTTCCTTCATGGGAATGATATTGTCCCTCAAGCGTAGGTTCAACCAAACATCTCCAAAAAGTGATGTCATACATTTTTACATCAACTTTTCAAGAATAGTTATAGGGTTATATATAATATTTAATACAATATTAATAACATTAAAATTATTATATATATTGTATATTTATTTCATATGTATAGGAACTGAAACATTGATGGAAAAACATGCACGGCCAAAAAAATCCATTAACACTAGAAAAATTGACAATATTTATATAATTTTAACCAAAGGGTGGTAAAATATTATATGATGATCATATATGGTATGATATACTTTATTATAGTTTATTAAGGTATTTAAAGTTTATATATATTTATTATTTAAGTGTTTTATCCACTTACAACGGATGTCGAACCTGAGGTGATGTTTTCTCACATAACATTGACTTATGTGTGACATATGTAATATTCAACACCGATTAAGTTATGTGGTGTTTATGATTCCCATTATTATATTTTATGAAATAAATTTATTTCAATTCATAGTAATTTTTTTTCATTTTAATTTACTTTTTTCGGGGTGGTTATTCATAAGTTACCAATATGGTAAGTGATATTTTACAATTGTAACATTATCTGGGACTGTTTATGTTTAAATATGCCTTAGAGGAATTATTTTTTATGTATATATTGAACACGTGAAATTCTCTTATCCAATGGTTATTAATTAACAATTCGTGAATTAGTACCATTTTCGATATCTCTGCTACTTACAAATATTCAGGATTTTTTTTAAAAAACCAGGCATCATTTCTGTCTTCCATCAAAATTATTTTTCTTAAATAAAATGTTTTAAATAATTATTTTCAAAATTGTTTTCATAATTAAGCAACTGATTTTTACTGATTTTTTAACCCCTTTAGGTCTTTCTAATTTTTGAAATTTATCATTATATTTTTTCCAAACAATGCTCTTTTAGATTTCACTAAAAATACAAATGCATTAATTATTTTAACGTTTACGAATTGAATGGAATATTCATCCATCAAGAACACTTAATTTTTAAAAAATTATTTAACGTAATTTCTAGTTTTATTTTAAATATAATTATTTTCAAACTCTTTATTAAGAAATTTGTTTTAAAAAATATATTCAAGGTGAATAGGTTATTTTTTTGAAGAAAGTTTTTAATAATAATTTTTTTTTCAAATTTAAACTCATAAAAAAATCAAAAAATCAATTTTTATGATCCACTAAATATATGGTTTATTTATATCATTACTTTTCATTATTAGTATAGTTTATGGTCTCCTTGACTGAGTATGTTAAATTTTATAAACCTTCAACACATTACATTTGATGGTTTATGATTATTCTTATTTTATTAGGGTGTGTATTAACACTATGAATTTTAGTATTTAAATAAGAATGTTTATGTTGATTATTTCACTTTAAAATGATAAATAAATTGGATATATTAGGTGAAACATGTGGTCTGGTAATAGAATGTCCCTCAATGCAACTATATGTCCCATTTTAAAAATTAGTTTGTCAAATCGTATGGGTGTTTCCCAATAGTTCTAAACTGTGTTGTAAATGGTCTTCATATTAAATTTTAGATGTCAATAATAATGAATTAGATCGTTATGATATCAGTTATTTGTGTCCATGAAATTTTTCTATTAGATAGAATATTCATCGATAATTTTTAATATTAGGTCATTAGGTATATGGTTTTATTTTATAATCATTTATTCCTAAAATATTGAACATAAATTATAATTTATGTTGCATGTTTTTCAATTATTTAAATTTTCATCTTGATTATTCTTATTTATTCATTAAAACTTACACTATTGTCATACGCTTACTGAAAATTTCATCTCATCCCTTTCTAATGTTTTATTTTCCCTAAGATACTATAAAATATTTTTTAATTGATATGTAGGGATATTATAATGGGAAACACATATATCTCAAGAAAGTAACATTTTTTATTTTATGTTTTCAAATGTGTTTAAAATACATGTTTTCATCCATTTCACCAAGACTACTAATATTACTATGTTTACAATTATTATTGACCATAAATAAATTTAAAACATTTACTAAATTTATTCCTTGTGAATTAGAATATGGAATCTTTTTTATCCAATATTCAATATGTTGATGATTGATAATTTAATTTTAAATTAATCTAAACATTGTTAGGGGATTTTTTTTAAAAAAACTACCTTTTAAAATAAAAATTATTTTTATACTAAATTATTTTATATAACCCATTCCAAAAAAAAACATATTATTTTAATAAAAAATTAACTAATTTAATTTTTAATATTCATAAAACTAATAATTTTCTGTTTTAAATACCTTAAAATAAAATAGAACATTAAATAAAAATCATTATTTTTACTATTACATAAAAAGTAATTATTTTGTAAAAAAACATCAAAATTCATCCTATGATAAATTTGAAATAGTGGTTTTAAAAATGGTATTCATTATCTAAAATTAAAATTTTATCATTTTGAAATTAAATAATTAAATTAAATTTTTGTTATATGAATTTAATAAATCCATTTCCTTTTTAATTTTATGAAGTATATAATATATTTATAAATTTTTCATGATGGATCTCAAACATACAAAATTATTTTGATCCTTAACATTAACTACCAATTTCTTCTCAGATTCTTGATTAGTGGCTCAATTTACTTGAACGCATGATTTTGAATTCCCACCACAACCTACAATGGATCAAATTAATTGTTGTTTTTCTATATAATAAGATTATCTACAGTCATCTGAAATATGTCAAGGAGTATGAGAAAGTACTTCTTTAGTCTTTTGAGCTTGAAGGTATTATAATTATTGAGATCATATTTCATTTTAACCGTCTATTTGGTTTTCTTCATGATATAGTTGATGGAGTTTCTTATGGAAGGCCAACCTGTTGATCCATAATATTGTGAATATCCATCTAGCGTCATTCTCTTGATCCTTATTAATAAAAAATTCATTAGAGGTGTCCTTAGTAGTTATAAATTCCCATGTGATTTTTTTTAAGAAAATGATTGATGCTTTAATTATCCTTGATTCCAATTCCCCCCATTTACATGGGCATGATACAATAATTCCATGACATAGTTATCGATTTTATTTTCACCACAGACCCATTCCTTAAAAAAATTCTATTCCTACATTGCATCTCACTAATGAGGATTCATTCTCACCTATAGATGATGAATTAATAACAAAATTTTGAAGTGATGACCGAGTTTACAAGGAAGACCCTCCTAGCTTGAGCCCTGGATTTCCCTATCCATGTATCCAATTCATTGATCATTTTAGAGATTATTTATTTAATGAAATAACACTTCCCTTATCCTAAAAAAGTGGAAGAATAATGTTTTTTATGGAAAAAATGAATATGGATTGATGAATAGTTACAATATATTCATTTTGGTATAGAGAAGATTCATAAAGAGGTACATGATGTTGAAATAGTGAATGTGGGAGAAATTAACAACATCATGAGTGATTTAAATACATTAATACTATATTGTGTCACTGGAAAACTGAGGAAACCTATTATTATCAAATCCATGATTTGGATTCATCTGATTTATTCTTGAATAAATTCTAATGTTGATTGGAAAACATTCATAATTACAATACCTTCTAGTTGTGGAGGTATTTTTAAATACCATTTTGTTATTGTTAAAGGGTTTTTACATCATTATATTAGTATTGGAACTGAAAATGAAGCTAAATTATGGGGTATGATATATTCAATAAAATATGCTTTCAAACAAAATTGGAGTACCATGTGGATTGAATCTATCTCTGAAAATTATTTCATGGATCTAAAAGTGATTACCAGGAATTCCCCATTGAAACTTACAACTCATTGGATTTATTTTATCAAACATGTATATTAACTCAATATGACATGATAACATTCATTTAGAGAATCCAACATGTTGGAAGATTCCTTGTCCAAGAGAGTGATCATGGACATTTGGACGCTGTCTTCCTTCAGTTCTCTTGAATATTGTGATACCTTGGTGGATTATGACACGTACCAGATGGTTCCCTCCGGTGTTTATGACCTTCCTTGTATTTCCTAAAATTATTATTTTTTGTTTTCTACAAATAAATTTCATGGAAAATATTAGACTAGGTCATGTATCATCTTGTTTATAAATTTATAGTTAATATTAATACATAATTCATCAATAATAATAAATTTTTAAATGTTGTATTCTATCATTTCTTGTGTTGTTACATTATACCCACTCCCTTATAAATTTCTTCCTCACTATTTTGGACTCAATATTTTTAACATGTTTTTTACATTTCCAAATACCGTTATTGAAAACCCACTTCATAATAAGTATTAACAATACATTCACATGAAAATATAGAAAGGAAATCATGAGGTATATCATGAATAACACATATTATGTTTCTATAACACACTATCCCAAGATTCCCATATCCAATGCAATTTTCTAATACATTGGCATGATTACAAGGAATCAAATCCCATCTGAATGACCAGTTTAAAAGTAGTAAAAAAATAGACTGCATACATGATCTTCACATTAAAATTAAAATCATAAAATGAAACATAAATAATTCTTTGTGGAAAAAATTATTATACTTTCTTAACCCATTATATAAATCATAATACACATCTTGGAATCTTCGAAAAATATAATATATGAAATGGGTGAGAATAGAGGTTCAGTAATGATAATCAGTATAGCAGAAGCTATCATAAATAAGAATATTCTATAGAGGAAAGTTATAAAAAACACAAGCATTTTAAAACATTATCTATATAATAATATGGAAATAATAAATCAAATAATTCTATTTAAATATTTACATGGATATTCTCAAAGATGAATAATAACATGTAATATCAATAACAAATCTTAGTATAAAGAAATTCATAATGTCAGTCATCATAACCATACTATCAATGCCTGGATCCAAGACCATTAATATAACCCAAAATACTCAAGCCAAGATTATTACCATACCTTTAGGTCTTTGTGACAATAAATAGTTTGTCTCATGAGACATAATGATGCATTTAGAGGCTTTAGAGGGCATTTCCCTTCAAATACTAAGTCCAATTCATTTCTCTTATGAAAAAGGAAAAACATAACTTAAATACTTTTATTAAAACTAAAATCCAAAATTTTAATAATTTTATCATAAACCATGAGTGGCATAAATATAATAAATACAAAATCAAAAATATTATAATACCTTTAGTACAATATCTAAGATTTTATCACAATATTTCAACCCCAAAAAAGCTAAAAAACCAAAAAAGGATGTTGACATAAATGAAAATAAATTAATAAATTCATTAAAAATAATTGATGGAAATACAAACTTTTACATTTAACTCATTTAGAATCCACTAAATAAAATTTTTTTTTTAAGAATAACATTATATTCATATATATAATTCTTAAAAATTTCATGTCTTCATAACGGAGGAAAATTGCCACTTTGACCGTATAAAAAAAATTCGTTCGTAATTTTTTTGAAATGTTTTTAAAGAAAATTTTATAGAAATGAGGGAAAGAATCCATTCAAAAAATATTGTCAAAATCCAAAAATTGGTAAAAATTACATTAAAAAATTGTCGATAATATTTTGAATTACATTATATGAAACATTTCTATAAGTGATAAGGATTTTCGAGTAGATACATATAATAAATATAGTATATTAAATATATTGTGAAATTAACCTTTACCTTTTACTTTTCGTTAATTGATGGTGTGTTGAACTCATTTATAATGGCTAAATTATGTTATTAAATTATACTGTAATGATAAATATATTTATGATAACATATATGATCTTATTATATCATTTTTTAAACGTCATTCAACATTATCATTATATTGGGAGTTAACTACGTCATGTTCCAATTCCTGTTTTTCCATGTAAGTAATGTTTGTTATGTGTATGATGAATATTATTAAAATACATAATGAAATTAGGTTTATAATTATTATTTTTACTCAAAATATAAATTTTGTATTCATTTTCTAATTGTTAACGTGGATAATGAATCTCACAGTGTCATGGAGACGGTTGGTTGTACATATGCATTAGCGACGATATAAATCCTTTAATGGATAAATGGATTGTAATTCGATGGTATATTAATTATAAAAATTCATTATAATGTTATATTAATTATTTATATCTATTATACTCATCATTATATTCATCCAATTAAATTAGTGTTGAATAACAAATTACTCCATGACATGGTGATGGCAAGCCGTCCATACCCACACATGGGGATACTGTTATTTGTATAATGGATAAAATGAGAAATATGGTTTTCCCATTATTATAATAACATGTAGGTAAATCGATGGGAATTTTTTTTTATTTTTTTATAAAAACAACATATATCGATGAAGTGGAATATGAAAAGAAGTATGAATGTGGTGATAAAACAATTTCCTTATTTCCCTATATCTCCCTTTCATTTCCAAAAAAGGGAACCTCATAATGGTATTATTCTCAAATTTTTCCCTCTAGGATTAAGTTAGGAATGTTGGGAGATTAAATACATAGGTTTTTTCTGAACCAAATTCTTTATATGTGTGAATTAAGACGAAGGAGAAGCGCCCTTTTATAACAGATAAAAGTCTCACCCTTGGAATCACTATAACAATTAAATTAATATAAATTAATTTCTATTTAAAATGGATCCAAATTTTATTGTACATAATATATGATAAATATGGGTCTAAATACTCTCAAATAATACAATTTATACTTGTTTTTATTTTATTTTAAACATTATCATTTGGATTTATCCTTATTTAATCAATTTAATTTAAATTAGGGTATTAATATTCCACCATTATTTAGGAATTAATCAAAAAAATATGTTATCTACAAGATAAGATAATACCCAAAATGAACTAATCCTTTATCGATCATATATTTTAAATAATGAAAGTCAATTTCATACTTACAAGGACATCACATATACCAATGGTAGTTGATGCACCCTTAAATCTATTCGATTATGCGTCAACTCCATGTAGCTTTTTGAGATGTGACATGTTTTTAGCCATCTTATGTGTTTTCCTTTTCTAAAACCATTTAAATATAATCCTAATAAAATCCCAAAAATGTGAGAATCCTACAAAATTACATTAATTTATTCATCATTAATGAAATATTTTATCCTTGATAGTTATATACTACCTATTATTTGACATCCTAAAATTTAATAACACTTAATTATATCAAAATTGTAGATCTTATATTCCCTAAATCCTACTAATAACTATAATGATATATCCACAAAAATTTTATGAATCCCTCCAAAAATAAAATTTTCAATAAATCCTGTACTTAACATAAGGGTTGTATTTCTATAAATATATCACAAAACTCACATAATCATCTTACTCATTCACCTCATAATACCTAAAATGTGTTTTCAATTACATTGAACATGAGATCAACCATAAACAAGTAGTAACATGATGATATTAATTTCTCTTCATATTATTATACCTGAAAATATACAAATCTCCAATGTTATCTATACGCTACTCTGATGCCAACTGTAAGGACCCGATAACAACTATTATGTATTTTAGTGACATAGAAATATAATTTCCATTCTTACACTCTCTGGGATGATTTTTGTCAATAATTTTAGATAATTTGTAAAAACACTTAAAAACTAAACCCATATATTACAAGTGAACACTTATACAATTCATCCATTTTATAAATGAACAAAACTATAAAAATTGAACATGATTTAATTTAGGGAAAATTATTCACAACTATCATATTAACCCTATTATTTTCATTAATCATTCCCATGTGAAAGTAATTATATGTAGATGGAATAAGAAAAAAATATCTGTAAGTGAAATAAAAACCTTAAATCTATTATTCCATTGAAAAACATGCAAAAATTGAAATTTTTACCATTGTCTTGAATGATCATTAACATATGAAATAAAACATTTCCACTAGAAATCACAAGAACATATTTCTCAATGAAAACCTTTAAAACCCATATAAATAAAAATAATATTTTTTAGAAACATATATATTCATATTCATAAAACTCTTTCAACCCCTAGAAATTATAATAATTATGGCCTAATTTAATTATTATTCTCTATAGAACTTACAAATTACTAAATCACTGGAGTTTTATAATGGGGTTCATCTTTCATATAATATATATCAGTATCACAAATTATTCATGTACTATACTGGGGATCAACCCATCTTATAAGATATATATGTCACACTAGTGAGCCAAAATGGGGCTCAACCCTTCGTATAAGGTATATCAGTGTCGCATGTGTGCGATTATTTATAATTTACTTCATATAAGATATATTATGGTCACTAATATTTCATGACCTATAATGGGTTACAACCCTTTGTATATGTTATACCAGGCTCACCTATGAGAAAAAATGGCTCCCAACCCTTCGAATAAGTTTTAGCGGGCCCACACGTTTTTCAGAAACTAATTTATTCACTTAACATGTCATGAATAAAACATTTTATACTTTCATATTTTGAAAAAACAATTAAAATTATTATTTTAACCTATATTAATTCGCATTCATATAACAAAGAAACCTTTTCATTTAAAAATGATATTTAAAATTTAAAAAAATAGCACATATAATAATAAAACCATTTTCATAAAAAAATCACATTAAGAAATAAAAAAGCATCATCCAGAAATTAAAACTTATTGATGGATGGATGTTATAGTGAATCCGTATAAGTTAAAAAAATCCTTATGGAATTTTAAAAATGAAAACCAATAAGAACATTAAATGGGGATTTTGAAAAGAATATCCCTAAACATGATCCTGACACATCAAGAACATTATTTATCATTTTGAAATTGTACATTGGATTATTATTTACATAATAACCTTATTTAAA
This sequence comes from Viscum album, assembly GCA_963277665.1. Lineage (NCBI taxonomy): Eukaryota > Viridiplantae > Streptophyta > Magnoliopsida > Santalales > Viscaceae > Viscum > Viscum album. The sequence continues at coordinate 1,329,879,685 of OY728165.1, read as the reverse complement.
GATTATTATTCCTATTATACCACGTATTTTTATCTTATATAATAGTAAGTAATAATTTATGTTCACGTCATTCATTTTGACGATATTTGATATATAGGTCCAAAATGGATTTCGTTAGTTAAAATAGTTAACAGTATCATCATTCCATATTATCTAGAATAATTATATTTAAAAAATATAATTTCTATAATAAAATTAAAATTGTATATCCCTAAAGTTAATATAGTTAGGAAAAATTAGCTATGTTACAATCATGGACATGATAGGTCATACATATGCGTGAGAATTATTTCCATTCTCAATGATCATTAAGGAAACAAGGTATGTATTATTTTAACATTAAGAAATGATCACAATTTATTAAATATAGAATTACATAATTAAATATATTTATGTTTATCATTATTGCGATGTGGTGAGAAAAAAATAATTACATAGCTTCAGGGTGGGGAAAGTCCACCCGAACACAGAACGACATTATGGTTTTACAGTGTATAGAATGGTAAGAAGCCAAATGATATATTATTTTTTTTATTATAGTTAATATTTCCTGAATATAATATATAAAAGTAATTCCATCAATATATCTAGTCTTTAGTTACGATGATTTATAAATAATTACATCTGTTCGTGAGGTGGTAGTCAGTCGTTCAAACAAACTGTGAATTCTTTTCTCATTTGATGGAAGATGAGAAAAATATAAGTCATGAAACTAATATAATGACATATAATTATAATGATGATATTTTATTTAATAATTTTTTAATTTTGAATATTGTTTTAGGGATGTGGAAGAAAAAACGGAAATAAAAAATGCACATAAATATAATACATCTTCTTTGGAAAACCTATTTTGATTTACACATTAATCATTATAATTTTGGTGCTTTAAAAATACAAGGACAATATAATGATGGGATGGAAAATAGTAATGGATTTTTGTAGATACATGATGGACGAATATTGTTTTTAAGTGAGAAGGATTGAGAAGAATAAATTCCCTTTTATAGTTATGGTTAAGGGAAATTTTTGAATTTTCTAAATATTAAAATATAATAAGACTATAACAGAGCCAAAATCATAAAAATACACTATTAATTCATAAGAGTTGAATTTTTCAAAAATATATTATCAAATTTTTTATTTTGATTTTTTTATTTTTTATGTTTAATAAAATATTTATCATATAATAAATTATTATTGTCAATTTGGATACTATTTTTACATTACAAAAACCCAGATATCAAGTAATATTCAAACAATCTATTTTTATTATTTTCAAACCATGTCATGGGAAACTCTGTAATTCATGGATAACGATTAATATCTTAAATTATATTACATTTACAAATTTTAATATCAATTATCTTATTATTCCATTAATTAAATAATTATTTCATCATCATTGTGTAAGAATTTTCATAAATTATTTATTCAATAAAAATTAAAAATATGTTAACATGATAAAGGTAAATATTTTATAATTTTATGAACCATTTATAGTTGAACATATATTCATGATAATTCAATTTCAGAAATATTGTACTTATTTAAAACCATTGCCTGACATGTTTGACTTTTCATTTAATAATATATAACAAGCATTAGAATCACATCCACATTGTCCCAAAAGGTTATAAATTCTTCTCTTTGATGAATGTGGTTGATATATATGGATTAATTATAGTTTATTTATGATTTATGGTCATTATACGTTTATATTACAATATTTTTAACATATATTACCTAAGATACCCTTTATAATGGAAACGAAAATACTAATTTACTGTTAATATTGACCACAAATAAAGGTTATTTATTTACTAAAATGGTATCCAATGATTCCATATATTGAATGATATTTTCAATATTCAAAAAATATAATTTAAAGGATTAAATAAAAAAAATAAAAAATAAATATTCCCCAAAAATAGTTTCTCAAAATAAAATCCCCAATTTAAATATTTAATTCATTTATAATAAATTAATGTGTAAAAACCAATTAAAATCTATAAATGAAAATTTTTAAATAATGATGAATAATATATTATTTAAAAATAATCTAGAAGATAATTTTTCCATGTATATACTTGAATATTAAATACATTTTTAAATTAACATCATTATTTTTTCTATTCAATGACAAATCAATATTTTTATAATATTCTAAAAATGTATATGAGTATAATTTTTGTAATGATTAAATTAAAAATGAAATTAATTTTTATATTTTATAATTCTATAACATTAAAATAAATAATTTAAATAAAATAACATATGAAAAGAGTTTAATAAAAACATTTTCTTTTTGTCTTAATAATTATATAATATATTTATAATGAATATCACTACACAACTCATGAATTGTAATAAAAATTTACATGATAGTTCTATCATGAATAGTGATTGTAAATTTATAACAATATTAAATTAATTCACCTTCTAAAGATCAATGTGATCATAAACCATTTTTGTCATTTTTTCCCATAAGACTTCATATACATAATTCTATGACTCTTTGAGTGAATATGTGGAAGAAAGCATGAATTGTTAAATAATATTCACAAGGATTCCGATAAAAAATTATCCATGATATTTCTCTTCTAAAATTCATTTCAGTTGTAACATTGTGACCCCAGATACCCAGAGTCGGTGCATTACTACATAAAATTGGCATGATCACAAAAGATCAAGTCTTGAAAGACCGATTAGTTTAGTATCCTTGGAATCACTAGATACATTCGTAAAGTTTACATAACATCATAAAGTGAAAAATACAACAACATCTTGTCTCCAAACTCATATCCCCTTATACTATCCCTATAGGTCATTCATAAAATACTACTTCACATCATGGGAAAAATAAAACAAAGAAAGGGGTGAGCTCAAATGTCCAGTAAAGATAACAATATAGTGAAAACTTACATAAATAAGTATAAACATTTAAAGAAATGTATAACAAAAATAAATTCTTTTTAAACTTGAACATTAGAAGAATATGGAAAAAAATAAAATGAAATAATGACATTTACTTATTCACATGGATATTCTAGTAGTCTAATAATCAGATGCAATATAAATAACAACTTTCATAATGATGGAATGCATAATTCCAGACTATCATAACCACATATTCAAGGCCTTGTGCCAATAATACAAATATCATTTTGCCAAGGCCTTATGACAAGTCACTAGTTTGTCTCATGAGACCTACCGATGCATCTAAGAGCTATAGCGGGCTCCACCCATCACTTATTACGTCCAATGGATTCCTCATATGAATCGGTTTAAACATAACATAAACATTAGTATTAAAACTAGCATACAAAATGTCAATACTTTCTCCATAAAACATGAATGGTATAAAAATAAAACATCCACAGTCAAACATATCACAAAACCTTCAATAAAATATGGATGTTTTGTATCATAATAAATCAACTTCAAATAAGCTTAAAATCCATCAAAGGATTTTGTGATAGATGTAATCAAAACTATTTGAGAGAAGTATCTATTTTTTTGGAATCATTTAAAAGTCACATAATTTTAAAAGAAAACATTTAATTTTAAAATATTATTTTAAGCTTGTAATGTAAACTTCAAAGGTGTAATAATGGCAGATAATTACCACACCCTCCGTATAAGTTAAAAAAACATTCTTACCTTAATTCTGTCGAAAAGGATAAAAAGGACCTTGTTTGGAAAACGACAGAAATATTCCTTTATAAAAATATTATATAAAGTAAAAAAAGATTATAAATGACATTAAACCATAGTCTGTAAAATATTAATAATGATTTGAAATAAATTTTTAAGAAACATGGATGTGGATAATAAAGAGTCCCTAGAAGAAAATTATGTATAAACAACCTCGAATAATTAAGAGATTGTGAAATAAACCCTTAACTTGTACTTTTCCATGGTCGAGGGTAGTTTAACCTCTTGTATAATAGTTAAATAATTTTTATTAAATTATAAAATAATCAAATACATAAATGTGATATCATATATTATTTTTGACATTGCTTTGTTAATAATATCTTAGTATTATCGTCGTTTCGGGTGTTAACATACTCATTTTCTTTAATATGCTTTGTTACAAAAGCCATGTTTATTTTGGATAGGTTGTATCTCATTCATATAAAGAATGATATCAAATCCTTAAAAATTATTTTTAATCATCAAATGAGAATTAGACTTGAATGGATATGATGGGGAATGAATCTCATCGCGTTCGTGGAGACGGTAGTCCGTACATACGCACGAGCGAAAATATCATTCTTTTGATATTAAAATAATATATAAATGGATCATATATCATATATAGAGAATAAAAATCATGTTATATTTATTATTTACATGAATTACACATCATTATTATACCCATCCAAATAATAATGTATTGAATAACAATTACACCACAACATGGAGACGGTTGGTCGTACGTACGCACGTATGGTGACATGTCATCCAAAGGATGGATATAATACTGAATAGGGTTTTACCATATTTATAATAAAATCAATGTATATAGAAGATACTGGAGTTATTATTTTATAATGTAAATAACAAATAAATAAGAAGCCGAAGAAGAAAGGAATTTGATAGAGGGTTGTGAAAACATTACCTCTTCTTCGGGTTCTTCCTTTTGATTTAATCAAAAGGGCTCGTTAAGATAGCTTTCTAATCAAACTAAGTCATACATGTTTAAGTGATGGGAGTTGAGAGAATATTTGGGTAGGGGTTGGCTGAGCCAAAAGGCTTTGAATGTGTGAATAATTGGTTATAAGTGTTGTCCTTTTATAAGGGGGAGGAGGGGCTCTTTATGAAAAACTTAAAGTATTATTTTATAATAAATTCATATTCAGTTTCTAATTGCTCAAAAGTGGATTATTCAAATTTTATGGTGGGGATGGGTCGAAAAACATTCAACCAATAGATTTTAGATAGGTTTGGGTCATTATATTAACCTTATATTTTAGTTTTAACTCCTAGTTAATTAGTTTTACACTTACCATATCACTTTGTATTTTTCTATTATATAGTTAATAAACATACTATATACACACAATATACCCCCAAGTAGTCCATTAATAATAAACCTACCATTATATATGTCCTTTGGCCGATCCTTATAATTTTAGAAATATAATATCAATTAATAATATAATATTTGTTTTAAAAACTCATTTATGTCAATTTTGACAATATTTAATAATTGATTTTTTTAAAGTATTATCAACTTTATTAATTCGAATAAAATTTATTTAAGCAATACTAAAATTTAATATTAACAAATAAAATTCTTTTATGTCATGAAAACATTCAAATTATATTTATTTTAACTTCTATAATACCAATTATTTGATTCTTTTATTATTAAGGAAAAGACTGCATCATTATTGTTTCATAAATATATTTAATTATTAAATATATAAAAATTATAAATAAAATACAATTATTTAGGAAATATTTTTAGCTTTATAATTAATATATTTAGTCAAAAATATAACATATATACCCCTATGTAAAAATTGTTTTTCTAAAAGATATATGCTTATGTCATTTTTGTATTTACTTTAACTTAATTAATATAAAGTGTTATTATCACTTACAAGTTGATCCATGGGGTCCCAAAATCGACTCATAGATGCCCATGGTCAGACATGTATCAAAAAATAGGGTTATGGCACGTTTTAGGGTAATTTATTGTTATTATAATATTATTTTTTTACCCTTATTTACCGGATTTACCCTTTAACCTTGGTAAATAAAATATTTACTGAAGTAATTATTCAAAATGTCTAAAACTAAAAGTTACATATTTACACAATTTGGGCCTACTAATTATAATTATAGAATCCATTTTTCTAAATTCAAAACACAGAAGTGGAAAAAATTAATTTAAAATTAATTCCCGTTGTCAAAACAAAAAGCGTGTTTCAAGAAATAAAACGTATCAAAAGATTGACAATTCTTTATGTCCTGTTTAAATGTGAAATTATTTCCAATTACCAACATTGTATTAAATGGTAAAAATATATTAAAAAGATAATTTAAAACCACTCAAATTCATAATTTATTACTCTTAATTATTTCGATTAAAAAGGATGTTTTTAATTAAAATTTATTGATTTTCACTATTCATCAAAATATAAAAGTTATCCAAAAAGTACCAAAATTTCACCCTAATCTAATATCGATATTCAGAAACAGAAAATGAAGTAAATTTTGAAAGATAAATTTTATAAAATTTCAAAAAATGGGTATTACTATTCTTAACGGCTACTTTGATTGGTCATGGTATGTTAGAATCTCAAAGTGGCCTACAATACAAATTATTTCTTTATTCAAAGGGAAACGTACTGTGGAAGCTTGGGGTGTTGCATTCTCCCCTCCTTCAAACAATTTATTCCTCGAAATTTCATGAAGATTTCTGTATAAAAATACTCTGGTGGTACTCCATCATAAGTTCCTCGGGTTCCCACGTTGCCTCTTCCATCTTATGGTTCCTCCATAGAACTTTTACCAGACGAGTCGTCCTGTTTCTCAGCACTTGTTCTCGCGTATCAGGTATCATGACATGCTATTTGCAATAAGATAGATCATGTCCCATTTCTAATTCCACATAGGTGAGCACATGTATTGGGTCCAGCATGTATTTTCTCAACAGTGAAACGTAGAACACATCGTGAGCTTTGGAGATACATGGCGGCATTACCAAACGGTAAGCTACAACCACAATTCATTATCTAATTTCTAAAGGTACGATATACCCGGGACTCAATTTCCCCTTTATTCTGAAACGTATAACTCCCTTCCATGGAGGTACCTTCAAGAAAACATGATCTTCTACCTGAAATTCCAAATCCTTCCTTCGGTTATCAGCATAGCTCTTCTGCCTACTTTGAGCTTCTTTGATGTGGTTTTGGATTACGTTTACCTTTTCCATCGTTTCCTCCACTAGTTCTGGACCTACAAATTTTCTTTCACCAACATCATCCCAATAGGTTAGTGTGAGAAATATCTTTACGGATAACTCTTCATATGGTGCCATCAGAATACTCGAATGGAAGCTATTGTTATGGGAAAATTCAACCGAAGATAATATAGTAACACCCCAAGCTTCTATGGTATTCTTCTCTTTGAATAATGTGATAGCGTGTGTTGTACGCAACACCGAGTTCTAACACACCATAACCAATCAAACTAGCCGTTATGAATAGAAATACCTACTTTTTGAAATTATATATGTTTTATATTTTAAAATGGACTTCATTTCTGGATTCGGAATATCGAATTTAGCCTAAGGTGAAATTTTGGTACTTTTCGGATAACTTTCATATTTTGATGAATAGTGAAAATTACTAAATTTTAATTAAAAACAACTTTTTTAATCAAAATAATTAATAGTGATAAATTATGAATTTGAGTGGTTTTAAAGTATATTTAGAATATATTTTTACCATTTAATATAATGTTGGTAATTGGACATAATTTTACAATTAAACCGAACATAAACAAGTGTCAATCTTTTGATAGTTATTATCTCTTAAAAACACGCTTTTTGTTTTGACAGCGGGAATTAATTTTAAATTAATTTCTGCCACTTCTGTGTTTTGAATTTAGAAAAATGGATTCCATATTTGTAATCAGGATGTCCAAATTGTGTAAATAGGTAACTTTTATTTTTAGACATTTTGAATAATTACTGTGGTAAATATTTTATTTTCCATGGTTAAGGGTAAATCTGGTAAATAAGGGTTAAAAAATAATATTATAATAATACTAAATTACCCTAAAATGTGTCCTAGCTATATTGGTTGATACATGTTAGACCATAGTCATCTTTGGGTCGATTTGGGGACCCCATGGTGCCACTTGTAGGTGATAGGGACACTTTATTTTAATTAAGATAAAATGAATACAAAAATGACACAAGCATATATCTTTTAGAAAAAGAATTATTACATAGGGTTATATATGTTGGATTTTAGATTATAAATATTAATTAGAAAGATAAAAAGATTTCCTACATAATGATATTTTATTTATAATTTTTAGACATTAAATAATTTATTTTATTTATCACACAATTATGATGAATTATTACTAAAATAGTGAAAAATTAAATTAATTGATATTATAAATACCCAAATAAATATAATATGAAACTTTTAATGAATTAAAATAATTTTATAGGATAATATGATATATTAGGACTGATTTAATTTACTTTTTTCTAAGTAATGAATCTGTTATGAGTTTCAAAAAAATCAACTATTGAATAGTGTCAAAATTGACATAAAACAGTTCTTAAATGAAATATTATATTATTAATTGATATTAAATTCCTAAAAATTTAATGTTCGGACAAGAGACTTATATAATGATAGTTTCATCATTAATGGACCACTTGGGGGTCTCTTGGATGTATATAGTATGTTTATTAACCATATTATATAAAAATACAAAGAGATATTGTAAAAGTGAAACTAATTAACTGAGAGTTAATACTTAAGGATAAGGTTAATATAAGTACCCAAACCAGTCTAAATTATATTGGTTGAGTTTTTTTCGACCCATCCCCACCTTAAAATTTGAATAGTCAACTTTGGAGCCATTGGAAAACCGAATATGAATTTATTTTAAACTAATATCTCTAGCTTTTCCAAAGATGCCCCTCACCCCTCTTATAAAAGGGCACTCCTCCTTCTCATTTCTTCACACCTTCAAAGCCTTTTGTTTCGGCCAAACTCTCCCCAAATACTCTCCCAACTTCCCTCACTACATACTAGAGGCCTTAGATTGATCAGAAAGCCAACCTAAGCAGCCATTTTGATCAAATCAAAAGAAAGAACACGAAGAAGAGGTAATGATTTCACCACCCTTTTTCCAAGTTCATTACTTCTTCCACTTCTTCTTCCTTTGTTGTTACCATTATAAAATAATAACTCCAGTATCATATATATACTGTGATGTTATTATAAATACGGTACAACCATATTCAGTATTCTATCCACCCTTTGAATAACATGTCACCATACGTGCGTATGTACGGCTTACTGTCTCCACATCGTGGTGTAATTGTTATTCAATATAATATTATTTAGATGGGTATAATAATGATGTGTAACTCATGTAAATAATAAATATAACATGTTAATGATTCAGTATATATGATACACCATCCATTTATATATTATTTTAATATCAAAAGAATGATATTTTCGCTCGTGCGTACGTACGGACTACCGTCTCCACGAACGCGATGAGATTCATTCTCCATCGTATCCATTCAAGTATAATTATAATTTGATGATTTAAGAATGATTCATAAGGACTTGATATCATTATGGATATGAATAATATACAACCTATCCTTTACAAACATGTCTTACGTAACAAAACATATAAAAGAAAACAAGTAAGTTAACACCCGAAACAATGATAATACTAAGATATTATTATCAAATCAATATTAAAAGATCATATATGATATCATATTAATGTATATGATTATTGTATAATTTAATAAAAATTATTTCACCATTATACAGGAGGTTAACCTACCCCAACCAAGGAAAAGTACAAGGTAAGGGTTATTTCACAATCTCTTCATTATCCGAGGTTGTTTATATGTAATAATCTACTGGGATCTCTTTATCATCCACATCCATGTTTTCTTAGAAATGTATTTCAAAACATTTTTATTATTTACAAGAATATTGTTTAAAGTCATTTATACCCCTGTTTGACTTTTTATAAGAGGATTCTTTCCGTCGTTTTCAAAACAAGGTCATTTTAACCTTTTCGACAATATTAAGGTAAGAATGTTTTTTTAACTTATACGGCGGGTGCGGTTATTTTCCGCCATTATAAAATCTTCAAAGCATTCCATACAAGCTTGTCAGAATATTTTCAAAGTAAATGTTTTATTTTATATGGCTCTTAAATGATTTTAAAAATAGAAAGGGATATTTCTCTAAAAAGAGTTCTGATTCATCTATGTCAACATCCTTTGATGGATTTTACGCTTATTTGAAGTTGATTTTTTATGATACAAAAATTATATATTGTATTAAAGGTTTTGTGATATGTTTGACTGTGGATGTGCTATTTTTATACCATTCATAGTTTATGGTGAAATTATTGACATTTCGTATGCTAGTTTTAATACGAATGTTTATGTTATGTTTAAACCTGTTCATATGAGGAATGCATTGGACTTAATAAGTGACAGGTGGAGCCCGCTATAGCTCCTCGATGCATCGGTAGGTCTCATGAGACAAACTAGTGTCTTGGCACAAGGCCTTGGAAAAATCTTATTTTTAGTCTTGGAACGAGGCCTTGGCTATGTGGTTATGATAGTCTGGCATTATGCATTCCAACATTATGAAAGTGGTTATTGATATTGCATGTGATTATTCGATTAGTAGAATATCCATGTCAACAAGTAGATGGAATTATTTCATTTTACTTTTGCCATACTATGTTGAAGTTCATGTTTAAAAGGCTTTTGTTTTAGTTATACATAGCCTTAAATGTTTATTCTTATTTATGAAAGTTTCCGGTATATTGTTATCCTTACTGGGCGTTTGAGCTCACCCCTTTTCTATGTTGTATTTTTTCCAGGAAGTGAAGAAGCAAATTATGAATGACCTGCAGGGATATTATGTGGGGATATGAGTGTGGTTTATGGGGACAATATGTTGTTGTAGTAGTTTTTCATTTTATGATGTAATGTAAGACTTATGAATATATCTAGTATTTCCAAGGCTACTAAACCAATCGGTCTTTCGAGATTTGATATTTCTTGTGATCATGCCAATGTTATGTAATAATGCACCGACTCTGGGTAACTAGGGTCAGGGCATTACAATTGGTATCAGAGGAAGTTTAGTAAAAACCTTGGAAGCTAGATTTAGATAAACTCTGATTAGAGCACGTAGACCTAAGATGAACTTTGAGGATTAGTATAGAAGAACTTCCTAGAATTTTGGTATTGTAGAGATTTTGTTAGTTTTCCAAGCAATACATCCCTGTCTGGATACGAGCAGGTAGAGGCGGCTCCGGCACAGATGTACCTAGGGGTAAAACCCGAAAACACCGCTTTGAGCTAGACTCGAACGAGAACTGGTGCACGACAACGGGCCTTGCTGCACTCTTGGTTACGACAATCCCAGGGGATATGCTTAGGATAACTCTCATTTTCTTTACAAATCATTATGAAGGGTTTATGAGTATATACTTCCTCAAAGAAAACTTATTTATGATTATGGATTATATCCATAAATAGTTCAATTTATGTTAAGTGTTTTATAAGTATGGGATTATGTATTTTGATTCATAAATTGATCTAGTTTATGACATTCTATAGAAATGTCGCCTAGTGAATGAAATGGAAACTGTATCAATGCACACACTCTATTTAGGGATTTCCCTCCTGCTCAAGATTATTATAGTGGAGCTAGTGATGCAACTGGTACCGATCAGCTAATCACCATACTGGGACAAATTACTCAGGTTATGAATAATAACCTTACCCGTATGGAGCACCCTGATCCACAGCCTGGAGGATCAATGTTAGATCGATTCATGAGGAAACAACCACCAACGTTCAATGGGAGTACAAATCCCTTAGTAGCTGAGCAATGGATAAATTCCCTAGAGAAAATATTTCAGGCTTTGGGGAGTAGTGAAAGGGAAAAAGTTATCATGGAAATTTACCGCCTCACTGGAGATGATGATAAATGGTGGTAATTAATTCAAAATATGAAGGAAGATGATGTAGTATCAAATATGGAATGGATGGAGTTCAAAGATCTGTTTTTAGAAAAATACTTTCCTCACGACCATCGAGCAGATATGGAAAGATAATTTCTAAGTCTGAGACAGAAGGAGGATGAGAATGTCACAAAGTATGAGGCTAACTTTACAATGTTAGCAAGGTATGCTGGTGATTATATACGTAACCCAAGAAGTAAGATTGATCGTTTCTTTTGTGGGTTAAAACCATTTCTCCGTCAAGCATTAGTCTCACAATCCTTTTCGTCATACGAAGACATTGTCTCATGTGCTATCAAGACCGAAAAGGAATTCTCTAAGTCTTATGACTTTAAAGCAATGCAAGAGAAGAAGAGACCAGCTGATCAATCTGGGAATGGAAATAAGGGGAAGAAGGGAAAGGTTGAATATCCATCTTGTGGTAAACGCGGTAAGAAACATCCTGGTACTTGCTTGAAGGGAATGGGAGTCTGTTACAAGTGTGGTGAAAAATGCCACCAAGCTCCTGATTGCAAGGGGAAGAAGGAAGCTACCAACGTTCAGTGCTACAATTGCAGGGAGATGGGGCATTATGAAAATTCATGTCCTATGCGTCAGGAGAACTTACCTCAGAAAAGGCCAAGGGATCAAGGCCAGGCTTATGCTATCACTACTGCTGAGGTAGAAGCTCTGAAAGACGTGGTGGCAGGTAATTTAATGGTTTCCTCAAGTTTAGAAAATACATTATTTGACTCTGGATCATCGCATTGTTTCATATCTTCCTAGTTTGCTAAGAAAATTAGATATTTCCAATTTGATTTAATAAGGGAATTGTCAGTTAAAACTCCTAAGGGAAGTATCATTGCAACAAAGTTTTGTGAATCAGTCCCCATTAGAGCACATAAATGTTCTTTATCTGCTGATCTCGTCGTCATACCTATGATTGAGTTTGATATAATCCTCGGTATGGACTGGCTTTCGGACTATGATGCAAAAATTTATTGTAAGAATAAAGAGGTTAAGATTCTTGATGATAATGATAAGGAACACCTTATCTTTAGAGCAGAATCATCACCACCTAATTCTTATTTAGATCCACCCCCAGTAGCTCAACTTAATTCAATTATTGGGGAGGAAGAGAATGAAATAACTATCGGTGAGGAAAGGAATGTTCAAATCGAGGATGTACCTGTTGTGAAAGAATTTTTAGATGTATTTCCGGAAGATTTATCTGGACATCCTCCAGAATAAGAAGTTGAGTTTTCCATTGATTTAATTCCTGGATCAAGGCCTATATCTTAGACCCCTTATAGAATGGCCACTGTAGAATTAGTTGAACTAAAGAAACAACTAGAGGAATTGAGTAATAAGGGATTTATTCGCCCTAGTGTTTCTCCATGGGGAGCCCCTGTTCTTTTTGTTAAAAAGAAAGATGGATCTATGAGGTTATGTATCGACTACAGGGAGATCAATGCTATAACGATAAAGAACAAGTATCCCCTACCTCGTATTGATGATTTATTTGACCAACTACATGGAGCTCAATACTTTTCAAAGATTGACCTTTGATATGGATAACATCAGTTGTGTGTGAAGAAGGAAGACATTCCGAAGACAACATTTCTAACCAGGTACGGGCATTACGAGTTTACCGTAATGCCGTTTGGATTGGCTAATGCACGCTCTGTATTCATGGATCTGATGAATAGAGTTTTCAAGGAGTATCTCGATGAATTTTTGGTGGTATTTATTGATGATATCTTGGTATACTCCAAAACCTACGAAGATCATGAAAATCACTTGCGCATTATCTTGAAGACTCTGAGGAGGCATGAATTATATGGGAAGTTTAGCAAGTGTGAATTCTGGCTTAATGAGATTTCTTTTCTTGGCCATATTGTCTCTAAAGATGGAATATCTGTTGATCCTTCTAAGACCAAGTCAATCCAAGAATGGCCACCACCTACGAGTATAACTGAGGTACGTAGTTTTATTGGTTTGGCAGGTTATTATCGATGTTTCTTCCAGAATTTTTCCCGATTGGCTAACCCATTAAAGAAGCTCACACGTAAAGGGGTTAAATTTGTTTGGACAAAAGAGTGTGAAGAATGTTTTGAAGAACTGAAGAGAAGATTAGTCAATGCTCCTATATTGACTCTACCATCGGGGAATGATGGGTTCGTTATTTATAGTGATGCATCAAATAAAGGACATGGTTTTGTCCTTATGCCAAATGATAGAGTTATTTCCTATGCATCAAGACAGTTGAAAATTCATGAACAAAACTATCCTACTCATGATCTCGAGTTAGCAGCTGTGATCTTTTCTTTGAAGATATGGAGGCACTACCTCTATGGTGAAAAATGTGAGATTTATACTGATCACAAGAGTTTGAAGTATATTTTATCACAAAAAGAACTCAACATTAGGCAAAAGAGATGGTTTGAATTACTCAAGGATTATGATCGCACGATACACTACCACCCAGGGAAAGAAAACAAGGTGGCAGATGCTTTGAGTAGAAAAGACCATGGAGTTTTGAACAATATGAGAATTGAAAGGGATCCAATTTTCATGGATCTAGTGAAGATGGACATGGTAATAACCAGGGAAGGTGAAACATCAATACTTTTCAAATGGTTTCCAAACCATCTTTACTAGAATGGATTAAGAGTTCTCAAACCGATGATGAAGAATTTCCAAAGAAGATTAAAGCTGTGAATGATGGGAGATTGAGAGACTTTGTGTATGAAGATGGAATTTTGAAATTCGGGAAGAGACTTTGTGTTCTCGATTTACCTGATCTAAAAATGGAATTGTTGGATGATGCTCATAGTTCAAATTTCTCTATACACCCTGGGAGCACGAAAATGTATAGAGATTTGAAGGAAAATTTTTGGTGGGACAACATGAAGAGGGAGATTTCTGATTTTGTGTCAAGATGTATGGTTTTTCAACAAGTGAAAGCTGGAAGGCAACAGCCTGGAGGAGTCATGCAACCTCTTCCCATACCGGAGTGGAAATGGGACAATATTACGATGGACTTTGTCATGGGGATACCAAAGACTCCTAGAAGGAATGATGCAATATGGGTTATTGTTGATCATCTTACCATGTCAGCACATTTTCTTTCTATAAGAGAAGATCAACCCCTGGAACGTCTAGCAAGACTATATATTAATGAAGTTGTGAGACTTCATGGAGTACCCCTATCGATTGTTTCTGATCGTGATCCCCGTTTTACTTCAAGATTTTGGAAAAGTCTTCAGAAATCCCTGGATACTGAACTTCATTTGAGCACTGCTTACCACCCTCAGACAGATGGACAATCAGAACGGACTATTCAGACCTTATAAGACATGTTTAGATCTTTCTCACTTGACTTTCAGGGTATGTGGGATCAATATTTACCACTGGTAGAATTTTCCTATAAAAATAGCTTCCATTCGAGTATTCAGATGGCACCATATGAAGCGTTATATAGAAAGAGATGTCGTACACCAACCTGTTGGTATGACGTTGGTGAAAGAAAACTTGTAGGCCCAGAACTGGTGGAGGAAACGGTGGAAATGGTGAAGGTAATCCAAAATCACATCAAAGCAGCTCAAAGTAGGCAGAAGAGCTATGCCGATAATCGAAGGAAGGTTTTGGAATTTCAAGTCGGTGATCATGTTTTCCTGAAGGTATCTCCATGGAAGGGAGTCATATGTTTTGGTAAGAAAGGTAAATTGAGTCCCAGGTACATCGGACCCTTCGAAGTTCTAGAACGAATTGGGGTTGTAGCTTACCGATTGGCAATGCCGCCAAGTCTCTCCAAAGTTCATGATGTGTTCCACGTATCTCTGTTGAGGAAATACATGCTTGACCCAACGCATGTACTCACCTATGAGGAATTAGAACTGGAACCCGATCTGTCTTATTATGAAGAGCCTGTCAGTATTTTTGATACAAGAGAACAAGTACTGAGAAACCGGACAACGCGTCTGGTAAAAGTTTTGTGGAGAAACCATAAGATGGAAGAGGCAACGTGGGAACCCGAGGAACTTATGATGAAGAACCACCCGAGTCTTTTCATGCGGTAGTATTCTAGAAATTTCTAGGATGAAATTATTTTAAGGAGGGGAGAATGTAACACCCCAAGGTTCTACGGTACGCTTCTCTTTGAATAATGTGATAGCGTGTGTTGTACGCAACACCGAGTTCTAACACACCATAACCAATCAAACTAGCCGTTATGAATAGTAATACCTACCTTTTGAAATTATATATATTTTATATTTTAAAATGGACTTCATTTCTGGATTCGGAATATCGAATTTATCCTAAGGTGAAATTTTGGTACTTTTCGGATAACTTTCATATTTTGATGAATAGTGAAAATTACTAACTTTTAATTAAAAACAACTTTTTTAATCAAAATAATTAATAGTGATAAATTATGAATTTGAGTGGTTTTAAAGTATATTTAGAATATATTTTTACCATTTAATATAATGTTGGTCATTGGACATAATTTTACAATTAAACTGAACATAAACAAGTGTCAATCTTTTGATAGTTATTATCTCTTAAAAACACGCTTTTTGTTTTGACAGTGGGAATTAATTTTAAATTAATTTCTGCCACTTTTGTGTTTTGAATTTAGAAAAATGGATTCCATATTTGGAATCAGGATGTCCAAATTGTGTAAATAGGCAACTTTTATTTTTAGACATTTTGAATAATTACTGTGGTAAATATTTTATTTACCATGGTTAAGGGTAAATCTGGTAAATAAGGATTAAAAAATAATACTATAATAATACTAAATTACCCTAAAACGTGTCCTAGAATTAATGGTTGATACATGTTCGACCATAGGCATCTTTGGGTCGATTTGGGGACCCCATGGTTCCACTTGTAGGTGATAGGGACACTTTATTTTAATTAAGTTAAAATGAATACAAAAATGACACAAGCATATATCTTTTAGAAAAACAATTATTAAATAAGGTTATATATTTTGGATTTTAGATTATAAATATTCATTAGAAAGATAAAAAGATTTCCTACATAATGATATTTTATTTATAATTTTTAGACATTATATAATTTATTTTATATATGACACAATGATGATGCAGTAATTACTAAAATAGTGAAAAATTAAATTAATTGATATTATAAATACCCAAATAAATATAATATGAAACTTTTAATGAATTAAACTAAATTTCTAGGATAATATAATATATTAGTATTGATGTAAATTTCTTTTTTCGAAGTAATCAATCTGTTATGAGTTTCAAAAAAAATCAGCTATTGAATAGTGTCAAAATTGACATAAAAGAGTTCTTAAAACAAATATTATATTATTAATTGATATTAAATTACTAAATATATAATGTTAGGCCAAGAGACATATATAATTATAGTTTCATCATTAATGGACCACTTGGGGGTCGCTTGGATGTATATAGTATGTTTATTAAAAATATTATATAAAAATACAAAGAGACATTGTAAAAGTGAAACTAATTAACTTAGAGTTAATACTTAAAGATAAGGTTAATATAAGTACCCAAACCTGTCTAAATTCTATTGGATGAGTTGTTTTCGACCCATCCCCACCTTAACCTTTGAATATTAAACTTTGGATCCATTTGAAACCGAATATTAATTTATTATAAACTAATATCTCTAGCTTTTCCAAAGGTTCCCCTCACCCCTCTTATAAAAGGGCACTCATCCTTCTCAATTCTTCACACCTTCAAAGCCTTTTGGTTCAGCCAAAATCTGCCCAAATACTCTCCCAACTTCCCTCACTACAACCTAGAGGCCTTAGTTTGATAATAAAGCCAACATAAGCAGCCCTTTTGATCAAATAAAAAGGAAGAACCCGAAGAAGAGGTAATGATTTCACCACCATTTTTCCAAGTTCATTACTTCTTCCACTTCTTCTTCATTTTTTGTTACCATTCTAAAATAATAACTCCAGTATCATATATATACTGTGATGTTATTATAAATATGGTACAACCATATTCATTATTCTATCCACCCTTTGAATAACATGTCACCATACGTGCGTACGTACGACTTACCGTCTCCACGTCGTGGTGTAATTGTTATTCAATATAATATTATTTGGATGGGTATAATAATGATGTTTAACTCATGTAAATAATAAATATAACATGTTAATGATACAGTATATATGATATACCATCCATTTATATATTATTTTAATATCAAAAAAATGATATTGTCCCTCGTGCGTACGTACGGACTACCGTGTCCACGAACGCGATGAGATTCACTCTCCATCGTATCCATTCAAGTATAATTATCATTTGATGATTTAAAAATCATGTTTAAGGACTTGATATCATTCTGGATATGAATAATATACAACCTATCCTTTACAAACATGTCTTACGTAACAAAACATATAAAAGAAAACAAGTAAGTTAACACCCGAAACAATGATAATACTAAGATATTATTATCAAATCAATATTAAAAGATCATATATGATATCATATTAATGTATATGATTCTTGTATAATTTAATAACAATTATTTCACCATTATACAGGAGGTTAACCTACCCCAACCAAGGAAAAGTACAAGGTAAGGGTTATTTCACAATCTCTTCATTATCCGAGGTTGTTTATATGTAATAATCTACCGGGATCTCTTTATCATCCACATCCATGTTTTCTTAAAAATGTATTTCAAAACATTTTTATTATTTACAAGAATATGGGATAAAGTCATTTATACCCTTTTTTTAATTTTTATAAGAGGAATCTTTCCATCATTTTCAAAACAAGGTCATTTTTAACCTTTTCGACAAAATTAAGGTAAGAATGTTTTTTTAACTTATACGGCGGGTGCGGTTATTTTCCGCCATTATAAAATCTTCAACTCTTTCCATACAAGTTTATAAGAATATTTTCAAAGAAAAATTTTATTTTATATGGATCTTAAATGATTTCAAAAATAAAAAGAGATATTTCCCTAAAAAGAGTTTTTATTCATCTATGTCAACATCTTTTGATGGATTTTACGCTTATTTGAAGTTGATTTATTATGATACAAAACTTTTATATTGTATTAAAGGTTTTGTGATATGTTTGACTGTGGATCTGCTATTTTTATACCATTCATAGTTTATGGTGAAATTATTGACATTTCGTATGCTAGTTTTAATACGAATGTTTATGTTATGTTTAAACCTGTTCATATGAGGAATGCATTGGACTTAATAAGTGACGGGTGGAGCCCGCTATAGCACCTCGATGCATCAGTAGGTCTAATGAGACAAACTAGTCTCTTGGCACAAGGCCTTGGCAAAATATTATTTGTAGTCTTGGCACGAGGCCTTGGCTATGTAGTTATGATAGTCTGGCATTATGCATTCCAACATTATGAAAGTGGTTATTGATATTGCATGTGATTATTCGATTAGTAGAATATCCATGTGAACAAGTAAATGGCATTATTTCATTTTACTTTTTCCATACTATGTTGAAGTTCAAGTTTAAAAGGCTTTTGTTTTAGTTATACATAGCCTTAAATGTTTATTCTTATTTATGAATGTTTCTGGTATATTGTTATCCTTACTGGGCGTTTGAGCTCACCCCTTTTCTAGGTTTTATTTTTCCCAGGAAGTGAAGAAGTAAATTATGAATGACCTGCAGGGATATTATGTGGGGATATGAGTGTGGTTTATGGAGACAATATGTTGTTGTAGTAGTTTTTCATTTTATGATGTAATGTAAGACTTATGAATATATCTAGTGTTTCCAAGGCTACTAAACCAATCGGTCTTTCGAGATTTGATCTTTCTTGTGATCATGCCAATGTTATGTAATAATGCACCGACTCTGGGTAACTAGGGTCGGGGCGTTACAAATATTGATCCCACAGACCCTGAAAGTCAAGTGATCATGATCTCAACATATCTTCTAAGGATTGAATAGTCCGTTATTATTGTCCATCTGTTTGAGGGCGGTAGGCAGTGTTCAAATGAAGTTCAGTATCCAAGGCCTTCTAAAGGCTCTTCCAGAATCATGAAGTAAAACAAGGATCATGATCAGAAATAATCGATTTGTGTACTCCATAATGTCTCAAAACATCATTTATATATAGTCTTTCTACACTATCAAGTATTAGATCTTCTCTTATAGTAATAAAATGTGTTTACTTGGTAAGATAATCAACAATGACCCATATTGAATCATTTTTTCTAGGAGTCTTTGGTAGTCCCATAAAAAATTCCATCATGATATTATCCCATTTCCACTGAGGTATGTGAAGAGGTTTCATGACTCCTCTAGGTTGTTGCCTTATATATTTCACTTGTTGACAAACCATACATCTTGACACAAAATTAGCAATTTCCTTCTTCATGTTGTCCAACCAAAAATGTTCCTTCAAATATCTATAAATTTTGTTGCTCCCAAGGTGTATAGAGAAAATGGAACTATGAGCATCATCCAACAATTCTGTTTTTAGAGCAGGTAAATTGGGAACACAAATTCTCTTCCCAAATTTCAAAATCCCATCTTCATACACAAAGTCACTCAATCTCCCATCATTCACAGCTTTAATCTTCTTTTGAAACTCTTCATCATCAGTCGGAGAACTCTTTATAATTTCTAGTAAAGAAGGTTTGGCAACCATTTTAAATAGAATTGATGTTTCACCTTACATGGTTATTCCCATATCCATCTTTACTAGATCCATGCAAATAGGATCCCTCTCAACTCTCATCTTATTCAAAACTCAATGATCCTTTCTTATCAAAGAATCTCCCACCTTATTTGCCTTCCCTGGGAGGTAGTGTATCATGAAATCATAATCCTTGAGTAGTTAAAGCCTTATCATTTGCCTCATGTTGAGTTATTTCTGTGAGAAAGTATACTTTAAAATCTTTTGATCAGTATAAATCTCAGATTTCTCACCCTAGAGATAATGTCTTCATATCCTCAAAGAAATGATAAAATAAGATAACCAAATATCGTGAGTTGGATAGTTCTGCTCATGAATTTTTAGCTATCGTGATGCATATGCAATAATCATATCATTATGCATAAGAACACAACCAAGTCCTTTCATTGATTCATCACTATAAATAATGAACCCATAATTCCCCGATGGTACGGTCAATATAGGAGCATTGACTAATCTTGGCTTCATTTATTTGAAACATTATTAACACTCTTTTGTCCAAACAAATTTAACCCATTTATGTGTGATCTTTGTTAATGGGTTAGACAGTCTGGAAAAATTATGGATGAAATGTCGATAATAACCTGCTAAACCAATAAAACTGCGTACCTTGGTTATACTCATTGGGGATGGCCATTCTTGGATTTCACTTGTCTTAGAAGGATCAATAGAGATTTCATATTTAGAGATAATATGGCCAAGAAAACAAATATTATGAAGCCAGAATTCACACTTGCTAAACTCCCCATATAATTCATGTCTTCTCAGAGTATTCGGGGTAATGCCCAAGTGATTTTCATGATATTAGTAGATTTTGGAATATACCAAGATATCATCAATAAATACCACCAAAAAATCCTTCAGATATTCCTTGAAAACTCTGTTCATTAGATCCATGAATACATAGGGTGCATTAGTCAATCCAAAAGTAATTACTGTAAACTCGTAATGCCCATACAGGGTTCGAAATTCTGTCTTCGGAATGTCTTTATTCTTCACACAAAACTGATGGTATCTAGATCGAAGGTCAATCTTTGAAAAGTATTGAGCTATATGTAGTTGGTCAAATAAATCATCAATACGAGGTAGGGGATACTTGTTCTTTATTTTTATAACATTGATCTCCCTGTAGTAGATTCATAACCTCATAGATCCATCTTTCTTCTTAACAAAAAGGATAAGGATCCCTATGGAGAAACACTAGGGAGATTAAATCCTTTATTACTCAATTCCAATAGTTTTTTCTTTAGTTACACTAATTCAATAGTGGCCATTCTATAAGGGATATTCGACATGGTCCTTGATCTAGAAATTAAATTAATAGAAAACTCAATTTCTCATTCTGGAGGATGTCCAGGTAAATCTTCTGGAAACACATCAACATATTCTCTCACAATAGGTACATCCTCTATTTGAACATTCCTTTCCTCACCCAGAGTCATTTCATTCTCTTCCTCCGTAATAATTGAATTTAGTTGAGCTACTGGAGGTGGATCTAGATAAGAATTAGGTGGTGACGATTCTGCTCTAAAGATTAGGTGTTCCTTATCATCATCATCAAAAATCATAACCTCCTTCTTCTTGAAATAAATCTTCGCATCATGGTCCGAAATACAATCCATACCGAGGATTATATCAAATTCAATCATGGGTATGACGTTGAGATCAGTAGATAAAGAACATTTATGTGCTCTAATGGGAATTGATTCACAGATCATTATAGCAATGATACTTCCCTTAAGAGTTTTGATGGACAACTCCCTTGTAAGATCAAATTGGAAATATATAATTTTCTTAGCAAACTAGGAAGATATGAAACAATGTAATGATCTAGAATCAAATAATTCATTTTCTAAACATGAGGAAACTATTAAATTACCTGCCACTACGTCTTTCGGAGCTTCTACCTCAGCAGTAGTGATTGCATAAGCTTGGCCTTGATCCCTTGGCCTTTTTGCGGTAATTTTCCCTGAAACATAGGAAATTCATTTGCATAATTTCCCATCTCCCTTCAATTGTAGTATTGGAAATCGGTAGCTCCCTTCTTCCCCTTGCAATCATGAGCTTGGTGGCCTTTTTCACCACACTTGTAACAGACTCCCATTCCTTTTAAGCAAGTACTAGGGTGTTTCTTCCAACATTTACTATAGGATGGATATTCAACTTTTCCCTTCTTCACCTTATTTCCATTTCAAGATTGATCATAAGATCTCTTCTTCTATTGCTTTGATATAATGTCATAAGACTTAGAGAATTCTTTTTCTATCTTGATAGCTGATGATAGAATATCTTCGCACGATGAGAAGGATTTTCAGACTAATGCTTGATGAAGAAATGGTTTTAACCCATCAAATAAATGATCAATCCTACTTCTTAGGTTATGTATATTATTTTCAGCCTACCTTGCTATCATTGTAATGTTAGCCTCATACTATGGGACATTCTCATCCTCCTTTTTCCTCAGGCTTAGAAATTACCTTTCCATATATGCTCGATGGTCATGAGGAAAGTATTTTTCTAAGAACAGCTCTTTGAACTCCCTCTATTCCATATTTTATACTTCATCGTCTTCCTTTGTGTTTTGAATCAATGTCCACCATTGATCAGTATCTCTAGTGAGGTGGTAAACTACCATGATAAAATTTTCAATTTCACTACTCCCCAAGGCATAGATTATTTTCTCTATGGAATTTATCCATTACTCAGATACTAAGGGTTTTGTACTCCCATTTAATTTTGGTGTTTGTAGCATCATGAAGTGTTATAACATTGATCTTCCATGATATGGATCTGGGTGCTCTATATGGGTAAGGTTATTATTCATAACCTGAGTGAGTTGTCCCTTTATGGTGATTAGCAGATCAGAACCAGTTGCATAACTAGCTCCACAATAATTATCTTGATCAGGAGGGAAATCCCTATATGTAGAGTTTGCATTGATAATATTTCCAATTCTTCCACTAGGTGCCATTTCTAAACAATGGCATACACTAGATTATTTTATAAATCACAATACCTAAATCCAACCTATAAAACACTTAACATAAATTGAACAGTTTATGGATA
The DNA here is from genome assembly GCA_963277665.1 of Viscum album. NCBI lineage: Eukaryota > Viridiplantae > Streptophyta > Magnoliopsida > Santalales > Viscaceae > Viscum > Viscum album. The sequence goes on along the minus strand of OY728165.1, from coordinate 1,329,856,135 downwards.
TAATCAATAATCATGAAAATGTTTTCTTTGGGGAATTATATACTAAAAAACCCTTCATAATGCTTGTAAAGAAAATGAGAATTATCCTAATAATATCCCCCAGGAGTGTCATAACCATGAGTTCTGCAATGCCCGTTGTTGTGCACCAGTTCCCATTCGAGTCTAGCTAAAAGTGATGTTTTTGGGTTTTACCCCTAGGTACATCTGTACGAGAGCCGCCTCTACCTTCTCGAATCCAAATAGGGATGTACTGCTTGGAAAACTCACAAAATCTCTACAATACCAAAATTCTTGGAAGTTATTTCGATACTAATCCTTAAAGTCTATCTTAGGGCTATGTGCTCTAATAAGAGTTTATTTAATTCTAGATTCCAAGGTTTCTACTAAAAATACTATAATAGAAAATGTAATGCCCTGACCCCAGTTACCCAGAGTCAGTGCATTATTACATAACACTGGCTTGATCACAAATAATCAAGTTTCAAAAGAACGATTATTTTATTAGCCTTGGAACCACAAGGTACATTCATAAAGTTTACATTACATCATAAAGTGAAAACTACAACAACATATTGTATCCAAACTCATATCCCCTTATACTATCCCTGAAGTTCATTCATAAAATACTTCTTCACATCCGAGAATAAAATAAAACATACAAAGAAGTGAGCTCAAATTCCCAGTAAGGATAACAATATAGCGGAATCTTTCAAAAATAAGCATAAACATTTAAGGAAATGTATAACTAAAAAAAGCCTTTTAAACTTGAACATAAGAATAACATGGAAAAAATAAAATGAAATTATTCCATTTACTTATTCACATGGATATTATACCAGTCGAATAATCACATGAAATATCAATAACAACATTTACATGGATGGAATGCATAACGCCATACTATCATAACCACATAGTCAAGGCCATGTTCCAAGACTAAAAATAAGATTTTTTTCAAGGCCTTGTTCCAAGACACTATTTTGTCTCATGAGACCCACCAATGCATTGAGAAGCTATAGCGGGCTCCACCCATCACTTATTAAGTCCAATGAATTCCTCATATAAATAGGTTTAAACATAACATAAACATTCGTATTAAAACTAGCATATGAAATGTGAATACTTTTCCCATAAAACGTTAGTGGTATAAAAATAAGACATCCACAGTCAAAAATATCACAATACCTTCAATAAAATATGGATGTTTTTTATCATAATAAATCAACTTCAAATAAGCTTAAAATCCATCAAAGGATGTTGACATAGATGAAATCAAAACTATTTGAGAGAAATAACTATTTTTTTGAAATCATTTAAAAGTAACATAATTATAAAAAAAATAATTTAATTTGAAAATATTGTTTTATGATTTTAAGGGAAACTTAAAAGGTGTAATAACAGAGGAGAATAACCGCACCCGCCGTATAAGTTAAAAATCATTCTTTCCTTAATTCTGTCAAAAAGTTTAAAATGGACCTTTTTTGGAAAACGACATAAATATTCCTTTATAAAAATCATATAAAAATTCAAAATAGGGTATAAATTACATTATCCCATATTTTTTAAATTAGTTATAATTATTTGGAATACATTTTTTAGAAACATGGATGTGGATGATAAAGAGGTCCCATAGGATAATTACGTATAAACAACCTCAGATAATGAGGAGATTGTGAAATAAACCCTTACCTTGTACTTTTCCTTGGTTGAGTGTAGGTTAAACTCCTATATAATTGTTAAATAATTTTTATTAAATTATAGAATAATCATATACCTAAATATGATATCCTATATGATCTTTTAACATTGCTTTGTTAATAATATCTTAGTATTATCGTCATTTCGGGTGTTAACATACTCGTTTTCTTTTATATATTTTGTTACAAAAGCCGTGTTTATTATGGATAGGTTGTATCTAATTCATATCCAGAATGATATGATGTCCCTAAACATTATTTTTAATCATAAAATCAGGTTTATACTTGAATGTATATTATGGGGAATGAATCTCATCTTGTTCGTGGAGACGGTAGTCCGTACGTACGCACGAGCGACAATATCATTCTTTAGATATTAAAATAATATATAATTGGATGTTATATCATATATAGAGAATCATTATAATGTAATATTTTTTATTTACATGAATTACGCATCATTATTATACCCATCCAAATAATAATGTATTGAATAACAATTACACCATGACGTGGAGACGGTAGGTCGTACGTACGCATGTATGATGACATGTCATTCAAAGGATGGATTGAATACTGAATATGGTTGTACTATATTTATAATAACATCAAATTATATAGAAGATACTGGATTTATTATTTTATAATGGAAATAACAAAGAAAGAAGAAGTTGAAGAAGAAAGGAACTTGATTGAGGGTGGTGAAAACATTACCTCTTCTTCGGGTTCTTCCTTTTTATTTGATCAAAAGGGATCCTTAGGATGGATTTATGATCAAACTAAGGCCTCTAAGTTTAATTGAGGGCAGTTGAAAGAATATTTTGGCAGGTTTTGAATGAGCCAAAAGGCTTTTAAGGTGTGAAGAATTGGTTAGAAGCGGTGTCCTTTTATAAGGGGGAGGAGGGGCTCTTTAGGAAAAACTAAAATTATTATTTTATAATAAAATAATATTCAGTTTATAATGGCTCCAAAGTGGAATATTCAAATTATAAAAAAGATATGGGTCGAAATCCTTTCAACCAATAGATTTTAGATAGGTTTGTGTCATTATATTAACCTTATATTTTAGTTTTAACTCTTAGTTAATCAGTTTGACACTTACCATGTCACTTTGTATTTTTATAGTATATAGTTAATAAACTTACTATATACATCCAGAGACCCCCCAAGTGGTCCATTAATAATACACCTACCATTATATAAGTCCTTTGGCCGATACATAGAATTTTATGAATAGAATATCAATTAATAATATAATATTTGTTTTAAAAACACATTTAAGTCAATTTTGACAATATTTAATAATTTATTTTTGTTAAAGTCTAAACAACTTTATTAATTAGAATAAAATTCATTTAAGTATTACTAACATGTATTATTAACCAATAAAATTCTATGATGTCATTAAAACTTTCAAATTATTTATATTTTAACTTTTATAATACCAATTATGTCATTCTTTTATTATTAAGGAAAATATTGCATCATTATTATGTCATAAATGAATGTAATTATTCAATTTATAAAAATTATAAATAAAATACAATTTTGTAGGAAATATTTTTAGATTTCTAATGAATATTTATAGTCGAAAATATAACATATATAACCCTAGGTAATTTTTTTTTCTAAATGATATGTGCTTATGTCATTTTTGTATTACTTTAACTTTATTAATATAAAGTGTCATTATCACTTACAAGTGGATCCATGGAGTCCCGAAATCTACCCAAAGATTTCCATGGTAGGACATGTATCAACCAATAGGGTTAGAAAATGTTTTAGGGTATTTCATTATTATTATTATATTATCATTTTTACTCTTATTTACCGGATTTACCCTTTAACCATAGTAAATAAAATATTTATTGAAGTAATTATTCAAAATGTCTAAAAATAAAAGTTACCTATTTACACAATTTTGACCTCCTGATTATAATTATTGAATACATTTTTATAAATTCAAAACACAGAAGTGGTAGAAATTAATTTAAAATTAATTCCCGTTGTCAAAACAAAAAGTGTGTTTTTAAGAAATAATAAGTATCAAAAGATTGACACTTGTTTATGTCCGGTTTAAATGTGAAATTATGTCCAATGACCAAAATTCTATTAAATGGTAAAAATATATTCTAAATATACTTTAAAACCACTCAAATTCATAATTTATCAATATTAATTATTTCCATTAAAAAAGTTGTTTTAAATTAAAATTTAGTGATTTTTATTATTCATTAAAATATAAAAGTTATCCGAAAAGTACCAAAATTTTACCATAAGCTAATTTTAATATTCATAACCCAAAAATGAAGTCAATTTTTAAAGATAACATTTATAAAATTTCAAAATTGGGTATTACTATTCATAAGGGCTACTTTGATTTGTCATGGTGTGTTAGAATCTCGAAGTTTCGTACAATGCAAGCAATTTAATTATTCAAAGTGAAACATATCGTGGATGTTTGGGGTGTTATATCTATAAGGTTTATAACAAACACACAAATATTTATTCTACATAAAATAATATATACATGATGCCAAAAGAATAATAATCCATTAATTTCAACATAAAATAAGAACTAAAATACATATATTCCCCCTTTTCAACCTAGTATTTTTTCTTCAAAAAAGTAATAAAACACATAATATATTTTTATGTATTACTATATTCCTCTTTTAATAAATAAATATAAAAAAATTGATGGTGATATTGATCTTCATGCATAAAAAGATAGTGATGTAATGATAAACACACTCATAAACTGTTATTTTTGAAACACATATTTCAATACTATTTTTTATATGAAAAATAATTATTCCTATTTTATTGATAAATCCATTATTATGTTAAAAGTCATGAAATTATATATGAAATTTGTTTTGAATGTTTTAGTGCTTATAGGAATATTTTAGTTCATTTCCCCAAAAAATCATTAATTTTATCAGATTTCACTATAAATATATGATTTGTAACCCCAATATTATCTAGACATGAACTTTCAAAAATATTTTTTAAATAATTTATATGAATAAAAATTAATAATTCTTTTAATTCTTTATTCATCATTTAATAAGTTGAACTCTTATTCATGTCACTTCATTACATCAAACAATTCGCGTGTGGAATCCTTCTATCAGTATCCAAACATTCTAACAAAACTATATAATATTAATATGGAATCATTATTTAATAGATTGAATTTTCTTCACTAATTGAATCATTCTCCATTTATCGTACGAATAATTTCTGCAATGATAGAGATATATTTTTAGGTCTCTCAATGATATTAATGAAAGGGGAATATTGATATATTAGATCTAGAGAGGGTTATATAGAATGTTTTCCCTTGGGTATAGAGAATACTCTAGAGTGGATTTGTTGTACAATGAAAATACATGCCCTAGAAATAATATAACATGATTATATTGTTTATTTACCGGGAAAATAAATGAAAAATTTTACATTATAATTAATTTAATACTTAAAAAAATACATGTATAAGAAAAACAATATAATTTTTATTATTTCCATGATGTGTGAAAAAAACAAAGACAACGTTAATATCATGTCATCAATTTACAAATTATAGTTTATTTAATTTACCAGAAATATATCCTTCCAACCAAACCCTAAACTCATTTCCACAATCCTCCATTAAATAAATTAGACCATGAATAATGATTATTTATTTTAATTACTTCATATCCCTATATTAGTCATTCATAAATAAATAATGTGATAATAGAAAGAATTGTTAGTGGATGAATTTTGAAAATAATTTTTATATATTATATTAATAGTATAATTTAATTGTGTATTTAGATAAATATAATATGTGACCCACTAATCCAATTACAATGTAGAACAGGATGGATCATGCCAATAGTAAAAGATAAATTAATAGAATCCCCTCAATACACCCGTTAATAATGATGTATATGTCAAGGGACATTAATTGGTGCACAATGGGAGTAGAAGGAATTCAAATATTTAATTTCCAATGTAAAAAATCAACATCATAACATTATCTCTAATTAAGGGACACTTATTATATATCCTAATAAACATATTTGATGTAATTGATCATGGAAAATAAAACATAAAAAATACATAATTTACTTTGGTACAAACATGTGTTTCAATTATTAAAAGTGGTATTTTCTCTATAGAACATAATTTATATCCCTCAAAATAATCCACACATTCTTCGAAAACATTTTGGATTTTCAACCATTGAAAGTTTGGTTATATCATGGAGAATCGAAGGTGATTTCAAAATTGAAAATATATGTTGATAACTATTTGATCAATCAAGGAAGTTTTTCTAAAATCAAGGTTCTCAAAAACTCAATTTCTCTCTCTTTAACATGAGATATAAGAGGGAGATTCTCTCAACATCATGGTAATAAAAAATCACATTAAATGGGGTTCAAATTTTGATCATATTTTCAATTTTATCTCATAACAATTTCACATTGGCCTTTCATTACAATATTAAAAAAACGTTTCATGATATTTAATATTTATTACATAGTTAACACATCCAAAAAATTAGAATTATTTAATCACATACATGTAATGCTTAAAAATCTACGTGAAAAACTATAAGTCATTTTCTCAACTCATATCACCAAAAAATATTTCCAAGCCTTGAATATGAAATATTCATTCATAAAATATTTTCATATATTAAATAAAAAAACATTTATATAACTTGAGTAAATAAATCCAATACATACTATCCTAGATTTTATATTAATAATTTTTTACGATCACTTATACCCAAACATTATGGACACTCCTAAGAGGCCCACTATGTTTGAAAGTCTAATTCGGCGGAATATTCCATGAATATGAATATAATTTTTGTACAACCTTCAATACCCATATATGAAGAGGAATGATTCATACTCATATACCAATAGTAGTATACAACTAGCCATCTTTTCCCATATAGAGATAATATTTAGTCATTTAAAATAAAACCTCATATGAGCATGCTCTGTGTAATATAATATATTTTTCTCATTATATATCATAATTTAAGATTCCCCACTTTAATGAGCATCAATAATATATTTATTTATACTTATAATAAGTATTACAGATGAAATTAACATTTTCTACCAAGTACGCATATTAAATAATGGCATTACCATGCTACTAAATTTGGATCAAGATATATATTCCACGAAGTAGAAGTGAGAAATCAATTCATGTTCTTTATACTAATGATACACTACCCATGATACACATGATGAAACCTACCTCACCCCAAACATAAATTATGTGGTTTCATCTAGTATTTGTGTATGTTATCAAATTATATGAATTTATAATTACATCATGTTTGAAAAAGAATAAATCATCTCATAAAAATGAGCATGAAATAACACCCAAAAAATGTTATGTTCTTATTAATGTGTTAATCCTTGCGACATCATGTACAATGGCATAATAATTGTGAACATAATGAGTTTAATACATAAGTATTATGAGCCTTCAACACCTAATAATAAAATATAATATATTTTCCATTTGTATGATTTATCTAAAAAATTAAACACGTGTTTAATATTTCTATCATAATAACTCCAGGTTCTCATTATTGATAAAACCTTCAATATAAATTTTCAATAAAATTTAGTCTATGGAAATTATCTTCTCAATAGAGTATATATAATTAGTAACACTATTATGGTATGAAAATATCATCGATCAATAAATTTTTATTTTATATAGTAATTGAAATGTTTTACTCATGTTTGGTCTAGGGTAACCTTTTTTACAACACTCCCACTTGAATTAGATCTAACATTCAAAACATTATCCTTTTAAGAATAATTAATGGTTTCTTTCATTTTTTTAAGATATTTATTTTGTGGAATTAAAATATTTATATAAACATATATTAATAATGATTAATACTATTAATATAATACTTTATTTTATTGATTTTTTGTTTCCATTCCAACAATCATGTTATTATTACCAATAGTCGGGTTAATATTCCCAAAAATCTATTTTATAATCTAACGGTGACATTACGTCCTATAAATACTACATCATTATATCCCAAAATATTCACTAAAATTCCTTCCAAAAGGTGTATATATACATTTCATAATATTTTTATTATGTTACTAATATTCTGTTTCAATTATATAATTTTTTTCATGGTGTGATGATTCTTGAAAATAGGGGGGATTCGTATTATCCAATTTTATAATTTGTATTTTTTTATTTCTTGCCTAATTAAAATGCTATGAATTTTCCTTAGTCTCGTCACTAGATAATATAATGGTAATTATTTTTGAATTAATGTTTTATTGTTTCCTTTTTTTGATCTATTAATATAATGCTTATATAATATTGCTATAATTTATTAATTTAACAATTATCTTTTAATAAGTTTCTATCATTAAATTCTCCCCCATTTATAAATTCCAACTCTTAAATTTCAAATCATATTACTGGTTGAAGACAGTCGAGTGTATTTTCAATCATTTTTTCATCTGGTTCCCATATTTTCTTATCTTACATATGTTTCCACCATATCACATGGATAACGTGATTTTTCATCTGGAATATAACATTGAATCAATTGTCCATGAACTTCACCTACTGCTCTTCGTAAGAGAGGCCATTCTCTAATTATACTGAATCTAAATTTAATACATGTGTGGGGTGATGTATTTACTTCATAATGAAATATATGTGGTAAATTTCATGAGCCCATATTATATTTTTTGTATGTTCAATTGGATAGGACATTGGTCTTATTTGATCAATGATTTAAAAGGGATCAATGTACTTAGGGTGATTCTTCGGTTTCTATCCAAACTGAATCACTCTGTAACATGATGATATTCATAGGAAAAAATTACCTAAAAAAATCAAAATCTATTTACCTCATATGTGCGTGATCATATATCTTTTTCCAACTCTCATAATATTTTATATATTATTGTATGTTTGAACCTTCATTTTCATCTCAATCACTCGATCTTGTCTACGTTGATTTCATTCTCCAATATTAACCCATCATGTTGGATATCAACATCACTTACCATATAGAGCATCATATGAATACAGTTGAATACTTTTCTAGAATATTATATTTTATAAGAGCCCAAATAATGGGGGATATTTATCTCATACAACATTGAGTTACATTTGGTATACTCTGATCATATACATTAGTGCATGAATAGTCCTCTCAATTTGTCCACCAATATATGGGTGATAGTTAATGATTAAATTCAATTCCAAATTCTTAAAAAAAAATTGAATACATTTCCATAATATAGATGTGAAACATGGATCATGATCATTGAAAAATAAATTTGTAACCCCCTGAATCCTCAAAACATCCTATACATATATCATATAAATTCTTTCAAGTGAGAAATAGTCCCAAATAAGGATAAAGTGGGACGTATTTGTGATTTGAACAACCACTACTAATATCGCATTATTTAAATTACATTCCTTTAGGAGATGAGTGATAAATTCCATGGTGATGTCCTCCCATTTTGACATGGGTATATGAAATGGGATCATCATCCCTTTAGACTTATGTCCCTCTTAATAAACTTGTTGACATACCAAATACAATAAAATATAATCCAAAATATATTATATTTTATTTTGACACCATATTTGATATTTATGGTTAAAATACATCATAGTACATCATGAATGGATAGATAATGATCATCTTAATGCTTTATTGAATATCCATTTCTTTATCTCACATGATTTATTGATACAATGTATTTTTCGAAATAGAATCTCACGATTTTCATAGATACTTAATTCATGAATCTTACCATTATTCACAATCTTTTCAGTCCTCATATTATCCCATTGTTCCTCCACGATCATCTCTTGGATAAATGGTTATTTAATAATTTTGGAAATTATTGATGTATTCCCTTATATTATGAATTTAATAATCCATACTTTATATATAAGTGATGATATGTTTTTTCTCAATCAGCATCATGGATAGATAAGCATGTTTCATTATAGGAGAAGCATCAACTACCCTATTCTTCTATCATAGATGGTTGTGATTTGTGAAATAAAAGTATTCGATTATATTTAAACGTATTATTTAACACATGTTGAACTCCTTCTATGTGAATATATAAATTAGAATATTTTGATTATTATATATGTTATAATTGAAAGAATAGAAGTCAGGCCACCAAATATTTAAGGTGAAGATCACAACTGCTAAATCTAGTGCATGTATTGGGTAGTTTTTATCACAGATCATCATCTTTTTTGAGGAAAAGGATATCACTTTTTCAATACTCGTGAGTACACTATCCACTCCTCTCTTTGAGTCATCAATGTATATCAAAATAACATATTAAATTGATAGCAGTGTGATTACATACAGAGTGATTTTCCTCATCTTTATCTCCTTATTGATTTCCTTATATTGTTCTGTACAAATGCATATTACCCCCTTCCATCTTAACATTGTTAGTGGGCTAGAAAATCATGATAAATTTCTCATAAAAAAATTCTAGTGCCTCTATATTCATGGAAAACTACAAATTTTTGGGACCCAACTGTTTTTTCTCCACACATCAATTTCTATGGGTGCTAAGGTGTCTACAAGAATTCTCCCACTTGTGATTGCATGTCCTAAGAATGTGACATTATACTTCCAAATGTCACACTATATGTACTTATTATACTTTCTCACTTTATTTTTTTGTCTCCAACGCAATCCATTGATTATCATCAAGTTTCTTTTTTCTCTTGGATTGAATGAAAATATTGTTTATAAACTCTACAAAAATTTCTTCAAGGTAGTCACTAAATACTCTATCAACAATTTAAATGACTATTTAAGAGGGATTATTATGTAAAAAGGGAATTTCTAGGAAATTATATTCCACATACCTTATATTTAAGGATTTCTTCAGAATATATTCTTTCCTCACCTTCAACTGATGAAGTATATAATGACAATCCACCTTTGAGAAATACATTTATATTTATAGATGACGGATGATTTCATAAATAATTGACAATGGAAACTTTTTCATTAAGGTGATCTTGTTGAGATCTCGATAATCAACTCACAGCCATATTGATCCATCCTTCCTTTTGAAAAGGAGAATTGGGTCGCCCTAAGGTAATACACTAGCTCATGTGAACCCTTTGTCCAAATACACTTAAAAATATTTATTTATCTCCAACAATTTTATCAGGGATATTTGATAAAGGAATATGGAGATATGAGGGGATCTAGGTTTAATTTCTATGGATAACTCTACCTCATAGTCTATGGGAGTACTGTGAAACCCTTCATATAATGAATTAATATATTAAAAAATTGAGAATTTCTTGTAAGTTAATACCATCCTTTGACTCAACCATTTGGGAATGGTATGTTTATTTATTAGGTAACTACATCCACACCATTAAAAGATTTTATAAAGGAGATTATTGATTATCCATAACTTTTTAGAGGAGCATGGGGTGGATTGGAATATAAAAATAGATTTATTCTTTATGAATGATGTTGTTTCTTATATATAAAAAGATACATTACATTCCTCGTTTAGTGTCGAAATCCACCAAGGTATTATTATGAGATATTTATGACGAATCCTCTCATATAATAGAACATGAGATGATTCCATCCATTAGTTTTAATTGATAGGACCACGGGTTGTTTTTAAATATATCATTACATAGAGGTACTTCTACATCAATTCAGTAGTTATAGAAAACTTATAGTATATAAAGGAATATTTATAACACTATTTATATTTAAATTTCATGTGTAATGAATTTATATTAAGAATAACATTAACAATTTCCTTTTATTGATTATGAGTCCACTGTTCTGTTAGAATGAAAAGTTTACAACAAATCAGATGTCAAAAAGGATGACTATTTTATAATTACTCCTAAATTAACTATAAGGTATATCATATGGGATCCCTATGTTTATCCTTTTTCTAAAATAATTAATCAAGGTTTTTTACATATACATAGACATATACTTATTATTTCCAATAATATTTTCTAATACTAATTCCCAAATTAAGTAAACCATTCGTTTGATACCAACTATTGAGACCTTAATTTTTCATATATTACTATTACATAATATTAAAGCTAAAAAAAATATTAGTCATAATTTTTTTGATATAAAGGTCTAATACCTTGAAAAAATTACTATCACACATCACTTGTACATAAATTAAAATAATATTTATTAAAATACATCTTATATATAATATTTAAATCACTAACTTTCTCCCTAGTTCATGTATTCACCTAATTCTATACATCAAAGAAATGTATGACCAAAAATCCATGTATAGGGAGAAATATGGGATGTGAATAAATAATAAAAGAGTTATAATTATTAGAATCAACATATTATAAAAATGAAATCATCCTCACCATTAGGTGGGAAACATGTGAAAATGTATGGACTATGTGAATGCATAAAAATGAGCATCATGTCATAGTGGTCAAATACCATGTATATTTGTGAACAAAGCTAGAATAATGTTCACATATAAATTATGTGAATAATTTAAAAATCATCATTGTAAACAAAAATAACAAAATTTTCTTGAATAATACACATTATATCATGATAAATATCACATTTATGACTTCATTACCGAGTTATATCATTCTTTTTCCCACTTAAAATTTCATAATATTTATATAATCTTGAATGCTATAGAGAAATTATAATAACTCTAGTGTGGAAATTACCCAAGGGAAGGAGTTGGTTTAATTTTAATGACATCAAGTATACATTCATGAATATGAATTAGTTTTCCTAAATGAAAATGATAGACCTCAGATTAGTATTAAGGATCATTATTTATAGTGTAAGAAACCACACATGAGGTGTTAATGACTTGTTTTAGGAAGAAAATTATTTTTTGAAAAGTCATTGTATTTTGGCCTAAATATCATGGTGGAAAAGTTAATATCATGAAAAATAAAATAAAATAATAATGAAATTATATTTATTGAATAAAATAGGACATCCATACCAATGGTTTCATGAAAGACGGATAACTTACTAAAGTGGTGTTGGGTACAAGAATCTGTTTACCTTAAATGTGTAATTATTTTGTCACTTTTTTGCGTTCTAGAAAATAAACATTGGAATATTAAAATAAATATCAATAATTAATTATATTTTTTTATGTAACTATATATCCATGTTATTATTATTATTTTTTATTTTCTTTGTCAATGGTTAATATTTTTTATATAATGTTTTCCACAAACATTCCGCCTTTTGGTACAATTTCACAATTTTGTTCATAGTGATTCATATATAAGTATAACAATTTCTAGAAGATTATTAAACATATATTAAAACTTTTATATAAATTTTTTTTTATTTTAAAAAAAAAAGGGATAAGAAATTATGTTGGGAATGTCCTCATTGGTGGTTAATCGTCTTTTGTGATGAATTTTTTTAAATATCTAAAAAACGGGGTATTAAATGAAAATACCTCAATAATATAATTTTTACATTTCATTGAAATAATTAATATAATTTTCACATTATTTATAATTATAAATTAGTTTATTTAATTTTTAATGTAATTGGGAAAGGATATATAAGATTAACAAAACAAGAGAAGAGTTAGAAAAACATAGACTTTCATTATTGTGGCTTATCATTTATGGTAGTAGACATACCTTGTGAATGGAGTTAGTTTACAAAAGAAATTAGAAAATATTCCTAAGGTATTAAGAGAGATTATTTGGTCAAAAATGTATTTTTATTGAAAAGAAATCATGATTTTCAATTGGGAGGAAGAGGGCTTATTTAAACCTGTTGATAGGGGTATTTTTGGAGTAAAATATCTACAAAAAAATATATCTAAGTAAAATCATGTAACAGTGACTTCATGAAAACAAAAATCATATGTAAATATAATACAATATTTTTTGGAACCGTAAACCTCTTTATAATTCAAATTAAATTTTTAGTAAAAAAGAATGTAGAAAAAAAGAAAAATTATTATTTTAATGGAAAAATTATATTATGTTTTAGTGAATGTTATTTGGGATTAGAAATTGATATTATTTTATTCTATTTTATCTTTAATTATATAACATATATAAATTTTGAATCTCAAGTTATAAAATTGATTAGGTCATTATTTCCTAATGATTTATGTAATTTTAGATACACGAGTTATGAGAAAAACTATATTTTTACTATTCAACTAAAAATTGAAGTATACTGAAACACTACCCACAAATCAATATTGGTAAATTTAAATAATTTTGATTCAGAAAAGATATTGAGGTTTTAATTCAAATTTCTATCATAAGTAATATAATTTTTTAATATAAAAATTATGATTTTTACGAAATAATTAAAATTACAGTTTATTAAAATGTTATTATATTTTTATTGAGTTATTTCATGATACATATTATGGGGATTTATAATATTTATGTTCATATGGGTTAATCATGATAAATAATATTTATTCCACTTTTTTTTAATTTAAATTACTATTCTAAAATTCATATTCTTATTTTCAAGGGTTTTGTTAGTGTTCCCAATGGTGAGGTTACTATTCCAATGGCCACATTACATCATATTAATGAGAATCAATTATTTAAATAAATATTCACAAAAATACCTCCAATTAATTTATATTATTATTTTCTAAAATGTTGATTGGTTTACTAATATTTTATTTCATATCTATAGTGTTATACATGTGGGTGATAATTCTACAATATTAGGGTGACCTATATATTCCCCTCTTAAAGTATCTATTTTATAATTTCTTCTAATATTATTGTTTGTAACTTTTATTGTGTTTGTTTTATAAATAATTTAATGACACATATTAATGAATTAATTTTTGGGGGTTTATTTATTTGACCAATGCATATAATTATTATATAATATAACATAAATTTATTTATGAATTAATTATCATTTAAAAATTGAGGGTCATTAAAAACATTGTGAACACACCTATAAATATTCATAAATTGTAAAGTAGCCACCATGTATATTTATTGAATGTTCATTGTCATTATGAAACTCTAATTATTCCACTATTTTAGCCACAAATCTTGATAAAACATCCAAATTATCTTATATAGCACGATGTAACTTTTAATAATTTTATTAATGAAAGAAAATCCCACGGAATGGGAGAAAAAACGAGAGTATAGATGAATAAAATTATGGATCTAAATTGAATAAATTTTAACAGAATACATACACTCATTTGTAAGATAAATCAAACACAAATAGATAATCAGAGCCCTGTCCTCGATTAATTTGGAAGCTAGAAAATTCCATATGAAAATATCCTCATTTTAAATGTGAAAGATCTCTATTCCTGGTTGATGATTCCATATATAGTTTCTTATTATGTTAAAAATTCTCTAGTGACATGGGATATTTTTCAAAAAGAAATTTCAAAATTAAACAAGAATCACATTTTCTAATAGAATGTGTAATAGTGTTTGAGGTATAATGGGATAAACTAGAAATTAGTACTCAGAAGATAGAGATTAGTTAATTACACTAACCATATAAAGTAGAAATAGGTGGGAGGATTGAGTCACTATGATCTGGGATAGATGCACTACAGAAAATGGCTACATGAATACAAGAGCTATCTGAACATTATTTTAATCCACTATTTGGATCTTCCAAATGAACCCATCGACCGACAAAAAAAATGGAAGCCACTAGAGTTGTGAGTTTTAGTAATAGAGAAACCCATATCCATACACAATTTATATGAGACACCATATTCATTGGAGGAATAAACAGTGTCTAAATTCTTGAAAGTGAAGGTGAATAATGGATCTTCCACATCAATAATAAATCATCCCAAATGAATAGAAGAATTGAATTAATCTATCCTTATATAGGTCTTTGAAATTTATGATAGAGTTCATTATCTATGAATGATATCTCCCTTTACCGCAGATAAATAAGGTTATATGTACTAATCAATCCATTGATCCAAAATATATTTCCAAACAAATATGACATGAAATTTTTGATAAAACATAACTTAGTGTGATCACCTATGTTTCCCCAGAGATTGTTCCATATGAGTCAATACTAATCCCCCTCAACAAAAAAATAGACATATGACTCCACACTAGACCTATCAAAAAAGTCTCATTTAGAACCCATATATATTAATTTCCATGGAAATTAAATTTCTATAAGTAATTAACAATTATGGTCATACCAAAACAAAAAAAAATTACTAAGAAAATATATGAAAAGGGGTTTTATTCTAAGAAACCTCTTCTATATGCAAATGAATGATACTAAAATGCTAATAAATATTCAAAGAAACTAATGTATATAGAATGAAGATACCAAAAATTCCCCTCAACTAACTTAATATATGATTGAAGATATATGTGGTCCTTGTCGAGAATAGCTACAATGAAGGATGGATGCACGTTGCCCTTCCTAAAATTAATATTAGGCCGTGAATCTGGGCAAGGAAAGAGGGTGAACAACCCATTTTAATTACATAAGCTAATATATCCACTCAAGAAATCCACTGATAGTTCCATTGAATAATACAAATGGGGTTGCTCCAACCCTTCCCATTATGTGATCCCTTCTCTTGATACTCAATCCAGGACATTGATTACATACCGTATTTTTTATAGAAAAAATATTACCTCAAAAATTGTCTTGAAATAACATCCAATGCCAGTTTTTATTTCCTGAACTACATGTATTCATCAATTATCTTTAGAAATATTATTTTATCCTCAAAAGGACTCTCTATACTAGACCAACTATCAAAATTCTGTATTCCCTATTGGTGGGAGTTAAACATAAATATGTAATATTCTTGAAATGACTAATAATAGTCCTGATATGTTGGATTAATAAAAAAGGTAATTATCGGAATAGATGAAATAATTTTTTTGTTAAGGGTGATTCATCATCCAAAAGAAAGGAAGTGTCTATTCTAATATGTTATTCAAGTATAAATTTTCCTATGGATACATTGGATTGATTGGTTGTAGATTCATTTATTAGTCAAAGAAGAAGAAACATATTCTATATAGGGATGTTTTTTGTCCTTGTAGATCAAATATGGAGTGGTGTTATCTTGTCTTATTGAGTATTTTTTATAAACATAAATACTTATCTTGTGGATAGTGATACATTTTCTACAATATTTACAATATTAATATATAATTTCATTGAATTATGGGTGGAATATATTCTCCCATTGATGATAAAATTATTTACGCTTCTTTAGAAAAAATGGAAAATTCAAATGAATACATATCTATCTATAAATGAATTCACCATTAAAATTTTAGTCTTACAATTGATAATTCTTCTTAGAAAAGATGGGTATAATTTAAAAATACTTGGAGGTATAGATCTCATTGGTGGATAATGTCTAAAATTTAGGAAACCTAGAACCTATTTCCACTTAATGAATGAATAATCCATGGTGAATAATTTCATTGAATGGAATAGTTACAAATTAATTGTTGTAAACTGTATCTCCTAAGAACTTTCATGATGAATTTAGATTAAAGTATGTTATATACACTCTCTTGGTCAATTTTTATCTTTAAATTACACCAAACATATTTTCATTCAGCATCCAAAAATATTTATTTAGTTTACAAGATATGTTGTATAATGATACTAAATTTTATAAATCTATGGTGTTCATATAAGATTTTTTAAAGTAATATATTGTAAATTATCTTGTAATTATTTGATGAACTCACCATATTAGATAAATTTCTCAAGTTGATGGGGGTGAAAATCACCAAATCTACTGGGATGGGAAACATAGGGAATTATCCCATAAGAGAGGATGTGGTGACATAAAGGAGAAGGTCACCCATAAATATGTATTTCACTGCCAAAAATAGTTTATTCTTGATTGAATCCAAATAAAAATTATATATATATATCTAAGAAAAGCATTATTTCTAGGGGGACTCATTATATTGAGTACTTTGACTGAATCTAATACTTTTTTATCCTTCAACCATTATTAGAAACAATCAATAACACAATAAGTATTTGAAAGTTTGTTTTTTCATAGAATTTAGAGTCACATTATTCATTAGAAAAACTACAAACAAACAAAAATAAGTGATTTTTTTTTGCGATGTTTATAAATTTCTCTAATTAATTTAACTTGGTTTTTAAAAAATGTCTCTAAAGGTGGTGTTTCTAAATTTTTAACATTCATAAACATCATTAATTTATGATGCTTATAAATGTTTCTAAATGTAAATTCATATAAATATCACTTAATTCATCATATTTAAAAATGTCTCTAATTAGTGACACCACATTTGAAAATGTCTATTAGAAATGTCTGTGAATAAACATCATTAAAATATTGATACTGTAAAAGTATCAATTTAGAAACAACTAAATTGTTTACATATATTATACGTGTTGGTTATTAAATTTCACTAATGTATTACCATTTACTGATGTTTTTAAAAAAAATGTTTGTATTTTTTGAAATTATTTTTTAAAATATTTTTTTTCTATTTACAGATTTGTTATTTTATTTTGGAAATTATTTTTAAAAATTATTTTTTTACCCTCCCCCACCCTCCATTTTTCTCCCCTATTGTTCATTTTATCCCTACTGTTCCCCTCTTTTTCTACCCACCCCTCCCCTACACCGCACCCTCCCTGTCTGGTTCCCACTTCCTGCACCTGCTCTGATTCCCCCCAACCACCTCTCCACACATGCATGTCCACTCTTATTCCCACCTCCAAAACACCATGCCCCCTCCAATTATCTCATGAGTGCCTCTTATCCCCTTCCCATTCTCCTCATACCCATCCACCTCCCCAATAAATATAATGAAACATCACTTAAACATTAAATAATACAATTGATACTTTTATATTTCACTTATTTACATTCCAAAAGATCATTTCATTTTATAGTTTTAAAATGTTAGGACATAATACATATATATCAACCCACAAGCATACAAATTGGGTATTACAAAAATAGTATCCATTCCTTTCATAATAAAAAGTTTTTAAAATAAAAACATGAAATTTTTTTATGAAAAGTATTTACAACAGTCATCATGGATTCTTCTTTTCTCTTACCCATCCATATACCATGTGAAAAAAAATTAAAACATTGGATGAGAAAAAAAAAGACCAGTAAGGGATATAAAAAGTATGATAGAAACCATATGGCCATGAATATTTATAAACATATGAAACCATTTTCACAAAGACCTACATCGCACCTATAATGTTTCGTATACATACTTTCAGGTATATGATATTTCCATTGAAAACATAAATAAAACAATAAGGGTTTCTTAGGGAATTAATTACATAATATAGTGACCCGCATGGCTACCTTATGATTTGTTACCCTCACAATTACCTTACAATGTAACCCTCAGAGCTACCTTATGGTGTAACAATTTCAGTTACACATAGAGTCACCATATGGATAACCAAAAACTTATATATTCCCAAGGAATTGTAAATAGATATTGGTCCGACCCTTCATCATAAATAATTCCCATGATCTAGACCTTAATCATCATTCAATTATAATTTCATAGTAATATTATTTTTCAATTTTGATAAAACATGAATATAAAAGTGGATAATGAAAAGTACCACAAAAAAATATCATTAAATTGGGAATTGATAAAAGGAAAGGAATATATATATATTTATGCATAATAAAAAATAATATAATCAAAATTCATTTCACGGTTCTCTTAGAGTGAAAAAATCATTGATGTATAAGATCAAAATGGAGAATGGAAACTGGGTAAAGAATTTCCTTATATTAGGTTCTTCTTACCTCAAATATGGCTAAAGCTCCTGTATAATGTTTAAATAGTGTTATTAATATTTTTTGGTAACATGTAAAATGTTTATAGTTCTTTATATAATTTTTTATATCATCATTCCACCCATTTATTAATAATAGTTTGTTATTTGCATTGTTTTTGGTGTATGCTTTACATGGTTTACACTGTTGGTTAATATTTTATTTTTTTTTGTATGGAAATGAAACTCCATATGTAGAATGAAATGGTATTAATATGTTTCTAGAATATTAAATGATTAAATAAATAATTTTTTCTGAAATGATTATGAATAATTATATAAAACATTAATGACGTTCATTTAGATCATTTTTGTGCTTCATGGATAATCACAATATAGTTTCACTATATAATTTAATATTATATGTATATGTTTATTTCAGAACATAAAATAGGTTATAAAATACACTTTAAAATCTTCTTCAACCATTATGATTTATTTAGGAACATCCATGAAGGCAGTAATGTAAATTGAAAACACATCATCCACAATTTCAGTAAATCGACACATCACGGGTCGTGTTATTATTTTGAGAATAAGACAGATAAAAGGAAAGAAGTATGCTGATTAATTTTTCCATAAACACGATAAAATTCTAGTATATACATGATACTATAGTTTTCAAGCCTCTTGAATAAGTTTAGGTAAGTATAGAACAATCAATGAAAAATAATTGAAAAAATAAGAAGAAAATGAAATATGATTTTCCCCCTTCATATCTTCCCCTTGAGATCCTCTTTAAGGCCATTGGTTTTGGATTTTCAATGATAAAATCGATTCTTGGACATAGTGAAGAGTCTTAAGAAGAGTATTTGGATGAACATGTGAATTTCTCAAAGCATTAGAGGTTTGTGGAGAAGAGAAGGTGAGGTGAGTTATTTATAGTAGAGGAGAGGGTCTTTTTCCATTATTTTAATAAAAATATTATTATTTATCTAAAAAAGATACAATGTTGGTTCTTGTGACTAAATATAGTAATCTGTGCATGTGAGTTCTAAGAAATGGTGATTACCTCAGAAAAACGTCATCCATGACCCAATAATTCATAAATTTACCTAATTTCATAAATTATATAATTTCACAATTCACAAAAAATAATGTTCTGCCTATCAGACTCTACATGACTTACTGATCACAACCTTGTATGTCCATTTTTTAAAATTTAATTCATAGATATAGAACATTTCTTTTTAAAAGGTATGTTATAAAATATCCATTAAGTAACAATGTTTTGTTTCACAGAAACTTAGTAATGCATGAATTTCATTCTATATTAAATTTTATTGTAAATACATGGGGGATTAAATTATCCCAACCATCTAGAACATTCATCCTCTCAATTTTTATATATTATTATTAAACAACTGAGGGTACCTTTCCATCATAGTACTTCAAGATTCTCTTGTTGATTCTTCCACCATATGGCGTCTCCACAAAAACCATTACCTATAGAATTACCTTATTCTGTAGTTTTTTCAATCTATGATCATAAATTTGAACACATTTATCTTCATAAGAAAGGTTCTCTTACAACATAAATACTTTAGGGCTCAAAAAAATTGGTGAA
The DNA here is from genome assembly GCA_963277665.1 of Viscum album. Taxonomy (NCBI): domain Eukaryota; kingdom Viridiplantae; phylum Streptophyta; class Magnoliopsida; order Santalales; family Viscaceae; genus Viscum; species Viscum album. The sequence goes on along the minus strand of OY728165.1, from coordinate 1,329,834,972 downwards.
TCTGGAACATAATTTATCAACATAAAATCATGAGAAACATGTGTACCTAAGATAAACTCATATGAAAATCTACTTAGTAGGTGATAGGTTGAACTTTCTCTGAGATCTCTTAAGGTATAATGAACTGTGGACTTAGCTTTACTTTATTTTTAAAAAATTAACACTTTTCCCGGATGATATTATAAGAAAAACATTATCACCTATCTCAAAATTAAATTGTTTCCTCTTGTTATCTATATCCCATTTCTACCTGTTCTGAGCTATACTCATGTGTTTCTAGAACACATTCAGTTTATCAACTACATCCTCTTTATTTTGTTGTCTCATCAACTTCTTTTTCCCGACATCATCCCAATATGATGGGTTTCAACACTGCTTCCCATAGAATTCTTCAAAATGTTCCTTCAATAGAATGAAATAAAAAATGTTATTTTAATTAAAATCAACTAGGGAATTGTGATTATCCTATATTCCCTTTTAATACATTTAATAAGCTCCATGATGTATTCAATGGTATAAATTGTTTGTTCTGTCCTCCCATCAGATTGCGGAAAAATGGTTGTCATGAAATTTAATTTTTTATTCCAATTACTTCTGAAGGTATTTACAATAGTTAAAAGTGAATATGGGATCACAATCTAATTCAATGAAATTATGAAATACATGTAACTTGAAAATATCATTAAGGTACAATTGATAAAGATGATCCAAATACACATTATCTAGAATATGAATGAAATTTTTAGATTTTTTCAATCGTACAATAACAAACCAAACCACATTGTTACCTCAAGAAGACCTTATTAGTCCTATCATGAATTCCATGGATATATTTAACCATTTTCACTCTGATACTAAAACTATTTTAAACACTCCTTTAGGTAGTTGTTTCTATTTTTTAACCTATAGACATCTCAAACATTTTGAGATAAAAATTGAAATATATCTTTTCATTCCATCGCACCAGGAATACTCTTAAAGGTATGTGTACAACTTAGTATATCATGGATGACCAGAAAATAGAGAAATATGAGCTTCACAAATCAATTCATTCTTCATCTAGGTATCAAAATCCACAAATAATCCATCTCCACATCTTGAAATACACTTATTATAAATGATAGATTTTAGTAACATAACCATTTTAACAAATTATACATTTTCATGTAACTCACGATCTTACTTCTATGTTTTCTTAATTCTATCTAATAGAGACGATTTCACTAACCCCTAAAACTAAATAGTGGAATTTCGTTCACAAACAACATCTAAGTGAAAATTAATCGAAACATTAATCCACAGGTCATGTTCCTAACATAACATGGTCAATGATGCATGACGTTTTTTACTCAAGTCTTCAGTATCATTATTTTCATTTTCAGTATGGTAATTGATAATGAAATTATATTACATTATCATTTCATTCCATATTGTATTCCTAATGATTAATTTCATGTGATTAAATATATATATCAGGATTTATGGTTAGTATATATTTCCCATTTGGATCCATATAAACGATAACTCAAAATTTTAAACTCAAAAAACAAAACTCCAAATTCGAAATCTTTTGTGGGGCAATTTAACTCATGGGGTTTTAGTTGTCTTTATGAATAAATAAATACATGATCATTACAACAAATTCCCTTAAATGAATCATCAATGTAGATGATAAACTCACTATTTTTTTAAGTAATGAAAAATAATAGAGCATTCTACAATTTCTTATTTATTTCCTAAATGAAAAAATCACATTAATCAATATAAATAAAATTAACCCATTTTCATGTCAACATGTTTATCAGGATACATAATAATGAAATATTTGTACCATACAATAATTAATATCCTACAAGTCTAAGAAAACTATGAATCTCTATAAAATTTTAGGTATTTTCTAATCATCAACCACTTTTTGTTAGGATCAACTACTATCCAATGCTTATTTATAATGTTCTGAAGAAAATAGATATGTTGCATCAAAAAATCATAATTGATAAATTTTCATTATATCTTCTCTTCATAAGGAATTTATAATACAATAATTTAATTTTTTCATGATCCTCATAACTTTTTGAAAATAACTAAATATCATCAATAAAAATAGAAAAACATATCCAAATATTCACTGAATATTATATTCATAAGATCCATGAATATTGTAGTGGCATTTTTCAAACCTAAGGGAGTAACAAAAAACACATAATTCACATATCTAGTAAGAAAAAAAATGTTTTTGGGATGTCATCCTTCTTCACCTTCAGATTAAGGTACCCAGATCTCAAGTCAATCTTAGAAAAATACTGAGCTCCCTGGATCTGACCAAAAAAGTAATCGATATGAGTAAAATGATACTTATTCATAACAATAATGTTATTAAAATAAATATATTCAATGTACAGTCACACATAACCATATTTATTTTTAACAAACTAAATAGGAGCACCCCTTTGTGATGTGCTATGAAGAATGAATCCATTATAAAAAAATCATACAACTAAATTTTCAATTCCAAAAGTTCCACTTGAACTATTCGACACGGTTTATTTGAAATTGGTTTAGCATCAGGAATTAAGTCAAAATTAAACTCAACTTCCCGATCAGGTATAACACTAGGAAACTCATTAAGAAATAAATCATTGTATTTTTTACACTAGAACAACATTAATCTGAAAAATTACCCTATTCTCAACAATATGATCAAAATAAAATTCATTCTCCATATTTTAACAGTTTGTCATCTTCCTGATATGTTATAAATTTTATGTGCTTATTTTTTTATAAATATAAAAAATTTGATTCTAAAAAACCACTTCATTAACTCTACTATCAAGATTAGTATGATAAAAAATTAAAATCCATTCCTAGAATAAATGCAAACTCTAATAAAGGAAAACAATAAGGTTTTCTGGTAATGTATTTTTAATGAAAATAGTAGGAATATTCTTATAATTCCATTTTTATATAATATTTAACAATAGTGTTTTAACTATAAGTTATAGTGTCATTTCTTGAGGTGAAATTCCCAAACTATATGAAACATTATCTGAAAAAGAGGAATGTGAAGACAATGTATTGAAAAAGAAATCAGAAAAATATGATTAATAAAATAATGTACCAGATACCACTTCATTGTATGGCCCAACATCCAATAACGTTATCCCAAAAGATCCCAATACACCTTTCTACTTATAATATAGCTTCTTTCAATCATTCGGAAATATATTTGGAAATTTATTATCCTAATAACCCATAACAACAAATTTAAAACATATTTTAGTTTTCTTATTTCAAAAACAATTCCCAGTATTAGTTTGGCATTACCCAGGGTAGTTTATACCAATCTTTTCTCAAACTAGAGAATGAACATTCTTACCCTCATATTTTTTTGATTGATTATTTCCCAATGGTTCCCATATATACATCTTATTATCATTTTTTTCAAAGTACAAGTGATCATCATAAAGCCTTATTCCAACCCCTCATCACTTTGGAAAATATTCTCATAACTTTTGAATCTACATGCTGCCAATTCCATTGGATATCATGGCATTAATCGTGAGTAAAAAATGTTGATTTTGATATCAATATCCCAAATAATATCTGGATCATATCATTAATGTTTTTCAAATTAGGTTCATACACAACCATTAAATCCCCCTCTTTATTCTTCAATTAAAGTAATTTCTTTTTCAACCATAGTCAAACCACCCTAGGAAAATATTTTTTAAGAAACAGATTGTTATTTTAATCTAATTCTAAGGAATAATAATCCTTACTATCCAAAATATTATTTACCATTGATCACAACTACTCTACATCACCTTAAAAACAATAAATAGAAATACTATCTATTTGATTATATTGAAACACCATGATACTGAATATCTTTTAAATAGATTTCATCCATCCTTTAACCACTATTAGGTCAGAAGGTCCATTGATTGGAAGAGGGTATTGCCTTATAAAATCTTTCACAATAATAATATTCCCTTTTGTAAGCTCTTTTTGATCCATTGTGTATATGGAAACTCCATTTATTTCATATTTCAGCTAATCCATTACTATCACAAACTTCTCGGTTCCAATCTCTATCATTACATTATACAGATTTGGAAAGATTTCAGCCCATCAGTTCTTTCTAACGTCCGCTTCCCTGATTATTTTTTGAAAAACCATTCTGAAAAAAATATTATAGATGTAAAAACATGGTAATATTTAAATTCTATATCATTTGAAAATAAACATAACGTAAAAGACATTTGGGGTATTCTATTAAAAAAATCCTAACCCCTACAGTTATATAAACTATGATCTAAAACCAACTATAATGACTTGAACCTTAAAGATTACATAATCTAGTAAATAATTTTAGAATTCAATCATTTATATTCCCAAATAACTTTTTGGTTCATATATTTATAATGTTATAATATAACTCAAACGTATCACCCCACAAGCATACTGAGTGGGTAGTGCTTTGCTTTCACAATAAAAATGTTTTAAAATAACAACATGAAATATTTTGGTGAAAAGACTTCACAAAATTCATCTTGGATTATCCTTTTCTCTTACCCATCCATACACTATTTGAAAAACATTTTAAAACATGGTATGAGTATAAAATATTTAGCAGGGGATATAAAAAAAAGATAAATCGCCGGTTCATGAATACTTATAATCCAATGAATTCATTTTTACAAAGACATACTTCTAACCTATAATGTATCATATACTTTCATTTTGAAACAATATATTTCCATATAAATAATAAATAAACTATAAATGTTTATTGGGTAATTAATTACATAATATTGTAACCATTGTGGCCACTATATGATTTATTACCCTCATAGCTACCATACAGTGTTACCCTAACTGTTACCTTAGGTTTTAACCATCACAGCTACACTTGATATAACCATACTAATGACCTCCAACATTAAAATACCCAATGAATGTGTGTGTGTGTTTATATTACATATATATTATGTGTTTATATTTTATATATATCATATGTTTATATTTTATGTATATTAAATGTTTATATTTCATATATATCATATCTTTATATTAACATATTTATGTTTATATTATATATATAAGTATTTGTTTATATATACATATATATATATATATATATATTCTTAGATATAAGGGTGTGTGTGTGTGTATTGTAGCAAGTACTGTAGCAATCCGGGTACTCTAGCAATACTATTCACGGAGGGGCCCTTTGAGAAAAAAAATGGGCTTTCAAGCTTTGTATTTAGGCCACTTGGCCTTGGGCATTTGGGATATGTAATGGGTCTCCCTCTACCCATTCTATAGTGGTCATTTCATTAAATAATAAAATGAGGCTTTAGCCCCAACCTTTTAAAAAAATTAGTCATGATTTAAAAAAAACATGTAAAAAGGCCATTAAAATATCGATGATTTGGTAAAAACATGATTAAATTTAAAATATATATGTGTGTTTATATATTTATGTATGTATATATTTATATATATTCATATATATATGTGTGTGTTTGTGTGTTGTTATTTATGTGTATTTTTTTATATAAATTAATATATATATATATATATTTAAATATATATTATCATTAATGTTATAAAATGATATATATATATATTCGGAAATGTTTCATGAAAACTGTCAAAATATTAGTTACGTTTCTTGAAAATTGTCACTAAATTAAAGATACTTCCTAAAAAGAGTCACTAAATTAGTGATGTTTGCTAAAGACGTCACTAAATTAGAAATGTTTCCTGAAAAGAGTCAGAAACATTACGATGTTTCCTACAAAGCAACACTAAATTATCATCTTTTTCTGAATAGTTTCTCTAAATTTGAAATATTTCTAGAAAATCATCATAAAATTAGCGATATTTCTATAATATAATTTCTAAATTAGCACTATTTCTAGAAAATAGTTTGTATGATAATTAAGTTTACTAAATATCGTCGCTAAATTTGCAATGTTTAGTGAAAAGAAATTCTAAAATAGCAATGTTCCCAGAAAAGTATCACTAAATTAGTGATGTTTCTAGAAAACTGTTTATAAATTAGAGATTTTTCTGGACATGTCTGGCTAAATTTTCAACATTTCGTAAAGAGAATCACTTAATTAGTGATGTTTCCATAAAAAAATCACTAAATTTAAAAAAAATATCAACGTTGTTATAGAATATCACTAATAAACATCTCTAAATTACAAGTTTTGTATTGAGAGTGAATATCACTCTCATTAGAATGGGATTTTTAATAGTCCCCTAAAATGATTAACAGACTCTTTTAAAATGATCTCCAATTTACTATAGAATGATCCATCATTGACTTGATACATTGATTCCTCAAGTAAGATTCCTTTCACTAATGCATTCTTGGAAATAAACATCATAATTTCCCCAACCTCAGGCCATCATATAAATCATTTATAATGTGCATATTATTCATCCTCAAGATGTCTTTCTTCAAGGAGACTTTGTTTCCTAGTATGTGTTATCAAAATTCCTTGTCCTCATTTATCATAAATCTCACCATCAAGGCTTCGACACTTATTTTGAGGATAATATATATACATGATTCAATAAGTCTTTTTGATAATCTATTCAATGATGAATTTTTTAATCTACTCAAATTATTCATTATATTAACCCATGAATGGCACTATGAAGGATAGCTCCACGTGTTATAAACCATATACATGAAATCTGCATCCTCTATCCATCCTTTGTAAAATTGAGACCCATTCACAAAATTTAATGAATCCATGGTTTGAGGTATTAATTAGGAATGATCAGATAAAGACTATTCTAAGTGAATGACAAATTTAACAATGATTTTTTTGAAAACGTTAATGTTTCCCAAACACTTATTCAGATAGATCAATATTATTCCACTTCCACTCTTGTTATACTAAAGGTAAATCAACCTCCATTGTTATCGAGCTCTATGAGGATGTTTGGAGAAATAAATCCATGGAAATTATCCATATCCTTGAACATGTAAACACAATGAAATATTTTGTGAATGATAAATTTTATTGCTTATGTACCCACCCAGGAACTATGAAATGGATCTCTGATTAAATGAAGATAAATCCTTCTAAACCACTACTCATTCTCCAACAATGCTTTTTCCATTTACTATGGAAGATTAGAATGAATATATGATATCACTAGTATTTAAAATTATTTTATTAGAAGAAATAGTGATGACCTTGAACTAGATATTATTATACTATATGATCTATATATTTTTAACAATAGGGTTTCTTTTTAAATTGTTAGTAATATAGAGGTTAATGGGGAATTCTAGGATAACACCCTCCTTGAGATTCAGTTTGAAAATAATGATCATAGGGATGTGTTTATGACTAATAAATTTATAAAAATACATACACTTGTTCATGGATCTAATTCCCTTGTATTTTTAAATCAGAACAGAATTCGTGGCTCGAATGAGGGGAAGACTTAGATTGTTGAAGTACCTAGGTTTATGTATTTAGTCATTAGCTTGAAAAAAGAGGACAGGGAGAGGGTAATCACACCCCATGGTGTATAAGAGTTCATACTTGTCTTTATTTGTTTTTCTTTAGTGTGTGATATTTAAGTAGAACACCAATGACTATCTTCATATCCTCAAAACAATTTTGTGTTTCAAGGATCTATTACTAAAAATATTGTTTAATGTATATCTCAAGGAAACTGGAAGGAGGATGAACAATAAATCAACTAGAATTATGACCACCATTGATATGAGGTGAATACAAAATGTTATTGTATACCAATAGATATTTTTAAACCTCTTTAAACACTATATAAAATTTGAAGAAGACCCAGATTATTAACAAAATAGATATGGATTAGATAGATTTTTCATGGACAGTAGAGGAAGAGGATTCCTTGGGGATCTCTCCCTCTATATCATATCAATGTGATCAATTGAACAACCCTCATGATTGATCATACAATGGGGTAACCCATATATGATCTATAATATGGATCACTGATGTTGTAAGGGTTCTTGAGTGGTGTAGGATGATATTAAAACCTCACCATGTGGAGATTATCATTAGCCTTTGATGCCTTATATAGACTTACAAGATCTCTTATTTGTATATGTAGAACATCTATGACCATATAAATAGTAATTTGAACAAAAACATATTGTCCTAGGGAAAATAAAATTTTTTTATAAATATTTATTTTAGACCCATGAAGATTGATAAATTCTCGGATACGTTAAAAGAAGTCATTTTCAAATTATTTGTGAGTCGTCATTGTGATTTCAATCTACCGAGTGGCATCACCACCACATATATGGGTGAAGAATGTTTTCCAAATGTATTAGATAATGGATTGGGTATATAAATTAAGAGTATTTCCAAAAGTATTAACCCATAACGATTATTAACATGAGTCAAAACCCTTTTGAATATCATGAGACTAGTGGACGAAATTGAATCACTATTTCTCACAGAAACTAGACTCCATTTCCCATACGTTAATGAATTCGTTCTCAAAGAAAATGTTAATTTGGAATAATCATTGATATAAAATGGAAATAGTGGACATCATATTAATATTACATGATTGTACATACGGTTAAATATCAAAGGGATGACTAATCAGTCTAAAATTTATTGAAGAGAACCCACCCAGGATAATCGGAATGAATGTCTATCTCTTTCTCGGAAAGCATCAATGTTAGAGAGACCTCCATGTATTGACATAGATATATGGTAACTGTGATCGAGTAGAATATATTGAGAATAACCTTCTATAAAATTGAGATAGTTCTAGAGATAGGCATCTAGAATAGCCTAGTGACAAGAATTGTACAGTCTATACCTCTCTGTCATGATGTCGAAAGAAAATTTATGATCATCATGGGAAGGGGAAAATCCTCATGGAATTAAAATATATGCAATTTGAATAATTTTACCATATAATAAACAATAAAAAACCTATATAAATTAAATTAATATTAACGAATGAAACATAAATAAATTACACCTCCTTTCATGTCAGATAAATAGATACAAACAAATAACCAAACAAGATAGGGAATAAAAATATAAATAAATAAATAAATTATACAAATAAATAAATACAGATTATTAGAGTAATTAATAAAAAGTACTTGACCAGGTGGAAACCAAAACATAAATGATATTTCTAGATAAATTGATTGATACACGAACTCTCATAAATAACCACTAAACGAACACTTCCACATGACCCTTGACTGTAACCACATCCCTAGACATCCATTGATGTAGAAATTTAAAAAAATTATTCCTTATGGGTAAAAAAATTAATATGTGTTTGTTTAAATATGTTTTATACACACATAGAGAAGTGTCTGTATGGGTTGTGTGAATGGAAAGACCTTTGCAATTTCACTAATAAGTCTATGATATTATTTTTATAATACAATTTAAAAAATTTAGTATTCAAACCATATTTAAAATAATTATATATATTTCAATAATAATTAAAATAATTCATGTCATTTATGATATTTTAGAACCCTAAAGAAAAACCATTTTTGGAGAAAACATTCACTATTAGATGTTGTGATTCACACAGAAGATATATGTTAAACATTACATTAAAATACATTCATTAAAATTACCATTTTATCAAACAAGGAGTGAATTCTAAAATTAATACTATAAATTACATTAAAACATTTAAAAGGGTTGGATTCCAGGTTTACATAATCATAAAAATTACACTTCCATCTTTAAACCTATTGATAAATACTCCCTTTTGGAACCATGTTTGAAAAGTATATCACATTTTCCTAAATATAAAATTTAAATAATAATCCCCTTCGTATAATGAAATCATAATATAATGGAAAATAATCAATTTAAAGGTTCCATGATATTAAAAATATCATCTGTTAATTTAATAAAGTACGCAACAACAATCCATTATATTAATACAACCATCAGACAAATTAGTTTCATGAGAAACATCCTAGGTCCTAATTTGAGATGTCAATGGATATAAATGAGGGGAATAAATCTATATCCTATGTTGTGTTCCCTATAACCTTACATGTTCTTCATTAGCACCCAATATACCATTGGTCATACTAACATATTTTCTCTCATAGGGTAACAAGCCACAAATATTGATTTTATCACACAGTGTAATCAAAGACTCTTCCTAATTAACTCTAATATTCTAATATATAATTCCCATAGTATGCAGTAAACCATAAAAATGTGTAATTAATCAATGTTATAAAAATTTAGTACTAAATAAACAAAATCATTCCCTTATCTACAAAATTTCCCATTACATAATCAGTAAAGATTAGGGAAATTATACAACCAATATGATCATCACATTCATTTTGTAAAGTGTAAATAGAAAACCTATTCTCAAATTCAACAGCCTTACATGAATTGAACTGATATAAATTTTAATTAAATACAAATATGCCAATAATATTATTGGAATGATGTATAATTGTTTATAAATAACATATAGGGTATCAAAATTTTGGATATTACAATTACCAATCCTAGGATTTATTTTATATTGTGCAATGAAAATAGGTCTTTATAAACAAATAGAGAATTCTATCTCAATAAAACGAACCTATCACACAACAATAAATCTTTTCCCATGCTATATGAGAATATAATTACAAAAAGGAAAATTATGTTCTAAAATTTTTTTTACGATAATAAATGGAATAATACTTTAAAAACAATATCTCATCATCAATATTCAATTCAATACAAAAACATATACATAGGAAAAATGATCTCATATAAAATGTAATATTAGTTATAAAAAATGGGTATAAATGCATATTTTAACAAAATATTATTTTAAAGGGTTAATCACAGGAATGATCACAATCATTAGGCATGATTTTCCATTTTTTCAAAATGACCACTAAAAATACCATAAAATATCAATTACAAGTATATAAAGCACTGATAACATTTCACAAACCCTATAAGAGTATCCAAAATGAGTATAATATGGTTTGAAATACATTTAAGTTGGAAAAATGTTTCAAAACATGTAATATAATATAGTTTCAATTAAACACCAACCTCAATCATGTCGAAACCACTAACATTATGGTGATGTGAGAAAAAGATAGAAAGTAAACATCATCTACAATCCCAATACAACAAAATCATATTTATTAGACCAACTGGGACATAGTATTTGACTATATTAGATAATATTATTCCAGGGAAAAATGACAACTACGTGAAAATGGATGTAAATTTCATTAGAAATGAATAATAGAGGAAAAAAGTAGAATTTTACTTCTAGAAGAACATGAAATATAAATGTGTCGGCCTTGGATGATTGAAATGAAATGGGATGAAGCCCTATGATCTCTCAATTCCTGCTTACATGTTTGAGGTAAATGAAAATAGGCTTAAATACATTAATCTAAAATAAGTGTATAGAGGTCATTTTACTCCATTATTGATAATGGGGTAGCCCTATGGTTTGGTTATGTAAGGACCTAGAAATTTTATGTAAATTTTATTCTTAATTCATTGGAATTTTACGAGTCTGCGGTTTCTGACGACACTTGATTTCAGACCCGGTGTACCTGAGATCAATTTATGAATATTTGATCAGTTATATTCAGTGAACATACGTGTGGGTTTTTATAAATTTTGAACCAGTGCTCATAATTGAAATCCAAGGACACCAATGAACTCGCAACGCCGGTATTCGCTTAAGGGCACCCATACCGCAATTGCGTTTAATGCGGGTTGAAAGTTATTTTTAGGGGTTTAATAAAAAAAGATAAATAAAATTTAGGGAACAATTTTATTTATCTTGGGTACTTAAATCCTAAATGGGGAAGTTATTGGTGGGGTCCACACCAAGATAACCTCTCATGAGAGGATATTTGTGAGGTGGGTCCCACACGAGACCTAACCTGTCATCTCCCCTTATATCCCTTAAAGACCCATGTTTATTATGAAAAATCATCTATTAATGAGATCTATCCACCTCCCTCTTTGTAGTTTTCCAACGCAATTAAATTAATGACTTCATTAATTTAATTGGAACATCTCAATTTTAATTTATTTTATTTTCATGGAACTTCTTAAAAATGGGAGAAGTCTTTTTTAATATTTGCGAAAACAAATATTTTTGGTAGGAACCTCTAGAGAAATAAAAAGAAAAGTGTTCATATTTCGACGAAGAACACCTCCGACGAAGAACATCAATCTCCATCGATGAAGAATGCTCAATGATTCGAAGGATGAGAAGCAATTTCATCATTTCTTCTTTCTCCGACTTCAACGGAATTGACGTCATCATCCGCGACGCTTGTCTTCCATGGCTCACAATGTGCTCCGCTCTTGAAACCGAGGTTGGGGATTTGTATTGAATTTCTCCTTTTGTTTGTGAGGAACGAATGACGAGCACGGACCAACATCTGCCCGGTTGATCCGTGGATCGCTCGTTCATGCAGGTTGGGATTCAAATATGATGTGGGGTTATGTTTGGTTTTTGTTTTAGTCTGAATACTTAATAATGATTGAAAACATCTAACACGGAGGGCTTGGGCCGAAGAACAAACCTGAACCCTTCGCTGATTGTTCGTCTGTGCACGGATAGACGAGCGATGACAAAACGGGACCAAAACGGCGATTTGGAGCTTTCGCAATGGAGTTGGGGTGCCAATATGCTTTTAGGCACATCCAGTGGGAGAAACGGATCACTAGAGTGCATCTGGTGGTCCACGAAAGGTGTTGGCAATGTGCCACACTGGCACGGCAGCGCCGACATCCGACAACGGGTGGAACTGGAATGGCTCTGCCATTCCGGAACTGAAGAGGTGTGGCTTAATGTCGCGCCAGATGGTCGAGCCAGCGCCCCCCCTCCCCTCGGTTGGGCCGGGGCAAGCCACGTGGGTCGGGTCGTGCGCTAATGGGCCGGGCCGAGCGCCGGGTGGCCAGGATGCGCATTCCGGGTCGGGTCGGACAGGACCCCGACCCCCTACTTTCAGACGAGATTTGTTCAAACACACATATCTTGGGCTATGGACCTCCGATCGACACACCATCAGTTGCGTTGGAATCCATAAAAATTACACGATAATTTTGATAAATTAAATCATGGTTTTGGCGATGTTTGTGTACGGCTGGGTTGGTTCGAATCTAAAACCAACTGGGCCCTCGGAGCGGAAACGCTTATAAATTAAGGATCAGACGTCCGATTGATGTTCCGTCAACTACGTTGGTTTACATTTAATGAGAAGGGCATTTTGGAATAATACATGTGGGAGTCAGATGAGATTGGAGTATGGTCGGGTAGGTTTTAGCTTAAAAACCAATGGGGGCCCTGGAACGGAAAAGCCAATAACTCACAGACCGGGTGTCCGATTGATATTTCTTCTATTGCATTTAAACCCCAATCATGTGGAAGTCCTTTGTGATACATCCAAGGGAGACATCATGACTCTTGGAGTATCGAACATTATCTCATGGAGCGGATCCTCTTAGAGACGAGCGTGTAGAGTACGGAGACCTAGTAGCTATAGACCTGACGACTGCTTGACCGATTCGACTCGGAGTGATTCGGCTTTCCCAGTGGATGGAGCGCCCAGTTTGGTGGTAGACCCACAGAGGACGGAGTGAATGGTTTGGTACTAGACCCACGGTACTCCACATGAGGTTTACCTCCGATGGATATTAGGGAGAGCGCCCCGTTTGGCTGCAGACCCACAGCAGAAGGAGCACCCGTTTTGGCAGCAGACCTGCGGAACTCGATCGGAGAAGTACCTCAGCACTCTAAGGTTAGTGAGTAGCGCCTCAGAGTCGCGGCAAGGCCACTGTACTCAACAGAAGAGGAGTTTCCAACAGTTGTGGTTTTGATAATGAAAATTCTGGTTTGAGATGAGTCAATGACCTTTATGTTTTTCTCATGATTGAGATGGGTTACTTGATAACATAGGTATATATATGGGCATATACCTATGTAATGGTTATACATTTAAATATTACTTTTTGGTTTATCCTTGTTGGATTTTCATGAGACCATGAGTGTATCAAAGTCCCAACTGAGTATCGTTATACTCACCCCTTCACGGGGTACGCCCGCACCTCCTTATGTTTGATGCAGACGACAGACAGCGCTTACCGAGACAGAGTGTACGAGGATTGGATGGTACCCGGAGGTGGACCTCATGACGAGTCGATAATCGGAGGATACGGCTGATTGTGGAGTGCTGAGGACAACATCCGTACCTACCCTACATGTAAGAACCTGGAGGATGATCCAAGAGCTGCTTCCATCTTCTAGCTGTTTTTCTTTGTAGTTGTACTTTCATTCACCTTTATATGTACCTTTCTAGTGGGCTTGTATTTCCAGCCCCTTTTAACTTTTATCATACTTGTTATATTGTTTTCACTTTGTGTTTTCTTCCGATTGTACTCTCGTTGTGTTTGTTTCTAGTTATAAAGGCAATGCCTTCCCAGTTTTAAGTATTTATGCCTTTGGTGCTAGTAGCTATCCCCTGGCCTGTGGAAGGCGGGCTTGGGGTAGTCACGATGCGGGCCTTGGGGGACATGTCTTAACAAATTGGTTTCAGAGGAATCGGTTCTACCAAAGAACTTAGGACTCTAATATTTACTGTTTGTGATGTAATAGTGTTAAGGGTACCAAGTTTGGTTTTAGGTTCATGGAGTCCAGTGTTGGTGCGGCGGCTGACGTATCCATACACCCTTACCCTGAATTCTGATTTCCGACTTAGTACACGAAAAAATTGATTGTGTGTGTGTTTTCAAAAGCCTCTTTTAAGTCATCTCAAACTGGGTCAGCTCACCAGGTATAGTCCTGGACCGTGTCACATCTGTTTCTTTCAGGATGCCTCCAAGTGGACGACCAACTAGGGCCCCAAGAGTTGTACGTACTGACAGCCTGTTGAGCAATGAGGCCTCAGTATAGGTCCCTCATCCAGATGAGGAACGAGCAGAGGCACCAGCGGTACCACTTCTCGTTGGGCCACCGATGCCACCAGCCCCAGTAGTAGGCGATGCACGCCGCTTGAGCACACTACACGAGTCCCAATGCCAAAGGCCACCTAGGTTATGGGGAGAGATGGACCCATAGGTGGATGGGGATTGGATGGAGGCTATGGAAAGAGTCTTTAGACTGGTAGGAAAACCATTAGACTTTATGGTAATCCTTGCTACCAGCCTCCTTTAGGAAACAACAGGTAGATGGTGGAGCCTGATGCTCCATATGCACAACAAGGGGACACTTCTATGGAAATACTTGGATTTCCTATTCCGGGCAGAGTTTGTACCAGCCACACTTCAAGCGGTGCATATACATGACCTACTGCATCTGCAGCAGGAAAGCATGACAACTGTACAGTACTCAGCAAGATTCACATACCTCTCATGCTACTCTACAGATATGGTATGGGACCCATTATTTAGGGCTCGGACCTTCGATCAGGAGATCAGGTGAGATATTAGAGCTTTAGTTGTTTCTCACAACATCCTGATGTAGACAGGGTTGTTGGAGCGAGCCCTCCTAGTGGAGAGTTTCCATGATGAGAAATTTATAGTAGTGGAACCCACCACTAGTCAACATGAAGTAGAGTCTTCTGCATCTGGCAGTAGACAGAGGACGCAGAGGTCCAAGAGGACCAGACCTACAAGTGGTCAACTGCACGACTCAAGATCGGTAGTGCGGTGCACCCAGGGTGGAGACAGAGCCAGGAATAGCTGGAACGGACAATGTTACTCATGCGGTGGGCTTGGTAACATGGCACATGAATGTCCAACCCACCGTGCAGACAAACAAAATATTGATGAAGGACCCCAAGGCAGAGGCAGAGGGTCGATCGTGACAGACTGCAAAGAGCTGGCAGTGAAGCTGGTGGTGGATGATGGTTCAAGGTGTTGCCACCACCACCACCAGGAGGTCCACCCCAACCATAGAAAATAGGTGGACACAGGAGATCACATATTTAGGCAGTTGAAGCATACGACTATGGAGCTATGGAAGCAGGTGGACAAGAGTGGGACTAGTTCCAGGCATAGAGGCATGTGTTCATGATGCTTTAAGATTTGTTGATGTCATTGTTTGTGGTTGCTTTGTGTCTTTGTACTTTGAGCTGCCGTAATAAAAGACAATTTTCCTTATGAAGTTTTCTTCCCTTCCTTTTTGTGTGGTTAATACTAAGAGGTTCTGGTTAAAACTATTTCCTTGACCATCACTTTTGAGATTTCTACTGGAGGAGACCCAGTAACCACACACTGATGCCGACAGTGTGACTCAACCCTTGGAGGCGACAGTAACAGTTGGATATCTTGGTAGTAGTGTCAAGGATTTATGATGTCATCCATGACATGGATTGTACTATTCATGTTAGGATTGATTGTATTAGAAAAATGACATGGTTTATCCAGGGGATGATACCAGATTTCTCTTTTTGGAAAAGGGGAAATCATAGAAGCTCTTGTAGGACCAGATATGGTGCAGGCTACGACGGAGAAGGTGCAGATCATCCAGGAGCGGAAGAAGACTGTATAGAAGAGGCAGAAGTCATATGATAATAGGAGATGGAGACCATTGGAGTATGAGGATAGAGACCATGTCTTCCTATGGGTCTCACCTCAATGGGGTCTACGGAGATTTGGCTGGGATGGAATGTTATCTCCGCCTTTCAACGGGCCTTTCCAGGTCCTCAGCAGAGTAGGCAAGGTGGCTTACCGCCTGGCCCTTACACCTCAGTTGCACCAGGTGCATGACGTCTTCCATGTATCTCACCTGAGGAGATACATGCATGACTAGGCCCACATCATCAATCACGGTGATCTGGACCTCAATGACAGGACAACATTTACGGAGGTTCCGGTTGATATCAAGGATCGACAGTAGTGGGTCCTACATTGGCTGTCGATTCCTCTGGTGTGCATTCTTTGGCAGCATGGGAACCTCGAGTAGAGAAAATCGGGGGGGGGGAGGCTTAGATGCGTGTTCAGTACCCCTTTTTGTTTCCCTAGTGTGTGTTGTAGCTTTACGGGGACGTAAAGCCCTTAGGTGGGAGTAATGTAAAAACATGGAAATTTCAAGGAAATTTTTTTCATAAATCATTGAAATTTTATGAGTCTGTAGATTCTGACGACATTTGATTTCGAGGCCCGGTGTTCCCAGAATCAATTGCTGAAGTTTTGATCGGGTACGTTCAGTGAATGTACGTGCAAGTTTTTCTAAAATTTGAATCGGTGCTCGGAATTGAAATCTGAGGACACCGATGAACTCACATCACCGATATTAACTTAAGGGGACCTTTACCGTAGTTGCGTTTAATGAGGGTTGAAAGTTAAATTTTTGGGGATTAATAAAAAATGTTAAATAAAATTTTTGTGAAAATTTTTATTTATCTTGGGTATTTAAATCCTACATGGGGAAGTTATTGGTGGAGCCCATACCCACATAACCTCTCATGAGAGGATATTTGTGTGGTGGGGCCCACAAGATCCCTAACCATTCATCTCCCCTTAACTCCCTTAAACCCCCATGTTTATTATAACAACTCCCCTATTAATGAGATCTCTCCACATCCCTCTTAGTAGTTTTCCAACGCAATTAAATTAATGACTTCATTAATTTAATTGGAACATCTCAATTTGAATTTATTTGATTGGCATGTAACTTCTTTAAAATGAGAGAAGAATTTTATAATATTTTCAATAGTAAATATTTTGGTGAGGAACCTTTGGAGAAATATAAAGAAAAGTGTTCTTCTTTTAATGAAGAATACCTCCGACGAAGAACATCATTCTCCCTCGACAAAGAAAGCTCCACGATTCGAAAGAAGGGAAGCAACTTCATCCTTTCTTCTTTCCCTGACGTCAACGAAATCGACGTCGCCATCTGCGATTCTTGTCTTCCACAGCTTGACGATGTGCTCCACTCTTGAAACCGAGGTAGGGGAATTGTATTGAATTTCTCATTTCCTTTTTGAGGAAAGAACGACGAGCGCGGACCATCCTCTGCCTAGTTGATCCGCGGATCGCTCGTTCATGCGGGTGAGGATTCAAATATGATTCGGGGTTATTTTCAGTTTTGGTTTTAGTTTGAATACTTAATCTTGATTGAAAACTTCTAATGCGGAGGGCTCGGTCCGAAGAACAAGCCTGAACCCTCCGCTGGTTGTTTTTCTTTGCGTGGATTGATGGGCGAGAATGAAATAGGACCACATCGGTGATTTGGAGCTTTCAAAGTGGATTTCAGGTCCCAAGATGATATTAGGCGTAGACGGTAGGCAAAATGGACGACCGGAGCGTATTTAGTGGTCCGTGGAAGGAGGCAGTGGTGCGCCGCCAGAACAGGCCATCGTGCCTTAATGTCACGCCGGCTGGCCGAGCCAGCGCCCCCCCCCCCCCCCCCCTCGGCCGGGCTGGGGCGGGCGACGCGGGTCGGTCCATGTGGAGGAGGGCCGGGCCACGCGCTAGCAGGCCGGTCCCGCGGTTCCGGGTCGGGCCGACCCAGGGCGGTATGGGCCAGGTCAGACTTGACCTAGACCCCCTACTTTCGGACCAGATTCGTTCAAGCACCCATATCGTGGGCTACAGACCTCTGATCGAAGTACCGTCAGTTGCATTGGAATCCTTGAAACAAGACAGTCATCTTGATATATTACACTCAAGATTTTGGTGAAGTTTCTGTATTTACGGGTTGGTTATAACCCGAAACCAACCGGGCCATCGAAGCGGAAACGTTTATAACTTAAGGACCGAAAATCCGACTGACGTGTCATCAACTACGTTAGTTTCCTTCTAATGAGACTGATATTTTGGAATAAATCACGTGAGATTACTATGAGATTAGAGTATGGTCGAGTTGGTTTAAGCATAAAAACCAACCGGGCCCCTGGAACGGAAAATCCAACAACTCACAGACCGGGCGTCCGATTGGGGCACAGTCTATTGCGTTGATACACCTATGATGAGGCGTCCTGTTGTGATACATCCACATGAGACCTCGTGACACTAGGAGTATCAACCAGTAGATCATGGAGTGGATCCTCTCGGAGACGAGCGTACAGAGTATGAAGACCAAGTAGTTGTAGACCTGACGACTGCTTGACCGATTCGACACGGAGTGATTTGACTAGCCTAGTGGACGGACCGCCCAGTTTAGTGGTAGATCCATGGAATATGGAGCTCCTGGTTTGGAACCAGTCCTGTGGTACTCGATAGGAGCAGTACCTCTGACAGCTATTAGGGGGAGCACATGGTTTGGCGGGAGACCCACAGTGGACGAAGCGCACGGTTTGGCAGCAGACCTGCGGTACTCGACAGGAGGAGTACCTCAGCAGTCTAAGGTTAGTGTGTAGCGCCTCAGAGTCATGATAGGGCCATTGTACTCGATAGAGGAGGAGTTCTCCAGAATTTGTGGTTTCGATAATGAAAATCCTGGTTTGAGCTGAGTCAATGACCTTTGTGTTTTCCTCATGATTAAGATGGGTTACTTGATAACTTAGATATATGTATTGGCATATACCTAAGTAATGGTTATCCGTCGAAATCTTATTTTTTTGTTTATCCTTGTTTGATTTTTGTGAGACCTTGAGGGTCTCGGGGTCCCTATTAAGTATCGTTATACTCACCCCTGCACGGGCTAACCTGCACCTCGTTGTGTTTGATGCAGACGACGGACAACGCTGACCGAGGCAGAGTGTATGAGGACTGGATGGTACCCGGAGGTGGACCTCATGACGAGTCGGTACCCAGAGGAGACAGACGGACGTGGAGTGCTGAGGAGGACATATGTACCTACCCTTCAGGTAGGAACACGGAGGACGATCTCATAGCTGCTTCCATCTTCCAGCTATTTTTCATTTTAGTTTTACTTTATTTCAGTTGTAGTTATACCTTCCTGTTGGGATTGTATTTCCATCCCATTTGTACATTAATCACAGTTGTTATACTGTTTCTCTTTAGTATTTGCTTCCGCTTCTACTCTGTTTGTGTTTATTTCTTGTTATAATGGAAATTCTATTCCAGTTTTAGGGCTTTACACCTTTGGTGGTAGTCGCCAACCCCTACCCTATGGAAGGCAGGCTTGGGGTAGTCACGATGCGGGCCCCAGGGGACGGGTCATGACAGGTTACCTGGATTACGAAATTGTGTTTCAATCAAGTATCTCATTGTTGATTAATGTTTAAAACATCAATGGTTTGGTTTTATATTTTTCTAAACCATCTTCCATCATTTTATTCTCATAAAATAAATACAAATTTATATATTTGTTGGTTACATTGATAAGGTAACCTTGTCCCAACCCTATATAGATCACAAAAAACACATTATCTTGTTGTGTCAATAAGGTTTTCCTTATGACTTTTCCATTCCTTCTTGTTTTGAAAATCACAAACACCTTATCTTTAGGAAATTTTCTTTTACAAGGAAATTTTCTTTTATAAGGAAAATTCTTTTTATAAGGAAAATTGATTTTATAAGGAAAATCGCTTTTGTAAGAAAAATTATCCTTATAATATTTTCATCCATATTTTTCTTATGTATAAAATTCGGATTCATTTCTATTTTCTCGGAATTGTTTGAAACTTTGATATGATGTATTCTGTTTTAGGATCCGAATTCTGGACAAGAACTGTAATAAAGACTCACTCTGAAATCTAGATGAGAACTGTAATAAAGTTACATTATGGATACGAACACTAATTAAGTTCTACACCAGATTCAGGATATGAATCCTTACGAAGTTAGACAACGAATTCTCATTACGAATTCTAATGATGAATTCTCATTATGAATTCTGGGGATGAATTCTCATTACGATATCTGATGACGAATTCTCATTCCAAATTCTGATGAGGAATTCTCATTACGAATTCTGATGAGGAATTCTCATTCCAGATACTCATTCCGAATTCACCTATTAAACAGAATCTGATCATCTTTATTTTATACACTCCGGAAATTATTTTTGGTTAGACTCTGAACATTCATTTTTCATACGTTTGTATAATCTGTCTACTCTTAAATATTTTTTTCTCACTCTGAACTTTCACTCCGAATATTCACTCCGAACATTTTAATACTTAAAACGATGTCGTACATTCTGTTTTATGTATTTGGTTATAAAACGATGTCGTCTATTCTGTTATAAACTAACCGTTGGCTAAGTTACACATGTATAGGTCCCTCCGAATTTCATGGAAAATATGACCGTTGGAAGAGGGAGTTGTCCATTGGAAATTTTCCTATAAATAGGAGCTCATTTGAAAGAGCACATAATAATAAAGAAGTTGATCAATCTAGAGACCACACACTGCTAAGGTGATTTCTAGAGAGAGAAAGTTTTTCATGCCTTGTGCGTACTGAACCGCTCGTTCAGTTTTTGCTTTTTGCGACTCTGAATGTTGGTGATTACATTCGAGGACTTCCGGGGATATGAAGACAGAGGTTGCCGACTACCTTGAAGTTCGAGGTCTTCCTTGTGGAGGAAGACAGAGGTTTCCCACTACCTTGAAGATGAGGGCTTACGGGGATAACAAGATAGAGACTCCGATCTTTGTAATGAGGGAATATCCTAGTGTGGGTAAGACAGACTTTCTTGAAAGTATAAATCAAGGGACCTTTATCCAAGGTTGTTGGATACCCTTCTCTTTAGGTTAAAAGATTTATATCTTGTTACTTGTAGTTTTCCTACTCGTTTATTTCCGCTGCATTTTGTATTATAAGGAAAGTATAACATTCTTATACTCCCTTGTACTCTGTTTCATTTAGATTCTATACGCTTTAAGGTAGAATCTCATATTGTAATCTTTTGTTAGGTTTCAATTTCTGGAACCATATCTCCGGAACCTACTTTCAGAATCTCTTTTTAGTTTTATGAAAGTTCATAGGATTTGAAGTTTATAACTTCATTCCTTATTCCACGTTTTATTTGGTGTTAGAGGTGTTGTGAATTTGCTTAGTTTGACTTTCTTAAACTTAGCCCTTTCCTTTGCTTAAGGAAAATATAGTTATTCGTTACTAACTTTAAAGGTTCCAAAGGAATTTTTAAAGTTTACAATTCACCCCCCTCTTGTATATTGAGCATCTACATCATTATTTCGATCCTACAATTGGTATCAGAGGAGGTCTTTGGAATACTCATACTAACGTATAAGTTTTTCTTGCTCATTTTATCTTTCCGAACATTCCCATTCCAAACATTCCCATTCTGAACTTTATCATTCCGAACATTGTGATTCCAAACTTTTTCTACTAACATTTTTGTGTATCGAATGTTATTTTAAGTATGGCAGGAGTAAATGTTGGTTCAATTGATAATCTAAATCCTACAAGACCACCAATATTTGACGGTAATGACTATGAGTATTGGAGATATCGAATGAAGACTTTTTTATCAATACTGGAGTGGAAAACTTTGTTATGCTTACTGGTGATTATAAAATTCCTGATATAGAAGTTAGAACTTTTACTAACCAGTAAAAGCAAGATTATCAACTCAATTATAAGGTACGCAATACCTTACTATGTTCAATGACAAGAAATATATATATCCAAATTTCTTCTTGTGAAGCAGCTAATTGCATCTGGAAGATGTTAGCGGTTATACACTTTGGAACTTCTAAAGTTATTGAGACTGGGAGAGCTATGCTCAGACGTGAATATCATGGCTTCAACTTTCCTTATAGAGAACCAATATGTAAAGTTCAACAGAGATTCATGACTATAGTCAACAACCAATAGTCTATGGGAGAGAAAGGTTTAGATGATGAAGCACTTGTGGATAAGATAATTGATATTATGCCTAATGAGTAGGAATCCAATAGAACTTCTATAGATGCGAACAGAAAGGTCACTCAAATTTCTCTTGATGAGTTATTTGGAACTCTTCTCCAATATGAGACCAGAATGAAGAGAGATGACGACAACATAAAAAAGAAAAATGGAAATTGTACTATTGCTTTTACAACAACATCAAATCATATGAAAGCTATGACTCCTGAGAGAATAACTAGATCCAAGTCTAAGAATATGGTAGTTTAGTCAGATTCTAGTGAAACTGAAATATCAAAAAAATGAATTAACAAATCTTGCTCGAAGGATGAATAAGATAGCTGGCCAGAGAAATTTACAATCCCAGTATAAGAAAAAGGACATGAAAGATAGAAAAGATAGAGAAGTTACTTGTTATGAATGCAAGAGAGCTGGACATATTAGACCAGATTTCCCATTGCTCAGAATGAAAGAAAGGAAAGAAAGGTATTCAGACAGGAACAGAAAGAAATATTATAAATCCAAATCTAAGAAAGTTCTGAAATCTAATGACACCTGGAGTGCCAGTGGTGGTGACTCTTCTGATGAATCTTCTGATTACGAATCTTATGGACAGATGAATCTTGGTCTTATAGCAAGATTACCTATTGATAATCATTATTTTATGTCTAAGGTATGAAATGCTGAATTGTTGACCAATATATCTTTAAATTCTAATGATAGTAAGTATTATAACTCTTCTGATGAAGAATCCTCTTCTGATGAGGAAAATACATTACCTACTTATGAAGAAGTCTCTAGGTTTTCGAAACTTCTTGAGATTGAGAATTCTAAACCCAATAAAAAACTTGATAAGGAAAACTCTAGAAATTTTATTCTTACAAAAGAGATATCAGATCTTTCTAAATATCTTGATAGGAAAAATGTGGATTTTGAAAGTATTTCAAGAAATCTTGAGGAAGTAAGTTCTGATAAGAACAAACTTTCTAAAGAATTAGAAAAAATAATTTCTAAGAAAAATGTTTTCGAGCTTAGCTCTAGTTCTAAAATTAATGATTTTGAGGATAAAAACTTGGTTATAAAACTCAAGTCCGAAATTTTTTCCTTAAAAAAGTGTTTATCAAACTTTATCCATGGTAAGGAAAATTTTGAAAAAATGTATTCCAAAATACGACCTTTAAGAAATAAATCAGGAATTGGTTATACCCATGCAAAACCAATTTTTAGTAACAATTTTTTTGTTCCTCAAAGTGCCCCAATTTGTACCAAGTGTCAATGTGGTGGTCACTGGGCAAAGAATTATTCCTTAAACAAAACCCAATTCTTAGGTTTTCATAAAGCTTACTTTTCTATGAATATGTGGGTTCCTAAAATTTTATTATCTGGTAATCTCGGATCCAAACATGTTTGGATACCGAAAGTCTAATTTTCTTCTTGTTTTAAGGAAAATAAAGAGAGTACCAGCAACAATACATGGTACATGGATAGTGGATGTTCTAGGCACATGACTGGTAACAAAAGATATTTTGAAAATATTATCAAAACAAAAGGAGGAAAGGTAACTTTCAAAGATAATGCTAAGGGAGATATTGTTGGTATTGGTAATATTGTTCTTCTTGGTAAAACCTTGATTTCAAATGTTCTTTTTGTTAAGGGTCGTAAGCACAACCTCATTAGCATAAGTCAGCTATCGGATGAAGGTTACCTTGTGAATTTTAGGAATGATAAATGCTTAGTTCACAATTCCAAGGAAGAATTTATTCTCTCAGCCAATAGGCAAGAGAATATTTACACATTGAACTTATAAGACCTTAGAAGACAAGATTTAACTTTCCTAAGTGCAATGGAAGATCATTACTAGTTATGGCATAGAAGACTAGGTCACTGTAATCTTAGAAACCTATGTAAACTCTCTGAGAAGAAACTAGTTAAGGATCTACCAGAGTTTAGATTTGATTCTTCTAAAGTTTGTGATCCTTGTCAATATGGTAAGAAACATAAATCTTGTTTTAAATCAATCGTTGAATTCTCAACAACCGATGCATTAGAGTTAGTGCACATGGATCTTTTTGGTCCAACACAAACTGGAAGTATTGGAGGAAAGTACTATGTGTTTGTTTTAGTTGACGATTACACTAGATTTACTTGGGTCTATTTTCTAGAAAAGAAGTCTGAAGCGTTTTCTTATTTCAAAAATTTTAGAGATCTTGTTAAAAATGAGAAAAACCTTCCTTTGAAAACTATTCATAGTGATCATGGAGGAGAATTTCAAAATTTTGAGTTTGAAACTTTTTGTAGTAAAAAAGGTATTACTCACAATATTTCAGCACCTAGAACTCCTCAACAGAATGGTGTAGTTGAAAGAAGAAATAGAATTCTTCAATAGATAACTAGAACCATGTTGAGTGAGTATTCTATAGCTAGACATTTCTGGGATGAAGCTGCAAGTACTTCTTTCTATACTATAAATCGTGTTTTGATTAGACAATTTCTTAATAAAACTCCTTATGAGTTATGGAATGGTAGAAAACCAAGACTATCCTACATCAAGGTTTTTGGTTGCAAAGTATTTATTATAAATACAAAAGATAACTTACATAAATTCGCACCCAACTCTGATGAAGGAATTTTCTTAGGTTATTCCACAACTTCTAAAGCTTATAGAGTTTTTAATAAAAATACTTGTACTGTTTAAGAAACAATACATGTAAAATTTGATGGGTCAGATCCTGTTGTTCTTAAACCACCTCAAACAACATCCTCGGATGTGTTTTAAAAAACTGATTGTCAACCTTTGATAGAAGAACCTTCTGGTAAGGAAATTGTTCAAGAAGATACTTCTGAAACATTTACCCCAGGATACTTTCTACCCTATGTTGATGAACGGGTTTTACAAAACACAAATCAAGCTTTTCTTAAGAATCATCTCAGTGATAGTATCATTAGTGATGTAAATCAACTTGTAAAGACTAGAAGTTCCTTAAGAAATGAAGTATAACATCTATCATTTATTTCCCAATTAGAACCTAAAAGCACTGATGAAGCTTTAGGTGATGATGATTGGATCAAAGCCATGCAAGATTAACTAAATGAATTCAAAAGGAATAAATCTTGGACCTTGGTTGAAAGACCTAAGGAGACTTCTGTTATTAGAGTAAAATGGGTTTTCAGAAATAAATGTGATGAAAATGGAGTCATAGTAAGAAATAAAGCTAGACATGTTGCTAAAGGCTATTATCAGCAATGGGTAATAGACTATGAAGAAAACTATGCTCCAGTAGCCAGACTTGAATAAATCTGTGTTCTACTTTCCTTTACAGCATTCTTTAATTTTAAACATTTTCAAATTGATGTGAAATGTTCTTTTCTTAACGGTTATGTTCAGGAAGAAGTTTTTGTTGAACAGGCTCCTGGATTTGAAGATACAAAATATCCTGATCATGTTTTTAGACTTACCAAAGCTCTTTATGGCCTTAAACAAGCCCCTCGAGCATGGTATGATAGACTCACTGGATTTTTTCTTCAAAATAACTATGTTAAGGGAAATGAAGATCCAGCCCTTTTTATAAAGAAAGATAAGAAAAATGTTTTGATTGTTCAAATTTATGTTGATGACATCATATTTGGTTCAACTCAGCAATCTATGACCGACTCTTTTGCAAGTCTTATGAAATATGAGTTTGAAATGAGTATGATGGGTGAGTTAACTTTTTTCCTGGGATTTCAAATTTCTCAAAACCAGAAGGAACCTACATATCACAACATAAGAATATTAAAGATCTTCTCAAAAAGTATGGTTATGGAAATACTAAGAGTATAAGTACTCCTATTGGTACCTCAAACTCTGTAGATCTTGATGAAGCCGGGAAACCAGTAGATCAAACATCTTTTAGAGGTGTGATAGAAAGTTTACTTTACTTAACAGCTAGTCGACCAGACATAATGTTTTCAGTATTCTTATGTGCAAGATATCAATCCAATCCTATGTAATCGCACTTAAAGGTAGTAAAAAGAATTTTTTGCTACCTTAAGGGAACGATGGATCTAGGATTATTTTTTACTTCTGGAAATGATTTTATTCTAAAAAGATTTTCTGATGCTGAATTTGGTGGATGTAGAATGGATAAGAAAAAGTACATCCGTAACTTGTCATTTCTTAGGAGATTCATTAGTTTCTTGGTCTTGCAAGAAGCAACATTCTGTAGCACTCTCCACTGCTGAAGCTGAATATGTAGCCACTGGAAGTTGTTGTGCTCAAGTATTGTGGATGCAACACACGCTCACAAATTATGGCTTGAGTTTTACTAAAACTAAAATTATGTGTGACAACACAAGTGCCATTTCCCTCAGTAAGAACCCTTCACATCACTCTCATGAAAAACACATAGATATTAGGAATCACTTTCTTAGGAATCACACACTTAAAGAAAATATCATTCTTCAGTTTATCGGAACACAAGATCAACTTGCTGATATTTTCACAAAATCTTTGCCTTCTGATAGATTTGAATACATTAAACATAAGGTAGGAATGATAATCGTAAGGTAATCCTTCTTAATTATCTTTATGTTAAAAAAATTCTCCTTACAGTAATAAACTCTTCTTCATAGGGCGAGTACATCTGATTGTTAGAATAACAATGTTTTTCAAAATTTGTCTTCAAACTTTTCAGAACTAAAATTCCAGAATGGAATTTCCAAAACTAAAATTTTCCAGAATAGATATTTTCATATAGAAAACCTCTAAAATGGAAATTTTCGTATTGAAAACTTCTAGAATAGAAAATTTCGTACCGGTATTTTCATAATGGGATTTTCGTATCGGATCTTTTATAATGAGTTTTTCATTTTCAAATTTTGTAATGAAATTTTTCGTACTGAGTTTCCCTTACTCAGTTTGTTTTTCGTACTGAGTTTTTTGTACTGAGTTTGTTTTTCATAGTGAGTCATGCGAACTTTGTCTTTTCGTAGTAAGGGTTTTTTTAGTTTTCTTAAGAATGTTACCAATTACGAATAATCTTTCTAAGCCAATCCTAAAGGTATGATTTCCTTACTTAAGATTTCATAGTCATACTTTTCTTGATGGAATTTTCTTATATTTTTTTTTGGATTATAGTTTTCTTATTTCTTTGTTTTAATAAAAACCTCAAAAGATCGGATTCAAGTTTTCTTGATAATTGTTTTTGACCGTCAGATCTGATCTCAGGTTATCACAACCGTTCGATCAACCGTGGAAGATGAACTGTTTTTCTCGTTTCCTATATAATGGGGACCCCAAATAGTTATCCCACATTGTTTTTCAAGCTCCAGCATCATGAAGCTCTGCCTCTCCGTTTTAAAGTCATTCCAAACTTCAGTTTTCTCAGTTCCGAACTTCTCAGAGGTCTTCAGATCCGAATGTCTGTAGAAGTAGCTTCCTAAGACATGTCTTCCTCTAAGCCGATTTCGAAGTGGTTAGTATATAGAGAGAGGCTGGTTCATCCGGATTTCTTCAACAAGTACAATTCTATTATTTCCAATAATATCAATCTTAATGGTTGGGAAGATGTTGCGGTGTCAAATCCTGAGAATCAAGATGAAGTGTATTCAGATTTTCTTATAGAGTTCTATGAAATAGTCTCCTTTCTTAAGGAAGATGGAAGGGAGAAGTTGTCTTTTAAGTCTTATGGTAAGACTTATAAACTTTCATATGCCAAGGTAGCCAGCTTGGTAGGGCAGAATAATGAAGGTGAAGCCGAATTCATATCTCATGTGTTGTCGGATTCAAAGGGTAGCTTTGACAAGGAAAAAGAATTAGAAACTCTCGGACTGGTAGATGACAAGGCTCCGAAGATTGCTAGTTTATCTATAAATTTCTGGATTCTAGAGTTGTGGGTACACGGTCTTATCGTACCATGGAAGGTTGACAAATATTGTCTGAAGAAGAGTGAGATCTACATCCTAGATTTTCTGATAAATCTGAGGACGTTTAACCTCATGAAGCACATTCTCATTACTCATGAGAATGTTAAGAAAGGTAATCTGAGAGCTCAAATTATAATGTATCCAGAAATCCTCTCAAAGTTGATAGTTTGGTGCCTTCAGTCTTTCAAGGAGGCGTGCAAGTCTAAGCCAAGAGTTTGCAAGATTATTTTGGTGAGTGATGGTACACTCAAAAGAATGGATGTAGATTTTGACAAGAAGACTGGTCAGTTTATTGATTTACCTGCTCAAGAAGAAGTAGTTCTGAAAGTTGCTGATCCGGAATCCTCTAAGCCCGTAAGGAAGAGAAAGTTGAAGAAGTTGAAGTAGAAGCAGAGAATCCCAATTCTAAGGATGTTCATTCCGCACCTCCAAAACATAAGAAGAAGAAAGCTTACCGAGATGAGGTAGTTTCTAAATGGAAGGAGATGAAAG
This sequence comes from Viscum album, assembly GCA_963277665.1. NCBI lineage: Eukaryota > Viridiplantae > Streptophyta > Magnoliopsida > Santalales > Viscaceae > Viscum > Viscum album. The sequence goes on along the minus strand of OY728165.1, from coordinate 1,329,805,783 downwards.
AGAAGAGAGTGCAAGGGGATCCTCAGTTTGGCTTGGATCCTACGGAGGCTAAGGCCTTGAAGGAAAGAACTGCGGATGAGAATGAAAAACAAGCAAATGAAAAGTAGCTCAAGAAGAAGATGTTTGAGGCTGAGGTAGCTCAGGCTTTGTTGAAGTTCAATGAGATGGTTTCGGAAAATATTCCTGTTCCAAGATATTTTTCATTAGAATCTCTACCTAAGACTCCAGGAAGAGACTTTCATACTCCGGAAGAGGAAGTAGCTAATCCTGTTGAGAAAGGTGAGCAAGTTGAGCATGTAGAAGAAGAAGAAGCTATTACTGAAGGAAGTGGTGAAACCAGAGATGTGTTGAAGCAAGTAGATGATTATAAGGGGACTCCTTCGGAACATTTGTCGCTCCGAACTTCAGAAGCTGAATCATAGAATCTAGTCACTCTAGCAATGGAAGAAGAGAAAGGAGAAGAAGAAGTAGCTTATCATGGAGAGGAAGAATAACTTCTACAAGATATTGCTCAAATGGAGAATGTAGAGGATGGTGCTCAGGAAGTTGCTGATGAGGAAGACAATGTTTTGAAAGTTTCTGATAGTGAAAAGAGAACTCTGGAACAGGATTACATTCCAAAAAGAGACAAGGGAAAGCAAATTGTTTCTGATACTCCGAGCTCAGTAGTGTTGAAGAGAAAGGATGTTGGTAGTTCCTCAAAGAGAAATCTTGACCAAGTTGAAGAAGAAACTTCTCCAAGCAGAGTCTCGGATTTGGAGTCATCTTCGTTGGGGCATGATTTTTTTGTTCAGTCTTTAAAGAAGCTGGTAGGTTATATTCTGACATTCTCAAGCATTGATTCAAGATTCCAAATGCTCCAATATGCTTTGAATTAGAAATCAGACTCCATATCTATGGTTATGGACAAGTGTGTTGAAATAGAGGCTTAGTTCAAAATGTTCTTTGTCGGATATAAAGCCCACAAAAGATCTTGCAGCAGGATGATGGGCTGGTCGAGGAAGACTGTGGAAGAAATGAGGCTCCTTGATGAATTTCAAGACAATTTTAAGGATGATTTTGAGATTGAGGACAAGAAGATAAATGAGCTGACTTATTCCTTTGAAGAGAAGCTGACAGATGAAATGAACTTTCAGATTCAAGAAGTCGGAGATCTAAATGGGAAGCTGAATTCTGTCTCTCAAAACTAGAATTTTGAAAGGGATCATCGGATTGAGTTTGAAAAGAAATTGAAGGCTCAGGAAGAAAAGATTAAAGATCAAGAATAAAAGATTCAAGCCCAGGAAGAAAAGATTGAAGCTCAAAGTGCAAGAATAGTGGTCTTAGAGAAGCAAGCCGAAGAAGACCATAATTACTTGATGAAAATAAAGAATATTCTTAAGGGTCTCATGGCAAAGGAAAAAGATCCAAAATAGACAGATCCGATCTTTTGTTGTATCTAAATTTCTTTTGTTGTTCATCTTTTCAAACTTAATGAAAATTTGTGCTTGCTCGTTTCTTTTGTTGTTACTACTATTTTTTTCAGGTACATTGTTATATTTTCCATTCCCTCGAATTCTTTTTCAAAATCACAAAGGGGGATAAGGAAAAGATACTTAAGGAAAAAGATATCTAATAAGAGCTTATCTAAGGGGGAGTTTTTCATTAAAGAAGACTTTCTTATTCGTAATGAAATGTCTCTCTGGAAATCAAGAATACGATCCTTAGAGTTTCAAAGCCTAAGGGGTAGTTAGTCATATTCATCAATATCCTTAATGAAAAGGGAGATAAGCCTTAATGTTTTTCTTTCTTCTTAGAATTTCTTTTTTGTAATATTGTTTGTGCGTTCCAAAAAGGGGAATATTGTTGAGTCAATAAGGTTTTCCTTATGACATTTCCATTCCTTCTTGTTTTGAAAATCACAAACACCTTATCTTTAGGAAAGTTACTTTTATAAGCAAAATTTATTTTATATGAAAAATTGCTTTTATAAGGAAAATTGCTTTTATAAGGAAAATTGCTTTTATAAGGAAAATCGCTTTTGTAAGAAAAATTATCCTTATCATATTTTCATCCATTTTTTTCTTAAGTATAAAAATCGGATTCATTTCTATTTTCTCGGAATTTTTTGAAACATTGATATGAAATATTCTGTTTTAGGATCCAAATTCTAGACAAGAACTGTAATAAAGTCTCACTTTGAAATCCAGATGAGAACTGTAATAAAGTTTCTTTCCGAACTCCGGATACGAACTCTAATTAAGTTCTACACCAGATTCAGGATATGAATCCTTACGAAGTTCGACAATGAATTCTCATTACGAATTCAAATGATGAATTCTCATTACGAATTCTGATGATGAATTCTCATTAAGATATCTGATGACGAATTCTCATTATGAATTCTGATGAGGAATTCTCAATACGAATTCTGATGAGTAATTCTCATTCTGAATACTAATTCCGAATTCACCTATTAAAAAGAATCTGATCATCTTTTTTTTATACACTCCGAAAATAATTTTTGGTTAGAATCCGAACATTCATTTTTCTTACGTTGTTATAATCTATCTACTCTTTAATATTTTTTTCTCACTCCGAACTTTCACTCCGAATATTCACTCCAAACATTTTAAGACTTAAAACGATGTCATACATTCTGTTTTATGTATTTTGTTATAAAATGATGTCGTCTATTCTGTTATAAACTAACCGTTGTCTAAGTTACATGTGTACAGGTCCCTCCGAATTTCATGGAAAATATGACCATTGGAAGAGGGAGTTGACTGTTGGAAATTTGCCTATAAATATGAGCTCATTTGAAAGAGCACATAATAATAAAGATGTTGATCAATCTAGAGACCACACGCTGCTAAGGTGATTTATAGAGAGAGAAAGATTTTCATGCCTTGTGTGTACTGAACCGCTCATTCAGTTTTTGCTTCGTGCAACTTCGAATGTTGGTGATTACATTCGAGGACATCCAGGGATAGGAAGAAAGAGGTTGCTGACTACCTTGATCTTCATGGGCTTCCTTGCTGGGGAAGAAAGAGGTTGCCAACTACCTTGAAGTTGAGGTCTTGCGGGGATATCAAGACAGAGACTCCGGTCTTTGTATCGAGGGCTTATCCTAGTGTGGGTAAGACAGACTTTCTTGAATGTATAAATCAAGGGACCTTTATCCAAGGTTGTTGGATACCGTTCTCTTTGGGTTAAAAGACTTATATCTTGTTACTTATAGTTTTCCTACTCCTTTATTTCCACTTCATTTTGTATTATAAGGAAAGTATAACCTTCTTATACTTCCTAACTTGTACTCTGTTTCATTTAGATTCTATACGCTTTAAGGTAGAATCTCATATTGTAATATTTTGTTAAGTTTCAATTTCTGGAACCATATCTCCGGAACCTATTTTTGAAATCTCTTTTCAGTTTTAAGAAAGTTCATAGGATTTGAAGTTTATAACTTCATTCCTTATTCCATGTTTTATTTGGTGTTAGAGGTGTTGTGAATTTGCTTAGTTTAACTTTGTTAAACATAGCTCTTTCCTTTGATTAAGGAATACGTAATTATTCATAACTAACTTTAAAGGATCCAAAGGAATTTTTAAAGTGTACAATTCACCCCCCCCCCATCTTGTATATTGAGCATCTATATCATTATTTCGATCCTACATCTCTCCCCTATATTTTTTGGAATTCTGGTTAGAAATAACCATGCACTTAGCATGAGATCACTCTAAATTACCTATTTCACAATATATCAGAGCTAAAACATTAAAAACTCCATTAAATTTTAAAAAGAACCAGGATTTATATAATATTTGAAAATATAGTGACATGGGGGTGTCACACTATCCATGTTAATAATATGTAACTCATGAAAATTCTATAGAATCATTTTTTAACCTTCCTGATAGATTCCCTTACATCAACATTAATCAATCCAAAAATTTATTTTCCAATTTACCTATATTCATCCTCAGTATAAATGTTACTAATCACTAATTGATCCTACTCATTTTCAAAATGTATTCGACTAGAGGTGAGGTCTTAAAAAACATTTTTGGGCATTATTCCTTCTATATGATGTATAATTTTTCATTCAGGAATCAATATAAAATTATCTCATCATTTTGATATATTATAAACTCCTAAAACATTTACATAAATTAAATTGACTGAGATGTTTTTTCCAAGAATCTAATGTATAAAATTAAAGTCACTATATGATATGCACGAATTCATGGTGCAGTAAAAAAGAAAAAAATATATAATAAATATAAATAAAAATTAAAAATTATAGTTTCCTTATGAATAAATGTATAAAATGTTAATAAAATAATTAAAAAATTCTTATAACCCAACTCACTTTTCAAAATACAATAAACTTATTGTGCTCCATGACATGACACACCCTGATCAATATACCTTGCTCTATGCTAATACATGTGCCTAAAATATATAAAATGATTAGTGTTGTACATTGAAATACATGTTTTGTATAATGAGAGGATTGACTCTAATGGACCTATAAAGTCCCCACCCATACCTTAACTCTCGAGTGCTAATGATTATGTTGATCCATGTGTAAGTATATAATGATCATAACTCAACCCCTAAGAGCCATAACAAATTAATGATTAAGAGAGATAAACATATGTACCATCATAGATAAAAATAAACATACACCTAAATAAATTATATTTATACTACCCAACTCATAGTAATCCTAAAATTCTAGTAAATACTGACTTTTACACTTTCATATCCCATTTTTTTATACCACAAAGAGATTCTCATCTCAATAGAAATTATAACAATGTTTTCACATGAGATATCCCTAAAACACTTACTTAATAGAGTAAAATTAGAACCATAAATAATATCACTACCCATAAATACCCAATAAATTAAATATCACGTAGAGTAATGATATTTTCAGGTAATAAAATAACTGGAAATAAACTAGGGTCCAAATATCAATGATGTTGTAACCCTCTCTCTATAATTATGTTTTCATGATCACAAAAAACTCTATTTTCTCCCTAAAATATTCATTTTACTTAATTTATTCTTCATGAATTAATCATTCATTGTCTCTCTACCTCCCTCAATCAAACGGGAGTCCCTTTTTGATGGTTTACAAGGAATTTTTGTTCATATTAAAAAAATCATGAAATGTAACACTATTCTCTATTCTGAAAAACTCTCTCATGAAATGAAATTTCTTTTACCCCATGGATAAATTTATGAGTATTTTTATTCATCTAGAATAAAAATATATCATCTTCTGAAATTTTATTCTGGTTATGTATAAATTAATGAAGACAATCAACACCTTTATTTATTAATGGTCATAAATCAAATATTGTTGTCTTATTCAGCATTAATGACCCCCAAATAATTATATAATATTAAGATCCACTTAAACCAAGTAAATGGAGATTTCTATGGAGTCTTATAAGTAACTCATTAGTTATGACAATTACCACCAATAAAATCAATGGTTATTCTATATCAATCTAAAATCCCTCCTCTGAAATAGGTAACATACAATTATCTATCTACAAAGATATCACCTATAATCTATCCCTATATCCCAAAAATTGTAATCACACATCAATTGAGATAAAAAAAATAAATAAATGGATTTTTACTATGTAAAAATTCGTTTTCCATCCTAACTTCTACCATTTTTAATTTGTATCTCCAATAAAAAGGAAATTTATTTGGTCTCATAATATTACAATTAACAATAAATGAATGTTGGTCTCATTATATCCCTATAAAAAATTATTGGAATTTGGTAACATTATATCTTATTTTTAAAGAAATGGAATCTATAATAATTCATATAACTCAAATCAATGGTTGGAGACATTAGATAACCTTTTTAGATTCCCTATCTACTTTTGTTTATTATATCTCCAAGTTTATGCATTGCATCATCCTTTCTCGATATTAATAATGTGAATAAATATCATAAGTATAATTTATATTATTAGTTCAAAAATAATAAACTTGGATATTATATATAAAATGGATTTAATTGAACTCTTTATTGTTTCAGTATATTGAAATAATTTTATTTTTTATTATCTATTTTATATATTTAATTAATATTTATAATGAAATTCACCACCACTCTTTATTTGTGTCTTAGTATAACAATTTGTGTCAAACTTTATCATTGGGTTTTAAAAAAATAGTTTCTTAATGTATTTTTTATAATAATTATCTTGTTTTAAACGTAAATTGATTTCAAATGTTGGTCTTTTATCAATGGAATTTTATTTCAATTATTTTATTATTAATAACACTAATTTTCATTATTGGAAAAATCTTAAGTCAATATTTCATGGAATAATTAGATACCCAATATAGAAAATGGGTTTTCATCAATTAGTTCATAATATATGAAATAACGATTTTTGGACACCCAATGATATTAAAAACATTAACCATATTAAAAAATATCAGAATAAATTATATTTTTGTCTTTATTTATTTAAATTAATAATGTTTCGTCATGTAAAACTGATTATGAAATATGTATATTTTAGGTAGTCCCAAAAAATCATGAATACTATTAAGGATAATAAACTTTCCATATTTAAAAAATATTTCAAATTACTCTCTATGGATCATTGTGAATCTATTAGTAACATGTTATCTATTTTCACTAAAATTTACAATTGTCTAATGTATGTTAGTGATGATTTCTCTACAACAATGATCATATTATAAATACTAATAATTTTGACCAGTTCCTAAGGTCCTAATGTGATGATGTTACAAGAATCAAAGTATACAAATAATATTGTTTCAAATAAATAATAGATTAAATAATAAAAAATTAAATACACATAAAACTTAAATCAATAATAGAATCAATGCAATCTGACACTGCAATGAAGATACAAATTTTTAGTAAAATAATATACGATAATTATTCTAATATTGAAACTGATGATAGTGTCAATCTTCAACAACTAATCAAAAATATTAATTACTTTTAATGATGAATAAATTATCATGATATTCCTATAAGAAAGATCAAATTGATGAACCAGATGGGGCTTTTAATGAACGCAACGAAAAGAGTAATATTACATTAGAATTTATAACATTAAAAATTAATTTGAAATAAAAGAATAAATTTATGAAAAAACTTAATGGTTTAATATTGAGTTCTAGTGATGAATCTATAGATTCTATAGCCTTAGATGACTAATGTATGAAATGAATCATGAAGGGGAATAGAGTACGTAGTAATTTAAATTCCCAATACTTTAGCACCTATTATTCTCGATCATCCTCATCTTGAAGTCCCCTAATTTATTATGAAAAAAATATTCTAGTGATCAACTCGAAAGTGGATATCTTCAACACAATTATTTATATTAAGAGCATGATAAGAAATTAAAACATGTTCTTAATGATAAAAACTATATTTTAAATGAACATATTCATGTTTCAAAAGAAAACAAATTATTTTCTTTAAATAATTAAAGACAAACAAGATTTTCTTGTTTTCAAATATAAAAAAACATATATCAAATTTTATCTTAATAATATCACCCTTGATGATAAAATATTATCATCTTTTTCTTTTCAATATATGTTAAAAAATTATAATGGATTTATTTTTCAATTAATGTGATTTCTTGTAAAAATAATACTTTTATAAAATATATTTATTACAAATAAATTTAGTATTTTTTGAAATAAAACAAGCTATTTGATTTATGAGTGTAATTTTAAATATTATAGATTACTAAGTCCCAATTAAATAAATATTTTGTTAAAGGGAAATATACCATTAAGGAAACCAAAATGAAATTTCTTTTTTTTATATATTTTATACGACCTATCCATCGATCATAAGTGATTTAAAGTATAGTTACTTTTTAATAAAAATGTTGTTTTGAACTCTTCAAATGATTGATCAATATATACCACTTCATTATATTTTTTAATTATATAACTAATGGGGGTACAACTCTATAATTTATGTATAAATTGGGAAATCAATATTGATATACATGGGAAATTTTTGTTTATCATTTTATGATTCATTATTCTCTTTAATCAATATATTGATATCCTCTAACTATCAATCTCTCTATATCCTCTATTTTATATTATTTATTTTTGTCTTAAAAGATCGAATGTAATATATTTTTAAATATTTTTTTTTCATTTCATTCATTATATATAAATTACTATTAAAATATATATTTCGTTTGCTAATCATATTCATGATTTTATTATCCATTTTACTTTTTAAAATAAATTCATTATACAAAATAATTTTTCATCATCTATTATTTTTTTAAAATCATATGATTCACACATATCACTTACTTTTCAATTTAGTTGATAAGAACATCAATGGTGTATCTCAAATTAATTTCAAAAAACACATTCTTTCATTAAGTCTTCTGTTATTTCCATGTTTTGTAATTTTATTTTTTACTAATCATTAAAGGGTATTTTTAAACCCCAAGATTATATGCAATATTTCTCTTTAATAAAATCATATGTTTTTATAAGATCAATTTATAAGAAACATTGATTTTAAATGAACCATAAAAAACATTTGAAATATTATTAAGTATCATTTATATAATTTTTTTAAAATCATCATGTAAATATAATATTAGGTTGAGATTTATGTGATTTTTTTAAAAGGGTTATTTTTTATTGAATAGTAAAAAATTCATATTATTTTGTAAATCTGTCATTTAGTTATTTAAATAATGTATTTATAAAGGGACATTATATTTTAGATTTTGTATGAAATTAAAATAATATACATTTTTGTTTCATTAATCTAATTAATTCTATTAGGATCATCAGTTTACCTGATTTAGATATAAGTCGGTTTTTTGTGTGTAAATTGCATTTTCCTATATAACGGTTTTTTATAAAATTTTGTGGGTTTATTTCTAAATTATCTTTTTATATATAGTGTAATTGAGGTTGATAAAATTGATACCTTATTATTAATAAACATGATCACATCTGGTAAAATTTTTCATTTTATTTTTATGATTTATATATAATAATAATTTTCTAATTTATAACTTCAGTAAAGGCTAAATCTGAAAATTAAGGTTGAAAATAATGTGACAATGAAATAAAAATATTTCAAAAAAAAATAATTTAATTTAATTTTATGATATTAATTCTACCGTTGTAATCATAAAATGTAATTAATTTAATTTTTATTCCATCTTACTTTGATAAATACATTAATATTTTTTAATTTATTGAAAAACACAAAAAATCACTCTCTTGAGAATAAATTTCAATTAGGTTTTCAAATAAGGTACATATAATTTCTCAACAATTGCTGAATTACATTTTGATCATTATGAAAAATTTTATGTAAATTTATTTAATTTTATTTGTGATTATAGAATTATATTAAACTCTAATACAACATCGGCATAATTCTTGTATAGGTTGGGGAAAAATCAATGTCTGTAGTTTTAAAAACATTAAATCAAATGATTTTGTGAATAATTAAAGTTCCATGAATATGTTAATGAAAATAATAATGTATTATTTTTTTAAAATAATAATATTAAAATTATATCTTTTTCTTAATATCAATAATGTCACGTTAATGGAATTATGAAAAAAATTTGTTTTTGATGTCGTATGAAAATAAATATTTAATTAAATTATTTAAAAACTATAATTTTTTTAATGTGGACAAGTAAGATAAAAAATGGTATAAAAATTCATCCCTTTAATGCTTATTATAAATTTTTGTACTTATAAGTTAAATTATAACCATTTAAGACAGAAAACATCATTGTTGTAGTTCATGGTAAAATTGATTAATAAATGGGTTAAAACAAATGATAATGTCTAAAAGAAAACACAAACCTATAAAAAATATATTTTTGAATGTTTTTCTACCATATATTCAATATTCATCAAAATTATTTCTATGTGGTTAAAATTTTACATGATTATGATTTTATTATATTTAAAATTTTTTATTAATTCCATTTGTGAAATTCCATTCTCTACTAAAAGGCAGCTCATATCCCCACGTTTATAAACCACATAGATCCAATTTTCTATTCAAAACAACTAAAAACACTTCTAAGCTACCTGATGCATTTTTATGGGTTTTGGAACTCTAAAAAATTCTATCCTAGTTCTCTTAAGATGAGATATAAAATTAATCTTTAATAGAAGAGGTAATTGTCTTCACCAAGCATTTTCAATTTTTTTCTTCATTTACCAAAATCAATTATCTCCAAACAATTGAAATATTAAAATAATTATACAATATAAATATATGTTGTTATGGTGGTTGAATATTATTTATTCATATCACTCTCTATAAAATTGGATTCAAAACTATCTCTTATATGTACGGTGGACTACAACCTTGGGAACTGATGTAATATGTTTTCCATCACCACCTCAAATGGATTATTAGAAAGATGGAAGTAATTAATATATGTTATAATTATGAAATTATTATTGTTTTTTATTTATAATATATAATCTATTTCCATACCCTTCCAACTGTTAAGAAATGATAATGTCACTCATGTGTACGTCTGACCTATTATCTCCAAAAAGTTCCGTGAGTCATTTTCCATGTATGTTTCTCATGTGTGATTTTATATATATATATATATATATAAGAAATTTACGATTTTTAAATCATCATTAACATTATATAAATGATATAACAATGATAATGACTCAATGGCTAAATTTATTGACTAAAAACATACATGAGAAATGAAGCAGTTATCAACTAAAATAGTGATAACAATGAAATATTCTTAACAAAGAGGTGAATTTTTTTTATAAGTTGATAATATAGGATGTTGAGGATATATTAACACACACAAACACACACAGACATATATATATATATGTGGTTTTCATAAACATTTCTACTAAATATAAATGTATTATTTATGAGAATGAAAGGAATTATGATGAATGTCTCTCATATGGTGATGGATTCCATCTCTATTTACTTTTTATTGAGACATCTTTTCTACTATTCACCTATTAATATTAATTTGGTGAATATAAAACCCATTTTTTGTATTAAAAATGAAAATTAATTTTTTTAGGATGATTGAGGGTTTAATTCATATTTACTCTTTCATTTGAATATAATTTAAGACACCCAATATGTATGAATTTATTTTACAAGCGAAATTTTTTTGGATCACTCTTATTTTTATTAATGGAATCTTAAAAATTATCTCTCATAAAAAAATGTTTTCTAATATGCTGAATATTTATTCATTTTAGTATATTATTTTAACAATTTAACTCTTTCACATTTTATTGAATCAAATAATATTTTAAAATGAATGTCGATCTTATTTATCTGTTTGATCATTTATGTTTATTATTTCATCTATATATTTTTAATAGTTTCCTTATAGAAGTACTTTTAATTTTGTAAAACAATTTATAATGGAAATATTATGTTATCATTAATTTTTATATAGATTGAAGAGAATATTTATAAGGATTTATAAATGTTTCATTTCACCTTTTTTTACAAAAAATCAAATGTAATGTTTCTCATTAATGTATATGTGGTTAATAGATTTTCTATCCTTATAAATATTTTATTAAATTTATCTTCTTCAATAAGTTTTACAGTTTTTAACAGAGTTTAATCATGAGGTAAATATTATTTTTTTCATTTTCTTATTCAATTTTCATTATATCTCCAATGGACATGATTTTATTCAAAAACATTATTTTGATGAATTGACAATATTCTTGTTTCTATTATTAATTTTTTGTTTATTAACATTGTCATAAAATAGTCACTTTATTGTAATCATTGTTTCATTTGAAATTATAATTTTCTTAAATATTAATATTCATTGTATCAGGGATATGATTATTTTATGTCATGACCCATCCCCTGGGGCCCATGGTGTGAATACCCCAAGCTCGCCTTCCATAGGCAATGGGCTGGTGACTTGCACCAAAGGATTAATCCCTAAAACTGGGAAGGTATTGCCTTTATAACCTATAATACACACAACCAAGCACACATCAAGTTACGAACTCACGTAAACTAAATTGTAGAGAGAGTGAGTACAATAAGTTAAAAGGGGGAAAAATACAAGCCCAACTAGAATGTACAAGGAAAACTGGAAATTACAAGACAAATGAAAGTACAAATAACTGGAACAGCTCATATGATCACCCACCAAGGATCCTACCTGAAGGGTTGGTATAGATCTTGATCGGTCACCTCTGTGGTATGCCTCATCTAGGTCCACCTCGGAGCTACCTCTAGTCGTTGTACCCTCGCCCTCAGTCATTGTTTTCCATAGTATGAATCCAACCCAACAAGGTGTTGGCTTATCCCGTGCAGAGGTGAGTATAATAATACTTAGTACAGACCCAGAGACCCTCAACGTCTCAAAAAATCTACGAAGGATAATCCACAAAGTATGAAATCTATAGATAACCCTACTTAGGTATATGGTCATACATATACTTATGATATCAAGTAATCCATCTCGGTCATGAAGAAACTCATCGGCTCTGACTTAGCTCACACCAGGTATATCATTAGGTATAGTAGTAGAGATTATTAGATGTAACTACTAAGTCATCTTACTCTGTTAAGAGGCTCTGATGCTAACCTGTATAGAATCGCAAGAAGCTGACCCACAAAGGATCGTTGGAAGATTACCCACACCGGATTGTTAGGTGTTGACCCACACTGGATCGCTTGGAACTGACCCACATAGGATCGTTGGTGCTGACCAACAAGATCACTAGGAGCTTACCCACACAGGATCGCTTTGATCTGACCAACACAGGATCACTAGGAGCTGACCCACACAGGATCTCTAGGAGCTGAACTACACAGGATCCCTAGAGCTAACCTACACAGGATCTCTAGGATCTGACCCACACTTGATCTCTAGGTGTTGACCAGCATAGGATCTCTAGAATATGACCCACACGGGATAGCTAGGAGAAGTCTTCTCGTCACAGTTAACTACTAGGTTTCCCCACTAGGCTTGCTCATCTCCAGGAAATTCCACTCTCCATGACACTAGTCGAATCTCCAACTTACACAATGTCCCATGAGAAAGTATCTCAAAGGACCACTGCATCATAGGGGTCTCAACGCAAAAGACAAAACGTCATTCAAACACCCAGTCTGTGAGTTATTAGCCTTTTAGTCCAGATGTCCCAGTTGGATTCGTGATTGATCCAACCCGACCATTCCCAAAAATTATACAAAATCCCAGTGGGGTATACCAAAGGGACCATCTCACTCTAAGATTTCCAGCACCAATAACTGTTCATCAAACGGATGTCTGGAACTAAAGTTATTGCCAAAAGAATGTAAATGGGTCGTAGTGGGCCTGGGTCCGGTCCGACTAGGTCGGACTGACCCGGACAGACCCGACCTTGGCTGACCCAGTTCGGGTTGACCCTGCCTGACCTGCTAAGTCTGGATTGGTCCACTAGTTTGTCCAGCCCGTTAGTTTCGGCCTGGCCCGCTGGGTACAAAACAACAGGCTGTAATGGGCCGCGGGGGGATGTGGAGGGTCGCGGGTGTCTACGAGGCCAAGAAGGGTGCTGTGAGGGCATGCGACTGTGGAGTATCTCGTCCGGGGGTTGCAACGAGTTCATTATGAAGTGGGGATGGTCGGCCTAGTTGGTTCAGCAAGAAGGGAGGCGGCGGCTCGGCCCGAATTGCGGCAGTGACTCGTCCCGGAGGGCGGCGGCGGCCTGGACGTCGGCTCAGCCCAGGGGCAGCGGCTACGCCCAGACGGAAGTGGCGGCTTGGATGACGGTGGGGGCTCGGACAATGGCGACAGCTCAGATGGCGGCGTATCGGGTGGCGGCGGTGGCTCGGATGGCCATGACGCCTCGGATGATGGCAGCTCGGGCGGCAGCGGCGGCTCGGACGGTGACGGCGGCTCGGACAGTGCAATGCAGTAGAGGCCGTGAGGCAGTGAGGGCCATGGTGTGGGTAAAACCATGGATGGCGGAGCATGGTGGGGCACAGAGATGGCGGGGTGGCGTGGCATCGTGCCGTAGTCAGCGGTGCTGGAGATCCACCAGTGCTGACCACCGGCACCAGTCGCTATCACCAAAGTCTCTTTCTTCGATCGCGAATGATACACCATTCAAGAAGAATGACGGAGGGGCCAGGACATGTTTTTTTGGCCCGCACCCTCCATGGTAGAGCAGTAGCAATCAGTTCCACAAGAACAAGAACATATATGGAGGTTATTTAAGAACTTCAATCCCCACAACATTCGTCAATATTTATTCCCAATCCCGAAAAATAATTAGAAGGGGAGTAAATGAGAAGTAATAATCATATAGAAATAAACCCCTACCTTGTATTGTTCATTGTTGTTGGTGCGAGAAGAAGTTGAATTTGTCAACGTTCATCTTGTCCGCCACACACATCCAATCCTGGGATCGTGTGTCGGTTCGTCATAGTCAAAGACACTCCTCGTTGGAAGGTGTCCTTAGGAAGAAGTCGAAGTCAGTGTTCTTCATTGGAGGAGCATTCTTCGTGGAAGTAGTGTAATCTTCCAAGGTTTCTCCTCTCAAAATTCCACCAAATAAATGACAGAGGTTCCAATATAAATAACATAAGAAGTAATTATGTTGGAACACTCACACAAGTTGAAAAAATTAATGTGGTGTGTTTGTATAATTAATGTGGAGGAAGCTCAAGAGGGTTCTCCAAATTAAAGAGGAAGTTGAGTGGTTTCACCGTCATTAAGAGGGGAGTTCAAGAGGTTTAATATTCGGGTGGTTCCCACCACCATAAAAATTCATGGGTGGTTAGGCTCGGGTGGTCCCCACCACCATAACCTCTCACGGGAGGTTAATTCAGGTAGTCCCCACCTGTAAAAATTCCACATGGGAGTTTCAAAAAAATAAAATAAACTGTTACACACTTTATTTTATTTTATTCTTTTCACAGAAAACTAAAAAATTAACTTGTACCCTCGACCAACTACCACCGAGGTGAAAGTATTCATAAGAGAATACTGTCATTGCGAGTTCAATGGTGCCCTCATATTTCAATTCCGAGCAGTGGTTTAAAAGATAGAAAAAAACACGAGCGCACGTTTACTGAACATACCCAAACAAAAGTGTAGAAATTCATTCTAGGAACTCTGGGCCTCAGAATCATGCGCCATCAATTTTCGCGGACTCCTAATATCCCCATATATTTTAAAAAAATTTACAAGGAAATTTCGGGTCTTTACATTCTCCCCACCTGAGGGTTCTCTTTTCCCATAATCCAGAACTAAAACTAGGTTAACAAGTGGGGGTACTGGTCATGCATCTGATCCGCCCACTCCCATGTGCTCTCATGGAGGTTCACGTGATGCAAGCGAATGCACACCAGAGTTATCGACCATCAATAAAGGAATTACTCTTGTCGATCTTCAATCTCTACTAGATCATTCGTAAAAATCGTCCCATCGTCGACATCCAGGTCTCCATGGACGATGATGTGAGAAGGTTCGGGCACGTATCTTCTCAGCTGGTGTACGTGGAAGATTTCATGCACCCGGTGCAACCGAGGTAGAAGAGATAAGTGGAAAGACACCTCACAAACTCTTCTGAGGACCTAAAAAGGTCCAATTCACCTCGGAGATAACTTGATACCTCATCCAAATATCTACAAACCTCATCAAAGTGAGACACGTAGAATGACATGGTCACCATCCTAAAAATCTATTGGTCTCCGTATCCTATTGGAATATGGCTTATGCCTGCTATGTTCAGTCTTCATCTTCTCCCAGATGATCTGTGCCTTTTCTGTGGTAGCCTGTAGCATCTCTGGTCCCCCTAGTGCTGACTCCTCTGGGTCAGCCTAGCATAATGGTGATCAGCAAGATCAATCGTACAATGCCTCAAAAGATGCCATTTCAATGGTGGAGTGATAGTTGTTGTTGTATAAAAACTCCAGCAATGGAAAGAAATTATCCTAACTGTGACAGAAGTAGAGGAAACAAGCACACAACATGTCATCGAGGGTCTGAATGGTCCACTCAGTCTAGCCATCCGTTTGAGGATGGAAGGCGGTGATCAAATGAAGATGAATCCTGAACGCCTCCTGAAACCCCTTCCATGACTGGGAAGTAAAACGTGCATCACGATTGGATAAAATCATCAATGGTACTCCATGTAGCCACACAATCTCATGCACATAGAGGGGTCCCTCGATCTTTCCTAAACCCTTCTCTCTAACTGGTAGGAAGTGGGATGACTTGGTGAGTCGGTCGACGATCACCCAAATTGAGTCATGAACCCTGGATTTACATGGAAGTCCTATCAAGAAGTCCATGGATATCCCATCCCACTTCCACTCTGAGACCTCTAAAGTATAAACCAAGCCTGCTGGTACCTGATTCTCTGACTTCACTTGCTGACAAGTGAGGCACCAAGAGACAAACTCTATTATTGCTTTCTTCATCCCCGGCCACCAGTGTTGCCGCCAGAGATCTTGGTACATCTTTGCCACTCCTGGATGTACCGCTAGAGGGGATGTGTGGAACTGCCTCAACACTTTCTCCCGAAGCAACACTGAAACCATAGTACATCCTCTGAAGAGGATAACATGATCCACACCTTTAGAAAATCCATCAGGTGCATGTCATATGGATATCTATGCATGTCATGTCTCGCAGTCAGCATCCCCATATTGTGCCTCCCTTACTCGCCGAAGAAGTGGGGGAGTGACTATAAGAGTCTGAATAAAATATTCGCCATCTCTATCCACAAAGAATATCTGCAAATTGTCTAGCTGCTCTATTGCCTCATATAGCAGATGTATACCAGTCCTCATGCTGAGTGCATATACTACAACGTTCCCCTTCCTAGGAATACAGAATATCTCGAAGTCATTGTTCTAGAGAAACTCAGGACAATGTCGTTGTCTCTGCTTCATGTCCTTCTATGAGAAGATATATATGAGACTCTTGTAATCCGAGTAGACTGTGAAATGATTTCACATAATGTAATGTCGCCACATCTTCAATGTGAAGACCACTTCTACTTATTCCAGGTCATGGGTAGCATAGTTCTTCTCATGCGGTCTCAGCTATCATGAACCCTAAGTGATAACTGCTCTCTCCTGCATCCGGAAACATCCGAGCCTAGTCCTTGGATCATCATATTAGACTACATACCCTACGCCCTGCTATAGTTTCCTCAAGATGGGGGCACTAGTCGGCCTCTAGCTCAGCTCCTAAAAACTATGATGGAATCTCTCCGACCACTTGAAGGGTTTACCCTTCTTCGTCAATGCTGAAAGTGGTCCTTCAAATATGGAGAAGTATGGCACAATCCTCCGGTAGTATCCAGCAAAACCTATGAAACTCCATACCTCCATCACTCTCATGGGTGGCTCCCAAGCAAGTATTGCCTCAATATTCACTGGATCCATTACAAATCCAGCCTCTGATATGACATGTCCATGAATGTGAACCTCCCGGATCGAAAAATGGAACTTCGAGAGCTTACCATAAATTTGGTTCTCTCCGATTGTGTCTTGTACTAACTGAAAATGGAAGGCATGCTCCTCCTCAGTAGTCGAGTAGATCAGAATTTCATCGATGAATACAACTTCAAAGAGATCAAGGTATGGTTGAAAGAACGTATTCATGAGTCCCATGATCACTACTGGAGTGTTGGCCATTCCGAATGGCATAACCAAAAACTCATAATTGCCATACCGACATCTGAAGGCTGTCTTCTGCAAATCCTCATCTCGCACTCTGAGCTGGTGATAGCCTGATCTTGGCTCTATCTTCGAGAACCATTTTGATCCCTTCAGCTAATCAGAGAGGTCATCAATCCTCTAAAGTTGGAACTGGTTCTTCAAGGTCACCTTGTTCCGGTGCCGATAGTCAACACAAAGCCTCAAGATCCAATCCACCTTCTTGGTGAATAGAAAAGAGGATTCCCAAGGTGAAACAGTGGGCCAGATGAACCCCTTCCCCTGTAAGTCCCCCAACTATACCTGCATCTCACGATGCTCAGCGGGAGACATCTAATACGCTGGTGAAGATATCAGTGCCTTCCCAGTGTACAAGTCAACGTAAAATTCCACCTCTCTATAAGGAGATAGACCCAGGACATCATCAGGGAAGATATCCACATACTGATCCACTACAACAGTTTAATTCAGACTATCCCCATCAACCCCTCTGAGGGTAAGGATAGCCAATTAATGAGTGATCAGCTGTACCATTCTTCGGGAAATTCCATCCTACGATGCAAACGGTCCTTTCTCACTGGTGAATGTATACATGGTCCCATCTATGTTGAAACATCGCACTTTAGTCCTTGTACCATCTATCTGATCAGGGACTATAGATAACCCCTCCATAACCAAGATAATGTCATAAGGCTTCGATGCTGCTACTAAGAGATCCGAGCCAAGGCTCTCGCCTCCTAAAGTAATCTCGCACTGCCGACACTAGTGTGTAATCGTCGAATCCACTCTCGTATGAGTATATAGTTGTAATGATCGAGCAAATGGCTCCGTAGGAATCTCAGAGCTTCGAAACAGGGCAGTGGGAATAATAAATTGATTGGAACCTATGTCTATAAGTACTGTAGCTATGGCTGAGTAGACAAAGATCATAGATCATATCATCTCTGGAATTCCATGATCATAGGCCTCGGATTCCTAGATCTGATCTCTCTCATATCCGCCTTCACTCTATGGTTGGGGTGGACCTCCTGGTGGTGGTGGCAGTAACATCTCGAATCGTCCCCCACCTCCAGCTACACGACCAGCTCCTTTCCCATGTCCTCCTAATCACTGCGGGCCTCCTTGGTCGAATCTATGTCTCTGTCTAGGCGGTCCTTCGACCTTATGCTGATCATCTGTATCATGGGTCATATAGTGATGAGCCATGTGACCCTGCCCGTTGTAGGTGAAACAATGCCAGCTCCTGTCATGACTAGCTCCACCTCGGGTTCCCCGCACAGGTGTTCATGAGTCATGAGGTCGTCCACCGGTAGGTCTGGTCCTCTTAGACCTCTGCGAGATCTGTCTACTACCATCTGCATAAGACTCTTCTACATGATGACTAGTGGTGGATCTTGGTGCTAGAGACTACTCAACAAGGAAACTCTCCACTAGGGCGGCTCTCTCTAACACCCCCGCCTACGTTGGGATGCTAAGTGAAATCATCGAAGCCCTAATCTCTCGCCTGAGCCCTTGTTCGAAGGTTCAGGCCCTGAAGAATGGTTCTCGAACCATATCTATGGAGTAGCATGAGAGATCAGTGAACTTCACTGAGTACTGAGCTATAGTCATGCTGCTCTACTTCATATGAAGAATCTCTTTTATGTGCACTGTGCGAAGAGTTTCTGGGACAAACTCTGCCCGAAAGAGGCTCTCAAAGACTGCCCAGAGAAGCATCACCTCATCATGGACCTAAAGTATCATGCTCCACTATCTTCCTGTCGCTGCCTATAGAAGGTTAGTCGCAAGGATCACCATGAGAACGGCATGTGTCTCTACCATTCAGAAGACTCTCACTATAGCCTCCAGTCAATCCTTAGCCGCCTGTGGTTCTATATCTCCCCTGAACATGGGTGGCCTCTTGCACTAGAACTCATGCAATGTGCTCAATCTGTGTGAATAGTCTAATGTTTGGGCTGGTGGAATTGGTGTCCCCACAAGGAATGGTAACTATGGGGCCTCAACTGGTGCCTCTACTAGAAAAGGGCCCCACACTGAGGCATCATCGATCGGTGGACTATTAGTGTGTACAACTCTCAGAACCCTAGATGACTATCCTCGTGGAGGCATACTAAAAAGAAACAGGTGTTCCAAGGTCAATAATTAATACCTGGTGATCTGAATTAAGAGATCACAAATAAAACTCTTGGAAACACACACCCAATCAGTGTTTTTGTGTACTGAGTCAGAAGTCAGAAGTCAAGGTCCTGGTGTTTGGAAATGTCGGTCGCCGCACCAACACCAGATTCCCTAAACTAATAACCAAATTTTCTACGCATAACACTATTTCCGTTAAAAAGAGAGAATAGAGTCATATGTTCAACAGTTGAACCGACTCCTATGATACCAATTTTTCTTGACCTGTTCTCCAGGGCCAGTGGCGTGAATACCTCAAGCCCGCCTTCCATAGGCTAGGGGTTGGCGACTAGAACCGAATGCATAATCCCTAAAACTGGGAAGGTGTTTCCTTTATAACATGTAACACACAAAACCAAGAGCAAAACTTGATACTAACTCAAGTAAACTGAATAGTATACAATGTGAGTATAATAAGTAAAAAGAGGGCCAGAATACAATCCCAAATTGAAAGTACAAGGAAAAATGGAAAGTACAAGATAACTGAAAGTACATGTAATAGGAACAACTCCTATGATCACCCGCCAAGGATCCTACCTGACGGGTAGGTAAAGATCTTGATTAGTCATCTCTACAGTACGCCTAATCTAGGTCCACCTTCAAGCTACCTCGAGTCCTAGTACCCTCGTCCTTAGTCAGGGTTGTCTGCCGTCTGCATAAAACAGAACAAGGTGGAGGCATAGCCCATGCCGGGTTGAATATAATGATACTCAGTAGGGACCCCGAGACACTAAAGGTCTCACAAAATCCAACAAGGGTAAACCACAAAGTATGAAATCAATAGATAACCCTAATAAGTATATGGCAGTACATATACCTAATTTATTAGGTAATACATCTCGATCATGAAGTAACTCATAGGTTTTGACTTATCTCACACTATGTATATCTTTAGGTATAGTAGTATATATGATTAGATATAACTACTAAGTCATTTTACTCCGTTAATAGGCTCTAATACTAACATGTATAGAATCTCTAGGAGCTAACCCACACAGGATCACTGGGAGCTAACCCACACAGGATCGTTAGGATCTGACACACACAGGACCGCTCAGAGAAGAATCACATAATAATGTTGGAGCTGACCCACATCGGATTGGTATGAGCTGACCCACACAAGAATGCTGGAGCTGACCCACACTAGATCACTATGAGATGACCCACACAGGATCGTTAGGAGCTGACCCACACAGGATCGCTAGGAGCTAACCCACACTGGATTGCTATGAGATGACCCACACATGATCACTGGAGCTGACCCACAAAAGATCACTAGAAGCTGACCCACAATGGATTTCTAAGAGCAGACATGCACAGGATCTCTAGGAGCTGACCCCCATAAGATATCTAGGAGCACTCTTCTCGTCACAACCATCTACTGGGTTTCCGTACTAGGCTTGATCATCTCTGTGAGAGTCTGCTCCCCAAGCCACTGGTCGATTCTCCAATTTTCTTGATTACCCACAAGGAAGTATCTCAATGTATTTCCATGTCATAGGGGTCTCAATGAAATAGATGGTGCGTCATAAGGACGCCTGGTCTGTGAGTTATTAGCCTTTTAATCCCAAGGGCCCTGTTGGATTTGTGCTTGATCCAACCCAACTATTCACCAAAATTATCCAAAACTCCAATGGGGTATTCCAAATGTACCTTCTCTCTCCATGATTTCCAATGCCAATGACGGTTCGTCAAACAGATATCTGGTGCCAAAGTTATGGCCAAAAGAATGTAAATGGGTTGTAGTGGGCCTAGGTTCGGTCTGACCTGGTTGGACTGACCCATCCCGACCCGGCCTCACCTGTTGGGTC
Source organism: Viscum album (assembly GCA_963277665.1). Classification (NCBI taxonomy): domain Eukaryota; kingdom Viridiplantae; phylum Streptophyta; class Magnoliopsida; order Santalales; family Viscaceae; genus Viscum; species Viscum album. Next base: position 1,329,784,075 of record OY728165.1, on the reverse strand, counting down.
TGGCTCGGAGTGCTGGGCGGCCAAACATATTGGGTTTGGCCCAGCATGCTGGGTCTAGCCCGGAAGGCCGCGATGGTCCGCGGAGGGCCGCAGCCGGTTGTGAGGCCGTAGAGGTTGTCGCGAGGGTGCGAGACCGTAGAGCAGCTCGGTTGGGGGTTACAACAAGGGTGCGAGGCCGTGGGGCTGCTCGGCCAGGGCGTTACATCCAGAAGGGCAGTGACTTGGCCATACGGTGGCAGTGGTTTGGCTTGGTGGAAGTGGCTCGGGCGGCCGATCGGCCTCTGTGGAAGATATTTAATAACTTTAATCCCCACAAAATTCTTCAATCACTATTCCCAATCCCATAAAATAATTAGAATTGAAGTATATTGGATGTAATAATGATATAGAAATAAACCCCTGCCTTTTATTTATCATTGATGTTGGTGTGAGAAGATGTTGAATTTTTCGACGTTCGTCTCATCTGCCACACACCTCCAATCCAAGGATCTTGCATTGGTTCGTCGTAGTCGAAGACGTTCCTCATTGGAGGGTGTCTCGAAGAAGAAGTTGATGTTGGCGTTCATCATTGGAGGAGCATTCTTCGTGGAAGAAGTGTAATCCTCCAAAGTTTCTCCACTCACAATTCAAGACTAAAAATAAAATAGGATCCAATATAATTTCCTTAAGAGGAAATTATGTTGGAACACTCACACAGGTTGGAGATATTAATTTGGTGTGTGGGCATAATTAATGTGGAAGAAGCTCAAGAGGCTCATCCATATTAAAGAGGGAGTTAAGAGGTTCCTCCCTCATTAAGAGGGGAGTTCAAGATGTTTAAGGCTCGAGTGGTCCCCACCACCACAACCTCTCATGAGAGGTTAGGCTCGGGTGGTCCCCAATACTATAACCTCTCATGGGAGGTTAATTCAGGCGGTCCCCACCTGTGAATCTTTAACATGGGAGTTTCAAAACAAAATAAAATAAAATGTTACTCACTTTATTTTATTTTATTCTTTTCATGAAAAAACAAAAAAATTAACTTTTAACCTTGAATAACATAAATCGAGGTGAAAGTCCTCTTAAGAGAATATTGGCGAAGTGAGTTTAATGATGCCCTTGGATTTCAATTCCATGCACCGGTTAAAAGATAGAAAAAAACATTCTCGCACATTTAATGAATGTATCTGAACAAATGTTTAGAAATTAATTCTAGGAACTCCGGGCCTTAGAATCACACGTCATCAATTTTTGTGGACTCATAAAATTCCCATATATTTTTAAAAAAATTACATGGAAATTACCGTTCATTACATTTTATAAACAGAATACAATTTCACTATATGGTGTTTTACTATGAAAGTTATTTTATTATCTTTTGTATCACGATATTATTTATTCGTTGCACAATACAAATAGTTAATGATAAAGAATATTTTATATGAGTTAAATTAATCATTCATCAATGAATTTTACATTTAGTGATAGGTGAGTCAGTAATTAAAAACTACTCGATACGTTGACAGGTCTCTTAAAATAAGCTAGCTGGACAAAATTATTGAAACTGTTTTTTTGTGTATGTATACGCATAGATTAAATTAACATGGTGTAAATCCTTGATGGTGTATATTTCTGGGTGTTTGATATCATCAATTCCAACAATAATAATTCACTTTAAAGAGAATTCAGTTACTATAATCCATGGGTTTATTTCGTTTATAAGGTATTTCTTAATGTAATGATTTTTCATTTATTTTTCTTTCCATATTGATTATGTCATATTTATTCATAAGAGCTTATTATTTATGTAATCTTTACTAAGAATTTGTGATCACATTTTAATTAATTTATTTTCACTAGGATTCTATTAATAATTAAAAGGTTGTGATTTTGTTTTTTATGCTATGTTTTTATATTACTAGTGTAACATGGGAAACATAATGGTATCTGGTTCAGCAATACTATTAAATTGATCAATACATGGTGATTTGATCCCTCATATCCAACGACAATGTAATAGAAAAAATATGTATGTTATTTTAAATTATTTGTGGGTCTTACAATTTGTATTAGTGGAAATATTATTTGAAACATAGTGAACTAGAATTTAAATCAATATATGTAACATGAAAATTATGACAATCCCTTAAATTTTTTTGAGACAATTTATCATTAGAATGATTTTTATTGTGTGGAACTATATTCATGATGATTTTAATCTTTATTATGTGTTCCATAATTTTTTGATGGTTCCTAAATAAAGAAAGGGGATCAACACCTATAGACAATGCAGCAATTTACTCTCTAAAAACACCAACAAAATAGGTTTGGGAACTAAAGAGATCATGACCATAATATTGAAGTTGATTGTGGTTATGATGAATAAAAATTCATGTATAAAGAACTATATTGTTCTATAATGTGATTTACCTTTTTAGATATCTTCATGGGATAGATTCCTTCATATTCTAATAGAAATACATGTCTATTAGTAGTTGAGTAACATATTATGTCCCTCTAAATGTTATTCTAGGGTTATGGAAGTAATGAATATGAAGGTGTTATTCTTATAGTATATTGTATTAAAGGAGACAATAATTAATGTTTTTTTTGATCCATAACACAAAATATTTTGGTTAAATATAAATCATGAAATATAGAACTTTTAATGTGACATTCATCAAGAAATGCATTAATTGAGAACATCGATATGAATTTGAAAAGAAATTCCTCAAATTAATATATAAGGAATATGAAGGTGTGAATGTTTAGGATGATAGGATTATAATATTTTATTAGAATTATTTTCACTAGATATGTAATCAAAAAATAAATATTGTTAATTTTTTAGGAGATTAAGATATGTCTTTTAAGGGTACAAGTTTAAAAAAAATACTCACATGTTTTTATCGTGTCAATTTCTTTTAAGAATGATAAACACTATTCCAGATCATATATCTTCATGGGATATCAAGATAATAAGAGGTTAGTTGAGAACCATTAAATTAGGAAGACATAAATGATGAAAAATTTAATGAAAAAATTTTCATCATGTAAAAATTGTGGATAGAAACATAAACAAAAATTCATGAAGGAAATTTGAATTTCAAATGAGTTAGGAGATAAGGGTAATCAGGATAATTAATTTTGGATATAGAGAGAAACATAATCTTTACAGTTCTTTGACAAAAAATATATGGGGAATTCTTCAAACTAGTGCTATAATAGTTAATGGAGGGTTCCACTGAATAATCCCTATAGAAATTACAACGAATATGGAATTGATCTATTATAAGTGGAACTTCCATGTGATATGTTAAAAAATACATTTTTCATCCACTCTAGAAGAGAAAATGTTTTTATTTGAATCAGGATTTACACACGATTTTTTATCTGAACAATTTCACAATGGTATCATGTCACTAACCCAATTAACATAGGTTGAGTTAGTAGTGAAAACTCATAATATTATGAAGATATCATCTCAAATATATACCTCATCCATGAAAGAATATTATGGAAATATACATCATCTAAATCATGTTATTTATCCTCTCATTGAATTTGAGGAAATTATGGGCTTGGATTATCTCTCTCATTATAGAACCCATATCACTTTTCAAGGAATGGATACTAAATTCATTATTTCCACCCAAACAAGAATATTCTATCGGTGTGAGGATGAAAAGGAACAACCTATTGAAATTAAATCCATAATATTGGTATACAATACACTTATGTGGGTTATTCCCCTTGTATGACTATGGAGAAACTAAAAATTGAGGATATATGTATTTCAAGGTGGTTTATTAATTTATTTTCAAATTTATTTCCTTATATTTCACGGAATTATGATGTCAATCATTTTAATGAACTCATACCTAGTTATAAGAACATTTCAAAGATTCTAAATATAATATACCATATTGAGATTAAAAAATTGAAAAAGAAAATACAAAGTACTCTATATTTGATATTCATTTGGCCTAGTACTTCACCATGAGGTGCACCATTTATTTTTTTCATGAAGAAATATGGGACAATACGTCTTTGAATTGATTATTTGGATCTTAACACAATCAATTTTTAGAACAATTATCATATACCCCATATAGATGATTTTTTGAATTATTATGAGTATCTAAATATTTTTAAATGTTTGACATTTGAGATGGATTTCATCAGCTAAGGGTCAATAGGAATAATATACTTAAGACAGTATTCCGTAATATATATGTTCATTATGAATTTATAATAATTCAATTTGGACTTACTAATAGTCCTACTAATTATATTAATTTCATGAATAAACTATTTATATATTACATTGATTAGTTCATGGTAGTATATATATTTTATATTGTAATATATTTGAAGAGAAAGGCAGAGAAATAAGAACATTTGAGGATTTTTCTAATGACTCCAATGAATGAAAATATTTTTTCTAAATTTACATTAATTGAATTTTCTCTATAAAAAGTATAATTATTCAGTTATATAATTTCAAGTGATGACATATCATTGGATCCTTCGAAGAATGATTTTGTTGTGAAATGTCATATACCAATCATGGTCACTACAATAAGTAGTTTTTTTAGGATTTAATGATATTATCAATGGTTTTTGAGTGATTTATATTGGATCTCTAATCCAATAACCACATTGACCCAGAAAAGAAATATACTCTTTTGTATACATGAATGTGAGGATAACATCAAATAACTAAAGTGAATTTTTGTTAGTGTTCCTATTCTAACACTACCATCAATTATATAAGGTTTGTGATATATGGCGATGAATCAAAATGTTGACTGAGATACATCCCAACGAAATATTATAGTAATAGATTATTTCTCTTGCCAATTTAAAATTCATGAGAAAAATTACCAAGCTAGTTATTTTGATATGTAATGGGTAATTTTGTTCATTGAATATATAAATGTAGTATCTATATTTTGAAAGGTGCGATATATATACTAACAATAAAATCATGAAATATTTATAGATAGAGATAAATAGAGTTGAATATTCTCTACAGAATTTAGTGGGATTTGATACAATATCATTACCTCTCAATATATTTCCTCCCAGTGATGGTGAACAAGGATGAGTATGCTATTAGTCAAAAATATAATGAAAGTATGTCCATTATGAAGATTTCATGTGATAAAATATTTATGTATATAAATATATTTGATCATTAGATATTAATGAATGAGGAGTGATCATATCTTTCTAGAAAAGTGTTCCCCAATTAATTCATAAATGGATTAAGTAGTCACAGATATAAGATGTGAAATTAATGAAATTGTGTGGAATGTTAAATTTTAAAATATGATCATGATGGAGTGATAAGGTTCATAAAATTTAGTATGGTTTCAATCAATAAACGAAATTAATAAGGAGTTACAGGATGATTCTAAAAATTAATCATTCCTTATTCATTTCCAAACTATGAAGATATAAAGATTCCTAAAATATTATTTCTAGTGAGATAAAAAAATAATAGATATTTTTTTGAATATATCTTGATAAATTTTCATATAGAGGGTTATGTCTAAGTGATATATGTTTTATGGGATTTTACAACCATTGTCCTACATAATCTATATGGTAAAACGTTACAATATATTTCATCATCAAACACCCCTAATCATCTAAAAAGACTAAATTGATTTGGGTTATTGTAGATCACCTTATGAAATCAATTAATTTTATCACAATTTGAAATGATTTCAATATTCAATATATTACACTATTAAACATTATGATTTTTTAGAGATTATATGGGGTACCATTCTAAACTATATATGACGGGGATATGTAGATAACCTCAATGTACTAAAGAATCATCCAATGGGATATTGTTGTAGATTTGATTTTTAGTAAATATTATCATAATTATAAAGATGATTAGTATAAGAGGAAAATTAAAAATCATAAAGTCCTATTATGACCATTTTATATGGTTTTTATGGTGGTTGGAATCAATAACTTCTATTGGAGGAATTTTCATACAATAATTTCTTTCTATCAAGAATTTAGATGGATCTTATTAATGTTCTCTATGGTAGGATTTGTTTAACTCTAATGTGTTGGGGAGATGTTAGAGAAATAAATCTATTGGGACCTGTTCTTTCTAGTGAAATGGAAGTTATGTTTATAGCCATTCAACAATATAAAAGGGTATCTCAATGTTGAAAAAAAATGTTATAAAAAATAATCAGTTAGATATGGAGTATAAAGTTGGTTACATGTTATTCCAATAATTATTTACATGTAGTTATTTTAGGAGATTTATAATGAATGGAATGATGATACCTAGGTATATAGATCACATTAGAAATCTTGATTGTATTAGGGTTTTATCATATTACATGGTTCATCCTCCAATTATATATAAAGTTCATGTTGTGTTCCATGTACCTATAATGAGAATGTATATAAAAGATTCATAACAGATACTGAACTCATAGGTTGTAGTTAGTGGATAAATTTATATATTATTTTAGAAAACAATTAAAATTATAGATTGTATCTCGATTATTCTATAAAACACTACCACTCTTGCGGTCAATGTTTTGGTGTTAAACTATAAATTTTCGGAAGCAACATCAGAAATTGGGGATGTCGTGTGGAAAAATTATCTTCATTTTCGAGGTTATTGTGATGAATGTTTTATGGTAACTTTCATATATGGGGGTCAAATGTAGCATCACATGATTATAGGATGTATTTAGCTTGAAATAAATCTAATTTATTTTATAGTGTGTTCTACATGAAATACCGAGTTTATCAAAACTATGATAGATTATTGAAATACTAAAATGTTTCATTTATATCATTTTTTTAAATTATGTTTTTAAAATTATATTAGGTTTAATTTTTTTGATTTTTTAATAATATATATTTTTAGTGAATAATGAAACATATTCTGTTATAAAGAAATATTATTTATTTTCTTAAAATAATGTAACATAAATGTAAATTATCATTTTGGGTTTTCTATAATATTGATAAAATATACCGATTACTTATATTAGTATAATTAATTACTATTGGATCAAAATTTTATGTGATTTTGACATATGAAAATGTTTAAGGTTAACAACCCATTTTTCTAGAAACATGTTTTCATCATATTTTCAAGGTTTAATTCAAACAGATTTTTTTGTAACATATGGAAAATGATTTTGATAAAATCCATTCCATATTTGGAATTAGGTGGTTCAAAATTATAAATTAGCGTATTATTTTTATGCCTTATAAAAAGTAGTATTGAAAAAAATTTATCACCTCAATAATGTGTAAATTGGATAACTATGTTTAAAAAAATTTGGATAAGGTATTAAAACTCAATCCAATACATTCTTTATTATGTAAAATTAGAATAATTTAACATTATATTTCTTGAATATATTCAATTTTTTGTTTTATTTTCCATTGATAATGGTATTTGTATTATTTTATGTAATGAAAAATAGAAAGTATCACTCTCCAACCATTAAATTGGTCTTATATGTTGACATATGGATATAAATAATACTTGATTGACAATTAATGGTCATTCTAAGAATAATGAAATTATTTTTATTGTTGTATTTAATTTATATTATATATTAATAATATAATTATGTTCATGTCTTATACAATTATGACATAGTGATTGTTGTTGTAGGAGAAAAATAACTGTAAATTATCTAAAAAATGTAAAAAAATAATTTATTAGGGAGAATTGTGGTTCAAAAAATCAGTTAATAAAAATATATTCATTACATTTTAAAGGATTAAATTCTAATTCCACTATTGTATTGATTTCTTTTAATATATATTAAATTTAATGGGAAAAAATTTAAATAATAATATTTTTTGAATATATTATTTTATTAAATAAGTTAAAAAACATAAAATTACTTCAAGAGGAAAATTAAGATTACAAATAGTCCAAAATATCACCCCATTTACATTTATAAACAAATTATTATGATATCAGAAAAATTATAACCAATTGATATTGAAAAATGTTTTATAGAGGTTAAGGATAAAATAATTTAATAGACAAGAGAGACTAAAAGATGTGTTTTATAATAAAATATAAACATATCATAATTTTATTTTTATGAGGTGATTTCAACCATATTTGATATTATTATAAAAATAATTTCAACCTGGTTCCATATTCTCATGAAAATGAATGTATTGTATTAAAATAAATTTTTTTACTCCACTTTTTTTCACTCATTCACAATAAAAATGAACCACATATCTCCTCTATTGTTCATCACCTATATCCATGTATCATTAAAACCAATTCAAAAAAACAATTCTATAAATAATTATAATAGTTATTTTGGTTTGGTTATTTCAATAAAACAAATCCTATATATCTTTTGATGAGATATAATTTAGCACATTCAATGAAGAGGTAGTCACCTTCACTAAGAAAATTCATTTTTTCTTCTCTTACAACCATAAATTATTTCCAAAAAATTATATATATTATCATCAATATCTACCCTTCATATATATTATATCATGGTTATGTAATAATGATTATCTCTCTCCTTAAACATCGAATGAGAAACAAACCCATCTCTCTTGTGTGAGGTATAATACCACCTCACAAACCGAAGTAATTTATTTTTGATCACTGAAAAACATGGATTTTCATAATAATTGAATTAATTAATATATGTTATCATTATTAAATAATTATATTTGTTTAAATACAATATTTAATCTACTTGCATACCTTTTCATACATTAAAATGATAATGTCTCATATGCATACGTAGTGCCAACCGTATTCATGATGTGATGGGATTCATTTTTCTTTTCTTTTTCTCATATATTATTCTAAATATGTAATTAATGAATATGAATGAATTTTATATCATGATTAAAATTTAGGATGTGATATTTCCATGATAACATACAACTACCATTATTACCAATCAAAATTTCCATTAAAAACAAAACAGGTAACACCTAAAACATTGATAATAATAAACAATTACTGAAAAATAGGTGATAAGATGATATAAATGGATCATATATAATATTATAGATATGTATATGGTTTTTTATCTATGTATTATAAAAATAAATTTATTATACCTGGGGATATAATCACTTATGAGTTAATTATAATTTTATGTAAGTGATTTTGTCTGAATTTCTACTCCATTAAGACATATTTGTTATTATGAAACTATATACTTATTAGTGGATAATAGTTTACCCTTAAATATATTTAACATGAATATATTTCTATCCATGAGGATTAAATATTCAATTTATATTTACTCTAATATGGGTCTAAAATTTAAATTTATTCAACTTGTATGAATTTATTTTGTAACCACCTTTTTCTGGATTGATTTGGTTCTCATTAAAGGAGTTTTATAATATGTCAATCGCGAAAAATATATATTTTCTAATCCTTAAGACACTTCAATACATTCATTGATTTATTCAAAAAAAAATCATTATGTAACTTGAATCAATCACTGAAATGTGTAAAATAAAATATATTCTTATTTTCACCTTTTTATCTCGAATAAATTTTCTTCTATTTCCATATTTTTCAAAATAGTTTTAAAAATATACATTTTATTTATTCAAATAAATTATAAATAAAATTAAATATTATAATCTTCTTTTTAAAATGATTAATATACGTTATTAAAAGATTTTTGAAAAGTTCATTTTCAACATTGTTTATAAAAGTTCAAAATGTTTTTTTTGTTATTTTACATATAGAACATTAATGAATTGTCAATACACCATTACCATTTGACAATATTTTGATTAATATAGATTTTTTATGTTGTATTATAAAGAATAATCTTTAAATAAATCAGAATTTAATTTTTTTCATCCATTTTATTTATTTCCCCAAACGACATGCTTTTATTAAAGAAGCTATATTTATAATTAATTGATATGAATATTTTACATCTCAGTAATTATGTGTTAATTGATTAAATATTTAAACCCAAAAGTTATCTATATCATTTTTCATTGGGAAATATAATTTTCTTAGTTATCCATATTCTTTTAATCAAAGATATGATTAATTCTTAAATCGAACCCAATTATATATGTTTGGGTGTGTGTGTGTGGATTTAATATGAATATTGTTTTATTAAGTTCAAAAATACAAATATTATATATTATTTACTCAATATGTATATTTACTGATAATGAATATTGTATATGAATTAATGTGATCATTAAATATAAGGGTAATGAAATGGACATGTGGTGATTTTGGGAACCAATATTGGCATACACTTTATTTCATGATTTATTACATAAAAACAGATTTTGTACAACCCAACATATCATGAGTCCTATTATTATAGCTAAATCAGGTAAATAGGACACTAATAGGATACATGGATATTAAAATGATTAAAAACTCCAAAAAAGGCCTTATATTCCACTAATCCTCTAATATTGCATAGTATGGCCGTGATACATTCATAAGAAATGGGTGATCTATAAATCATAGTATGTGAATAAATAGATAATTGATTATTGGAAACAAGTACACATGATCCATGAGGTATATCAAGGTAACATAAGTGGGATTAGAATTATAGTCTTGAACAATAAGGAATAATATAGCATGATAACATAAAGGCAACATGGGAATGTGCAAAAAACATATAACGTGAAATTGTAAGATTGATTCAAGGATAATGATCAATAAATTATAATATATTGTGTATAGTATAGTATCTTATTCATTATAGAAGGCATATACTATGATTAAATCATTGTATAACTCATTGGGGGGATACATAGGTTTGGTCCCACATTTCAAATTAATAACAAGAACATGAATAATATTTCTAACCATATCATACAACATAATTTTATATTTCATCACTTTTAATCCCAACATTAAGAATTTTGGGATACATGAATGGATGACAATAATAAATGTATAATAGATATAATTAGATGAATAAATTTTAGTGAAAATGGAGATTTCCATAATAAATTTATAATAGGTATATTTAGACGAATAAATTTTAATGAAAAATGAGATGTCCATAATAAAATCTTGGGGGACCACGGAAGGTGTTTTGAACATTATATTATTTATTTATCAAAACCAAAAGACATGAAATAATTATTTACCATCATTTCTTCCCATGTGTATTAATTTTTATTATTGTATATTCTTATAAAATGGACTCATTAATATAATTCCCTATGTGGTGGGTAAGTGATTCATGTTTATAAAAAATTGAATATAAAACCTTATGATATATTATAGTTTATGGTCGATTTTTTAGGGGTTTAAAAAATTTATAAAATGACATGAAAAAAATTATTTTCAATGTGAGGCATATTTTTGGTGATGTATACTCATTATAGTATTTGTTAAATCACTTTTCGGAATTTTTGATGTCATCATACACTTTGTATAGTTATAAAATATTTTATTTTTATCCAACTATCTGACTATACTAGAATGTTATGAAAAATTCACCTTTAGTTAATATATATAAAATGATATAAAAAATATCATTTTATGAGAAATAATTATCTATATATGATAATTTATATTTTTAAATAAGATCGCTTAATTTATTAATAAATACTTTAATTTTACAATAAGAGTTTTTAACCCTAATAAAATTAGATTTTACTTCATCAAATTTTATTTAAATTTATATAAATTTGATATTATTTAGTAATAATATGTTTCTAAATATCATTTATTTTATAAAGTCATGAATTCATGAAAATTAGTTTTGATTGAAACTATATATTTCATATAAATTAAATATCGGTTTCATTATACGAAAAAATCAGTTTTATAAATCATAATTGTTAATCATTAAAAAGTAATAAAATATAAAAATAATCATATTAAAAGTCATATTGTTGGTGTCTAGATACATATCCTTATATTAAATCAATAATTTCTCAATAATAAAGGAGTGTGATTGTGATATTTTCTTGGTATGGTCCTGCAAATATTGCTAGGAATGTCATCTCGTGGAACATTAAATTCCCCAATAGTTGGATTGACATTTGATTTAGATGTTTTAATATTGAATGGGATTGGTAATGGGAAACTCATTTTGATTTTATCATCCTCATAAGCTTTGATATTTGGGATTCATAGTGTATGATCCAACATTTTGAGGTAATTGATATTTTTTATCTACACCAGCTGGTTTTATCCTAACCCTGAATATATATAGAATCCACAGTGATCAATGTGAAAGAAATATATTGTCATATTTCTTGATATTTAAAGGTCTCCTAAATCTAATAATATATATCTTATAATGGAACAAAATAACCAATGTCGTTTATTAGTTTTCTATAATTCCAGTTCTTAATAAAAATTTCACTCATTTAAAAAAGGAAATCCATTTTTAAATTTTTGAGTCAATAAATTATACCCAAATTTAGAAATTTCTCTAGAGGATTTTTTAATTTATACTATAAAATAGAGGATGATACGTCCATTTCATCGCCTCTTAGGGTTCTCATGTCACATTCTAAAAATCTTCATTCCACCACGTTACATTGATTAGGTGAGTAGTCTTGTTTTCTATAACATTGTCTCTATAATTTATGATCTTAATAGGTTTCTCCATGTATGAAATATCAGTCTCAAATGGTATGACCTATGGAGTCACTGCATTTGTGGGGTTGTGTATATACTTCTTTATTATAAATATGTGGTAGACAACATATACTTGAGATAGTTTATATGGGAGTTCTAGTTATGAGGCCATCGTGCTTATGTGATCCCAGATCTCAAAGGGGTCGATGTATTGATGTCTAATTTTTTGTCCTTCCCAACCTCATGAGTTTATTCTAGGGTGATATATGTAGGAACACATTATATCTGACCACAAAATCTAGATATCATTTATAATTGTATGGAAATCATTTTATTTTATTTTTTGTGGATTTCATATGATGTTGAATAGTTTGAACCGCCTAGATCATATATTAAGTAATATTATGTCCCATGAACTTCAACTCCCTAACATCATCCATGAATATTATAGTATGACACATATTTCAATACCAAGCCTCAAAAGTAGCTATATAATTCTAGAATGAAATCTCTTATTATTGGAAAACTCCAATTTGGAATGTGATTATCTTGATATCCTATAAAATTTATTTAACATGATCTCATAATATCCTTTGGAGTCTAAAATATTCTTTTAGATTAACCATCCATTTGAGGGTGATATGAAATGATAATTCTAATCAATTTATCTAATGTTCACTGATGTCTTACCTATATCCTCGAGGTAAAACACACATCACAATCAATTGCAATAGTTAGTGGGACTCCATAAATTCTTACCTCATCACTTATGTAAGTCTTGGTGAGTTGGTTAAGAGACAAATCAACCTTGATAACAATAAAATTAAGTGGCATCGTAAGGTGGTAATCAAAAACCCAAGTGTACTTATAATCTTTGGGGGTCCCAAAGAGACCTATGCTAAGATCCATGGTTATTATCTTCCATTTACATACTAGTATAAGAAATAGATTCATCGTACCCTTGGACATATATCATTGATCCTTGAATTTTTTGTATAAAAAGAATTATGATAAAAACCCTATTATATCCCACTTCATTTAATAACACTATAATATATGATTCAAATATGTATACATAATAGTTATTATTGGATGAATATAGATTGATTATCCGTGTGAATAATCCAAATAATCCAGGTTTAGCACTATTTTTTATGGGAAACATGTCTATAATCTAAGCATTATTACCCTGTCACTGTCGAAGTTAAACTCTAGAATATTCTCAACATTCTTCTGTATTGATTTATCACCATTCTAGGCATCCTTAATCATCTCAATAATAGCTGGTTAAGAAGATATTTGAGTAAGGAAGGATAAGGATCCTTTTACTATTACCATTTCAAACCATTTCATGTATTATAAAACCAAATCCCTTACAATCCACATCATGGATGGGGATATGATATCGTTTATACTCATAGAATATTCTAGGTTTATTTAATTCTCATCGTGGAAATATATTTAACAATAATTGTTGTATATCTTCTTTAACCATCTCTATTTAAACACATTATGCACCTTTTGTGTGAATATATAGTTGATTGTTTTATAATCCATAAATATGTCACATTTTTCGTATATCAATAATGTCACTAGATCATCAATTAAATTAGTTTTTCATCTAGTTCAAGATCATGTTTCAGATAGTTATAATCATTTATCATTGTTTTGAAGGAGGCATATTGTATTGATTTTTCTACTTTCATGAGTACAAAATGATATTCTTTTTCTAATACATCGTTGTAGATCACAATTTCCTCCACACTATTGGGTAATGTGATAAATGATGTTGTGATTATTATCACATTAAACTCAATACATATATATTTACATTCATTATTACAATAATCTTAACATAATTTTGAGTATTCTTGGTTAGAGTTCTTGAAAATCATGATAATATTCTCAGAAATCGGTGATAGTGAAAACTGACCCATTGAAACTATAGATTTCTATCATATGTATTCATCTAAGTCATCCTTTGATTTCCTAAATTTTTTGAGGATCCTAAGATATTACTTTTCTACTGATTATTTACCACCAGGAAGGTTGGTTTATCCGTAAAAAACACACATAAACAATAACTCTCTAATAAAATTTTCATTCTCCACGTTTTAGTAATGAATTTCAATTCTTCTAAAGCTTCAGCTTTCTTTTTTATTAGATAAAATTATCATTCAAAAAAAACATCCATAAATATTTCATGGTAATTCCTAAAGAAATTTTTCATCAAGTTTATAAAGATTATTGATCATTTGTTAACCCAAATATAATCACCGTGAACTCCTAATGCCTGTAACTTTTATGAAAAGTCATCTTCAGGATATTCACCTTTTCATATTTATATAATAATACTATATCAAAATATCCACCTTGAAGAATTATTGGGATCCATATATCTAATAATAAAAGAAATCTATCTATATCATAGGATAATTTTTCTTTTTCATGACCTTGTTGATCTCACAATTTTATAAGTAGACAATAATTGTCTAAAACCCAATAGATTTAATGAAATATTCATATTTAAAAATTTTTACATGATCAGATCTTGGGTTGAAAACAACAACATGTTTTAATCAACCACCTGACATTATTAAAATATAATTTAACTATTATCACCTAGCCATTGAAAAAAATGGTTTTGAATATGATTAATATATTATTATTATTTATGATTTAAACATTTATAAAATTAATACTTTAGTTATCAATTATATTAAAATGAAATTAAAAATCAATTTAAAAGAAACGAATTTTTTTCTAAAAAAATTGTTTGTCTGTCTATAGTGTAATATTAATCCATCCATCCATTTTTTTAATTGTAAAATGACACTTTTGAAGGGGTAAGTGTGAACCGACCACAATTCCAACCAGATACAAAACCCGCCCACTGCAAAAAACCCAAGAACCAACTAGATACATCCCGCCCATGAAAAAAACCAAAGAACCACACCCATTAAAGTTTGAAACATTTCAAGATGAAAATTTCAAAAGCATATCACCACCAAATGTGGGAAAAAGCTGCACACACCCCATCGCTGCCTAACACAGTCAGAGTAATCCACCGCCCGAGACAAATCTCCGCAATCATCACAGAAAAACAGACCACAAGCCAACCAAAGACTGTCATCCAGTATGCCTCATCACTTGCATCGCCCCCATGAATATATTCACCATCATCATTAGTACTTCGAGAAACTAAGTCCCATGACTTCGTCGCCCTATCATCATCGAAGATGGAAACCGGATCGACTGAAAACTCATCAACAACGACAAACTCCACCATCCGCACATCACCTTCGTCGAACAACCGGTCTAGATGCTCATTCCTTGGAGAACCGATGACTGCCCGACTGCCACATCCCAAAGATCCGACTAACCAATGCACCTAACTGACCTACAGTGGAGAAAAGGTACTTGGGGCTTGGGCAGGGATAATGCAGCGTGATATTCCGAGGGAAACAACCTTTCGCCATGGACCATTTGAGCAGACCAAAAATCCATACCCAAAAAACAACCGCACACAACTCCCTCTGAGAATAGGATTAACAACTGTAATATAAACCATCCAAATAAATAAACCAATAACTAGAGGAAATGTTAACAGATAAGAGGAATCTTGAATTGAATCCGTAAAAGGAACCAAGGATTTAGACCCTAAAATGAAACCCCAATCGAAATGAGGGAAACTGAAGAAGAGAAACAGAGGAATGAAGAACCCTACTTTACCCTTAAACCCACCGCCATAATCCCAAACCCATCTGAGGAACCAGAACACCCAGCCAATATGGGGTTGTGTGTGTTAGGTTATATCGGTAGAATAGGGGAGGAAGGGGCGAAAGCGATGTAACTCCATATAATCAGAAGGAAAAGAACCTGGTGAGAAGGGATCCAGAGAAGCCGAAAAGAGGACCCCTCGTGCCGAGAGGGCAACAGAACCTAAGGAAGGAGATGTCGAAGCCGAAACAGAGGCCTGAGTGATGAAAACCACGAAATATGGTAAACAAAGCAGCCGAAGGGGAAGGAAAATTCCATCGCTGGAAAGGAGAGCGTGAAACCCTAAAGGGAGGTCGAAGCCTGAAGCCGAGAGCAGTCCCCGAGGGAGTGGGCACCATTAAAGAGAAATTATTTCCCTTTACACTGTAATATTTATCCAAATATACTATATTTAGCACTATTTTGGACTTTTTTAAATGATATATGTTTTTTATATACATTTGAATTTTTTATCACCAAAATAATATTTTCATTATGCATATAATAATAATAATATGGTTTTATGTTCAAAAAATATATTTTTTAAATAGTTTTTTTCTCATTTTTTTCACTTACATTAAAATTAATTTCATCACCATATTGGTATTATATAAGTTAAAATGAGTTTTTTATTTACAAATTGGTGGTTCAATTTCTATAAATAGATACATTTTTTGTCAATAGGAATTATAATTATGGGTTCTTTTATCACCACGAAAAAGGGAAAATCTGATTATTCATGGATAAAAATATGTGATAATTCTAAAATTATTCATCCTAATTATTATTGTATTAATTTAATCCAACCCTTAATACCACAGTATCTAAATTTAGGTTTTAATGGAACCATAGACATGAGAATGACTTGTATAATTTTTTAATTAAATAATGCAACAAAATTTCTCCCTCTTTGTTATTAATATGTCGTAAAAACTACTTGTGATGGAATATTGATGTTATAGTTTGTTATATTGAAATTTTATTCATGATGGTAATTTATATCAATTTTTTTGGTATTATATAATTATCCTAAATTCATAGACAATGAAGAAAACTTTTTTTCGATTAATAGAAAATTTAAATAAATTATTTTGATAATACTATATCATGAAAAATTTGGGTATGATATATCGTAACACATATTTTATTGGTGAATATGACTTATTAAAATTATGTTACAATATTATATTCAAATTTTAACATTTTATTTTAATCTTTTAATAAAATTAAATAAAGAGTCTCAAAATCTATAATAATTACATTTTTTCAAAACTCTATTTTATTAATTTAATTAAAAAAATTATCTTTTAAATAATACATTTTATACATTTTACAGACAATAATATCATAAATTGTCCAATTATGGACTTAAATTAATCTAATATGTTAAAATTATAACCCTTTATTGTTGAAAAACATGTTACCATAGTTAGAATTTGATTTCTGTAAATAGGGTTTAATGAAAATCATAAGGTTACAAATTACATGAAAACCTATTTGAATTCTATTGGATGAAGGAATTAAAATATTGTGACACATTATCTTTAAATAATTGTATATTTAGAGGTATTTTTCTTGATAATGAATTTATAACAATTATATATTTTGAGAAATTCCAAAAGTTCCTCTCACTTCTATTATAAAAAAAAACCTAAATATTATTTATCTACACCACATTAATCCTAATATCATGATCAACCCATAAAAATTTCTCTTCTAAACTTATATAGCAACATTATAGAGGTTATTTTCTTCCCAAAAGTCAAACACTAGATCCATGATATTTATTATAAAATATTAACATAAGTATATTCAAAATTATAAAATTATATAATGATTATAAAAACACCATTATACACCATATTTACATAAAATAAAAATTGAATATATCACTCATGTGTATGTATGACATACCTTCTCCACATAGAGATACAATTCATTTTTCATTACCACATTATATGTATATTTATTCTGATGGTTTAAATGGTTATATATTTTATTTATAAAAAATAATACTTTTTGAATTATAATATCTTATCTAACTACTTTTTATCTAATTCATCGGGAAAACATATCCTCATTCATGTATTCTTGCGGACTACCACATCCAAGAAGTAATGCGATTCATTTTTAATTTATTTATTACCTTGATGTTAATGAGGAATGATTTTCACTAATATATATGATATAATAATGACCCTATAAAATATAATTACTATATATATTTTTTGTATCCATCAAAAAAATGAAAATTGAGTTCATGCTTAAGTATTTCCTACTATCTCCATGAACGATGTATCTCATTTTTATATATATAACATTAACGGATGAAACTAATTATCTATAAAATGAATATATATGATATCTATATCATGATTAACATTCCAAATATTGTAGAACCATGATAAATATAAAAGTACAAGACATACTAAGTTAATATAATATTGAAAAATGAAACAACTAGCACTTGGATATGACAATTTAAATAATGAGTTTCTAACAAAATAGAATGTTGAAATTATATAAAGGTATAATATATGAATCTATATGTTTTAAAATGACTCAGTAATATAATTATGAAAGATTTAAATTTATTATTTTCATGTATATAGAAATTTAGAAGAAATGTTAAGTCTATATATTGGTTTTATGATAATATATTTATGTTTTTTATGAATAAGTTCACAATGATTAATTATTATGAACTATATTTAAAACAACTCTTTAATATTATTTACTAATGGTTATTTAAGGAATGTACACTTATTCTAGAAATATTTTACTAATGATTTTTAGAATTATACGATAATTATTTAAGTTCATTTCTACCAATGATTTACTTTTTATAAAATGGGTTTAAAGTAATATTTTTTGTTTTCCCAAAGAGTTTCATTGTAAATTTACCAATATAACTACTGATGTGATGATTTTGACATATACAGTAAAAGAAGTTTTCACAAAATAATGAATAGTTTTTACTCTATATATTCCTTTACATGTTCACATAGAAATTTACGAAGAGAATAATTTCCTTTATATTTTAAATGTTTCGTTATAATTGATTTCAAAATGAAAACCATATTTTTTAAAATAATATTATAATAATATTTTAATTATATTTCTATTTGTCAATGAAAGAAACCCTTGACTTAAAATATTCAATTCCTGGGATATAAGCCAATGATACCATCGTTATTAATTCTATGAATGGTTTATGAATATGATGAAAAGAATTTAATGAATCCCCTTTCTTTTACATGGTCTATGCTATGATGAAATGATGAAATGCTTATGAAACCCATTTTTTTAGGTTATGATATAATGAAGGCATTATGGTTTGGTGGACAGCATATGTTTTTCCCACTATTTTATTGGTGCTACCTATTTCTACCACCAATTAATGGGGTGAAGATTTATATCTTAATAGATAGACCAGAATAAAATAAATATTAAACAAAATTCAGTAAAGCACTTTCTACACTATGAGAGTCTTGGATGTAAACTTTTAAAAATATGACGATTTGGTGAGTGAACCCATTAAACTATGATGACCTTCAAAGTGATCATTGATTCTTGGGGAAATAATTTTATATTATTGTTTGTATTTGATAAATAAATGTATTATACCAATCTTAAGAATTCATGGTTCATGTTACCTGATTCCATTATCATTCATTGCTTATGAAATACCATGATTTATTACATTTTATAAGATTATGATCATTAATATTAATGGTATTGTTTAAAATTTTAATATATTGTTTTTATACCCGTATGATCGTGCTATTGTATTACAATTATTGATATATCTCTTTTTACCATTACTGAGATTCTGAGATCACACATTTCTTATTTTTCCATTCCACATGTTATGAATTATTTTATTAAGTATTATATGTCTAATAAGGGTGATTGTAATAAATATTTAAGTCAATTATGATGTAAAATTTTAAATAGAATCTTTTTTATGTTTCCATGATTCCAATTATTCTAGACCAAAATGATTTTATTGTGGATCAAAAAGTTATGCAATGAATATTCATCTATTCATATGCAGTATAATTTTTTTATAGTATGTTATGTAAT
Source organism: Viscum album (assembly GCA_963277665.1). Lineage (NCBI taxonomy): Eukaryota > Viridiplantae > Streptophyta > Magnoliopsida > Santalales > Viscaceae > Viscum > Viscum album. The sequence continues at coordinate 1,329,763,653 of OY728165.1, read as the reverse complement.
ATATGGTTTTATGGAATGGATTAGTTAACCTTTGGAAACCCAGTAGTGAAAAAATATGTATGAGCCATTGGGATAGCTCTATGAATAGTATTAATTCTCAATGTATTAGTAATGATCACTAATATCCCAGGATTAACCTAAGGATCCCTAGAAGATAGATTCATGATTTAGAAATCATATAAATGAATCTTAATATTTGTGTGGTTTCACATCATTATTTATATTTCTAACACTATGATTAATGGTTATTTTTAAATGGAATTTAGTTGAAGGTATCATGTTAGTACCGACACCATGGAAAATTCAATGATTGTCCCCATACGAAACTAAATGTTAAGGGAGATACAATCCAATTTTTTTTGAAATGATTATAGAACATTCTCATTCTATTATTAATGTTGAGATTCCAAAAATGAAAAAGTGGTAGAAACCTTTAGTTGAATCGATCATAAAGAAACAACCAATTTCATTGTTTGGTTCTAATGATCCAATAGTTACTGAGAAATAGATAAACTACACTAAAATGATTTTTTTCAAGTGCTGAGAAAATGAAAAAAAAATAAATTTTCCCTTATTATTTTGTAGTTAAAGAAAATAAATGGTAAACTATTATAAATAACCTGATGAAAAATGATGAAATTTACTCTAAAGAGTGTGATGAATTGAATTTCTTATCTTTTAACTAGTACACTCTAAGTGTTCATTTTATGTAAATAGTGAAATAATTCATTGATTTAATTCAATATAATGATTAATATGTTGGTAATTATGAGAAATATTTCATAAGACATGTGAGGTGGGCTTATAGTATTATCATCCAACATAAAATAATGGTTGATTGATTCTACTATGCCTTAAAACCATGTCTCCAATGTTAATTTGTCGTAACAGACTTCATTAGCTTGGAATAAATTATATGATGTTCACTCAAGGTAGAGAAGAAGATTCAGGATACAAATATATATTATTTTTAATATGGAGGAAAATATAGAATTAAAATGAAATTATAAAAACCATAGATAAAATAAGATGAGCCTTCAATTAATATCACTATGCTAAAGGAAACATAGGGAAAATATTCATAATGGAATTAGAAAATATTACAATTGTGGAAAGGACGGTTATCAAGAAAATTATTTCTAATTTTATGGAATGAATTTAGTTAAGGATGTAAATATATATAACTTTCAATATAATGCACAACCCAAACTCTAGTGTTTTTAATTCTACATGTATGGGAATTATGATAACTACTTCCAAAATTTATAGGTTAATGATTTTGAATAATGTCAACAACCACTTAATCCCAAAGTTAAATGGATGTATTATTCAATCACTATTTATGAAGATGGATATGATTATGATATCATTAAAGGTGATCTTACCATCCACTCTACAACTGCAGATGACTCATTCGATTTTGGATCTCTTGTAACATATATATCTAAGGAATTTTATAAAGGAATAATAGTACAATATAAAAAAATAGATATTAATTATCTGTAAAAAACAATGATTTTATGATGACCACATATCAAGTAAATGATTCTTATCTATTATATGTTTATTTTAATGTGTTTCTATGAACTCTATTCATTCTTCCTATAGTATAATTTGATGTTATTTTTTGGCATTGATTGTCTTTCATTACATTAATTTCAAAACAATTCCATAGGAAGGGTTGTTAAAATTAACATTACGAACCAACATATGATTTCATATCAGTGTAATGATAAAATATAACATATGATGGAAATGAAATCCATCATATGGGGTATGATTAAAAAGGGGTGTTTATGCCAAATGGCTGGGGTTAAAATCATCACTGATTATATGCCTATTGAGAAGGAGTTTATTAATGTTTTCCCAATTATTTATCTAGTATTTCATCGAATCATATGATTATTTTTCAATATAACTTCTATATGGTGTTACATCTATATCCCAAGATCCATATATAATATACCCTATTGATTATTATGCTTTATAGAAGAAACTGTTGCAGAATATTTGAAAGGGTTTTATTAAGCCAAGTGTGTCACCATGGGGTGTAGTTGTTCTATTTGGTAAGAATAAATATAGATCAATGTGGCACTATATTCATTATCAAGAACATAACATTATCACTATTAAGGAAAAGTATCCACTACCTCATACTGACTACTTCTTTGATCAACTATATAGCGCTCAATACTTTTCCAATATCGAGCATTATTTTGGACATCATCAATTGAGGACTAAATAGGATATTCCATATAAAATAATAAATGAAAGATATGGAGACTATGAATTTATTTTTATTCAGTTTGGTATTACTAATTGCTTCTCTATATTCATGGATTAAATGAATATAGTCTTTATAAATTACCATGATCACTTTTCAAATTTCATTGTAGATGATTTTCTTATTTATTCAAGAGATAATAAAGTTAATGAAGACCATTTGATAACTCTGATGAAGAACATAAGGGTGTATAATATTTATGAAAAATTCACCACATGTGAATTTTTGTTTTATAATGATTTATTCTTGGGTCATATAGTCTCATGTGAGTGTATATCAGTAGACCCTTCAAAGAAAAATGTTTCTGAAAATTGTCCATGACCAACCACTACGGTTGAGATCTATAGTATTATTGGTTTAGATTGATATTATTTACCCTTCATGGATAATATTTCATTGGTATTGAATCAAATCAATGTGTTAGATTTTAAGGGAACTATGTTACTTGGATGGATAAATGTGTTGAATGATGAAAGGAACTCAAGGGAACTCTAGTTACCATACCTATTCATCCACTACCATAGAGTTTCGAAAGGTTTAAAATCTATAGAGATGCATAATATAAGGTTCTTGGAGGTTCAATTTTGACGAATGATGTGTTTACGTCTTATACATTATGATAATGGATTGTCCTGTAACAAAATTACTCAACTTAGGATTTTTAGTTAACTGTGGTAATTTTATCATTAATGATATGGAGGTATTATATCTATAAAAAAAGTGGGAAATACATTTTGAGAAAAAATATTATTAAATATATTTTCAATCAAAAAGAGTTGAACGTGCACCAAATAGGATCATTATATATTGTTTATGATTTTTATTTCCCTTTATGATACCACCTTGGAAAACTGAACAAGGTGGATGATTCTATTTTTCAAAATGATCATGCTTTCTTATCTATGATGAAGATCAAAAAATATAAAATATTTCTAAAAATACCGTGAATGTATCTTTAAATAATTATTGTAGTGGAAAAATCTTATATTTCTCAAACGAGTATTCAGTAATCTATCAATTTAATGATTAAAGTGGCACAAAAGGAGGATATAGAGCTTCCAATGAAGGTAATAAATGTTCTTCATTTCATCATGGAATGTAATTTATTTAACAAAGGTCAGGAACAATATTTTCCCATTGACACAAGATTTAAAGAATGATTTGATGAATGAAGTTAATATTTATTCATTCTCTATTCTTCTTTGGTTCTATGGAGATATATATGTTTTTTAAAGAACATTTGTAGTGGGAAGGAATGAATGTTGATATTGAATAGTTGGATTCTTAGGTATTGGTATGTAAAGAAGATATGTTTGAGGGGTAAAATTATATGGTTATTTTACAAAGATTACCAATACTATAATGTAATGTGAAAACATCACATGGGATTTTGTCTTCGAACTCCCAAAAAATCAAAGGGACATAATTATATTTTCTTTTTAGTTGACCACTATTAGAATTAAAAAAAATTCATTTACGTTACAGAATATTTCTTTTTTTTCAATTCATTATTCTGTTTTATTGTCTTCATGGTGTACCACAATCAATTGTATTGTGTTGGGATCCAAGTTTTACAACATTATTCTTGAGAAATAGTCAACATTCTATGGTTATATAATTATAATTAAAAACTATTTATATTACTCAAAATAAAATTAGTCTAAGAGGTCTATTAAAATATTCAATGACACGATGATAGATATCCATATTTATTTCAAATGGGGTTTGGATCAATAACTTTATTTTGAGGAATTTTCTGAACACACTATCTTTCACTCAATCATTGTGATGGATGTATATAAATCCATCAATGAAGTCTAGAACTAAAACATGTTATAATGAAGTCTGATAAATAATGTAATAGAGACCTAATACACCATAATAAATCATATAAAAGGATAGATAAATTAAAAATAACATTATATAATCTCAATTTCAAAATAAATTTTATATTTCCAATAAAAATGATATATAGTTTAAATGCGATGAAAATATATTCCAATGAATACATACCTATATGAGGATGATAAGATTTGGAATAAAGGGAAACCATGTATCACTCACGGTACATGGTATGTAGCCTTTGTTTTATGCATTTTTAAGTGTCTAATGTTTATGGGATGAGTTGGGATGAGTTTGGAGGATTTTGGAATGGTTTTGAATATGTTTGGAGTCTTTTCTATGGTCGGACAGTTTTAGCACGGTTATTGTAAAACCATTCAGGTTCCTGAAGTAACCCTGTAGGGGAGGATAGTGGGCTTTACATGGTCTTCACACAGTTTTCCAAACCAGGTCATACAACAATGTGTGTCGCCTTTTATTTAACCAGTGGTGTGTGCACGGTTAGCACATGGTTTTCCATACCTTGCAGGCTAATCATGTGGCCACTTAAAGAAGGGATTTTTAAATCTGGGTTCAATCGGGTTTGAAACTTTTCACTCCAAACATCCTCCCACTTGAGCCACACTTAGGATTTTTTATTACAAAGGGTTTTAGGGGCTCTCCCATTCATTTTAGAAGTGATTATAAATAGTTTTCAAGGAGGTATGAAGGCAGTTCCTCTCAGGTTTGTGTTCCCTCTTGGTTTCTTTATGATTATTTCTGGATCTAATCTTCCCTCTCTTTCAATTTTTAGATCTAAATCTTTTTTATATTGATATTGGGTTTTGTTGCCCAAATTTATGATTTTATGGCTTTTTTATGATAGATAGGAGGATCCATTGCAGTTTTGGTGGTATTTCACTAGATTAGTGGTGCAGTTTCTTGTGGGTCGAATTCTCTGTAACCCTATAGGTAGGTGGGTTCTCTCTCAGCTCAACTTGGTTAGAACTAGTGGAATTGGTTACAATTAATTAGTATTTCTTGAATTTAATTTTTATTATTATGTGGTAATGTTTTTGTAAATCCATTTGGTGATGATTTGGGGATTTTCGAGAAAGTGGGTTACTGTTGCAAAAATTGGGATTGTTGTGTGATTTTAAAATTCTGATTTTAAAAATATTACTTGTTAATTATGAATTTTTTTTTTCTGAAAGATGTTTTTCAATAAATATTTTGATTATTGAAATGTTTTTAGAAATTTAAAATTGGTTAAAGGGTGTTTTCAATATTGGGATGATTTATTGAAGTGTATTGGCATGTGATGGGAATGACGGTGTTCTTTTCTGTGGCCTTGGTTCTTTCTTATTGTATGTTGATTACGTTTTTTGGAATTTTTTGGTTGTTTGAAAGTGGGAAAGAATTTTCACTATATAAGGTGACGTATAGTGGTAATAATAATCACCATTATGGATAGTGGTTTGGAAGAACCACTTGTTGGAAATATAGTGGAGCTCCATCCAACCCTTTGTTAGAATGCTCCAAGGTCGTGTGTTTGTGACACTACTCAGGGGTCATAGGGGTCATATGCCTCGATAGGATGGGGGAAGCAGTATACCCCTTGGTAGTAGAGTAAAGTTAGTCATGGTTTTTTGAGGAACACCATGACTCCTTAGCAGGTTAATAAAGATTATATTATGGAAATTAAGAAATTGTTTGGAGTTGAGTAGGCTATGATAGATGGTCTATCGGGACCATCCATAGTGCAAGGTTATATAATTTAAAATTCCATATTGATAGAATATTTATTTAATATTGTTGAATCACATTCTTCTTCAGATTCTACCATTGTGTATTGTTTTGTCTTAATAGTGGAAATGATTCCTTCTGTTTTGAAACTACAATCTCTTGTAGATCAAATAGAGTGTCAAGCCTTCCTATGTCGAGTGTGTTCTTTAGTTATAGGAAGCATTGAATTTATGTGGGATTTCTTAGTGCATGAGATGGATTCTGATGATTTAATTATGGGAATGGATTGGATGGAATTTTTTAAGGCCCACATTAATTTCCATGAACGAATGGTCAATTTTGTGACAGAGGATGGTGTTAGATATCTCTTTAGAAGGGAGAAGAATGAAAATCTGGGTGCAATGGATTCATTGGCACCATCGGTTGCCACGATCTGGTATATGTTAGAGTATTTTTCATTATAATTTCTGGAAGGTGTTGAGAAAATTATTTTTACAGTGGTTTTGGATCAGTTTATGGATGTATTTCCTAAAGAATTCATAGGGTTCCCAGCTGTGAGAGGTATGGAGTATACGAATGATCTAATTCTAAGGACATGTCTATCTCACATCCGTCGTACCGAATGGAACCTATATAAATGAAAGAATTAATGGTAAAGTTAGATGAGTAATAAAACAAAGGGTTCATCTAGTCTAGCTTGTCTCCATGGGTAGTGCATGTTTTTTTTGTTAAAAAGGCATATGGAGCCTTGTGGATATGTGTTGGTTAAGGTAGATTTAATCGGGTTACGCTAATGAACCAATGTCAACATCCAAGCATTGATTGTTTGTTTGAAAAGTTGAGGGGAGATCAGTTGATCTCGAAGATTTAATCCATGTCAGGGTATCACCAATTTCAGGTGATGAACGAGCATATTCTAAAAATAGCTTTCAAAAGTAGATATGGCCATTATGAGTATGTGGTTATTCCCTTTGGTCTTACTATTGCACCATATGTGTTCATGGTTTTGATGAGTCAATAAATTTTAGAGATATATGGATTCTTTTGGGGTGTTATTTGTTGATGATATACAGGTGTATTCGAGGACAAGGGTATAGAATGAGCAGCACTTTGTGATAATGTTGTGAATATTAAGGGACCATAGGTTTAATGCCAAATTGTAAAATTGTGAATTTTTGATATAGGATATTTTTTTCCATGGCCATGTTATTTTTGAGAAGGGTGTCTCAGTTTATCCACAAAAGATATAGGCTATTATCTCATGGAAATCACCGAAGAACATTTTCTAGATATAGAGTTTCCTTTTCTTAGATGGGTATTATCGATGTTTTGTTTGTGATTTCAAAATATTGGTATCACTGACAAAATAATTGACAAGGAAGAATATCTCTTTTCAATGGGATGAATAATGTCTAAAATACATTGAAGAGTTAAAGGGTCACCTTACATCAGCCCCAATCTCCATTTTTCCTTAACAATGGAAAGGGTATAAGGTGTATTGTGACGCTTCGAGATTAGGGTTGGGGTGTGGTATCATGCAGAGAGATCATGTGGTTGTATATGTCTCACAATAGTTGTGGTTTCTTGAGAAGAACTACCAAAAACATGATTTGGAGTTGGTGGAAGTGGTTCATGATTTAAAGATTTGGCGTCATTATATCTTCGATTATAAATTTATCATGTTTACGGATCTTAAGATCTTAAATCATATCTTCTAACAAAGGTATTTAAACTTGATACAGAGGATAATGATAGAATATCTGTAGATGATTGATTTGGACCTATTGTACACAACAGGTAAGGGAAATTCAATGGAATATTCTATAAGTAGGAAATCATATGCTCTGATCCTGAAATATATATCAGAATAGTGGCAGTTGATTTCATTAATAGCAGGTATGCGGTTGGAATGTAAGGACCAGGGTGAAAAGCAGTCTTATTTCTAGTTTCATTGGTTCCATACTTGGATGGTTTGGTTAGAGAGGCACAAGCATCTAATTTTGAATGTGTGGTAATGAGGTCAAAACTCAATGGTGGGGAGACCATTGTGGGATGAGAATTGAATGTAAATTCAGTCTTCTATTTTCGGAAATGTATGGTGGTACCTGTGGCTTTTCAATAGGAACATCTCTGAGCTTATCATCATTCCAGGATGTTTTTCCATCCTGAAATATAGAAAATGTTCAAGGTGTTGAAAGCATAATATTTGTGGGATGGTATGAGAATAGATGTGGCTGGGTTTATCTTAAGGTGCTTGACTTTTCAAAAATTCAATGCATATCATCAGCAACCAGTAGGCTTGTTCGAGACTTTGCCTATCATAGTGTGTAAATGGGAGCTTATCGAAATGGATTTTGTGACCAGTCATCCCTGAATGGCAAAAAAACATGATTCCATAAGGGTGATGGTGGGTCGGATCACAAAGTCAGCCCATTTCATCCTAAATCATGAATCTCATATGGTGGAGGGTCTATGAAAAATCTTTTACCTGTATGTGGTAAAGAATCATAGTGTTCTACTTTTTTTATCATATAGATATTGAAGGTCCACATCTCATTGTTCGAAATCCTCATAGAAAACCATTTGGACACAGTTGACTATGAGCACGACGTATCATCCGCAGATGGATGGCCAATTAGAGAGGAATATAAAAACATTTTATGATATATTAAGGGATTATGTGATAGATTTTGGTGGTTCATTGGAGGAGCACTTACCATTGGTGGATTTCTTCTATAATAAATATTATTAGGCTTAGATATATATGTCTCTGTTTGAAAATTTTTATGGGCGTCTATGTCATTCTCCACTATATTGTGTGGAAATGGGTGAGTCTTCGATTACCAGACTAAGACTTGTCCAATATACTATGGAAAAATCATGTTGATTTGGAATCACATGGAGATGGATGAAATTCATAAAAATTTTTCTGGAAACCATCATCATTGACTATTGTTATTCTAGGTTGGTGATCATTTATTTTTGAGAATCTCTCCTAGGTTGGGACATCGTCAGTTTGGGAAGAAATGTATAATATCTATGAGGAATATTGGTCATTTTCAGACAGTTGACATGATTGCATAGGAGGAATATTGTTTGGATATTCCACCATGGTTTATTGTAGTGCATAATGAGTTTCATGAATCCCAGTTGAAAATATTCCAGTGTGATTATGACTATGTGATTCGTTGGGAACATGTTGAGCTATAACTGGATGATTCCTTAGTTCACATTCCAGTACGTATCCTGGATAGAAAATATAAATTCTTATGGCGTTAAAGCCTGAGTTTAGTTTGTGGTTTGTGGCAGCATGGTAAGATTCTACAGGAGACTTGGGAGATGGAGAAAGACATGGTTGAGTAGTGGCCTGAGTTCTTCCAACAATGAGATGGTTCTCTACTTTTGAATGATGGAATGTCTAATAGTGGGGAGAATTTATCAACCCATTAATTTGAGGTATGTAGCCTTTGTTTACCACTTTTTATGTGTCTGAAGTGCGTGTGATGATTTAGGGATTGGTTGGGAGAATATGGAATGATTAGGAATATGGATGGAGGCTTTTCTAAGGTTTCATGTTTTGAGCACGGTTATGGGAAATCCATGCGGGTTCTCTAGGTAACCGTGCATGGGGTGAAAATGTACTTTATATGGTATACATATGGTTTTCCAAACTGTGCAGGAAAACCATGCCGGACCCCTTCTATAAGGCATTGGCGGGTGCATGGTAGTGTAAGGTTTCCCAAACCGTGCGGGCTGCCCATGCGGCCACTTAGTGAAGTGATTTTGAAATTTTGGTTCACTCGAGCTTGAACTATTTTACTCTAAACATCCTTACAATTGATACTCACTTGGTATGTTTAGATCTCAAGGGTTTTAGGGGATCTCCCACTCATTTTAAAAGTGATTAGAAGTAGTTTCAAGGTGTTTTGAGGGTGGTACCTCTCAGGTAATTTTTCTCTCTTAGTTTTATTGTGTTTCTCTCTGGATCTTCTCTTCCCTCTCTTTTGGTTTTATAGATATATAACTTTTTCATATAGATCTATGGTTCTTATATCCCATGGTTATGGGTCTAGGGATTATTGATGATAGGGATGCGGAACTAGAGCGTCTTCGGTGGTGTATTTTCTAGATTTGTGGCGGGGTTGCTTGTGGGTCGAATTCAGTAGAATCCTAAAGGTAGTTATCTTCTCTCCCGACACCACATGGTTAGAACTAGTGGTATTGGTTATAATTAATTTTTTTTCTTCAAATAAATTGTGATATTAATGTGATAATCTTACTTGAAATCCATTTTGTGATGATTTTGGGACATAAGGGAAAATTGGTTATTTTTGCAAAAGGGGCTCTGTTGTTTGATTAGAAAATGATGATTTTAAATTTTATAGTGGATTATTCTGAAAAATATTTTGTGAAATATGTTTTTCAAAAACGTTTTTGTTTATTGAAATATTGTTGGGAATGGAAAATTTGTTAAATGGTATTTTCAATGAAGGGGTGATTTATTGAAGTGAATAGGCATGTGACTGGAATGATAGTGTGCTTTTGTTTGTCCTTGGTGATTTGTGCTAGCTGGTTGATTAAGAGTTTTGGATTTTGTTGGCAGTGTGGAGGTTGGCGGGAAGTATCACTATAAAAGGTAATGTATAGTGGTTAGAAAACCCACCATTATGGATACCAGTCGGGAATCCCAACTTGTTGGAAATGTAGTGAACGTGTTGTATGGTAGCTCCACCGTTTTGGTTACCTTGTTGTGAGATGTTTTTCAAGATGGAGCTTGTTGTAACAATGTGAACTAGTGAAATTTCTTATGGAATCGTTGTTTGGTTTCACATGGGTTGCATGGTTTGAGTAAATGTGGCTTGGTAAGGGTGTGTTCTGCTTGTTAGTAATTATTGAACTGTTTAATGTTTTCTAAAGACTATTTTATATAAATGTGCTAATTTTTTAACCAAGTGGGATGTGTAGGGAAGTAATTTGGGGACAACACACTGAGTATTCTTACTCACCCCTACATTAGTACTTTGGATCTTATAGATATTTTTTTCCAAGACACATGTAAGAGTAAAGCATCCCATTTTGTTAGAGGATCAGCATGACGCATTGGTAATGTTGTGGTGCTTCGAGCATGGAGCTTGTTGATGAGTCATGGATGTAAATCTAGTTCTGTTGGATTCTTATTGTAGTCTTCCGCTTGGTACTCTGATTTTTTATTTGGTATATTTGTATGTGGGATTATTATGGATTAGTTAGTTGAATTTTGGTAATGTATGGGTTTGGTTATTCTGTCAACATGAATCATGTAGTTTGTTCATAGTGAATTGTTTGGTTGGTTGGTTGAATCTCAATGTCAAATAATTCCCCAATTTATTCTCAAATCCCTCACCATTTATTTCCATCCTTTGGTGCCTTAGGAACATTGCTTCAGGCCATGTAATAATCGCCCACCTTCTCATGCCAATGAGATGGGGAAAGATGTTTCAAACAGGATCTTTGGTATATTGATTCTTTTGAAATTACTAATTATGAAAATATGGTAGCTTATCAATTAGGTCATCCACCAAATCTCTCTCATGATTATAATGTGTTCTATGTGACTCTCTTGAGTACGTGAATATCCAATATATCACTTGCCTGGATATAATAGGGCATACCTGTGGAGAAATTTCATTCTTATGGAGAATAAATGGTTGAGATTTTTTATCATAGTGACAATTATCTATGGAATAAGGACAATCACTTAGTCAACAATTTGAGATAAAAAATTAGAAAGCTATGTGGGAACCTGAGGATGTGATTGGTCCGAAGTATCCTTAATTTTTTGAATTAGAGCTAATATTTTTGAGGGAGGAATTAATTTTATTGGGGTATAAATTAAGTCCATTAGATTTTATGAAAAAATAAATAAATTTTTGTAATTTTAACCCTTTTATATCTGGTGCTACATAAAATAGAAAATTTAGACAAACCACAAAACATTATAAAAATACTATTAGATTATAATCACTAGTTAAAGGACTAGTTGGTATGAGTAGGAATAAATAATTATGAAAATTTTTGTTTTACATATTTATAAAATTATAAAATTAGTTATTAATTCATTATAATTGAATAAAAAAATTCATTGAAAATAAAGGAGGTGATTTCACTGGAAAAACTATTTGTATATTTTAGTGTATTATTTTTATTTTTATAAATTAAATCAATCACTGTTGGTGATAGAATATAATCAATTATATATATTATATATTCAATAAATTATTTTATCATTCGTCTAATTATTTATTATTCATTGAAAATTAATAAATCCAGTTTTATGGAAAAAACCTATTTTTTCAAAGCAGATTTTATCACATATTGGTCAGAAAAATAAAAATTAGTTTCTTTTATTTATTGGTATAATAGAATCTATAATGATATAAGTATTTATAATAAAATGTTTTATATTTTTTAAATATTTCAATTTTTTGGAAATTTGAATAGTAACTATGGATATATTTATTACCTTATTAAAGGCAAAATCATGCTAATATATGTTAAATATATGTTATATGGCCATATTTATAAATCATAATTATTTTTATATGAATTTAAATAGAACCTTAACATTTTATTATCATAATTGTGTTATTTAGCGGAAAAGTTTTCCAGAAAATGAATTATATATTATTTACATAAAATATTGTGACAAAATGTCACTCTTATCTTAATATGTCTTATATACCTACATTATCAAAAAATGACATAATATTGAATTATATTATTAATTTTTTTTCTTAATTACATTATATGTTTAATGGTTATTTATTTCTAATTATTATGTATAAAAAATTACATTAAATGCATACACATCATGAATATTGATTTCATTCAATTAATAGAAAAATAAAATAAATCATTTTGAGAATGTTAAAAGGGATAAAATTTTAGAACGCTATGGTGTTCTACAAATTTAATATGTTAATAAAACATATTATTTTTTTAAATGGTATATTTTAATTAATAATTATTTTGTATCTTTTATATGAAATTAAATTAATATTTTGAAAATTAAAAATATTAATATTTTATTAAAATAATATTTCACCAATTTATATAAAAATTGTAAATTATAAAATAATATAAGGTGGGAATGATATGGTCTAAACTATAATTAATTTACCATTTTTTGTCCAATTTTCACCTTATAAGTAATACGTACAACCCTTTAATATTGAAAAAATTGTTAGTGTCGTTAAAATTAAAATTGTTAATCTAAGGGTTAATAAAAGTTATAAGGTTTGAAATTAAAGAAAAATTGTCTATAATCTATGGTATTATGGAATTAAACCCCTATAAAAACATATATTTTAATACCTATTCATTTTTATGCATTTTCCGTGACAATATTTTTATTATAATTTAATTTTTTGGAAAATTCCTAAAGTTCCCATCACTAAAATTATAAATAAGAACCTCCTCTCTCACATCCTTAAAAAACTATGAGAATTATAGAATGAAAATAAACTAAAAAATTATCTTTTAAATCTAACTATCCAAAATCTAGAGGTTCTCTACATCCCAAAATCCCAACCCTTGAGCTCTTTAGAAGAGTTATAAAGGTGTTGTTTCAAGGAAGAGATAAAAAATATATCTGGACACTTTGTTTTCTACTCATATTAACTTATTTTTAATATATGGTACTTATCATAAAATAATAAATTCATTATAGGAAGTATTTCTAAATGTTATTATCATTATGAAAACAGAAATATAAACCCTCTTTACAATATATTGGATGTGAAAGTATCACTCATATATATGTATGATTTATAAACTCTACCTAAATATACAATTGTTTTTTCATCAAAATATATTATAGATGTTTATTATGATGGGATTACTCTATATATTTGATAATTATTAAATAATTATTAATTTTTAATAATTTAATTCCATAAATTTAATTACCACTAAATCCTTAAGGAAATGGTAACGTCACTCGTGTATACCTGTGGACTACCACCTCCATGATGTGATGAATTTCATTTTTCATTTCTATTTTTCATGGATATAAATGATGATGAATTTTATTATTATATATTATATTTATGATATAATAATTATCTACGAAATGTGTTTTAATATTTACCTTTCCTTCTTCATATTCTCCAAAAAATGAAAACACCGTTCATGAATGTGTACGACCAACATTCCTTATGAACAATATAATTCATTTTTATATCTTCAGCACTTATTTATGATTATAAATATAAATATAAATATATATTATATATTATATTTATATCATGAATAATATTATTAAGATACTAGAACCAAAAATTTTACAATCATCAGAACTAATGAATTGAAATACTCATGATAAACGAAATAGTTGACAACTGTAAATTGTGCTTTTTAGTAAAGAATTATTGATAAATGGGAACATTTAAATTTTATAATGTGATTTTTTATTATATTATATTTATGAATATTACTAAAGTATAAAATTTCAAAAAAAAATTCATCATATAAGAGGTTAGATTGATTTCAAAATAATAAGAACTAAAGGTAATGGTTTTATGGTGAAACCTTATATTTTATATGGAGTGTTTGTGATTAGGTTTACAATTCTCAAATAATATTATTTATCTATCATGAACATAATTTAATTTATTATTCTCTATTTATTTCATGAAATAAACACTTTCCTTTCATTTTTTATTCTTTTTGTACGTAAGAGACTAAAAATATGTTCAAAAAAATTGACTTCATATCACACCTCAGTTGAGATAACATTTTTATTCCATATCAATGATTTCTAAAAAAGTTTTTGAAGAATGTTTTTACTTTTACCCTATAATTTTTAATTTCATTTTTTCCATGTTAGAATATGTAAAAATGGGTTTTAATTGAATATTTTTTCTTTTTTGAAATGAGGTACTTTTTTAATTTTTTAATAAAAGTATATAAGGATCATTTTTATGTTATAAGACATGAATATATTTTCTCATAATAAATAAATAAAATTCATTAAAAATCATTTAAAAGTATACATGGTCCCTTTCCAAAAAATGAAATCCTTTTCATTTTTAGTATTTTACTAATAAGTTATTTCCAAATGAAAATGGTATATTCCTGAAGAATTTTTTAATTAACATATAACTATATTTCCATTCATTAATAATAACAACCCTTTATTTCAGTTTTGATTTACTGAGGATATGATCCATGAAAACCATCCTTATTATTTATTAAGATGTTTTTTGTATATTATTAAACATTTTTTGTGAAATCTATTTCTTTTCCAGAAATTATACTATGATTTAAGGATGAAATTTTTCTGAACCTCATTTATTTTCCATGGGTTATGCTCTTTTGAAATGATTATGAAAACCATTTCGTTTCATGGATTATTTATGATGACTACTTTATGATCTTATAAAACATATATGTATGATTTACATTATGTTATTGGTGGGACCTATATCACACTCCAATTCATTGGGTAACGATTAATATATCATTAGATAAACAATACTAAAATGATGTCTAAACCCAGTTTAGTAAGGGAATCAATCCAATATAATGGTATTTAGAGTGATACTCGACTACTAAGATGACATGGTGAGTGAAACCATTGAACTATGATAGCCTTGTTAATGATCCTTTTGTATTATATAAGTGATTTGATATGATTATTTATGTGAGAAGAAACAATATCTTATGCCTATGTTAGACAATAATGGTTTATTTTCATTAATTGCATTATGATTCATTCCCTATAAACTATGAATATTTATTCCATGACATTAGATTATGATCATTGTTATTAATGATATGGATTTCAAACATTTATACCATTTTCATGTATAATTATTTTCATGTTATTATTATAGGATCCTTGATATCACCAATGATTACCATTATGGAACATCTGAGATCACCCTTTTTTATTTTCCATTTCCACAAGTTGTAAAGAATAATATTTTGTATGATATGTCTAAGATTGTTGTTATTTATAAAGAAATATGTGGGATATTGCTTATATATTTTATGAACTAGTTGTTTCATTTTCTAATTTTCCAATAATTCAATCCATAAATGAATATGGAACATATAAAAATAATATGAATAATTTATTCATATATTTATGTGAAATATATTTATTTTTAAAGTATTTTTCACTATACATTGACCCTTCCTTCTTCTCAACTAAAAGAGTAGTGCACCCCCACTGCAAATCCGCGAGGCATAAAACAATTTTTTGATTTTATTAATCATTTTATTCGCTAGAACATCTAGTTCCTCAGTAGCCATTCAATACAGTTTCATAAATATAAGATAGTTTGACACATAAGATCGATTTATAATTCAACATCATGGAATGTATTGAGACTATTAAAATATTCGGGAAACATATCTTCATATACCCATAAAATTGGCATGTCATCAAGGAATAAATATTAATTTGTATCAACAACTTTTTTTTAGTTATTCTCACTCATGAGGAAATAATTTTTTTTCTTTAGATTATAGTACAATGTTCGATTCATCCTTCTCATTGTACTTGTATAGAATTAAAACTATATTTGAAATATGAAGTGTTATTTCCTTGTCACATTAAATTATATTGGATATATAAAACAACAAAAAATCCCTGGCTAGATTAGAATCCAATTCAACTAAAGGGAGTACTATAATGTTTAGTGGGATGTTCGTCCCAAAAATATGGACCAGGGATGAGTTATTTACTAAGGTTGAAATAATTCCCCCAATTTTCAATATTAACTAGTAAATCAACATCAATGTTTTTATATGGCTCTTGAATATCCCTACTAAACTAGTGTGATATTAATGAATTCACAGAATATTAATGAAATAGTACACCACCATAAGTAAAAAAATAACTAGGACACTTGTCACAACATTATTTTTGTGATCCACTGTTGTAGTTTTGAGGGAATACACTCCCTTCCTCTCTAGGACATAATGGTTTTATCCTTTAGTTATCATAAAAAAATCCTTGGCAAATGACATTTATTTAGGTAGTTACCTAATTACATACAGTTGAGATGTTGGATGATAGGATGTGGTTTTGTGAGATCCTTCTGTTCATCAATCACACTATTGGGATTATATCCTTTAAAATGGATGAAAATGCACCATTCCTTTCCATGAATAAAAGTTTTATTTTCCCACTTCATGAAATTTCAATCTTACATCTTCCCAAATGATTCATAGGTGGGGTGTTGGATTTTATTTCTCAGTTGATATTCCACAACCACACCACAAGAATTTAAATCCATTATCTTCTTATTGTCCCTATACATGTTAAACTATTGAGATTATCTAATTTTCATTTATACTTTTAGGGAACATCATAAAATTTCCAAATATTAGACAAAGCCTATAATATCGTAGTATATTTGTAGATTTGGATTTAACCCACCAATGACTTTCTCAATAATAAATTTGGGCATAGCGATAAAGATAGAGGTTTGTCGTGAAATTATTCTAAATTGTGTATCTTAAACCTGGATAAATTCTATATCCTTTTCCTTGAGGATATATAAATCCCTATCGCTGTTATGTCAGATAGTGTGAGGAAAAAAATTCAAATCATATTTTTCATAATCCCTTTTACTTCATTACTTCTATCTCCTCCTCATGCTTTATAATTTTTACCAACTACTTCCATTTATTTGATTATAACTCCATAAGATAAAGATATAAAACATAGATATATTTTTTATATCCTTGAAGGAAGTATAATATCTTTTTAATATAGGTTATGCATTTATCTGGGATTAAGATATAGAAATATCCACTGAAATAAACTGGTTTTTATAATTATATCAATTTTATGTAGTTATTTTATCGGTAGAATTTTTTGTTCCTCATATTTTTGGTTTCTATTCAATGACAATTTCAATTGGAAAATTATTCTCACAATGTTAATGATTAATGATCTCATCGGTATGGGAATTTTATTTTGGGTAGTAAGGCCATTACCATCACATTTGTTGCTGACAAAACTTCTCCTATTTCCATTCATTAAAAAAATAATGGGAAATTTCTATTTGACTTTTTTTAAAAAAATATTGATGAAATAAATAGTAATCCATTAAATTTAAAGTGATAATTCATAATGTACATATATATTTTAACATATGAATTACATATATTCAATCTATGTAATCTATGATCTATTTTTTAACATAAAATAATTTCAGACTTTCTCCCTAAATAATAGTTATTGAGAAGATTGAAAATTTTACAAATCATATAATCTATGAGTGTCAAACTTGGTGTACAATAAGGCCTATGACCATACACTATCAGATTATTGTTTTCATGTTAATTTTCCCTTTTTTAGGTTTATTACCCCTTGAGTCAACTATTTAAGAACCACATCAACTTGTAGCATCTTAAACGGGATATATTTTATTGGAAACCACTTAATCCATACATTACTGTAATTTATGTATTTTTTTAATATGTTTGGTTCTGTACTGAGTGCTTTCACATCAATTCTCATACACTAATACCTCAAAATAACTACACTTTCCTCTAAAAGAAACTATGAAAATCCAAATTTTAATACACTTTGATTCATGATTTAAAAAATAATATCCCAACCTATAAAACCCAAAAGATCACAATTCCATGTTTATTTGGGAAATATGATACATGGAAAAAACATGGTTTAGAATCTACAAAACATGGTCTTATATACCCCCAATCCACTATTACTACAAGGTATAACCTGGGGATAATTATAAGAATGGGGTGAGTTATAATTTCTAGTAGGGGAATAAAAAATCATAGATTAATCTATAACTATAAATGTAATCCATGTGGTATATAAATTTTACATGGGAGGGTTCAAAATCATAATCATGTATAATGAGGTATGATATATATGATAGAATAAATTCAATATGGAAATGGGATAACAATATAATACATTACATCATAAGTATGAGTCAAGGATAATTGGAAGGATATAATATCATAGTTTTATTAGTTTAACCATTCATGCATCATATATAGACATTTTTGAGATAAAAACAATACCCAATGGAATATAGGGATGTATAATTCTAGTATCACCTTTCATAGTCATAACATGTACATGAAATAGTGTTCAACGTAGTTCATTATACATAAGTGTGACATTAATCAATGTTAATCCCATGGTTATGGAGTTTGGATTATATAAATGTATTTTCCATATCAAGGATTTAGATTTACATCAAAATGAAAATGGTATTGTGGGAATGGGTATGGGTATTCAAATATAAATGTTTTGTATATAAAATCATAGGATAATTTTGGCAGCATAACGGGGGTACATTAAGATTCCGGGAAGGATTAAAAAAGAGTGAGAGAATTCTATCATCACATGATAATCATATGGATTATAATATGGATCTTTGAAAACATTACCAAACATAAAAATTGGAAACAATAGGAATAACAAAATGAATTTTCAGGAATATATTGTAGAAGGGGTGATCCCTTACCTTTAATAGTGTTTCTAAATGATTAGGAGGTGCTTATTAAGAGATTGAGGATAATTGGGAAGGATCTAAAGAGGGAATGTAAGTTTTTCATCCTCTTATATGGGGGTTGAGTGATTATCAATGAGATTTTGGGTGGGATTATATATAAAAAGAAAGAATGATTATTAATTAATTTCTAAATGTAGGTGTTGTACTCAATATGATAATGTAATCCAAAACACAAACCATCCAATGGTTTTTACCATTGGTTTCTACAAACGAGAAGTTTTTTAAATTTTTATATAAATCTATGAATAGAATTCATTAAAATAATTCCTTGGTTATGTGGATGTGAGTCATGTTTATAAATAATTAATGGTAATATTTTATACTTTAATATATGTTTTGAGTGGATTTATTATGAGTTTATAAAATTAATCAAATAAATTAAAAACATATTTTTTTAAATGGGATACGTAATTTTCATCTTTTATAGACATTATATAATTAATTACATAAATTTTGGGTCATTAAGATCCATTATATATACCCTATAATTCTACGGAATTTATTGTTTATAAAAAAATTTATTATCTCAAAAAATTATGAAAAAAATCACTATTAGATAATATCTGTCTACTAATTGATAAAATAATATATTATCTTTAATAAAATACTCCAAAAATGATAATTTACATTTTTAATAAATTATTATATTTATTTAAAAATATTTTTCTTAGACAATAATAATTATATGACCGTTATTAAAATTAAATTTTTCATCATAAAATTATATTAAATTTTAAATTTAATATAAAATATTAAATAGAAATATTTTATTTAAATTTTATTTATTTCTAAAATTCATTTGTTTAGAAAAAATTGGTCATTTAATCTATAACTTTCTAAAAAGTGATTTTGTGTTTCACCATAATGAATTATAATTTTTGTTAATCTTATTACTTAAAAATATTAAATTAATAAAAAATAAATATAATATATATAAATATTATAAAAAATAATACTATTAGGGTATATATACATGGAGAATTATAAAACCATCAAATCCAATAAAGATAAGGTATGTCATGATGATATTCTCCTAAGGTGGTTTGGTGAACATGGTTTGTGTTATGATCTTGATGAGCATGGAAATCTCTTGTAATTTATTTTCCTCATTAATTAATTTTAAAATATCTTTTTGATAATAGTCAGGGTAATTTACTATTGATTCGATCCACCTCATTATCTCTAATAAATGGTCATTATATGTACGATCCTACTATTAGATGACATCGATTCATTCATCTGTGTTAATTGGAATTATCATAACCCATAAAATATATTAATTTTATACTATTTATAATATATTTATTATTATCTAGGTATTTTTATTATTCATCAATTCATTTCATTCGAATGTTATTAATTACATGGAATATTTTTAGTTATCTATGTTGTCGTATTGATTATTCCTCATTTATTCATTATATCATTTTTTTATGAACCAATAATGAGAATTTGATATCACACATTCTGTATTTTCCTTTCTTTATGATCGGAAGAATTATATTGTGAGTAATATCCTGGATTTGAATATATTTACTATGTTATGCTTTTATATTTCAAATGTATTATGTGAATCAGGTTTTTAGCCAGTTCTTATTCATTACAAAATAAGTCATTTCATCATGATGTGGTCGCTTGTATCATATACCAATGCAATAATGTAAACATCATCCCATGATTATTTTATAGTGGGTTATTATAGTGAGTAATTATTCCATATCTTGAATTTTTCTTTATGATAAAATTAACTTCGTCTACTATATTTTATATAAATTTGCATATTTTTATTTTGGTAAATAAAAATAGTGATAGGATTTTTCTTCAAACGGAGAATAAAATGATTTTATTTTAAAGGGGATACATTTATTGGTTTTCATAGAAATATATTTTATATATTAATCATTTGGAATATCTTTTATGTTACACATTGAGAAAATTTAATATCATTATATTTAATTTACCTATAGAGTATCACAACTAGAAAAATTCAAATATACCATTAGTCAAACCACATTTATATAGAGCTAAAAACTAGGGCTATAGCTTATATAAATGGTTCATCTATCCATGAAACCTATTGTAATTGAAATAGTGAAAGATAAATATCCAATGTTTTGTGATATATAGCCACAATTTTCTTCTAAGGCACTAGAAAAATATCAATAGTTTCAGAACTATGGAAATATCTAAATTTCCATGGATTTAAAAAAATTTATATATCCATATGGATTGGTTACTATTGTAAGATTCTTATCCAACATGGAAATATAATTATAGTCTTGTTTTGAAATAGTGGTTATAAGTTTCCAAAATATGTCACTAGCCTAATTTGAACCCTAAACCTCCACTCTTGGAAACTAGGCACACAAACACTGGTAAAACAAATAATTATATATATATATATATTAAACAATTAAAATAATAAGAAAACTATGGAAATAGTTCTTTATTTCTCATTTTTTGGAATTATTTTCTAATGAATGCATAAGAAACCTATAACCGTGATTTAGAAGAACTATGGAAATAGGTTTAGTATATCAAAAAATTTAATATAACCATTCATAAAGCCTCTAAATACATTCTTATATCTCCGGTTTTCCAAAACGATGTCTATAGGTGTGTTTTATATCCATGGTTTTGAAAAACTGGGGAAATATAAGTGGCATATATCCATGGTTCATAAAAAATGGTATATATTTGGATTTTTTATAGTTTTTTGTTGAATATCAAGAACTGAAAAATATTAAATGTTATTGAATAATTTTAATACTCTGGATTATCAATTAATATATTATTTATTTTAAATTGTTATGGTTCCAAAAAATGGGGACATTTTTTACATCTCTCTCTCTCTCGATATTTTCAAGATCACAAATATACACATTTGAAACTAAATTTTTCATTTGAGTGAATTTTAAATTCACGATTTAATGTTATGAGGATTAAAAACATAATTGTAAGAATCCTAATTCACGTTATGAATGTTCATAATGAATTAAAATTCATATAAATAATGGTTTTCATGACAAGTAGGGAAGGTTTTTTGTTTCATAATTCGATTTCACCTAATGAAAATTCTTTCATACTATGAATAAATGTAATTGAAATTTAGAATTTTTTAAATAAAATGTTTTGTATGTGAAATTTCATTTATACCATGTAAAAGGCCCAACAAAAAATTAGCACCATTATTCATTATGGTCCAAAAGGCTGTGATTGTAGCCTAATTTCGCTAAAATGATCTCTAGAAATACACTAAATATTTCTAGTTTTTTGAATCAAATAGAAGAAGATCACTTGTTTGGAACTAGACTCCCGTAAACAGGGTCATGTGTCTAAATTATTGCATTAGAACTAGATTAAAGGAATCACATCCGGAAGGACTACATAGTTTAGTAGTAGTGGAAAACTAGACCCATATTTCTATTTCACATACATTTAATAATATTAAATACACAATGATTTTTCATTGATAACTCCATAATTAAACATATAATATCCCTACATATTAATTAAAAAACACTTCATGGTATACACATGAAACTAAAACATATGGAAGGGTCCATCTCAAATGCACCGTAACAGTATGTATATAGTAGATCTACCATAATTATATAACTATAATCAATATAAATATGTAAATAATTGAATCCCATTACATTTATACAATTGTTTCTGAATAATATAGCTGGAATAAATAACGATCAAATAACGAAATGTATATTAACACATGAGATTGAATCTTATCCAAGGATACTCAAACTAATAGAAAAATAAAATGGATATAAATAAATACTCTAATAATGACATAATTTATATTTATAGAAATCTTAAATGTACAATCAATGCCTTTTAAAAGATTATTTGAAGCTATGGGTAAAACCCATATGATTTAGAAAACTGATTTGTCCCAATAGAATAGTCAATGCATCAAGGGGATATCTATTATAGGGACCCACATATAATATACTAATTCCATTATGTTCCTCATAACAATGGGTTGAATCATATTCATTATAAATATTTATATTGAAATGTTAGGGTAAAAATAATAATAATTTTCCAAATATGATAAACAATATCAAATACCATCTAATGTAATCTGGTGAATAGAAATAAAATTTTATATCCTCATTCAAAATGTCCCTAAACCATAAAATTAGCCAAAAATGATGATATCAATACATAATATTCATATTATATCATATATTAAATGAATCAATGATGTTTCATAGTAATTTAAATTCCTTATAGTGTAATTAAAAACAATATTGATGAATATATCTTTTTTAAATTGAAATTATTTTAAAAAACGATATAAAAAATATTTTGAAAATATTTTTTTATGGAAATGACTGTTAAAAACATTAAAATATGGTTTAATTAATTTATTTTTCATGATAGTGGAAAATAAACTTCTTGTCATACACATTAAAATTGTAATCCATTTCACATTTTTAGAAAAAGATAGAAAAGCATTGTTTGTAAATTTTCATAAGGATTACAATAAAATGAATTTAAATATATAATCATTGGGAAAATTTCTTTATGAATTAATTTTTTTAATTTAATAAAAATTATTAAAAACTTTTTTAGAATACATGGTTTTGAATGAAAAAATAATTTTCGACAGAACTGAGAAATGAAGTTATATTTTATTCAAAACATTTTTTCAATAATTTTAAGTACCAAATAGTGGGAAAATGGTGTTGTTAAATTGAAATTTAATTCATAAAAATAGTATAATTAAATAAATTCCTTTTAATATTGAAATAAAAAATAATTCATTAATGAAATATTAAAATAAACACATAATAATGACATTTTTAAATAACTCATACCTATTTAGTCAATTTTGTTTCATTAAACCAATGAATTATGTAAAATAAAATAAAACATTAATTATAATGGATATAAATAAATTCTCAATAAATATATCAAAAGGATAATTATATACACCATATAAATGATTAAGTTGTGAATATGATATATGACTTATGAATGTAAAAGTGAGATGAGAAACCCTTACCTTGGGTCTGACTTCCTATGTATGAGTTCATACCTCCAATTTAATAAATATTAGTTTAATATAGATATATTAAATGACCATAATCATATATATTATACCATATATGACCCTTTTAAATATATTTTACCAATAATTTTCTAGTAATATTTCATTATTTAAATTGTTTCGGGAGTGAATTGCATTTGTTTAATCATACCAATGTTTTTCATGAATGATTCATTTCTTTTTCATAGAATATAAATACAAAAAACAGATAATGATAATAATTTTATGAGTATTAATTTTCTCATTATACACATCTTGATAACAATTCATTAAAATTTTACATATAAAATTAATTGCATCACCTCGTGGAGACGTAGACCAGTGAACACATGAGTGAGGATATCAATCCAATAATGGTTAAAGGGTAATAAATTATAATATATATTAATTTTAAAGTACTTATATCATTTTATATTTACCATATATATCAATTAAATTTATACATATTAATTTCCAAGTAAAGAGTAACTGAAAAATGAATGGCATCCCTTCATGAGTGGGTAGTTGACCGCATACATGAGTTATATTATTGTATTACAAAGATAATGGAATGTAAAAAATTAATTGTGAAATTATAATTATATAATTGTAATTATATCATAAATATTATATAAATATACATTAAATCCATCATTATATCCATCTTTGAGAAGTTATTATCGAAAAGGAGTCCCAATAGTTCATGAGGTAGTAGTGCACCGTACACAAAATTTGACAGTTTTATTTCCCATTTAATGGAAGTGGTTATGGAGAAATATTATTATATTAACATAATATCATATAATTATATGGTATATACTGGTATAATTATAATTTTTGTGACAATACATAATTTTATTTGGTCAAAAAATATGCTGAGTGAACACAATTGCCTTATCTAACAGAACCCTCCTTTATATGTCTTATTAAGGACCCAACATGTGGTCTTTTTGTGTGGCCATAATATCAATAATATTTAAAATAATTTTTTGGATGGGTTTTGTTGGTTTTATTAAATTAAAATTTCATGATAGGTGTGAATAAGAAAGAATAGTGATTTCACTTTTATAATTTAGGAGGACATACATTTTTGTATATTCACAAAACTATTCAATAAAAGAGATTTAATCTCAACCCAAGTGCCTAAAAAATTGATAAATAATGTATTGTAGTAATGATGTGGTCAATCCACACTTCCAACAAAAATACTATTGTTTTTACAAGATACTCCTTATTCATTTCGTTTTGATAATTTTAATATTATAATTTTCACCATAGTAACTTGTATCCTTTTACATAAGTAGGTAATTTATCAATTATGTATAAAATTAAATAGAGAAATATTATATAATTTTTAACCATGTATTATATATTTTATATCCAATTATAATTCAAATATTTTATATGTTTGGAAAATAAATTTTATCATAAGATAATGTAATATAAAAAATCTTGTTTCAAACTTACATTCATTTAATAATTTATTATTGTGTTTACAAACTATTATAATAAAAAATCTACTTTACCTAATTATATAATATAAATTATCATGATTAGAATTATAGAATCAACTTTTTTAAATTCAATTTATATATGTGGAAGAATTTAATTTAAATTTATTTCCGCAGAAGCTTTGAAAAATGCTTTTTCCAATGAAAAGTATTCAAAACAACTTTCTTATAAACCCAAATCGTGAAAAAGATAATTAAACTAAATCTTTATATGAGAGAATGGGAAGTAAAATTTTTTATATAATTGGTCTTCTGGGTATTATATTATTTTTGGGAAATGAATAAATATACATGAAAGCCCATATTATGTCTCAATTTTTAGTAGATAGTGATAGAGACAATTGTAAAAAATTGAAGTTAATGATTAATAACAATTTAAGGACCAATAAACCATAAATTCTTGATGCATAAAAAGGCCATTTTATTCATCAGATATAATTTTACTAGGATATCATTTTTTTAATATCTTTTTGAATGAGTTGAGAATTATATTAACATAATGATAGAGAAAACTAGAATAAATAAATTTAATAATCTAGTTGTACTTCAATAAATAAATATCTCATATCTTACACAATAAAATAATTTTCGAATAAAAAAATTATTCCTAAAGCCCTAAAATTAATATTTAGTTGATGATTTTATTAATAAAATAATTTCAAGAAATCACAATTAACTCTAGGTATATTCTAAACAAAAAATTATTAGTTAATTATATTCAATTTTACCCAAATATCAACTAAATAACTTCCAAAAGTATATAACCATAATACTCATCCAAAATAAGTCTTACCAAATTAAAAAACAAAAGTTTTATAAGGTTGTTCATAAAATCAAAATTATATTATCTAGAAAATATAAAGTGGTTCTTAATGCAAAATTTCTAATTTGAATAACATGGAAAACAAAAATAATTATTGAAAACATTCATGTTTAAAGCATAAAATAGAAGTCTATTAAATATATTCAATAGATCCAAACTTCAAGTAAACTCTAGAACTTTTAACCTAAATATTCATATTGCTATGTAAATTCATCATCACTAATATTATCCCATATAAGTATCATTATCATTTTTATCTCAACATAGAATATATATTATTGTTAATCATCCACCAATGATGTTTTTTCTAAAAGATTAATTTTCAACTCAATCCTATTTCTTAGTACCATTCAACAAGTGTCTCAAAATCATTATATAAAAACAAATATATTATAATCCTTAAACATTTAATAATTTTTAAACTACAAATATCTATGATAAAATACTCTTATTATATAATTCTTGAATTCTATCACATGCACATTAATCATTCCACCCCATTTATAGTAATAGAATATTTTATACCTTGGTCCATTAGCTTATACCTAGGTATATATTCCTA
The DNA here is from genome assembly GCA_963277665.1 of Viscum album. Lineage (NCBI taxonomy): Eukaryota > Viridiplantae > Streptophyta > Magnoliopsida > Santalales > Viscaceae > Viscum > Viscum album. The sequence goes on along the minus strand of OY728165.1, from coordinate 1,329,736,300 downwards.
GGACTCTTAGTGAATTTTTTTTCAGATTGAGCTATCTCTTTCTAGTAGGAACAATAAAAAATGTTTCTTACTTATTATTTCATTAATGCTTCTAATTGAATTTCCCTCTACACTCAAATCAAACTCCAATTTATTTCAATAATGTACCAAGGACTTTCATTCCGCAGTTATCACATTTTGAAAAACACTTCATTACATTATTCACATTATTCATTTATTTTATTACCCTGTTATTCTATTTATGTCCTTAAAATATGTAATATATAGGGAATTGACTTTAAATATTAATATCACATGATAATATGTCCTCATATAATAAGAATGTTTTGGATAATAGTTTCTTATGAAATATTTTATAAATTCTATAATGGAAATGATCATTTATACAATTTGGTTATTTTCAATTGATAAAATTCTCCTTCTATATGCTATGTTTCATTTAAAGATAATTGAAAACACTAAAGTATATCATAGAATTATTTATGATTATTTATATCCACAAAACTAGTGCAACACATAACATTAATTGAAAACTGTATTCATGGAAAATCACGTAATCGTAAACATGGTTTCATTTGGATAGATTTCATATCATAAAAATAATTTTAAATCATTCATAATAATTTTTAAATTAAATCATTATTAACTCAATAATATTCCCCGTGAGTGTAAAACAAGCGGCATGGTATGACATGTTCTCATGAAACAATTTAAACGTGATTCAATCCCATCGTGCATTTTTTGGATTTATAACCCCTAGTTGCATCTGGTCTAGAACCCTATCAATTTTTTTTATCAAGCGAGGGATTTATTTCTAGGAGAACTATATAATATATACCTTTTTAAAAGTTATAGATGATATTATATAAATATAATCAACGTATATCACAGGGTTATGTTCCAAAATATACATTTTCCTTAATATAGTTAAATGATTTCAACTAAAATTCATCTAATACCAACTATAAATACCTAAGATCCAGTAACATGATACAATTGTCTACTTTATTACATTTTCACTAGATAAAATAAATTGATTCCCAATGCACTGAATATTATATTACACTTGGAAAAACAATATTCATACTGGAATTTCACATCCATTTAAAAGAATAAATTACCCAAATTTGTTTTTAGAAAGTTATATTTCTCAGTATCATATCCATGAATATTAATTACGTGACATTATCAAATATCCTAGGGAAAATAAATCATTACATAGAGTGATTTTAGATACACAATAATTGTAGGTGTATAGTGTATGTTGTAATGAATTAATAAATATAATCAATATAGCATGGTAAAGAACTAAAACACATTCCATTCAAAAAATAAAATATGAATAATATGGTATGGATAAATATTAAACAGATAAAGATAGAAATTTTACCTCATTATCTTAAATATTTTATAAAAATTTCTATAAAATTTAATATTTGAATGGAAATCAATAGAAAATATCATATTGATGGAATAAATAATATTAGGTATCGAATACATACCATCACGCACTATTAAATAATGTTTAAAATAGTTGGTGGAAATTAATTTGATTTAGAAAATAAATTTATCTCATGAGACCTCTCAACGAATCGAGGGGAAATATAAAACCAGGTTCCACTCATCACAAAAAAATTCCAACACATTCATAATAAAGAATATGTGAAATATAATCAACATAAACATATATATTAAAAATTTAATATATGAACTGATAATAATAACCTCATACAAATAAACATAATTATAAACCATACAAAGTAATACAAAGAATGGTAACAAAATTTCACATCCACAGTCAAATTGATTATAAACCAAAAATAATAATAATTATCATATCATTACAAAATATCCAAATTAGATCATAAATTCAATAAAGGGTATATTTAGTTGATGAGTAAAATTATAATAAAAATGTATTTGAAATATTTCCTAAAGAAAATAAAATTTTGACAAATAAAAAATAAATTTTAACAAGAATATTTCATCAGATATTTTGAGATTAATTTTTTTAAAATAAACTATAAAATTTTTATAAATATTCTTTAACACAATGAGTTCCCATGATGATGGGAAATCAAATTCATACCGTAAAAGTTTAAATAATGATTTCTTACATATTTTTATTAAAATAAAAATTGAAATTAATTCAAAAATAACCTGAAGATTATATTAAAAAATTATTCTAGATAATATATGGTTAAAATTTCATTAATAAATCCATTATATAATTTTGAAAATAAAATTTATTTTCTTTTTGAAAAAATGATTTTTTATGAAATAGTATTTTCCACTGAATATAAAAATGAATTAGGATTTTTAGAAAATAAAATTATCAATAATTTTAAACAAAAAATAGAGGAATAATATTTAAATTACCTTAAAATTTCATTAACAAAAAAAATTATAGGTAAATATAATGGGTTTATGATAGAATCAAAAAATAATTTATCTGAGGGACATATAATCCAGAAAGATCTTAAATAATTATGAGATTGGTAAATCACCCTTATCACATTTTTATCTTTTGAAACATGGTATTCATGAAAGAATAACATAAAATAAAACATTAAAAATTATGAAGGTAAATAAATTTATTATATAAAATATCAAAAGGTTATTTATATACACCACACAATTGAATTAGTGGTGGTTATGGAATATCTCATGGAATTAAAAGTGATATGAGAAACCCTTACCTCAAGATTGACTTCATTAATATTTGTTTAAAACTCTTTTATGATTAAAATAAGATTATTATAATTATAATAAATATTCAAAATAATATATATCATATCATATAGTATACTCTTATATAATTTTACAAACATTTTGTTATTAATTTTTCATTATTTTCATTGTTTTGGGTATTAATTGTCTTGTTTCTCATATGTGTTTTGTTGTGAAGGATCTTTTTATTTCAAATAAGACAAAAATGAATCATATATATAATTATAATAATGTTTTAAATATTTTTTTCTTTATATAATTCATTATAACTATTAATGAAATTAGGAAATTTAAAATTAATAGCATCACTTCATAGAGATGATAAGTTGTATCTACAGATGAGTAATGATATGATTTTCATAAATGGTGAATGGTTAAGAGAGTGTATGATATTATAATTTTATAGGGTACAAATCATTTAACATGTATCCCATTTATTCATTTAATTTATCATTATTAATTTACATATATATCATAATTGAAAAAATAACGACATCGCTTTGTGCGGTGGTAATCCCCCGTACACACGATCGACAATAAATTCTTTTAAGATGAATGGATGGTAAGAATTTAAAAGTGATACTATAACTATACTAGTATAAATATATCTTAATTATTATCTACATACATTAAATACAAAATTATTTCGATCTTTGATTAATGTTGATGGAAAATGAGTTCCTCCAGTTCGTGAGGTGGTAGTCCACTGTAGACATGATATGATGATTTTGTTTCCAATTTCATAGAAGTGGAGTGCTATAATTTTTATTAAACCAGCATAGTAACATAAATTTATGTAATATATTAGTTTAATTAAATTTTATATGTTAATAAAAAATTAATTCTTTTAAAATAAGAAATGAAAAGATTTATCATTGTCAGGACAATGCCTACTATTAGAGAAATTTCCTTTTTATACTTTTTAAAGACCCTTGGGTCTATATTATCATAAGATAAAAATCTATATAATTCCTATAAAAATTCTATATAGGGGTTATTTCTATTTCTTTTCAATTTAGAAATATTTAGAGGTGTGAGAAAATTAGTGGAGTAAGTGACCTTTTATATTTGAGGAGGAGTGGAGTTGTTTAAAATGCCCAATAACTATTCAATAATGTGAAGTTAATCTAAAAAATGGTCCTGTACAATTTATGAATTTTTTATTGGAGGTTTAATATGTTCATTCTACACTTACACCTAAAAATATCAAAAAAATCTATTTTTTACCTTACCCTTTATATTTACTCAATAGTAGCATTTATTTTTAACCAAAGTAACATGTAAAATTTAAATTACATAGTTAGATTATACATTTATAATAAAAATAAAATGTGGTTTATTAGATAATTTTTACCCAAATATTAAAAATATTATTTCCAAATTATCTAATAAAAAATAAATATGGGCAGAAGATTAATATTTTCACAAGAACTTCTAACATCATAAATCACATTATATACTTAGTCATGTTAATTAATTTATAATTATTTATAATAATATTACATTAAAAATTTATTTGACCATATTATATAATATAAATTATTTTTATTAGAATTATTTAATCCATATTTCCATATCTAATTCATGGAATTGGTGACATGTAATTTAATATTAAACACATAGAGAAACCAAAATATCATTTTCCCGATGAAGATATATCAAGAATCTTAGAAGTGTTTATTTCATAACTAAACATGAAATAGATTCCAATATCCTAATTAGTTATATTTTAATATAATTAAACCAACTTATGTTTAAAAAAATTTAAAAAAAATTGTCTCTTTAAATTAAATAAACAAAAAGATTGTTTTTAATAAAAATCAATATTTCTCAGTATTCATCAAAATAAAAATCTTTTAAGAAAATTTTCAAAAATTCACATGAAGAAAATTTTAACATTTATATCTTTAAATTTATTTTTATTTCAGAAAATAAATATTGTTAAATTTTTAGAAATTGAATTGTATTTATTTTCCCAAACCGTGACTAAACATCATTTTAAAAAAATACTGCTTTTCAGAAAACATTTCTCTTTCATTCAAATTAATATAATTTTATTTATAAGTAAAATATTATCTTTAAATTTATTTTTGACATGTATATACCATATAATTTTAATAATTTTAATTATTCATATTCATACCCATCAACTTAATTGACAGATTATATTGGTCACATTTAAAATTATAATATTTTAATATATTATCATTTTACATCTAAACCAGACCTTACGTACAACACAACCAAATGAAGAGATTTAATTAGTTTAAAGATGAAAATAAAATAATTTTTATGAGTGTTAAATTATTTTTGATTCGTTGTTTTTTATATTATATAAACAAAAAACATGTTTTTCAATTTTTAAATATCTGGTTGTAACATCTTGGGTGGCTTCGACGATAAACCAATTTCCTAATAACAATATCTATTCTAATCACCACTAAATCTGAAGAAATATTTTTCCCAGTTGTAAATGATAAAATATTCTTTTATCTTCCAAAAAGGCTCAAAAAATAATCATTATCTCTCACTCCATCAGATTGTGTCCATAATTCATGAGTGATGAAATATCAAAATTGTAATGGATTTTAACAAATTAAATCTATATTACTCCTTCCGCTATAAAACATTAGTTTGTCATTGTCTATGATAAAGATTAAGGGAAGACTGTTTCTAATTACCACTATTAAAATTATGGAAAGTCAGTTTCTTTCAATATCCATTAAAAATATATTGATGTTGGTTTCTTGTTATATATGATAAAAAAACAAGGTCTAATAATGAATATCTACAAAATCAAGGGATATATATATACGAGGACCTCATGTGGTAATTCTGAACACCGTATCAAATTGTGATCATTATCTATTTTATTTTACACATTGAATCCTCATATCTTGATACCAAAATTTTTTATAGATTCATTATTTCAATTTTAAAATTTCTTTATTAGGATAATCAAATTTTATGTTATCATTAATACTGGTCGAATTTATCACTTTATTATTTCATCATATCAATAACATATTACCTCAAAATTTACATTTTTATTTACATAATTATTTTTTATAAGGAAATTCAATCCCAACCCCATTTTACTCTGACCAAAAAATGATAGATTATAAATTAAAATGAAAATATAACGTTGTATTCAAATTGGTACCAATGAAATAAATGTCAAATAATAGTAATCCTGTGTTGAAATAAATATGTACATAATAGAATGGGGATCAAAATTAAGATATTATAATATAATATATCATGTTAATACCAGGATATCATCATCATTTTCTATTAAAAAAATATATAATATTACCAGAATATGAAAATTTTATATTCCATTTAAATTTCAATTCATTATAAAAGATAAATCCCACTTTATGATAAAATAACACTACGATGAAAAAATGAGCTGAAAAATATCATATTAGAATTATTATCAAAATAATGTGTAATATTAATGTTTACTCTCTATGTTAATCAAAATAGAGATGTATTTTTTACTATCTCTGGTGGTCAAATACACTTATCAAGAACATAACATCTTATTACTTAGATCCAATTATGTTATAGTACTCAATCTATAAAAACTGATGAAATAGAATAACTAATGTGAGTTTCAATCCCAACTGGAAATAAATTTGTACTTGTTTGTTATAAATAATACAATTTTACTTCCATGGTCTCTATCTTAATCCCAAAAGAAATCTCATATACCTCATCCTTGGGAGTTATATCAATATTAGTAGGATTATCTTAAAATTCCCTACTATATAACTTACATACTAAGTCACTATATATTAGACAGCAATAAGAAAAATTAGGGATGAGACATGCTCTAAGACTATCACATGATCTCCTAATTAACCATGTATCATACATACCCCTAGAATTATCTACCCTCTTCTTTCCTTATTTAATAATCCAACTGACCTCATGTTTATACTTGTACCCAAATATCACTATTATCAAGGTCAATATTGACATTGATCTAGATCACTATATATATTAAGGTGGCATTTATCATCTCATGTTTATCCAATAATGAAATCAAAAACCATGTGTAAACACTGAAAAATATCACAATGACCCATTAACATTTCAAAGATTAATCCAAGATGTTAACATTATTTGAATCGTTCACTATTCATAGATGATAACTTAGATGGTCTCATGAACATTCAACTACAGAATATTTTATTATCTATATTAGACTTCGTAAATCATCCCTTCTCATAAGGGACTATTCTTTATATGGACACTATCACATCTTATAACTCTTCACAATATGAGATACCATAAAATATAACATTCAATTGAACAATTTCACCCAATCCCAATATTTCGTTGAAAACATGGTCTTTCTCTCATGTGGTCGACTTGGAATAACCATTTTTTCAAAAGTGTATTCCTTTTTTGAAATAATTTTTTTTATTTACATTCACTGTGAATTATTTATAAGGAATAATCATAAAATCTCTATTAAACAGAAAATACTTTAACCGAAAATCAATGAAAAACTCTATAGAATCCCCCTTCTATTTTTTGAAATTCCAATTCCAAATAAGTCATTTAAGACTACCTCCTTCTATTGAAATAAAATATCATTAAATTTTTACAATTAGGTCCAATTAAAATTTATAGAACATTAATTTTAGGAAAAAAGACTCAAAATTACAATCATGTCACTATTTGAGCTATAAGACGGGCCTCCAACGTAATTTGATCAAGATGAAACAAAAGAATCCAATTCAAAATCTATAAATTCTTTTAGTGTCATTTAGGATGAGAAATGATAAAACAATTTATGGATGATTAAATTTCATAAAGTCATGAATAATATAGTAAAAAAATTCATGATATAATAAAATAAATTTCATTCAAGAAGATAGAATCTGTAGAATTAATATATACAATGCATGATGTCCAACAACTATGTTTTACTATAAATTTACTAATCGAGGATTATACTAGTTTTCCTCATAATCATGGGATGTTATCTCTTCATGAATCAATAATAAATCAATAACAAAAACATTTATAAAAAATCTCATAAATGGAAAATTTGATTGTGTACTAAAAGAGAAGTTCATCGTTGTTAATACAAATATAAATCAGTTACAAGCCTCTCATTACATTCACTATATACTATAATAATTAAAATATCAAAATTATAAACCCTAATAAACTATTAATTTTATCTAATTTAATGAATATATAATTGGAAAATGAATACATGTCCTAACAAAACTCATGAGATATTTAATGTTTTCCATTCATCCTAACATAGTGTAACAACCTAGGTAAATATAAAATAATTTGTTTTTGAATTTTATTTAATTATAAATTTATAAGAAATTAATGTAAATTTATAGAAATTATGGAATTTATAATGATGGAATAGTTACATGAATATTAGGAATAATAATTCAAAAAATAGAATAGTTACATCACCTATGAAACCATAAATTAAATTCATGTATCTTAAATGTGAAAATATGACATATTAATATCATATAATAAATAATTAAATTTTTTTAATGTGATAAATTAAGTGTTGTAATTTTTTTTGAATGATAAATGTTTATTTATAATATTATATTTAATTTAATGATTTAATAGAATATTGGATTTAATAAAATATATTCATAAATTAATATTTTATTCTCTTATGATTTTAAGATAATAATATTAGACATTGACAAATTTTTCAAAGTGATCAAAAATCATTTATAGTTTTAAAATTAATATTTTTTGAATAAATAATGATTTTATATAAAAAATAAATTTGTCATAATTAGAAAAAAAATTAAAATAACGATTCTTTTAACTATAAACTTCAAAATATTGTTAGGATTATGTTTTTGAGATTTTTCTAAAATATTTGACTTTTTAGTGAATGATAGAAAATGATAATTCACAATAAATACTAAATATATGATTTATTGAGTCGGGTCTAATGTTTTCGTGATGTAAGCCAAATATATTGAACCATTCTTCATTATATTAAAATATTTAGTGATAATTATCCAAATATTAATAGTCTAGATAAAAAATAATAAACTAATGAATATGATAATGAGAAAACACCACTTCCTCCACTACAAATAAATCACCTGACCACCTCTTCTCCCCACACATCAAAGACTATTATTTTGTTTAATTTATAACCAATTTCCTTCTAAACACTCTTACCCACTTCCATCACCTGATGGTCTAACCAAAATACCAAATCCATGTCCCTTAAGGAGGTTCTTATGGAGGAAAATTCAACAAGTAAAATCCTCTTTCATTTTCTGTTATTTTCTTTTTAATTATTTTCTTTTTTCATACACTCTCTTAATCTCTCTATATCTACGTGAAATTAAAAATATATAATTGTATATATACTATGAATTTATCATGTTTCATGAAAATATCATCATCAAACTTCTTCTACTCTCCCTTTTATTCTAAAAATGAGATCATCTTCAATGATGTGTCGATTTAATACCATTATGGATGATACACATTCATTTTTCATTAGTACCATCAAGGCTGGTCATTAAACCATTATAATGGTTACATCATGAAGTATTATTCATATTTTCCATAACAAATATATAAAATTGATATTGAATAAAATGTTATAAATTCATGATGACCATAAAAATAGTCAAAATAAATTAAATCATTCCCAATAATGTTTTCTATAATGAATCCTCCTCATATCGAGTAAAATATTATATATGTTTTAATTTAAAATTACATAATCATATTGACACCATTTCATTACACATTATTATTTTTTCATCTATTCGGCAAGAAAATACAAAATGAACTAACCATTAAAACCAAGTAATAAATTCTCATGAAACAATGAAAATAACAAAATTTTATTAATAGATGGGTAGAAAGTTGTTATACAAGTACCATATAAGTAATTATTAATATGAATATTATTCTATAATATATTTATAAAAGTCATTAAAATATTATAAAATAATTTTGAACTCTTTTTATCTAAGAAGAACCCAAGATAAGGTACTTTTTCTTTAAAACACCTCTTTTAAATATATGTTTTTAGAACAATCAAAAATAATTTTTATATGATGAATGTATTAATGTTTTGTGATTATATTGTAGTTATTGGGTGTTTTCCTATGATTTTTGGGACCGTTATTACCCTTAATTCTTTTTTTTCTATATTGGAGTATGGCCATATGGTTACTCAAATTGTGACTATGATGGTTACAACATATGGTAGTCGTGAGGGTTGCATCATTAAAGAGTCATGAGGTTTATATTGTAAGGAATCTATGAGGGTTAAAAAACATATATATTAGTCGTGAGAGTTAAAAATCATAAGTAAGTAATATCCCATTATTGATTTATGTTTTTTTATATTTTATTAAAATATCTTATTTTCACAAAGTAAGTATATGATACATTATGGTGAGAAGTATTCATTTTTGGAAATGATTTCATTTGTTTATAAGTATTCATGTAATAATATTTCCTTTCCTTTTTTACATGTTCTTTATTGAGATTTTGTTCTCATACCAGGTTTTAAAATTTCTTCCAAAGTGTTTAAGTATGGGTAAGAGATTAGAAAAAGCCAAGATGAATGTTGTGAAGAGTATTATTGTTAACATTTCAGGTAGTAATACAAGATTTTATCTTATGGATAAAATGTATACTATTTGTATAGTACCCTATTGTATTATTTGTGGGTGATATGTATAAATTTTTCCATAATTATCTATAATTCTAAAATTAAAAGATCATTAGAAATGTATGAAAGTAAATTCTAAAAGAATTTACTTGTTTATTTAATGTTTAAGGTCATGTCCTTATAGATGGTATGAGATCATTTTTACGATAAATTTAGGGGTTATTATGTTATTAATAGAATACCATAAATTATTCTTACATAGTATTTATGTGGAAATGATATATAATTTGATGATTACCATATTAAGGTATTTTAGGAATATCTGTTCAGAATGGTTTTCCACAGAAGAAAGAGGGAAGCTAAAGTTGAAAGAAACCAAGAGTCTGCTAACTTTCTATATCAACAACCTAGATTCATAGTCATTAGAACTGTGTAGTTTTTATAGCAATTCCTCACCTGACATAGTAAATAAATTGTGTTGGTATCCATAGAAGAGAACAAACTAAACTACCATAATGGGGCATGATGATAGTGGAACATTTTACAAGGCAACAACCTCTTTCTTTCAGAGGATATTCTTACACAATGATGGGTGAAAGGTGGATTAAATCCCTTGAAATGATAATTTATATCATGGGAAATTTAGTTGATAAAACTCTTAGTATTTATATTTACTATTTTGAAGGTGAAGTTGGCCAGTGGTGGTGAAACGTTAAGAATATCAGATACTGTGGGGAGAATAATTCCTTTGAATGGGATGAATTTAAGAATCACTTTCTTTTAAATTATTTTCCTACGGTGGTTCAAAATAGGATGGAAAATTAGTTCCATGAATTGAAACAAAAGGTGGATGATTTAGTGGATTTGTATAATGAAAACATCAACATATTTGAAAGGTATACTCCAAATATTATATGGGATTTTAAAGTAAAATCCATCATTTTTATCATGATTGAAGCCAAGATACCGAAGGGAATTGGCATCCGGAGAATTTAAAAGATATAAAAAACTTGTTCGTTGTGTTTAGAGGGTAGAAATGTAATTTATTGGTGATCACATGTACTTTGAGAATAAGTAGGAGAAATTTTATATATTTTAATAAATTGTTAATAAAACAAATAAATTTAAACGTAAGAATTTCATGTTTCCAGTTTGTTGGAATTATGGTTAAAATAACCATAAGGAATGCCTTAACAAATCTAGTAAATCTTTTTTATGTGTAGAGTGTGGATATATGGCCTGATATTACAATGGAAATGATCAAAATATTAATTCTAATAATGAAACATTAAATGTTTCCAAATGTCATTAGATGAGTTGTTTTGAAAATACCTACCCAATAATAATCAAAATGATTGGAAGTAGTTGGATTATAAAAATAAAGTTGTAGTGAGATCCTTTGTGACTATTTCATTATATGATGGGTCACCAAATTAAGTGGTATCAGGTACTCAGTTTGTTTACCCAATGATTTTATAATATTTTTTACATGAAGTCTACACATTATTTTATTTTTGAGAAATTTTCTTATAAATTAAAAATATCATCATAAGAAATGAAGAAAGATGTTATGGATAAAAACAATGTGTAAATAAAAAGGTAAAACAACAATTTAAGGATCGTTCTACTATTTTATATGGAAATATATAACAAATAAAACCTTGTTTTTCATACCACATTGGTGTTTGATTATATTCTGGGTATAGATTGCATTCTTGTTTATCATGGTAAAAATTATTGTAGAGATGAAGAAGTTTTTTCTAGAAATAGTTTCATTTTGTAGAAAATAATTAACCCATACCATTTATAACATATCACGAATTTGAGAAACTGATAAAATATGGAAATGAAATTTATCTTGAATATATTAGTAAAAATACGGTAAATTTTCATATTAATTATGTGCCAGTTGTAAAGAATACCTTGCTGTTTTCCTGATGAGTTACTTGTTTTTATCCATGATCAGAAAGATGAATTTACTATTTATTTGGTTCTTAATTCAAATCCAACTTTAAAACAAACTTATCAAATGGGTCATTTGGAAATTTTTTAAATAAAAAAAATAAGATGCACGAGTTGCTAGAGGAAGGTTTTATTTGACATAGAACTTCACTATATGGTGGTCTTGTTTTGTTCATTAAAATGAATGATGGTTCTATGATTTTTTTCATGGATTGTAGAGTGTTTAATAACATAAAATCTAAAAATATGTATCCACTACCTCATATTGATGACTTTTTTTATCAGCTTGAGGGAGATCATAATTTTTACATAATGGACTTGAGATTTGGTTACCATCAACTAAAGGTAAAAAGGATGACATTCTAAAAACAACATTTCATACTATATATGGGCATTATGAGTTTTGTCATATGAACATTGGATTGAAAAATTATCTTATTGTATTCATGGATCCTTTGAATATATTCTTTTATGATTACTTGAATAAGATTTTTATTGATGATATTTTTTTCATTTCCAAAAGTGATGAAGATGATGAAAAACATTTAAGGATTTTCCTAAAAACACTTCAAGAAAATAAGTTATATAAAGAAGTTATAAAATGTTATTTTTGGTTGAAAAAGACTTATTTTCATGGAAAATTGTTAATAAATATTTGGTAACATTTAATCTATCAATAAAAGTAATTTTGGAATGGACAATACCTAAATATTTAATATAAGTTCATAGTTTTATTGGAATAGTAGTTTATTTGTAATGGTTAGTTAAAATAAATTCATGTTTATCTATCAAACTAATTATGTTAACATGGAATAGGGTAAAATTTATTTGGATAAAAGATTCTGATTTTATCTTTCAGAAATAGAAAATAAGATTGATGCATGCTCTATTTTCAGATCATCCTTCAATAAATGGTGAGTCTATCATCTATAATGATTCTTCATTGAATGGACCTAGTTGTGTTCTAATGTAGAATGCTCAGGTAATTTATTATAATTAAAGATAACTTAATCCTAATTATTTAAATTATCCAGCAAATGATTTTGAAATAGATACTATGTTTTTTATCATTGAAAATATTTTTCCATCATTTATACAAATCCAATTGTGAATTATATTTTGGCCATAAAATGTTGAAATATATATTTACCTAGCATGAACTAAACATAATACAGAGAAGAAGGATTTATCTATTAAAGGATTATGATTGAATAATAAATTACCATCCTAGAAAAGTAAACAACATGGAAAATTCCTCATGTCAAAAACATCATGCATCATTATACATGTTATGTTTTGAACACTCTCACATTATTAACAAATTGTTGAATTTGTTCTTGGAATTTGTTGATTATAGAAATTACTGTATTTTGTTTTAGGCATCATTATAGTAATCTCCATATATATAATTAAGAAAGAATAGATGGAAAATTATGAGTTAAATAAAAAGGTAGAAATGGTGAAAAATGGTAGGTTTCTTTAATTTATTATTGACAATGAGAGTGTTTTGATATTTGGGAAGAGATTATGTGTTCCTTGTAATTCACAATTGAGGAAAGTGTTATTAATTGACGATCAAAGTTCTATGTTTTCAATTAATCCTAGTAGCACAATAATGTATAGATACATTAGGGATTATCACTGTTGGTATTGAAGGAAATGTGATTCGATGATTTTTCCAGCAAATTTTTGACATGTCAATATGTTAATATAGAGACACAATTACCAAAGGGTATTATTCAGCCTTTTCCAGTACAAGAGTGGAAATGGGAAAATATAACCAGGGACTTCAAGGTTATAATATTGAAAACCTATCACGATAACGATGTGGTTTGGGTTACTATTGGTCGACCATATAAATTTGATCATGTCCTTTCTCATCAAAATAATCATTTTATAAATCATATTTCTTGACTGCACATCAAATAGATTGGTAGGATTCATAGAGTTAATCTATCTACAATATCTGACTGTTATCACAGGTTTACATCTAACTTTTTGAAGGGCCTTCATATGTCATTGGAAACAAAATTAAATATAAACACAACCTTTCATCCTCAATTAGTTGGACACTCAAAATAAACAATTTAAATAATATATTATATGATTTGTGCTTGTCCAATATAGTAGTAGGGATGTTGGGATTATAATCTTTTAATAATTGATATTTCCTATAATAATAGTTCTCATTACAGTATATAGATGCAACCTTTAATTTCATTATAGGGGTAGAATTTGAGAACTCTAGAATATGTGGATAATGTCGGGGAATGAATGTTTGTTTGACCAGGATTAGTAGAGGAAGTGTCTAAGAAATTGAATATAATCCTTCAGTACATGAGGGCAGCTCAGAGCCCAAAAAAAGTATACAGATAACATGAGGAAAGACTCTTATTTCATGGTAGGTGATTATGTTGTTCTTATAATATCTCCTTAGAAGAGTGTTATGAATTTTCCCAATAAAGGAAAGCTATGAACATGGTTTATTTGGACTTATGAAATCCTAGAAAATTTTGGATTAATTACTACTATGTATCTTTTCCTCTCAGTTTATATCAGGTATACAATGTTTTTCATGTTTCAATGTTTATAATTATAAGCCAGATTCATCTCACATTTTGAGCCCAGAAGTTGTTCTGCTGGAAGCGATCATCTCTTATGAAGAGAAACCATTCCAGATTCATGATCATAGAGATAATGTATTGTTGAATAAGTTAATTCAGCAGGTCAAGTACTTATGGAGAAACCACATCGTTGAAGAAGCAACATGGGAATATTAAAATGATATGAGGGAAAGGTATCCTCACTTATCTAATAAGTGAATAAAAATTTTAAAGATTCAATTTCAATAAGGTGGGGTGAATTTATCAACCCATATACTTATAAAATAGATTTTCTTCATATTAAAAATTATTATTAATCTATTATCACATAATCGATATTTATATAAATTAAATAATTATTTATGGTGGAATAGTTAGTTGACCATTAATATTATTAATTTTAAAATAGAATAGTAAACTCTCATATGAATTTATAAATAAAATATATCTATCATAAAAGTGAAAATATGATATATTTATATCATGAAATATGTAAATTAGTGTTTTGAATGTGAAAAATTAAGTGTTTGTATTTTCATGATACATGAATGATTATTTATAATTTTATAATTAATTTAGTGGTTTAAGATAAAATTTAATTTCTTAAAAATATTGATATATTAATATATTTTTTCTTATGTGTATAATATAAATTTATGAGACCTTTATTAAATTTTCATGATGTTATGAAATAAATTATAGTTTTAAAATTGGTATTTTTTCAATAAATTTTGATTTTAATTTAAAATAAAATTTCTCATATTTATAAAATTATTTTCAAATAATTGACATCATTATTCAGTTCTACACTATGAGAAATGGATTGGCTGATTTATTTGGGATTTTTTCTGGAATTGATGAACTTTTTTGTGAATAGTTAAACACGATAATTTAGGATAAAGGTTAAATACAAAAGTAATTGTGTTGGGGTTGATGTATGGATGATGTAAACACAAAATTTAGAACTCTACATCATTTTATTAATATATTTAGTTGTAATTATCAAACTTTTCATAGTATTGAGACAAAATAATAAAGTAATGAAAATAATTATGAGAAAACACGCATCTCCCCCACTATAAGTACCACCCCTCACCACCACTTATACTTACTCCACAAAGCTTTATCTATTATTTAATTTATACCCAATTCAGTTACCAATACTCTTCAAAAATTCTAGAAACTTATATTCTAACCATATGGCCAAAACCAAGGGCCCTAAGGAGGTTCTCAAAGAGGATAATTCAAGATGCAAAATCCTCTTTTGTTTTCTTTTATATTCATTTGAATTATTTTTCTTTTTCTTATACTCTCTTCAAATCCAATTATCCATGTGGAATTAATATTATAATATGAAATATATAATTGATTTTTATCATATTTATGTAAAAATTAATCATCATACTTCTTCTCGTCTCCCTTTTATTCATAAAATGATAGTATCATCCATGATGTGTTTATTTACTGACATCTAGGATAATACACATTAATTGTTTCATTAACTCCTTCAAGGATGATCATAAAACCATTATTAGGGTTAATAAATATTATATTTTACAAATTATAAGTTATTTAATGTTATAGAAAAAACATATAAACATTATGTTGAATACAATGACATAAGTTTTTGATAACCATAAAAAACACTAAAATAAATTAAATCATTCTCCTTAATATTTTTCTAATGATTCAGAGTAAAATTTATAAAATAATTGATATATTGTGTCATTAAATATTTTGGAATCATATTAACGGTATTTAACTCTACTTTAGGAGTTTTTCATCTATTCAACAAGAAAATACATATTGAACCAACCAAGGAAACTATGAAATAAATGCACATAAAGAAACAAAATAATAAAATATTAATAATAAATTGGGGTGCATATTTTATAATAATATCATAATTTTAATTATAAATGGGAATATAGATATTTAATATTTTAATAACAAACTTTAAATAATTATATAGGTAGTTTTAACATGTTTTATGTAAGGAGAACCCGATGTAAGGGTCATTTTGATTTAAAATACACTTTTAAATATTTGTTTTCCCAAAAAAATCAAAAGGAATACTTTTATTATATATTTATTCATATTTTAGGATTTTATTCACATTAATGGGAATTCATATGAGGAAGGGTGATACCTATATCACCCTCCATTGAATTGTGTATGATTATGTTGGAGGTCGACTCTATGGTTACTCCATGTGTAATAGTGATGGCTACACCATAAGATAGTTGTAAGGGTTGCTACATCATAAGGTATCTATGATGGGTACATTGTAATGTATCCATGAGGGTTAAAAATCATACAGTATTCGTATGGGTTTTAAATCATAATTAAGTAATTTCCTAAGATACCTTTATGATTTTATTTTCTTTTTCTATGTTTTATGGAAATCCATTATTTTAATAGGGAATGTATATACTACATTATGGGTGAGAAGTATGTCTTCAAAAAAATGATTTCATATATTTATAAGTCATCATATACTAATGTTTTACTTTATTTTTTATGTTCTTTATAGAGAATTTGTGATTATATCATGTTATAAAACTATTTTCATAGGGTTTAACGGTGGGTAAGAGAAATGAAGAATCCATGAAAAATGTTGTCAAAATTATTCATTAAAATATTTTTTGTTTTATTAGACACTTTTTTATTATCTATGAAATGGATACTATTTTTTTGTGCCCACTTTGTTTACTTCTGAGTTGATATGTTTGAATTATGTCATAATTCTCTATAAATATAAATTTAAAATATCATTGGGATTGTAATAAATTGAATTCTAAATGAATTTACTATGTTATGTAATTTTTATGTTCAGGTCCATATAGATAGCCTTTTCTTTAATATATGTGAGGAATCCACATTTATTGACATTTTTTCACTATTACATTTAGAAATATAAGAAATTATTACATAATCAAATAAAACTAAATATAAAAATGAATAGGGAAATAATGAAGGGAATAATATTTTGATATATTATATGGAATATGCATAATGAACCACACATAAACCGCCTTGAATCATGTAGAAGACAATAAAGTAAAATGAAAGGATAAATTAGTTGATACCCTTAACTCTGAACAACACAGTGGGAAAATCTACTTAGGGATTACCCCCCCCCCCCTCAAACATAGACACACACATGTTATCAAAATTTCCCGCAAAAAAATTACGGTTCATTGTCATTTATCAAAACCCTTTTTGAACCTCATTATAAGTCTAGTGGGATAACTAGTACCGGATAAGATTACATCTTAAATAATGGTAGTAATATTTGTGATAACCGACTAACCAACATATTGAACATAGAGTGAGATATATCATTGTTTGAGGAGGCCCCATCACCGCCGATAATTCCATAGTTCCTTCCACTGAACCTAGAAACCTTCTATAATACCTTTCTATGATCCATGATTAATCGAATACAAAATTTTAAGAGGCAAAATTCGCTAAAGTAACATATCTATTAAACCATTTGAAAAAAATATTATTATCTACCCTACACCGAATTCACAAGAGTCTGACCATCCATTTTTCACAAACATGCCTTTTCTACTTTCCATATCCCCCAACATAGCATTTCCCAATTTCAGAGGTGAATTCATGATCACCAAAAGATGGAGGCCCTTATTGATGTATCAAGTCATACTGAATTTTGAATGATTTCACCTAACAAAGAAAAACTAAATGATAACCTTCTTTATTATTTTTTTCTTGGCCTCCCCAAAATTTAAATAATTATATATACTAAATAATAATTTTTAAAATTAAAACCATTCCAAATTGTTCTAAAAATAGAAACAAAAAATCATTCAATCATAATTATGAATAATATTAATAAAAATGAAAACTACCAATGAATATAGAAATATAAAAGGATAAATCAACAACTTTACTCAATAATGAACTAAAATAAAAAATGAAATCAAAATACCAGAATGTTACTAAAAAATTACCAAAACATTTAATTAAAATATGACATCATCTTCCACCACCATAAATCTAAAATCAAGAAAAAGACCACCATCTACAGATAAGAAGTACCTATTTTCAACCAACATGATAAGTCATCAAGGGATACATTATAACAACCCAAGTAAATAAATAATTTTACATTCCAATTTTTATCAATATTTGTGGATAAAATGTTAATATTACTTTAAAGGGAATGTCATGATCGACGGCGTACCCAATACGCAACAACGGGTTTCTTTTAAATCTTATGTTGCACACTAATAATATAACAATATTATAATAGTTAACACCTAGCCGTTGTAATGGAGGGAATGAACAAAAATAACCAAAAAAATGATTACATATGTTTGTCAAATATTTTTACTTTTATCAAATAAATGTTAGAGGCTTAAAATGCAAATGAATCCAATTTTAAGCATAAATCTTCTAATATTCTTTAAAAGGTCGATTAACCTCCTTTTTATGAAGAACCCTTTTTAAATATAATTTTGAAAATTTAATATGTTTTATTTGACAAAATAAAATCCTTCTTCAGAATATGGACATCAAAATTTACTTTGTGTAAATTTTTGTTATTTTTCTGATAAAGATCATTTTTAGTGAAAATGTTGCATTTTAATTCAAAACCTCCTTTTAATCTGATTTATTTATATGGATATATTTTATTATTAATTGAGATTAAATTGTATTTATAATATATTTTTACCATTTAATCCAAAGGTGGTCATTTTATTTAATTTCACTTTGAAATTGTACTTAAACTAGTGTCAATATTTTAAAAGATATTGTTTCTTAAAAACACGCTATTTGTTTTGATAGCGGGAATTAATTATTCAATTAATTAATGCAACTTATATTTTTTTTTAATTTTTTAAAATAGACATCATTATTGAATTTGGATTATCAAATATAGCTTAGGGTGAATTTTTGGTATTTTTCTGAAAAACTTCAATTTTTTAAT
Source organism: Viscum album (assembly GCA_963277665.1). NCBI lineage: Eukaryota > Viridiplantae > Streptophyta > Magnoliopsida > Santalales > Viscaceae > Viscum > Viscum album. Next base: position 1,329,716,394 of record OY728165.1, on the reverse strand, counting down.
GAAAAGTGAAACCACTAAGTGGTAGTTAAGGAAACTGATTTTTTGTTTAAATGAAACATTACCACATCGATGATTTTATTTTCAAAGATCCGACATACATGGTTGTCATTAGGAAGTAAAATGTGGTTCAATGAGATTAAAATAATTTTTTGGTGAATAGTAACTTTTATGTTTTATTAATCACGATTAAAGGTAACTAGTGGAATTTAAGGTAAAGATAATGTTATAATAATATGTAATGACCTTGAAACATTTCTTACCTTTATTGGATGAGTTATGGACGACCAATAAAATCCATGGGTCAACTTGGGGACCCCATGGAGTCACATTTGTTGTAAAATGACATTAATAACTTTTTATTTAAAGTTAAAATTAAAATGTCACAAACATGTATTGTTTGAAAAAAATAATTTTTACATGGAGTTATACAAGTCATATTTTTGACTATAAATATTCATTAGAAAGATAAAAATATTTACTATAGCATTCAATTTTTTTTATTTTTAGACATTAAATAAATTAATTTATTTATGACACCATGATGATCCAGTGATTACCTCATAAATGAATGATTTAAATAAAATGAGAAGATTGGGTAAAATCTAAGTCTTAAACTTGTAAAAAACCTATTGGATGGGTGGATTTCAAAAACATATCACCTTATCCTTGAAATATAACCTATTAAAACATTTAAAATCCGAAAAACATTTTATAATAAAGTAATATTTAATAACGTTCCAAGAGTGCCCCTCTTCTTCTCTTATAAAAGGCCCCCACCTCTACCACCTTACACACACCTCTCAAGCCTTTGGATCATAAAACCCCTGCCCATTTCATCTCTCCACATCCCTCTATTCATCATTGATGCCTCACCTTTGGCAGAAATCTCTTCAAGAAACCATTTTGGTTCAAACCAAGAGGAGATACCTGATTTAAAGGTAATGTCTTCATTTGTGTCCTTTTGTTTTATTTTGCTTCTCCAAACCACTAAAATCTTTTTATTCCTTTATTTTGTAATTACAACAGTATATTAAATATACTAGGATGTTTTTATTTTAAGGATTCTAGCTACACTTAGACACAACTCTATCTAATGGTTAAATAACATACTGTTTTTGTGGATGGAGAATTACTGCCTCACGAAACAATGATTGTTCGATCTTCTCTTATCACCTTTCATGGTGTCCATTATTATGTAACTGTATTTTATATTTGATATATATGGTATTTATGTTTTCCATATGCTTCTGTATTTTATATTTAAAACATACCTTTATGCTTTCCATGTTGTGCAAATGCGATAATTTCATACGAGGAAGAGTGGACTACCGCCCCCTCAAGTGATGTGACTCGTTCATGAAATACATGGAATGTATAAAGAATAAAATTAATGAATTTATGTGACCAATAAAACATATATATTATACTGTAATTATAATATATATACCTCTCAATTATTTTTAATTCCATTAATATGACAAAGAAATGAAAGTAGCGTTCATGTGTATGTACGGCCTACCGTCTCCATGAACAGTGAATTTCATTTCTTTTTATCTAAAAATGATATGGAATAGAATAAAATGAATATTTACAGGATATATATGATATTTAGATCATTAATTCTATTCTGGAGATGATTTACTTATAACTACATGGACAATCATTTTCAAACAAGTTCATTTTTGACTCTTGTACCAAACATCGACAAAAACGTATGATATGAACTGACATTATTAACCAATTATTATAACATTATAATATGTGATATGAACTGAATAATAATATTTAAATGAGGATCTTAAGAATTTATTAATTGACCAATGTTTATTATTCAGTAATATAAAGAAACGAACAAGACAAATCAGACTTGAGGTAAGGGATCCGACCTTTCTCTTTCTTTTCAAGTACCCTCTTTTATGTAATTTCATTTATGCTCCATGTTATTATGTTGGAGGATTTTATTTTATATTAACCATACTGTAATTTGTATTTTAAAATGATGATATACCCCCTCTTACTCTCATCAATTCATTTTGTGAATATTTAAGTTGCGTCGTTTGGCTGCCGAATTTTCATAAGGGATCTTACCTCTCTCTTTCTTTTTAAGTACTCTTTTTTATGTAACTTACTTTAGGATCCTCTTTATTATGTTGAAGTATGTTATTTTATATTACACTTTCTGTAAATTTTATTTTAATATGATGAGATACCCTATTTTATCTCTTCAATCCATTTTTTGAAGTTTATGTGGCCCCGTTAGGCTGACGAATTTTCATAAGGGGATTTTCATCTCACTTTTTATTCCCGTGAGATTCATGCTACATTGGCCACTATTTACATTTGTGTGTATTTTGTACTTCACATTATTTTACTATTTGAAAAATATACTCTCATTTATGGGTAGTTTCATCTTCATTGTATGACCCTTCTTTCATGGGGTGTACGTTTCGAAAGTTTCCAAAATCGGTAAGGGAACCTTTCACACTCCTCTTTTTAAAAGACTTATTTTGTTATGTATTTTAATTTACATATTTTTATGTTGGGTTATGTTATTATATATCCTTATTGATGTAAATTTTATGTCCAGGTGATGAGATACCATTTCCTCTCTCATAAACTAATTTTGTGAATTTTAAAGTGACGTCGTTAGGCTGACGAATTTAACCAAGGGAACTTCATAACCCAATTTCAATTTCTTTGGGTTCGACATGTAGTTATTGATTATGTCATCCTTTGAATATGTGTGAATGACATTTGATTTTTTTACACTTAATATCCACTTATATTGGGTGTATTTATATTTTTCACACATAATTATGCGATTGATTTATCCTTAATTTAAGGATACCTTCTTTATAAGAGATTTTATCTCATTTTACATTTCTATTGAGACTTCATTGTTGTTATGAACCAATTCACTCTTATATGGTGTATATACTGTACTTTGGAATTTTATATCATGAATCCCCTCATTCTCATGATATTATAAAGATATGATTAAATGTTATTCTTCAATTATAATATTTATGTGTCTCTCATTTTTTTCAAAACCATTTTACTAAAATATCATTTTAAATGTTTTAATGATTTATTCTTATAAATATTTCTCACTAATATCCATGTTTTCAAAATGGTTTTAAGGATTTATTTACATGGATATTAATGGTTTAAAATGTTAAAAGCTTCAAAGTGGTATGGAACACATTGATTCAAAAATCTCATTATTAAATGTTTTAAATGGTTTTGAATATGGTTTTTAGAATGTATTCATTATTTCAATATCTTAGAATGTAATATTGTTGTTGAAATGTGGGAATGTTATCTTTCTTTTATGATTATGTTATATGATATGATTATGTTATGGTCCTTGGGAATTGATTGTAATGACCCAGAAATTTCAAGGAAAACATTTTCTTAACTTCTTTGGGATTTTACAAGAACGCAGTTTCTGACAACACCTGATTCCGAGGTCCGGTGTGCCCGAAATCAATTTCCGAAGTTTATCTTGGGTACATTCTGTGAACGATTGAGTGGGTTTTTCTAACTTTTGGACCGGTGCTCGGAATCAAATTCTGAGGGCACCGATGGAATCGCAGCGCCGTTAATTGCTTAGGAACACCTTTTCTAGAGTTGCGTTTGCACGGGGGAAGATGTTAAAAAATTGTGCAAGTTAAAAATAAAATTGAGCTAGAGATTTTATTTTTACTAAGTGGTTATCCATTGTGTGGAAGTTGGAGTAACTACCCAAGTGTGGTTATGAGGGTGGTGGGGCCCACACGAACCCCACCCCTTCATATTCCCTAAAATCCCATAACCCTCCTATTAAATGACACATGAGGTAATTTAGTGGTTTAATTAAATTTTGAATTTCAAACTTAAGTCATGAGTAATAAAATAAGTGAAACACATATTTTATTATTGTTGTAGCTTGTTGTGTTGAGAGTGGATTGGGGGAAAAAATCTCTAGAAGTTCTTCTTCTTCGTCGTAGAAAGAGAAGAACGCAAAGAACGCGAAGAACGCAAAGAACGTACGATCTCCGACAACGAATGCCAAATCCTCGGAGATCGACAACGAGACGCCATGTACCGTGATGCCAACGACCCTCTCCTTCCGCGACGTCTTCTCCCGCGATGATAAATTCCACAATTAACCATCGCTCAACGAATTTGAAGAGGTAGAAGATTTATTTGTTTGTTCGTGAATACTTCAGTCGCCCTTTCTTCGTTTCAAATTGGGCCACCTGTTTCCGTAATAACGAGAGGAGGTCGGACTGCACGAACACAGCCGACCCTCCTCCCCATTGTTTGTTTGATTTTATTACGGCACATGCAAAGGCGGTGCGGTGCCGTTGCACCACAATGAAACAATGGGAATGGGAAGGATGCGCGGTGCCGTCGGGCCGCGCTGATGAAGTCAAACAAGTTCGTGGCACCGTCGTGCCACGTCGGAGAATCACGAAAAACACAGCGACCAGAGCGGGGCCGCGTCAGAGGGGCGTGGTGTCGTCGCGCCGCGCCGGATGGACCAAGGCCATGGCTTTAGGCCGCAGCTGAGCAGGGACCGGTGGCCAACTTCCGGTCACCAGCGTCGGAGCAGGGTGACTGGCCTGCACCGTTCCTGTGGTGCAGCAGCCAGCCGGCCAGAGTGGGCCGGCCGGTCAGAGGAGGAGCCGGGGGTTCGTAACCCACGGTTTTTTGGACAGCAGCCACCCCCCACATGGGGGCCGCGGTTACGGAATAAGGGGGGTCGCGCCTCCCCCCACCAAAACAGCTCGGCCGTTTCGGCCGAGCTCTCTAGCCAGCGCGATGGGCCGGGCCGCGCCCATGCGGGCCGGAATAGGACCCAGGTCGGGTCGACCCGGTTCGGGCCAACCTAGGGGGTCTCGGGTCGGGTCGGTCTGGGCCCAAAACCCCCCATTTCGAACTGTTTTCGTTCAAACGCCCATAACATGGGCTACGGACCTCCGATCGATGCACCGTCAGCTACGATGCTATCCTTGGATCGAAATGGTCGTTTAGGAATATTAAACCCAAGGTTTCGTAGAACTTTGGGTATGGCCGTTTTGGTTCAAACCCGAAACCAACCGGGCCCTCAGAGAGGAAATGCTTATAACTTGAGCTCCAGACATCCGATTGACATGCTGTCGACATTGTTGGATTCTTATTAATGAGAAGGAACTTTTTTCATACTTCTCCTGAGATTTGGATGTAGTTAGAGTATGGACGAGTTAGATTGTACCTGAAATCCAATCGGGCCCCTGGAATGGAAAATCTGATAACTTTCAGACAGGATGTCTGTTTGACGAACCGTCAGTGGTGTTGGTGATCACGTTGAGAAATGGTCCCTATGAGAATACCCTATGAGAGTTTAGGGTACGGTTTAGATAAGGTCGGTTTCATTCGTACACGAAACCAACCGGACCCTTGGGACGAAAAGGCTAATAACTCACAGATCGGACGTCTGATTGACACGCCGTCTGTTGGGATGAGACCCCTATGATGAGGAGATCTTTTTAGATACTTCTTCGTGGAACTTAGTGATACTTGGAGTATCGAAAAGTTTCTGGTGGTGCAGATCCTCCCAGAGACGAGCGTACTGAGTGATTTGGTTAGCCTAGTGGGGTGCGCTTGGTTGTAGCAGCAGACCCACGGCCGAGGTGCGCTTGGTTGTAGCGGCAGACCCGAAGTACTCGACAGAAGGAGTAACTCTGTAGGCTATAAGGGGGTGCGCTTAGTTTTAGCGGCAGACCCATGGTGGGATGTGCATAGTTGCAGCGGCAAGCCCACACTACTACCTAATAGCTGGCTAAGACTTGACGACTGCTGATTGATCGACTCAGAGTGATTCGGATAGCCCAGTGTGGTGCTCTTGATTGTAGCAGTAGACCCATGGTGGAGGTGTGCTTGGATGTAGCAGCAGACCTGTGGTAATCGACAAAAGGAGTACCCTTGTAGGCTATGAGTGGGTACGCTTGGTTGTAGCGGTAGACCCATGGTGGGATGCGTTTGTTGCAGCGGCAGGCCCACAGTACTCGACAGGTGGAGTACTTCAGCAGTCCAGGTTAGTGGGACGTGCTTGGTTGTAGTGGCAGGCCCACTGTACTCGACATTTGAGGAGTTCTCCAACAGCTATGGATTCGTTATCGTGAATAAAATCATGGTTTGAGCTGAGTCTATGACCTTTGTGGTTACCTCATGATTGAGATGGGTCACTTGATAACTTAGGTATATGTATGTGCATAAACCTGGGTAGTGGTTATTCGTTGATTTCATAATCTTTGTGTTTCCACATGATTGAGATGGGTTACTTCATAACTTGGGTATATGTATGGGAATATACCTAAGTAGAGGTTATCTGTTGAGATCTTATTTGTGGTTATCCTTGTTGGTTTTAGTGAGAAATTGAGGGTCTTGGTGTCCCTACTGAGTATCGTTATACTCACCCCTACACGGGCTATGCCCGCACCTCGTTGTGTTGGTTGTAGATGATGGGCAGTGCTGACGGAGGCCGAGTGTTCGAATACTGGATGATACTCGGAGGTGGACCTCACGACGAGTCAGTATCAGGAGGTGGACTTCACGGCGAGATGATACTTGGAGGAGGTTGATGGGAAAGAGCATTGGGGAGGCTATCTGTACCTACCCTTCAGGTAGGATCCGTGGTGGACAATCCAGGAGTTGCACTATCTGTACCTACCCTTTAGGTAGGATCCGAGGTGGACGACCCAGGAGCTGCTACCTTTCTTCGAGCTGTTATCTTTTTCTGTTGTACTTTTGTTCAATTGTAGCTGTACTTTCGATTGGGTTTATATTCTGGCCCACTTACTTTTCAGCACATTCTTTTGTTCTTAGTGTATTACATCCTCTTGTACTCTGTGTGTTTGTTTACTTTTATAAAGGAAATGCTTTCCCATTTATTGGTATTTACGCCTTTGGTGCTAGTCGCCAGCCCATGGCCTATGGAAGGTGGGCTTGGGGTAGTCACGGCACGGGCCCTGAGGACGGGTCATGACACATTGGTACCAGATGAGTCGGTTCTACCTCATAACTTAGGACTCTGATATTTTCTTTCTGTGAAGAAATAGTGTTAAGGGTATCGAGTGTGGTCTTCAGTTCAGGGAGTCCAATGTTGGTGCGGCGACCGACCTATCCGTACACCAGGATCTTCACTTCTGATTTCCGACTTTGTGCCTGAAAACACTAATTGCATGTGTGTTTCCAAAATTTTTAAAGTCCACTCAAACCAGGTCATCTCACCAGGTATAAATCGTTTGACCGTGTCGTATCTATTCAGGATGTCTCCACACAGACAGTCAGTTGGAGTTCTGAGATAATACACGATGACGGCCCACTGGGCGACGAGGCTCTGGTGTGGGGCCCTGTTTACTATGTTAGTACCCTTGGGTGGTGTACATGTAGCACCACCACATGTTGGGCAGCAGATGCCACTTTCCATACTAGTAGAGCGCATTCCACGAGTTCCAGCAGCAGAGGCCTCCGAGGTTACAAGGCGATCCCCAAACAGCAGAGGACTGGCAGGAGGCGACTGCTAGAGTTTTCCGCCTAGCTGAGGCACCAGTGGAGTGGATGGTAGACTTGGCTACTAGTGTTTACCAGTGAGTTACCATGAGGATGGTCTGTATAGAGATGAGGCTTCGGTACATGGAACGATGCCTGAGATAGTGCCTTCGGGTAGTGTGTCAGCTATACATCACTACCTGTTGGTCAGCAGTTACAACCGGCAGTACCGGTAGGTGACACATGTAGGCTTACTGCCTTACACGTGTTCCAACATCAGATACCCTCAAGTTTTGAGGTGATCCCGACTCACAGGCGGCTGAGGACTAGATTGAGGAAGTGGCTGAGAGTTTTCTAGAGCTTATACACCTTCAGCAAGACGACATGTCGGTAGTTGAGAATTCATTGGGGCGTACCAATCGTTCTTGGTACTTGATGACTATAATATGATTAGTTCTTTAGAGCTCGGTCCTAAGAGCGAGGTGTGTTTAAGGGATATCCGAGTAAGCACTCATTCCTCTATGCATTCCTACTTATGTTAGGGTGCTAGAGAGAACCTTTGTGGTTGAATGTTCTTTAGCTAATCGGTTATAGCCAGTGAATGTTAGTAGTGGGAAGATGTGAACTGGCATTAGTCTCAGAGACTTGGACATGTAAAATGTTTTAAGAAGAGGAAATATCAAGAAAAGATGAATCTAAAGAGTAGCAGATGTGGAAGCAGAGCTAGGAAAGTAGCATTGGGTGGTGTACTTTTTGACATGTTACAATCACCTGCCTTTATAGTCCCCGCCAGGCTCAGGGATCTGGAGGGCAGGGGAAGAGAGTAGCTGCATGCGGTCAAGGAATGTGACCCAATGGATCTAAAAATAATTCAAGCACTAGTGCAGAAAACATTTTTTACGTCGGTTATTTTTCATTATTTACGTCGGGTTTTAGGCGACGTTAATACGGACGACGTTATAAATAACATTTTTTACGTCGGTTATTTAAAACTCGACGTAACATCCCTAACATCACGGTGTTTATCATGTCTGTTCATTAATAACCGACGTGATAAATATGCCCGGGGGGGGGGGGGGGGGGGGGGGGTTTATCACGTCGGTTATTTTCTAAACCGACGTGATAAAACGCCTGGGATATCGTTTATCACGTCGGTTATGACATAACCGACGTGATTAACCCTTCCCCGGGCCTATTATCACGTCGGTTTCTTAAATAACTGACGTGATAAAAAGGCCTGGGAAACGTTTTAGCATGTCGGTTATCAAATAACCGACGTGGTAAATCGATTCCCCGGCCTTTTAGCACGTCGGTTATATTAAGAACCGACGTGATAAAAGGCCCGGGAACGGTTTATCACGTCGGTTCTCGAAAAAACCGACGTGATAAACCCCTACCGATTTATTTACCACGTCGGTTATATTATAACCGACGTGAAAGCGATATTTTTTTTTAAAATAATTGCACTGCTCTCACCAAAAAGCAACCAGAAACCAAACAAAAATAACCATGCCAGCCCTCCCCCAAGCCCCAACTGAACCCCACCCTCATCTATACCCACCTAACAACCTGGCCAGCCCTCCCCCACCACATTGGAGCCCCACCACAACACATGGACACCCCCCACCCCTTAGACAGCCCCCCCCCCCCCACCCTCATTTACACCCCCACGACCCCTAGTACAGCCTCAAATACCCATTGGACACCCCTCCCATATCCCTTGGACACCCCACACCCCTTGGACACCACCCCACCCCTTGGACAGCCCCCCCACCCTCATTTACACCCCCAAGACCCGTAGTACAGCCTCAAACACCCATTGGACACCCCCCACACCTTGACAACCCTCCCAGACCCCCTGGACACCCCCCCCCCCGACCCCTGGACACCTCCCGAGCCCTTGGACAGCCCCAAACACCCCTTGGACACCCCTCCCATATCCCTTGGACACCCCCACCCCTTGGTCACCCCCCCCACCCTCATTTATACCCAACCGGCCCCTTGGACAGAACTCCCAGACACCTTGGACACCACTCCCATATCCCTTGGACACCCCCCCACCCCTTGGACACCCCCCACCCCTTGGACAGCCCCCCACCCTCATTTACACCCCCCGAACACTAGGACAGCTCCAAACACCCCTTGGACACCCCTCCCATATCCCTTGGACACCCCCCCCCCACCCCTTGGACACCCCCCCCACCCCTTGGACATCCCCCCCACCCCCTGGACACCCCCCCGACCCCTTGGAAACCCCCCCTACCCCTTGGAAACCCCCCATCCCCTTGGACAGCCCCAAACACCCCTTGGACACTCCTCCTATATCCCTTGGACACCCCCCCACCACTTGGACACCCCCCACCCCTTGGACAGCCCCCACCCCCCCACCCTCATTTACACCCAACCGACTCCTTGGACAGCCCCAAACACACCTTGGACACCCCTCCCATATCCCTTGGACACCCCCCAATCACCCACCCACCCCCTTGGAACCTCTCCCCCCATACCAAAATCCAGACCAGAAAAACCATCAACAGTAGACCAAAACAAGAAGTAGAGAAAAATTAAACATTCACTTCTATAACATTCAAAACATACACTGTCAACTTCAAAAAAAACTAAATCCAACCTAAACGACTACGAAATACACAATTACATTGACAATATTCAAAGTTACATTTTACATTACAAACAACTAAAAGTCAATCAAACCTGTAAAATAATTTGACCACTCCACTTGTAAGTGTTTGATATCTTCAGCAGTAAAGGGTTGAGGGTCATCAAATAGCTACAAAGGAAAAGGATAGTAGTCAACGTTTATAATGAATAAATCAAATTGAAATATTATGAGAAAGAGGTGGAGTGGGAGCTGCACCCTGAAATTGTCTTTGCAAGTCTGCAAACATAAACTGCACCGATGCTCTAATCTTGTCCTCCATTGTCGCATTAATATTATGGACTTCAGCCTCCAAGGATTCTATTTTTTTTATAAACTCCCTCAACGTTAGAAGTTGAGGAACGTGGAAACACTTTTCTTATCGATACACCTGCCGGATATCCCCTTACATGGCCAGGATGTTCGGGCTTTCCCAATGCCACAGATAAAATATCTTCCCTCCCAGATGGTGTAAATGTCCCCTGTGAACTCTGCTCCTCAAGAGAGTCCTGTAATAATTAATTGAACATTTCTATATTGATTGGAAATATATGACGAAAATAGTAAACTTAAATAAATAAAATAGATATCTTACAATCCTCTCAACTACGAGTCTCGATTCATCCGAAAGATATTGTCCTTTTTTTCCCTTCCGAGCTCTTTTCCATTTCTCATGTCTAGATGGAGGGGATGGAGGGGCCACCTCTCCAGAGCTTGAAGACTCAGCTCTTAGTTGTTGAAATTTTTCTGCCATCATTTGTTCTTCCAATAATGCATACCCTCCCCGAGATAAACTATGAGGGTATACATTTTTAGATTGGATCTCTTGATGAGCTTTCCTTGTTTGCTGTAAATTAAGAATAAGTAATCATTAACAAAACAATAATAAGATCATTTATATAAGAAAGCTTATAAAAGTTTACATTTCCCTTACCAAAAATGATTCTTTTCTTCTACTTTCAAAAAATTGTCTCCATGTGTCTTCATCTATAAAAGGATATATACGACATGGATTCTCACGACTCCTATGACCATAAATGAAATCATATGAGAGGGTTGATTTGAAATCCCTCCATCTCCTAGCAGCCAACGATAAGCATTTCTTCCTGACTCCTCCAGTGTCAGGAATATCAAATGTCATCTGATAAAAAAGAGGTTAAAAATATTATATATACTAGAAACATTTAAAGAAAAGTCAAACAATAGCAAAAGATCTTACCAAAATGGTCTCCCACAGCTGAGAAATTATCGCCTTATCCACACTTCTCCAATCATCATAGAGAATGCTTACTTTTCTCTTAGCCTGAGTTGCTACAAAACCCTTAAAATCTTTAGCATTTGGACCTCTAGGAAGATCATCATCATCAAACTCCACGACTATCCTCTCCTCCTTCGTACGGGCAAGTGATAATTTTGGTAAACGTGTGCACCCATGCTTACCAACCTTTGAACTCTTTTTCGTAATAGGAGCATGTGAATGTTCCTCCCCAGATGTATGACCAATATGCTCTTCTCCAGAATCATGTGGCTGGTCAACTGATTGATCTGTCATTTTCCTTCAAATCAAAAAAACAAACATTAGTTCACAAATATACAAATTCAAATATTGTAATACTACTTAATCAGAAAATAGAAAAGTGTACTAAATTACACAATAGTAAACATTGGTAATATGGTAAGCATGTTAAACAATGATAAACATGGTAAACACAGGCAAAAGGTTGCCAAGGAGTTGGCCCAAGAAAGCTGAAAAGTGGACTCACTGAGTCCACCGGTCAGACGGTGTGAGCTCACCAGCCAGCCGGAGGACCCAGGCAGTAGACTTTCCCACTTCCTGGTGCCACCGGCCAGCCGCTGGCTCACCACCGGCCGGCCGCTGGATCACCACCAGCCGGCCGGTGGACCAGACAGAGAGCCTTCCTCTGTCTGGACCACCGGCCCGCCGCTGGATCACCACCGGCCGGCCGCTGGATCACCACCGGCCGGCCGGTGGACCAGACAGAGAGCCTTCCTCTCTGTCTGAACCACCGGCCGGCCTCTGGATCACCACCGGCCGGCCGGTGGACTAGACAGAGCCTTCCTCTCTGTCTGGACCACCGTCCGGCCGCTGGATCATCACCGGCCGGCCGGTGGACCAGACAGAGCTTTGATCTGGACCACCGGCCAACCGGTGATCCCCCACCGGCCAGCCGGTGCGCCCAGGACTTCTCCTCTTTACGGTTTTATTGTTTTATCGTTTTGGTTTGATACATGTTTTAATAAGTAAAAAATTTACAATATCTAACATTATATGAAAAAACTAAATGTAAACAAGAAATAAACATGTGTTACCTGTAATTTTAGGAATGTACAGTTGGATTGTTTTCCCAAATTCCTTCGTCGTGATCGTTCCTTATGGCACAAACCATGTCTTCATCATACTCACCATTATGTTCTGTTAATCTTTCCATTGAAGTAGGGATCTCACATAAATCAGCATCTTCATCAAATTCATCCTCACCAACATATTGTTTTTTCCCTTGTAAAACAACAGCCCACTGCATATCTGATTGATCTACTACATAGAAAATTTGTTTGGCATGTGTTTCCATTATAAAAGAATCAGCTGTGTCTTCCAATCTATTCAAATTAACAAGTGTCATTCTAAATTCATCGTGTCTGACACAGTTGTTACCGATAAACCATTTACAGTTAAAAACAGGAACTTTAATTTTAAAGTAATCAGCCTCCCATATGTCTTCAATCACTCCATAATATGCACTTGATTCCGAAATTGGGTTTCTGTCCTTAGCACTCGAAAAATGCACTGCTTCTGCAAACACCAATACACCACTATTATGAACTGCACTTCTGTTGTCCTGAGCTTTCGTATGAAATGTATAGCCATTAATGTCATAAGCGGACCATGTTATCACATTTAAAGATGGACCACCCACTATCCATTTTAATGCCTCTGATACATCTGATCTACCAAGCAAGGTCTTTTTAAACCATGGCAAAAATGTTTTGTTGTGCTCATTCAAAATCCACATTTATTTCTTCTTTGGATGACATTGTTTCAACTCATTAATATGCAATGTGATATATGGTTGAACATCAGCTATGTTATTCAAGATGTATGATTCTAACTTCTTCATATGTTCAGCTGACAGTGATTTGACTTTCAAGCCACGAATCCCCTTTCCCTCATTATTAACCCGTTCATGGCGAGATGGAGGCAAACCTATGTGTTGCGCCGTAGCCAAGTAGCTCGTACAAAACTCTTCTACCTCCTCAGAAATATACTTTTCAATAATGGAGGCTTCAGGTCGATATGGATTTTTAACATATCCCTTTAATATTTCCATATACCTTTCAAAAGGATACATCCAACGAAGATATACAGGTCCACAAACCTTTATTTCTCGAACCAGATGAATCATTAAATGCACCATCATATCAAAAAAAGTTGGAGGAAAATACATTTCCAAATGACAAAGTATAAAAATTTCATCCTTTTCCAAAATGTTCAAAGAATTCACATCAATCGCCTTGTTACAAATTGAATTGAAAAAATAACACAACCTCATTATAGTCTTTCTGACACGGATGGGCAATATTCCACGCAGTGCAACTGGTAGAATTTGTTGCATCATGACGTGACAATCATGTGATTTCATACCTATCAACTTCAGGTCTTTCAATGAGGCAAAATTTTTTACATTTGAAGAATAACCTTGAGGCACTTTGATATCATGAAGACACTGACAGAAGCTACTTTTCTCCCTCTTCGATAATGTATGACAAGCCGGGGGAAGAAATGTTCGTCTTCCTTTAGGAGTGGGAGCTAACTCCAAACGTATTCCCATTGATAGTAGGTCTAACCTTGCATTCAACCCATCTTTTGTCTTTCCTTTAATATCTAGCAATGTTCCGATCAAATAATCACAGATATTCTTCTCCACGTGCATGACATCAATATTATGTTTGACTTCATGATACCTCCAATATGGTAGCTCAAAAAATATTGACCTTTTCTTCCAAATATGTCTATCATTACCAGATTTATGTGTCTTTCCCAATGTCACATCAAGGTTTTTCACCCTCTCAAAATACAAATCTGGGGATAAAGGTTTTGGAGCAGTATCAAATTCTTGTGAGCCATTGAATGCCTTTTTTAGTCTTCTATAAGGGTGATCCATAGGCAAAAACTTTCGATGACCCATGTACACTATTTTCCTCCCATGATGCAATTGACAATATGACGTATGTTGTTCGCAAATTGGACATGCTTTATGCCCTTTAACACTGTATCCAGACAAATTTCTATATGCTGGGAAGTCATTTATAGTGAATAGAAGCACTGCATGCAGTTGAAAATATTCCATTTTATAAGAATCATACACCCTAATACCATCAGCCCATAACAGTTTCAAATCATCAATCAGCGGTGACAAGTATACATCAATATCATTGCCGGGTTGCTTTGGACCAAAGATCATGATACTCAACATGACATATTTGCGCTTCATACAAACTTCAGGAGAGAGGTTGTAAATTACCAATAAAACAGTCCATGAACTATGTGTGCTACTGAGGGTTCGGTATGGATTCATTCCATCTGTGCACAAGCCTAGTCTCAGATTTCTAATTTCATTTCCAAATGTAGGGTACTGGGCATCAATTTTCATCCATTGTGGACAATCAGCTGGATGACGTATTTTTCCATCACATACCCGCTCATCAGCAAGCCATCTTAACCTTTTTGCATCATGTGAATTAGCAAATAAACATTTGAAATGAGGAATTATAGAAAGATACCAAAATACCTTTGAAGGGAGCTTTGTAATCTCTACATCAGCTTGTAATTTTTCTTTCACCTTATACCGTGATGTCCCACATTTAGGACACTCTTTCAGAAATTCATATTCCTTCCTATATATAATGCAGTCATTCGGACAGGCATGTATTTTCCTGTGTCCCAATCCCATCGGGCATAATATTTTTTCGGCCTTATAATGTGAATTTGGAAGATCGTTATCTTTTGGAAGAATGCCTTTCATCAATTGTAGCAGCTCTGTAAAACTTCTGTCACTCCATCCATGTTTCGCCTTCAGGTTAATCAATCTTAACACCATCGACAAAACCGTAAAATCTGTACAACCAGGATATAATGGTTTTTCGGCATCACCATATAGATGTGCAACTGTCGGTTCTATCTCAATTTGTTCTGCTACAATATCGCGAATCATTTCTTCAATTCCATCGGAGTTACCATCATGCGATTCATTATCATCAGTGACATTCTGTCCAGTTTCGCCATACCAAATCCAAGGGTTGTAACTTGGATTGAAACCATGACAAATCAGATGATCTTTTATCTCTCTACTTATCAACTTCTTCATATTCAGACATTTCAGGCATGGACAGAAAAAAATGTCACTACTTGGAGCATTTCGTTTAGAAAATTCCAAAAAGGCATCAACTCCTTCCTCATATTCATTGCTCATTCGATGTGCCGTAATCCAACATCGACTCATTATTACCTATAACAAATAGAAAAAATATATATATTTTTTAGATAAGACAAATATATGTTTATATGAAAAAAATCATAATTTGAATGTAAACAATTTTGAAATATAAAACAAATCGATGTGTATTTAAAAAAATATGCTGGAATATTATTTTTTAAACAAAATATAGTATGATATAACACCCCCCCTGGACACCACCCCCACCCCTACCCCCCTGGACACCCCCCTGGACACCCCCCAACACCCACCCACACCCACCCACCCCCTTGTAAACCCCCTTGGACACCCCCCGACCCCTCTGGACAGCCCCCCGCCCCTCCTGGACACCACCCCCCACCCCCTACCCCCTTGGACACCCCCTGGACATCCCCCAACCCTCTGGATAGCCCCCCCACCCACCAGGACAACCCCAAATACCCTCTGGAGAGGCCGCCACCCACTTGGACAACCCCCCACACCCATCCAACCCCTTGGACACCCCCCTGGACACCCCACCGACCCCTCTGGACAGGCCACCACCCCCTTGGACAGCCCCCCACACCCACCCATCCCCTTGGACACCACCCTGGACACCCCATGACCCCTCTGGACAGCCCCTGACCCCTCTAGAAAGCACCTTCACCCCTCCTGGACACAACCCCCCACCCCCGACCTGCTTGGACACCCCCCTGGACACCCCCCAACCCTCTGGATAGCCCCCCCCCACCCCTCCTAAACACCACCCCCACCCCCTACCCCCCTTGGACACCCCCCTGGACACCCCCCAACACCCACCCACACCCTTGGACAGCCCCCACACCCACCCACCCCCTTGTAAACCCCCCTGGACACCCCCCGACCCCTCTGGATAGCCCCCCGCCCCTCCTGGACACCACCCCCCACCCCTACCCCCTTGGACACCCCCCTGGACATCCCCCACTCCTCTGGACAGCCCCCCCACCCACCCGGACAACCCCAAATACCCTCTGGAGAGGCCGCCACCCACTTGGACAGCCCCCCACACCCATCCAACCCCTTGGACACCCCCCCCGGACACCCCACCGACCCCTCTGGACAGGCCTCCACCCCCTTGGACAGCCCCCCACACCCACCCATCCCCCTGGACACCATCCTGGACACCCCCCGACCACTCTGGACAGCCCCTGACCCCTCTAGAAAGCACTCCCACCCCTCCTGGACACAACCCCCCACCCCCGACATGCTTGGACACCCCCCTGGACACCCCCCAACCCTCTGAACAGCCCCCCCACCCCTCCTAAACACCACCCCCACCCCCTACCCCCCTTGGACACCCCCCTGGACACCCCCCAACACCCACCCACACCCTTGGACAGCCCCCCACACCCACCCACCCCCTTGTAAACCCCCCTGGACACCCCCCCCCCCCCCCCCGACCCCTCTGGACAGCCCCCCGCCCCTCCTGGACACCACCCCCACCCCCTACCCCCTTTGACACCCCCCTGGACATCCCCCAACCCTCTGGATAGCCCCCCCACCCACCCGGACAACCCCAAATACCCTCTGGAGAGGCCGCCACCCGCTTGGACAACCCCCCACACCCATCCAACCCCTTGGACACCCCCCTGGACACCCCACCGACCCCTCTGGATAGGCCGCCACCCCCTTGGACACCCCCCCACACCCACCCATCCCCTTGGACACCATCCTGGACACCCCCCGACCCCTCTGGACAGCCCCCGACCCCTCTAGAAAGCACCCCCACCCCTCCTGGACACAACCCCCCACCCCCGACCTGCTTGGACACCCCCCTGGACACCCCCAACCCTCTGGACAGCCCCCCCCCCCACCCCCTACCCCCCTTGGACACCCACCTGGACACCCCCCAACACCCACCCACACCCTTGGACAGCCCCCCACACCCACCCACCCCCTTGTAAACCCCCCTGGACACGCTCCAACCCTCTCGGGGATTTATAGAAAACGATGAAAAATTAGTGAAATCATAAAATTAGTCAATATTGCAAGTCGAACTAATAGATCTAGGGATGATAAATAAGATTATGGTTCCAAAACAAGTTAAAAGGGTTCGCAATCGAATAATCTTAGCTAGTTTCAACAAAAAAATCACAACACATATATATTTACTATCCGCGAAAAAAAACGAACGAGTGGGAGGATTACCTGAGTGCTGCGAGTTTAGATGATTGATCCGAGGAGATTAAATATGAGAAATGATGATCGCAAAACGAATCTAAACCCTCGAAATGGATGAGCCGATTCGGGTTTACGCGCGAGAGAGACGAGTCGTGACTGTTGAAGGTAAACTCGCGAATGACAATCCACGGGTCTGGGTAAATTTTTAAATGAGTTATCACGTCGGTTATTCAATAACCGACGTTATAATTTTTTTAAAAACATTTATAACGTCGGTTATTCAATAACCGACCTAAAAACCTTCCTCCGATTCTTTTTTTACGTCGGTTATTTTATAACCGACGTTATAAAGGGCTCAAAATCCGCGTTTTATTACGTCGGTTATTCCATAACCGACGTCAAAAACATCTGCGGATTCTTTTTTTACGTCGGTTATT
This sequence comes from Viscum album, assembly GCA_963277665.1. Taxonomy (NCBI): domain Eukaryota; kingdom Viridiplantae; phylum Streptophyta; class Magnoliopsida; order Santalales; family Viscaceae; genus Viscum; species Viscum album. Next base: position 1,329,698,152 of record OY728165.1, on the reverse strand, counting down.
TTATAACCGACGTAAAAAGGCCTTCAAAAACCGCGTTTTTTACGTCGGTTATTGAATAACCGACGTAAAAAACGCCCCCCGCTTCTGTTTTTTACGGCGGTTAATGTATAACCGACGTAAAAAACGAAGTTGCGCGATTAATAACGTCGGTTATAAAAATAACCGACGTTAAAGGTGTAATAAACACAGGTTTTTACGTCGGTTATTAAATAACCGACGTAAAAAACCTCGTTTTACATATTATGACGTCGGTTTTATATAACCGACGTAAAAAATGGTGACGTAAAAAACGTTTTCTGCACTAGTGAAAGGACAGTTTGTGTCCATTACTAGCTTCCTTAACCATAGACTTTGATACGAATCATTCCTTCCTTCCACGAATCTTGTCCCACACCTAGAGTTTCCGGTTAAGCCATTGACTTGACCCTCACGTCTGGAGATACCTTTAGAGGAGACTCGATAATCAGAATTATGCTGACAGTGTGGTCTGACCCACGAGGCAAGAGTTTCGGTTGGAATCTCATGGTGGCAGCGTATAGGCCTTACGAATTTGGTATCGGTATGGATTGGATTCACAGTTCATGCTCAGATTGACTGTATTAGGCAAAAAGGTTGTGGTTTATCTACAAAGTTGGGATGGGGTTTTCCTTGGTCGGCGAAAAAGAAAAACCCAGGCAGTACAGGATGTAATCATGCATAGGAGGGTGCGGCTGATCACTTATGAGTCGGTCAACCTTACACTCGTGGCAGCAGGAGTTTTGAGTTTTAGTTCTAACCAGAAATTGGAAACCTCTAGAGTATGAGGATGACGATCACGTCCTTATACGGGTATCACCTCGATGAGGTTTATGGAGATGAGGCCAAGGCGGCAAGTAATTGCTGAGGTTTAGTGGACCTTTTTCAGGTCCTCAGCAGGGTAGGCGTGGTGGTTTACCATTTGAACCATCCACCTCAGTTGCACCAGGTGCACGACGACTTCCACGTATCTCAACTGGGAAGATACTTTCTCTACCCGACACATGTCATCAACCATGGGGAGATGGACATTGGCGACGGGGTGACATTTGTGGGGTTTTAGTAGATGTTGAGGATCGATAGGAACGAGTCCTACGAGGATGGTCCATTCCTCTTGTGTGCTTTCGTTGGCAGCACGGGAACCTCTAGGTGGGAACATGGGAGAGGAAGGCTCAGATGTGTGCTCAGTACCACTTTTGTTTCCCTAGTTTGTATTATAGCTTTACGGGGACGTAAAGATCTGAGGTGGGAGTAATTTAAAGACCTGTAAATTTCAAGGAAATTTTTTTTAACTTCTTTCAGATTTTACAAGAACGCAGTTTCTGACTGCACCTGATTCCAAGGTCCAGTTTGCCTAGAATCAATATCTGAAGTTTAGTTCAGGTACGTTCAGTGAACGAACAATCGGGTTTTTCTAACTTTTGGACCAGTGCTTGGAATCGAATTCCGAGGGCACCGATGGAATCGCAGCACCAGTATTTTCTTAGGAACACCTTTTTTAGAGTTGCGTTTGCACGGGGGATGTTGTTAAAAAATTATGGAAGTTAAAAATAAAATTGAGCTACAAATTTTATTTTTACTAAGTGGTTATCTGTTGTGGGGAAGTTGGGGTGACTACCCAAGTGTGGTTATGAGGGCGGTCGGGCCCACATGAAACCCACCACTTCATATTCCTTAAAATTCCATAACCCTCCTATTAAATTACACATGAGTTAATTAAGTGGTTTAATTCAATTTTTTAATTTCAAACTTAAGTCATGAGTAATAAAATAAGTGAAACACTTATTTTATTATTGTTGGAGCATGTTGTGTTGAGAGTGGATTGGGGAAAAATGCTCTATAAGTTCTTCTTCTTCATCTAAAAACGCGAAGAACACAAAGAATGAGAAGAATGCAAAGAACACACCGATCTCCGACAAAGAATGCTGAATCCTCAGAGATCGACAATGAGACATCGTGTACCATGACGAAAACGACCCTCTCCTTCCGCGACGTCTTCTTCCGCGATGATAAATTCCATGACAAACCCCAGCTCAACGAATTTGATGAGGCAGAGGATTTATTTGTTTGTTCGTGAATAGTTCAGTCGCCATTTCTTCATTTCAAATTGGGCCACCTGTTTCTGCAATAACAGGAGGAGGTCGGACTGCACGAACATGGCCGACCCACCTCCCCCTTGTTTGTTTAATTTTATTGCGGCACATGCAAAGGCGGCGCGGTGCCGTTGCACCGCGCAAGAAAAATGGGAATGGGCAAGGATGCGTGGCACCATCGCGTCGTGATGATGAAGTTGAACAAGGTCGCGGCGCCGTTTCGCCGCACCGGAAGAATCATGAAAAACACCGTGATCGGAGCATGGCCACGGTGGAGGGGCGCGGTGCCGTCGTGCCGCGTCAGACGAACCAAGGCCTTGGCTTTAGGCCGCAGCGGAGCAGGGACCGGCGGCCAACTTACGGGCGCCAGCGTCGGAGCAGGGGGACCGGCCCACACCGGTACCATGGTGCAGCAGGCGGCCGGCCGGAGCGGGCCGGCCGGTCAGAGGAGGATCCGGGGGTTCATAACCCCCTGCTGGTCAGATAGCAGCGGACCCCCACATGGGGGCCGCAGTTACGAAATAGGGGGGGCAGCGCCTCCCCCCACAAAACTGCTAGGCCGTTTCAGCCGAGCCATCTGGCCAGTGGACCGTGCTGGCCGTGCCAGCGCGCCGGGCCGGGCCACCCAGGCCGGGCCGGGCCGCGCCCAGGCCGGGTTGGGTCGCGCCAGCCAGGCCGGGCAGCACCCAAGCGAACCAGACCCGGACCCAGGTCAGGTCGACTCGGTTCGGGCCGACACAGGGGGTCTCGGGCCGGGTCGGTCCGGGCCCCAAACCCCCATTTCAGACTGTTTTCATTAAAACACCCATAACATGGGCTACAGACGTCTGATTGACACACCATCAGCTGCGATGCGATCCATGGATCGAGATGGTCATTTTGGTATATTACACTCATGGTTTCTAAAAACTTTGGGTTCGGCCGATTTGGTTCGAACCTGAAACAAATCGGGCCCTCGGAGTGGAAAAACTTATAACTTGAGCTCCGGACGTCCAATTGATGTGTCGTCATCTTTGTTTGATTCCTCTTAATGAGCCGAAACTTTTTCCATACTTCACCTGAGATTTGGACGCAGTATGATTATGGCCGGGTTGGACTGTACCTGAAATCCAACAGGGCCCCTAGAACGGAAAAGCTGATAACTTTCAGACTGGATGTCCGTTTGACGAACCGTCAGCGGCGTTGGTGATCACGTTGAGAAATGGTCCCTATGAGAGTTCAGGGTACTGTTGAAATACGGCCGGGTTGGTTCGGACACGAAACTAACCAGACCCCTGGGATGAAAAGGCAAATAACTCACAGACCGGGCGTCCGATTGACGTGCCATCTATTGCATTGAGACCCCTATGACGAGGCGGTCCTTTGAGATACTTCTTCGTGGAACTTAGTGATACTTGGAGTATCGAACAGTAGCTCATGGAATAGATCCTCCCAGAGATGAGCGTATGAAGTGATTCGGTTAGCCTAGTGGGGTGTGCTTGGTTGTAACAGTAGACCCACGGCGGAGGTGCACTTGGTTGTAGCGGCAGACCAACAGTACTCGATTGAAGGAGTACCTATGTAGGCTATGAGGGGGTGCACTTGGTTATAATGGTAGACCCATGGTGGGATGCGCTTGGTTGCACCGGCAGGCCCACAGTACTACCTAATAGCTGGCTGAGACTTGACGACTGCTGATTGATCGACTCAGAGTGATTCGGATAGCCCAGTGGGGTACGATTGGTTGTAACAGCAGACCCACGGTGGAGATGCGCTTGGCTGTAGTGGTAGAACCACGGTACTAGACAGAAGGAGTACCTTTGTAGGCTATGAGGGGGTGCACATGGTTGTAGCGGTAGACCCATGGTGGGATGCGCTTGGTTGCAGCAGCATGCCCACAGTACCCGATAGGTGGAGTACTTCAGCAGTCCTGGTTAGTGGGACGTGCTTGGTTGTAGCGGCAGGCCCATTGTACTCGACAGAAGAAGAGTTCTCCAGCAGCTGTGGTTTCGTTATCATGAATAAAATCCTGGTTTGAGCTGAGTCTATGACCTTTGTGTTTACCTCGTGATTGAGATGGGTCATTTGATAACTTAGGTATATGTATAGGCATATACATGGGTAGTGGTTATCCGTTGATTTCATAATCATTGTGTTTTCTCATGATTGAGATGGGTTAGTTGATAACTTGGGTATATGTATGGGCATATACCTAAGTAGAGGTTATCTGTTGAGATCTTCTTTGTGGTTATCCTTGTTGGTTTTAGTGAGACATTGAGGGTCTCGGAGACCCTACTGAGTATCGTTATACTCACCCCTGCACGAGCTATGCCCGCACCTCGTTGTGTTGGTTGCAGACGACGGGCAGTGCTGACGGAGGCCGAGTGTTCGAAGACTGGATGATACCTGGAGGTGGACCTCACGATGAGTCAGTATCAGGAGGTGGACTTCACGGCGAGACGATACTCAGAGGAGGTTGACGGGAAAGAGCATTGTGGAGGCTATTTGTACCTACCCTTCTGGTAGGATCCATGGTGGATGATCGAATAGTTGCGCTATCAGTACCTACCCTTCAGGTAGGATCCGAGGAGGATGACCCAGGTGCTGCTTCCTTTCATCCAGCTGTTGTCATTTTTTATTGTACTTTTGTTCAGTTTTAGATGTACTTTCGATTGGTTTTGTATTCTGGCCCACATACTTTTCAGAACTTTCTTTTGTTCTTATTTTTTTACTTTCTCTTGTACTATGTGTGTTTGTTTCCTTTTATAAAGGCAATGCCTTCCCAGTTATCAAGATTTATGCCTTTGGTGCTAGTTGTCATCCCCTGGCCTATGGAAGGTGGGCTTGGGGTAGTCACGGCATGGGCCCCAAGGACGGGTCGTGACTTTTTTTATGAAGATGGGTGGTTCTGTGATAAACTAAGGGCGGGTGAGCCCGATATAGCTCTCCAATGCATTGGGTAACGCAAAGGGGTTAAACGTTAAGGGTTCTCCCAAGATATTTAGGGAATATACTGTGATGGGTATTCCAAACGTAACCATGAGGGTTACTCCCTACTTAAGAATGTTATGAATGCCTCAAGTTACCTTTTTGTCTTATGATTTCTATGAGTTATTCGTAAAACTTATGATTTTATGAGGTATGTTAAATTTCTTATGTTTTATGAGTAAAGTATGATTTCATTGATTCTTATGTATACATGGACTAATGTTTTCATTCCATATTTTTATTACCCTTACTGAGCTTTTTATGCTCATCCCATGTTTTTTTGAAATGTTTTCCAAAGGACTTAAAGTTGAATAGGGTCAAGGATGGGATCATGGAAATGTCAGGCTATCTAAAACAAGGAACTAGACATGATTCTTTTGTTCAAGAGTTTTTGTTTTGTGAAAAAAATGTAATCTGATTAGATGTGTCTACTTTGTAATCTTTGAGATGTAATAGTTGTGTCCTAATTCTCTAAAATTATAAACCTGAAAAGATCCTCAATGTGAATTATTCATTTAATTCAATAATAAGTAATGTTTAAGTCCAGGTCCTTACAGTTGGTTTCATAGGGAGGTTTAGATAACTTTAGAGGTTAGGGTATTCTCTAGGCATAAGTTACATTACCATAATTGTTAGGATTTCAGAAAGATTCATAGTTTTTAGATAATGTGAATGAGTAAGTATATCTATGTGTTTATCTTCCTCATTAGTACATGATGATTTTGTTGATATACTCACACTGGAATTTTTTTTTTAGTAAATTGATGGATCTAGCAGGCACCAAAGTGACAATGGGTTTGAAGGAAACTGTGGTAGTTCTCTGAATAAGAGACTAGATGAAATGGGGGATTCAATGAAAAATCTTGTGGTTATTCTAAACCAAATTTCAGAAGTCATGATCAACCACTTGAACCATGGTGAGTTCTCAAATGCATCATGTATGAGAGAACCAACTCGACGTGGAAGTTCAGGTAATAATTATAAAGGTAACCATTAGGGTTTATATGATCCTTACTTTTGAGGTAATTATGGGTTACTATATGTTATGATGGAAGACGAACAACATGAGATAAACTTTTGGTTAAATTATGTTATTGTTATTTTTTAAGATTTTATCACTTTTTAGGGAATGTTATAAAAATTATGTAGTTTTGGAAAAAGGACAATACATAGACCATTTGACAACCTGTCTCGTCAGACGAAGCTGCGGGAATCGAACCCACAACCATTGTGTGACTGGTACTTATCGCCTACCACTGGACTATGTGAAGTCCCTGGTTAATTTGACTAATTATTTTTTGTTATATGATCTTATTAATCCTAAATAAGTTTATTTTGGGTTATCTATGGAAATTATTAAAATATCATGGAGGATATGTGATTAGGTTAATTACTTTTCAGTATGAGACTTTAAGAGTCACTAATGTTATTTAAAGATAAATGTTAAGGTTTATCTTGGAAGTCTATGTGATTAAATCCTTCAAATATTTGGGTTTAAATCTTAGTTTGGTTTACTTGGAAGAATTTTATAGATAGATTTTTATTGAATGGTCTTTGTTGAACTTTGGGTATTGTTTGAAAAATTTGGGAGATTAAGAATAGATTTTTTTTTGTAATGGATTATCCTTCTTGGGTATTATCTGATCTCATACTAACCTTTTTTGTTTTAGTTTTGGTTATGGTCTAAAGACATGGGAAGTATATAGATCTCTTTTGTGGATTAGGTGATTCTCTATAATTTTATTACAGTACTCTTAATGTTAACAAGTCTTCCTAAATACTCATCATTTGGAGAAAGAATGAGTTTGTGTAAGAAGTCTAGTAAAAGTCAAAAGTCAACATGACAATTAAGTATGTTTTCGTATGATTTAGTTAATCTCAAAAATAAATTCCTGAATGAAAAGTAACTTAAAACAAAAATGTTTTCCGTTATCTTTTCCTACTGGGGAATCAAATACCGTTTAACCCATCACCAGTTTGTGATTTTCTGGTGGTTAAATTTCTCATAAACATTTTTTCTATCACTCTCCCTCAGAACATGACCCTTTGGTTTATCTTCTATATCCATATTTTCCTACTTGGAATCCTAGTATGGTATAACTTGGTTGACCTTTGTACTTATCTCCATTTCTTTTAAAGTGATAGTTTTACTGACTCTTGTTCCGATGTGGGACTGTCAATAAAGATTCCAAGCCCAATTTTGAAATTGCGAGGACGCAATTCCCTAAAGGGCGGAAGGATGTAACATACTAGGTAAATAAATAATATTACATTCTAATTTTTATCAATATTTTTGAATAAAATGTAATATTACTTTAAAGGGAATGCTATGCTCGATGGCGTACCCAATACGCAACAACGAGTTTCTTTGAAATCTTACGTTGGACACTAATAATATAACAATATTATAATAGTTAACACCTATCCATTTTAATGGAGGGAATGCATAGAAATAACTAAAAAATGATTATATATTTTTTTCAAATATTTTTACTTTTATGAAATAAATGTTAGAGGCTTAAAATGGAAATGAATTCACTTTTAACCATAAATCTTCTAATATTCTTTAAAAGGCTGATTAAGTTCCTTTTGATGGAGAACACTTTTTAAATATAATATTGACTATTTTATATGTTTTATTTGACAAAATAAAATCTTTCTTTAGAATCTGGACATCAAAATTTACTTTGTGTAAACTTTTGTTATTTTTCCGATAAAGATCATTTTTAGTGAAAATGTAGCATTTTAATTCAAAAACACCTTTTAATCCGATTTATTTATATGGATATATTATATTTTTAATTGAGATTAAATTGTATTTAGAATATATTTTTACCATTTAATCCAATGGTGGTCATTTTAATTAATTTTACCTTGAAATTGGACTTAAACTACTGTTAATCTTTTAATAGATATTATTTCTTAAAAACACGCTATTTGTTTTGACAGCATGAATTTATTATTCAATTAATTAATGAAACTTATACGTTTTGAATTTTGTAAAATAGAAATCATTTTTGACTTCTAAATATCAAATATATCTTAGGGTGAATTTTTGGTATTTTTCTGAAAAACGTTAATTTTTTATGAATTGTGGAACCACTAAGTGGTAGTTAAAGAAACTGATTTTTTGTTTAAATGAAACTTTACCACTTATATGATTTGATTTTCAAAGATCCGACATACATGGTTGTCATTAGAAAGTAAAATGTGGTTCAATGAGATTAAAATAATTTTTTGGTGAATAGTAACTTTTAAGTTTTATTAATCGCGATTAAAGGTAATAAGGTGAATTTAAGGTAAAGATAATGTTATATTAATATGAAATGACCTTGACATATGTTCTACCCTTATTTTATGAGTTATGGCCGACCAAGAAAATCCATGGGTCAACTTGGGGACCCCATGGAGCCACATTGGTTAGAAAATGACATTAATAACTTGTTATTTAAAGTTAAAATTAAAATTTCACAAACATGAATTATTTTACTAAAACATTTTTTACATGGGGTTATACAAGTCATATTTTTTACTATAAATATTCAATAGAAAGATAATAATATTTCCTACATCATGATATTTTTTATAATTTTAGACATTAAATAAATTAATTTATTTATGACACCGTTATGATGTAGTGATTACCTCATAAATGAACGATTTAAATAAAATGAGATGATAGGGTAAAATATAAGTATTACACTTGTCAATAACCTATTGTATGGGTGGATTTAGAAACCTTATCACCTTATCCTCGAAATATATCCTTTTGGGACCTTTAAAATCTGAAAATCATTTTATAATAAAGTAATATTTTATAACTTTCCAAGAGTTACCCTCCTCTTCTCTTATAAAAGGCTCCCACCTCTACCACCTTACACACACCTCTCAAGCCATTGGCTTGGAAAAACCCTACCCAATTCATCTCTCCACATCCCTCTCTTCATCATTGAAGCATCACCTCTTTCATAATGCGGTTCAAGAAACCCTTTTGGTTCAAACCAAGAGGAGATACTTAATTTAAAGGCAACGTCTTCACTTGTGTCCTTTTGTTTTATTTTGCTTATCCAAACCCTTAAACTCATTTTATTCCTTTATTTTGTAACAAAAATACTATCTTCAATATACTATGATGTTTTTAAGTGATGGATTAAAGCTACACTTACACACAACTCCGTCTAATGGTTAAAGAACATATTGTTTCTGTGGATGGCGAATTACTGCCTCACGAAACGATGATTGTTCAATCTTCTCTTAACACCTTTCATGGTGGCCATTATGATGTAACTATATTTTATATTTGATATATATGGTATTAATTTTTTCCTTATGCTTCTGTATTTTATATTTAAAACATACCTTTGTGCTTTGCATGTTGTGCAAATGCTATAATTTCATATGAGGAAGTGTGGACTACCACCCCCTCAAGTGATGTGACTCGTTCATGCAATACATGGAATGTATATCGAATGAAATTAATGAACTTATGTGACCCATGAAACATATATATTATACTGTTATTATAATATATATATCTATCAATTATTTTTAATTTTATTAATATGAAAAATAAATTAATGTAGCGTTCATGGAAACGTACGGCCTACCGTCTCCATGAACGGTGAATTTCATTTCTTTTTATCTCCAAATGTTATGGAATAGCATATAATGAATATGTACTAGATATATATGATATTTAAATCATTAATAATATTCTGGAGATGATTTACATATATCTACATGGACAATCAGTTTCAAAGTACATTTTTGACTCATGTACCAAACATCGACAAAAACGTCTGATATGAACACACATTATTAACCAATTATTGTACCATTATAATATGTGATATGAAATGAATAATAATCTTTAAATTAGGACCTTAAGCAATTATAAATTGACCGAATTTTATTATTCCTGAATATAATGAAACGAAAAAGACAAGTTGGACTTGAGGTGAGGGATCCGACCTCTCTAATTTTTTTTCAAGTACCCTCTTTTATGTCATTTCATTTATGCTCCATGTTCTTATGTTGGAGGATGTTATTTTATATTAACAGTAATATAATTTTTATTTTAAAATTTTGATATACACCCTCTTACTCTCATCAGTTCATTTTTATAATATTTAAGTGGTGTCGTTTGGCTGCCGAATGTTCGTAAGAGATCTTACCTCTCTCTTTCTTTTTAAGTACTCTTTTTTATGTAACATACATTAAGCTCATATTTATTATGTTGGGGGATGTTATTATATATTAATATTTCTGTATTTTTATTTTAATATGATGAGATACCATATTTTATCTCTTCAATCCATTTTTTGATGTTTTATGTGGCGCCGTTAGGCTGCCGAATTTTCATAAGGGGATTTTCATCTCACTTTTTATTCCCATGAGATTCATGCTACATTGGCCACTATTTCCTTTTGTGTGGTGTATGTACTGACCATTATTTTACTATTTTTAAAATATAATCTCATTTATGGGTAGTAACATCTTCATTGTATGACCCTTCTTTCATGGGGTGCATGTTTCTAAAGTTGCCCAAATCAGTAAGGGAACCTTTCACAGTCGTCTTTTTAAAAGAATTATTTTGTTATATCTTTTAATTTACATATTTTTATTATGGGGTATGTTATTATATACCCTTATTTATGTAAATTTTATGTCCAAGTGATGAGATACCATTTTGTCTCTCATAAACTAATTTTGTGAATTTTAAAGTGACGCTGTTAGGCTGTCAAATTTTACCAAGGGAACTTCTTAACCCGATTTCAATTTCATTGGGTTCAAAATGTAGTTTTTGATTATGTCATCCTTTGAATATGTGTGAATGACCTTTGATTGTTTTAAACTTAATTTCCACTTATATTGGGTGTATTTATATTTGTCACACATAATTTTGAGATTGATTTATCCTTAATTTAAGGATACCTTCTTAATAAGAGATTTTATCTCATTTTACATTTCTATTGAGAATTAATTGTTGTTATGCACCAATTCACTCTTATATGGTGTATATACTGTCCTTTGGAATATTATATCATTAATCCCATTATTCTCATGATATTCTACTGTTCTGATTAAATGTTATTCCTCAATTATTGTATTCAAGTGTCTCTCATTTTGTTAAAAACCCTTTTACTAAAATATCATTTTAAATGTTTTAATGATTTATTCTTATAAATATTTATAATTAATATACATGTTTTCAAAATGGTTTTAAGGATTTATTTACATGGATATTAATGGTTTAAAATGTTAAAAGCTTCAAAGTGGTATGGGACACTTTGATTCAAAAATTTGTTTATTAAATGTTTTAAATGGTTTTGAAAATGGTTTTTAGAAGGGATTCATTATTTTAATATCTTAGAATGTTATATTATTTTTGAAAAGTTGTAATGTTGTCTTTCATTTATGCATAAGTTATGTGCTATGATTATTTTATCGTTCATGGTAATTGTTTATGAAGATGGGTGGTTCCGTGATAAACTAAGGGTGGGTGAGCCCGATATAGCTGTCCAATTCATTGGGTAACGCAAAGGGGTTAAATGTTAAGGTTTCTCCAAAGAGATTTAAGGAATATACTGTGATGGGTATTCCAAACGTAACCATTAAGGTTACTCTCTACGTTAGAATGTTATGAATTCATCAAGTTACCTTTATGTCTTATGATTTCTATGAGTTATTCGTAAAACTTATGATTTCATGAGGTATGTTTAATTGATTATGTTTTATGAGTAAAGTATGATTTCATTGATTCTTATGTATAAATGGACTAATGTTTTCTTTCCATATTATTATAACCCTTACTGATCTTTGGATGCTCATCCCAAGTTTTTCTGAAATTTTTTTCACAAGACATAAAGTTCAATAGGGTCAAGGATGGGATCATGGAAATGTCAGGCTGTCTAAAACAAGGAACTAGACATGATTCTTTTGTTCAAGAGTTTTTATTTTGTGAAAAAAATGGATGCTGAGTATATGTGTCTACTTTGTAATCTTTGGGATGTAATAGTTGTGTTCTAATTCTCTAAAACTCTAAACCTAAAAAGATCCTCAATGTGAATTATTCATTTAATTCAATAATAAGTAATGTTTAAGGTCGGGTCCTTATATACATACACTAATATGGTCTATATATAGTGTCTAATAAATAATTTGTCACAAGTGTCCTCCCCAATACCCATGAAGAACATATAATATTCAATGTAAATACATAAACATTTATTAATGAATATTCTTATTGATATAAATAAATGTATTATAATGTGAAATGTTTATATAAAAAATATGCCCTTCCTTGGTTTTATGTTTTTTATTCAAAAATACCATTTTGAATTGTTATTGTTGCTAATATTGTCATTGAACAATGACATAATGATTAGTATAAATATATAGCTTTAACAAAACCAATTTACTCAGAAAAAAGGAAGTGATGGACCCATCCAGTAGAATTTCTCCATACGAAGCCCATTTGTTGGAGCTCAGAAATGAGGTAGTGTCAATGGGCTTAACTCTTGACCAAGCCCCAGCAAAGCATTAACACATTAAGCTTGAAAAGAACCGCTTATGGGAGAATTGGTTGTCAATTGAGATTACCACCCGAGAGATGTTATCCAAGCTACCCCAAGAGCATGTCAACATCACACACCTTACCCACAGATCATATGTGCGTGTGATAAGTTATTACATAACATGACCCTAAAATAGTGATTATGTGCATTATTTTTGTATAGAATAAGGAATATACATTCATTTTATTATTTTTACTTTGTAAATGGTTTTTAAAGAACAAATAGTATTTTTAGTTAATATTCAATATAGAAATTTATTTTGATGAATTAATATATTTTTTAATTAAACAATTTTTTAATAAAATATTAATACTAAAATACTTTGAATAAATAGAAATGATGGTATAATTTTTTTTGAAAACAATTATAATTTTTATTACGGTTTGAATGATGGTTTTATCAAAACACGTGAATTTTCGATAAATGCCTATTTTTATTTTAAAAGTATAAATTTAGATAAATAGAAAATAATTTAGATAAAATAAATATTATTTTTGGATCCAGGACTTTGAAATTATCTAATGACGAATTTTATATAATTTTTTAAAATAGTGGCATTTTTAGATAAAGATTAAATATTGTTTAAAAATATAATGTGTTTTATGACATAATAATGAACCAATTGTGATGTAATAAAATAATATAAAAGTTATATTATTTCAATATATGTTTTACCTTTAAAATAATATGAGTTTATATTTGTTTGATTAATTTTAAAATTCCACGGTGGATAATCAAAAACATGTAAACTATTTTATCATTTTAAAATAATTTCATCGAATGTCTGACTCACCTCCACATAATGAAGCCATTTTTTTAATTTTAGGACATTTTCCATATAAAATTTTTCTTTAAATTACACTTTGAAAAAAACAGGGGCAAAAATAGTGGGTTTGTTTGTGGTTTTCACTAGTTTAATGTGTTGTGTCCAAAACCTAAATAATTAATAATTCCCTCTCCATTACAATATAAAATCACTCAATATCCCATTTATCTTCACCCAAAAACATTGGAGCTTGACCAACTTATTCCTTCATCTCTCTATAATCCCCCAAGTATCTCCATTCTCCCAAAGAGCCTCTCTGAAGACTCTCCCATGCCTTTGGGATCACACCTCCAAGTAAGGGATTAATTCCGTTCTCATTTTTGCCCAAATTTATTTATGTTTGATACCCATTTAGTTTCAATTTAAAATTTTGGTGTCTAATTTAGAACATCCCCCATACATCCCACCTTATGTTTTAATGATTATATATCTTTTTATATCTCACTAATGTCGCCCATATACCCTTGTTACCATGCCGAAATTCTATAAGGAATTTCTCTCCTCTCATTTACATTCAAGAAATTATTTATTATCATGCATCAAAATTACATTACATATATTGGGATACTATGTTACATTACCACATTACTATCCATTTCATGTATTAATTATGAGATAAAAATTTCTCTCTCATCAACCCATTTTACAATATCTATTTAACGTTGTTATGCTGCCAAAATTTCCCTTGCCAAATTCATCGTGTAAGTGAATACCTTAACAATTTCACTATCAATGGTATTATCCTTTATGAACATATACATACTAATTATAGAGTTTCATGTATTTATTCATCATTCCTTTATCATGGAATAAATTATGATGTTGAATCATTCTTGGTTATATGATCCAAGTGGCACAATTATGCGTTAAATGAAATGTTTCTAAAGGATGAACCCTGATAGAGCTCCAATGCATTGGTTATATAATAACATCATTATTCACTATGTGAAATGCGGTTTTAATTATGATAATTCAAGTGTGATGATTGTTTAATCATGCTAATTCACGTTCAATGAGGTTTTAATCATGATTAATGTTTAATGAGCCTAGGCTCATGCTAATATCATGTTAAATGTTTTTCCCATATCTCCATTTTTTGAAAATCATGACATATCATGCCTTTAGGTTATTTTTTCTCTTATGATTCATTGATATAACTATTTTATAAACATTAATTTTATTCTGCATGTTACACATAATTTAATCCCTTACTGGGTTTTATATCTCACCCTTTTATTAATTATGTCCTCAGGTTATCCCCTGCAATGCTATGTACGAAAGAATATTGTGGTCATCTGAAAGAAGTTTCAATAAATTTGTAGTATTTATGTCTTAAGTTGTCATGTAATGTTCATAATTCCTCAATAAACTATACAAATCAATCCTCATAGTTTACATAAGTACAAGTTTATGTAATAAATCATGTTGAGGTTTGTAATATTGAGTAGGGTTGTTATAGTTGGTATAAGAGGTTATGTTTAGTTACTTTTGGGATTTGGATTAGAAAACCATAGTGAATGCATTAGGGACAAGTAAAAGTATAATAAAAACATTCCTAAATATTGGTTACTATATTGTAAGTGTTTTATCAAGAAAATATATCCCTGTCTGGAAACAAACAATTAGAGGTGGCTCTGGCTCATATGTTTCTATGGGTAAAACCCAAAAACACCGCTTTGAGCTAGACTCGAACGGAAACGGAGCACAAGAATAGTTCTTTCTTCACTCATGGTAATGAAACTCCCAGGGGATATGATTTAGTAAATTCATAACCTTATTATTAACCATTATTAAGGGAAAAAAATTCCCCTAATATTATATATTGGGAAGTAGATGATTAAAGAATATAAATTAATATGTTAAGGAAATAAATGTAATTTATATGATATCCCATTTTTGGATTTTAATTTATGTGTTACCCCTCACATTCCATTTATTCTAGACAATGTCCAGTAATAAGAGGAATCAAGATAAAAACTGATGTGAATATCAATGTGATGACTGTTATAATGAGATTCCCAATCTGATGGGAGAAGAAATCACAATCTTTTCCAGATATTATCTTAGTTAACTCATGTTTTGAATAGAAACATGGGTTAAGAGGATTATCTATCCCCCCCCCAAAGATATAAAAAGCTGCAATTGAGATATTTATGAGACCAAAGACTCCTAATTTTAATGGATCATCTTATACCTCAATCATCAAAAAATGGATAAACTCCATTTAAAATATATTCTATATCCTTCAATGTTTGGAACAAGAGAAGGTTCCTATGGATTCTTATCGTTTGGATGGTGATGCTCGTCAATGGAGGACATTGATCAAAAATATGAATCCTGAAGAAGTGATTGAGGTTTTGGAATGGACATATTTCCAAAAAATGTTTTTTGATAAATATTTTCCATGTACCCTCAGACTTATGATGGAAACGGAATTTATTTCCCTCAATCAAAAATATGATGAATCCATCAGATCATATGAGGAAAACATCAAAAGGAATTCATGTTATGCCTCCAACATTGTAGTTATCCCTGAATTCAATGTTGAACACTTCATTGGTTAACAAAAACCTAGCCTATGGAAAGATGTAGTGATTCGGGACTTCGATAGGTATGAGTAAATTGTCTGATCTTCCCTCAAAGTTGAAATAGAGATCAACAAATCTCAAGGGTATCATGGAGATAAGAATTGGATGGTGGAATTTTATTCTGGAAGTCCGATGGAGAAATCCAATTGTGTTAAGAAATTACAACACCCCAATTGCCAAAGGTGGAGAAATAAGCACTCTAGGAATTTCCTAAATTGGATGAGGAAATGCTATAGGTGTGGAAGAGTAGGGAACCTAGACAGAAATTTACAACACGAAAAATACCACTACTACGACAGAGTAAAGGAAAGCTCTGTTCAACCTTCAACAAATTTTCCATTGCTTAAACTATAAAAAAACCATGTCACATTTCAAACTAGTTCCCTAAGGCAAGGTTTTTTATAGGCAACCAACAACCTCTAAGTTAGAAAGGGTGTGCTTTTTCCATTACTAAAAATGAAAGGATACCTTGACCCTGATGTGGTTAAAGGTATTATAGTTACTCATTCAATAATAGTGAACATACATTTTGATTCTGGATCTATGCATTCTTTTATATCCAAGATGTTTAGTATAAAAATCCCAACAACAAAAAAATCATGTAAGTAGAGATGTCAGTGAGAATGGTAAATGGGGAAATAGTTGCATCCCATGAATATAACTCCTCCCCTATCTCAATTTGCGGATTGAAATTCCCATAAAACCTCATCATACTCACTATGGTTGAAATTTAAGTAGTTCTTGTCATGAATTATCTTTCCCTATGTAGATCCAACATAAATTGTAGTGAGAGGTAAATCACTCCTTATATAGAGAATCCACCCCCATTTCTATTTATGTGAAAGGAGGAGGACAAATCTTCAATAGTACCATCATCTAAAGCGAGGATATTACTGCCATATGAGCACACATATATTAATCCTATGATTGAGTCTAAGAAAGAAACCATCCTTGAATATATTCCGATTGTGAGGGAATCCATTAAAGCTTTTCCCAGGGAATTTCCAAGTCTTCATTATAGAATATAAGTTGAATTATTTATTGATCTTACACATAGGTTGTTTCCAATATCCAATAATCCATATTAAATGATTGTTTTTAATCTTTAGGAGCTAAAGAAACAACTATAGGAGAATTTGGATAAAGGGTTTTTACACCGAAGAGCTTCACCATGGGGTTCGCCAATCCTCTTCCTCAAGAAGAAGTGTGGGTCAATGTGCCTTTTCATTGATTATAATTAGCTAAAAAAATCATGATAAAGAACAAGTATCTTTTATTGAATTGATGACTTTTTTTCTCAGCTATGTAGAGCACAATACTTCTCCATGGAGGATCTACAGTCGGGATATTACCAATTAAGGGTGACGGAGGAGGTTATTCCCATGATTTTTTTTCGTACAAGGTACGAGCACTATGAATTCTTAGTAATTCCTTTCAAACTAACTAATTATCCATATATTTTTATGGAAATTATGAATAGAGTCATTAGATATTTCCTTAT
This sequence comes from Viscum album, assembly GCA_963277665.1. NCBI lineage: Eukaryota > Viridiplantae > Streptophyta > Magnoliopsida > Santalales > Viscaceae > Viscum > Viscum album. The sequence goes on along the minus strand of OY728165.1, from coordinate 1,329,680,585 downwards.
CAAATTTTTGGTAGTCTATTTAGATGATATTCTAATATTCTTGAAAACCATGGAGGAGCATGAGAAGCATCTAAGCACTATACTAGAGACCTTGTGAAAGATAAGCTCTATGAAAAGTATATAAACTATGAGTTATAGATAAAGAAAGTCTCTATATTGGGTCATATCATCTCATGAAATGGGATATCTATGTATCCCTCCAAGATAGTTGCAATTGAGGGATGGATGTGGCCCACATCAGTTACAAATATCTGTAGCATGCTAGGGTTAGCTGGATATTATCGTTGATTTGTGTGAAACTTCTCATGATTGGAAAACCCTATACCAAGCTAACATGGAAGGGATTCATGTTTTCATGGAATTATTAATGAGAAGATAGCTTCAATGAGTTGAAGAGGAGTCTTAACACTGCACCCATTCTCACACTACCCATAAGTGGAGAACGTTTTGTGGTATTTATTGATGCTTTGAAGAAGGTACTTGGCTCTGTGATTATGAAAAATGACAAAATATTTTCTATGGTTCAAGGAAACTGAATGTTCATGGGTAAAAATATTACACACATGATCTAGAGTTGGCTACATATTCTTCTCTTTAAAAATCTGGAGACATTGCCTATTTGGGGAGAGGTGTGAAATATATACGAATCACAAAATCCCCATGTATATATTCACATAGAGGGAGATGAATATGAACCAATGATGATGGTTAGAGATCATCAAAGACTATTACTGCTCTATTGAAAACCATATATAGAAATACAACAAGGTGGAAGACGCTCAATGTAGAAAGGATCCAACAACTCTTTCATTGATGAGACTTGAAAAGGCTCCAATATTCTTAGATTTGATGAAGATGGTCGTGGGAATCATAAATAACGGAACATAATAAATCCTTTCACAAATTATTTCTTAACCATGTCTTTTAAATAGGTCAAAGGATGCTCAAAAGGAGATATGGGGATAAATAATAAATTGGGAACTATCATAAAATGGAAATCATTAGAGATATTTGTCAATGAAGAAGGAGTTGTGCGATTTGGGTGAAGACTATGTGTTCCATAAAATCTGGAGTTAAATAAAGAACTTCTGGATGTTGAAAATAGTTCAAACTTCTCCATTCACCCAGGAAACAAAAGGAAATATCAATATATCTGGGATAATTATTGGTGGAATAACATGAATAAGGATATTGTTTGGTGTAATCGAAGTACCTGGTATGTTAGCAAGTGAAGGATGAGAGGTAGAAGTATTAGGGTATGATGGAACCATTACCCATACTAACAAGGAAATGGGAGAACAACACTGTGGACATTGTCACATGACTTTATAAGACATCCAATGGAAACAATGATATTTGGGTTGTTGTGGATCATCTTATAAAGACTGCAGACTTCATTGAAATTCGAGATTATTTCTCATTGGATCAACAAGAACCGATATACATCAGAGAACATGAAATGATTCATGAATTTACACTATATATTGTATCCGGTCAAGATCCAAGATTCTCCTATATGTTCTATAAGAGTCTCTAACACACTCTGAATACTCTTCTGAACTTCAGTGTCACTTACCATCCTCAAACTAATGGCCAATCTGAGCTAACTGTCCAAAAACATGAGAACATGTTGACAACATGCTCAATAAGATTCAAAGGTGGATGGTGTCAAAAACTTCCTATGGTTGAGTTATCTTTCAATAACAGTTTCCACTCATGCATCCAAATGGATCCTTATGAGGCCCTTTATGGGAAGAGGTGCAGAACACTGGTTTTTTGGGATGAATTTGGGGAGCGAAAACTTCTATGTCCAAAAATTGTCAATGAAATGTTGGAGAAGGATAAGACCATCAAGGATAACATTAAAGCTGCTGAGAGGAGGTAAATGAGCTATAATAATAATCAATGAAGAGGCCTATAGATTGATGTTGAGGACATATTATATCTCCGCATATCAATGTGGAAGAGATTTATGAGATTTTTGAATAAGTGAAAGCTTATTCCATGGTACATCAGCCCCTTTGATATCCTTGATCACATTGGAGAAGTGGCATATCGACTAACACTCCCACCGAACTAATCTTAATTACATGATGTATTCCATGGATCACTATTGATTATATACATACCTAAACCATCATGTACTCTATCCAGAGGTGGTACCATAGGATAATGAAATCTCTTAATTAGAGATGTCAGTGAAGATTTTAGATTGTAGGGAAAATATACTACGAAAAAAAAGAAAATTTCCCTCATCAAGGTGTTAGGAAAAAACCACAATTTTGAAGAAGCAACCTGGGAATCAGAGGAAGTGATGAAGAAGAGTTTCCCTTTTATATTTAAGAGTGGGAAAAAAATTTTGAGGGTGAAATTTCTTAATGGTGGGAGATTGTAATGACCCAAACTTTTATTAATTAAAATTCATCATGATCAAATTAAATGTCTTATAATGTAAAATGGTTATATAAAACATATGAACTTTCTTGGTAGTATGTTATTAGATTTTAAAATACCATTATTAATTGATATTGTTGATAATATTTACATTTAATACTGATCACATGATCAGTATAAATATAGGTCTTTAAAAATCCAATTTACTCATACAAAGGAAGTGATGGCCTTATCGAGCAGAATTTTTCCTGTGAAGCCCCTTTGTCGGAGCTCAAAAAGGAGGTAGCATCACTGGGCTTCAATATTTAAAAATACCAAGATGAGCTTCAACACGTTCAGCTTGACTTGAACCGCCTATGAGAGGAGTGGAAGTTAATTGAGATTACCACCCTAGTGTTGTTATCTAAGCCACCCCAAGAGAATTTCACCATCACAAACCTTACCCTTAGGTCTTATGCAGGTGTTATAAGGGGTTATGTAATAATACCCTAAAACAATGATTTTTTTCATTACATTTTTGTTGAATAAATATTATACATTAATTTTATAATTATTACATTGTAAATGGTTTTTAAAGAACATGTAGTTTTTTAGTAAATATTCGATTAAGAAATAAATTTTAATGAATTGATAGATTTTTGAATTAAATAATTTTTTAATTAAATATTATTACTAAATTAATTTTATCAAATATAAATGATCTTATAATTTTTTTGAATACAATAATTATTATTATTATGGTTTGAATTTATTTTTGTCAAAATGCATGAATTTTTTATAAATGTCATTTTTTATTTTAAAAATGAAAATTCACATATTCAGAAAATTATTTTGATAAAATTAATATTATTTATGGGTTCAAGATGTCGAAATTATCATATGTTGAATTTTTCTTAATTATAAGAGACAGTTGAATTTTTAGGTTAAAACTAAATACCATATAAATATATAATGTGTTTTATGACATCATAATGACACAATATTGAAGTAATAAAATTCTATGAAATGTATATTAGGAAAATATATGTTTTACCGTTAATATAATTTAATTTTATATTTGTTTGATTAATTTCACAATGCCTTAGTGGACCCACCAAAATGTAAAAACTATTTTGACATTTTAAAATGATTTCCTTGAGAGTGTGACTCACCTCGACATAGGAAAGACATTTTTTGTGTCCAAACATTGGCATTATAATTTTTTTCCCACTCAAATTTTTAAAGAATCTATAGAAAAATACATTATATAGATTGTGGTTTTGATTAGATTAATGTGTAGTGTCCAAAAACTAAATAATAAATAATTACCTCTTCTTTCTTATATAATCCCAATCAATATCAAATTACTCATCCCTAAAAACCTTTGGAGCTCAACCAACCTCTTACCTCATCTTTCTAGAATCCTCCCAAGGTTCCCCAACCTCCCAATAAGCCTCTCTCAAGCCTCTCCAAACCCTCTAGTATCACACTTTCAAATAAGGGATTTCTTCCTTTCCAATTTTTGCCCAAATTTATTTATGTTATTATACCCTTTTATATTAATTTTAAAATGCAGGGGTATGATTTCAGACCTCCCCCATGCATACCTACTTATTTTTGAATAGTGAGATACCTATTTCACTATCATTAATCCCTCCCATGTACACCTATTACCATGCTTAAATTATGTGAGGAATTTATCTCTTATCATTTACATTCAAGCAATTGAATTATATTGTAAATCTAAATTCCATTAATGATGTTGGATATTATGTTCCATGACCCCATTACTGTCCATTTCATTTATATATTATTAGAGACCCCTTTCTCTCTAACCAACCCATTTTACAATTTCTATTTGATGTCGCTATGCTTCCAAAATTTCCCATGCCAAAATCATCATGTAATGGAATACAATAACAATTTATCTAATAAAGATATTCAAATTTATACACATATACTTATTGATTATAAATTTTATTGTATTTCATTCACATTGCATAATGTGGAATAAACGATGATATTGATTTATTCCATGTTATATGATCATTGTGGCACACTTATGCATGAAATTAAATTATTATAAATGGTGGAATCTGATAGCACTCCAATGCATTTGGTAAAGAATTTTATGATGATAATCTATGTGAAATGACTGTTTTGTATTTCTAATTCAAGTGAAATGATGTTTTACTCATGATAATTCAATTACAATGAGGGTTTACTCATTCTCTATATGCAATGAGCCTTGGATCAATCAAATATCATATTAAATGTTGTTTCCACAACACCACATTATGATAATCATGATATATCACTCCTTTATGTTCATGTTTATATTATACTCCATTGATATACCTATTTCACAACATGTATTGTATTTTTAATGTTATTCCTTGTTTACTCAATTACTAGGCTTTATAGCTCACCCTTTTCTTTTGTATATCCTCAGGTTATCCCATGAAATGAAAATTAAGAATGATAGTTGTGGGGATGTAAAAGAAGTTTTCAATAATGATCGTGTATTTTATGTCATAATTTACCATGTAATGTCCCTAATTTCCAAAGGAACTAGACCTCTTTATCCTTAGAGTTGTATTAAGTGTATGTTTATGTAATAAATCATGTTGAAGTGTGTAACAAAGAGCAAGAGTTGTTATATAAAATCTGTCAAATTATAGTTTAATTAAAAATATAATAAAATAATATTTTATTTAAAAATTAAATATGTATTGTGAGTTTTCCATAAATAACACTTTTTTTTATAATGTTCAAGTTAAAACTACCCAAAAATTGTATTTAAATAGATTATAATGATGTAAAATAATGAATTTAATTAGGGAAAATAAGATAAAATATCACACTGAAACTTCAGAAAAATCATGTCAATATTGCATCTAAAGCCCATACAATAAAAAATTTGAAAGGAAGTAATTATTTAAAAAAAAAACCATTATCCTTGGTAAAAACATGTGGAATTACAATGGGGGTTTACAAATAAAAACCGATAAAGCATCATATAATAAACAAACCCATTTATAAAAGATAAAAATACATTCATGATTTATAATATAATATAATTTAGTATGAATAAAAATTATAAGTCATAAGTAATAAAAACCATGAATAATATACCATAACAACTAGTCAATAACAACCATAATTTTAAAAGAGATAAGAACATGGGATCATCTAAGAAAATTTCATGAAATCAATCTATATTTCATAACTTAAGTGATCGGACATCTGAAATACTCAGTATTACCAGCAAGGGTATCCAAGGGTAAAACCCATGTGTAGTGAAATGTATTAACTTGTGACCCACTATATTGAGTTGTATTCATCCTAGAGAGGTATTAAAACCTAGATCTCTCATAAAACTACCAAAAAAATCCATGGAAATAAAAATATTAATGATTTTCACAATTAAACACATAAAAATATTATAATATTAAAAAAAATTATATATCAAATATAAACTCCCTCTAACCTATGAAATACCCTTAAAAGAATATCCCTTTTAATACATTGATAGAAATCGAAACGCTTTCAACTATACATGACTATCTATAAGCCATATTTTTCATTTCCATAGTATGATAATAATTTCAATGTCCATATATTATGGGGGAAAGTATTGAAATATTTCCAAAATAGTTACAAAAAAAATTCCAGTATTATTTAAAACATCAATATGAATGTTGGAAAACATGAAATTTATCCTAAAAAACTAAAATAATTTATACAATGATTAGAAGAACAATTTCAGAGTTCACTTATAATTTTAAAATTAATATTTCATGATATAAATAAATGTATTTACACTAATAACTCATTGATTAATAAATAATAAAAATGCATTACTATTCCTAAGAAAAAAAGTTCATAAAATTCCTTCATATTTATTCAAGAAAACCAAAGTTTTATGGTTATAAAACACAATTTGGGAATTCATTAAGTGATAATATCTTTAATAAATTTAAATATATGATATATTCTATGAAAAAATAAATTTAAAATAATCAATTGAAATTCATTTAGTCATCACGGGTAGAGAAGTAAGATTTTAGTTTAATTAAAAAACATGATTAAAACATGAAGCATACATTGATCAATCAACAAATGAGAATTCATTAAGCCACCTACCAAAGAATAATTTAATATGATATCAAAATTTTTTATTCACCAAATAATATTAAAATGGTTCCTTAAACACATCTTGTAAGACATGTGAATAACAATCCCATTTTATCCCAAAAAATTTTGAATCCAAGGACATAATTGTTGTTGTGTGAGAGAAAGTGAGAGAGTGAATGAAAATAATAAATAAATAATTGTAGTTGAGTCACTTACTACAAGGGATTGTCTAATTTGGTGATTTTTAGTTTATTTAGTTTAATATAGATGGGTTTGATGTTAGTTTGATATGTGGGAGGGATATAGGAGTGTTTTAAATACAGGGGAGAACAAATTAATGGCTCCCAAAAATATAAACATTTTCAAAACAAAAAATTACAATAAAGTTTTTATTTATTCCAAGGAATATGTGCACAAGAATAGAGCATATTCATGAATCCCCATAAAACACACAAACACTATAGAATAAAATACTCTATAACTTATAGTTATTAACCTAAACACATATGGAAGGCCAATTATAACATACGAAAATTGATGTCCATAGAACGGCATTACTGTTATTATAGTTCTCCCAACCATATCGCCTTATATACCAAATAATTAAATATAATTATGGATGATACTAGAAGATATAAATATTACCTTACTCATTTTAAACATGATTCAAAATAAAAAGGGACCCACAAAACTCCCATAGGAACCCATAATTATGAATACAAACATATAAAATTATGAATTCATGTTATCTCTAATCAATTGGATAGGTGAATATATATATTACGGAGATAGATATCTACTGAATAATTCAAGAAAAAATTGATCACTTATGAAAAAAATTTACGATTCTTGAATGAATTATCAATAATGAATTTTCATATATAAGGAGTCTATCAAACCTTTTTCTCCCTTAGATAGATAAAATATTGTGTTCATTATGCAGTGTTCTTCCCACCAAATATATTTTTATTCATAAACATATTTTATAATTAAATAGGTCAATAAAAATTTACAATATAATAAATTATAGTTCCTTAGGTTCTACCATTTACAATATTCTTTCACCACTTGATTAGAACCCATTTGAAGGTGATAAATGAAATAATAAAAGGTATCTAGAAATATCACGTCCAGTTTTCTCAAATAATTTAAATGCACATAATTTCAATTATAAATAGGGGAAATTATTTTTAAAAAAAATTCTTAATAATGAAAATAAATTGTATAAAGATAACTTTAAATTAGGAAAACCAGAACAAAAATAAAATGAAAACCTTAATATTTCACCACAACAACACCATGTTCAATATTATAAACATGGGGATCCCAAGAATGGGTAAAACTATATATGGATTTATATTATAATTCTTCTCTAAATCACTTTTGAAGATAACCTATCCTTGGTTTCCCATACACGAACTCCCAGATACAGTTCCGAAAAAATATACATTACACACATGATAGGATAAAAAAATTTATAACCCAGAAAAAAAATAAATCATCTAACACAAGAATGAAAATCATCCTAATATTAAAATGAAAAACCACTAGGCAAAGCTTTAGTGTCACTAGAGATTATCTGCCAAACCATATTATTACAAAATTGATCATTAATATATCCAAAATAATTCTCCACAGATGAATCAATCCTATAAATATCCCTATATATAATTTTCCATGTAAATAGGGTAAGATATGAAAATATTTATATAATATTATTATTAATGGAAACCATTTAAATGATTCAGAGAGTTATAGACCAAAAACATGTTAGAAAAAGTTGTGAAGGGAGAAATGCTAGATTAAAATTTAATATAAAAACATAACATATTATTATAAGGAATGAATAAACTACATTGATCATCTAATAATGACATATAAATGTAAAATTGTTCACTATAAAACATAACACACATAATAAGCAAGAAAAACCAGTGAAAATCATCATGGTCCATGGAAACACAATATATGAATGTGGTACAAATTTATGTATATAAGAACGTTTCTTCTTCCAAATAAAATTTCCAAAACAATCATTAGATAGTTGATTGGGTTATCTCCCCATTCCAATAATCATATTTCATTAGGATTTCTATCTATTCATTAAAATCAAAGTGGATTTTGTTCAATTGATAATCCGTCACATGAGTTTATACGAGATATAAAGAATAACCTAATGTATTAGAGGGTTGTATCATACCCACTCATTAGGTAATGAAAAACTATACATATTTGTTCCATAAAAAGGAACCCATATAAATATATTAATAAAATAATTGAAATAATTTACAATACATATAATTATTAATTGGATTTAAAATATATACAAATAATATGGTATTCTATTAGGGTTGAATACTCCTCAGTTATAATAGTAAAAAATTATATTTGTTCCCCATATAATAAAAAGATATCAGTTTATGTTAATAAAGTTCTCCCATAAAAAAATTCCTTTCTTTCTTGGTGAATACCCATCAACAAAAATTAATACGTATAGGGTACTGACATTATAAAATAATTGGTAGAATGGTTGTCTTTTCTCATAGTTATTATATTGTAACAAAATGTTAGTGGGGGTATTTCATCTCTAACTGATTTTATTTAGACATCACTAATGATACATGAAATTTTTTCTAATGAATGAATTTTTTATTTAAAAAGATCTGATTTTTTTGAATGATGTATAATTAGGAAAATATATGGTAAATTAATTATAAAGTCAATATACATCTATAAAAAATCATTAAGATAATGTTTTAAATTTGATAAAGAATTAAAAAACAACATCCTTATTATTTACACAACTATGAAATATGTTTAAAAATGGAATGAAATATCAATAAATAAAATATTCATAATAAAAAATATGAGTGTCAAAATATTTTTAAAATTTTATATAAAATTTTATAATTTTATTGAAAATGAGTCATGATAAAATGAGAGGAAATAGAAAGACAGAATATTAAAAATGATTTCATAATATGTTTTACATTGTTGTAAAATAAGATTATTATAACCTTCAAAATAAAATATTAATAATGAAAAACTAATTCTAAAACATTATTTTAAGAGTGAATATCAGAATAATGAAACAATGAAAATTTTATATTGTTTTTTATTGATTATGTGAGCAAGGAAAGATAAATAATTTATAGGAGTGTCAAATATTATTTCATACTTATTTTAACATATTGAAGAATCCAGTATTGATAAAGGAATTATATCTTTTTTTCATGATGAGATAAATATATTTATGAAGGGTATAAACAAAGATATATTGTTTAAATATAAGAAAACCTTTTTTTGGAAAAATTGTTGATATGAAATCTAGATTCAAATAGTCAATTTAATAATTGTTTCCATTATTAGGAGACATCATAATATACTGAAAAATAAATAAATAGCGTATTCTCTAAAATATATTCATCCTCTATAACGGGAATAATAAAATTGAAAATATGATAGATAAATTGGAAAATATAATAAAATCAATATGAAATAGTCAATTAGTATGGATCATAACAAAATGAATGTGGATTGAGTAGAAAATAATTTCCAAATCTTTTAATGAAGAATAAAATTGAAAATGAAATAAAAAACCTTAAATAGAACATTAAATAACATGAATAAAATTATAATTATGGTTCAATATGATAGATAAGAATTATAAAATTTATATTAATGAAAATAGTTTCATTGTAAGAAATTCATCTCAAAGAAGTTAAATTGAGCTGAAACCCATTTTTTGGATTCATACATTCTAATATATACACTAAATTAATATTTAATAAATTTATATTTATCATATATATATATATATATCCAAAAATAATTAACTTTTATTTTACATTATATTATTTATTTATAATTCATTATTAACCATACATTAATCTTTCACTGTGAAAACTTATAGTTATTGTTAAAATTAAATGTTGGTCTTAAAAATTCACAGGTGTGTCATTTTTACTCTTTGACCATTTATCATGTTTTAGTCACCTCAAAAATGTACCCTAGGATGACATTTATTTATTTGACATATTGATTTATAATTATAAGAAATTTATTATAGAAACTTATTTATGTTCATATTATATAATTTTGGTTAGGAATATGATCTAGGAAGAGTAGATCATATTAGGTAAAATAAAAGGATGAAGAATAACTCATTACATACTACAACGGATGTGCACCATATACTAATGAATTCATTCAGAACAAAGAATTTATGCCTCATTAATTGGAATAAAATTTAACCAATATTGGATAGTGATTTATTTTTGTTATCATTTTTATTTATTCAATATAAAAATAATGGTAGAATTAGTCTAAATTAAGGGGAACAGATCTCATTTTAGAGGGGATTTGAGTGATATTAAAGTGGAAACAAGAGTTAGGATAAGGGGAAATATGGAATCACATGGAATTTAATTGAGTTAGATATGTAAATTAGGGATAAATTTATATTATTTATTCTTATACTTAACCATATACATATATAATTTCAAAATGTAAAATTATTTACACATAATTAGATCCATATTAATTTGACAACATTTTACATTTTATTTACATCATCTATTTATTTATCATGGTAAAATTTTACATAGCACAAATAAAAACAGTCTCTAATAACCCAATTTTATCTTTATCATTCATTTTTTGGACTCCATTTTATCAAATTCCAAAACATAAGGGTTATAAATATAAACTTTATATGAAAACATGTAATATAAGGGGATGTAACTTTTTTAGAAAAATATAATTAGATATACTATGTTTTATTATTCATATTTAATATCAGTTACAAATCATTCTAGTTCTCTTGATCATTTTTATATAATTATTTGAAATTTTACTTATAAATTAAAACATTGAACATAGGAGAGAATTATATTTTTAAAAAATTCACTTTTATTATATTATATTACTTTTAATTTCATATCAATTATAAATAATTTTATTGACCTTAATATTTTTTATGAATATTATCATTAAATTTTTCCTTAAATTCGAAATTTACCAAATATTTTATTATTTTTAAAAATTTAATTTCATATCAAAATAAATAAACAACTTATGGGTAAGAAACATTTTTAGCATTAAATGATATTATTCTTATTTATAAAAAAAAATTCAATATTTGAAAGTTTTTTAATTTTAATTGTATATAAACAATATTATGTATATTTTGTAATCCAAATATTAATATATTAATTTTTAAATTAAAACATAAAATATAAAATATTGTTTTTATGTAAAACATATTTTCTGAAATGAATCATGAAATTATTATTGATTGAAAAAAAAATTATTTCAAGGCTCGTATTTATTTATTATTATAATTATTAGTTTAGTTTTTCTATCAATTTTATTGAATTAAAATTTTTAAATTAATATATTCAACATAAATGAATATCACATAAAATCATTTTTTCATAATAAAAGTTATCTTCACAACTGAATTAGTATTCTTTTATTTTATCAAAAAATAAAGTTTTAAATTAGAAATTATTTATTTATTATAAAAATATATACTTTTAAATTATATAAAAACTTTTCATATAAACTATGTATCTATTTTTCTAGACTGCTAATATGATAATAGGTTTTATAACAAAAATCTACAGAAGATTTCATAATTATCCAATAATGGTTATATTACCCTTACTACTACCTATAATATTATTCCATTACATTATCTCAATTCGCATATCCCATTCCATTAATTTTCATTATTATTTTATAAAACACATCTCATAACATCATGATTTTTTCATTGATGGTGTAGTTCAAATAATAATGATTCTAAAGGGTAAATATATTTCAAGGGATTTCATAGTAATAAAATTACTATTCTTTGGTATTTTTTGGGAAATATTATTTAACTAACTCATAATGGATATAAACATCTATGGAATGTAATACATTATTTCATGCACATTTTTGGAAATGTTCCCATTTTATTGTATAATTTTTTATTAATTCTATTCATATCATGAATAATTTATTTTCTATATATGGGTATATTGATTATAATGAATGATGCATGTATCATAGGAATAAAAAATGAAAATAAATATTCGATGTTACATTCCCCAAATAAAAAAATTGCATCCACATAATTTTAAATATCTCTCATTGATAAAAATATTTCAGTGTATTTATTAGATAGATTTGATTGACAATATATTTTATATTGATATCTCAATCTCACTATCTTCTATAAGATTTAAAAACTCATATTTTTTCACATAATACGAGAATATTTAGTTTTTTTGTCAACCATTTATGAAAAATATTTTCCTATTTGGGTTTATATGTATTTCTTATTTCTAGAGACATTTCTTGAAAAGTTCATTTTTTTGATTCTTCACAGAAAAAAATATTAAAAAAATGGTTATTATAAAACAAGATATTATTGTATAAAATCCTACTAAAATCATATGAATAGGAAAAAATTATTACTTGAAAATATTAGCTTATGAAACATTTATTTATTCCTATAAAACTTTTGGTTAATCAAATAACACTATATATTCATTCTATGACACAATAAGTTCCAATATGAAAACAAATCCAACTGATAAGTTTTTTTTAAACACGGTTGATTAAATTTTATCTTATTTTTCTTTAAAAAATAATATTTAAATAAATATAATACTCTTTTTGATATATAATAAGATTCAAAATTCCCACATTTCATGTTCTGTTATAAAAAAAATACATTTCACACAAACACTGATAACAAATAAGATGTCACAAAAACACATTCCTCATTATACATTGGTATAAATAACACCTCTACATTATTATCACAACTGGAATATTTCACTTTACCAATAGTTCAAAAGTATTGGTAAAGGCCTGGAATCCATTGGAATATAGTATACCAATGTTTCTCTCAACCGTGTGAAATAAAGGTGTGACAATAGGCCTATACCAACAGTTCTGTGAAAAATGTTGGTATAGGTGTCGAAAAAGGAGGTATACCAATGGTTTTCTAAAAAACATTGGTATATGTGTATAAAATTATAACATATACCAATGGTTTGTAAACTGTTGGTATATATGTGTGACACCTCTACTGATGGTTTATAACCATTGGTATAGAGGGCATATTCCAAGCCATAAGGCTATACCAACGGTTTGGTTATAACCGTTGGTATAAACCTATACCATAGGTTATAAAAAAACTGTTGGTATAGCTTATATAATATTATCTATACCCACAGTTATAGAACCGTTGGTATAGCCTTGTATAAAAAATATATACCAATGGTTGCAGAACCGTTGGTATAAAATTGCACAGCTCCACAACCGCAAGCCCCTCTCCCCTATCTAGACCTGAAACAACAGACCAACCCCTCTCCAGACCTGCAACAACACTGATAAAGAATCCCCATCCAAAGTATTCAAAATTTAGAAATCATTCAAGAATTTATAAATTTAGAAATTCAAATGCAATAATACCCATAAGAGAAAACGCCTAAATGTTATAAGATATGCAATAACACCCATAAGAGTATTCCAGATTTAGAACTTATTCCTCACTCAAACCACAACACCAACACACATAAGAGTATTCAATATTTAGAATTCATTCCCCACTCAAACCACAACACCAATACACATAAGAGAAAAACCCTACATGTTTTAGGAATCACATGGGATGTTTTGTCATGGTCTTGGGTTGAGTATCTTAAAACCAATAGAAAAACGTGGGTAGTGTGGCAAGGATCATGATATACATAGATAGAAAATGGTAGTTCTCATGTGATTTAACCTAGGAAGAGTTATAGGAAGCACATGGTATGTTTATATTCCTCCAATTATGTGATGTCTCCTTGTACACTTCACGAATAATAACAAGGGTATTTTTGTGTGATTTCAAGTCATTCTGATGTCGTTTGGCATGAATTTGACCGTAAAACACGTGTTTTGGCCATTTACGACACGCTAAGTGTCTTTTCGGCCAGTGCAGTCACACGACACCTCCGATTAACGAGTCGTCTAGCCGAAAATTTCACAATTCACCCACCCTTTGTTGTCGTCCGATTTCATGGCATTCCGATGTCGTTCGGCCTGTTTTGACCACCACACGCATGCTTTTCAAGCGCACCAAACACATAAAAAACATATATTCAGTCGTGCCACACAAATTGTGCATCCAAATGAAGTGATGTCTCATCGTACACCACACGAAAAAAAATTAGGGTGTTTTCGTTTGATTTCAAGTCATTCCTATGTCGTTCGGCATGAATTTGACTGTAAAACCCATGTTTTGGCCATTTACGACACGCCGAGTGTGTTTTCTGCCAGCACGGTCACACGACACCTCCGATTAATGTGTCGTCTGGTCGAAAATTTCACAATTCACCCACCATTTATTTTCTTTCAATTTAATGGCATTCTGAGGCCATTCGGCTGGTTTTGACCACCCCACGCATTCTTTTCAAGCGCACCGAACACCTAAAAACACATATGCAGTCGTGTTGTGCAAACCGCGTGTCCGAATGATGTGTCGTCTCATCGTACACCTCATGAATAATAATTAAGGTGTTTTTGCATGATTTCAAGTCATTCTGATGTCTTTTGGAATGCATTTGAATGTAAAACCCATGTTTTGGCCATTTAAGACACACCGAGTGCGTTTTCTGCTAGCACGGCCACATGATACCTCTGATTGATGTATCGTCTGGTAGAAAATTTTACAATTCACCCGCCCTTTGTTGTCGTTTGATTTCATGCAATTCTGAGGTCGTTCGGCAGGTTTTGACCACCCCACACACGCTTTTCAAGCGCAACGAACACCTAAAAAACACATATTCAGTCGTGCGGCACAAACCGTGTGTCTGAATGACATGTCATCTCCTCGTACACCTCAATAATAATAACTAGGGTGTTTTCATGGGATTTCAAGTCATTTTGATGTCGTTCATCATGCATTCGACCATAAAACCCATGTTTTGGCCATTTAGGACATGCTGAGTGTGTTTTTAGCTAGCACGGTCACACGACACCTCTGATTGATGTGCCTTCTAGCTGACAATTTTACAATTCACCCACCCTGTGTTGTCGTCCGATTTCATGGCATTCTGAGGTTGTTCAGCTGGTTTCGACCACCCCACACACACTTTTCAAGCACGTCGAACACCTAAAAAACACATATTCAGTCGTGCCGCGCAAACCGTGCTTCTGAATGACGTGCAGTCTTCTCGTACACCTCACGAATAATAACTAGGGTTTTTTACTGTGATTTGGAGTCATTCTGATGTCGTTTGACATGAATTTGATGGTAAAACCCATGTTTTGTCCATTTACGACATTCCGAGTGCATTTTCGTCCAGCGCGGTCACAAGACACCTCCGATTGACGTGTCGTCTGGCCAAAAATTTCACAATTCATCCACCCTTTGTTGTCGTCTGATTTCATGGAATTTGGAAGTCGTTCGGCCGGTTTCGACCACCGAACGCACGCTTTTCAAGCGCGCCGAACACCTAAAAACACTTATTCTGTCGTGCTGTACAAACCACGTGTCCGAATAATGTGTAGTCTCATCTTACACCTCACTAAAAATAACTAGGGTGTTTTCGTGTGATTTCAAGTCATTAAGATGTCATTCGGCATGCATTTGACTGTAAAACCCATTTTTTGGCCATTTACGACATACTGAGTACGTTTTCAGCCAGCGCGGTCACACGACACCTTCGATTGATGTGTCGTCTGGCTGACAATTTCAAAATTCCCCCACCCTTTGTTGTCGTAAGATTTCATGGCATTCTGAGATCATTCGGCTGGTTTTGACCACCCCACACACGCTTATCAGGCATGTCGAGTACCTAAAAAACACATATTCAGCCGTGTCATGAAAACCGTGCATCTGAATGACATTTCATCTCCTCGTAAAGCTCACAAATAATAAATAGGGTGTTTTCGTGTGATTTCAAGTCATTCTAATGTCGTTCTTCATGCATTTGACCGTAAAAACCATGTTTTGGCATTTACGACACGCCGAGCGCATTTTTGGCTAGTACAGTCACACGACACCTCCGATTGATGTGTCTTCTGGCCGAAAATTTCACAATTCACCCACCCTTTGTTGTCGTGTGATTTCATGGAATTCTGAGGTCGTTCGGCTGGTTTTGACCACCCCATGCACGATTTTCAAACGCGCCTGACACCTAAAAAACACATATTCAGCCGTGCCACGCAAACCGTGCATCCGAATGACGTTCCATCTCATCTTACACCTCAAGAAAATAACTAGGGTGTTTTCGTGTTAGTTCAAGTCATTCCGATGTCATTCGGCAAGAATTTGACCGTAAAACCCATGTTTTGGTCATTTATAACATGCTAAGTATGTTTTTGGACAATGTGGTCACATGACACCTCCAATTCACGTGCTATCTGGCTGAAACGTTTACAATTCACCCACCCATTGTTGTCATCCAATTTCATGGCATTCCGAGGCCGTTCGGACAGTTTCGACCACCCCACACACGCTTTTCAAGCACGCCAAACACCAAAAAAACACATATTCAGCTGTGCCACACAAACCTTACATCTGAATGATGTTTTGTCTCCTTGTACATCTCACGAATAATAACTAGGGTGTTTTCATGTGATTTCACTTCATTCTGATGTCGTTAGGTATGCATTTGACCGTAAAACCCATGTTTTGGCCATTTACAACACGCCGAGTGCCTTTTCGGCCAGCGCAGTCACACGACACCTCCAATTGACGTGCAGTCTGCCTGACAATTTCACAATTCACCCACCCTATGTTTTCATCCGATTTCATGGAATTCTGAGGTCGCTCGGCCGGTTCCGACCACCCCATGCACGCTTTTCAAGCACGCCGAACACCTAAAAATCAAATATTCTGCCATGTCGTGCATACCACATGTCTGAATGACGTTTTGTCTCCTGGTACACCTCACGAATAATAATTAGGGTATTTTCGTTTGATTTCAAGTCATTCTGATGTCGTTCGGCATGCATTTGAACATAAAACCCAGGTTTTGGCCATTTACGACACGCTGAGTGCGTTTTCGGCCAGTGCAGTAACACGAAAACTCTGATTGACACGCGGTCTCACAAAAAATTTCCCAATTCACCTACCTTTTGTTGTCGTCTGATTTTATGGCATTCTGAGGACGCTCGTCTATTTTTGACCAACCCACGCACGCTTTTCAAGCACACCAAACACATAAAAACACATATTCAGCCGTGCTGCGCAAACCGTGCGTCTGAATTACATGTCGTGTCCTAGTACAGCTCACGAATAAAAAATAGGGTGTTTTTGTTCGATTTTAAGTCATTTCGATGTCGTTAGGCATGCATTTAACTGTAAAACCCATGTTTTGGCGATTTACGACACAATGAGTGCATTTTCGGCCAGTGCGGTCACATGACACCTCCGATTGAAGTGTCGTCTGGCCAACAATTTCACAATTCACCCACCCTTTGTTTTCGTCCGATTTAATGGCATTCCAAGATCGTTCGGCTAGTTTCGACCAGACCACACACACTTTTCAAGCGTGCCGAAGACCAAAAAAACACATATTCAATCGTGTCGCGCAAACTGTGCATCCGAATGATGTGTCGTCTGCTTGTACACCTCACGAATAATAATTAAGGTGTTTTTGTGTGATTTCAAGTCATTATAATGTGGTTCGGCATTCATATGACTGTAAAACCCATGTTTTGGCCATTTACGACACGCCGGGTGCGTTTTCGGCCAGCACGGTCACACGACACCTCCGATTGACATGCCGTCTGGGAAACAATTTCACAATTCACCAACCCTTTATTGTCGTCCGATTTCATGGCATTCTGAGGTCGTTTGGCCAGATTCGACCACCCCACGCACACATTTCAAGCTCGACGAACACCTCAAAAACACATATTTAGTCGTGCAGTGTAAACCGTGCATCCGAATGACGTTTTGTCTCCTCATACACCTCCGGAATAATCATAGGGTGTTTTCGTGTGATTTCAAGTCATTCTGATGATGTTCGTCGTGCATTTGACTGTAAAACCCATGTTTTGGCAATTTACAACACGCCGAGTGGGTTTTTATCTTGCGTGGTCACATGACACCTCTGATTGACGTGTCGTCTGGCTGAAAATTTCACAATTCACCCACCCTTTGTTGTCGTCCGATTTTATGGTATTCTGAGGTCATTCGGCTGGTTTCGACCACCACATGCATGCTTTTCAAGTGAGCTGAACACCTTAAAACACATATTCAGTCATGACATGAAAACTTCACATCCTAATAACATGTCATCTCCTTGTACACCTAATGAATAATAACTAGGGTGTTTAGTGTGATTTTAAGTCATTCTAATGTCGTTCGGCATGCATTTGACTGTAAAACCCATGTTTTGGCCATTAATGACACACCGAGTGCATTTTTGGCCAGCGCGGTCACACGAAAACACTGATGGATGTGTCGTCTAGCCGACAATTTTACAATTCATCCACCCTTTGTTGTCGTCTTATTTAATGGTATTCTGAAGTCATTCGGCCAGTATTGACCACTGCACGCACGCTTTTCAAGCGCACGGAACACCTAAAAAACACATATTTAGCCGTGTTTAGCAAACCACACATATGAATGATGTATCGTCTCCTCTTACACCTCACAAAAAATAACTAGGCTATTTTCATGTGATTTGAAGTCATTCTGATGTCATTCAGCATACATTTGACCGTAAAACCCATATTTTGGCCATTTACGACATGCCGAGTGCGTTTTCGGCCAGCGCGGTCACACGACACCTCTGATTGATGTGTTTTCTGACCGAAAATTTAACAATTCACCCACCCTTTGTTGTCGTCTGATTTAATGGCATTCTGAGGTCGTTCGACAGGTTTCGACCACCCCACGCATGCTTTTCAGGCGCGCCGATCACCTAAAAACACATATTCAGTCGTGCCACACAAACCGTGCATCCAAATGATGTGTCGTCTCCTCATAAACCTCACAAATAATAACTAGAGTGTTTTTGAGTGATTTCAAGTAATTCTAATGTCCTTTGTCATGCATTTGACCATAAAACCCATGTTTTGGCCATTTACGACACGCCGAGTGATTTTTTGTCCAGTGTGGTCACATGACACCTCTGATTGACATGTCGTCTGACAAAAAATTTCACAATTCACCCACTCTTTGTTTTCTTCCGATTTCATTGAATTTCGAGGTCGTTCGGATAGTTTCAACCACCGCATGCATGCTTTTCAAACACACCGAACACCTAAAAAACACATATTCAGTCGTGTCGCACAAACCATGTGTCCGAATGATGTGTCGTCTCCTCGTACACCTCAAGAATAATAACGAGGGTGTTTTTGTGGGATTTGAAGTCATTCCGATGTCGTTCGGCATGCATTTGACCGTAAAAACCATGTTTTGGCCATTTACGACACGTCAAGTACATTTTCGGCCAGTGCAGTCACATGAAACCTCCGATTGACGTTCTTTCTAGCCGACAATTTCACAATTCACCCACCCTTTGTTGACATCCGATTTCATTGCATTCCGAGGTCATTCAGCCGGTTTCGGCCACCCTACACACGCTTTTCAAGTGCGCCGAACTCCTAAAAAACACATATTCAGTTGTGCTGTGCAAACCGTGCGTTCGGATGACGTGTTGTCTTCTCATACCATTCATGAATAATAACTAGTTTGTTTTCATGTGATTTCAAGTCATTCCAATGTCGTTCGGCATGCATTTGACCGTAAAACCCATGTTTTGGCCATTTACAACACGCCGAGGGTGGTTTCGGCTAGCGCGGTCACACAACAACTCCGATGGATGTTCCTTATGGCCGACAATTTCACAATTCATCACCCTTTGTTTCCATCCGATTTCATGGAATTCTGAGGTCGTTCGGCCAGTTTCAGCCACCCCACGTGCGCTTTTCAGGCGCAGCGAACACCTAAAAAACACATATTCAGCTGTGCCGCACAAACCGCGTCTCTGAATGATGTGTCGTCTTCTCGTACACCTCAAAAATAATAATTAGTGTGTTTTTGTGTGATTTCAAGTCATTATGATGTCGTTCAGCATGCATTTGACACTAATAACCATGTTATGGCCATTTACGACTTGCCGAGTGTGTTTTCGGCCAGCGCGGTCACACGACACCTCCAATTGACGTGCTGTCTGGACGAAAATTTCACAATTCACCCACCCTTTGTTGTCGTCCGATTTCATGGCAGTCTGAGGTCCTACGGCCGGTTTTGACCACCCCATGCATGCTTTTCAAGCGCGCCGAACACCTAAAAAACACATATTCAGTTGTGCCGCGCAAACGATGCGTTTGAATGACATTTCATCTCCTCGTACACCTCACGAATAATAATTAAGTTTTTTAGTGTGATTTTAATCCATTTTGATATCGTCCGACATGTATTTGACCTTACAACCCATGTTTTGGCCATTTACGACACGCCGAGTGCGTTTTCAGCAAGCGCGGTCACACGACACCTCCGATTGACGTGTTGTCTGACCGAAAATTTCACAATTCACCCACCCTTTTTTGTTTTCTGATTTCATGGCATTTCAAGGTCGTTAATCCGGTTTTGACCACCCCACGCACGCTTTTCAAGCGCACCGAACACCTAAATAACACATATTTAGTTGTGTCGTGCAAACCGCATGTCCGAATGACATGTCGTCTCCTCGTACAACACCCAAATAATATCTAGGGTGTTTTTGTGTGATTTCAAGCCATTCTAATGTCGTTCGGCATGCATTTACCCTAAAACCCATGTTTTGGCCATTTACGACACACCGTGTGCGTTTTCGGTCAGCGCGGTCACACGACACCTCTTATTTACGTTCCGTCTACCCGAAAATTTCACAATTCACCTACCCTTTGTTGTCATCCGATTTCAGGGTATTCCAAGGTTGTTCGGTCGGTTTTGACCACCCAACACATGCTTTTCAAGCGCGCCGAACACATAGAAACACATATTCAGTCATTCCTCGCAAACCACGCATCTAAATGACATGTCGTCTCCTCGTACACCTCATGAATAATAACTAGGGTGTTTTCTTGTGATTTCAAGTCATTCCAATGTTGTTCGGAATGCATTTGACCGTAAAACCCATGTTTTGGCCATTTACGACATGCCAAGTCCGTTTTCGGCCACTGTGGTCACACGACACGTACGATTAATGTGATGTCTGACCGAAAATTTCACAATTCACCCACCCTTTGTTTTCGTCCGATTTCATGGAATTCTGAGGTCATTTGGCCAGTTTTGACCACCACACGCATGCTTTTCAAGTGTACCGAATACCTAAAAACATATATTCAGTCGTGTCACGCAAACCGCTCGTCCAAATGACGTTACCTCTCCTCGTACACCTTATAAATGATAACTATGGGTTTTTCATGTCATTTCAACTCATTCCAATGTCTTTCTTCATGCATTTGACCATAAAACCCATGTTTTGTCCATTTACGACATGCCACGTGCGGTTTCGGCCAGCGCTGTCACACGACACCTCCGATTGATGTGCCATTTGGCCAAAAATTTTACAATTCATGCACCCTTTGTTTTCATCTGATTTCATGGAATTCTGAGGTCATTTGGATAGTTTTGACCACCCCACGCACGCTTTTCAAGGACACCAAACACCTAAAAAACACATACTTAGTCGTGTCGTTCAAACCGCGCGTCTGAATGATGTGTCATCTCCTCGTACACCTCATGTATAATAACTATGGTGTTTTAGTGTGATTTCAAGTCATTCTGATGTCATTTGGCATGCATTTGACCGTAAAACCCATGTTATGGCCATTTACAACACACTGAGTGCGTTTTAGGCCAGCTTTGTCACACGACACCTTCGATTGATGTGCCATCTAGCCGAAAATTTCACAATTCACCCACCATTTTTTGTCGTCCGATTTCTTGGCATTCTGAGATTGTTCGGTCGGTTTCGACCACCCCACACACACTTCTCAAACACTCCAAACACCAAAAATACACATATTCAGCTGTGTCGTGCAAAACGCGCGTCTGAATGATGTGTGGTATCCTCGTACACCTCAAAAATAATAACTAGAGTGTTTTTGTGTGATTTAAAGTCATTCCAATGTCATTCGGCATGAATTTGAAAGTTAAACCCATGTTTTGTCCATTTACGACACACGGAGTGCGTTTTCGGCCGGTTCGGTCACACGAAACCTCCGATTGATGTGTCGTCTGGAAGAAAATTTCACAATTCACCCACCCTTTTTTTCGTCCGATTTCATGGCATTTCGAGGTCGTTCGGTCGGTTTCGACCACACTACACACACTTTTCAAGCGAGCCGAACACCTAAAAAACACATATTCAGTTGTTCCATGCAAACTATGCATCTAAATGACGTGACTTCTCCTCGTACACCTCACAAATAATCACTACGGTGTTTTCATGTGATTTGAAGTCATTCTTATGTCATTTGGCATGCATTTGACCGTAAAACCCATGTTTTGGCCATTTACGACATGCTGAGTGCGTTTTCGGCCAATGCGGTCACACGACACCTTTGATTGATGTACTGTCTAGCCAAAAATTGTACAATTCTCCCACCCTTTGTTGTCGTCCGATTTAATGGGATTCCGAGGTCATTCGGCCGGTTTCAACAACCCCACGCACGCTTTTTAAGGACACCGAACACCTAAAAAATACATATTCAGCCGTGTTGCACAAATCGTGCTTCTGAATGAAATTTCGTCTCCTCATACACGTCATTAATAATAACTAGGGTGTTTTCGTGTAATTTCAAGTTATTCAGATGTCGTTCGGCATGCATTTGACCATAAAACCCATGTTTTGGCCATTTACGACACGACGAGTGTGTTTTTGTCTAGCGCAGTCACACGACACATCCGATTGACGTGCCGTCCCGTCGAAAATTTCACAATTCAACAACCATTTTTTTTTGTCCGATTTCATTGAATTCTGAGGTCATTCGGCCAATTTTGACCACCCCACGCATGCTTTTCAAGCACGCCGATCACCAAAAAGAGACATATTCAGTTGTGTCATTCAAACCGTGCGTCTGAATGACGTTTCGTCTCCTCATACACCTCACAAATAATAATTAGGATGTTTTAGTGTGATTTCAAGTCATTCCAATGTCGTTCGGCATGCATTTGACCGTAAAACACATGTTTTGGCCATTTACGCCACGCTGACTACGTTTTCAGCCAGTGCAGTCACATGGCACCTCCAATTGAAGTTCCGTCTGACAGAAAATTTCACAATTCAAAAATCCTTTGTGTTCATCCTATTTCATGGTATTCTGAGGTCGTTCAGCCAGTTTCGACCACCCCACGCATGCTTTTCAAGCGCTCCTAACACCTAAAAAACATAGTAAGTTGTGCCGCGAAAACCGCGCGTCCGAATGAAATGTCGTCTCCTTGTACACCTCAAGAATAATAATTAGGGTGTTTCGTGTGATTTCAAGTCATTCCGATGTTGTTCGGCATGCATTTGACCGTAAAACCCATTTTTGGTCATTTACGACACGCCGAGTACGTTTTCGGCCAGTGTAGTCACACGACACCTCATATTGACATTCTGTCTGGCAGACAATTTTCAAAATTCACCCACCCTTTTTTGTTGTCTAATTTCATGGAATTTAGAGGTCATTCAGCATGTTTCGACCACCCCACGCATGCTTTTCAAGCATGCCTAACACCTAAAAAACACATATTCTGTCGTGCGGTGAAAACCATGTCGTCGAATGACGTGTCGTATTCTCTTTCACCTCACAAATAATAATTAGGGTGTTTTCATGTGATTTCATGTCATTCTGATGTCATTAGGCATGCATTTGATCGTAAAACCCATGTTTTGGCCATTTACGACACATCAAGTGCATTTTCAGCCAGCGCGGTCACACGACACCTCCGATTGACGTGCCGTCTGGTCAAAAATATCACAATTCACCCACCCTTTGTTGTTGTCCGATTTCATTGCATTCTGAGGTCGTTCGGCCAGTTTCGACCACCCCACTCACGCTTTTCAAACATGCCAAACACCTAAAAACAAATATTTAGTTGTGTCGTGCAAACCGCGCATCTGAATGATGTTCTGTCTCCTCGTACATCTGATGAATAATAATCAGAGTGTTTTCGTGTGATTTAAAGTCATTCGGATGTCTTTCGGCATGTATTTGACCGTAAAACCCATGTTTTGACCATTTACGACATGCCGAGTGCATTTTTAGCCAGTGCTGTCACACTACACCACCGATTGATGTTTCTTCGAGCCGAAAATTTCAAAATTCACCCACACTTTGTTGTCGTCCGATTTCATGGAATTTCGTGGTCATTTGGCCAGTTTCGACCAACCCATGCATGATTTTCAAGTGCGCCTAACACCTAGAAAACACATATTTAGCCGTGTCGCGCAAACCGCGCGTCCGAAATTGATCTTATGTTATCAAAAACATACTATTGATTCAGTATTGTGGTAAGATAAAGATATATATTTTATATTCGTTCTTTTTAAAAGTGGTACTTGGTATTTGAAACTACTAATTGAGAGTCCAATTATCAACACAATTAGAATATGTATGGTCAGTTTTCTGTATGGCTGTTGTTCTTACTTAAAACTGTGTCCATTTTAATCAAAAGACAGAAACTTCGAGTGATACCTGCCACACCGTACCTCGGATTGATGCTATTTATTTTTTTCCTTCCAACATTCTGGTGGTATTGGATAATGCTTATTTTTCTAAAGAAGACATATTTGGAAGGATAGACATGGGAAGAGATTTAGTGGATGCAATAATTATTTGAAGTTATTATTTTGGTTATAAAAGGAAGTAAAAAAGTGTCCAGTATTTGGCCAAAAATAAAGAGTTATACTGAATTCAAAAATATCCATACTAGATTGAAAAACCAGGTTCAAAAATAAAGAGTTATACAGAAATAAAAAATATAATGGATCAATCTTCCCCCGATCACCATCACTATCACAACTGTCATCATCATCCTCATCCTCTCCTCCATCTCTGTCCTCTTCGTCATCCTCGTCATCATCCCCGTACTCATCTTGGGCCCCATCCTCGCCCTCGGCCCCATCCTCGCCCTCGTCCTCATCCTCATCCTTGCCCACATCCTCTTCAAAATCCTGATCATCACCAGGAAGGTCATGATCTTGACCGCCACTAGAACTGCCACATGGTGTATTGGATAATGCACCCATCAATGACATATATGTCTGACAAGCCACACTGGCCTCTAGTGGATGTGATGAAGATAAAGCTTTAATCAGTCTCATAAATTCTTTCTCCCTCATTTGAACCTCTTCTTCTAACTCTATAACCCTTTTATCAGACTATCTTGAATTCTCCTTGACTTGTTGTAACTCCTTGGTACTAGAATGGATACCTAGAGAGCTCCAAAACCTCGTTGGGACTATATTCTTACCAGGTCCCCATCATACTCAACCATAGTGCTCATCTCCCAAAACCTGATATAAATGATCGTGTGGCACTAAATTGTCAGGCTCCGGGGCATCAAGGGCCTCTAAGGCATCCTGTTAAAAATATTAATAGATTATTAAATTTCAAAGTAGATATTAAACATTGAAATAAACAAATTAAAACTTACAATATTTTTTTGTGTCGGTTCATTAACTACAGTTCCATCTTTTTTCCTTCTACATGTGAAAAACAATTTTTCTCGAGGGATATGTCCTTCAATATTCAGTTGGTGCTTCTGTAATAACATTGAAACAATATAAAGTGCAAGTATAATCATATATTCAATATTCAATAAATCACATAATTTAAGTATGAAACAATAAAAAGGGCATGTCCTAATGAAAAATTATAAAAAACTATATTGTACCAGCTACCTCTCATGATCTGGCATAGTAGTGCGCCCCAAAGTGTAGAGGTATTGCATTGAATCAATGTTCTTTATGTTTTTTTCAGAAGATTCCAAAATAATGTTTAAAAATAAATAAGATAATATTAATGAAAAATATGAAAATTTTCATTTAAATACCTCAAATGTAATTAATAACTTAAATTTGTAAGTCGCCTAATGGGTAATCATTTGGCGATATTGTTCTATCGGGAACTCATCTATGACAGGAAATGTCTCCAACTCCGTGCCCACTCTATCACACCAGCCAACATATAGATCATGCTTATAAGATCTCCAAAACCCTCCGAGCTCCATTAAACGCTCTGGTCGTGCACCTTCACCATTAGGGAAGTTAAACCAATGCTGACACCTAATAGAGTAATTAATATAAATACAAAAAAATTCTATATTAAATCCAATAGATTTTTTACCCATATTTGTTCCCACGCATTATGCTTAACTTCGTGTGGCAGATGTCTCCAAGAAAGAGGGATGACCGGAATGATGTTGGAGTATTTGAAGAGCATCACCAAAAAACTCTGACATTCCTACCCAAATTTATCAATCATCTGTCCATTATCATTGTATTCACCCATAAACTATGTCTGGTGGTTCCATACTACATGCAAGCGAGTAAGCCACCTCCCCCACCTCCTATCAGTAGATGAATCTGTTATTAAAGAAAAAAAATTAGTACAAGTTATAATAAAAATAAATTTTGGTATAAAAATTTGATAGAGTTATATAAATATACCTATGGTAGTTGGATCAATGGGTGTCACTGGATGTGAAGAAGAAGAAGGAATATCCTGTACACATGTAGTGTCCCTCAGTGCACACTCCTCAGCCACATATTGTGTCGGAGAAGGAGTCAAAGAAGGTAGAATATAAGAGGTTGGAGATAATGAACCAGAAGAAAAAGATGATAGAACAGACGTCTGTCCAACTGGTAGTGTAAACATCGGAGGCCTAAATACCCTGCGTGTCCCTAATGACACACCAGGATCAAAATGGGGTGTAGAAGATACGTCTGTGGTATGGGAATATTCCAATCGGGTACGACTAGTGGATCGTCTAACTCTCACACCATGATCCCTCGTACCACCGGCCTCAGTATCAGTTCCACCAGATGATTCTCTAAAACTGACACCACCCTCTCCTACCACCAGTCTCTGTACTAGGAGCAATATCAGTCTCCTCGTCAGATATATCTCATCTATGTGGTGGATCCTGAAGAAAAGTTCAACACAAAAGTAAACACATGATATTATAAGTTATTGAAATATATATATTTGAAATAAAATACTCACAACAGGGATGAGTGGAGGAACGCCCATATGTGTCATGCGACGATTATTTTCTATCATCTTTTTTCTTCACCTCTCTTCAATGGGTGTCATTCCCTACATTGAAAACAAATATGGAAGTAATTAGAAACAGATAACTAAATCCATGTGTAAATGGGATGTTTTCAACTCCCCATTTGGGCAAACAAAATTTTCAACATAATGGATAGGCCATGTATATTTACACGACTATCCAAGTAATGTACTGTCTTTACATTCCCATGTACATTCCCAGAACACTAGATTATCGTAGACATCATGTCAACCGTTATACACTCCATGTGAACCCTTATACCATATCATCATTACTACAACCATTAAAAACAACTTTTTAAACAACATAACTTGTCAAATATAATCTAATTGAACCTAAATCAATAATTATATTGGATATATCAAGTAAAATGAAGTCATAATATATTACATCCTAAATTACCACCCACAACCATGATTAATGACAACAAAGATCACCTTTCGGCCAAATAAAAAGTGAAAACAACATCACTTGTAAACAAATTGAACATAAATCAATAATAATATTGGATATATCAAGTAAATAAAGTCATACTATATTACATCCTAAATGACCACCCACAACCATGATTAATGACCACAAATATCCCCTTTAGGCCACATGAAAAGTGAAAAAAAAACACATAATTGCATAGCTACAAAATCAAAGAATCACTTACAGATTTGATGGGTAGATGAAAAAAATTCCTTGATTGAAGATGGATCGATATGTGGAATAATTTTGGCAGGAGGAAGATTGGATTTAGGGAACGGAGCAAAACTGCAATCGAGCGGATTGGATTTAGGGCGTAGAGTAGAACTGTAATCGAGTGGAGGGGGAATGGATTCTCAATCTGAATATAGGTAATTGTTTTCCACCTGTTTTTAAAAACTATTGGGAATATAGGGTAATTTTTTCCTAACGGTTTTGAACCTTTGGGAATATATGTATTTACTAATTATTTACTTAAATCGTTGGTAAAAAATGATATGAAAGGACTTTACCAATGGTTTTGCAAAACTGTTGGTAAATTCTTGTATAAATTCAATTATCCCAATGGTTTACATAAACAGTTGGTATAGATAGACATTCCCAATGGTTTATGTAAACCGTTGGGATATAAGTGTTTGTAAAACCAGTGTTTCCAGTGTTTTACGAAGTACTTGGCCCAAAAGGTTTTGTGTCATTGGAAATTAGAAACATGTCCATATTATTTAACATTAATCCATCAACATTATGACAACCTAAAACTCCTACACATAATAACATCATTTTTAATAATATAAACAATGAATCCTTACACATTAATCTATATGTATACCCTCTTTGGGATATTAGGTGTGTAGTTTTTCTATATAAAAAACTATATAATCATTTTTTTATTCCTCTTTTACATGTTCCAAAATCCTATTGATTTTCTATATACACAAAGGATTACTTGGGGATATTCATGGAAAAAGGGAGTGCTAATAAACCTAGTATTGAAAAATCATGATAATGAAGTATGGAATATGATTCAAGAGTAATAATAAGATATCACAAAAGAGGGTTATCAAATATGTTCAATATAATCCTAGAATAAATAAAATATATCATAAGATCATAGAATCATAGTAATTTGGAATCAATATAACACATGTCATCACAAATATAAAAAATATCTTACCACCACGATAACATAACATAGTGGGTTGTTATTATATCATGTTCATTATATGTGGTATATATTGAGACAAAAATATTACTCAATGCATTGAATAATGTGTAATTTATATCCCACCCATCACATCATAATTTATACTTCTATATGAACATGACATATGGAAATCATCTATAAAAAACATAAGAAAAACCCATGAGAATGACGTTTGATACAAAATCATGTCTTAATGAATAAGATAATGATATAACATAATGATTCCAATGAAAATAATGTGATTGTTTATTTTTAAATATTCATATCTTAATAAAAATATATTGTTCATGAAAATAGTACTCAATTGAGGTAACTATCATTATTAAGTTGCGAAGAAGTATGTTTGGTAATGAACACATTAAAAGGTATTTTATGAATTTAATGGAAAACCTTTGATGAAAAAATGTGTGTATGGTTTTCCTTACAATAAAAAATAAATTAGAATATTTTTGTTAAAAAGTGGTTTTATTAATAATTCATAAATGATTATAGTTTTTAAAAGAGTTATACATGGATTAAATCATGAAATAATGAGTTATATTTTATAAAACCATTATAATGAAAATTTTAAATATAATAATATATCTACTAAGGAAACTGAAAATAAACTAGATATATTGAAGGAAAATTACATTGAACAAATTAGTGGTATATTTTAAGAAAATATATAAATAGAGGTAAAGAGGGAGAGATCAGAACATAAAATAAAACATGGTGGTTTGTGATTTCTCATACCTCGGCTACCAACTCACATGGTAAGTGTATCCACCCTATTGAATAATAAAATTAAATCTGTTTAATATTTTATTTAAAATATTTTTCATGTATGTGAGATTTTTTTTTCTCTTATGATTATTTTATTTAGAAAAATTTTCATGTTCAATAACATTAGGATTTATTTTTGGATTCATGGTTTCATAGGATTATTAATAAAGATGGTTGATCTTATCTATAGTATCCCTATTTTTTATAAAAGAAAACTATGTTTGACTGTATACACGATACACCACATCTAACATAAAAAATTTTAAAAAAAATTATTATATAAATGTTTCTTTTATAACATGGCCCTTAGAATTTAGTGAAAGAATAGAAATAACTGAATTATGAAATTATGGTAAATACATTTATATAGAATTAATTATTTTCTGACCAATTAGTTATAAATTAAAATAAAACCATTTTTAAAATAAATATATTTTAAAAAAACAATATAAATGTGAAAAAATATTTTTTATAGCAATAAACAAAAAAATTAATGTTTCTGTATTTTATTTCTAATATATATATATATAATATTTTCTATATAATTTCTAAAATACATTTTATACATTTTCAAGATATGATATAAGAAAAAAATCTAATTTCGAACCTAAAAGAAGTATTTTACTATTGTTTTGAAACCTTTTAATGGATTACATGACTTAAACCTATATTTTTACACTTTAATAATTTCTATTTTGAAGAAAATTTATTATTTTCAAAATGAATGTAAAAAATAGGTTTAATTTTGTTTTTGGTATTTTTTTATAATTATCATATTTTGCTAAATAATGAAAAATAATGAATTTTAATTGTAAACTACTTTTTCATCTAAATAATTTACATTTTTTAATTATATTTTTACTGGTTATAAAGTGTTTTTAGATCAAATTTAAATCATTTAATCCAATTATGGTCCTTGTAAATAATTTAAAATTTAATTTAGATATAAAACATTCTAATATTTTTAAAAATTTTACTTTAAAAACCCCTTTCTTAATCTGTCAATGAGATTGATTTTAAACTAATTTGGGCCACTTATGTGTTCTGAATCATAAAAAATGATTAAATAATTTTATTAATAATGTTGAAATTTGTTAAATATGTCCATTTTTTGTACACTATAAATAATAGTTTTAGTGATTTTTTAGCATAATTATGGGTAAATCAGGTAATAAAGTGTACAAATAATATAATAAATATTAGACAGTTACAATATGATGTGTCCTACTTTTATTCCATGAGAAATATTCAACCCAAATCTTACATGGTACGATTTTAGGAGCTTTTGGATCCTCTTTGATGACATTAATCCATTTATAGAATTTAATTCAAATAAAATTAAATTTCATCAAACTTTTTTTTAACATGTGAAATATTTTTAATATGGTGTTATATAAAATATATATTAGATTATAAATAGTAATTTTTTGTTAAAATGTTTATCTTCAGAATGAAAATTTATTATTATTTTTTAGGGAAGAAATAATTAAATTGAAAGAATTAACAGTGGTGAATTAATAATTGTTTAATTAATATAAATATCAATTAAAAGTTATTAAAAATTTGAAAATAAATATAATCTGATTAAATTAATGTTTTCCATGAATTATTTGGAATTTCTTTACATGTTATTGTAGTGTTAGGATAATATTTTAAAATATATCATGTTTTTATGATATTTTTAAATGGTTAAGTAATGAATATGGTCAAAATTCAAATTAATGTTATTTTAAAATACATAATATTTTATTAAATTATAAAAAAAATTAATAATAAGACAAACTAATTTAAATAAGGTGGGAAATGTGATCAATAATCCATTTATCATTCGTTTTTCATTTTATAATAAATATCTTAACCATGAGAGAGTAAAAACTGATGTTGTCACATTAAGAATTAAAGAGGATAATTAAGTATTAAAACAAAAAGATAATGATTAAAAAGGTACAAACATTTTTAAATTTCATTGTATGAATCTATTTAGAACCAAAATAATCATATATTCAAAATAAATTAGTTTTGATGCATTTTGAATCTAAAATTAAGTTATATTAATTTAATATTTTTAATAATTCCAAGATTGTCCCTCCCCTATCTTATAAACTAGATATCTTATTCTATTTTATTCACACCTAAAATACTCTTTGGATAGACCATGATATTACAAAATCACTTCCAAAAATCCCTCTCCACATTCTAGAGCACCTATTTTAGGTATAATACAATCATTATTGGTATTAAAGAGTAACGTAATGGAGGCGGTCCGAGGAATATGTATCGTTTTTAATCAAGTATTTCTATTTTATATATTCTTCAAATTAATTAAAAAAATTTCAAGAAATTATGAAATAATAACTCCAATATAATCAATATACTGAAATTATATTATGTGGATATCATTACTCAAATCTATCTCCACTCCCATCAAATAGGAGAAGAATTAATTGTTTGTGTGTACAATGGACTACCACCTCACAAACTGATATGATTATTTTTTCCATCACTGTCTCTAAAGATTATATATATATATTTAATTCATTATTATATATGATATTAATGACATTTTTACATTACTGAATAATAATATACCATTTATCTTCTTAACCTTACATGCACCGAAAAAATTTAATGCCATTCAGGTGTATGTGTGAACTATCACCTCTATAATGTCATGTGGTTCGTTTTTCCTCACCATATCACATATATGATATTATAATCATTATGTAATATTTAAATGATATTTACCTTTTTCAATAACTATCATTATGAAATTTAAATTATACTCAGGCATACATACGGATTTCGATCTCCATGATTTTAACATGGTACATTTTTCTTATCCATATATACTAGATATATTTAAAATTATAATTTATGTATAAATGTAATTATTATTTCATGAATATTATTATTTATATGTTGAAAAAATGATCACATTCACTATTGACATCATCCCAAAGTCATTTTGGGATCAAGTACTGAATATCGTCAAAATGCCTAACATGAATTAAATAATTAAGTAATTATTTTAACATGGTAATAAGTTATATAAAATCCATAATAAACATTAAAAAGGTTCTCAATAACTTAAATAATTAACCTATGTTTAGTATTCATGAATATAAAAATTGTACATGATGTTTCAGTCTCAAGGTATGGGACATCATCTCAATCCCCTTTTCATTGATTCATATTTGAAATTTAATACCCACCTTTTCTTATGAGTAGTATATACAAACTAGTTTACATTTCATGAATTTATTTTTTCTATACCTTTTTTCATGTTACTATTTAATGGGGATTATGATTCAATGTGGTATGAGATGCTATGATTTACTAGTCTTCATTTAAATGTTAAATATTTAATTTCAAAAATTGTTTTCTCAATGTATGAATTCTAGGGGTTTTTATATATTTTATTTTATAAAGTAATAATAAAGACAATTTTATGCCTATTTTTAACTTTAATTAAAAATTTTTTAAATTGAAATATCATTATTTTATATGTACGTAATTTTTGAATTTATTTACAAATGACAGAAGGAATGTTTTTAACATATACATCGACAACAACTTCCCTAATGCCATGACCATTACTTGATATTTAGATTAATTTATAAGAATTTATATTTTATAAAATAAAAATAAACCCATCTTTCGCTTTTTAAGTATTTTTATACTGAAAAAATGTTTACCAAATAGATTTATTATTTTAATAACAATAAATATTTTATTATGGGCGAACATAAAATTTTACGAGTGACATGTTGAAAATTGTACGATATTATGAGTTGTTAATATAAAATGGTACTTGAACATTTATAATGTGTTTACATGATAAACCAATTATTTTCGGTTATGTGATAAACCATTAATGGGTGGTTATGTTAAATAATACAATTCATTGAGTATGGAAGTTGACCATAAGGTTATTTCATTTGTAAGAGTTACATGTATGGATGTCGACCGCATGGTGGTTACATTTGAGTTTAATTAAATACCATGATACCTAATAATATTTTATATGATTTATTATGACATTTTCATAAAATTTTATGATTTTCAAAAGTAAATATAATGATCATTTGAAATGATGTTTTCTTTCTAGTGCAAAAAATGTATGGTTTTAAGGAAACATTTTTTGGGTTTACACATGGCTAATGGTTCCTTTATTTTAAGTCTATTACTATTATTTTGTGCTCATCCCATTTTTTTAAATGTCTTTAATATAATTCAATGAATTATTGGGAGATGGATGAGATCAAGTGTAAATATTTATGGTATATCCGCATAATAAATCATGGTTTATTTTAATTTTTTTATAGAGAAAATTTATATTGTGTATAATATTCCACTTTTATTGTATGAGCAAACCATTAAAAAGTTTGTTCTCATTCTCTAAAACACTAGACCTAAAATATATTTGGGAAAATAATTTTATTTTTTATTTACGATAACTAGTATATGTAATGATTTATGTGTGGTCTTTACAGATCATATTATAGTAGGGTTTAGAAAACATTACCGATTAGGATGTTTACTTAAGATAAAGTTATATCTTTAGGAGTTTATAATTTTTAGGTTCATATTATGATTAATATATTATAATACATTTTTTTACTTTATGTTATGATATTTTAAGATGAGGAGGGTATTTATGGAGACTCTATTTTTGAGTGAATTAGGGGTTATTAATTTATAGGTTGATAAAGGAAGGTATGAGATAAAAATTGTGTTTAAAACAGGTTGTGGTTATTTTTAAGACATTATCCTATCATTGTAATATTGTAATAATATTATATATTTATAAAATGTACAAACCCATTATGGGTGAAAAACATACACTTCTAGAATATTTTCCCGTACTGATCCCATGTCCAAAGGGATACAAGGGTGTGTCGCCTACCACAAGCCCACATTAATTACCCATTTGTTTGAAATTTCATTATATATAATGATTTTATGGATGAATAATAAATATATTTTCGGAAAATATATTTTATAAAATATATAACTATAAGATTGGATAATGATTTGGTTGTTATGTTATTAATGTTGTTTCGAAAGATGTTCTCTATTTCTAGGAATCCTATATGATTAATGTATATATAATAATAGGGGATTCTATTTGAGGTGAAAAGATTAAAATATATTTTTTGGAACAATATTGATTTTATTTATTACAAATTGTGATTTATGTGACTTATTGAAAAAACTTTCATATCATAGATTTTATGTAATTTAGGAAATTATATTTTTTGTATGATCAAATATTATTGATTGATATTATTTGGAGACAAATTTTAAAATTTATCATTGAATACTATATGATAAATGAATTCTAAATTTTGGGTTTCATCCTTAGTTTGGATGATATTGAGGTATTTTAAGGATATATATTTGATTAATGGAATATGTTGAACAGTTTATGTCACTTTTGAATTTTTGGGGAATGAATTAGTTTTTCTTCATAAAATGTTTTCTTATTTTTATAAAATAACTCTATTGTCTAATCCAAACCATTTTGGTTTTGTTTAAGGATTTAATATTTTGTGGATTATTTTATTCTCCATATGTTGATTCTACTTCTTCCGGTGTGATATTTTCATCTGAAACAATCATCATTTCGAAAATTTTAGGGATTTGGTGAGGAAATTCCTTAAATAATAAAACTTTACTTCTCAAGTAAGTATATTTCCTTATACTCTTAGTCCTAGTAGTATAATAATTCTTCAACTCTATGAAAAGGATATTAAATTTTTTTATCCATTTACTTTTATTACTAAGAAAAAAATTACATGTTATCCCATTATAGAATTCTGGTTTCGTGGTTATTTACATTCTCATGACCATATTCTATATCACAATCCATCATAACATAATAGTAGGTTTTCTCTTCCAATTCAATTTTTTCCTACATGGAATCCTAGTATATTTTAACTCATGCGACCATCATACTTCTCTTTATTTATTTCTAAATGAATGTTTCATTGATTCTTTTTACTATGTGGGATTTTAATAAATGTATATTTAAATATAGATCCATAATTATTGAGACTAAATTAAATATTGTAAGAAATAAATTTTAAAAAGATGGTATATTATAAAATCATGTGTTTGTTTAAAATAAATACTATGTTTGATAGAGTACATGATTCCTCACATCATGCTGAATCGATCCCCTGAATATTATTATTTAAATTCTATCATTATAAACTAGTTAATAGATTGATGTGATGGGATAGTTAAAATAGTATTATGAATATATGACCTAAAAATGAATATATAATTAATTCTTTAGTGACAAATTAATTATAAATTAAAATTAAACCATTTTTCAAATAATTGGAAATATGTTTCTAAAAATTTATTTTAATGAAGAAAGGTGAGTTTTATAATAATAAATAAACAAATCACACTTTCTAGATTTCATTTTTAAAATATTTAAAAAATATATTAAATCTGATTTTTTACATTTATCTTCTATATTTTATTGATATTATAGAAGAACAAATAAAATTTGACTTATAAAAGAAACATTTTTCTAAGGGTCACGTTTTTCACATTATGAGGGTGCCCTTCATTTAAATGTAGTTTTTGAAGCTTTTATAATTTATATTTTAAAAAATAAATATATTATTTGATATTGGATTATAAAATTTTACTTTGATTTTTTTTCTATAATTTTTCAGATAAGTTTCATGTTTTGATTAATAGTGAAAAACACTAAATTTTTATATAAACTATATTTTTAGTATAAATAATTTCTAGTGTACAATTTTATTATTGATTATAATATATTATAATTAGATTAAATTTATATTGATTAATTCAATTATGTTTATTGAATCAATTTATCATCAATATTGATATAAAAACATTTCAATCGTTTGAAGATATTTACTTTATAAACTATTTTCCTGATCTGTCAACGAGTACAATTATAAATTAATTTTCACAAAATATTTAATTTTATATTTTAAAAATGGATTCCATATTTGTAACAATAAGTTATCAATTTATTAAATGGGTCTCTTTTACTTTTCGACAATATGAATAATGATTTCAATTATTTGTTATTACCATAATTAATGGTAAATTATGTAATTAGGGGTAAAAATTTGATTATATATATATATGAAAATTACCTTAAAATTTTCATAATTTTATTAGATGTGTTATTATAGACCAAAATAATACTTTTTTTCTATTTTATTATCTCTTTGATCCGCTTTTATTACTTTTATCCACTAATAGTATTTTGTTCAAAGAAAAGTCTATTTCCCTATATTTATGTTTTTAACAAAGTAACCTATTTTTAACATGTGGTTATATAGGGTATATGTTTGAATATAATTTTTATTTTTTAATAAATAATTGTTATATTTGTAATGATGATTTATTCTATATATTTAGCTAATAAATAATTAAATTAATGGCTTTCACAGTGATGAAGTAGTAATTATTTAATTAATCAAAATAATAATTAAATGTTATTATGAATATTAAGAAAAATATAATTTGAATATAATTAATTTATTACATTAATTTTCTATATTAAATTTATGATTTAGTGTTTTTTTATAAGAATTATTTTGAATATATCATATTTTTATAATATTTTTAAAAGGTCATGTAATGAATAGTTTCTAGATTGACATTAATGATATTTTAAAATAGGTAATATTTTATTAAATGATATGAAATTCATAAAATTATAAAATTAGTTATAAATATTATCATAAGGTGTTAAATCTCATAAAATATATATTTATGGTTTTTTAAATTTTATCATAACTATATTAACCTTCAATGTGTAAAAACTCATGCTGTCATGGTAAGAATTAAATATGATAAATAAAGGTTAAAACGAAACAATAGGGATTAACAATTTGTCAAAAATAATATAATTTTAATTAGACAAGCTTATTTGTACCCAAAATAATCCTATATTTGATATAAAAATGTCTTTGTCCATTTGAAATAGAATATTAATTTATAATACTTTATTTTTCTTGAGAAATTCCAATAGTGTGCCTCCCCTCTAATATATAGGGGGAGTTTTTCTATTTTATTCACACATCAAGACCTATTTTTTCATACACTATCTATGAAAAACCTTCTTCAAATCCCTCCTAACATTATGGATCTCATATTTTATTCATAACACCATCCTTAGTGGTCTTAAAGTGTTATTAAAATGAGTTGGTCTGAATAATATGTATAATTTTTAATCAAGTATTTTGATTTAATATCTTCTTCCACATCCATAAAATCTTATTAAACAATGATTAAATAATATATAATGTATAATCAGTATAGTTATAAGTTATTATGTTAACATCATCACCAAAATCCATATCGACATCCATCAAAAAGGAATATAACTAATCTTCTGTGTGTTTGGAAGAAAACCACCTCATAAGACAATATAATTTTATCCCATCATCGTCAATGAAGACTTGTTATAATTATAAAATAAATAATATATATTATTTCAATGGAATATATATCATTAAAAAATAATATTATACCATCTACATAATTACTACTATATGCAGCCAAAAATGATAACGAGGTTCTTGTGTACGTGTGAATTATCACCTCCATGGAGTGATTTGATCATTTTCCCTAACCAAATCACATTGATAATATAAAAAATTATGTTATTTGAAATAATATTATATATATAATATTATTATCATTATGTAATATTAAAATGATATTATCACTCTTCTAATAATGATCATTGAAAAATAGAAATGTCTCTAATATGTACATAATAATGACTATCTATAGGATTGTAAGATAGTTCCTTATTAATTTCCATATGTAATGGATGGATTTAAAATTTTAATTATAAGGGCCTGTCATTAAAAATTTTATAATCTTTAGATATTTCACTAATTTTAGCGATTACATGATCTTTTAAATGTGGGATGCCTTTGTGTCATGAAGCTCTCGATTGTGGCTAGTTATTTCTGGGGGGGTTGAACATTCATCTTGACCAAAGTTTGTCTTCAAAACATGAGTTAAATTAGAGAGTATCATGACAATGTTTGTGATTCTTTCTCCCATCAGATAGGGAATCTCATTAGAATAGTCATCACATTGATCTTCGCATCGGTTGTTATCATGAGTACTCATATTACTATACAATGGCTGGAATAAAAGGAATGATACGTGTATCAGATAAAGGGAAATCATAAAACAAAATGGATAAAATATAAATTAGTTTTATTTCCTTAAATTATGAATCTATAGACTTCAATCTATATTATCCATGATCTACTTCCCATCAAATATTATGAGGGGGGGTTTTTAATTACCTTAATAATGCTTTATACAAAGCTTATGAATTTACCAAAGCATGTCTTACAAGAGTGTCAAAATCAAGAGTGCAGCAAGGTATATTGTCGTGAAATAGTTCCCACTCGAGTCTAGATCAATGCAAATTTTTTTGGTTTTACCCATAGATACAACTGTGCCAAATCCGCCTCTACCTACTCGTATCCTGACAGAGATGAATTTTATTGATAAACCACTTAATCATTACTCACAAAAGTTTTGGGATGTTTATACTATACATAGTCTTATCGCTAAGGATTTTACTAGGATTGTCTAATCCTAATAATAGAAATAACTAAACCCATCCACTGATACCAACTATAACAACCCTTATCTGTTATTTCACACTTAAACCAAACTTATTAACTAAAATCTTCACTTGAAATGACATAGATGATCCATAGATATATTTTCTTTTGGGATTAGGAACAGTACATAAAAACATAAAACATGAAATATAATTATTAATTGAAAGCGTCTTTTACATGACCACACACATTCTTTAATACTAGCATTGCATGAAATAACCTGAGCACATGTAGAAGAAAATGGTGAGATGTAATGCACAGTAATGAAGTAAACAAGGCATAAAATTATGAATACCATATATGTTAGGCAATAGTCATATCAATGGATCATAAGAGAAACAATAACATAAAGGCATGATATAGCATGATTATCATAACATGGAAACGTGGAATCAACATTTTACATGATATTTGCATCAGCCAAGGCTAATTTCACATGGAACCTGAGAAAACCCTAGTTTCACTTGAATTATAATGAGTAAACACTTATTTCTCTTGACATATCATGATACTAATATTTACCCAATTTATTGAAGTTCTATCAGGGCACACCCATCTTAATCATTTCATTTCATGCATAAGTGTGCCACATGGATCATATAACATTGAATCTTTAAACATATAAATTTATTGTATGATAACGGAATGTGGAATACATACATGAAACTATAGAATAAAAATCTAAATGTTCATAAAGTTGAATATCCTTGAAAGAAAAATAGGCATGATATTTACTACACAATGAATTTGGCTTGGAAAATTATGGTGCAATTTCAAGAGTATAATGCCATGACATAAGAATTCAGAAAAATGTTTGATAATAAAGAAAGGGGAATATCATCATATTCACATGAATTGGATATTAAGGGGTTCATATAGATACATGTACAATCATATGTAACAGAATTTAGTTTCATAATAAAAAAATTCTTGAATTTAAATAAGGAGAGAGAAATCTCTTGCCGAATTTTAGAATGGTAATGGGTGTTCATGGGAGGCATCAATGAGAGAGAAATGTGTATCTCATCATTCAAACATAAATATAGTGGCATATGAGAGGCTCAAAATCATACCCCAACATTTTTAATTGAAAATAAAATTACATCACAATATAAATAAATTTGGACAATATTGAGAAAGGAAGAAATCACTTACATTGAAATGTGATCCCAAAGGCTAAGGGGAGGCTTTAGTGGGGTTTCATGGGAGATTTGGGTCCCTCGGTAAGATTTAGAGAGAGGAGGTAAGGGGTTGGTCGAGATCCAACAGTTTTTAGTGAACAGAAGTGGGATCTTGGGTGCGTTTATATAGGAAAAGGGAGGAATTCATTATTATTTAGGTTTTGGACACTACACATTATACTAATCGAAACCACATTCCAACCCATGGTCTTGGCCCATGGTTTTTTCCAATGTGGAGTGAAAAACATTATTTCATAATACCAATGTCCGATATTATTAAAATATAAGGCCTGAATATGTGGAGGTGAGTCACACTCTAAAGGTAATCATTTTAAAATTTTAAAATTTTTTCTAAGTCTTAGAGGGTCCACTAAAGCTTTGTAAAATTAATCAAACAAAACTAAAATAACATTATTTTTAAGGTAAAACATTAATTTTCCAAAATAACAATTATTAGTATTTTATTACATCATAATTGGATCATTATGATTTCATAAAACTGATTACATATTTAAACAGTATTTAATATTTACTCAATAATTATACTATCTGAAAAAATTAATCAAAATTCACCATTGGATAAAATCGAAAACTCATGGGTTTTGACTAAAACAGCTTTCAAACCTTAATATAAATTACAATTGTATTCTTAAATGTAACACCCCAAGCTTCCATGGGACGTTTCCCTTTGATTAATGTAATAGCTTGCATTGTATGCAACTTCGAGATTCTAACACACTGTGATCAATCAAAGTAGCCATTATGAATAGTAATACCCACTTTTTGAAATTTTATACATTTTATCATTCAAAATGGACTTCATTTTAGGATTCATAATATCTAAATTATCCTAGGGTGAAATTTTGGTACTTTTTGGATAACTTTTATATTTTGATGAATAGTGAAAATTGCTAAATTTTAATTAAAAACAACTTTTTTAATCAAAATCATTAATAGTGATAAATTATTAATTTGAGTGGATTTAAAGTATATTAAGATTATATTTTTACCATTTAATACAATTTTGGTCATTGGACATAATTTCACAATTAAACAGGACATAAACAAGTGTCAATCTTTTTTTAGTTATTATATCTTAAAAACATGTTTTTTGTTTTGATAGCGGGAATT
Organism: Viscum album; assembly: GCA_963277665.1. NCBI lineage: Eukaryota > Viridiplantae > Streptophyta > Magnoliopsida > Santalales > Viscaceae > Viscum > Viscum album. Next base: position 1,329,638,393 of record OY728165.1, on the reverse strand, counting down.
AATTTTAAATTAATTTCTGCGACTTAATTGTTTTGAATTTGAAAAAATGGACTCCATATTTGGAATCAGTATGTCCAAATTATGTAAATAGGTAACTTTTATTTTTAGACATTTTGAATAATTACATCGGTAAATATTTTATTTACCATGGTTAAAGGGTAAATCCGGTAAATAAGGGTAAAAAATTATATTATAATAATAGTAAATTACCATAAAACGTGTCCTAAACTTATTTGTGGATACATGTCGGACCATGGGAGTCTTTGGGTTGATTTTGGGACCTCATGGAGCCACTTGTAGATGATAGGGGCACTTTATTTTTATTAAGTTTAGGTAAATACAAAAATGACATAAGCTTAGATCTTTTAGAAAAATAATTTTTACATAGGGTTATATATGTTATATTTTCGATTATAAATATTCATTATCAATATAAAAATATTTCCTATATAATTATATTTTATTTATAATTTTTAGGCATCGAAAAAGTAAAAATATATATGACACAATAATGATGCAGTATTTTCTTTATTAATGAACGAATCAAATAATTGGTATTATAAATGTTAAAATAAATATAATTTGAAAGTTTTGATGACATACACGAATTTTATTGGTTAATATGACATGTTATAATTTCTTAAATGAATTTGGTTATAATTAATAATGTTTTTAAGATTTAAAAAAATCAATTATTGAGTAGTGTCAAAATTGACATAAATGAGTTTTTAAAACAAATATTATATTATTAATTTATATTCTATTCCTAAAAATCTATGGTTCGACCAATGGACTTATATCATTATTGGTGTATAATTAATGGACCACTTGGGGGTCTCTTGGATTTATATAGTATGTTTATTAACTATATATTATAAAAATACAACGTCACATGGTAAGTGTTAAACTAATTAACCAAGAGTTAAAACTAAAAGATAAGGTTATTATAATGACCCAAAGCTGTCTAAAATCTATTTTTTGAAAGGATTTAGACCAAAACCCACCATAGACTTGGAATAATCCACTTTTGATCCATTATAAACCAAATATGATTTTATTATAAAATAATACTTTAAGTTTTTTCTAAAGAGCCCTTCACCCCTCTTATAAAAGGGAACTCCCCCTTCTCATTAATTCACACCATAAATTCCATTTGGATCGGCCAAACCCTACCCAAATATCCTCCCAAATTCCCTAAATTCATCCTAGAGGCCTTATTTTGATCAGAAATTCATCCTAAGTAGTCGTTTTGATTAAATCAAAAGGAAGAACCTGAAGAAGAGGTAACATCTTCACCACCCTCTTTAATGTTCCATTCTTCTTCAACTTATTCTTTCCGTGTTATTTCATTTCTAAAATAATAACTCCAGTACCTTCTATATACTGTGATTTTATTATAATTATGGAACAAACAAATTCATTATTCTATCCATCCCTTGAATGACATGTCACCATACGTGCGTACGTACGGCCCACTGTCTCCACGTTGTGGTGTAATTGTTATTCAATATACTATTATTTAGATGGGTATAATAATGATGTATAATTAAGGTAAATAATAAATATAACATGATAATGATTTTTTCTATATGATATACCATCCAATTATATGTTATTTTAATATCAAAACAATGATATTGTCGCTCGTGCGTACGTACGGATTACCGTCTCCACGAACGCGATGAAATTCATTCTCCATCGTATCCATTCAAGACTTAATTTTATTGGATGATTAAAAATAACATTTAAGGACTTAATATCATTCTAGATATGAGTATGATACAACCTATCCATAACAAACACGACTTATATAAAAGAAAACGAGTAAGTTAACACCCAAAACGACGATAAAAGTAAGATTTTATTTACAAAGAGATGTTAAAAGATCATATATGATATAATATTAATATATATGATTATTTTATAATTCAATAACAATTATTTCACCATTATACAGAATGTTAACCTACCATCAACCAAATAAAAGTACAAGGTAAGGGTTTATTTCACAATCTCTTAATTATCCGAGGTTGTTTATACATATTTATCTACTGGGACATCTTTATCATCCACATCCATGTTTCTTAAAAATGTATTTCAAAACATTATTAATATTTTACAGAATATGGGTTAAAGTCATTTATACCCTTTTTTTACTTTTGATAATAAATTTTTAAAGTATTATTTACGTCATTTTCCAAATAAGGTCTGTTTTAACCTTTTCGACAAAATTAAGATAAGAATGTATTTTTTTGAACTTTTACAGCGGGTGCGGCTATTTTACACCGTTATAACATAGTCAAATCTTCCCTTACAAGATTATAAGAATATTTTCAAACTAAATATTTTCTTTATGTGACTCTTAAATTATTTCAAAATATAAAGAGATATGTCTCTAAAAAAGATTTTTATTTCATCTATGTCAACATCCTTTGATGGATTTTAAGTTTATTTGAAGTTGATTTATTATGATACAAAACTACCATATTGTATTGAAGTTTTTGTGATATGGTTGACTGTGGATGTTCTATTTTTATACCATTCATTGCTTATGGTTAAAGTATTGATATTTTGTATGCTAGTTTTAATACGAGTGTTTATGATATGTTTAAACATTTTTATATGAGTAATGTATTGGACTTAGTAAGTGATGGGTGGGGCCTTCTATAGCTCCTCGATGCATCAGTAGGTCTCATGAGACAACTAGATGTGGAATTGGCCGAGGCCCTTTCCCAATTTGATTTATGGTTTTGGCCAAGTCCTTAATCATTTTAGACGTCTTGGTCGAGGCCTTGACAAAATGTTTCAAAATGGCCGACATTATACATTCCCTCATTATGAAAATAATATTGATGGTTCATGTGGTCATTCAACTAGTAGAATATCCTTGATTATGTTTCATTATGGCATTATTTACTCAGCTCATAATCTTTCCATAAATGTATTCATGTTTATTATTGGTAAAGTCATGTGGTATTCAATTATTTACCATGGTTAATATTTATGTCATTTTCCGCTGTATTACATACCCTTACTGAATATTTGAGCTCACCCCTTTCGTATGTTTCATTTTCCCAGGATATGAAGATGTTAGTTATGAGTGACCTGCAGGCGTAATCTAGGGGGCTTGGATGCTTCTAATGAAATATATTATTGTTGTATTTCTCTTCATGCTGTAAAGTGGATCATATGTATGAATCTTGATTCCAATAATACTAAACTAATCGGTCTTTCGAGACATGATTTCCTTGTAATCATGTCAATGTTATGTAATAATGTACCTATTTTGGGTAACTGGGGTCATGGCGTTACAGTTGGTATCAGAGAAAGTTTTGTACAAAGCATGGAAACTAGATTTAGATAAACTCTGATTAGAGAACATAGCCCTAAGATAGTCTTTGAGGATTAGTATAGAAGAACTTCCTAGAATTTTGGTGTTGTAGATATTTTGTGAGTTTTCCAAGAAATACATCCCAGTATGGATATGAGCAGGTAGAGGTGGCTCTAGAACAGATGTACCTAGGGGTAAAACCCAAAAACACCACTTTGAGCTTGACTTGAATGGGAACTGGTATACGACAACGGGCCTTGCTTCACTTTTGGTTACGACACTCCCGGGGGATATGCTTAGGATAATTCTCATTTTCTTTACCAACCATTATGAAGGGTTATTAGTATATACTTTTCAAATAAATTTTATTTATGATTATGGATTATATCCATAAACTGTTGAATTTATGTTAAGTGTTTTAGATGTTTGGAATTATATGTTTCAATTCATAAACTAATCTAGTTTATGACATTGTTTAGAAATGGTGCCTAGTGGAAGGAATGGAAACCATATCAATGAACGTACTCCATGTAGGTATTTCCCTCCTGCTCAAGATAATTATAGTTGAGCTAGTGATGCAACTGGTGCTGATCAGCTTATCACCATATTGGGAAAACTCACTCAGGTTATGAATAATAACCTTACCCGTTTGGAGCACCCAGATCAACAGTGTAGAGGATCAATGTTAGATCGCTTCACGAGGAAAAAACCACCGACATTCAATGGGAGTACAAATCCCATAGTTTTTGAGAAATGGATAAATTCTATAGAGAAAATATTCTATGCCTTGGGGAGTAGTGAAAGGGAAAAGGTTGTCAATACAGTTTATCGCCTCACTGGGGATGTTGACCAATAGTGGTCATTGATACAAAACATGAAGGAAGATGATTAAGTATCAGATAGGGAATGAAGGGATTTCAAAGTGTTGTTCATAGAAAAATAATTTCCTCGAGACCATTGAGCATATATAGAAAGACAATTTCTGAGCCTGAGGTAGAAAGAGGATGAGAATGTTGCAAAGTATGCGGCTAACTTTACAAGGTTAGTGAGGCATGCTTCTGATTATATACGTAATCCAAGGAGTAAGATTGATCGTTTCTTTGATGGGTTAAAAACATTTCTCCATTGACCATTAGTCTCGTAAACCTTCTCATCATATGAAGATATTGTCTCGTGTGCTATCTAGATAGAAAAGGAATTCTCTAAGTCTTATGACTTTATATCAAATCAATAAAAGAAGAGATCTGCTGAACACTCTAGGAGAGGAAATAAGGAAATAGGGAAGAAGGGTAGAATTGAATTTCCACATTGTGATAATTGTGGATGGGATCATCGTAGTGCCTATCTAAAAGGAAAAGGATTATGCTACAAATGTGGATAGAAAGGCCATCTATCTAGTGATTGTAAAGGAAAGAAATATGCTACCTATGTTCAACGCTACAATTGCAGGGAGATGAGACATTATGAAAATTAATGTCCTAAGAGTCAATGAAACTTACCTCAGAAAAGTCCAAGGGATCAAGGAAAAGCTTATGAAATCACTATTGTTGATGTAGAATCTCCAAAAGACGTGGTGGCAGGTAATTTAATGGTTTCCTCAAGTTTAGAAAATGCATTATTTGATTTTGGATCATCACATTGTTTCATATCTACCCATTTTGCTAAGAAAATTAGATATTTACAATTTGATTTAACAAAGGAGTTGTCATTTAAAACTCTTAAGGAAAGTATCATTGAAACAATGTTTTGTGAATCAGTCCCCATTAGAGCACATAAAGGTTCTTTATCCACTGATCTCATCATCATACTTATGGTTGAGTTTGATATAATACTCTGTATGGATTGGCTTTCGGACCACGATGCAAAAATTTAATGTAAGAAGAAGGAGGTTACTATTTTTGATGATGATGATAAGGAACACCTTATCTTTAGAGCAGAATCGTCACCACCTAATTCTTATCTAGATCCACCCCAATAGCTCAACTAAATTCTAATTATCTAGGAGGAAGAGAATGAAAAAACTTTGGGTGAGGAAAGGAATGTTAAAATAGAGGATGTACCTATTTTGAGAGAATATGTTGATGTGTTTCCAGAATATTTACCTGGACATCCTTCAGAACGAGAAGTAGAGTTTTCTATTTATTTAATTCCTGGTTCAAGGCCTATATCAAAAACCCCTTATAGAATGGACACTGTGGAATTAGTTGATATAAAGAAAAACTGGAGGAATTGAGTAAAAAGGGATTTATTCGCCCTAGTGTTTCTCCATGGGGAGCCCCTATCCTTTTTGTTAAGAAGAAAGATGGATCTATGAGGTAGTGCATTGACTACAGGTAGATCACTGCTATAACAATAAAGAACAAGTATACCCTACCTCGCATTGATGATTTATTTGAACAACTACATAGAGATCAATAATTTTCAATGAATGACCTTCGATCTGGATATCACCAGTTGTGTGTGAAGAAGGAATAAATTATGAAGATAGCTTTTCAAACCAGGTACGGGCATTACGAGTTTATAGTAATGAATTTTGGGCTGACTAATGAACCCTCTATATTCATGGATTAAGGAACCGAGTTTTCAAGGAATATCTTGATTAATTTGTAGTGGTATTTATTGATGATATCTTGGTATACTCCAAAAGCTAAAAAGATCATGAAAATCCATTGTGCATTATATTGAATACTCTGAGAGGACATGAATTATATGGTAAGTTTAGCATGTGTGAATTATGGCATCAAGATATTTCTTTTCATGGCCATATTGCCTCTAAGGATGGAATCTTTGTTGATCCTTCTAAGACCATGGAAATCCATGAATGGCCAGCACCAACGAGTATAACCGAGGTACACAGTTTTATTGGTTTAGAAGGTTATTATCAACGTTTCATACAGAACTTTTCCTGGTTGGCTAACCCATTAAAAAAGATCACACGTAAAGGGGATAAATTTTTCTAGAAAAAATAGTGTGAAGAATGTTTTGACGAACTGAAGAGAAGATTAGTCAATGATCATATATTGACACTACCATTGGGGAATGATGGGTTTGTTATTTATATTTATGCATCGAGAAAGGTCGTGGTTGTGTCCTTATGTAGAATGATAGAGTTATTTCTTATGCATCGCGACGGCTGAAAATTCATCAGCAAAACTATCTTACTCATAATATTGAGTTAGATGCTATAATATTTTCTTTTACGATTTGGAGACACTATCTCTATGGTGAAAATTTTGATATTTGTACTGATCAGAAGAGTTTGAAATATATTTTCTCACAAAAAGAGCTCAACATGAGGAAAATGAGATGACTTGAACTACTCAAGGATTATGATTTCACGATACACTACCACCCGGGAAAGTAAAATAAGGTGGCATATACATTAATTAGAAAGGAGCATGGAACCTTGAACAAGATGAGAGTAGAAAAGGATCCTATATACATGTATCTAGTAAAGATGGATATGGGAATCACCATGGAAGGTGAAACATCAATACTTTTTTCAAATGGCTGCCAAACCATCATTACTAGAAAGGATAAAGAGTTCTTAGACTAGTGATGAAGAGTTTTAAAAGAAGATTAAAGCTCTGAATGATGGGAGATTGAATGACATTGTGTATGACGATGGAATTTTGATGTTGGGGAAGAGACATTGTGTTCCCAATATACCTGATCTAAAAAGGGAATTGTTTGATGATGCTCATAGTTTCAATTTCTCTATACACCCTGGGAGGACTAAAACGTATAGAGATTTAAACGAACATTTTTGGTGGGACAAAATGAAGAGGGAGATTCCTGATATTGTTTCAAGATGTATGGTTGGTCCACAAGTGAAAGCTGGAAGGCAACAGCCTGGAAGAGTCATGCAACCTCTTCCCATACCTGAGTGGAAATGGGATAATATTACGATGGACTTCATCATGGGGCTACCAAAGAATCCAAGAAGGAATGATGAAATATGGGTCATTATTTATAGTCGTACCATGTCAGTACATTTTCTTTCTATAAGAGAATATCTACCACTTGTACGTCTAGAAAGACTATATATTAATGAAGTTGTGAGACTTCATGGATTTCCCCTATCGATTGTCTCGGATTGTGATCCCCATTTTACATCAAGATTATGGAAAAGTCTTCATAAGGCCTTGGATACTGAACTTCGTTTGAGCACTGCTTACCACCCTCAAATAGATGGACAATCAGAACAGACTATTCAAACCTTGGATGACATGTTGAGATCACGCTCACTTGACTTTCAGGGTATATGGGATCAATATTTACCCCTAGTGTAATTTTCCCATAATAATATCTTCTATTCAAGAATTAGGATGGAACCATATGAAGCATTGTACGGAAAAAGATGCCACACACCAACATGTTGGGATGATGTTGGTGAAAGAAAACTTGTTGGCCCGAAACTAGTAGAGGAAATGATGGAAAAGGTAAAGGTAATCCAAAACCACATCAAAGAAGATCAAAGTAGGCAGAAAAGCTATGCCGATAACCGAAGGAATGATTTGGAATTTCATGTAGGAGATCAGGTTTTCTGGAAGTTATCTCTATTGAAGGGAGTTATACATTTTGGTAAGAAATGTAAATTGTGTCCCAGGTACGTTGGACCATTCGAAATTTTAGAACGAATTGAGGTTGTAGCTTACTGTTTGGAAATCCCGCCAAGTCTCTCCAAAGTTCGTGATGTGTTCCACGTATCGTTATTGAGAAAATACATGCCTGACCCAACGCATATACTCACTTGTGAGGAATTAGAACTGGAACCTGATCTGTCTTATTTCGAAGAGCCCATCAGGATTTTTGATACAAGAGAACAAGTGTTGAGAAACTGGATGACTCTCCTGGTAAAAGTTCTATGTAGAAACAATAAGATGGAAGAGGCAGCGTGGGAACCTGAGGAAGTTATGATGAAGAACCACCTGAGTCTTTTCAGGAAGTAGTATTCTAGAAATTTTGATAATGAAATTATTTGAAGGAGAGGAGAATGTAACACCCCAAGCTTCCATGGGACGTTTCCCTTTGATTAATGCAATAGCTTGCATTGTATGCAACTTCAATATTCTAACACACTGCGATCAATCAAAGTAGTCGTTATGAATAGTAATACCCACATTTTAAAATTTTATACATTTTATCATTCAAAATGGTCTTCATTTTTTGATTCATAATATCAAAATTATCCTAGGGTGAAATTTTGGTACTTTTTGGATAACTTTTATATTTTGATGAACAATGAAAATTACTAAATTTTAATTTAACAAAACTTTTTTTAATCAAAATAATTAATAGTGATAAATTATTAACTTGAGTTGTTTTAAAGTATATTTAGAATTTATTTTTACCATTTAATACAATGTTGGTCATTGGACATAATTTCACATTTAAACGGGACATAAACAAGGGTCAATCTTTTGATAGTTATTATATCTTAAAAATACGCTTTTTGTTTTGACAGCGGGAATTAATTTTAAATTAATTTCTGTCACTTCTGTGTTTCAAATTTGGAAAAATGGATTCCATATTTGGAATTTGGATTTACAAATTGTGTAAATAGGTAACATTAATTTTTAGATATTTTGAATAATTACTTCGGTAAATATTTTATTTACCATTATTAAAGTGTAAATCCTGTTAATAAGGGTAAAAAAATAATATTATAATAATAATAAATTACCCTAAAATGTATCCTAACCTTATTGGTAGATACATTTCCGACCATGGTCATCTTTGGGTCTATTTTCGGACCCCATGGAGCCACTTGTAGGTGTCATGGACACTTTATATTAATTAAGTTTAAGTAAATACAAAAGTGACAAAAGCTTAATTCTTTTAGCAAAACAGTTTTTACATATGGTTATATATGTTATACTTTCAATTATAAATATTGATTATAAATCTAAATATATTTTCTATATAATTATATTTTATTAATAATTTTTAGACATTGAAAAAGTAAATATATATATATGACACAATAATGATGCAGTATTTTCTTTATTAATGAATGAATCAAATAATTGGTATTATAAATGTTAAAATGAATCTAATTTGAATGTTTTGATGGAATAAACGAATTTTATTGGTTAATATGACATGTTATAATTTCTTAAATGAATTTGGTTCTAATTAATGATGTTTTTAAGACTTTAACAAAAATCAATTATTGAGTATTGTAAAAAACGACATAAATGAGTTTTTAAAACAAATATTATATTATTAATTTATATTTTTTTCCTAAAAATATAAGGTTCGGAAAAAGTAATTATATCATTATTTGTGTATCAATAATGGACCACTTGGGGGTATCTTGGATGTATATAGTAATTTTATTAACTATATATTATAAAAATACAATGTGACATGGTAAGTGTTAAACTAATTAACCAAGAGTTAAAACTAAAAGATAAGGTTAATATAATGACCCAAACCTATCTAAAATATATTGGTTGAAAATATTTCAACCCATCCACACCATAGACTTTGATAAATCCACATTGGATCCATTATAAACCGAATATGATTTTATTATAAAATAATACGTTATGTTTTTCCTAAAGAGCCCCTCACCTCTCTTATAAAAGGGCACTCCCCCTTCTCATTAATTCACACCTTCAAAGCCATTTATCTTAGCCAAACCCTACCCAAATATCCTCCCAACTTTCCTCACTTCATCCTAGAGGCCTTAGTTTGATCATAAAGCCCGCCCTTTTGATCAAATCAAAAAGTAGAACCTGATGAAGAGGTAACGTTTTCACCACCCTCTTTAAAGTTCATTTCTTCTTCAACTTGTTCTTTCCATGTTATTTACATTCTAAAATAATAACTCCAGTACCTTATATATTCTTTAATGTTATTATAATTATGGAACAAACAAATTCATTATTCTATTTATCCCTTGAATGACATGTCACCATACGTGTGTACGTACGACCTACCGTCTCCACGTTGTGGTGTAATTGTTATTGAATATACTTTTATATAGATGGGTATAATAATGTTGTATAATTCATGTAAATAATAAATATTACATGATAATGATTCTGTCAATATGATACACCATTGAATTATATATTATTTTAATATCAAAAGAATGATATTGTCGCTCATGCGTACGTACGGATTACCTTCTCCACGAACGCGATGAGATTCAGTACCCATCATATCCATTCAAGAATAAATTTTAATGGATGATTAAAAATAATATTTAAGGACTTAATATCATTCTGGATATGAGTATGATACAAACTATCGATAACAAAGATGTCTTATATAAAAGAAAATGAGTATGTTGACACCCAAAACGACGATAATACTAAGATTTTATTAACAAAACGATGTTAAAAGATCATATATGATATCATATTAATATATATGATTATTTTATAATTCAATAACAATTATTTCACTATTATACAGGTGGCTAACCTACCATCAACCAAGGAAATGTACAAGGTAAGGGTTTATTTTACAATCACTTCATTATCTGAGGTTGTTTATACGTGATTATCTACTGGGACCTCTTTATCATCCAAATCCATGTTTCATAAAAATGTATTTCATAACATTTTAACTATTTTACAGAATATGGGTTAATTTCATTTATTCCCTTGTTTGATTTTTTATAAGAAAGTTATAAAAGAATCTTTTTGTCATTTTCTAAACAAGGTACTTTTTAACCTTTTCGACAAAATTAAGTTAAGAATGTCTTTTTTTAACTTATACAGCGGGTGAGGCTATTTTCCACCGTTATAACATCATTGAATCTTCCCTTAAAATCTTATAAGAATATTTTCAAAATAAATATTCTCTTTATGTGACTCTTAAATGATTTCAAAATATAAAGATATATGTTGCTAAAAAAAGATTTTGATTTCATCTATGTCAACATCCTTTGATGGATTTTAGGTTTATTTAATGTTATTTATTATGATAGAAAACGTCCATATTATATTGAAGTTTTTGTGATATGTTTGACTGTGTATTTGATATTTTTATACCATTAATTTCTTATGGTTTAATTATTGACATTTCGTATGCTTGTTTTAATACGAGTGTTTATGATATGTTTAAACCTTTTCATATGAGGAATGTATTGGACTTAGTAAGTGACGAGTGGAGCCTGCTATAGCTCATCGATGCGTCGGTAGGTCTCATGAGACAACTAGACGTGGAATTGGTCGAGGCCCTTTCCCAATTTGATTTATGGTTTTGGCCGAGGCCTTAATAATTTTAGACGTCTTGGCCGAGGCCTTGAAAAAATGTTTCAGAATGTTTGACATTATATATTCCCTCATTATGGAAATAATATTGATGGTTCATGTGGTCATTATATTAGTAGAATACCCATGATTATGTTTTATTATGGAATTATTTACTCAGCTCCTAATCTAACCATAAAAGTATTAATGTTTATTATTGGTAAAGGCATGTGGTTTTAAATTATTTACTATGATTAATATTTATGTCATTTTCCGCCGTATAACATACCCTTACTGAGAATTTGAGCTCACCCCTTTATTATGTTTCATTTTCCCAGGATATGAAGAATTTAGTTATGAGTGACCTGCAGGCATAATATTGGAGGCTTGGATGCTTCTAATGAAATATATTATTGTTATATTTCCCTTCAAGCTGTAAAGTGGATCATATGTATGAATCTTGTTCCCAATAATACTAAATTGATCGGTCTTTCGAAACATGATTTCCTTGTAATCATGCCAATGTTACGTAATAATGCACCGACTCTGGGTAACTGGGGTCTGGGCATTACATAAAAAATTATATGATCATTTATATTTAATAAAGAGATAATTAGTGATAATATTTTATTAAAATATCATTTAATTAAAAAAATAATTAATTTAATCAAAATATATTTCTTAATTTAATATTAACTAAAAATTCTATTTGTTCTTTAAATATTATTTACAATGTAACAATAATAATATGAATGCATATTTTTTTTCTATACAAAAATAATTCACATAATCATAGGTCTAGGGTCTTGTTACACAACCACTTATAACACCCACATAAGACATATGGGTAAGGTGTATGATGGTGATAGACTCTTAGGGAGGCTCAGATAACATCGCTCGAGTGGTAATCTCTATTAATGTCCACTTATCTCGTAGGTGGTTCTGTTAAACCTTAACATATTGAAAAACATCTTAGACTTTGTCAAGAGCGAAGCCTTTTGACACTACCACCTTTTTGAGCTCCAGAAAATGGGCTTTGTGTTGAGAAATTCTACTAGATGAGGAAATATGTTCCTTTTTCTGAGTAAATTGGATTTGGTAAATCCATATATTTATTATAATCATCTGGTCACTATTCAACGTCTATATTAGTAACTGCAATAATTCTTAACAGTATTGTGAAATCTAAAAACATAAAACCAAGAAGTGCATATTTTATATAACTATTTTACATAATAATAAATTTAATTAGACTATGGTAAAATTTCATTAGTAAATGTTTGGGTCATTAGAATCAAGTTACAAACAAACCTTTCATGTGTTGAGTCAATAAGGTTTTCTTTATGACTTATCCATTCCTTCTTGTTTTGAAAATCACAAACACCTTATACTTAAGCACATATTATTTTTACCCCCATAAGGAAAATTTACCTCTTTAAGGAAATATACCTTAACATAGATTTTCATATACATAGCAATATTATTCTTAAATTCAAAAAACGGATTCATAACCAAATTTACGGAGCCATATAATGAAAATATTTGAAGTATTCTGTTTTTAGGATCCGAATTCTGGATGTGATATGTAATGTAGTTCTAATCCGAATTCTAGATTCCGATCTCTGAAGAAGTTCGACCTCGAACTCTTAAGAAGCTCGACTCCGAACTCTTAAGCAGTTCGACTCCGAACTCTAAAGAAGTTTGACTCTAAACTCTTTTTTGGTTTGACTCTGAACACTTTTGTAGTTCGACTCCGATCTCTGAAGAAGCTTGACTCCGAACTCTTAAGAAGTTTGACTCTGAAATTTTAAGCAGTTCGACTCCAAACTCTTAAGAAGTTCGACTTCGAACTCTACAGGTTCAGAATCCGATCTCTGGTGAAACGAGACTCCAAATTCCCATAAAACAAAATCCGAACATTTCTTAACATAGGATCCGAACTTCATTTTGATTAGACATCGAACTTTTTACTTACTTACACTCTGAACTATTGATTCTCTTTTACTCACAAATGCTTTGTTTCAAAATGATGTCGTGCATTCAGTTATACATAGTTTGTTATAAAATAATGTCATCTATTCTGTTTCTAATTAACGGTTGGTTGAGTTACACGTGTACAGGTCCCTCCAAGTTTCCTGGAAAATATGACCGTTGGAAGAGGGAGCTGACCGTTGGAAATTTTCCTATAAATAGGAGCTCATTTGAAAGAGCTCAAATATACAAGAATAGAACAACAACAGAAAAGTTTATCGATCTAGAGACCACACACTGATATGGTGATTTCTAGAGAGAGAAATCTTTTCATTCCTTGTGCGTACTGAACTGCTCATTCAGTTTTTGTTTCGTGTGACTCTGATTGTTGGTGATTACATTCGAGGACTTCCGAGGATAGGAAGACAGAGGTCTCCAACACAGTGAAGTTGAGGGCTTCCTTTTTGAGGAAGACAGAGGTTGCCAACTACCTTGACGTTGAGGGCTTGTGGGGATAGCAAGAAAGAGACTTCGATCTTCGTATCGAGGGCTTACCCTGGTGTGGGTAAGACAAACTTACTTGAATGTATAAATCAAGGGACATTTTTCCAAGGTTGTTGGATACCCTTCTATTTGGGTTAAATGACTTATATCTTGTTACTTTTAGTTTTACTACTTGTTTATTTCTGCTGCATTTTTTATTATAAGGAAAGTATAAATTTCTTATACTACCTTGTACTCTGTTTCATTTAGATTCTATACGCTTTAAGGTAAAAGCTCATGTTGTAATCTTTTGTTAAGTATCAATTTCCGGAACCATACTTCCGGAACCTACTTTCGGAATCTCTTTCAAGTTTTAAGAATGTTCATAGGACTTGATGTTTATAACTTCATTCCTTATTCCAAATTTCAATTTGTGTTAGAGGTGTTGTGAATTTTCTTAGTTTTACTTTGTTAAACTTAGCTCTTTCCTTTGTTTAAAGGAATTTTTAAAGTATACAATTCACCCCCCCTCTTGTATTTTGAGCATCAAAATCATTATTTCGATCTTACAATTGGTATCAAAGGAGGTCTATGAAATACTTATACTCACGAATAAGTCTTTCTTGATCTTTTTCTTTATTCTTCACAATTTCTTAGAACGAAAATTGTCATTCAGAACTTGTCATTCTGAAGTTTGTCATTCCGAACTTTATCATTCCGAACCTTGTGATTACAATTTTTTTAATAAGTTTGTGTATCCAATGTTGTTTTAAGAATGGAAGGAATCAATGTTGGTTCCATTGATAATATAAATCCTACAAGACGACCAATCTTTTATGGTAATGACTATGAGTACTGGATAGATCAAATTAAGACTTTTGTTATCAATACTGGAGTAGAAAACTTTTTTATGCTTACTGGTGATTATAAAATTCCTGATAAGGAAGTTAGAACTTTCACTAACCAGGAAAAGAAAGAGTATCAACTGAATTATAAGGTATGCAATACTCTACAGTGTCCAATGACTAGAAATATATATAGCCAAATTTCTTCTTGTGAAGAAGCTAATTGTATCTGGATGAAGTTAGAGGTTACACACTTTGGAACTTCTAAAGTGATTGAGACTAGGAGAGCAATGCTTAGAGATGAATATCATGGCTTCAACTTTCTGTATGGTAAACCAATTTGTAAATTTCAACAGAGAATTATGACTATAGACCACAGCTTACAGTATATGGGAGAAAAAGGTTTAGATGATGAAGCACTTGTGGATAAGATAATTGATATTATGCCGAATGAGTGGGAATCCAAAATAACAGATATAGATGAGAACAAGAAGGTCACTCAAATTTCTCTTGATGAGTTATTTGTAACTCTTCTCCAACAGGAAACAAGAATTAAGAGAGATGCTGACAACATAAAAAAGTAGAATGGGAATGGTACTGTTGCTTTTACAACAACATCAAATCCGATGAAAGCTAAGACTCCTAAGAGAGTAACTAGATCCAAGTCTACGAATGTTATTTTCCAATACAAATCTAGTGAGAGTGAAATATCTGAAAGTGAGTTAGCAAATATTTCTCGAAGGATGAACAAGATAGCTGGCCAAAGAAATTTCCAATACAAGTATAAGAAAAAGAACATGAAAGATAAGAAAGATGGAGAAGTAACTTGTTATTAATGCAAGAGAGCTGGACATATTAGACCAGATTGCCCTTTGCTCAAAAAGAAAGAATGGAAAGAAAGGCATTCAGACAGGAACAGAAAGAAGTATTATAAATCCAATGCTTAGAAAGTTCTGATAGCTAATGATACCTGGAGTGCCAGTGGTGGTGACTCTTCAGACGAATCTTCTGACTATGAATCTTCAAGACAAAAGAATCATGGTCTTATAGCCAGATTACCAATTGATAATCATTGTTTTATGGCTAAGGTACGAAATGTTGAATCATTGACCAATGTTTCTTTAAATTCTAATGATAGTAAGTATTATAACTCTTCTGATGAAGAATCCTCTTCTGATGATGAAAATACTTTACCTACTTATGATGAAGTCTCTAGGTTTGCTGAACTTCTACAAATTGAGAATTCCAAACTCAATAAGAATCTTGATAAGGCAAACTCTAGGAATTCTATTCTTACAAAAGAGATATCAGATCTTTCTAAAGATCGTGAAAGGAAAAATACTGATTTTGAAAGTATTTCAAAAAATCTTGAGGAAGTAAGTTCTGACGAGAACAAACTTTCTAAAGAATTAGAAAAAAGTAATTTATATGAAAAATGTTTTCAAGCCTAGATCTAGTTCTAAAGATAATGATTTTGAGGATAAAAACTTGGTTATAAAACTCAAGTCTGAAATTTTTTCCTTAATGAATTGTTTATCAAACTTTACCCATGGTAAGGAAATTTTTAATAAAATGTATTCCCAAATATGACCTTTAAGAAATAAATCTGGATTTGGTTATACCCATGGAAAATCAATTTTTAGTAACAATTATTTTGTTCCTCAAAGTGCCCCATTTTGTACCAAGTGTCAATGTGGTGGTCATTGGGCAAATAATTGTTCCTTAAACAAAACGCAATCCTTAGGTTTTCATAATGCTTATTTCTCAAAGAAGATGTGGGTTCCTAAAATTTTGTTGTCTGGAAATCTCGAATCCAAGCATGTTTGGATTCTGAAAGTCTAATTCTCTTCTTGTTTTCAGGAAAATAAAGAGAATACCAGCAACAATACATGGTACATGGATAGTGGATTTTCCTGGCACATGACTAGTAACAAAAGCTATTTTGAAAAGATTATCAAAACGAAAGGAGGAAAGGTAACTTTCGAAGATAATGATAAGGGAGAAATTGTTGGTATTGGTAATATTGTTCTTCTTGGTAAAACCTTAATTTCAATTGTTTTGTTTGTTAAGGGTCTTAAGAACAACCTCATTAGCATAAGTCAGTTATGTGATGAATGTTACCTTGTGAATTTTAGGAATGATAAGCGCTTAGTTCGCAATTTAAAAGGAATAATTTATTCTCTCAGCCAATAGGCAAGAGAATGTTTACACTTTGAACCTAGAAGACCTCAGGAGTCAAGATTTACCTTGCCTAAGTGCAATGGAAGATCATTCCTGGTTATGTAATAGAAGACTAGGTCACTATAACATTAAGAACTTATGAAAAATCTCTAAGAAGAAACTAGTTAAGGATCTACCGGAGCTTAGATTTGATTCTTATAAAGTTTGTGATCCTTGTCAATATGGAAAGAAACATAACTCTAGTTTTAAATCAATCGGTGAAGTCTCGACAGCTGATGCATTACAGTTAGTGCACATGGATCTTTTTGGTCCAACATAAACTGGAAGTATTGGAGGAAAATATTATGTGTTTGTTCTAGTTGATTATTACACTAGATTTACTTGGGACTATTTTCTAGCAAAGATGTCTGAAGCTTTTTCTTATTTCAAAATTTTTAGAGCTCAAGTTAAAAATGAGAAAAACCTTCCATTTAAAACTATTCATATTGATCATGGAGGAGAATTTCAAAATTCTGTTTTTTAATATTATTGTAGTAAAAAGGGTATTACTCACAATTTTTCAGCACCAAGAACTCCTCGAAAAAATGGTGTAGTTGAAAGAATAAATAGAATTCTTCAAGAGATAACTAGAACAATGTTGAGTGAATATTCTATAGATAGACATTTCTCGGCTGAAGCTGTAAGTACTGCTTGCTATACTATAAATCATGTTTTAATTAGACCTTTTCTTAATAAAACTCCTTATGAGTTATGGAACGGTAGAAAACCAAGACTTTCCTACTTCAAGTTTTTTTGTTGCAAAGTATTTATTCTGAAAACTAAAGATAACTTACGTAAATTCACACCAAAATCTGATGGAGGGATTTTCCTAGGCTAATCCACAACTTCTAAGGCATATAGAGTTTTCAATAAAAATACTTGTATTGTTGAAGAAACAGTGCATGTAAAATTTGATGAGTCCTATCCTTTTGTTTTTAACCCATCCCAATCTACATCCTCAGATGTGTTTTCAAAAACCGATTATCAACCTTTGATAAAAGAACCTTATGATAAGGAAAATGTTCAAGAAGATACTTCTGAAACATTTACCCCGAATGACTTTCTACCCTATGTTGATGAACAGTCTTTTCAAAACCCGAATCAGGTGTTTCATAAGAATCATCCCATTGATAGTATCATTGGTGATGTAAATCAACCTGTAAGGACAATAAGTTCATTATGAAATGAAGTAGGACATCTAGCATTTCATTCCCAATTAGAACCTAAAAGCACTGATGAAGCTTTAGGTGATGATGATTGGATCAATGCCATGCAAGATGAACTAAATGAATTCGAAAGGAATAAAGTCTGGACCTTGGTTGAAAGACCTAAGGAAACTTTTTTTATTGGAGTAAAATGGGTTTTTAGAAATAAATGTGATGAAAATGGAGTCATAGTAATAAATAAAGTCAGACTTATTGCTAAAGGTTATAATCAGCAAGAGGGAATAGACTATGAAGAAACATATGCTCTAGTAGCTAGAATTGAATCTATTTGTATTCTACTTGCCTTCGCAGCATTCTATAATTTCAAACTTTTCCAAATGGATGTGAAATGTGCTTTTCTTAATGGTTATGTCCATGAAGAAGTTTTTGTTGAACAACCTCCTGGATTTGAAGATACAAAACATCCTGATCATGTTTTTAGACTTACCAAATCTTTATATGGTCTTAAACAAGCCCCACGAGCATGGTATGATAGAATCACTGGATTTTTGATTCAAAATAACTATGTTAAGTGAAATGAATATCCAACACTTTTTATAAAGAACGATAATAAAAATATTTTGATTGTTCAAATTTATGTTGATGACATCATATTTGGCTCAACTCATGAATCTTTAACCGACTCCTTTGCAAGTCTAATGAAATCTGAGTTTGAAATGAGTATGATGGGTGAGTTAACTTTTTTCCATGGTTTTAAAATTTCTCAAAAACCAGAAGGAACCTACATATCTCAACATAAGTATATTAAAGATATTCTCAAAAAGTTTGGTTATGACAATATTAAGAGTACAAGTACTCTTATTGGTACCTCAAACTCTTTAGATCTTGATGAAACTGGGAAACCAGTAGATCAAACATCTTTTAGAGGTATGGTAGGAAGTTTACTTTACTTAATAGCTAGTCAACCAGACTTAATGTTCTCAATATGCTTATGTGCATGATATGAATCCAATTCTAAGGAATCTCACTTAAAGGCCGTAAAAAGAATTTTTCGCTACCTTAAGGGAACCATGGTTATAGGATTATTTTATACTTCTGGAAATTATTTTGTTCTAAAAATCTTTTCTGATGCTGACTTTGGTGGATGTAGAATAGATAGAAAGAGTACATCCGGAACATGTCATTTCTTATGAGATTCATTAGTTTCCTGGTCCTGCAAGAATCAACATTCTGTAGCACTCTCCACTACTGAAGCTGAATATGTAGCAGCTAGAAGTTGTTATTATCAAGTATTGTGGATGCAACACACACTAACAGACTATGGCTTGAGCTTTACTAAAATGCAAATTTTGTGTGATAACACAAGTGCTATTTCCTTAAGTAATAACCCTACACATCACTCTCATGCAAAACACATAGATATTAGGCATCACATTCTTAGGGATCACACACAAAAAGGAGATATCATTTTTCAGTTTATCAGAACGCAAGATCAACTTGATGATATTTTCACAAAATCATTACCCTCCGATAGATTTGAATACATTAAACAAAAGTTAGGAATGATAATTGTAAGATAACCATTCTTCATTATATTCTTGTTGAAAAATTCTCCTAACAGTAATAAACTTCTCTTCATAGGGGGAGTACATTTGGTTGTTATTGTTTTTTTAAAAAAAATTCAGAACTAAACTTCTGGAATGGAAATTTCTGAAACTAAACATTCCGGAATGGGAATTTCCGGAACTAAAATTTTTAGGACTGAAATTCTCGGAATGAGAACTTCCAGAATTAATGTATTCATGCTGAAGACTTCTAGAATGGAATTTTCGTACTAATAATTTCATAACGAGATTTCCTGAATGGAGATTTTTGGACTGGAGTTTTCGTAACGAAGTTTTCGTACTGCAACTTTCGTAATGAAGTTTTTTTCAAGAAGAATATTACCAATTTTGAACAATATTTCTTGTCAATCTGTAAGTTATATTTTTCATACTTATAGTTTTATAATAAAATTTTTTCTTATTGGTTTTTTTAAAAAAAATTCGGATTCTAGTTTTTCCTCAGACTCGATGGTTATCCTTAAAAACCTCAAAAGATCGGAGTCGAATTTTCCTTGAGGGACTGTTCTCAACCGTCAGATCAGATCAGAGATTTTTCAACTGTTAGATGACTTTTGGAAGACCAATAGTCAAATTATTTTCCTATATAAATGGGACCCCGAGACTCTTCCCACATCGGTTTTTCAAGATTTTGCATCTCGAAGCTCGGCTGCTCATCTTAAGGCCGGTTCTGAACCTTGTGAACCAATCCGAATCCTACAGTTTATTTCATTCCGAATGTCTGTTGATGCAACCTCTCAAGATATGTCAACTATCAAACTAATTTCAAAGTGGTTAGTTTACAGGTAAAGGTTAGTTCACCTAGATTTTTATAAGCGTGATACTCTTAATTCAAAGAATATTAGACTGAATGGATGAGAAGATGTATGCATAGAAAAACCAGATAAACAGGCTCCGGTTTATACTGACTTGTTGATAGAGTTTTATGAGTCTGTTTCCTTCTTGGTGGAAGATGGCAGAGAAAGGTTTTATTTTAAGTCTTATGGGAAGACTTAGAAAGTTTCTTACACTAAGGCAGCAAGCCTGGTTGGTATAGCATATTAGGGAGAAGCTGAATTATGTTCTCACAAAATTCCCAATGTTCAAGGAAGTTTCAATAAGGAGAATCCACTGAAGTGTCTTGGGCTTAAGGATGATTCAACAACTAAGATTTCTCAGCTCACTCCGAATAATATAATAATTCAACTATGGGTGCAAGGTTTTCTGGTTCCGAGAAGTGGAGATAAAGACAATCTGAAGAAGAGTGATATCTATGTCTTAGATTTCGTGGTAAATCTAAGAAAGATAAATCTGATAAGACATGTCTTGGTTACAATCAAGAATATTAAAGAAGGAAATCTGAGAGCTCAGATTATGATGTTTCCTACCTTACTGTCTAAGTTGATTGGTCGATGCATAGAATCTTTCAAAGTTGCCTGCAAATCAAAGATCCGAAATTGAAAGCTCATGCTTGTCAGTGATGATACGCTTTAAATAATGAAGATGGGTTTTTCTAGTGAGTCCGGAGAATTTTACCCCCTATCCGTGGAGGAATTTGAAACAGCTGAAAAAGAATCTCCGGAACCTTCAAAAAAGAAAAGGAAGAAGAGAAAGGATAAGGAAGTAGTTACTGATGAATAAGTTCCTCAGCCTAAGGAAACTGAATCTGCACCTCCCAAGCCGAAGAAGCAGAAAATCTATACAGATGAAGTAGCAGCAAAGTGGAGGAATGATAAAGAAATGAGGAAGGAAGGGGATCCTCAATTCGGATTGGACCCTACTGAGGCTAAGGCATTAAAAGAAAATGCTACTGAGGAGATAGAAAGGAAAGAGAAGGAAAAGAAGCTGAGAAAGAAGATGTATGAAGCTGAACTAGTGAAATCTTTGCTAAAAGATACAGAGTTTGCTTCCGAAAGGCTTCCAGTTCCAGAAACATTCGGTGTTGAACCTTTTTCACCAGAAACTCCAGAGAAAAACTATGTCACTCCTAAAAAGGACAAGGGTAAAGGAATAGTTGTAGAAGCTGAGAAAGAAGTTGTTGAATCAGCAGAGGATGAAGAAGAAGAAGAGTAGGAGAGTGAAGATCTGGATACCTTGATCAAGAAAGTACAGGACTACAAAGATAGGGCTGAATCCGCAAAGATAGTTACCTCAGGCAAGGGAGATGAGGAAGCTATCAAGAAACACCTAGAAGAAGAAGAAGAAGTGAATGAGCTGTTTGATGAAGAAGAATCCTATGAGAAGAACATTCTTGAGGAAGGACAAGAAAGACAGAAACCAGATGAGGATTAGATTGTTCATGTTTCTTGAATCTGAGGAAGCATCTCCAAAAGTGCAATCCATTCCGAAATCTGATAAAGGGAAGCAAACTCTAATGGAGACACCCATTAAATATGTCATCAGAAGGAAAGAGGTTGGTGGTACCTCTATAAGGAAGCTGATTCTAGTTGAAGAAGAGGAATTTCAAAAAGAAGTTTCTGATTCGGAATCATCATCCCATGGGCATGATTTTGTGGTTCAATATCTGAGAAAGTTAGTTGACACAATTCCGATTCTTCCAACAATATATTCTAGATGCCAGTTGCTTCAACAATCTATGAATCAAAAATCAGATTTCTTATCCATGATAATGGATAAGTTTGTGAAGTTGGAAGCTGAACAGAAAAGTTTTCTGATCGATTATGATGTG